>CM051528.1:20805668-22055356 GCA_028017165.1 Herpetospermum pedunculosum
TGTTCTTTATCTCCCTATTGGAAATTTCAGCTTGGCCATTCGAGTGTGGGTGGTAGGGAGTGGCTACTCTATGTCTAATGTTATATTTAGCCAATACTTTCTCCATAGCCTTATTAATGAAATGTGACCCCTCATCACTAATGATAGCACGAGGAGTCCCAAATCTAGTGAAAATGTGTCTATGCAAGAAGTTAGTGACTGTTTTAGCATCATTATTAGGACATGCTTTGGCTTCTACCCACTTGGACACATAATCTACTGCTACCAAAATGTAAAGGTTACCTGATGATGGAGGGAATGGTCCCATGAAGTCAATGCCCCATACATCAAAGAGCTCCAACTCTAAGATGTAGGTGAGGGGCATCTCATCCTTCCGACTGAGGTTACCTGTTCTTTGGCACTCATCACAGCTGTGGGCATAGTTGTGGGCATCCTTGAAGATTGTTGGCCAATAGTAGCCACTCTGAAATACCTTCGCAGCTGTTTTTTGACCACCAAAGTGTCCACCATAAGGAGATGAGTGACAGTGCTGCAGCACAGACTTCGCTTCAGCAGCTGAAACACATTTCCTTAGCAAGCCATCAGCACAGGTTCTGTAAAGTGTGGGGTCATCCCAGATGAATTTCCTTGCTTCATGAAGGAACCTCTTCTTCTCTTGTCCTCCCTTGAACACTGGTAATACCTGTGATGCACGGAAGTTAGCAATGTCAGCAAACCAAGGTTCCTCATCGTTATCACGATGAGTCAAAGCAAAGACATGTTCATCAATAAAAGCATCAGAAATTGCGGGGTCCGCCATTTTTTCGCAATTGTGCTGCAATCGAGACAGGTGATCCGCAACCACGTTTTCACTTCCCTTCTTGTCCCGAATGTCCAAATCAAATTCTTGCAGCAGCAACACCCACCTAATCAACCTAGGCTTGGCATCAGCCTTTCTCATAAGATATTTCAAGGCAGAATGGTCAGTGTATACAATTGTCCTAGTGCCTACAATATAGTTTCTAAATTTTTCGCAGGCAAACACTACAGCAAGCATCTCTTTCTCAGTAGTTGTATAATTACATTGAGCCTCATTCAAGGTCTTACTAGCATAATAGACAGGGTGTGTTAGCTTGTCAATCTTCTGACCTAACATGACTCCTACAGCATAGTCACTGGCATCACATAACATCTCAAAGGGAAGATCCCAATTTGGTCCTACTATGATAGGGGCTGTGACTAGTGCTTTCTTAAGGGTGGTCCAAGCTACTACACACTCCTTAGAGAAGATGAATGGCCTATTTAATTCTAGAAGCTCACACAGAGGCTTGGCTATCTTAGAAAAGTCCTTAATGAACCTTCTGTAGAAGCCAGCGTGCCCTAAGAAGCTTCTAATGGCTTTGACATTCTGGGGCTCTACCAACTTCTCTATGATCTCTATTTTTGCCCTATCCACTTCTACACCTGCCCTTGACACTCTATGTCCTAAGATAATCCCTTCATCTACCATAAAATGGCACTTCTCCCAATTTAGGACTAGGTTGGTCTCCTCACACCTAGCCAGGACTTGTCCTAAGTTTTCTAGACAAGTTTTAAATGAATCCCCAAAAACTGAGAAGTCATCCATGAATATTTCTATCATGGACTCATCCAACTCAGAGAAGATTGCCATCATGCACCTTTGGAAAGTTGCCGGTGCATTGCATAAGCCAAAAGGCATTCTGCGAAAGGCAAAAGTTCCAAAAGGGCAAGTGAAGGTAGTCTTCTCCTGGTCCTTAGGATCTATAGTAATCTGATTATAGCCAGAATAACCATCTAAGAAACAATAGTAGGCTCTACCAGCTATTCTGTCTAGCATCTGGTCAATGAACGGTATAGGGAAATGGTCTTTTTTAGTCTCTTTATTTAATTTTCTGTAATCCATACACACTCTCCACCCTGTGACAGTCCTAGTTGGAATCAGTTCGTTGTTCTCATTGACTACCACAGTCATCCCCCCCTTTTTAGGTACACATTGGATGGGGCTCACCCATTGGCTACTAGCTATGGGGAAAATCACTCCTGCATCTAACCATTTTATTATTTCCTTCTTTACTACCTCTTTCATAGAGGGGTTTAGCCTACGCTGGTGATCTACCCTAGGTGTGTGCTCTTCCTCTAGTATAATTTTGTGCATGCAATAAGAAGGGCTAATGCCTCGAATATCAGCAATAGTCCATGCTATAGCCTTCCTATGTTGCTTAAGCAGTAAAATTAATTCACCCTCATGCTGTTCACTTAGTTTAGAAGAAATAATTACAGGCAGTGTATCATTATTTCCTAAATATGCATATTTGAGGTGAGTGGGTAGTGGTTTTAGTTCTAAAACAGGTGGATGCTCAATGGAGGGCTTCAAAGGATTTACAGTTCTATCAGTTAAATCTATATTCATACATACATGCTGTGGTTTATCTACAGGCATATCCATTATGTCAGATACATTTAAATCAGCTACCTCTAATTCTACATATTCATTAGCATGCTTGGTTAATAATACATGCTCTAATTGTTCTTCCATCAGTGAGTCAACAATATCCATGCTAGCACAGGATTCAAGGTCAGAGGGATACCTTAAAGCTTTATATACACTAAACTTCACCTCTTCATCATGAACCCTCATAGTAAGCTCACCTTTTTGGACGTCTATAAGTGCCCTACCTGTGGCTAGAAATGGTCTACCTAGCAGGATGGGGACCTCCTTGTCTGCCTCATAGTCCAGGACAATGAAATCTGCAAGGAAAATGATTTTGTCAACTTTAACTAGAATATCCTCAATCTTACCTTCTGGATATGCGATGGATCTGTCTGCTAGTTGTAAAGTGACAGTGGTTGGACGTGCTTCTCCTATTCCCAACTGGCGGAATAGGGACAGGGGCATGAGATTTATGCTGGCGCCCAGGTCACAAAGCGCTCTGCCCACGTGCTTGCCTCCAAGTTCTACAGGTAAGGTGAAGGAACCAGGATCCTTCTCCTTCTTGGGCAGCTTGTTTTGGAGGATGGCACTGCACTCCTCAGTGAGGTTTACTGTTTCAAACTCACCAATTATTTTTTTGTTAGTAATAATGTCCTTCAAAAACTTTACATAAGAAGGCATCGACTGTAAAACCTCTACAAAAGGAATGTTAACATGCACTTGCTTAAGAATTTCTAAGAATTTATTAAAATGAACTTCCTGTTCCTGCTTCTTCTTAAGCCTTCGAGGGTATGGAGGTGGTGGCACATATGCAGGCACGTCAGGACGCCTCAGGATAGGTGGAGGCCTTGGAATTTCTTCTATCTCCTCAATGATTGGCTCCAGCCTGGCTCCTGATGTGCTAGTTGGTGGTGGACCTTGGCTTGGCAGAGACTCCAGTGGAGCACTAGACTCAGTGTTCTCTACTCTCTTTGGTATGTCTTTTGTGTTGCTCACCAGTGGTCTTCCACTCCTAAGTTCAATTGCTTGAACTTGTTCTTTACCATCTCTCCTTGGTACCTCGGTGTCAGCAGGGAGTCTACCTTGGGGCCTACTCTTAAGTTCATTGGCTAATTGGCCTATTTGGTTCTCTAGGCTCCTAAGAGTAGCTTGTTGGCTTTGAAGAGTAGCATCATTCTTAGCTATGTATTCCTTGAGTAGGTTTTCTACAGAAGATCCTACAGGTTGGTTGTAAGGTTTTTGATACATTGATTGGTTATGTTGGGGAGTGAAACCAGGTGTTCCACTTGGTCTAGGCTGGTTAGGATTTTGGTTAGCATTTTGTTGGCCACCCCATGACAGGTTAGGGTGGTTTCTCCAACCAGGGTTATAGGTGTTGGAGTAGGGGTTATTCCTAGGCTGCTGCTGGCTTCCAATGTAGCAGACTGAGGATGGATTCCCAGGGCAGTATTCATATGGGTGCCCTTCCCCACAGAATCCACAGACAAGTGCCTCGCCTTGACTTGGTTGGGTGCCCATTGACATGGCTGTGGCGGTATTGGCACTGGTTTGGAGATTGGCCTGAGCCATTTGCTTAACTAGGTTGGTCAGGGCGTTTATTTGGGTGCTCATTGCACTTAGAGCATCCTTGTCTTGAGCCCTAGTTGGCTCAACTGGATCATCTGACCACCTACAGTGAGATGCTGAGATCTTCTCCAAGATCTCATAGGCTTCGTTGTAACTCTTGGACAACATGGAACCACCAGCGGATGAGTTTAGAACTTGTCTGGTGCTGGGGTTGCATCCTTTAAAGAAGACTTCTATTTGGATACACCATGGGATGCCATGGTGTGGACATTTAATGAGAAGGTCTTTGAATCTTGTCCAAGCTTCGTGAAGAGACTCACTTGGAGCTTGTTTGAATTTGATGATATCATCACGAAAGGTAGAATTCCTATCTGGTGGGAAATATTTGACTAGGAATTTCTCTGCTAAGTCTGTCCAATTGAGGACAGATCCTGAGGGTAAAGAATTTAACCATGTTTTGGCTTTGTCCCTTAAAGAGTAAGGGAAAAGATATAGCCTCAGGGCTTCTTGGGAAACTCCAGGGATTAGGAATGTGTCACTAACTCCTAAGAAGTTCCTAAGGTGGTTATGGGGGTCCTCATTTTCTATTCCAAAGAATTGTCCCACAGTGGACAACATTTGGAACATCACTGGCTTTAACTCGAATGAGTTGGCAGTGATTTCAGGACGGATTATGCTGGGGTTCAGCTCCCCAGGCATAGGTACTAAATATGAAAGGATGGCGCTATCCTTGTCATTCGCTATTTCAATGGGATTGCGAGTGACAGGCACCAGGTTTTGATTTACTCCAGCCATTTCTTCTTGAGGTAATTGCGGAGGAATTGTAGTTTCCGCAATGATTGGAGGTAAAAGGGTTTGTTTAAAGAGACGTTTCTTGGCTCTATTTCTAGCTTTAAATAATCTCTCAGGCTCAGGGTTGAACTCTAGATCACTAGATGGAGTCTCATTCATAAACTACCCTAAATGGTACCTGAAAAAGAAATGAAGATGGATCAAATTCAATGGAAAATAACTTGATGTTTCAAACTTAACAAACTTCGTTTTCACTTAAAATAAGTCCCCGGCAGCGGCGCCAAAAACTTGTTGCGTGCTCAATGTGTAAAGATAAATAAGCAAGAAAGTAGAGAGAGCACTCAGAACATGCAAGCATACATGGTCTCACAGCAAGTAGTAAGTATATTTCATTCGTTTTTTCCACAGAGACTTATGTTTAGCTATTCGCGAAGTGTATTTGTTAAGAGAGATGGGGTGGATTTGATGGGGTAAAATTGGTTTTTAATTATCTAATTTTTGCTGAATGTGTAAAGGGATATAACATAAACAAATGCAAGTTGAAATTAGACTCAAAGGACAAGAGATGGAGTTGATAAACGAAGAAGAAAACAGCTAAACAGAATGAAAATTTAGCAGAATTGCGGGGACCGCAATGTTTCCGCAATTAAACAGCAGCGAAAGTGTGTAAATGGGTGAGTTAAGGGCTACTAATGACTATCCTATAGGCATTATTATACGATTCTCAAGCACTGGATCTACTCTCTATGCATCAAACTCACTCTATCTCATGTATCGTCCGATTCCATGCATTAGATTCCTAAGTTTACTCGACTTCAAAGTAAGGTCTTAATCATCTTGTTAAAACAGAAGTGTTTAGTTTGTACTAGGGAAACGCCTATTCCTAGGCCGTTTCCTGATTACCATGAAAGGCTAGCATGATTATATGACTCTGAACTCTTACTCCTTCCAGAGGTTAGGAGATCTTTGGACAAAATGGATGGCCAATCGAAATTGCCCGTGGGATGAAGCTTACATACAATCAATGTTTCGAGAGCTATCCTACATACTTGGTTCACGTTTTTAAGCCTATAGTTCTGTCATTAGCATGCCCCTAAGTGACTTAGCTACTCATGGATATATGGAGAACAGAAATACAAGATAAAACAGACATGCTTAGTAGGGAAATGTACTCAAAACAGTAAGACAAAACCGTAGCAGCAGAAGAAAGAACCCGTGAAATGAAACTTGCACTCTGATTACTTTGAATGTTGAACGAACAAAGAGAAACTTAAAGGCAGTAATTCAAAGACAGACAACAACGAAATGCAGTAACTAAAACACTAAACTAGGAACAACAATGATCAAAACTGGAAATTAGAAGAAGAACGACAGAAAACAGTAAAATGGCGCTTGAAAGCTTCGTTGCAGTCGCCTCGAATGAAGGGTATGAAAGGACAGCCTTGCTTGGATGAATCCAATCGAGAGAGAAGAAGAATCTCCTCTCCTTCCTATCAGATTATCGATTCCAACAGCTGAGACTCTCACTCCAACAGACGGCAAAGGAAAACAGGGAGAAAAAGTGGACTGTGAGAAGGCTTCTACGCTTTCGGATGATGATCAAACCTCCGACTTTGGCCCCCTTTTATAGTAGTTTGCAGGTGCGTTTGGGCCAAGGAGAACCATCAATCTTCAACGTCATATATCAGAATGGATGGAGGAGAAAGAACAAATCCCTGAAATTACGGAAATTAACAGAAAAGGATCAGTCAACTTACGGTTTTCACTTGAATAATTGCGGCCTCAGCAATGTTTTCGCAATGCTGTCGCAATGCAGTTTTTTCGTTCTTTTCCTTCGGTTTTGAACCCTTTTCTTTCCTATTGTGCATAAGTCCTAATTTAGCTACCTTCTTCTCATTCTCATATTTAAGCATAGGTCTAGGCTAAATGCTATCAAAAACACCTAAAAGTGCACATCTTCTTAAGCTAAATGGGTCCTAAATAAGTCACTTTCAGAGACTTAACAGCAGACCGTTTCTAGCCACAGGTAGGGCCCTGATAGATGTCCAAAATGGTGAGCTCACGATGAGGGTTCATGATGAAGAGGTGAAATTTAGTGTATATAAAGCCTTAAGGTACCCCTCTGACTCTGAATCTTGTGCTAGCATGGACATTGTAGATTCATTAATGGAAGAACAGCTGGAGCATGTATTATTAACTAAGCATGCTAATGAATATGTACAATTAGATGTAGCTGATTTGAATGTATCTGAGATAATGGATATACCTGTAGATAAAACACAGCATGTTTGTATGAGTAATGACCTGACTGACAGATCCTTGAATCCTTTAAAACCATCCATTGAGCATCCACCTGTATTAGAATTGAAACCACTGCCCACACATCTTAAGTATGCATATTTAGGAAGTAATGAAACTCTACCTGTGATTATTTCTTCTAAACTAAGTGAAGAGCATGAGGTTGAACTGATTTTATTACTTAAGCAACATAGGAAGGCTATTGCATGGACTATTGCTGACATTAGAGGCATTAGCCCTTCTTATTGCATGCATAAGATTATATTAGAGGAAGAGCATACACCCCGAGTAGATCACCAACGTAGGTTGAACCCCTCTATGAAAGAGGTAGTTAAAAAGGAAATAATAAAATGGTTAGATGCTGGTGTGATCTTCCCTATAGCTAGTAGCCAGTGGGTGAGTCCTATACAATGTGTACCTAAGAAGGGGGGGATGACTGTGGTAGTCAATGAGAGCAATAAACTGATTCCAACTAGGACTATCACAGGATGGAGAGTTTGCATGGATTATAGGAAATTAAACAAGGAAACCAAAAAAGACCACTTCCCTCTACCATTCATTGACCAAATGTTAGATAGGATAGCTGGTAGAGCCTACTACTGCTTCTTAGACGGTTATTCAGGATATAACCAGATCACTATAGATCCCAAGGACCAAGAAAAGACTACCTTCACTTGCCCTTTTGGAACTTTTGCCTTTCGCAGAATGCCTTTTGGCTTATGCAATGCACCGGCAACATTCCAAAGGTGCATGTTGGCAATCTTCTCTGATTTGGATGAGTCCATGATAGAGATATTCATGGATGATTTCTCAGTCTTTGGGGATTCATTTACAAACTGTCTAGAGAACTTAGGACAAGTCCTGGCTAGGTGTGAGGAGACCAACCTAGTCCTTAATTGGGAGAAGTGCCACTTCATGGTGGACGAAGGGATTGTCTTAGGTCATAGAGTGTCTAGGGCAGGTGTGGAGGTCGATAGGGCCAAGATTGAGATAATAGAGAAATTGGTAGAACCTCAGAATGTCAAAGCCATTAGAAGTTTCTTAGGGCATGCTGGCTTCTATAGAAGGTTCATTAAGGACTTTTCTAAGATCTCCAAGCCTTTATGTGAGCTTCTAGAGCTAAACAAACCGTTCATCTTCTCTAAAGAATGTTTCCTAGCCTGGAAAACCCTTAAGGAAGCACTAGTCACAGCACCTATTATAGTAGGGCCTAATTGGGATCTCCCCTTTGAGATGTTATGTGATGCTAGTGACTATGCTGTAGGGGTTATGTTAGGACAAAAGATTGACAAGCTAACACACCCTGTATACTATGCTAGTAAGACACTTAATGAGGCACAATGTAATTACACAACTACTGAGAAGGAGATGCTAGCTGTAGTGTTTGCTTGTGAGAAGTTTAGGAATTATATTGTAGGAACTAGGACAATCCTGTACACTGACCATTCTGCTTTGAAATACCTTATGAGGAAGGTTGATGCTAAGCCTAGGTTGATTAGATGAGTGTTGTTGCTGCAGGAGTTTGATTTAGACATTAGAGATAAGAAAGGATGTGAAAATGTGGTTGCGGATCATCTTTCTAGATTGCAGCATAATTGCGAAAAAATTGCGGAAACCGCAATTTCTGATGCTTTTATTGATGAACATGTCTTTGTATTGACTCATCGTGATAACGATGAGGAACCTTGGTTTGCTGACATTGCTAACTTCCTTGCATCGCAGGTATTACCAACTTTCAAGGGAGGACAAGAAAAGAAGAGGTTCCTTCATGAAGCTAGAAAGTTCATATGGGATGATCCCACACTTTACAAGACGTGTGCTGATGGTCTGCTAAGGAAGTGTGTTTCAGCTGCTGAAGCAAAGTCTGTGCTGCAGCACTGCCATACAGCATCCTATGGTGGACATTTTGGTGGTCAAAGAACAGCTGCAAAGGTGTTCTAGAGTGGCTACTATTGGCCAACGATCTTCAAGGATGCCCACAACTATGCACACAGCTGTGATGAATGCCAGAGAACAGGTAACCTTAGTCGAAAGGATGAGATGCCTCTCACTTACATCTTAGAGTTGGAGCTCTTTGATGTGTGGGGCATTGACTTCATGGGACCATTTCCCCCATCATCAGGTAACCTTTACATATTGGTAGCAGTAGACTATGTATCTAAGTGGGTAGAGGCCATAGCATGTCCAAATAATGATGCCAAGACAGTCATTAAGTTCCTTCATAGACATATCTTTACTAGGTTTGGAACACCTCGTGCTATAATTAGTGATGAAGGGACACATTTCATTAATAGAGCTATGGAGAGGGTGTTGGCTAAGTATAATATTAAACATAGAGTAGCCACCCCTTATCACCCACATTCGAATGGCCAAGCTGAAATTTCAAATAGGGAGATTAAAAACATACTAGAAAAAGTGGTCAAACCCAATAGAAAAGATTGGTCGTTTAAACTCGAGGATGCACTTTGGGCATATAGAACTGCATATAAGACACCCCTAGGTATGTCTCCTTATAGACTTGTGTATGGCAAAGCATGTCACTTACCATTCGAATTAGAAATTAAAGCATTTTGGGCCCTAAAAGAGTTGAATTATTGCGTGACCGATGCGGGAACATTGCGGTCTTTGCAATTACATGAGCTTGATGAGCTTAGACATATGTCCTATGAAAATGCTAAAATGTATAAGGAAAAGACCAAGATTTGGCACGACAGTAGACTTAGGATTAAGGACTTTAAGAAAGGCCAGCTTGTCTTATTATTTAACTCACGATTGAAATTATTTCCAGGCAAACTTAAGTCCAGATGGTCAGGTCCTTTTGTAATAACTAACGTGTTTGTTCATGGTGCAATCGAGATTAAGAACCTGCAGCAAGGGCAACCGTTCATGGTTAATGGTGCAAGATTGAAGCACTATTATGAGGAAGGAGATGTGAAGACTCTCTCGGCCTTCCTCTTGACTGAAACGTGAAAATAAGAACGAGAGAGGACGAGTGATTACTGTGCTCGTCCATGCGAGGCTAATGCCTTAGTTTATTTTTTGCTATTTTTCCGGTTACTGTTTGTGTATATTTTTGTGTGATTTTAATTACGAATTTGATGTTAATTTTATTTCTTTTTGTAGGGAATCGATAGAGGGAATCAAGGAGATAAAATCAAGATAAAAAATCGAGGGAGATATTGGGCCAAATCAAAGATTCAGTTGAGAGAAGATTGGCATTTAAACTCAGAAAATCTCCAACGGTCACTAAAATTGCGCTGGATTTGCAGAATCCGCAACAAAAATAGCCGTTGGGATTTCCATCATTACTTATAGCCGTTAGAAGCGCGCTGATCCGTACGCTTCTCCCATTCTCTGAACTCCAAGAAATCTCTCTCCCTCTTCATCTGCAATTCCTCTTTCCAGATTCCCACGATTCAACAATGGTGCTAACGAGAGCTGAAAGGTCTGCGCCCAAGAAGAAGGCCGACGACGCTGAAATTGCTGCGAGGGAAGCACTTCTTGCCCTGGCAGATGCTGAGGCTGCGCGCACTGAACGACTCCCCAAGCTGCCTGTCCGCAAGAAGAAGTGGAAGGTAGTTACGGAGATACCTGCTGGACCCTCTGAACCAGCAGGAACACCCAAGAAGCGCAAGTGGAGTATGGCTGTGGCCGAAGAAGCGATCAAGAAAAAGACTCCCTCTGTGGAGAGTCAAGAAAGTGGCCGTCTGTCACCCGAGTCGGCCAAGCAGAGCTCTTCGCCATCTCCACCAGCGCGAAGCCCTGAGCTTTCGCCATCGCCACAGAGCTCTGAACACACACCACCGACGTAGAGCCCTGAAGCATCACCCACTTCCCCACAACCTGACCCTGAATTTCCATATGGAGTGCATCAAGAATCGACGCAGGGTAGTGAGGAAGCTGAGGAAGAAGAGGTATTCTCTCCTTTGAGGGAAGCCAACCCTGAGAGCCCTGCACAGAGGGATGATTCGATGGACGAGACACAGGGGGATTGCCTCCAGCAGATCATAACCAAGGCAAGGTTGAAAAAGAAGGCCGCCAAGGTTGTCAAGGCCAAACGGCCAAAGAAGTCCAAGAAAAAGAAATCCAGGAGGGCGCGGAGTTCGAGCTGGATGGCCTGGCTGCTGCTCAGTCCCTGTCCATGGCCTGCCTGATGGATCTGCAGAAGAGGATGGCTCAATGGGCCACATATGCGCAGGCAAGGGACAAGGAGGTTGCTGACCAATTGGGATGCATCTTTCCTGAATTCCCCACGAACCTAATGACTCCATGGGCGCCTCCAAGGCCACGAAGGAATGACGATGATGAGGAAGACATCTGAGTGTTAGGAACTCAAGGGAGTATTGCTGTTCCCTTAAAATAAAAAGAAAAAAAATCAAACTGCTTTTTGTTGAACCATGTGAATTATGCTGTTTTGAGTTAGTATTTTGATCTGTTTTAGTTCTTTAATTGTAGTATTTAAATTTGTTTAGTGTAGTCTGATGATAGCTGAATAGGTAGATTCGTTTAGTTTCATTTTTTGTATAGCTTGAATGACTGGAAAGAGCATGCATAGGGGCCTTGATCACTGATATATCTGCCCTGTATCTATTGCGAAATAATTGCGGAAACCGCAATTTTTATTAGTAAATGCATGTTTTTGACTGACTGTTTAGCTAGGCTGGTTCTGTTTAAATTCTGTCTTTTGCTGCTATCTTGACTACCTTATATAGCTTATCTCAAAGCATGCTGGATGAGTGTCATAGGACACCCTTTGATAGTTTAAATTAACCTCTAAAAAGTGCTCAGCATGCATAGCTTTAAGTCCTTACCTGACTGTTTTTATAAATTTCTGCTGCTGTGATATTAACTTTTAAAATGTTCTGTCTATGCCTAGGGCTTTTAGATTCTCTTTGTTTTACCTTAGACTAGATGCTTCTAGGACAAGTTTGGGGGTGTGCCACCTCAGACACTCATTGGGGACAATGAGTAGTTTAAGTTTGGGGGAGGCCACCCTAGGCCTAGGAACATTCCTCTCTCCCTTAAAGCATAAGCATTCTTCTTCTCCTTTACAAAAAAAATGATGAGCTGAAAAAAAATGAAAAAGAGAATCAAAAGGGGAGTCTCTCTTAGGTTGCTGAGTAATCAGTGCCAAGTGTGTAACCCACAAGTGGCATTGCATCAAAAGGAAACCAAAGGAGAGGCTCCACCAAAGTAAGAAAGAAAAAGGAAGAAATAGGGAAGAAGAATGTGTACCTAGGAGTTGCAACTTTGTGGCTTAGATGGCCTGAATAAAAAGAACTCTGATCCTCAATTAGCTGAGCACAAAGTTGTAGCTTGTAGGGTTGTTTTGGGAGATGAATGTATGTCCAATATAGTGATGCCAGGGTTTAGGTTGTTCTCTAAAAGTACTACTGTCACTGTTAATACTAAGGCTGACATGACTCTAAGGAATCCTAGGTAATTCAAAAGTAAAAGCTAGAAGCATGTACTGAGTCTAGGGTAAAGCTAGGTAGAATTCGAAACCTGAGGGTTAGATGCACGATATGATAAAAGCAAGTAGATCAGTTGTAGGGAGTTAATGAAACAGCAGGAGTATTAGGCGTGCGAAGTCAGAAGAAGCAATATGAAAGGTTAGTTGTAAACTTGGAAGTGTGTCACAGGACAACACTGCTATAGATAGGAATGTAGGGGAGTCAGTAAGTGGTTAAAGAATATGAAATAGCAGCCTAGGCAAGTCCTTAAATTGCTCGAGGACGAGCAAAACCTGAAGTTTGGGGGTGTGTTACGTCTCCAAAAGTGACCTTTTTAGGGCTTATTTATCTTAGAAAGATGTGCACTCTTAGGTGTTTTTGATAGGATTTAGCTTAAACCTATGCTTATATATGATAATTAGAAGAAGGAAGCTAAATTAGGACTTGTGCACAAAAGGAAAGAAAAGGGATGAAAAACGAGGTTAAAAGAATGAAAAATGTTCATTGCAGTAGCATTGCGGAAACATTGCTGAAACCGCAATGTTTCAAGTGAAATCCGTAAGTTGACTGATCTTTTTCTGTTATTTTCCGTTATTTCAGGGATTCGTTCTTTCTCCTCCATCCATTTTGAAGTATGACGTTGAGGATGGATGGTTCTCCTTGGCCCAAACGCACCTGCAGATTACTATAAAAGGGGGTCAAAGTAGAGGGTTTGATCATCATCCGAAAGCGTAGAAGTCTCTTCGCAGCTCCATCTTTTCTCCTGTTTTTCTTCTCCGTCTGTTGGTTTGAGAGGTTCAGCTGTTGGAGTCGACAATCTGATAGGAAGGAGAGAAGATTCATCTTCTCTCCTGATTGGATTCATCCAAGCAAGGGTGTCCTAAATAAATAGAACTCTGATCCTCAATTAGCTGAGCACAAAGTTGTAACTTGTAGGGTTGTTTAGGGAGATGAATGTATGTCCAATGTAGTGATGCCAGGGTTTAGGTTGTTCTCTTAAAATACTACTGTCACTGTTAATACTAAGACTGGCATGACTCTAAGGAATCCTAGGTAACTCAAAAATAAAACTAGAAGCATGTACTGAGTCTGGGGTAAAGCGAGGTAGAATTTGAAACCTTAGGGATAGATGCGCAATATGATAAAGGCAAGTAGATCAGTTGTAGGGAGTTAATGAAACAGCAGGAGTATTAGGCGTGCGAAGTCAGAAGAAGCAATATGAAAGGTTAGTGTAAACTTGGAAGTGTGTCACAGGACAGCACTGCTATAGATAGGAATGTAGGGGAGTCAGTAAGTGGTTAAAGAAGATGAAACAGCAGCCTAGGCAAGTCCTTAGATTGCTCGAGGACGAGCGAAACCTTAAGTTTGGGGGTGTGTTACGTCTCCAAAAGTGACCTTTTTAGGACTTATTTAGCTTAGAAAGATGTGCACTCTTAGGTGTTTTTGAGAGGATTTAGCTTAAACCTATGCTTATATGTGAGAATTAGAAGAAGGTAGCTAAATTAGGACTTGTGTGCAAAAGGAAAGAAAATGATTGAAAACCGAAGTTAAAAGAAGGAAAAATGCGCATTGCGGCAGCATTGCGGAAACATTGCTAAAACCGCAATGTTTAAAGTGAAATCCATAAGTTGACTGATCTTTTTCTGTTAATTTCCGTTATTTCAGGGATTCGTTCTTTCTCCTCCATCCATTTTTAAGTACGACGTTGAGGATGGATGGTTCTCCTTGGCTCAAACGCACCTGCAGATTACTATAAAAGGGGGTCAAAGTAGAGGGTTTGATCATCATCCGAAAGCGTAGAAGTCTCTTCGCAGCTCCATCTTTTCTCCTGTTTTTCTTCCCCGTCTGCTGGTGTGAGAGGTTCAGCTGTTGGAATCGACAATCTGATAGGAAGGAGAGAAGATTCATCTTCATCTTCTCTCCTGATTGGATTCATCCAAGCAAGGCTATCCTTTCTCCCCCTTCAGCCGAGGCATTGCGACGAGGCGTTCAAGCTTAATTACTGCTTACTGTCTTTTATTTCTAATTTCCAGCTCTGTTTAGTTGTTGTTTCTTTTCTAGTGGCTAGTTCATTTCATTTCGTTGCTTTCTGTCTTTAAGTTATTCACTTTAAGCTTCCCTTTGTTCATTCAAACAATCAAGTAATCAACGCAAAATTCATTATTTCACAGTTTCTTGTCTTTGTTGCCTACTGTTTTTCCCTTGCTGTTTGTCTTTAAATTTCTTCTAAGCATGTCTACTTCATCTCTTATTTCTGTTCTGTCTATATCCATGAGTAGCTAAGTCACATAGGGGCATGCTAATGACAATACTATAGGCTAAAAAACGTGAACCAAGCATGTAGGATAGCTCTCGAAGCATTGGTTGTATGTAAGCTTCATCCCACGGGCAATTTCGATTGGCCATCCATTTTGTCCAAAGAACTCCTAACCTCTGGAAGGAGTAAGAGTTCAGAGTCATACACTCATGCTAGCCTTTCAAGGTAGCCAGAAAACGACCTAGGAATAGGCGTTTTCCTAGTACAAACCATATCTTTCTGCTTTAACAAGATGCTTAAGACCTTACTTGGACATGAGTAAACTAAAGAATCTGATGCATGAAATCGGAAGATACATGAGATTGAGTGAGTTTGATGCATAGTGAGTTGATCCAATGCTTGAGAATCGTGAGAAAATGCCTATAGAGGAGTCGTTAGTAGCCCTTGTTTCTCCATTTTACACACTTTCGCTGTTAGTAACATTGCGGTAGAATTGCTGTTTCCGCAATTCTGCTAAGTTTAAAATTCTGTTTAGCTAATTTCCTCTTCGTTTATTAATCTCTTCTCTTTTCATTTGAGTTTATCTTTGACTTGCACTTATTTATGTTGCTACCCTTTACATATTCCTTAGAAATTAGACACCTTAAAACCAATTCTACCTCCTCAAATCCACCCATTCTCTCTTAACAATACACTTTACGAGTAGCTCATAATAAATCTCTGTGGGAAAACGAATGAAAAAATACTTACTACTTGCTATAAGATCATGTATGCTTGCATGTTCTGAGTGCTCTCTCTCTCTTATTGCTTATTTATTTTACACATTGAGCAAGCAACAGGAGCCTTGATGAATGAAATATTTGCTCTGTTTAGTTGTTTGCGGTTTTGTTGCGCTCTCCGCATGTCCTTCTCAAGCATCTTTGTGTCTAAATCTGCATGCTCTCATTAGAAAAATCCAAGCATGTTGTTGCTGAGCAATGTACCTCCTACTGTTTGTTCTATCTTGATCTCTTACTTAGCTGAATTGTGATTTTTCTCTCTGGGTTGCTTGTTGAGTGTGCTGGATGAGTGTCGAGTACACGCTTTAAGATTGAATTAGCTTCATAGGTTGGAAAGCATGCAACCCTGTAAAACCTTACCTTTGTTTTGAATAAACCTCTGCTTGATGTGTTATCTAACCTAGGAGAGCCATTCCAACCCTTAGATGTTTAAAATCTGCCTGCTTTTAACTTCAACTAGATCCTTCTAACTAAGTTTGGGGGTGTGCCACCCAATGCTCTCATTGAGGACAATGAGAAGTCCAAGTTTGGGGGTAAGGCAACCTTCTAGCCCCAAGGAACACTCCTCTCTCCCTTATTAGATATGCATTGTTCTTCTTTGAAAAAAAAAAGAAAAAAAAACATTTTCTTTTTTCTAGAAATGCTGAGTAATCAGGGTCGTTTGTGTAATCCACAAGTGGCACTACATCAAAAGGCAAACTTAAGGAAAAAGAAAGCATTGAAAAAGAAAAAAAAAAGGAAAAAAAAAAGAAGAAAAAGAACAGAAAACAAAGAAGAAGAATGTATGCCAGAAGGTTGCAGCCTTGAATGCTTAGATGTTCCTATGTACTGAAATCTGATCCTAAGTTAGCTAACCAAGGGGCTGTAACTAGAAGGTTTACCTAGGGAAATGAGTGTCTGTCCTAAATAGAGTGATGCCATGGCTTAGATTGTTCTATGGATTCTGTACTCTGACACTTTTTTTGGTTCTAAGCATGACATGACTTTAAGGATTCCCAGGAAATAAAAGAATAAAATTTAGAAGCATGTGCTGAGTTTTAAGTTGAGAGCAGGTAGATTTTAAAGTTAAAGGATGACTGCACAATGAGCTTGGTGATATAGGCAGATAAACCAGAAGGTAGGGAGTTATTAAAAGCTGAAGGTTTTAAAGGAAAAAGGAATTCATAATGATAACATGAAGTTAGTTTTAGTTTAAAGTGTGTCACAGGACAACAATGCTTTCGGCAGTAAGGCGAGAGAATAACAGTTTGGTTAGTTGAAGATAAGGAAAAGAATTAGCAGTTAGACCAAGAGAGAGAGAGGGAAGGTGAGTTTGTAGTATTGCTCGAGGGCTAGCAATAGCTCAAGTTTGGGGGTGTGTTAACTCTCCAAATGAGAGTTATTTAGGTCTATAATTGCTTTATATTCATGAAGTCTTTTGAGCATTTTTAGCTATTATTGAGCATAATATGTGTTTAGTAGTGATATTTGTGAAATGGTGTTAAGTTAATGCTTATGTGAAAATCTGTGCATAAGTATGTAATTGGTGAAAAAAATGTCTAATTAATGCCTTGCAAGAGTATTGCTGAAGTTTTGCGAGGAGCGCAATGAGATCAGAAGAGGGGCAGCTGAAAACAGAACTTTGCGATCGCAATACTTTTTCTTCTGCTACGTTTTTCCAGCCGCCGACCCTTCCTGTACCCGGCACGTCTGAGGTTGTTTCCCTAATTTGGATGGAGATCCGCGATTAGGGTACAAACTATGGAACCACTGAAGGCTATATAAGAGAGCAAGTTGAAGGAAGGATGATCAATCCTTACGGTGGAGAGATTCGAAAAAGGCCATAACCCGCAGGAAAGATAGTTCTCTCGTTTGTTGGATCGAAGAAAGAAAAGGCTCCCTTGGCGTCAGTAATTCAAGAGGAAGAAGAGAAGATCCATCTTCTCTTCTGATTGAGTTTCCTTCCCAAGACAAGCCATTCTTCTCCTTCAACCGAGGCGAATCGTGGACAATCGGACCTTCACCTACTCTATTGTTTTATTTTAGTTACTGTATTTAAATTGATTTGTGTTTTGCTTTTCGAATTGTTACCGGATCTGCTTATTAGGAGTAATCAATTAGTTTTGTTGAGTTCTGCTTATCATAAGTAATCAATTAGTTTTGTTGAGTTCTTCTATTATCACGAGTAATCAATTAGTTTTGTTGAGTTCTTCTATTATCATGTGTGGCTAGAGTTATAAGGGTTTGTTAAGATGAATCTGTAGGACATAACTATCTAATTCAGCATGAAAATAAACATGCATGTATTGAACGAGTGTGAACTTTATCCCATGGACATTTTCGATCGACCATCCATTTTGATCTAAAGAGTTCCTAACCTCCGGAAGGAGTAAGAACTCAGAGTCACTCATGCATGTTAGCCTTTCACGGTAGATAGAGAGTGGTCTAGGAATAGGCACTTTCCTAACACGTTTGATAGCTTGAACACATAAATAGGTTTTTATCCTTACTTGGATATGAGTAATTTAAGAATCTAAAGCATACAATCGGAAGATGTGTGAGATCTAGCTAAAACGATGCATGTAATGTTAATTTGCTGCTGAATGAACATGGTTTATGCCTATGGGGGACTCTTAGCCAACCATGTTGTTTTTACCTTAGATTTCACTCGTTGCTAGTTTATTGCTAAAGTTTTGCGAAACCCGCAATACTATTTTTCTATTATGTGAGTTAATTAGCCTATTATCTTGGATTGTAGTTCCCTTAGTTTATTTTGCATTGTCGTAACTTTGCGTTTTTCTTGCGTCCTTTACAATCTTGTGTCTCGAATTAAACCCCATATCATCCCTGGTTACCTTGTCTAATTTAACACGCGTAAAATCGGCATTCACTCAACCTAGTCTCTGCGGGAATCGATATAAAATATACTTATCACTTGCTGCAGACCGTGTATACTTGCATGATCTGAGTGCTCTTCGCATCTAATTTACACACACACTGAGCACGCAACAAGAACAAAAAACATTTGGAAAACAAGATGGAGGAATTGATGAAGATGATGGAAGGCAAATGTTGCCCCTGAGTACTATGTGGTAAGTGAGCATTTATAGTGTGTTTTACGAGATATCTGAAAATGTAAATGTTGTGATTATTTACATAATTATAATTTATAAAAAATTAGCAACCGATCATAATGTATTTGACAACATCTACTATATGTTAGATTTTCTGCAATTCACAAGGTTGCGTCGAAGTTCTCTACGGAACTGAATGATATCGAGAAGGAGCAAGAGGAAAAAGAGGATGAACAAGAAATTCTCAATGATAGTGTAAATCTAGGGATAAGGCATAAAATGGAAGACGACGAGGAGGGACCAGCTGGACAAACCAATAGTCAGAATTTAATAAACATTGAAGGTGCTGGAAAAACCCAACGAAAAGGGGGGGGGGGGCAGATGAAGGAAATAGCAGACAGTCAGGCAACAACAAGGACACCCAGGTACTTAATTAAATAATGTATTTAATTCAGAAATAGTGCACTCACAATAGGATCTTGATAACTCAATTGTGAGTTAATATTTGTAATAGGAAGAAGAAGAGAACAAGGATGCTGACGAAATAATAAACAATGTTATTTGTTCGATCGACGAAGAACAAATATATGCAAGCTTAAGGAAGGAAAACAAAGGAAACTCTTTTGTAAATGTATAGTCAATCTTGAACCCTTTATTGTTTAACATATATGTTGAGTTGAAAACATATATTAAGTATGTTTATGAAGTTTTCTGTTTTATTTTGGTAATAGAATGACAAACGTGGCTGCAAGAAAGTGGTTCGTTTTGCTGAGGATAGGACAACGGGTGTGAAGTTTAGGATTCCACTACCAAAGAAACATGTTGAGGTAATGAACATAAAATGATGGTTATTTCTAATTGAGTGTAAATAGCTAATTAACGTTGTTAACTGCAAAACAAATACAAGGTTAAAAGGAAATTGAACCTGACTGATACTATGGACAAGGAGACGAAATCGATGAGAGGTGCACTTAAAGAGGTTAGAAAACAATGGATGTTAAGTGTATAATATATAGATTCGGGTGTTCTGTAATTGTGATGGTTAATCTGTTTTTTGTTTGCTTGTTAGATAAGCTCAAACGTCCAAGGACAGATTTTTAAGCCATGAGGAGAATAGGTCGAGGCACTAACTGGAACAAAGTCGGAAAACGAACCTTCATTCCCTTATGAGGGGCCATCGTACAATCTACATCTAAGTCAATCCTAGAAGCTTCTTTGATATTTACAAATTAAATGAAGAACTGCTTTTTTTATTCTTGATGAAATAAGTTTGCAGGTTGAAATTTTGTCTGGTAGACTAGAATAGAGAAAGCAATTGTTGTATGGTTATTTCAGAAGTATGTAATACTTTGTAGAACATTGGTTTTATTGTGGAACACTACTATGTAGGGGTGTACATGGGTTGGGTTGGGTTGGGTTGAGTTTTGGGATTTTTCAACCCAACCCGAAAATTTCGGGTTGGAAAATTTTCAACCCAACCCAACCCAACATTTCAGTCAACCCAACCCGAGGGTTGGGTTGGGTTGGGTTGGCGGGTTGGCCTTTTTTTTTTAAAAAAAAAATTTATTTGATTTTTTCAATTACTTCAAATCACAAAAATGGAAGGGCATTAGAATATTTTAAAGGTGCGAACGGCGAGGCGGCGGAGATGGACGATGGGCGGAGGGGAGAAGATCTGCGAGAGAGAGACGACGCCGGCTGGATGAGAGGCGGAGACGGACGGCGACGAGGCGAACGACAACGAGGCAGACGGCGACGGGGCGGAGGGGACTGGTTGAGAGAGATGAGAGGCTGAGGGTGAGGTGAGAGAGATGAGAGGCTGAGGGTGAGAGAGTTGAGAGGGCTGGGGTGAGGTGAGAGAGATGAGAGGGGTGAGAGAGATGGGAGGGCTGGAGTGAGGTGAGAGAGATGAGAGGGCGGTTGAGATCTGAAACAAAAAAAATGAAAAATGAGAGTGTGAAACCTAATCTTAGAAAATATATATATAATGTTTTTTATATATATATATATATATTGAATCTGGTTCGGTTCGGGTTGAACCGAGCCAAAATTGGTTCAACCCGCGAACCGAACCGAAAATTCGGTTTTTTAATTTTGCAACCCAACCCAACCCATATTAAAAAAAAACCCAACCCAACCCGAAAAGTTGGGTTTGGCGGGTTGCGGGTTTTTTGTACGTCCCTACTACTATGTTTAGTTAATGGGTAATTTTGTTCTTGTTTAGTTGATGTATCATGAGAAAATATTTTCCTGACAGTGAGTCATGTGAAAATAGGAGGTTTGGGTTAAACAAAAAATACAGTATAACTATTTCTTGGGCATATGAGATATTAGACATGAATAGAATTCCAAGTATGAAAATGAAATGGGGCGTACTGGACAATTACAGAGTAATTAGGTAACCTACACTCGGAAAAGACTATGTGGACTGATGTAAACATTACATACCTTGCTGGAAAAATATAAATTAAAACTATACTTAACAATTTGTCAATACATTGTAACTGTGTGTAATGAGAAATACACTGTAATTATTCAATACGTGTAGGAAAAATTCACTGTAATTATTCAATGCGTGTAGGAAATTTATTTAATAATGAAATAAAGATACGTTTATATGTAAATATACACAGCTGATGCAAAAGGGATTCATATAATGTATATGAAATATACACGTAAAGTTTATTGACAAAGGAACGTAAATATGTAAGAACCGATATAGGCACAAAATCAATTACACTATAATTTAAAATTAATACAGCTGCAAGCTGACTTTATTGATAGGTTTTCAAACATATTTATCGTTAAGAAATAAAATGTAAATATAATTAGAACACTAAAAAGTACCGAACAATAAATGAATCTTTAATTATAAAATAATAAAAACAAATATAATGTAAAAAAAAATATATCTAACATCAATTGGATAGTGAATTCTTTCAAGTTCTTCGGTTGTGACCAACCCACCGCCAACGACCACACCTAATTCTTGATGTGATCTCATTGTGAGATAAGAGTCTATTCTTCCTAACACGGCCGACCGACCGTTTGACATTAGGAGGTTGGATGAGACTTTCGTATGGAAGAGTTGGTGGCAGAAATTGGTCGACTCTTCCAATTGGGAATACATCTACACTGTATAACTGGTTTAAATTTGACATATGGTAAAACGGATGTGCATAGTTGTGTAAATCAAAATTCCTCTTACACAAAGCAAGACATGCATGACAACATGGAATAATGTCCAAATTCCATCGTCTACAAGTGTAGGTACGGGCGACTATGTCCACCTCGTATTGTTCGGTACGATCTTTTACTTGAAAGTAGTATTGGTTTACTGGAACTATCTATAACAACATAAATAAGATTGAAGTTAGGAAAAATTATGAGAAGAAGGGATTAATTGTGATTATAATGTGTAATGAAAGAAATTTAGACTCACGTTCATTGTGCGACTGTCCTTTAGGTGTGATCGGAGTACAAATTCTGCCCATGGTGAGAGGTCTGTCCGTTGAAAACTCGAGAAGCTTCGTCGATTATAAAACCATTCCTACATTACACTACATATGCCCCTCCAGAAGAGATATAACAGGTAGCTCACGTTCGTGATCGAGTCTGGAATTCATGCTCTCAGATATTGGTAGTGAACTTTTGTACGTTCACAAATTTCGGGTTGTCGAAGCCCGCCAAAATAATATTTATAAGCCGATTACACCGAACTAACTTGTAGTTAGTGATAACCGGGTCAATCCACAAGAAGCGATCTATAATCCTAATTTAATTTAATTAAATTTGCAATGATAAAAACATGGGGGGTTTTGCTTTGGAAAACACTAACATGAACTGAATTAAGCTAACAGAGATTTAAAACGGGAAGTATAAAATTGACAAGTATGCTTGATTAGTAAATGTCGGGATTGATCTAATGTACTTCGGTTCATCGATTAACAAGGGAAATAGCTAAGACACTTCATGCACACAAAATGCCTTGTCCCTCTCGGGTCCAAAACATCCCAAAGACTTAATTAGAAACAAACAATCATAATTAAACATGAACGCTAATTAATCTAAGTTCATGAGTCCTAAATTAATTAACGAACAGTAACGGGTACCATTGAGACGAACTAATCCTAAAACTAATTCGATTTGTCTCTTAATCTTAAGCCCGCCGTGAGAACGTTAATCAATTCCTACCCCCAACTGTCACTTGGGCTCGAATTGATTAGCCACGAGCTAGACCTTCGCTACTATGTATTAAAGCTTGTCAGGAATTAACACTAGCCGACTAACATGCGTAACAAATTAAGACGTCACTCCTAATCAGAAAGGCAAGTCATTCGTTCTTAATACAGACTAAGAGATGCAAGAAACTCATTCAAACATGCTAAACATTTCAATTAAGCACTAATCTCACCTAATACAAAAGATAAACAATCCCTAAACTTAACTAATCAATCACAAACCTCTAGCCATCCATGGAGAAGAAGTTTCCCCAAGCATCCATGGAGGTTGTCTCCTTCATACAGCCCAAAAATGGGGAAAAACCAGAAAAAGAGAGAGAAAAACGGCAATCCCGAGGGAAGAAGTGAATAGAATCCGACCTAAATTCATAAAATGGGTTTTTATACCCATTTCCGCGTCAGACAAGCGCCTAGGCGCGATAAGTCAGCGCCTAGGCGTTGCACACTCTACTGTCGAGGAACGCGCGCGCGTCGCGGCAGCGCCTAGGCGCTAACCTCTCTAGTCTAGAACAATGTCGGGCGCAGGGGCGCTGACCTCTCGGGTCTGGAATAATGTCGGGCGCCTAGGCGCTGTGCGCTGGGTCTGGGAGGTTCTCTTAGTGCAGGGGTGCTGGGCGCTCTGTCCTGATGCATTTGTTGGGCGTCTAGGCGCCGCGCGCCAGCGCCTAGGCGCTAACCTCTCGGGTTTTGGCCTTCATTTCTTCAACACTTCATCTTTTGCACCTTCTTTGCACTCTTCTAGTCCCGAGTACTTCCCGAAACTCCTAAAATGCCCGATTTAACTCCGGAACTTGCAATTGGACTTCCTGAGCTCTCTAACCGTGAAACACCTATAAGCAAGGTAAATTATCATAATTAAGCACGATTTTCAGCCAGTATTAAAGACATAATAATAGCTCTATTTTAGAGCTATCAGATATATTTGTAGTCATCAATGAATACCTTTTCCAAACAAAGAAAGCCCTTGCCCACTTAGGGAGACCGATTTCTTCTAACTCTGCTCGAATTGAGGGAACGATGCTCCCCAACTGTCTCATGTAAAACTCATATTGTCCCTCTATGTAGGCCTTCGCACAATTCATGAATACCTTATCGATTGGTTTTGATTTGTATTTCTTCTTCAAGCTTTGTAATAGGTGATAGACACATATCCCATGTTCTGCTGAATCATAGACACTACTCACAACTTTGCCTATAATATTATGCTTATCAGATACTATAACTAGACTATTAGGCTCACCCAATGCAGATTTAAGGTTTCGGAAGAACCAATTTCATGACTCGTCATTCTCAGAATCTACTATTGCAAATGCTAATGGTAATATTTCAAAGTTACCATCTAGAGTACATGCAATAATTAATGTACCTATGAATTTATTCTTCAGAAACGTACCATTGTTGCGTGCTCAATGTGTTAAAATAAATAAGCAATAAGAGAGAGAGAGCACTCAGAACATGCAAGCATACATGATCTTATAGCAAGTAGTAAGTATTTTTTCATTCGTTTTCCCACAGAGATTTATTATGAGCTACTCGTGAAGTGTACTGTTAAGAAAGAATGGGTGGATTTGATGGGGTAGAATTGGTTTTAAATTGTCTAATTTCTAAGGAATGTGTAAAGGATAGCAACATAAACAAGTGTAAGTCAAAGATAAACTCAAATGAAAAGAGGAGGAATTAATAAACGAAGAGAAAAGTAGCTAAACAGAATTTTAAACTTAGCAGAATTGCGAGAACAGCAATTCTACCGCAATGTTACTGACAGCGAAAGTGTGTAAAATGGAGAAACAAGGGCTACTAACGACTCCTCTATAGGCATTTTTATACGATTGTGAAATAATGAATTGAGCTTTGATTACTTGATTGTTTGAATGAACAGAAGGAAGTTTAAAGTAAATAACATAAAGACAGAAAGCAACGAAATGCAAGGAACTAGCTACTAGAAGAGAAACAACAACAAAGCAGAACTGGAAATTAGAAATGAAAGACAGAAAGCAGTAAATGAGCTTGAACGCCTCGTTGCAAACGCCTTAGCTGAAGGGAGAGAAAGGGTAGCCTTGCTTGGATGAATCCAATCGGGAGAGAAGAGGAATCTTCTCTTCTTCCTATCAGATTGTCGATTCCAACAGCTGAACCTCTCACACCAACAGACGGAGAAGAAAAACAGGAGAAAAGATGGAGCTGCGAAGAGGCTTCTACGCTTTCGGATGATGATCAAACCCTCTACTTTGACCCCCTTTTATAGTAATCTGCAGGTGTGTTTGGGCCAAGGAGAACCATCCATCCTCAACGTCGTACTTCAAAATGGATGGAGGAGAAAGAACGAATCCCTGAAATAACGGAAAATAACAGAAAAAGATCAGTCAACTTACAGATTTCACTTGAAACATTGCGGTTTTAGCAATGTTTCCGCAATGCTGCCGCAATGCGCATTTTTCCTTCTTTTACTTCGGTTTTCATTCCTTTTCTTTCCTTTTGCACACAAGTCCTAATTTAGCTACCTTCTTCTAATTCTCATATATAAGCATAGGTTTAAGCTAAATCCTATCAAAAACACCTAAGAGTGTACATCTTTCTAAGATAAATAAGTCCTAAAAAGGTCACTTTTGGAGACGTAACAACCATCAACAGAGATTACAGGAAAGCAATGTTTCCAGGCATGAATTGAAGCAACAAGGCAAAAGAAATAAAATTTGAACCTACAATCATCATATACTTCATAAGACGTGTATGTTCCTGAAAAAAGTAAGATTAAATTGGTAAGTAGAGTTAGAAAAATACAGTGTAAATAAATGGAAGTTAACATTCTAAACCTGGGTTCTTTGCAATCAAGGCAGCAGAGAACAATGGAATGAAGGCATATGATTCTTCAGGGGATCCTCTTATACATTTCAGGGCAAATTCATGAGCCCTCCGAGCCTTGTCATAGCTGATGCTGACACCATGTTTGTTCCTCATGTACTTAATAAGATTTTTGGGACGCCAGTTCAACTTATCATCAAATGCCATCATAGACCTAACACATTCGCTAACTATGAATGATGTAGCTTGCCTATGATCATTCTTTACCACATCGATAGAACATGAATGTTCTGATGGAGTGCATGTAGCGCAGCGGAAGCGAGTCGGATCATTGGCACTTTAACTTCATCAATTTAGCAAAACATGAAACATGCTCAAAACTAGGAAATAAAAGAAATTAGAACACATACCTCTTGTAGTTCT
Source organism: Herpetospermum pedunculosum (assembly GCA_028017165.1). Classification (NCBI taxonomy): domain Eukaryota; kingdom Viridiplantae; phylum Streptophyta; class Magnoliopsida; order Cucurbitales; family Cucurbitaceae; genus Herpetospermum; species Herpetospermum pedunculosum. The sequence continues at coordinate 20,831,764 of CM051528.1, forward strand.
AAAATCTTCTATTCCGATGCTCGAATCTCCTCACGAACCCTTCGAAGCTTCTCTCGAACTATTCAAGAACCACCTCCGGTAGTCCCGCTATCCTCGGGCCGAACAACGGAGTGGTGAGACTCCTTTACAAGAGAAGAACTTTGGAAGAGATGGAGAAAATGGTCTATGTGATGATGATAATTTGAAGAGAATTGTCACACAATCAAAGTTTCAAAATTTTCAAACATCATCAAACTCAAACCATTTGAACTCCATCCAATTTATAGGTCATCTACATGCAACAAACCCTTTGCTTAGCATGACACCTCAAATTGGATGGATTAGTCTTCAACCAAGTGTTTCACAATTGATGAGTTTATGCATGTGGTTGGTGATTCACAATCCACTTCACAACTTGGATAAACCCACTCAACTTGGATAATCCCACTTGTCATATTTTGTCATTTTAAAATTAATTCATAATTAATTTTAATAAACAAAATAAATTTTAATTAATTAAACTTTTTAATTAATTAATATTATTATTTAATTCAATATCAAATATTAATTAAGTAATAAGACTAATCCCGGTTTCTTAAACCGAATCATCACACATGAATGCTTATTCATGTTTTAGACCGATCCCATATTTAAATCATATTTAAATATGTCCATCACTCTTCCAAAAACGAATTTGAATAAATTCAAATTATTTTTCTTTCATATTGTTACACGACTTAATCTGAGCTAGCCAAAAGAACCTAAAGATCATGAACTCCAACGATACGAGATTAACTGACCAAACTCTTTAGCCAAGCTAACCAACATTCGTTAACCCCCAGAGACTCCACTAAAGTCCAAGGGTTGCACTCTCCTCACCGTAGATATATTTCCGTTCTCTTGATATAACCATCATCAGTAAGTCGGTCCTTCACAGGTCGTTCGATATTACAGCTGGGTCAAAATAACCGTTTCACCCCCGTAATTACATCTTGTTCCTTAAGTCCCACTTATCCTCTAATGAACTATTGGTTTGTGGTCTGATAGCTCCAAAATAGAGCTATCTTAATGTCGCTAATTCTAGCTAAAACCATGACATATATTGATTAAAATGCTTTCTTGTAGGTGATTTCATGGTGAAGAGCTCGGGAAGTCCATTGATGATTTTCGGGGCTAAAAAGGTCATTTAAGAGGTTTCGGGAAGTGTTCGGGTCAAAAAGATAGGCCGAACGGAGCTCGGGAGCCAAAACGACCCAAAATTGGGCTAAGAGCCGAGAGGGCAGCGCCCAAGCGCCGGGGCCCAGCGCCCAGGCGCCCAACGAACGCAGCACGCGCGCGCCGCCGCACCCGCACCGCACGCCCGCGCCCAGACGGCCAGCCGCGCGCGCCGCCTCGCCTCGCACCCGCGCGCCCTCGCCCGCTCCGCCTCGCCCGTGTCCGCGCGCGCCCGCGCGCCCGTCATTGAAAATCAGCGTGCGCCCCAGCGTCTAGACGCTAGCTCGACGTTGCCCCGACGATTCCCGAAGATAGACGAGCATCAGCGTCGAGCGCGCGTCTCAACGCTCACTCAACGCCGACAGCGTTGAGACGCTGGCCTAGCGTCTCGACGCCCCAAAGTCTGAAGCGCGCAGCTGAATTTCCACCCGAGAGCAAGCGTCGAGCGCAAGCGTCTCGACGCTCGCTCGACGCCGCGCAGCAGCCAACTTAGGGCACAGCGTCGAGACGCTGGCCTAGCGTCTCGACGCTCCGAGCTTTAAAAGCGTGAAAACGCAATTTTCAGCCTCATTCTTTCATCCTTCTTCTTCCTCAAGCTTCTCCTCTCGGGTCTACCTCCATTTTCCGCCATTTTTGTACTTCTTCTCCTTCTTTGTGCATGATTCCAAGCTCTTCCATGGGGGATTGGATTAATTCATCCTCCATGGAAGGCTAAACCAAGGTTAGTGCTTAATTTTGAGTATGGATTTGTAAATTTTGGATGTTTGGGGAGATTTTTCCCTTTTGTAAATGTTGAGACAATTAGTATGTTATGCATCTCTTGCTTGTTCTTCATCCATATCTAGCATGTGTAGCTAAATTAGATTGACGCTCTAATTCCTATGCATGATAGAGGGCTAAAGGTTGGGACGTATAATTGCCTATACCGCTAGGTAGCACGGGTCTAAGCATGGCTAATTAGTTCGGCCCAAAGTGACAGTTGGTAATCTGAATTAATTAACGTTTTCATGTTAGGCTTAAGGCAAGAGAGAAACCGGTTTAGTCTTAGGATTAGGCCGTCGCAATGTTCCCGTCACTGGCACGTAATCGATTTAGGGGTCGCTACCTTAGATAGATTATTGGCCAAGTTTAATTAGAATTGCACGAGTCTAATTAAATCCTTGGGTCATTTGAGTTAGAGATAACTAAATGAATTGTGTGCATGAACATGGCTAACGCGTAAATTGTATCGATGATCCGAACATCCATAACGAGCAATTCCATTTCTCGAAGTTAAGCACAACCGTTTAATTTTTGCACGTTGTCGTTTAATTTTCCGTTAGCATTTTAGGAGCTCCCTTCCCCCAAAACCAAATTACCATTCTTTAATTTGTGCATTCTTTTATTTCTAGCAAATTAGACTTAGTTAGATTAAATTTCTTATTTCCCTATGGATCGACCTCGTTGCCACTTAGCTACAAATAGCTCGGTGTACATCGGGTTTATAAATTGTATTTTGGCAAGCCTCGACAGCTTGAATTTGGAGTACCCCAAAAGTACGTCTACCATGGTCCAACCACCAAACCGATTGGTATGTGATCTCATCACTATACCAAGTCCCTCCCGGGCCAATGAGAGGGTGGGATCCCTAGTTCAAGACCTGAAGTCAGCACTTAAGGGAACAACCTCTCTACTAATCTCTCAAGGCGGGTAGGAGTGAATCCTATCTCACAGGACTATGTTCCCAGCTACCTACCCGGTTCTATCCACAAGATGGTAGGCTTATTGAGTCGGCGATCTCGAGCCACTCTCACCCATACAAGTCAAAGGATAAGCCCGAACAAACAAGAGTTCATAGCGGGCTCATGATTCAGATCGAGTTACCTAGGTCATCATATGAAAAAGTCGGTCTTTACAGTAAACAAAGTTGTAAAGAAAGAGTGACTTTATTTCGCGGTTCAGTCTTATGCAAACTCATTGCATAGGACGCCCCCACTCACATGTCTCCACATGAACGATTTCGGATCACATCGTTTGTACTATACAAAGTGGGCCGCGTCCAATAGTGTCCCCAGGATAAGGTACCCAGCCTAGAATAGAGCATCAATGTAGGTTGAACCCCTCCATGAAGGAGGTAGTTAAAAAGGAAATCATTAAATGGTTAGATGCTGGTGTAATCTTCCCTATATCCAATAGTCAGTGGGTCAGTCCTATCCAATGTGTACCAAAAAAGGGTGGTATGACAGTAGTAGTTAATGAAAATAATGAATTAATACCCACTCGAACCGTCACAGGATGGAGAGTATGTATGGACTACCGAAAACTTAATAAAGAAACAAAAAAGGACCATTTCCCTCTGCCTTTCATCGACCAAATGCTCGATAGATTAGCTGGCCAAGCCTTCTATTGCTTTTTAGACGGCTACTCAGGGTATAATCAAATCACCATAGACCCTAAGGACCAAGAGAAGACAACATTTACATGTCCATTTGGCACGTTTGCTTTTCGCAGAATGCCATTCGGCCTATGCAATGCACCAGCAACGTTCCAACGATGTATGTTGGCAATATTCTCTGATCTAGATGAATCCATAGTAGAAATATTCATGGATGACTTTTCAGTGTTTGGTGATTCCTTTAACCACTGTCTAGCCAATTGTTACGTCTCCAAAAGTGACTATTTTAGGACTTATTTGTGTTAGGAAGTTGTGCATTTGTAAGTGTTTTTGGTAGGATTTAGCTTGAACTAGTGCTTATATATGAGAATTAGAAGAATGAAGCTAAATTAGGACTTATATACAAAAGGAAAGAAAAAGAACCAAAAACGAAGTTAAAGGAATGAAAATTGTGCATTGCAGAAGCATTGCGGAAACATTGCTAAAACCGCAATGTTTTAAGTGAAATCCGTAAGTTGTCTAACTATTTTCTGTTTTGTTCCGACCTTTCAGGGATTCATTCTTTCTCCTGCAGCCACGTAGTAGTACGACGTTGAGAATGGATGGTTCTCCTTGGCCCAAGCGTACCTGCAGAACACTATAAAATGAGGTCAAGATGGAAGGTTGAAACACACTCGAACAGCGTAGACTTCTCAGTTCAACGCAGCTTTTCCACTCTTTTTCTCTCTTCCGTCTGTTGGCTTGAAAGGATCAGCTGTTGGAATCGACAATCTGATAGGAAGGAGAGAAGATTCATCTTCTCTTCTGATTGGATTCATCCAAGCAAGACTTTCTTTCTTCCTTCAGCGGAGGCGTTCGCAACAAGAAGAACACGCTCGGATTTACTGCTTTCTGTCTTAGCTTTCTGTTTTCGTTGCTGTTTGTTGTCATTTCCCTTTTCATTAGCTACTCTATTCCATTTCGTTGCTTTCTATTTTACTTTGGCTATTCAAAGTTATCACTTGTTTAGTTCAAACGCTAGTTAATCCAAGCATAATTTCATTACTTCGCACGTTCTTCATCTCGTATGTTCACTGCTTTTAGCTTCTGTTTTGTCTTTAATCTTCTACTTAGTATGTTGTCTCCATTTATTCTCCCCAATCTATCTGCATCCATGAGTAACTAAATCACATAAGGGCATGCTAATGACAAGGCTATAGGTTAAAACACGTGAATCAAGCATGTAGGATAGCTCTCGAATGCATTGAATGTATGTAAGCTTCATCCCACGGGCAATTTCGATTGGCCATCCATTTTGTCCAAAGAACTCCTAACCTCTGGAAAGAGTAAGAGTTCAGAGTCGTACATTCATGCTAGCCTCTCAAGGTAGCCAGAAAACGACCTAGGAATAGGCGTTTTCCTAGTACAAATCACAACTTACTGTTTTAACAAGATGCTTAAGACCTTACTTGGACATGAGTAAACTAAAGAATCTAATGCATGAAATCGGAAGATACATGAGAATGAGCTAGTTTGATGCATGGTGAGTTGATCTACTGCTTGAGAATCGTATGAAAAAGCCTATAGCGGAGTTGTTAGTAGCCCTTGTTTCCACACTTTACACACATTTCGCTGTTAAGAACATTGCTAAATAATTGCTGTTTCCGCAATTCCTTTAATTGAAATTTTGCCTTAGTCATTTTTCTCTTCGTTTGTTATTTCCTTCTCTTTACATTCAAGTTTATTGTTTCCTTGCACTTGTTTATGCTTCCATCCTTTACACATTCCTTAGTAGTTAGGCACATCAAATCCAAATCTACCTCATTTAATCCACCCAATCTCACTTAACAAAACACTTCGCTAGTAACTAAGAATAAATCTCTGTGGGGAATCGAATGAAAAAATACTTATTACTTGCTACAAGATCATGTATGCTTGCATGTTCTGAGTGCTCTACCATTGCATATTTCTTTTAAACATTGAGCACGCAACAAGTTTTTGGCGCCGCTGCCGGGGATTTAGTTTAGTGAAAACGAAGTTTGTTAAGTTAGAAACGCAAATCTTAATATCTATTGGAGCTGATCTATTTTCATTTCTTTTGCAGGTACCATTGGGTTAGTTTATGAATGAGCATTCAAGTAGCGATCTAGAGTTCAATCCTGAGCCTGAGAGATTACTTAGGGCCAGAAACAAAGCTAAGAAACGTCTCTTCAACCAACCCCTTATACCTCCAAACGTTGCTGACTCCACTGAGTCATCACAATCCCATCAAATAGAAATGGATAAAACAAATCCAAATCCAGCACCTACCATTCGCAACCCCATCGAAATAGCGAATGACAAGGATAGTGCCATTCTCTCCTACTTAGTTCCCATGCCTGGGGAGCTAAATCCAAGCATCATACGCCCTGAAATTACTGCCAACTCATTCGAGTTAAAGCCAGTAATGTTCCAAATGTTGTCCACTGTGGGACAATTCTTTGGAGTGGAAAATGAGGACCCCCACAACCATCTAAGAAACTTCCTAGGAGTTAGTGATACCTTCCTTATTCCTGGAGTTTCCCAAGAAGCTTTGAGGCTTTACCTCTTCCCTTACTCATTAAGGGATAAAGCCAAAACGTGGTTAAACTCATTACCTTCCGGATCAGTTGTCAATTGGACAGATCTGGCTGAGAAATTCCTAGTCAAATATTTCCCACCTGATAGGAATTCAAACTTTCGTGATGACATTATTAAATTCAAACAAGCTGAAAATGAGTCTCTTCACGAAGCTTGGACAAGGTTCAAGGACCTTCTGCTTAAATGTCCACACCATGGCATCCTATGGTGTATCCAAATAGAAGTCTTTTTCAAAGGATGCAACCCCAGCACTAGGCAAGTGTTGAATTCGTCAGCTGGTGGTTCCATGCTTTCTAAAAGCTATAATGAAGCCTATGAGATCCTGGAGAAGATCTCAGCATCTCACTGTAGGTGGTCAGACGATCCAGTTGAGCCTAGGAGAGCTCAAGACAAGGATGCTCTGAGTGCAATGAGCAGCCAAATAAACGCCCTGACCAACCTAGTCAAACAAATGGCTCAAACGAATCTCCAATCCAGTGTCAACAGCGCAGCAGCCATCTCAATGGGGGCACAAACAAGTCAAGGTGAGACACTGATCTGTGGATTCTGTGGGGAAGGGCACCTGTATGAATACTGCCCTGGGAATCCAGCCTCAGTCTGCTATGTTGGAAGCCAACAGCAGCCTAGGAACAACCCCTACTCTAACACTTACAATCCTAGTTGGAGGAACCACCCAAATCTTTCTTGGGGTGGGCAACAGAATACTAACCAAGCTCCAAACCAACCAAGACCGAGTGGAACACCTGGTTTCACTCCTCAAAATAACCAATCCATGTATCAAAAGCCATACAACCAACCAATAGGGTCATCTGTAGAAAATCTACTTAAGGAGTACATTGCAAAGAATGATGCCACTCTACAAAGTCAGCAAGCTACCCTTAGGAGCATAGAGAACCAAATAGGGCAACTAGCCAATGAACTCAAAAGTAGGCCCCAAGGTAGACTGCCTGCTGACACCGAGGTGCCTAGAAGGGATGGTAAAGAGCAGGTTCAAGCAATTGAACTTCGCAGTGGAAGACCATTGGTGAGCAACACTAGAGAAACACCAAAGAGAGTAGAGAATGAAGAGTCTAGTGCTCCACTGGATTCTCTGCCTAACCAAGGTCAACCACCAACAAGCACATCAAGGGCGAGGCTGGAACCTATCATAGAGGAACTAGAAGAAATTCCAAGGCCTCCACCTATCCTGAGGCGACCTGAAGTGCCTGCATATGTGCCACCACCTCCATTCCCTAGAAGGCTAAAGAAAAAACAAGAACAGGAAGTGCACTTTAACAAATTTTTAGAAATTCTTAAACAAGTGCATGTTAATATTCCTTTTGTAGAGGTTTTGCAATCTATGCCTTCTTATGTTAAGTTTTTGAAGGATATAATCACTAACAAGAAAATTATTGGTGAATTTGAAACAGTTAACCTCACTGAGGAGTGCAGTGCTATAAGTTTAAGATGGCTGTCGAAGACGCACCGGGGCATGCTAATTAATCAAAGCACAATTCATTCTTTCACAGTTTCTTGTCTTTACGATTTACTGTCTTGCTTCGCTGATTTAAGTTTATTTCTTTTCTGAGCATGCCTACTTTATCTAATATTTATGTTCTCTCTATATCCATGAGTAACTAAGTCACATAGGGGCATGCTAATGACAATACTATAGGCTAAAAAACGTGAACCAAGCATGTAGGATAGCTCTCGAAGCATTGATTGTATGTAAGCTTCATCCCACGGGCAATTTCGATTGGCCATCCATTTTGTCCAAAGAACTCCTAACCTCTGGAAGGAGTAAGAGTTCAGAGTCATACACTCATGCTAGCCTTTCAAGGTAGCCAGAAAACGACCTAGGAATAGGCGTTTTCCTAGTACAAACCATATCTTTGTGCTTTAACAAGATGCTTAAGACCTTACTTGGACATGAGTAAACTAAAGAATCTAATGCATGAAATCGGAAGATACATGAGGATGAGTTAGTTTGATGCATAGTGAGTTGATCCAATGCTTGAGAATCGTATGAAAATGCCTATAGAGGAGTCGTTAGTAGCCCTTGTTTCTCCATTTTACACACTTTCGCTGTTAGTAACATTGCGGTAGAATTGCTGTTCTCGCAATTCTGCTAAGTTAAAAATTCTGTTTAGCTATTTTCCTCTTCGTTTATTAATCTCTTCTCTTTTCATTTGAGTTTATCATTGACTTGCACTTGTTCATGTTGCTATCCTTTATTGATTCAGCAGTAAATAGGAATTTTAAAACCAAATCTACCCCTTCAAATCCACCCATTCTTACTTAACAATACACTTCACGAGTAGCTAATAATAAATCTCTGTGGGAAAACGAATGAAAAAAATACTTACTACTTGCTATAAGATCATGTATGCTTGCATGTTCTGAGTGCTCTCTCTCTCTCTTATTGATTATTTATTTTACACATTGAGCACGCAACACCAACCTAGTCCTTAATTGGGAGAAGTGCCACTTCATGGTGGAAGAAGGGATAGTCCTAGGTCACAGAGTGTCTAGAGCAGGAGTAGAGGTCGATAGGGCCAAGATTGAGATAATAGAGAAGTTAGTGGAACCTCAGAATGTAAAGGCTATTAGAAGTTTCTTAGGACACGCAGGTTTCTATAGAAGGTTCATTAAGAACTTTTCAAAGATCTCTAAACCTCTGTGTGAGCTTCTAGAGTTGAATAAACCATTCATCATCTCAAAAGAATGTTTCTTAGCTTGGACAACCCTTAAGGAAGCATTAGTCAAAGCACCTATTATAGTAGGACCAAATTGGGACCTCCCATTTGAGATGTTGTGTGATGCGAGTGACTATGCAGTAGGGGTTATGCTAGGACAAAAGATTGACAAACTAACACACCCTGTATACTATGCTAGTAAGACACTGAATGAGGCACAATGTAATTACACAACCACGGAAAAGGAAATGCTAGCTGTAGTGTTTGCCTGCGAGAAGTTTAGGAATTACATTGTAGGCACTAGGACAATCGTGTACACTGATCATTCTGCACTAAAATACCTTATGAGGAAGGCTGATGCTAAGCCTAGGTTAATTAGATGGGTATTGTTGCTGCAAGAGTTTGATCTAGACATTAGAGATAAGAAAGGATGCGAGAATGTAGTTGCGGATCATCTTTCTCGATTGCAGCATAATTGCGATAAAATTGCGGAAACCGCAATTTCTGATGCCTTTATCAATGAGCATGTCTTTGTATTAGCACATCGTGATAACGATGAGGAACCTTGGTTTCCTGATATTGCTAACTTCCTTGCCTCGCAGGTACTACCAACTTTCAAGGGAGGACAAGAGAAAAGGAGGTTTCTACACGAAGCTAGGAAATTCATATGGGACGATCCTACACTCTACAAGACATGTGCAGATGGTTTACTAAGGAAATGTGTGTCAGCTGCTGAAACGAAGTCTGTGCTGCAGCACTGCCACACATCTCCCTATGGTGGACACTTTGGAGGCCAAAGGACAGCTGCAAAGGTGTTCCAGAGTGGTTACTATTGGCCTACGATCTTCAAAGATGCCCACGATCATGCACACAGCTGCAATGAATGCCAGAGAAAAGGTAACCTTAGTCGGAAGGATGAGATGCCTCTCACTTACATCTTAGAGTTGGAGCTCTTTGATGTGTGGGGCATTGACTTCATGGGACCATTTCCCCCATCAACAGGTAACCTTTACATACTTGTAGCTGTAGACTATGTATCTAAATGGGTAGAAGCCATAACATGTCCAACAAATGATGCCAAAACAGTCATTAAGTTCCTTAATAGACATATCTTTACTAGGTTTGGTACACCTCGTGCGATAATTAGTGATGAAGGGACACACTTTATTAATAAAGCTATGGAAAAAGTGTTGGCTAAGTACAATGTTAGACATAGAGTAGCCACCCCTTATCATCCACATTCGAATGGACAAGCTGAAATATCAAGTAGGGAGATTAAAAACATACTCGAAAAAGTGGTCAAACCCAATCGAAAAGATTGGTCGTTTAAACTCGAGGATGCACTTTGGGCATATAGGACTGCATATAAGACACCCCTAGGTATGTCTCCTTATAGACTTGTGTATGGCAAGGCATGTCACTTACCATTCGAATTGGAAATCAAAGCATTTTGGGCCTTGAAAGAGCTGAATTATTGCGTGACCGATGCGGGAACATTGCGGTCTCTGCAATTACATGAGCTTGATGAGCTGAGACATATGTCCTATGAAAATGCTAAAATATATAAGGAAAAAACTAAAATTTGGCATGACAGTAGACTTAGGATTAAGGACTTTAAGAAAGGCCAGCATGTCTTGTTATTTAACTCAAGGTTGAGATTATTTCCAGGCAAACTTAAGTCCAGATGGCCAGGTCCTTTTGTTATAACTAATGTGTTTTCTCATGGTGCAATTGAGATTAGGAACCTGCAGCACGGGCAACCGTTCATGGTCAATGGGGCACGTTTGAAGCATTACTACGAGGAAGGAGATGTGAAGACTCTCTCGGCCTTCCTCTTATCTGAAGCTTGAAAATAAGACCGAGAGAAGACGAGTGATTACTGTGCTCGTCCATGCGAGGCTATGCCTTAGTTTATTTTTGCTGTTTTTATTCCTTCGGTTGTTATTTTTGTATGTTTATGTGTGATTTTTATTACGAATTTGTTGTTAATTTTGTACGTTTTTATAGGAGATCAAAAGAGGAAATCAAGGAGATGAATCAAGGGTAAAGAATCGGGGAAGATATCGGGCCGAATCAAAGATTAAGTTATGAGAATCTTGGCATTTAAATCAAGAAAAATCTCCAACGGCCATTTAATTGCGGTAGATTTGCTGAAACCGCAACATAAATAGCCGTTGGGATTCACTTGATTACAAATAGCCGTTAGAACAGCTGTGGCCATACGCTTCCTTCATTCGCTGGACTTCAAGAAATCTATCTTCTTCTTCCTCTGCAACTCCTCTTTTCAGATCTCTCCGATTCAACAATGGTGCTTACACGGGCTGAAAGATCTGCTTCAAAGAAGAAGGCGACCAACGCAGAGGCAGCTGCGAGAGAGGCATTACTTGCCTTGGCAGATGCCGAAGCTGCGCGACCCGAACGACCTGCTAAGCTTCCTATCCGCAAGAAGAAGTGGAAGGTGGTGACCGAGATCCCTGCTGGTCCATCTGAACCAGCAGGTACGCCGAAGAAGAGAAAGTGGAAGATGGCTGTCGAAGACGCACCGGTCAAGGAGAAGACTCCCACTGTGGAGAGTCAAGGTAGTGGCCGTCCATCCTACGAGACGGCCAGACAGAGCCCTAAGCTCTCTCCACCCCCACAAAGCCCTGAGGCATCACCATCGCCGTCGCCCGAGCCTGAAATCCCAATTAAAGAACAGCAAGAATCAGCACCGGGCGACGAAACGGCTGAAGAAGATTAGGTCTTCTCTCCTTTGAGGGAAGTCTGCCCCGATAGCCCAACAAAGGGGGACGACTCAATGGATGAGACGTTGGGGGATTACCTTCAGCAGATCACCACCAGGGCACGACTGAGGAAGAAAGCACCCAAGGTTGTCAAGGCCAAACGGCCAAAAGCTTCAAAGAAATCCAAGAAGAGGAAGGTCAGTAGCGAGCCTTCTTTGAAGAAGCTAAAGATCGAGGCTGCTGAGTCAGCCAAGGCAAGGGAAAAGGGGAAAGCCAAGTTATACCCCGAAGATGAACCTCAATCTGTGAGGTATGTGTCTTCAGACGCCGAATCAAGGGGCAATGAACTGAGGAAAAGGGACCTACTCCATGAGAAGGGGTTCCTTGATGCATTGGCAGACCTGCCGCAATTCTTGCGCGCAGGGATCACCAACCACGGTTGGGAAGAGCTGTGCAGACCGCCCATCCCCGCCTACTCCAGCATGGTGTACGACTTCTATGCGAATCTGACGCATCCTGAGGATGGCCTGTCCACGGTGAGGGGGCTTGAGGTTGACTTTTCAGCCAAGGCTATCAATGAAGCCTATGGCCTCAAGGGGCAGAAACATACTGACTATGCGAGGATGATTGATGCGCCAACTTAGGCTGTCCTGGAAGAAGCACTGCGTATCATAGGCCAACCTGAGGCAGCTTGGACGATCTCACGCAATGGGAAGCACACTCTGATGAGTGCTACCCTCACGGCCAAGGCAGCTGTCTGGTTCTCCTTCGTGCGAAGGCGTCTGTCCCCAGTGACCCACGAGACCACCATTAATCAGGGGAGATCGCTGCTGGTATATGCAATCATAAGGGGCCTCACTATCAATGTTGGTGAGGTTATAGCAGCCTCCATAGCAGACTGTGCCAAGAAAGGTAAGGGTCCTCTTTTCTTCCCAAACACCATCACTAAGCTTTGTTTACGTGCAGGTGTACCAATCGAGAGAATGGAGAGGCAGCTGGCCTATACGGGACATCTGGAACTGCCTACAGGCTTGCGAATGCGAAGAAGGGGGAATATGGAATTTGAGCTAGACGGCCTGGCTGCTACTCAATCCCTCTCTATGGCCTGCCTGATGGACCTTCAAAAGAAGATGGCACAATGGGCTGAGTATGCTCAAGCAAGGGATAAGGACGTGGCTGATCAGTTGGGCTGCATCTTCCCTGCCTTCCCCACTGACCTACTGAAGCCATGGACACCTCCAAGAGCACGGAGGGATGATGATGAGGATGTTTGAGTGCCAGTCTGAAGGGCACTCGAGGGAGTACTTCTGTTCCCTCTTTGAATTATAAAAAAAAAAAATCAAACTGCTTTTCGTTAAACTGTGTGAATTCTGGTATTTTGAGTCAATATTTGATCTGTTTTTAGTTCTTTCTTTTGGTTGTTTAGGGTAGTTCAGTATAGTTAGATGGTATCTGAATATATAGGTTGTTTTAGTTTCCTTTTTGTATAGCTGTGATGACTGGAAATAGCATGCAAAAGGGGCTGCTTACTGTTTTATCTGCCCTGTATATTCATTGCGAAATTATTGCGGACTCCGCAATTTTTGTTAGTTATCACATGTTTTTGACTGACTGATTAACTAGGCTGGTTCTGTTTCAATTTTGTTCTTTTGCTGCTTTCTTGACTACCATATATGACCTATCTATAAGCATGCTGGATGAGTGTCTTAAGGCACCTTTGATAGTTTAAATTAGCTCTCTTAAGTTGCTCAGCATGCGTAGCTTTAAGTCCTTACCATACTGTTTTTACAAATTTCTGCTGCTAAGTTATTTGCTTTAAGAATGTTCTGTCTATGCCTAGGATTTTTAGATTCTCTTTGTTTTGCCCTAGACTAGATGCTTCTAGGACAAGTTTGGGGGTGTGCCACCTCAGACTCTCATTGAGGACAATGAGAAGTTTAAGTTTGGGGGAGGCCACCCTAGGCCTAGGAACATTCCTCTCTCCTTTTAAGCATAAGCATTCTTCTTCTCCTTTTGAAAAAATGATGAACTGAAAAAAAAAGAAAATAGAATAAAGAGGGGTGTCTCTCTTAAAGTTGCTGAGTAATCAGTGCCATGTGTGTAACCCACAAGTGGCATTGCATCAAAAGGCAACCAAAGGAGAGGCTCCACCAAAGGAAGAAAGAAAAAGGAAAGAACTAGGGAAGAAGGATGTATACCTAGGAGTTGCAGCTTTGTGGCTTGGGTGTCCTGAATAAAAGAACTTTGATCCTCAATTAGCTAAGCACAAAGTTGTAGCTTGTAGGCTTGTTTAAGGAGATGAATGTATATCCAATGTAGTGATGTCAGGGTTTAGGTTGTTCTATGAATGTATTACTGTTACTGGTTTATACTAAGACTGGCATGACTCTAAGGAATCTTAGGTAGCTCAAAAGAAAAAAACATTAGAAGCATGTACTGAGTCTGGGGTAAAGCTAGGTAGAATTTGAAACCTTAGGGATAGTTGCACAATGAACTTAATGATCGAAGCAAATAGATCAGTCGTGGGGAGTTAATGAAACAGTAGGATCATAAGGCAAGAGAAGTCAGAAGAAGCAAAATGAGAAGTTAGTTTTAAACTTAGAAATGTGTCACAGGACAGCTTTGCCATAGATAGGGAACTTAGGGGAGTCAGCAAGTGGTTAGAGAGATTAAAACAGCAGCCTAAGTAAGTCCTTAGATTGCTCGAGGACGAGCAAAACCTTAAGTTTGGGGGTGTGTTACGTCTCCAAAAGTGACTATTTTAGGACTTATTTGTGTTAGGAAGTTGTGCATTTGTAAGTGTTTTTGGTAGGATTTAGCTTGAACTAGTGCTTATATATGAGAATTAGAAGAATGAAGCTAAATTAGGACTTATATACAAAAGGAAAGAAAAAGAACCAAAAACGAAGTTAAAGGAATGAAAATTGTGCATTGCGGAAGCATTGCGGAAACATTGCTAAAACCGTAATGTTTTAAGTGAAATCCGTAAGTTGTCTAACTATTTTCTGTTTTGTTCCGACCTTTCAGGGATTCATTCTTTCTCCTGCAGCCACGTAGTAGTACGACGTTGAGAATGGATGGTTCTCCTTGGCCCAAGCGTACCTGCAGAACACTATAAAAGGAGGTCAAGATGGAAGGTTGAAACACACTCGAACAACGTAGACTTCTCAGTTCAACGCAGCTTTTCCACTCTTTTTCTCTCTTCCGTCTGTTGGCTTGAAAGGATCAGCTGTTGGAATCGACAATCTGATAGGAAGGAGAGAAGATTCATCTTCTCTTCTGATTGGATTCATCCAAGCAAGGCTTTCTTTCTTCCTTCAGCGGAGGCGTTCGCAACAAGAAGAACACGCTCGGATTTACTGCTTTCTGTCTTAGCTTTCTGTTTTCGTTGCTGTTTGTTGTCATTTCCCTTTTCATTAGCTACTCTATTCCATTTCGTTGCTTTCTATTTTACTTTGGCTATTCAAAGCTATCACTTGTTTAGTTCAAACGCTAGTTAATCCAAGCATAATTTCATTACTTCGCACGTTCTTCATCTCGTATGTTCACTGCTTTTAGCTTCTGTTTTGTCTTTAATCTTCTACTTAGTATGTTGTCTCCATCTATTCTCCCCAATCTATCTGCATCCATGAGTAACTAAATCACATAAGGGCATGCTAATGACAAGGCTATAGGTTAAAACACGTGAATCAAGCATGTAGGATAGCTCTCGAATGCATTGAATGTATGTAAACTTCATCCCACGGGAAATTTCGATTGGCCATCCATTTTATCCAAAGAACTCCTAACCTCTGGAAAGAGTAAGAGTTCAGAGTCGTACATTCATGCTAGCCTCTCAAGGTAGCCAGAAAACGACCTAGGAATAGGCGTTTTCCTAGTACAAATCACAACTTACTGTTTTAACAAGATGCTTAAGACCTTACTTGGACATGAGTAAACTAAAGAATCTAATGCATGAAATCGGAAGATACATGAGAATGAGTTAGTTTGATGCATGGTGAGTTGATCTACTGCTTTAGAATCGTATGAAAAAGCCTATAGAGGAGTTGTTAGTGGCCCTTGTTTCCACACTTTACACAAATTTCGCTGTTAAGAACATTGCTAAGTAATTGCTGTTCCCGCAATTCCTTTAATTGAAATTTTGCCTTAGTCATTTTTCTCTTCGTTTGTTATTCCCTTCTCTTTACATTCAAGTTTATTGTTTCCTTGCACTTGTTTATGCTTCCATCCTTTACACATTCCTTAGTAGTTAGGCACATCAAATCCAAATCTACCTCATTTAATCCACCCAATCTCACTTAACAAAACACTTCGCTAGTAACTAAGAATAAATCTCTGTGGGAAATCGAATGAAAAAATACTTATTACTTGCTACAAGATCATGTATGCTTGCATGTTCTGAGTGCTCTACCATTGCATATTTCTTTTAGAGTTAGAACTCTTTGACGTATGGGGTATTGACTTCATGGGTCCATTCCCATCATCTGCTGGTAATCTATATATTTTAGTAGCTGTAGACTATGTCTCAAAATGGGTTGAGGCAATTGCATGTCCTTTGAATGATGCTAAAACGGTTATAAAATTTCTTAATAGACATATTTTCACACGATTTGGCACTCCTCGTGCCATCATAAGTGATGAGGGAACACATTTCATAAACAAAGCCATGAAGAAGGTGTTAGCCAAGTACAATGTTAAGCATAGGGTGGCAACACCCTATCATCCGCATTCAAATGGGCAAGCAGAAATCTCTAATAGAGAGATCAAGAGTATCTTAGAGAAAGTTGTAAAACCAAATAGAAATGATTGGTCTTTTAAATTAGATGATGCACTATGGGCATATAGAACTGCATATAAAACACCTTTAGGAATGTCCCCCTATAGGCTAGTTTATGGAAAAGCATGCCATCTTCCCCTTGAATTAGAAAACAAAGCCTTTTGGGCTTTAAAGGAGTTAAACTTTTGCGTGACCGATGCAGGAACATTGCGGTCTCTGCAATTACATGAGTTAGATGAATTAAGGCACATGTCATGCGAAAATGCTAAGATGTATAAAGAAAAAACTAAAATTTGGCATGATAGTAGACTTAGGCTAAAGGATTTCAAAAAGGGCCAACATGTTTTATTATTTAATTCACGATTGAAGATGTTTCCTGGAAAACTCAAGTCTCGTTGGTCTGGTCCCTTTGTCATTACTAATGTGTTTGTGCATGGTGCAATTGAGATCCAAAATTTGGAATAGGGCCAACCATTTATGGTGAATGGTGCAAGATTAAAGCACAACTACGAGGAAGGAGACGTAGGAACGCTCTCGGCATTCCTCTTGTCTGAAGCTTGAAGTCAATCTAAAAGGGATGAGCATGGACGTTATTGGAAATATCTTTGTGCTCAAAATAGTATTTTTTATGTTTATTTCTATTTAAATATTTTTTTTAGTAAACTCTTAATTATTGAAAATAACTAATTTTGTTTAATGTTGATTGAAATTAGGAGGCAATATTTGGAATTTAAAATGACAAGATCGGTGGATCAATCAAGAGGAAGAGAGGAATTATAGGAGAATCAAGAAAATCAGAGATTTGGGAATTGCGAAGATCCTGCGGCAGTCGCCAAAACGGGAAATAAAATCCCCAACGGTTACATTTTGAAGATTTTGTGTGAGATTAGAGGTATTGTGATTGCGTTGCGGAGTCCGCAAAGGCATAGCCTTTAATTGTGCAAACCGTTATAAATAGGGAAAGGCTGCAGCTCTCCTTTATTGCGAAATCCGAAACTCCCGAGCTCTCAACAGAAATTCTCCCTTATTCTTCTCGAAAATTCGTTTCTTTTCCTCCAAGAAAATCATGGTATCCACACGAGAATCCCGCCGTCAAGAAGCTGAAGGCTCCACCCCAACTAAACCTTCCCCCACAGCGGAAGAAACTGCTATTGCAGGGGATGCCCTGATCTCCTTAGCCTCGGCTGAGGCAACCATTCCCTCTGAACCTAGAAAGATCCTTGCAAAACGAAAGAGGAAGGTCACGGCCGGAAGGGATCCCAAGACCAAGATCAGAGAGGACTTGAGTGAAGACAGCCCCACCACCAGCGTACCGTCGTTCGAAACTGCCATGCAAAGCCCGTCGGCCACCCAACAACAGTCAGGTACTGAGGTCTCTCCTCCAGCACAGTCAAATTCAGCATCTACCACAATTGGTGATGCGGGAAAAGGCGAGGAGATCCTCAGCCCCATCAGGGGCGTTAGCCCTGATATGCATGAGGGAGAGGAAGTCGACAGTCCCATGAGGGATGGAAGTCCTGTTGAAGAAGAGATGGAGAAACGGTCACCTGTGACCGAAACAATAGATGAATGCATCCAACGGGTGGAGGCTGAAGTAGTGGCTGGATTAGGGAAAGGGGCAGAGACGGTGTCTAAGAAGAGGACCCCTGTAATTGTAAAGGCGAAAAGGCCAAAGGCCTCAAAGAAAGCCAAGAAAAAGAAACCCGAATCCGAACCCCCTGCCAAGAAGATGAAGACGGAAGCTGTTGAGGCAGCTAAGACCAAGGCCAAGGCGAAAGGCAAATGGAAAATGTTTCAAGAGGATGAACCTCCAGCCGAGAGGTATGTGTCTGAGGCAGCCAAGGCAAGAGGTGTGACTTTGATGAAGAGGGACCTCCTCCATGAGAGAGGATTTTTGGATACTTCTACGGACCTACCGCAATTCTTGCGCACAGGCATTGCCAATCATGGTTGGGAAGAATTGTGTAGGCCACCAATCCAAGCTTACTCAGAGATGGTCTATGATTTTTATGCCAACCTCATCCATCCCGAAGGCTGCTATTCCACAGTAAGAGGCGTTGAGATAGACTTCTCACCCGAGGCGATCAATGAAATTTATGCTCTCAAGGAGCATAAGAATTCAGAGTATGCAAGGATCGTGGCCAAACCCTCTGAGGCAATCCTTGAGGAGGCTTTGAGCGAGATAGGCACGCCTGAGGCAACATGGGCGGTTTCTAAACAGGGGAAGCATACATTGATGAGTGCAGCTCTTAAGGACAAGGCAGCCGTTTGGTTCTCCTTGATTCGAAGAAGGATAAACTCCTGTCACACACGAGACGACGATTAATCAAGGGAGGTCCTTGCTGGTGTATGCAATCATGAAAGGGCTCACCATTGATGTTGGCGAGCTCATATCTGCCTCCATTATCGAATGCTCCAAGAAGGGAAATGGCAGACTCTTCTTCCCCAATACCTTAACTAAGCTGTGTCTTCGCGCAGGAGTGGCAGTGACTAGAGAGGAGAAGAAGTTGGCCTATGCAGGCCACTTAGAGCTGCCAAGCGACCTGAAGCTGAAGAGGAAGGGCAATATGCAGATTGAGCTTGATAGCCTTGCCTATGCCCAAGCTCTGTCTATGTCATGTCTGCTGGACATACAGCAAAAGCTCGCCCAATGGGCTGAGTACTCTCAAGCAAGAGACATAGGACTGGCTGAGCACCTAAGGTGCAAGTTCCCTGTTTTCCCTGCTGCCTTGCTGGAGTCGTGGATGCCTCCAAATGTGGAGAAGATTGATGAAGAAGAAGAAGAAGAAAATGAATGAATGCCATTGACTTTCGGCATTCGAGGGAGTATTCTCTCACCCTGCTGTTCTGTTAACCGGATACCCCCCCCCCCCCCAAATATCAATTGCTGTTTTGTTTTAAATTTCAGTAGAGTAGCTTAGTTTAGAGTAGCGTAGAGTAGTTTAACTTAGTTTAGGGCAGTTAGTGTAGATAGTTCTGTGTTGTTGTCTTTAGATTTCCACAAGCCCCATGGGCCACAATAGAGTTAGAGTAGTTAGGAGCCTTGATCAATGCAATATCTGGTCTGTTGATTTAATTGCGCTTTCATTGCACTTTTCGCATAGCCCTCTCAAACATGTTTTTGTCTAAATCAGCATGCTCTCATTAGAAAAATTCAAGCATGTTGTTGATGTACAATGTCTTTTTTGCTATTTGTCATGTTTTTATCTCTTCCTACTTAGCTGAATGTGATTCTCTGTGGGCTGTTTACTGTTGTTGAGTTTGCTGGATGAGTGTCGAGTACATTCTTTAAGATTGACTTAGCTTCATAAGTTGACAAAGCATGTGCCCTATAAGACCTTACCTTTTGTTTTAAATAAACCTTTGTTTGATGTGTTATCCAACCGAGGAGAGCCATTCCAACCCTTAGATTTTTAAAGTTTACTTGCTTTTAACTTGGAACTAGATGCTTCTACTTAAGTTTGGGGGTGTGCCACTAATAGCACTCCAAAAGTGCTAATATTTAGCTCCTAAGTCTTGTAAATTAGAGTAATTATTTGGGCTTAATTGATATATTTTGTATAATTTAATTGCTAAGGGGTAAATCGGGCATTTGCGATAATTAAGAGCTTAAATGAATATTTTATAATATTTTATTAATTAGTCGTTTTGAGTGATTAAGCTACATTAATTAAATAATCTAATTTTAACTCAAAATTGATTAAGTGGCTTGATGGTGCAGGACTTATTAAAATAATGAGGGTGCCCAGATTCAAATCTTGATAGATGCAATATTTTTCCTCATTTTTATAAAAGTCAATGGTCAACAGCCCATCGGCGCTCCGACCTCGCCCATGCGCGCGCCCCTGCACGGCCCAATTGGCCAATTTCGGCCCAAAACTCTCCTTTTTAAGCATTTAGACCTAGTTTTTCAGCCACCATTCACCTAAAAACGTGAAATTTCGATTTTGAGAGTTTTGGCCTCGGGTTTGGTGATATTTTCATCAATTTTCAAGGTTTTTGGACAATTTTGGATCGATTTTCAACACGTTTGGCTAAGGTAAGTGCTCTAATTTGAGTTTAGGGTGTCTTTGATGCGATTTATGAGGGTTTGTTCTTAATTTTGTAACTTAGCATGACTGATTGGGCAATCTTTTTTCTTCTAAGCATATCATATGAGCATGTTTGATTGATAGGAGTAGACGACTTTGATTTCAAGCATGATTCATTAGTTAAAGATTATGATGTCGTGCCTCTCTTAATCGCCAAGTAACATGGATAAGTTGAGCCATAGGTAACATAGGCTTCCTTGTTGATCTTGGTTGTAACTTATCTTGAAGAAATAGATAAATTGGAATATTAGCTTAGGCTTCCAGGTTAAACATCCGTCGTAGTGCTCCCGTTACTGTCATTAATCAATATGGGCGGTGTTGGCCCCCTTTTAATTCATTGCCACGTTTAATTAGAATCAAACATTCGTCTCTGTTCTTTATTTAATTTAGGATTGATCACCTTAGAGTAATTAAAGAATAGTCCACTTAGAACTCCACGTTTCTAATTAATTATTTGGGTTACTTGTATTAGTATTTTCGTGCAAGTAAATTACGTGTTTAATTATGCTCTTGCTAAGTACGTTTGAATCCCAATGAATCGAGTCGCATCAAAGTCAATCCCGACACTCAAATTAGGAGCACGCGTTACGTTTAATTTTTCCGTTATTTAATTTTCCGTTAGCTAGTTTACATGTACTTAGTTCAATTCTTCCGTTAGCTAGTTTGCATGCTTACTTTAATTTTCCGTTAGCAATCCCTCTTTCATTTATCGTTTTATTTTATTGGTTTAGTTAATTAAAAAGTAAATAGAAATTAATTAGGAGAAAATAATTTAGGTTCCCTGTGGATCGACCCGACTACCACTAGCTGCAAAGCTCAGTTGTAGCGGAATTATAAATGTTATTTTGGCGGGACTCGACACCCCAAAATTTATAGGATATTAAAAAATTCTAGTACCAGCCACCCAATACTCTCATTGAGGACAATGAGAAGTCCAAGTTTGGGGGAGGCAGCCTTCTAGTCCTAGGAACACTCCTCTCTCTCTTAGTAGATATACCTTGTTCTTCTTTGAAAAAAAAAAAAAAAAAGAAGCATTGTCTTTCCTCTAGGAATGCTCAGTAATCAGGGTCATTTGTGTAACCCACAAGTGGCACTGCATCAAAAGGCAAACTTAAAGAGAAAGAAAGCATTGCAAGAAAAAAAAATGTAATTAAAAAAAAAAAAAAAAAAAAAAACACAAAGAAGAAGGATGTATGCCAGAAGGTTGCAACCTTAAGTGTTTAGATGTCCTATGTACTGAACTCTGATCCTAAGTTAGCTAAGCAAGGGGCTGCAACTAGAAGGCTTATCTAGGGAAATGAGTGTCTGTCCTAACAAGAGTGATGCCATGGCTTAGATTGTTCTTGGATTCTGTACTCTGTTACCTTTTTTTTTTTTCTAAGCATGGCATGACTTTAAGGATTCCTAGGAAATAAAAGAATAAAATTTTGAAGCATGTACTGAGTTTTAAGTTAAGAGTAGGAAGATTTTAGAGCTAAGGGATGACTGCACAATGTGCTTGATGATATAGGCGGATAAACCAGAAGGTAAGGAGTTATTTAAAGCTGGAGGTTTTAAAGGCAAAGAAATTCAGAATGACTAAACATGAAGTTGGTTTTAGCTTGAAGTGTGTCACAGGACAACAACACCTTCGACAATAGGCCAAGAGATTAAGCAATTTGGTTAGTTAGAGATAAAGACAAGAGTTAGCAGTTAGATAGTAGAAAAAGAGAGGGAAAGTGAGTCTTTGTATTGCTCGAGGACTAGCAATAACTCAAGTTTGTGGGTGTGTTACCTCTCCAAAAGGGAGTTATTTAGGGCTATAATTACTTGATATTCATGAAGTCTTTCGAGCATTTTAACTATTAATGAGCATAATATGTGTTTTATCGTGACATTTTGTGAAATGAGGTTAAATTAAGGCTTATGTGAAAAAGTTGTGCATAAGTGTGTAAATTGATGAAAAGATGTCTAATTAATGCCTTGCAGATGTATTGCTGAAGTTTTGCGAGGAACGCAATGGGATCAGAAGAAGGGAAGTTGGAAACAGAACATTGCGATCGCAAAGCAATCGCAATACTGGTCTTTGCTGCTGCGTTTGTTCCAGCCGCCAACCCTTCCTATAGCTGCCACGTGTGAGGTTGTTACCTCGAATTGGATGGAGATCCGCAGCCCATGGAACCTCTGAAAGCTATATAAAGAGAGCAAGATGAAGCAAGAAATAATCAATCATTCGACGGTGAAGAGAATTAAAGGCCATTACCGCAGAAACGAATTACGGTCTCCCGATTGTTGGATCGAAGATTCAAAGGCTCCTTGGCGTCGATAATTCAAAAGGAAGAAGAGAAGATCCATCTTCTCTTCTGATTGAATTCCTTCCCAGGTTCAGCCATTCTTCTCCTTCATCCGAGGTGAATGGTGGTCAAGAGGACCTTCATCTAATCTACTGCTTTTCTTTCTAGCTTTTGTCTTCGAATTGGGTTTTGCTGTCTTTTAGTTTCTATGTTCGGCCAGACGCGCGCGCGCCCGCGCGCGCCGCCTCGCCTCGCACCCGCGCGCCCTCGCCCGCTCCGCCTCGCCTGTGCCCGCGCGCCCGTCATTGAAAATCTGCGTGCGCCCCAGCGTCTAGACGCTAGCTCGACGCTAGCTCGACGTTGCCCCGACGATTCCCGAAGATAGACGAGCATCAGCGTCGAGCGCGCGTCTCAACGCTCACTCAACGCCGACAGCGTCGAGACGCTGGCCTAGCGTCTCGACGCCCCGAAGTCTGAAGCGCGCAGCTGAATTTCCACCCGAGAGCAAGCGTCGAGCGCAAGCGTCTCGACGCCGCGCAGCAGCCAACTTAGGGCACAACGTCGAGACGCTGGCCTAGCGTCTCGACGCTCCGAGCTTTAAAAGCGTGAAAACGCAATTTTCAACCTCATTCTTTCATCCTTCTTCTTCCTCAAGCTTCTCCTTTCGGGTCTACCTCCATTTTCCGCCATTTTTGTACTTCTTCTCCTTCTTTGTGCATGATTCCAAGCTCTTCCATGGGGGATTGGATTAATTCATCCTCCATGGAAGGCTAAACCAAGGTTAGTGCTTAATTTTGAGTATGGATTTGTAAATTTTGGATGTTTGGGGAGATTTTTCCCTTTTGTAAATGTTGAGACAATTAGTATGTTATGCATCTCTTGCTTGTTCTTCATCCATATCTAGCATGTGTAGCTAAATTAGATTGACGCTCTAATTCCTATGCATGATAGAGGGCTAAAGGTTGGGACGTATAATTGCCTATACCGCTAGGTAGCACGGGTCTAAGCATGTCTAATTAGTTCGGCCCAAAGTGACAGTTGGTAATCTGAATTAATTAACGTTTTCATGTTAGGCTTAAGGCAAGAGAGAAACCGGTTTAGTCTTAGGATTAGGTCGTCGCAATGTTCCCGTCACTGGCACGTAATCGATTTAGGGGTCGCTACCTTAGATAGATTATTGGCCAAGTTTAATTAGAATTGCACGAGTCTAATTAAATCCTTGGGTCATTTGAGTTAGAGATAACTAAATGAATTGTGTGCATGAACATGGCTAACGCGTAAATTGTATCGATGATCCGAACATCCATAATGAGCAATTCCATTTCTCGAAGTTAAGCACAACCGTTTAATTTTTGCACGTTGTCGTTTAATTTTCCGTTAGCATTTTAGGAGCTCCCTTCCCCCAAAACCAAATTACCATTCTTTAATTTGTGCATTCTTTTATTTCTAGCAAATTAGACTTAGTTAGATTAAATTTCTTATTTTCCTGTGGATCGACCTCGTTGCCACTTTGCTACAAATAGCTCGGTGTACATCGAGTTTATAAATTGTATTTTGGCAAGCCTCGACAGCTTGAATTTGGAGTACCCCAAAAGTACGTCTACCATGGTCCAACCACCAAACCGATTGGTATGTGATCTCATCACTATACCAAGTCCCTCCCGGGCCAATGAGAGGGTGGGATCCCTAGTTCAAGACCTGAAGTCAGCACTTAAGGGAACAACCTCTCTACTAATCTCTCAAGGCGGGTAGGAGTGAATCCTATCTCACAGGACTTTGTTCCCAGCTACCTACCCGGTTCTATCCACAAGATGGTAGGCTTATTGAGTCGGCGATCTCGAGCCACTCTCACCCATACAAGTCAAAGGATAAGCCCGAACAAACAAGAGTTCATAGCGGGCTCAGGATTCAGATCGAGTTACCTAGGTCATCATATGAAAAAGTCGGTCTTTACAGTAAACAAAGTTGTAAAGAAAGAGTGACTTTATTTCGGGGTTCAGTCTTATGCAAACTCATTGCATAGGACGCCCCCACTCACATGTCTCCACATGAACGATTTCGGATCACATCGTTTGTACTATACAAAGTGGGCCGCGTCCAATAGTGTCCCCAGGATAAGGTACCCAGCCTAGAATAGAGCATCAATGTAGGTTGAACCCCTCCATGAAGGAGGTAGTTAAAAAGGAAATCATTAAATGGTTAGATGCTGGTGTAATCTTCCCTATATCCAATAGTCAGTGGGTCAGTCCTATCCAATGTGTACCAAAAAAGGGTGGTATGACAGTAGTAGTTAATGAAAATAATGAATTAATACCCACTCGAACCGTCACAGGATGGAGAGTATGTATGGACTACCGAAAACTTAATAAAGAAACAAAAAAGGACCATTTCCCTCTGCCTTTCATCGACCAAATGCTCGATAGATTAGCTGGCCAAGCCTTCTATTGCTTTTTAGACGGCTACTCAGGGTATAATCAAATCACCATAGACCCTAAGGACCAAGAGAAGACAACATTTACATGTCCATTTGGCACGTTTGCTTTTCGCAGAATGCCATTCGGCCTATGCAATGCACTAGCAACGTTCCAACGATGTATGTTGGCAATCTTCTCTGATCTAGATGAATCCATAGTAGAAATATTCATGGATGACTTTTCAGTGTTTGGTGATTCCTTTAACCACTGTCTAGCCAATTGTTACGTCTCCAAAAGTGACTATTTTAGGACTTATTTGTGTTAGGAAGTTGTGCATTTGTAAGTGTTTTTGGTAGGATTTAACTTGAACTAGTGCTTATATATGAGAATTAGAAGAATGAAGCTAAATTAGGACTTATATACAAAAGAAAAGAAAAAGAACCAAAAACGAAGTTAAAAGAATGAAAATTGTGCATTGCGGAAACATTGCTAAAACCGCAATGTTTTAAGTGAAATCCGTAAGTTGTCTAACTATTTTCTGTTTTGTTCCGACCTTTCAGGGATCCATTCTTTCTCCTGCAGCCACGTAGTAGTACGACGTTGAGAATGGATGGTTCTCCTTGGCCCAAGCGTACCTGCAGAACACTATAAAAGGAGGTCAAGATGGAAGGTTGAAACACACTCGAACAGCGTAGACTTCTCAGTTCAACGCAGCTTTTCCACTCTTTTTCTCTCTTCCGTCTGTTGGCTTGAAAGGATCAGCTGTTGGAATCGACAATCTGATAGGAAGGAGAGAAGATTCATCTTCTCTTCTGATTGGATTCATCCAAGCAAGGCTTTCTTTCTTCCTTCAGCGGAGGCGTTCGCAACAAGAAGAACACGCTCGGATTTACTGCTTTCTGTCTTAGCTTTCTGTTTTCGTTGCTGTTTGTTGTCATTTCCCTTTTCATTAGCTACTCTATTCCATTTCGTTGCTTTCTATTTTACTTTGGCTATTCAAAGCTATCACTTGTTTAGTTCAAACGCTAGTTAATCCAAGCATAATTTCATTACTTCGCACGTTCTTCATCTCGTATGTTCACTGCTTTTAGCTTCTGTTTTGTCTTTAATCTTCTACTTAGTATGTTGTCTCCATTTATTCTCCCCAATCTATCTGCATCCATGAGTAACTAAATCACATAAGGGCATGCTAATGACAAGGCTATAGGTTAAAACACGTGAATCAAACATGTAGGATAGCTCTCGAATGCATTGAATGTATGTAAGCTTCATCCCACGGGCAATTTCGATTGGCCATCCATTTTGTCCAAAGAACTCCTAACCTCTGGAAAGAGTAAGAGTTCAGAGTCGTACATTCATGCTAGCCTCTCAAGGTAGCCAGAAAACGACCTAGGAATAGGCGTTTTCCTAGTACAAATCACAACTTACTGTTTTAACAAGATGCTTAAGACCTTACTTGGACATGAGTAAACTAAAGAATCTAATGCATGAAATCGGAAGATACATGAGAATGAGTTAGTTTGATGCATGGTGAGTTGATCTACTGCTTGAGAATCGTATGAAAAAGCCTATAGCGGAGTTGTTAGTAGCCCTTGTTTCCACACTTTACACACATTTCGCTGTTAAGAACATTGCTAAATAATTGTTGTTTCCGCAATTCCTTTAATTGAAATTTTTCCTTAGTCATTTTTCTCTTCGTTTGTTATTCCCTTCTCTTTACATTCAAGTTTATTGTTTCCTTGCACTTGTTTATGCTTCCATCCTTTACACATTCCTTAGTAGTTAGGCACATCAAATCCAAATCTACCTCATTTAATCCACCCAATCTCACTTAACAAAACACTTCGCTAGTAACTAAGAATAAATCTCTGTGGGGAATCGAATGAAAAAATACTTATTACTTGCTACAAGATCATGTATGCTTGCATGTTCTGAGTGCTCTACCATTGCATATTTCTTTTAAACATTGAGCACGCAACAAGTTTTTGGCGCCGCTGCCGGGGATTTAGTTTAGTGAAAACGAAGTTTGTTAAGTTAGAAACGCAAATCTTAATATCTATTGGAGCTGATCTATTTTCATTTCTTTTGCAGGTACCATTGGGTTAGTTTATGAATGAGCATTCAAGTAGCGATCTAGAGTTCAATCCTGAGCCTGAGAGATTACTTAGGGCCAGAAACAAAGCTAAGAAACGTCTCTTCAACCAACCCCTTATACCTCCAAACGTTGCTGACTCCACTGAGTCATCACAATCCCATCAAATAGAAATGGATAGAACAAATCCAAATCCAGCACCTACCATTCGCAACCCCATCGAAATAGCGAATGACAAGGATAGTGCCATTCTCTCCTACTTAGTTCCCATTCCTGGGGAGCTAAATCCAAGCATCATACGCCCTGAAATTACTGCCCACTCATTCGAGTTAAAGCCAGTAATGTTCCAAATGTTGTCCACTGTGGGACAATTCTTTGGAGTGGAAAATGAGGACCCCCACAACCATCTAAGAAACTTCCTAGGAGTTAGTGATACCTTCTTTATTACTGGAGTTTCCCAAGAAGCTTTGAGGCTTTACCTCTTCCCTTACTCATTAAGGGATAAAGCCAAAACGTGGTTAAACTCATTACCTTCCGGATCAGTTGTCAATTGGACAGATCTGGCTGAGAAATTCCTAGTCAAATATTTCCCACCTGATAGGAATTCAAACTTTCGTGATGACATTATTAAATTCAAACAAGCTGAAAATGAGTCTCTTCACGAAGCTTGGACAAGGTTCAAGGACCTTCTGTTTAAATGTCCACACCATGGCATCCTATGGTGTATCCAAATAGAAGTCTTTTTCAAAGGATGCAACCCCAGCACTAGGCAAGTGTTGAATTCGTCAGCTGGTGGTTCCATGCTTTCTAAAAGCTATAATGAAGCCTATGAGATCCTGGAGAAGATCTCAGCATCTCACTGTAGGTGGTCAGACGATCCAGTTGAGCCTAGGAGAGCTCAAGACAAGGATGCTCTGAGTGCAATGAGCAGCCAAATAAACGCCCTAACCAACCTAGTCAAACAAATGGCTCAAACGAATCTCCAATCCAGTGTCAACACCGCAGCAGCCATCTCAATGGGGGCACAAACAAGTCAAGGTGAGACACTGATCTGTGGATTCTGTGGGGAAGGGCACCTGTATGAATACTGCCCTGGGAATCCAGCCTCAGTCTGCTATGTTGGAAGCCAACAGCAGCCTAGGAACAACCCCTACTCTAACACTTACAATCCTAGTTGGAGGAACCACCCAAATCTTTCTTGGGGTGGGCAACAGAATACTAACCAAGCTCCAAACCAACCAAGACCGAGTGGAACACCTGGTTTCACTCCTCAAAATAACCAATCCATGTATCAAAAGCCATACAACCAACCAATAGGGTCATCTGTAGAAAATCTACTTAAGGAGTACATTGCAAAGAATGATGCCACTCTACAAAGTCAGCAAGCTACCCTTAGGAGCATAGAGAACCAAATAGGGCAACTAGCCAATGAACTCAAAAGTAGGCCCCAAGGTAGACTGCCTGCAGACACCGAGGTGCCTAGAAGGGATGCTAAAGAGCAGGTTCAAGCAATTGAACTTCGCAGTGGAAGACCATTGGTGAGAAACTGTTGCGTGCTCAATGTGTAAAGATAATTATGCAAAAGTGTAGAGAGAGCACTTAGAACATGCAAGCATACATGGTCTCACAGCAAGTAGTAAGTATATTTCATTCGTTTTTTCCACAGAGACTCATTTTTAGCTATTCGCGAAGTGTGTTTGTTAAGAAAGATGGGATGAATTTGATGGGGTAAAATTGGTTTTTAATTATCTACTTTTTGCTGAATGTATAAAGGGATATAACATAAACAAATGCAAGTTAAAACTAGACTTAAAAGACAAGAGATGGAATTAATAAACGAGGAAGAAAACAGCTAAACAGAATGCAACTTAGCAGAATTGCGAGAACCGCAATTTATCCGCAATTAATTCAACAGCAAAAGTATGTAAATGGGCGAATTAAGGGCTACTAATGACTATCCTATAGGCAGTTTATTACGATTATCAAGCTTTGGATCAACTCTCTATACATCAAACTCACTCTATCTCAAGTATCGTCCGATTCCATGCATTAGAGTCTTAAGTTTACTCGACTTCAAAGTAAGGTCTCAAGCATCTTATTTAAGCAGGAGTGTTTAGTTTGTACTAGGGAAACGCCTATTCCTAGGCCGTTTCCTGATTACCATGAAAGGCTAGCATGATTATATGACTCTGAACTCTTACTCCTTCCAGAGGTTAGGAGTTCTTTGGACAAAATGGATGGCCAATCGAAATTGCCCGTGGGATGAAGCTTACATACAATCAATGTTCGAGTGTTAAACTGCCTACTTGATTCACGTTTTTTAGCCTATAGTTCTGTCATTAGCATGCCCCTAAGTGACTTAGCTACTCATGGATATATAGAGAACAGACATGGCAGATAAGATAGACATGCTTAGAAAGGAAATGTGCTTAAAACAGAAAGCAAAACCCGTAGCAGAAGATAGGAAATGAGAAATGCAGAAATGAACTTCGATTACTGGAATTGTTTGTTGAACAGATGAAAACTGTAAAGTAAATAGCAACAAGACAGAAAGCAACGAAATAAACTAATCTAGCTACTTAGGAAAAGAACAGCACGAAGCAGAATGTAAAACAGAAGAGAAAGACAGAAAAACAGTAAAGAGATGCTGGAAAGCTTCGTGGCAGTCGCCTCGAATGAAGGGGATGAAAGATCAGCCTTGCTTGGATAAATCCAATCGAGAGAGAAGAAGAATCTTCTCTCCTTCCTATCAGATTATCGATTCCAACAGCTGAGACTCTCACTCCAACAGACGGCAAAGGAAAACAGATGGAAATGGTGGACTGCGAGAAGACTTCTGCGCTTCGAATCATGATTGAACCTCCGACTTTGACCCCCTTTTATAGTAGTTTGCAGGTGCGTTTGGGCCAAGGAGAACCATCAATCTTCAACGTCATATATCAGAATGGATGGAGGAGAAAGAACGAATCCCTGAAAAGTCGGATCTAAACAGAAAAAGATCAGCCAACTTACGGTTTTAACTTGAATAATTGCGGTCACCGCAATGTTTTCGCAATTCATTTGCAATGCTCATTTTTTCATTCTTTTCCTTCGGTTTTCAACCCTTTTTCTACCTATTGTGCATAAGTCCTAAATTAGCTACCTTCTTCTAATTCTCATATTAAAGCATAGGTTTAGGCTAAATGCTATCAAAAACACCTAAAAGTGTACATCTTCCTAAGCTAAATGGGTCCTAAATAAGTCACTTTCAGAGACTTAACACACCCCCAAACTTAAGGCTTTGCTTGTCCTCAAGCATACTAAGGACTTACTTAGGCTGCTGTTTTATCTTCTTTAACTACTTACCGACTCCCCTATATCCCTATCTCTAGAAGTGCTGTCCTGTGACACACTTCTAAGTTTAGAATTAACCTCTTATCAAGCTTCTTCTGACTTCACCTGCCTACTATACCTGCTGGTTTTGTTAACCCCCTACTACTGATCTAGCTACTTTTATGATGTCATGCCACTATCCCTCGGGTTTCAAATTCTACCAAGCTTTACTCCAGACTCAGTACATGCTTCTAGCTTATTTTTACTGTGTCTAGGATTCCTTAGAGTCATGCCAGTCTTAGTATAAACAGTGACAGTGGTACTTTTAGAGAACAACCTAAACCCTGGCATCACTACATTGGATATACATTCATCTCCCTAGACAAACCTAAAAGCTACAACCTTGTGCTTAGCTCATTAAGGATCAGAGTTCTTTTTACATAGGACATCTAAGCCACAAGATTATAACTCCCAAGCATACATTCTTCTTCCCTATTTCTCCCTTTTTCCTTTTTTACTTAGGTGGAGTCTCCCCTTGGTTTGCCTTTTGATGCAATGCCACTTGTGGTTTACACACTTGGCACTGATTACTCAGCAACTTGAGAAAGACTCCCCTCTTTATTCTATTTTTCAATTTTTCTATTTATCACAAAAAATTTTTTTAGGAGAAGAAGAATGCTTATGTCCTAAGGAAGAGAGGAATGTTCCTAGGCCTAGGGTGGCCTCCCCCAAACTTCAACTACTCATTGTCCCCAATGAGTGTCTGAGGTGGCACACCCCCAAACTATCCTAGAAGCATCTAGTCCAAAGTAAAACAAAGAGAATTTAAAAATCCTAGGCATAGGCAAAACATTCTAAAAGCAACTATCCCAGCAGCAGAAAATTTGAACATAACAGAAAGTCTTAAGGACTTATGGTTTATGCATGCTGAGCACTATTCAGAGGCAAATTTAAACTATCAAAGGGTGTCCTATGACACTCATCCAGCATGCTTCAAGATCAGCTATATAAGGTAGTCATGCTAGCAGCAAAAGATAGAACTTAACAGATCACAGCCTAACTAAACAGACAGTCCAAAACATGCAATCAGTCACAAAAATTGCGGGAACCGCAATTATTTCGCAATTCAATCCGGGCAGATATAACATTGATTCAGGCCCCTAGCATGCTTTTTCCTGTTACTCATGCATCCTAAAAATAAAACTAAACTATTCTACCTATTCAGCTAACATCAGACTAGACTAAGCAAAAGAAAAAGCAGAAAACTAAACATTAAAAACAGATCAAAAATTGAACACAAAACAGCATAATTCACAATATCCTATCAGAAAGCAGAAAATTGTCTTTGTTTTCTAAGGGAACAGCAATACTCCCTTCAGTGCACTTCAAACCAGCACTCAATTCTCATCATCCTCATCTGGTTGCCTTGGTCGTGGGGGCACCCATGGAGTTAGGAGGTTGGTGGGGAAGTCCGGGAAGATGCATCCCAACTGGTCTGCAACTTCTTTGTCCCTCGCCTGCGCATAGTTGGCCCATTGAGCCAATCTTCTCTGCAAGTCCATTAAGCAGGCCATGGATAGGGACTGTTCAGCAGCCAACCTATCCAACTCAAACTCCATATTCCCCTTTCTTCTCAGCCTCAGGTTCGCAGGCAGCTCCAAATGGCCTGTGTACGGCATCTGCTGCTCCAAGCGCTCGGTGGGAACTCCTGCAAGCAAACACAATTTGGTTATAGTGTTGGGGAAAAATAATGGCCCCTTACCTTTTCTGGCGCATTCAGCAATGGCAGCTGACATGATCTCCCCCACATTGACCGTGAGACCGCGCATGATGGCATAAACCAGCAGTGATCTACTCTGGTTGATTGTCGTCTCGTGAGTCACAGGGGACAGCTTTCGCCTCATAAAGGCAAACCAAACAGCTGCCTTTGCTGTCAGATTGGCACTCATTAAGGTGTGCCGACCATTGCGTGAGACAGTCCACGCTGCTTCAGGCTGGCCAATTGTGCGAATGGCCTCTTCCAGCACTGCCTCAGTCGGCTCATCAACTATCCGCGCATAATCTGTGTGAGCTTGGCCCTTGAGACCAAAGGCTTCATTGATGGCCTTGGCTGAGAAATCAACTTCCACCCCTCTGACCACAGATAGGCCATCCTCAGGGCTGAGCACATTGGCGTAGAAATCGTACACCATGCTCGTGTAGGCTGGGTTAGGCGGTCTGCAGAATTCCTCCCAGCCATGGTTGATCACTCCTGCGCGCAAGAACTGCGGCAGGTCAGCGAGTCGATCGAGGAATCCCTTCTCGTGCAACAGGTCCCTCTTCCTTAGCTCAACACCCCTGGATTCCGCATCAGATGAGACATACCTCACTGACGGAGGTTCGTCTTCAGGGTAGAGTTTAGCCTTCCCCTTGTCTGCTGGTTTGGATGACGCAGCAGCCTCCACCTTGAGGCGTTTGAGCGAAGGCTCAGCACTCTCCTTGTCCGTCGATGGCACCTTCTTGGCCTTCTTTTTCTTTAACTTCTTGGCCTTGTCAATTCTGGCCTTCTTCTGCTTCTTGAGCCTGGCCTTGATGTTGAGTTGTGGGAAGCATGCCCCCAACGTTTCTTCCATAGAATCGTCCTGCTGTGCAGGCTTGGCAGGGCTGTCTTCCCTCATAGGAGAGAAGACTTCTTCTTCCCCAGCATCTCCACTGCCTGGCGTGGACTCTTGATAATCCCCATAGGGGAATTCAGGATCAGGCTGTGGAAAATTGTGCTCTGCTGATGGTGTCTGCGCAGAACTCAGTGGCGAAGATGATGGTCCAGGACTCTGCGCTGCTGCAGGTGTCGGATCAGAACTCTGAGGTGCTGGAGACAACTCGGGGCTCTGTGCAGGTGGTGACGACTCTGCGCTTGGTACTGGTTCAGATGGGAGAGGGCTGCGCGCAGGTGACGCAGACGGCGACGATCCTTCTCTGGCTGACTCGTGGGATGCACGATCAGGTTCTTGACTCTCCACAGAGGGAGTCTTGGTTGTGCTTGGGTCGGCGGCCGTCTTGACGCTCCACCGGCGTTTCTTGGGCGTGCCCACTGGCTCAGATGGTCCAGCAGGGATCTCAGTGACCACCCTCCACTTCTTCCTACGAATAGGGAGCTTGGGGAGAGGACCGGTGCGAACGGCACCATCGTCTGCAAGGGCGAGAAGAGCTTCCCTCGCAGCCGCTTCAGCTGCGTCATCAGCCTTCTTCTTGGCTGCGGATCGTTCAGCACGTGTGGCCACCATTGCCGATTCTTGAAGATCTTGGGAGAAGAATCAAAGATGGAGAGAATCGCTGAATTCTTGGAGAGCAAAGAGAGAGATAATCGTAACGATCGAGCGGCTTCCAACGGATATAAAGGCAACGGATAAAATCCCAACGGCTCTTTTTGCGGATCCAACAATTTTAGCGCAATTCCAGGGATATTATTTCATTGAAATCTCCAACTTTGCCCGTCCGTATCTTTTATTTGGCTCAACCGTTTCTTGATTTTTAAAGTGGGATTTACTCTCCTTGATCCCCTCTTTCGAATCCTTGCAAAAACAAACAAAACAAACATTAAATACGCAATTAAAATTACACCACAAAACATACAAATGATAACCGGAAAAACAGAAAAAATAAACTAAGGCATTGGCCTTGACTAAACGAGCACAGTAACCACTCGTTCTCTCTCGTTCTTTTTGTCACGCTTCAGTCAAGAGGAAGGCCGAGAGAGTCTTCACATCTCCTTCCTCATAGTAGTGCTTCAATCTAGCACCATTGACCATAAATGGCTGACCTTGCTGCAAGTTCTTTATCTCTATTGCACCATGAACAAAGACATTAGTAACAACAAATGGACCCGACCATCTAGACTTTAGTTTGCCTGAAAATAACTTTAATCGTGAGTTAAATAAGAGTACAAGTTGGCCTTTCCTAAAGTCTTTGATCCTGAGTCTACTGTCGTGCCATATTTTGGTCTTTTCTTTATACATTTTGGCATTCTCATAGGCCATATGCCTAAGCTCATCAAGTTCATGTAGCTGCAAAGATCTCAATGTCCCCGCATCCTTTACACAAAAATTCAATTCTTTCATGGCCCAAAATGCTTTGTTTTCTAACTCAAGTGGCAAGTGGCAAGCCTTGCCATATACCAACCTATAGGGAGACATGCCTAGAGGTGTCTTATATGCTGTTCTATAAGCCCAAAGTGCATCCTCAAGCTTAAATGACCAGTCTTTCCTATTAGGTTTGACTACCTTCTCTAAGATGTTTTTTATCTCCCTATTGGAAATTTCAGCTTGTCCATTTGAGTGTGGGTGATAGGGAGTAGCTACCCTATGTCTAATGTTATATTTAGCCAATACCTTCTCCATAGCCTTATTAATGAAATGTGACCCCTCATCACTAATGATAGCACGAGGAGTCCCAAATCTAGTGAAAATGTGCCTATGCAAGAAGTTAGTGACTGTTTTAGCATCATTATTAGGACATGCTTTGGCTTCTACCCACTTGGACACGTAGTCCACTGCTACTAAAATGTACAGGTTACCTGATGATGGAGGGAATGGTCCCATGAAATCAATGCCCCATACATCAAAGAGCTCCAACTCTAAGATGTAGGTGAGGGGCATCTCATCCTTGCGACTGAGGTTACCTGTCCTTTGGCATTCGTCACAGCTGTGGGCATAGTTGTGGGCGTCCTTGAAGATTGTTGGCCAATAGTAGCCACTCTGAAATACCTTCGCAGCTGTTCTTTGACCACCAAAGTGTCCACCGTAAGGAGATGAGTGACAGTGCTGCAGCACAGACTTCGCTTCAGCAGCTGAAACGCACTTCCTCAACAACCCATCAGCGCAGGTTCTGTAAAGTGTGGGGTCATCCCAGATGAATTTCCTTGCTTCATGAAGGAACCTCTTCTTCTCTTGTCCTCCCTTAAATACTGGCAATACCTGTGATGCACGGAAGTTAGCAATGTCAGCAAACCAAGGTTCCTCATCGTTATCACGATGAGCCAAAGCAAAGACATGTTCATCTATAAAAGCATCAGAAATTGCGGTCTCCGCAATTTTTTCGCAATTGTGCTGCAATCGAGACAGGTGATCTGCAACCACGTTTTCACATCCCTTCTTGTCCCGAATGTCCAAATCAAATTCCTGCAGCAATAACACCCATCTAATCAATCTAGGCTTAGCATCAGCCTTTCTCATAAGATATTTTAAAGCAGAATGATCAGTATATACAATGGTCCTAGTGCCTACAATATAGTTTCTAAATTTTTCACAAGCAAATACTACAGCAAGCATCTCTTTCTCTGTAGTCGTATAATTACATTGAGCCTCATTCAAGGTCTTGCTAGCATAATAGACAGGGTGTGTGAGCTTGTCAATCTTCTGTCCTAACATGACTCCTACAGCATAGTCACTGGCATCACATAGCATCTCAAATGGGAGATCCCAATTTGGTCCTACTATGATTGGTGCTGTGACTAGTGCTTCCTTAAGGGTTTTCCAAGCTACTACACATTCTTTAGAGAAGATGAATGGCTTACCTAGCTCCAGTAGCTCACATAGAGGCTTGGCTATCTTAGAAAAGTCCTTGATGAACCTTCTGTAGAAGCCAGCATGCCCTAAGAAACTCCTAATAGCCTTGACATTCTGGGGCTCTACCAACTTCTCTATGATCTCTATTTTTGCCCTATCCACTTCTACACCTGCCCTTGACACTCTATGTCCTAAGACAATCCCTTCATCTACCATAAAATGGCACTTTTCCCAATTTAGGACTAGGTTGGTCTCTTCACACCTAGCCAGGACTTGTCCTAGGTTTTCTAGACAGGTTTTAAATGAGTCCCCAAAGACTGAGAAGTCATCCATGAATATTTCTATCATGGACTCATCCAACTCAGAGAAGATTGCCATCATGCACCTTTGGAAAGTTGTCGGTGCATTGCATAAGCCAAAAGGCATTCTGCGGAAGGCAAACGTTCCAAAAGGGCAAGTGAAGGTAGTCTTCTCTTGATCCTTAGGGTCTATAGTGATTTGATTATAGCCTGAATAGCCATCTAAGAAACAATAGTAGGCTCTACCAGCTATTCTGTCTAGCATCTGGTCAATAAACGGTATAGGGAAATGGTCTTTTTTAGTTTCTTTATTTAATTTTCTGTAATCCATACATACCCTCCACCCTGTGACAGTCCTTGTTGGAATCAGTTCGTTGTTCTCATTAACTACCACAGTTATTCCCCCCTTCTTAGGTACACATTGGATGGGGCTCACCCACTGGCTACTAGCTATGGGGAAAATCACTCCTGCATCTAACCACTTTATTATTTCTTTTTTCACTACCTCTTTCATAGAGGGGTTCAACCTACGCTGGTGATCTACCCTAGGTGTGTGCTCTTCCTCTAGTATAATTTTGTGCATGCAATAAGAAGGGCTAATGCCTCGAATATCAGCAATAGTCCATGCTATAGCCTTCCTATGTTGCTTAAGCAGTAAAATTAAATCAACCTCATGCTGTTCACTTAGCTTAGAAGAAATAATTACAGGCAGCGTGTCATTATCTCCTAAATATGCATATTTGAGGTGAGTAGGTAGTGGTTTCAGTTCTAAAACAGGTGGATGCTCAATGGAGGGCTTCAGAGGATTAATAGTTCTATCAGTTAAATCTATATTCATACATACATGTTGAGGGTTATTTACAGGCATATTCATTATGTCAGATACATTCAGGTCAGCTATATCTACTTGTACATATTCACTAGCATGCTTGGTTAACAGTACATGCTCTAATTGTTCTTCCATTAGTGAGTCAACAACATCCATGCTAGCACAGGACTCAGAATCAGAGGGATACCTTAAAGCTTTGTAAACACTAAATTTTACCTCTTCATCATGAACCCTCATAGTTAACTCACCTTTTTGAACATCTATTAATGCCCTACCTGTGGCTAGAAATGGTCTACCTAGCAGGATGGGGACCTCCTTGTCTGCCTCATAGTCCAGGACAATGAAATCTGCAAGGAAAATGAACTTGTCAACTTTAACTAGAATATCCTCGATCTTACCTTCTGGATATGCGATGGATCTGTCTGCTAGCTGTAAAGTGACAGTGGTTGGACGTGCTTCTCCCATTCCCAACTGGCGGAATAGGGACAGGGGCATGAGGTTTATGCTGGCGCCCAGGTCACAAAGCGCTCTGCCCACGTGCTTGCCTCCAAGTTCTACAGGTAAGGTGAAGGAACCAGGATCCTTCTCCTTCTTGGGCAGCTTGTTCTGGAGGATGGCACTGCACTCCTCGGTGAGGTTTACTGTTTCAAACTCACCAATTAATTTTTTGTTAGTAATAATGTCTTTCAAAAACTTTACATATGAAGGCATAGACTGTAAAACCTCTACAAAAGGAATGTTAACATGCACTTGCTTAAGTATTTCTAAAAATTTATTAAAATGAACTTCCTGTTCCTGCTTCTTCTTAAGCCTTCGAGGGTATGGAGGTGGTGGTACATATGCAGGCACGTCAGGACGCCTTAAGATAGGTGGAGGCCTTGGAATTTCTTCTACGTCCTCAACAATTGGCTCTAGCCTGGCTCCTGATGTGCTAGTTGGTGGTGGACCTTGGCTTGGCAGAGACTCCAGTGGAGCACTAGACTCAGTGTTCTCTACTCTCTTTGGTGTGTCCTTTGTGTTGCTCACCAATGGTCTTCCACTCCTAAGTTCAATGGCTTGAACTTGTTCTTTGCCATCTCTCCTTGGTACCTCGGTATCAGCAGGGAGTCTACCTTGGGGCCTACTTTTAAGTTCATTGGCTAATTGACCTATTTGGTTCTCTAGGCTCCTAAGAGTAGCTTGTTGGCTCTGAAGAGTAGCATCATTCTTAGCTATATATTCCTTGAGTAGGTTTTCTACAGAAGATCCTACAGGTTGATTGTATGGTTTTTGGTACATTGACTGGTTATGTTGGGGAGTGAAACCAGGTGTTCCACTCGGCCTTGGTGGGTTAGAATTTTGGTTAGTGGTTTGTTGGCCACCCCATGACAGGTTAGGGTGGTTTCTCCAACCAGGATTGTAAGTTTGTGAGTAGGGGTTGTTCCTTGGCTGCTGTTGACTTCCTACATAGCAGACCGAGGATGGATTCCCAGGGCAATATTCATAAGGGTGCCCTTTGTTAAGTCTCTGAAAGTGACTTATTTAGGACCCATTTAGCTTAAGAAGATGTACACATTTAGGTGTTTTTGTTAGCAACTAGCTTAAACCTATGCTTTAATATGAGAATTAGAAGAAGGTAGCTAATATAGGACTTGTGTACAATAGGTAGAAAAAGGGTTGAAAACCGAAGAAAAGAATGAAAAAATAACCATTGCAAATGAATTGCGGAATAATTGCGGTGACCGCAATTATTCAAGTTAAAACCGTAAGTTGGCTGATCATTTTCTGTTTAGATCCGACTTTTCAGGGATTCGTTCTTTCTCCTCCATCCATTCTGATATATGACGTTGAAGGTTGATGGTTCTCCTTGGCCCAAACGCACCTGCAAACTACTATAAAAGGGGGTCAAAGTCGGAGGTTCAGTAAGCAATTCGAAGTGCAGAAGTCTTCTCGCAGTCCACCATTTCTCTCTAAATTCCTTTGCCGTCTGTTGGAGTGAGGTTCTCAGCTTTTGGAGTCGATAATCTGATAGGAAGGAGAGAAGATTCTTCTTCTCTCTCGATTGGATTCATCCAAGCACGGCTGAATTCTCATCACCTTCATTCGAGGCGACTGCCACGAAGTCTTCAGCAACCCTTTACTGTTTTCTGTTCTTTTCTTCTCATTTCCATTACTGATCATTATTGTTCTTAGTTTAACATTTCAATTATTGCATTTCGTTGTTGTCTGTCTTGGATTTAGTTCTTTTAAAGCTTTCCTTTGTCATTCAAACACTTAAAGTAATCAAAGTAAGTTTCTGCATTCCACAGTTCTACCTTGTTCTGCTACGAGTTTGGCTTGCTGTTTTACACTCATTTCTCTTCTAAGCATGTCTACTTTCTCTTATGTTTCTGCTCTTGACATATCCATGAGTAACTAAAATCATTTAGGGGCATGCTAATGACAGAACTATAGGTTAAAAAACGTGAGTCAAGTAGGCAGATCAACACTCGAACATTGATTGTATGTAAGCTTCATCCCACGGGCAATTTCGATTGGCCATCCATTTTGTCCAAAGAACTCCTAACCTCTGGAAGGAGTAAGAGTTCAGAGTCATATAATCATGCTAGCCTTTCATGGTAATCAGGAAACGGCCTAGGAATAGGCGTTTCCCTAGTACAAACTGCACACTCCTGCTTTAACAAGATGCTTAAGACCTTACTTTGAAGTCGAGTAAACTTGAGTCTCTCATGCATGGAATCGGACGATACTTGAGATAGAGTGAGTTTGATGTATAGAGAGTTGATCCAAAGCTTGATAATCGTAATAAAATGCCTATAGGATAGTCATTAGTAGCCCTTAATCCCCCATTTTAATCAGATTCGCTGCTAATTAATTGCGGAAACATTGCGGTCCTCGCAATTCTGCCTTTTTAATCATTCTGTTTAGCTGTTTTCTTCCTCGATTATTAATTCCATCTCTGGTCCTTTAAGTCTAGTTTTAACTTTAATTTGTTTGTGTTATATCCCTCTACACATTCAGCAAAAAGTAGTTAATTAAAAACCAATTTTAACCCATCAAATTCATCCCATCTTTCTTAACATTCACACTTCGCGAATAGCTAAAAACAAGTCTCTGTGGAAAAAACGAATTAAATATACTCACTACTTGCTGTAAGACCATGTATGCTTGCATGTTCTAAGTGCTCTCTCTACCCTTTTGCATATTTATCTTTACACATTGAGCACGCAACAAGTTTTTGGCGCCGCTGCCGGGGACTTATTTTAAGTGAAAACGAAGTTGTTAAGTTTGAAAAATCAAGTTTATCATTGAGTGAAACTAATCTGTTTCATTTCTTTTGCAGGTGCTATTAAGGTAGTTTATGAGTGAGCGTTCACATAGTAATTTAGAGTTCGATCCTGAACCTGAAAGATCACTTCGAGCTAGAAATAAAGCAAAGAAACGCCTCTTTAAACAACCTCCTGTACCTCAAACCACACCTGAAACTAAAGAAATGGGCGATCTAGTTCCAAATCCGGCACAAGCCATTCGCAACCCCATCGAAATAGCGAATGACAAGAATAGTGCCATTCTTTCATATCTAGTACCTATGCCTGGGGAGCTGAACCCCAGCATAATCCGTCCTGAAATCACTGCCCACTCATTCGAGTTAAAGCCAGTGATGTTCCAAATGTTGTCCACTGTGGGACAATTCTTTGGAATAGAAAACGAGGACCCCCACAACCATCTTAGGAACTTTTTAGGAGTTAGTGACACCTTCCTAATCCCTGGAGTTTCCCAAGAGGCCCTTAGGCTATATCTTTTCCCTTACTCTTTGAGGGACAAAGCCAAAACATGGTTGAACTCGTTACCCTCAGGATCTGTCCGCAATTGGACAGATCTAGCAGAAAAATTCCTAGTCAAATACTTCCCACCTGATAGGAATTCAACCTTCCGTGATGATATCATAAAGTTTAAACAAGCTGATAATGAGTCTCTTCACGAAGCTTGGACTAGATTCAAAGACCTTCTCATTAAATGTCCACACCATGGCATTCCATGGTGTATCCAAATAGAAGTTTTCTTTAAAGGATGCAACTCCAGCACCAGACAAGTCTTAAATTCATCTGCTGGAGGTTCCATGTTGTCCAAGAGTTACAACGAAGCTTATGAGATCTTGGAGAAGATCTCAGCATCTCACTGTAGATGGTCAGACGATCCAGTAGAGCCAACTAGGGCTCAAGACAAGGATGCTTTAAGCGCCATGAGCACCCAAATAAATGCCCTGACCAACTTAGTCAAGCAAATGGCTCAGGCCAATCTCCAAACCAGTGCCAATACCGCCACAGCCATGTCAATGGGCACTCAACCAAATCAAGGCGAGGCACCAATCTGTGGATTCTGTGGGGAAGGGCACCCTTATGAATACTGCCCTGGGAATCCATCCTCAGTCTGCTATGTAGGTAGTCAGCAGCAGCCAAGGAATAACCCCTACTCCAACACCTATAACCCTGGTTGGAGAAACCACCCTAACCTGTCATGGGGTGGCCAACAAAACACTAACCAAAATTCCAACCAACCAAGGCCGAGTGGAACACCTGGTTTCACTCCCCAGCATAACCAGTCAATGTACCAAAAACCTTATAATCAACCTGTAGGATCTTCTGTAGAAAACCTACTCAAGGAATATATAGCTAAGAATGATGCTACTCTTCAGAGCCAGCAAGCTACCCTTAGGAGTCTGGAAAACCAAATAGGCCAGTTAGCCAATGAACTTAAAAGTAGGCCCCAAGGTAGACTCCCTGCTGATACCGAGGTACCAAGGAGAGATGGCAAAGAACAAGTTCAAGCCATTGAACTTAGGAGTGGAAGACCATTGGTGAGCATTACAAAGGACACACCAAAGAGAGTAGAGAACACTGAGTCTAGTGCTCCACTGGAGTCTCTGCCAAGCCAAGGTCCACCACCAACTAGCACATCAGGAGCCAGGCTGGAGCCAATCAGTGAGGAGGTAGAAGAAATTCCAAGACCTCCACCTATCTTAAGGCGTCCTGACGTGCCTGCATATGTGCCACCACCTCCATATCCTCGAAGGCTGAAGAAAAAGCAGGAACAGGAAGTTCATTTTAATAAATTCTTAGAAATACTTAAGCAAGTGCATGTGAACATTCCTTTTGTAGAAGTTTTACAGTCTATGCCTTCATATGTAAAGTTTTTGAAGGACATTATTACTAACAAAAGAATAATTGGTGAGTTTGAAACAGTAAACCTCACCGAGGAGTGCAGTGCCATCCTCCAAAACAAGCTGCCCAAGAAGGAGAAGGATCCTGGTTCCTTCACCCTACCTGTAGAACTTGGAGGCAAGCATGTGGGCAGAGCGCTTTGTGACCTGGGCGCCAGCATAAATCTCATGCCCCTATCCCTATTCCGCCAGTTGGGAATGGGAGAAGCACGTCCAACTACTGTCACTTTACAACTAGCAGACAGATCCATCGCATATCCAGAAGGTAAGATTGAGGATATTCTAGTTAAAGTTGACAAATTTATTTTCCTTGCAGATTTCATTGTCCTGGACTATGAGGCAGACAAGGAGGTTCCCATCCTGCTAGGTAGACCATTTCTAGCCACAGGTAGGGCACTAATAGACGTGCAAAAAGGTGAGTTAACTATGAGGGTTCATGATGAAGAGGTAAAATTTAGTGTTTACAAAGCTTTAAGGTATCCCTCTGATTCTGAGTCTTGTGCTAGCATTGATGTTGTTGACTCACTAATGGAAGAACAATTAGAGCATGTATTATTAACCAAGCATGCTAACGAATATGTAGGATTAGATGTAGATGATCTAAATGTATCTGACATAATGAATATGCCTGTAGATAGACCTCAGCATGTATGTATGACTATGGACTTAACTGATAGAACTGTAAATCCGTTGAAGCCCTCCATTGAGCATCCACCTGTTTTAGAACTAAAACCACTACCAACTCACCTCAAATATGCATATCTAGGAGATAATGATACGCTGCCTGTAATTATTTCTTCTAAGCTTAGTGAACAGCATGAGGTTGATTTAATTTTACTGCTTAAGCAACATAGGAAGGCTATAGCATGGACTATTGCTGATATTCGAGGCATTAGCCCTTCTTATTGCATGCATAAAATCATACTAGAGGAAGAGCACACACCTAAGGTAGATCACCAGCGTAGGTTAAACCCCTCTATGAAAGAGGTAGTGAAGAAGGAAATAATAAAGTGGTTAGATGCTGGAGTAATTTTCCCCATAGCTAGTAGCCAGTGGGTTAGCCCCATCCAATGTGTACCTAAAAAGGGGGGAATAACTGTGGTAGTCAATGAGAACAACGAACTGATTCCAACTAGGACTGTCACAGGGTGGAGAGTATGTATGGATTACAGAAAACTGAATAAAGAAACTAAAAAAGACCATTTCCCCCTACCATTTATTGACCAAATGCTAGACAGAATAGCTGGTAGAGCCTACTATTGTTTTCTAGATGGGTATTCTGGTTACAATCAAATCACTATAGACCCTAAGGATCAAGAGAAGACTACCTTCACTTGCCTTTTTGGAACGTTTGCCTTCCGCAGAATGCCTTTTGGCCTATGCAATGCACCGGCAACTTTCCAAAGGTGCATGATGGCAATCTTCTCTGAGTTGGACGAGTCCATAATAGAAATATTCATGGATGACTTCTCAGTCTTTGGGGACTCATTTAAAACCTGTCTAGAGAACCTAGGACAAGTCCTGGCTAGGTGTGAAGAGACCAACCTAGTCCTAAATTGGGAAAAATGCCATTTTATGG
The DNA here is from genome assembly GCA_028017165.1 of Herpetospermum pedunculosum. Lineage (NCBI taxonomy): Eukaryota > Viridiplantae > Streptophyta > Magnoliopsida > Cucurbitales > Cucurbitaceae > Herpetospermum > Herpetospermum pedunculosum. Next base: position 20,875,737 of record CM051528.1, read on the forward strand.
TAGATGAAGGGATTGTCTTAGGGCATAGAGTGTCAAGGGCAGGTGTAGAAGTGGATAGGGCAAAAATCGAGGTCATAGAGAAGTTGGTAGAGCCCCAGAATGTCAAAGCTATTAGGAGTTTTCTAGGACATGCTGGCTTCTATAGAAGGTTCATCAAGGACTTTTCTAAGATAGCCAAGCCTCTATGTGAGCTTCTAGAGCTAGGTAGGCCATTCATCTTTTCTAAAGAATGTGTGGTAGCTTGGAAAGCCCTTAAGGAAGCATTGGTCACAGCACCAGTCATAGTAGGACCAAATTGGGATCTCCCATTTGAGATGCTATGTGATGCTAGTGACTATGCTGTAGGAGTCATGTTAGGACAGAAGATTGACAAGCTCACACATCCTGTATATTATGCTAGTAAGACCTTGAATGAGGCTCAATGTAACTATACAACTACAGAGAAGGAGATGCTTGCTGTAGTATTTGCTTGTGAAAAATTTAGGAACTATATTGTAGGAACTAGGACCATTGTATATACTGACCATTCTGCTTTAAAATATCTGATGAGGAAGGCTGATGCTAAGCCTAGATTGATTAGATGGGTGTTATTGCTGCAGGAATTCGATTTGGACATTCGGGACAAGAAGGGATGTGAAAACGTGGTTGCAGATCACCTGTCTCGATTGCAGCACAATTGCGGAAAAATTGCGGACCCCGCAATTTCTGATGCTTTTATAGATGAACATATCTTTGCTTTGACTCATCGTGAAGACGATGAGGAACCTTGGTTTGCTGACATTGCGAACTTCCGTGCATCACAGGTATTACCAGTGTTCAAGGGAGGACAAGAGAAGAAGAGGTTCCTCCATGAAGCAAGGAAATTCATCTGGGATGACCCCATACTTTACAGGACCTGTGCTGATGGGTTGTTGAGGAAGTGTGTTACAGCTGCTGAAGCGAAGTCTGTGCTGCAGCACTGTCACTCATCTCCTTACGGTGGGCACTTTGGTGGTCAAAGAACAGCTGCTAAAGTATTTCAGAGTGGCTACTACTGGCCAACAATCTTCAAGGATGCCCACAACTATGCCCACAACTGTGACGAATGCCAAAGGACAGGTAACCTCAGTCGTAAGGATGAGATGCCCCTCACCTACATCTTAGAGTTGGAGCTCTTTGATGTGTGGGGCATTGATTTCATGGGACCATTCCCTCCATCATCAGGTAACCTGTACATTTTAGTAGCAGTAGACTACGTGTCAAAGTGGGTAGAAGCTAAGGCATGTTCTAATAATGATGCTAAGACAGTCACTAACTTCTTGCATAGGCACATTTTCACTAGATTTGGGACTCCTCGTGCTATCATTAGTGATGAGGGGTCACATTTCATTAATAAGGCTATGGAGAAATTATTGGCTAAGTATAACATTAGGCATAGGGTAGCTACTCCCTACCACCCACACTCAAATGGCCAAGCTGAGATTTCCAATAGGGAGATAAAGAACATCCTAGAGAAGGTAGTCAAACCTAATAGGAAAGACTGGTCTTTCAAGCTTGAGGATGCACTTTGGGCTTATAGAACAGCATATAAGACACCTCTAGGAATGTCTCCCTATAGGTTGGTGTATGGCAAGGCTTGCCACTTGCCACTTGAGTTGGAAAACAAGGCATTTTGGGCCATGAAAGAATTAAATTTTTGTGTGAAGGATGCAGGGACATTAAGATCTTTACAGCTACATGAACTTGATGAGCTTAGGCACATGGCCTATGAGAATGCCAAGATGTACAAAGAAAAGACAAAAATATGGCATGACAGTAGACTCAGGATCAAAGACTTTAAAAAGGGCCAACTTGTATTATTATTTAACTCACGATTAAAGCTATTTCCAGGCAAATTAAAGTCTAGATGGTCAGGTCCATTTATTATTACTAATGTCTTTGTTCATGGTGCCATAGAGATTAAAAACTTGCAGCAAGGACAGCCATTTATGGTCAATGGTGCTAGGTTGAAGCACTACTATGAGGAGGGGGATGTGAAGACTCTCTCGGCCTTCCTCCTACGTGAAGCATGAAGTTAGAAACGAGAGAGAACGAGTGGTTACTGTGCTCGTTTAGTCAAGGCCAATGCCTTAGTTTATTTTTTCTGTTTTTTCGATGATCGGTTGTATGTTTTGTGAGGTATTTTTAATTGCGTATTTAATGTTTGTTTTATTTGTTTTTGTAGGGAATCGAAAGAGGGGATCAAGGGGAGTAAATCCCACTTTAAAAATCAAGAAACGGTTGAGCCAAATGAAAGATACGGGCGATCAAAGTTTGGCATTTTTATGAAATATTATCCCTGGAATTGCGCAGAAATTGCTGGATTCGCAAAAAGAGCCGTTGGGATTTTTCCGTTGCTTTTATAGCCGTTAGAAGGCGCCCGATTGATACGATCCTCTCAGTCTTTGCTCTCCAAGATTTCTGCGATTCTCTCCACCTTTGATCTCTCTCTCCAAACCTCCAAGATTCGACAATGGTTTCCACTAGGGCTGAGAGATCCGCCGCCAAGAAGAAGGCCGACGACGCAGCTGAAGCGGCTGCAAGGGAAGCGCTTCTCGCCCTTGCTGATGAGGGTGCTGTACGCACTGGCCGTCTCTCCAAGCTTCCTATTCGTAGGAAGAAGTGGAGGGTGGTCACTGAGATCCCTGCTGGGCCATCTGAGCCAGTGGGCACGCCAAAGAAGCGCCGGTGGACTGTCAAGACTGCCGCCGAACGAACCATCGTCAAGACTCCCTCTGTGGAGAGTCAAGAACCTGATCGTGCATCTCACGAGTCAGCAAAGGAAGGTTCGTCGCCGTCTGTGTCACCTGTGCGCAGCCCTCTCCCATCTGAACCGGTGCAAAGCACAGAATCATCACCGCCTGCGCAGCGCGCCGAGTCATCTCCAGCACTTCAGAGTTCTGATCTACCACCTGCGGCTGTGCAGAGTCCTGAACTGCCGTCTTCGCCATGGAGTTCTGCACATACACCATCAGCAGAGCACAACTCTCCACGGCCTGATCCTGAATTCCCTTATGGGGATTATCAGGAGTCAACGCAAGGCAGTGGAGATGCTGGGGAAGAAGAAGTCTTCTCTCCTATGAGGGAAGACAGCCCTGATGTTCCTGCACAGCAGGACGATTCTATGGAAGAAACGTTGGGGGCTTGCCTCCAACAGATCAACATGGAGAAAGAGAAGAAGAAGGCCAAGAAGGAGGCCAAGAAAGCCAAGAAATTGAAGAAGAAGAGGGCCAAGCGAGTGCCTTCAGCAGACAAAGACAGTACTGAGCCTTCGCTCAAACGCCTCAAGGTGGAGGCTGCTGAATCTTCCAAGCCAGCCGATAAGGGGAAGGCTAAACTCTATCCTGAAGATGAACCTCCGTCAGTGAGGTATGTCTCGTCTGATGCTGAATCCAGGGGCGTGGAGCTGAGGAAAAGGGACCTGTTGCACGAGAAGGGGTTCCTTGATCGACTTGCTGACCTGCCGCAGTTCTTGCGCGCAGGGGTGATCAACCATGGCTGGGAGGAATTCTGCCGACCTCCCAATCCAGCATACACGAGCATGGTGTATGACTTTTATGCTAACGTGCTCAGCCCTGAGGATGGCCTATCTGTGGTCAGAGGGGTGGAAGTTGATTTCTCTGCCAAGGCCATCAATGAAGCATTTGGTCTAAGGGGCCAGCCTCACACAGATTATGCACGGATAGTTGATGAGCCGACTGAGGCTGTGCTAGAAGAAGCCATCCGCACCATTGGCCAGCCTGAGGCCTCCTGGACAGTCTCACGCAATGGGCGGCACACACTCATGAGTGCCAACCTCACGGCTAAGGCAGCTGTGTGGTTTTCATTCGTCAGAAGAAGACTCTCCCCGGTGACTCATGAGACTACAATCAACCAGAGCCGTTCGCTGCTGGTTTATGCTATAATGAGAGGTCTCACGATCAACGTGGGAGAAGTCATCACTGCTGCCATAGCTGAGTGTGCAAAAAAGGGTAAGGGGCCGTTATTTTTCCCCAACATCATCACAAAGTTATGCTTGCTTGCAGGAGTTCCCACCGAGCGCTTGGAGCAGCAGCTGCCCTACACAGGCCATCTGGAGTTGCCTGCACACCTAAGGCTGAGAAGAAAGGGCAACATGGAATTTGAGTTGGATAGGCTGGCGGCTGAACAGTCCCTATCCATGGCCTGCTTGATGGACATGCAGAGGAGAATGGCTCAATGGGCCAACTATGCGCAGGCGAGGGACAAAGAAGTTGCAGACCAGTTGGGGTGCATCTTCCCGGACTTCCCCACCAACCTCCTAACTCCATGGGTGCCCCCACGACCAAGGCAACCAGATGAGGATGATGAGAATTGAGTGCTGGTTTGAAGAGCACTAGAGGGAGTATTACTGATCCCTCAAGAAACAAAAGACAATTTTCCTGCTTTTTGATAGAGTAATGTATATTATGCTGTTTTGTGGTTAAATTTTGATCTGTTTTGGATGTTTAGTTTTATGTTTTTTCTTTTGTTTAGGATAGTCTGATGTTAGTTGATTAGGTAGGATAGTTTAGTTTTATTTTTAGATTGCATGAGTAACAGGAAAAAGCATGCTAGGGGCCTGCATCAATGTTAAACCTGCCCAGATTGAATTGCGAAATAATTGCGGTTCCTGCAATTTTTGTGACTAATAGCATGTTTTGGACTGTCTGTTTAGTTAGGCTGTGATCTGTTAAATTCTATCTTTTGCTGCTAGCATGACTACCTTATATAGCTAATCTTGAAGCATGCTGGATGAGTGTCATAGGACACCCTTTGATAGTTTAAATTTGCTTCTGAATAGTGCTCAGCATGCATAAACCATAAGTCCTTAAACCTGTCTGTTATGTTCAAATTTTCTGCTGCTGGGATAGTTGCTTCTAGAATGTTGTGCCTATGCCTAGGATGTTTAGATTCTCTTTGCTTTGCTTTAGACTAGATGCTTCTAGGACAAGTTTGGGGGTGTGCCACCTCAAACACTCATTGGGGACAATGAGTAGTTGAAGTTTGGGGGAGGCCACCCTAGGCCTAGGAACATTCCTCTCTTCCTTAGGACATAAGCATTCTTCTTCTCCTAAAAAAAAAAAAAAAAAAAAAAAATTTTTTTTATAAATAGAAAAAGTGAAAAATAGAATAAAGAGGGGAGTCTTTCTCAAGTTGCTGAGTAATCAGTGCCAAGTGTGTAAACCACAAGTGGCATTGCATCAAAAGGCAAACCAAGGGGAGACTCCACCTAAGTAAAAAAGAAAGAAAAAGGAGAAATAGGGGAAGAAGAATGTATGCTTGGGAGTTATAATCTTGTGGCTTAGATGTCCTATGAAAAAAGAACTCTGATCCTTAATGAGCTAAGCACAAGGTTGTAGCTTTTAGGTTTGTCTAGGGAGATGAATGTATATCCAATGTAGTGATGCCAGGGTTTAGGTTGTTCTCTAAAAGTACCACTGTCACTGTTAATACTAAGACTGGCATGACTCTAAGGAATCCTAGACACATTAAAAATAAGCTAGAAGCATGTACTGAGTCTGGAGTAAAGCTTGGTAGAATTTGAAACCTTAGGGATAATAACATGATATCAAAAGAGTAGTTAGATCAGTAGTAGGGGGTTAACAAAAGCAGCGGGTATGGTAGGCAGGTGAAGTCAGAAGAGCTTGATAAAGAGGTTAGTTCTAAACTTAGGAGTGTGTCACAGGACAGCATTGCTATAGACAAAATATAAGGGAGTCGGTGGGTAGTTAAAGAAGTAGAAACAGCAGCCTAAGTAAGTCCTTAGTATGCTTGAGGACAAGCAAAGCCTTAAGTTTGGGGGTGTGTTAAGTCTCTGAAAGTGACTTATTTAGGACCCATTTAGCTTAAGAAGATGTACACATTTAGGTGTTTTTGTTAGCAACTAGCTTAAACCTATGCTTTAATATGAGAATTAGAAGAAGGTAGCTAATATAGGACTTGTGTACAATAGGTAGAAAAAGGGTTGAAAACCGAAGAAAAGAATGAAAAAATAACCATTGCAAATGAATTGCGGAATAATTGCGGTGACCGCAATTATTCAAGTTAAAACCGTAAGTTGGCTGATCATTTTCTGTTTAGATCCGACTTTTCAGGGATTCGTTCTTTCTCCTCCATCCATTCTGATATATGACGTTGAAGGTTGATGGTTCTCCTTGGCCCAAACGCACCTGCAAACTACTATAAAAGGGGGTCAAAGTCGGAGGTTCAGTAAGCAATTCGAAGTGCAGAAGTCTTCTCGCAGTCCACCATTTCTCTCTAAATTCCTTTGCCGTCTGTTGGAGTGAGGTTCTCAGCTTTTGGAGTCGATAATCTGATAGGAAGGAGAGAAGATTCTTCTTCTCTCTCGATTGGATTCATCCAAGCACGGCTGAATTCTCATCACCTTCATTCGAGGCGACTGCCACGAAGTCTTCAGCAACCCTTTACTGTTTTCTGTTCTTTTCTTCTCATTTCCATTACTGATCATTATTGTTCTTAGTTTAACATTTCAATTATTGCATTTCGTTGTTGTCTGTCTTGGATTTAGTTCTTTTAAAGCTTTCCTTTGTCATTCAAACACTTAAAGTAATCAAAGTAAGTTTCTGCATTCCACAGTTCTACCTTGTTCTGCTACGAGTTTGGCTTGCTGTTTTACACTCATTTCTCTTCTAAGCATGTCTACTTTCTCTTATGTTTCTGCTCTTGACATATCCATGAGTAACTAAAATCATTTAGGGGCATGCTAATGACAGAACTATAGGTTAAAAAACGTGAGTCAAGTAGGCAGATCAACACTCGAACATTGATTGTATGTAAGCTTCATCCCACGGGCAATTTCGATTGGCCATCCATTTTGTCCAAAGAACTCCTAACCTCTGGAAGGAGTAAGAGTTCAGAGTCATATAATCATGCTAGCCTTTCATGGTAATCAGGAAACGGCCTAGGAATAGGCGTTTCCCTAGTACAAACTGCACACTCCTGCTTTAACAAGATGCTTAAGACCTTACTTTGAAGTCGAGTAAACTTGAGTCTCTCATGCATGGAATCGGACGATACTTGAGATAGAGTGAGTTTGATGTATAGAGAGTTGATCCAAAGCTTGATAATCGTAATAAAATGCCTATAGGATAGTCATTAGTAGCCCTTAATCCCCCATTTTAATCAGATTCGCTGCTAATTAATTGCGGAAACATTGCGGTCCTCGCAATTCTGCCTTTTTAATCATTCTGTTTAGCTGTTTTCTTCCTCGATTATTAATTCCATCTCTGGTCCTTTAAGTCTAGTTTTAACTTTAATTTGTTTGTGTTATATCCCTCTACACATTCAGCAAAAAGTAGTTAATTAAAAACCAATTTTAACCCATCAAATTCATCCCATCTTTCTTAACATTCACACTTCGCGAATAGCTAAAAACAAGTCTCTGTGGAAAAAACGAATTAAATATACTCACTACTTGCTGTAAGACCATGTATGCTTGCATGTTCTAAGTGCTCTCTCTACCCTTTTGCATATTTATCTTTACACATTGAGCACGCAACACCCTTCCCCGCAGAATCCACAGATTGGTGCCTCGCCTTGACTTGGTTGGGTGCCCATTGACATGGCTGTGGCGGTATTGGCACTGGTTTGGAGATTGGCCTGAGCCATTTGCTTGACTAAGTTGGTCAGGGCATTTATTTGGGTGCTCATGGCGCTTAGAGCATCCTTGTCTTGAGCTCTAGTTGGCTCTACAGGATCGTCTGACCATCTACAATGAGAGGTTGAGATCTTCTCCAAGATCTCATAAGCTTCGTTGTAACTCTTGGACAACATGGAACCTCCAGCAGATGAATTTAGAACTTGTCTGGTGCTGGGGTTGCATCCTTTAAAGAAGACTTCTATTTGGATACACCATGGAATGCCATGGTGTGGACATTTAATGAGAAGGTCTTTGAATCTTGTCCAAGCTTCGTGAAGAGACTCACTTGGAGCTTGTTTGAACTTTATGATATCATCACGAAAGGTTGAATTCCTATCTGGTGGGAAATATTTAACTAGGAATTTTTCTGCTAAATCTGTCCAATTGAGGACAGATCCTGAGGGTAAAGAATTTAACCATGTTTTGGCTTTGTCCCTTAAAGAGTAAGGGAAAAGATATAGCCTCAGGGCTTCTTGGGAAACTCCAGGGATTAGGAATGTGTCACTAACTCCTAAGAAGTTCCTAAGGTGGTTATGGGGGTCCTCATTTTCTATTCCAAAGAATTGTCCCACAGTGGACAACATTTGGAACATCACTGGCTTTAACTCGAATGAGTTGGCAGTGATTTCAGGACGGATTATGCTGGGGTTCAGCTCCCCAGGCATAGGTACTAAATATGAAAGGATGGCGCTATCCTTGTCATTCGCTATTTCAATGGGATTGCGAGTGACAGGCACCAGGTTTTGATTTACTCCAGCCATTTCTTCTTGAGGTAATTGCGGAGGAATTGTAGTCTCTGCAATGATTGGAGGTAGAAGGGTTTGTTTAAAGAGACGTTTCTTGGCTCTATTCCTAGCTCTAAGTAATCTCTCGGGCTCAGGGTTGAACTCTAGATCACTACTTGGAGTCTCATTCATAAACTACCCTAAATGGTACCTGAAAAAGAAATGAAAAATGGATCAAATTCAATGGAAAATAACTTGATGTTTCAGACTTAACAGACTTCGTTTTCACTTAAAATAAGTCCCCGGCAGCGGCGCCAAAAACTTGTTGCGTGCTCAATGTGTAAAGATAATTATGCAAAAGTGTAGAGAGAGCACTTAGAACATGCAAGCATACATGGTCTCACAGCAAGTAGTAAGTATATTTCATTCGTTTTTTCCACAGAGACTCATTTTTAGCTATTCGCGAAGTGTGTTTGTTAAGAAAGATGGGATGAATTTGATGGGGTAAAATTGGTTTTTAATTATCTACTTTTTGCTGAATGTATAAAGGGATATAACATAAACAAATGCAAGTTAAAACTAGACTTAAAAGACAAGAGATGGAATTAATAAACGAGGAAGAAAACAGCTAAACAGAATGCAACTTAGCAGAATTGCGAGAACCGCAATTTATCCGCAATTAATTCAACAGCAAAAGTATGTAAATGGGCGAATTAAGGGCTACTAATGACTATCCTATAGGCAGTTTATTACGATTATCAAGCTTTGGATCAACTCTCTATACATCAAACTCACTCTATCTCAAGTATCGTCCGATTCCATGCATTAGAGTCTTAAGTTTACTCGACTTCAAAGTAAGGTCTCAAGCATCTTATTTAAGCAGGAGTGTTTAGTTTGTACTAGGGAAACGCCTATTCCTAGGCCGTTTCCTGATTACCATGAAAGGCTAGCATGATTATATGACTCTGAACTCTTACTCCTTCCAGAGGTTAGGAGTTCTTTGGACAAAATGGATGGCCAATCGAAATTGCCCGTGGGATGAAGCTTACATACAATCAATGTTCGAGTGTTAAACTGCCTACTTGATTCACGTTTTTTAGCCTATAGTTCTGTCATTAGCATGCCCCTAAGTGACTTAGCTACTCATGGATATATAGAGAACAGACATGGCAGATAAGATAGACATGCTTAGAAAGGAAATGTGCTTAAAACAGAAAGCAAAACCCGTAGCAGAAGATAGGAAATGAGAAATGCAGAAATGAACTTCGATTACTGGAATTGTTTGTTGAACAGATGAAAACTGTAAAGTAAATAGCAACAAGACAGAAAGCAACGAAATAAACTAATCTAGCTACTTAGGAAAAGAACAGCACGAAGCAGAATGTAAAACAGAAGAGAAAGACAGAAAAACAGTAAAGAGATGCTGGAAAGCTTCGTGGCAGTCGCCTCGAATGAAGGGGATGAAAGATCAGCCTTGCTTGGATGAATCCAATCGAGAGAGAAGAAGAATCTTCTCTCCTTCCTATCAGATTATCGATTCCAACAGCTGAGACTCTCACTCCAACAGACGGCAAAGGAAAACAGATGGAAATGGTGGACTGCGAGAAGACTTCTGCGCTTCGAATCATGATTGAACCTCCGACTTTGACCCCCTTTTATAGTAGTTTGCAGGTGCGTTTGGGCCAAGGAGAACCATCAATCTTCAACGTCATATATCAGAATGGATGGAGGAGAAAGAACGAATCCCTGAAAAGTCGGATCTAAACAGAAAAAGATCAGCCAACTTACGGTTTTAACTTGAATAATTGCGGTCACCGCAATGTTTTCGCAATTCATTTGCAATGCTCATTTTTTCATTCTTTGCCTTCGGTTTTCAACCCTTTTTCTACCTATTGTGCATAAGTCCTAAATTAGCTACCTTCTTCTAATTCTCATATTAAAGCATAGGTTTAGGCTAAATGCTATCAAAAACACCTAAAAGTGTACATCTTCCTAAGCTAAATGGGTCCTAAATAAGTCACTTTCAGAGACTTAACAGCAACACTAGAGAAACACCAAAGAGAGTAGAGAATGAAGAGTCTAGTGCTCCACTGGATTCTCTGCCTAACCAAGGTCAACCACCAACAAGCACATCAAGGGCGAGGCTGGAACCTATCATAGAGGAACTAGAAGAAATTCCAAGGCCTCCACCTATCCTGAGGCGACCTGAAGTGCCTGCATATGTGCCACCACCTCCATTCCCTAGAATGCTAAAGAAAAAACAAGAACAGAAAGTGCACTTTAACAAATTTTTAGAAATTCTTAAACAAGTGCATGTTAATATTCCTTTTGTAGAGGTTTTGCAATCTATGCCTTCTTATGTTAAGTTTTTGAAGGATATAATCACTAACAAGAAAATTATTGGTGAATTTGAAACAGTTAACCTCACTGAGGAGTGCAGTGCTATACTCCAAAACAAGCTACCAAAGAAGGAGAAGGATCCTGGTTCCTTCACCTTACCAGTGGAGTTGGGAGGCAAGTACGTGGGCAGAGCTCTTTGTGACCTGGGAGCCAGCATAAACCTCATGCTCCTATCACTATTCCGTCAGCTTGGAATAGGGGAAGCACGTCTGGTAACGATATTTTTGAACTATCGCTATAAACTCAAGCTGTCGAGGCTTGCCAAAATAAATTTATAATGCCTATTGCCAAGGCTTTGCAGCCAGTGGTAACAGGGTCGATCCAAGGAATAGGAGAATGAATTTACTAGTAAAGTTGGGATTTAATTGATTAATTGGTAACGGGGGGTTTTAATCATGCAGAGGGAAAATAATAAGGAAGCTAACGGAAGAAAGAAATAATATGTAGAGAACGTGTGCACGGTTTGGGGAGTCTCGGGATCAATTGTTAGACTAATTCGGTTTATCCTTTAATGCTAAAATCATGGTATTCAGTTCATTATACACGCGGACGACTACCAGAGATGCCCCAAAGTAGCCGACTCCATGGATTTTAATTAGACCACACAGTTCTAATTACACGTTATCTAAGCTTACATCAAGGTGATCAACCCTAAGGTAAATCTAGACAGTCACTAGCTAACCGCGACGAACATTTAAGCGTGAATTCAAATTGCTAGTAGATTGCCCGCAAACGCTGTATGCAATCAACAACTATCCTACACGGCTTAATACTTCGATTTAATTTCATCTACCTGTGTTACTTAGTCGAGCAGTGAGAGGCACGGCATCGCTACTCTTTAACATACACAACATGCATAATTACTCGAGTGTCAATCGTCGAAATTAAACATGCGCGTTGGATTAAGCAAAGTAGACAAATGCAAATAAACAGAACCCAATATGCATAAATCAAAACTCAGATTATCAAAACCAGATCGTCTAACAAAATCCTCCTAAACCATTCCCAAACCGTTCACCCTTACCTTAGCCGCTCATGGCGCGGTTTGTCAATCCCGCTCCAACAACGACCACGGAGGAGTTCATCTATCTATTACAAAAGAGGAGTGGAGCTCGCTCGCATGCCAACAATGGCGGAGCTCCACGGAAAGTAGAGAGAAAATGGGGAAGAAGGGAAGAAGAATCGCCGGATTCCGTTGAGAGATGAAGAAGATAGAGCTTGGAGAAGATGATGCCAAAATCTGCAGAAAAAATCGTCCTTAAGCTGCTGTAATCGTCGTAGCGTCGAGACGCTAGGCCAGCGTCTCGACGCTGTGCCCTAAGTGATCCGCGCGCGCGCGCGCTGGCGTCGCGACGCAAGGCCAGCGTCGCGACGCTGCCCCGATGAAATTCCTGCGCGCGCCTCCTCCGGAGCGTCTCGACGCCAAGCAGGGTCTCGACGCCAGGGCAGCGTCGAGCTAGCGTCTCGACGCTATCACTCGACGCTTGCTCTCGGGTTTTTCCAGCGTCGAGCCAGCGTCTCGACGCTATAGCTCGACGCTGGCTCTCGGGTTTGGGGCTGATGCAATGCCTCTTCAAGGCTGTTTTGGCCCGTTTCTTCACGAGACAAACTCCCCTCTTCCCGATGCATTCCCGGGGCGCTAAAACTCTGCTTTAAGCGCTCGAACATGCCCAATGGATGCACGAGCTCTTTGCCGCTTTTCTCCTACAAAAGAGATATATTTAATCAATTGAAAGCGGACTTTAGCTATGATTAGGACGTATTTAATAGCTCCAAAATGGAGTTATCAAACACCCCCAACTTAAACATTGCTAGTCCTCGAGCAAGCACTACAAAGACATTGACTCTAAGGACGCTATTACATGTATTCTAACTCAAACCTCCATGCATATTGAAATTTCAAACACGAATATAATCATGGAAGCACTTTGTTCATGTATCAATTAGGCCATATCAAAAATTAACTATTGCCCCCTAACGTGCGTGTGTGCTAGACAACCACTCCTAAACTCACGTAAACCCGGAAAACCAACATGCAACGCACATCCCATTTTCCCCCTACTTCTAGCGTTTAAGAACAGCTACACTTGACTTACACGAGAGAGAGAAACAAATTAAGAGACCTAATTATTTTCTCATTTTTTCTTTTTTTTAAAAGTACTTTGTACTTTTTTATTTGGGTTCTTTGAACCAACCTTTCATTTCTTTTTCTTTCCTACTCGAGTTGCCTAACACGTCAAATTCATGCATGAAACTTCACGTTTTTAAGGACTAACGCTCACTTCTTTTAAGCGCAAATAAGAAGGAGGAACGCCTCGAGAGGGACTTTTCTACCAAACATGCTTTTCTATTTTTTTTTTTTATATTAGGCTAAGCACATGCTTTCTCGATTAATTAGCTGCTAACTCTCATGCAACAAGCTACCTAAGGGTGCCTTTCGGGGTGACAACGAGAATTAGCTAAACATGCGACAAACCAAGCTTACGGAATCTAGGGAGAAGTTGCTAAGTGCGCGATGAGTGCAAGGGAGCAACAGAAAAAAAATTTAAAATTTTTGACATGAACCTAATAAACACAAAACTCATGCAAAAACTCGATTATGAACATGCTCAGATTTCCAACATGCATTTCCTAGGCTATCACAGTCAGAAAACAGTAAACAGAGTCCCAAGCACTTCAATATCTTTATAACACTTCTCAACAAACTACACATGCACATCCATCGGACTACTCCACCCCCAACTTCAAAATTTGGCATTGTCCTCAATGCCAATCAGTCAGATACATCAAAGTAAAAGGGAAGAAGAAATACACTTCCCTGACTCTTGGTGAAGCTGGCGAGGGCGAGGAGGCGGCGCACGAACGCATCAGAGCCCAAAATTGCCCTCTCTTCCTTGATTCCCTAAAAAAAAACAACAAGCTAAATTAATTCTAAAAAGCAAGAAAACTAAACTAAAGCATAAAAACAGTTCAACACTCGGGTGCCTCCGAGAAGCGCAGAATTTTTAAAGTCGGTTGCTCGACTGTATTCTCTCAACAGACTCATCCATAGTCTGTAGGTGCGGGGGACGATCCATACTTGTCCAAGGCCACACCTTTTCCACCATCATCCACCTGAAAAATGTTTTGCACTCTTCGTGCCTCGGGCACGTGAATATTAGACATGTTAGTGCAAAAACCAGCAGTATCATCCATCAAATTTAAATCAGAAATTTTAACGGAGACATGGGAACCATCCCTCAAGCGCGAGGGTAGACTCCCATTCTCATCATTCTCACAAACAACAGAAACATTCGCAACAGATTTCCCATCAAATAAAGAAAACTCATGCAAAGTATCATCAAACTCTAACGACACGACGCCCTTATACACATCGATTTTGACCCTAGCGGTCTTAAGAAAAGGGCGTCCTAACAGCATAGAGGACGAAGCATGCAATGAACTTTCTTTCATATCTAAAACAAGGAAATCGGCGGGAAACGTCATATTCCCAACTCTAACTAAAACATCCTCTACCTTCCCCCTAGGACAGATGCTCGACCCATTAGCCAACTGAACAGAAATATTACATTCATGCATTTCATTTAAATTCAACTCACGATACAATGCATAAGACATAACATTTACAGAGGCTCCTAGGTCTAACATGGCATTATGAACAACTTTACTACCTATGGTGCAAGGGATAGTAAAGGTACCTGGATCGTTGCACTTGGCAGGCAACGTACCTGGGAGTAAGGCAGAGACGTTCTCTTTCTTTTTCTCAGTCCCTCTGGACTTCCTTTTCGTAGTGCACCAGCTCCTTAAGAATTTTGCATATTTGGGCACTTGACTGACTGCCTCTAGGAGCGGGATATTCACCATCACCTTCTGGAAGGTTCGAAGGACCTCCTCGTCATCGGATTCCAAAGTAGGCTTCGCAAGCCTACTCGGGAATGGTGCTTTGGCAACATCCACAGGTACACTGACCTTCTCATTTCTTTTCTCATTCTGAGTCTCAAGGGCAATCGGGGCGGACTCGTTCAGGCTGTCCGTGGCTTCCTTCGCAGCTCTGGTGGAAAGTGACTTCCCACTGCGCAGCTGAATGGCACTCACGTTTTCACATGAGTTAACTGTAGTTTGGGAAGGAAGCTTCCCCGAGCTCTTGCTCTCGATCTTACTAATAGACACCGCCATCTGTGTCAGCTGCTTGTTCAAATTCTGCAGCTCTGCCTTATGAGAATTAAGCTCCTCGCGAGCCTCTTTCTGGAACTGGCTGGTGCTAGTCACGATGGTCCTTACCATCTCTTCAAGTGAGCTGGAGGAGCTCGAAGCTTGAGCCTGGGTGGAAGAATTAGGCCTATCCTGGGACTGGCCTTGGAAGCGATTTTGTCCTTCCCTGTTCCCATAGCTGAAGTTAGGATGGTCACGCCAACCGGGGTTATAAGTGCTAGCATATGGATCATACTTCCTTGGGTTGGAAGCATACCCCCCGATTGCATTGACCTCCGCCTCTTCGCGGTGTCCTCCAACAAATTTTTTCAACATACTCCCTATCTCGGCCACCTGGGCCCTCATTTCAGACATTTCATGGCTCTGGGCCACGCTGTGCACTTGTCCTTGCCCCCTGATCCCAAACTGCTGCGAGTTGGTAGCCATATTTGCAATGAGCTGCTTGGCCTCAACTGGGGTCTTGTCAATCAGTGCCCCTCCACTCGCTGCATCGATCATCTGCCTGTCGTGGGGCGTCATCCCCTCATAGAAATACTGTATGAGCAGCTGATCGGCGATCTGGTGGTGTGGGAAACTCGCGCACAAGCGCCCAAAGCGTTCCCAATACTCATGCAGGGACTCACCTACATCCTGGGTGATCCCATAAATTCTCTTCCGCAGTGTAGTGGCCAAGGATGCGGGAAAGTATTTCTCTAAAAATACCCGCTTCATGTCCTGCCACGTGTTGATCGATCCGGAGGGCAAGTAATACAGCCAGTCTCTGGCTTTGTCCTTGAGCGTGAAGGGGAATGCCCTCATATTCAGTTGCTCCTCCGTAACCCCTGCGGGCTTCATTCCCGCGCAGACGCAATGGAATTCCATCAAATGCTTGTTCGCGTCCTCACCTGCGTTTCCATGGAAAGAAGGTAACTGGTGAATTAAACCAGATTTCAACTCGAAGTTACCTGCTACCACGGGGTAGTTAATGCACAAGGGCTGCAGGTTCAGGTCTGGCGCCGCCAGTTGCTTCAGCGTCCGTGGCGCTTCACCTTGCGCCATCTCGTCAAATAAGAAGGGATTGCCTTCTTCTCTTTCAAACGTTCCTTGCCCCTCCCGGGCTTCTCTACGTAACCTCCGCTCCTCTCTGTCAATCTCAGGAATATACTGCAAACTACCCTCAGAGGAACGGGTCATACACAAACAAAAATCTAAACATACAACATACAAACAGAAAAAAATTTTCAGTCAACCATCCATAAATCAAATTCAAACTTCAATCATAAATCCAATCAATTGCCTATTCCCCGGCAACGGCGCCAATTTTGGTAACGATATTTTTGAACTATCGCTATAAACTCAAGCTGTCGAGGCTTGCCAAAATAAATTTATAATGCCTATTGCCAAGGCTTTGCAGCCAGTGGTAACAGGGTCGATCCAAGGAATAGGAGAATGAATTTACTAGTAAAGTTGGGATTTAATTGATTAATTGGTAACGGGGGGTTTTAATCATGCAGAGGGAAAATAATAAGGAAGCTAACGGAAGAAAGAAATAATATGTAGAGAACGTGTGCACGGTTTGGGGAGTCTCGGGATCAATTGTTAGACTAATTCGGTTTATCCTTTAATGCTAAAATCATGGTATTCAGTTCATTATACACGCGGACGACTACCAGAGATGCCCCAAAGTAGCCGACTCCATGGATTTTAATTAGACCACACAGTTCTAATTACACGTTATCTAAGCTTACATCAAGGTGATCAACCCTAAGGTAAATCTAGACAGTCACTAGCTAACCGCGACGAACATTTAAGCGTGAATTCAAATTGCTAGTAGATTGCCCGCAAACGCTGTATGCAATCAACAACTATCCTACACGGCTTAATACTTCGATTTAATTTCATCTACCTGTGTTACTTAGTCGAGCAGTGAGAGGCACGGCATCGCTACTCTTTAACATACACAACATGCATAATTACTCGAGTGTCAATCGTCGAAATTAAACATGCGCGTTGGATTAAGCAAAGTAGACAAATGCAAATAAACAGAACCCAATATGCATAAATCAAAACTCAGATTATCAAAACCAGATCGTCTAACAAAATCCTCCTAAACCATTCCCAAACCGTTCACCCTTACCTTAGCCGCTCATGGCGCGGTTTGTCAATCCCGCTCCAACAACGACCACGGAGGAGTTCATCTATCTATTACAAAAGAGGAGTGGAGCTCGCTCGCATGCCAACAATGGCGGAGCTCCACGGAAAGTAGAGAGAAAATGGGGAAGAAGGGAAGAAGAATCGCCGGATTCCGTTGAGAGATGAAGAAGATAGAGCTTGGAGAAGATGATGCCAAAATCTGCAGAAAAAATCGTCCTTAAGCTGCTGTAATCGTCGTAGCGTCGAGACGCTAGGCCAGCGTCTCGACGCTGTGCCCTAAGTGATCCGCGCGCGCGCGCGCTGGCGTCGCGACGCAAGGCCAGCGTCGCGACGCTGCCCCGATGAAATTCCTGCGCGCGCCTCCTCCGGAGCGTCTCGACGCCAAGCAGGGTCTCGACGCCAGGGCAGCGTCGAGCTAGCGTCTCGACGCTATCACTCGACGCTTGCTCTCGGGTTTTTCCAGCGTCGAGCCAGCGTCTCGACGCTATAGCTCGACGCTGGCTCTCGGGTTTGGGGCTGATGCAATGCCTCTTCAAGGCTGTTTTGGCCCGTTTCTTCACGAGACAAACTCCCCTCTTCCCGATGCATTCCCGGGGCGCTAAAACTCTGCTTTAAGCGCTCGAACATGCCCAATGGATGCACGAGCTCTTTGCCGCTTTTCTCCTACAAAAGAGATATATTTAATCAATTGAAAGCGGACTTTAGCTATGATTAGGACGTATTTAATAGCTCCAAAATGGAGTTATCAACGTCCTACCACTGTCACCTTGCAGTTGGCAGACAGATCCATAGCCTACCCTGAGGGTAAGATAGAGGATATTCTTGTCAAGGTTGACAAGTTCATTTTTCTTGCAGACTTCATCATTCTGGATTATGAAGCAGACAAGGAGGTCCCCATCCTATTAGGCAGACCATTTCTAGCCACGGGTAGGGCCTTGATTGATGTCCAGAAAGGTGAGCTCACCATGAGGGTTCATGATGAGGAGGTTAAGTTTAGTGTTTTTAAAGCCCTAAGGTATCCTTCCGACTCTGAATCTTGTGCAAGTATGGACATAGTAGATTCACTAATGGAAGAACAGCTTGAGCATGAACTACTGATTAAGCATGCCAATGATTATGTACAATTAGATGTAACTGACTTAAATATTTCTGAAATAATGGATATACATGTGGATAAACCTCAGCATGTTTGTATGACTCTTGACTTGACTGAAAGATCCATGAGTCCATTGAAGCCATCCATTGAGCATCCACCTATCTTAGAATTAAAACCACTGCCTGAACATCTTAAGTATGCTTATCTAGGAAGTGATGATACTTTGCCTGTTATTATTTCGTCCAAATTGAGTGAAAAGCATGAAATTGAGTTGATATTATTGCTTAAGCAACATAAAAAGGCTATTGCATGGACGATTGCTGACATTAGAGGTATTAGCCCTTCTTACTGCATGCATAAGATAATATTGGAAGAAGAGCATACACCCCGAGTAGATCACCAACGTAGGTTGAACCCCTCTATGAAGGAGGTAGTTAAAAAAGAGATAATAAAATGGTTAGATGCAGGCGTAATCTTCCCTATAGCTAGTAGTCAGTGGGTGAGTCCAATACAATGTGTACCTAAGAAGGGGGGGATGATTGTAGTAGTGAATGAGAACAATGAACTGATTCCAACTAGAACTATTACAGGATGGAGAGTCTGTATGGACTATAGAAAATTGAATAAAGAAACAAAAAAAGATCACTTCCCTTTACCATTTATCGACCAGATGTTAGATAGGATAGATGGTAGAGCTTATTACTGCTTTCTAGATGGTTATTCTGGATATAACCAAATCACCATAGACCCTGTGGACCAGGAGAAAACAACCTTCACATGTCCCTTTGGAACATTTGCCTTTCGCAGAATGCCTTTTGGCTTATGCAATGCACCAGCAACGTTCCAAAGGTGCATGTTGGCCATTTTCTCTGACTTAGATGAATCCATGATAGAAATATTTATGGATGACTTCTCAGTCTTTGGTGATTCTTTTACAAATTGCTTAGAGAACTTAGGACAAGTCCTAGCTAGGTGTGAGGAGACCAACTGTTACGTCTCCAAAAGTGACCTTTTTAGGACTTATTTATCTTAGAAAGATGTACACTCTTAGGTGTTTTTGATAGGATTTAGCTTAAACCTATGCTTATATATGAGAATTAGAAGAAGGTAGCTAAATTAGGACTTGTGTGCAAAAGGAAAGAAAAGGAATGAAAACCGAAGTTAAAAGAAGGAAAAATGAGCATTGCGGAAACATTGCTAAAACCGCAATGTTTCAAGTGAAATCCGTAAGTTGACTGATCTTTTTCTGTTATTTTCTGTTATTTCAGGGATTCGTTCTTTCTCCTCCATCCATTTTTAAGTACGACGTTGAGGATGGATGGTTCTCCTTGGCCCAAACGCACCTGCAGATTACTATAAAAGGGGGTCAAAGTAGAGGGTTTAATCATCATCCGAAAGCGTAGAAGTCTCTTCGCAGCTCCATTCTGTCTTCTGTTTTTCTTTTCCGTTTGTTGGTGTGAGAGGCTCAGCTGTTGGAATCGACAATCTGATAGGAAGGAGAGAAGATTCATCTTCTCTCCTGATTGGATTCATCCAAGCAAACCTCACCTTTCTTTCCCTTCAGCCGAGGCGTTTGCGACGAGGCGTTCAAGCTTACTTATTGCTTTCTGTCTTTTTACTTCTCATTTCCAACATGGTTTAGTTGTTGTTTCTTTTCTATTAGTTAGTTCACTACATTTCGTTGCTTTCTGTCTTCAAGTTATTCACTTTAAGTTTCCCTTTGTTCATTCAAACAAGCAATTAATCAAAGCACAATTCATTCTTTCACAGTTTCTTGTCTTTACGATTTACTGTCTTGCTTTGCTGATTTAAGTTTATTTCTTTTCTGAGCATGCCTACTTTATCTAATATTTATGTTCTCTCTATATCCATGAGTAACTAAGTCACATAGGGGCATGCTAATGACAATACTATAGGCTAAAAAACGTGAACCAAGCATGTAGGATAGCTCTCGAAGCATTGATTGTATGTAAGCTTCATCCCACGGGCAATTTCGATTGGCCATCCATTTTGTCCAAAGAACTCCTAACCTCTGGAAGAAGTAAGAGTTCAGAGTCATACACTCATGCTAGCCTTTCAAGGTAGCCAGAAAACGACCTAGGAATAGGCGTTTTCCTAGGACAAACCATATCTTTCTGCTTTAACAAGATGCTTAAGACCTTACTTGGACATGAGTAAACTAAAGAATCTAATGCATGAAATCGGAAGATACATGAGGATGAGTTAGTTTGATGCATAGTGAGTTGATCCAATGCTTGAGAATCGTATGAAAATGCCTATAGAGGAGTCGTTAGTAGCCCTTGTTTCTCCATTTTACACACTTTCGCTGTTAGTAACATTGCGGTAGAATTGCTGTTCTCGCAATTCTGCTAAGTTAAAAATTCTGTTTAGCTATTTTCCTCTTCGTTTATTAATCTCTTCTCTTTTCATTTGAGTTTATCATTGACTTGCACTTGTTCATGTTGCTATCCTTTATTGATTCAGCAGTAAATAGGAATTTTAAAACCAAATCTACCCCTTCAAATCCACCCATTCTTACTTAACAATACACTTCACGAGTAGCTAATAATAAATCTCTGTGGGAAAACGAATGAAAAAATACTTACTACTTGCTATAAGATCATGTATGCTTGCATGTTCTGAGTGCTCTCTCTCTCTCTTATTGATTATTTATTTTACACATTGAGCACGCAACACCAACCTAGTCCTTAATTGGGAGAAGTGCCACTTCATGGTGGAAGAAGGGATAGTCCTAGGTCACAGAGTGTCTAGAGCAGGAGTAGAGGTCGATAGGGCCAAGATTGAGATAATAGAGAAGTTAGTGGAACCTCAGAATGTAAAGGCTATTAGAAGTTTCTTAGGACACGCAGGTTTCTATAGAAGGTTCATTAAGAACTTTTCAAAGATCTCTAAACCTCTGTGTGAGCTTCTAGAGTTGAATAAACCATTCATCATCTCAAAAGAATGTTTCTTAGCTTGGACAACCCTTAAGGAAGCATTAGTCAAAGCACCTATTATAGTAGGACCAAATTGGGACCTCCCATTTGAGATGTTGTGTGATGCGAGTGACTATGCAGTAGGGGTTATGCTAGGACAAAAGATTGACAAACTAACACACCCTGTATACTATGCTAGTAAGACACTGAATGAGGCACAATGTAATTACACAACCACGGAAAAGGAAATGCTAGCTGTAGTGTTTGCCTGCGAGAAGTTTAGGAATTACATTGTAGGCACTAGGACAATCGTGTACACTGATCATTCTGCACTAAAATACCTTATGAGGAAGTCTGATGCTAAGCCTAGGTTAATTAGATGGGTATTGTTGCTGCAAGAGTTTGATCTAGACATTAGAGATAAGAAAGGATGCGAGAATGTAGTTGCGGATCATCTTTCTCGATTGTAGCATAATTGCGATAAAATTGCGGAAACCGCAATTTCCGATGCCTTTATCGATGAGCATGTCTTTGTATTAGCACATCGTGATAACGATGAGGAACCTTGGTTTCCTGATATTGCTAACTTCCTTGCCTCGCAGGTACTACCAACTTTCAAAGGAGGACAAGAGAAAAGGAGGTTTCTACACGAAGCTAGGAAATTCATATGGGACGATCCTACACTCTACAAGACATGTGCAGATGGTTTACTAAGGAAATGTGTGTCAGCTGCTGAAACGAAGTCTGTGCTGCAGCACTGCCACACATCTCCCTATGGTGGACACTTTGGAGGCCAAAGGACAGCTGCAAAGGTGTTCCAGAGTGGTTACTATTGGCCTACGATCCTCAAAGATGCCCACGATCATGCACACAGCTGCAATGAATGCCAGAGAACAGGTAACCTTAGTCGGAAGGATGAGATGCCTCTCACTTACATCTTAGAGTTGGAGCTCTTTGATGTGTGGGGCATTGACTTCATGGGACCATTTCCCCCATCAGCAGGTAACCTTTACATACTTGTAGCTGTAGACTATGTATCTAAATGGGTAGAAGCCATAGCATGTCCAACAAATGATGCCAAAACAGTCATTAAGTTCCTTAATAGACATATCTTTACTAGGTTTGGTACACCTCGTGCGATAATTAGTGATGAAGGGACACACTTTATTAATAAAGCTATGGAAAAAGTGTTGGCTAAGTACAATGTTAGACATAGAGTAGCCACCCCTTATCATCCACATTCGAATGGACAAGCTGAAATATCAAATAGGGAGATTAAAAACATACTCGAAAAAGTGGTCAAACCCAATCGAAAAGATTGGTCGTTTAAACTCGAGGATGCACTTTGGGCATATATGACTGCATATAAGACACCCCTAGGTATGTCTCCTTATAGACTTGTGTATGGCAAGGCATGTCACTTACCATTCGAATTGGAAATCAAAGCATTTTGGGCCTTGAAAGAGCTGAATTATTGCGTGACCGATGCGGGAACATTGCGGTCTCTGCAATTACATGAGCTTGATGAGCTGAGACATATGTCCTATGAAAATGCTAAAATATATAAGGAAAAAACTAAAATTTGGCATGACAGTAGACTTAGGATTAAGGATTTTAAGAAAGGCCAGCATGTCTTGTTATTTAACTCAAAGTTGAGATTATTTCCAGGCAAACTTAAGTCCAGATGGTCAGGTCCTTTTGTTATAACTAATGTGTTTTCTCATGGTGCAATTGAGATTAGGAACCTGCAGCACGGGCAACCGTTCATGGTCAATGGTGCACGTTTGAAGCATTACTACGAGGAAGGAGATGTGAAGACTCTCTCGGCCTTCCTCTTATCTGAAGCTTGAAAATAAGACCGAGAGAAGACGAGTGATTACTGTGCTCGTCCATGCGAGGCTATGCCTTAGTTTATTTTTGCTGTTTTTATTCCTTCGGTTGTTATTTTTGTATGTTTATGTGTGATTTTTATTACGAATTTGTTGTTAATTTTGTACGTTTTTATAGGAGATCAAAAGAGGAAATCAAGGAGATGAATCAAGGGTAAAGAATCGGGGAAGATATCGGGCCGAATCAAAGATTAAGTTATGAGAATCTTGGCATTTAAATCAAGAAAAATCTCCAACGGCCATTTAATTGCGGTAGATTTGCTGAAACCGCAACAGAAATAACCGTTGGGATTCACTTGATTACAAATAGCCGTTAGAACAGCTGTGGCCATACGCTTCCTTCATTCGCTGGACTTCAAGAAATCTATCTTCTTCTTCCTCTGCAACTCCTCTTTTCAGATCTCTCCGATTCAACAATGGTGCTTACACGGGCTGAAAGATCTGCTTCAAAGAAGAAGGCGACCGACGCAGAGGCAGCTGCGAGAGAGGCATTACTTGCCTTGGCAGATGTCGAAGCTGCGTGACCCGAACGACCTGCTAAGCTTCCTATCCGCAAGAAGAAGTGGAAGGTGGTGACCGAGATCCCTGCTGGTCCATCTGAACCAGCAGGTACGCCGAAGAAGAGAAAGTGGAAGATGGCTGTCGAAGACGCACCGGTCAAGGAGAAGACTCCCACTGTGGAGAGTCAAGGTAGTGGTCGTCCATCCTACGAGACGGCCAGATAGAGCCCTGAGCTCTCTCCACCCCCACAAAGCCTTGAGGCATCACCATCGCCGTCGCCCGAGCCTGAAATCCCAATTGAAGAACAGCAAGAATCATCACCGGGCGACGAAACGGCTGAAGAAGATGAGGTCTTCTCTCCTTTGAGGGAAGTCTGCCCCGATAGCCCAGCAAAGGGGGACGACTCAATGGATGAGACGTTGGGGGATTACCTTCAGCAGATCACCACCAGGGCACGACTGAGGAAGAAAGCACCCAAGGTTGTCAAGGCCAAACGGCCAAAAGCTTCAAAGAAATCCAAGAAGAGGAAGGTCAGTAGCGAGCCTTCTTTGAAGAAGCTAAAGATCGAGGCTGCTGAGTCAGCCAAGGCAAGGGAAAAGGGGAAAGCCAAGTTATACCCCGAAGATGAACCTCAATCTGTGAGGTATGTGTCTTCAGACGCCGAATCAAGGGGCAATGAACTGAGGAAAAGGGACCTACTCCATGAGAAGGGGTTCCTTGATGCATTGGCAGACCTGCCGCAATTCTTGCGCGCAGGGATCACCAACCACGGTTGGGAAGAGCTGTGCAGACCGCCCATCCCCGCCTACTCCAGCATGGTGTACGACTTCTATGCGAATCTGACGCATCCTGAGGATGGCCTGTCCACGGTGAGGGGGATTGAGGTTGACTTTTCAGCCAAGGCTATCAATGAAGCCTATGGCCTCAAGGGGCAGAAACATACTGACTATGCGAGGATCATTGATGCGCCAACTGAGGCTGTCCTGGAAGAAGCACTGCGTATCATAGGCCAACCTGAGGCAGCTTGGACGATCTCACGCAATGGGAAGCACACTCTGATGAGTGCTACCCTCACGACCAAGGCAGCTGTCTGGTTCTCCTTCGTGCGAAGGCGTCTGTCCCCAGTGACCCACGAGACCACCATTAATCAGGGGAGATCGCTGCTGGTATATGCAATCATAAGGGGCCTCACTATCAATGTTGGTGAGGTTATAGCAGCCTCCATAGCAGACTGTGCCAAGAAAGGTAAGGGTCCTCTTTTCTTCCCAAACACCATCACTAAGCTTTGTTTACGTGCAGGTGTACCAATCGAGAGAATGGAGAGGCAGCTGGCCTATACGGGACATCTGGAACTGCCTACAGGCTTGCGAATGCGAAGAAGGGGGAATATGGAATTTGAGCTAGACGGCCTGGCTGCTGCTCAATCCCTCTCTATGGCCTGCCTGATGGACCTTCAAAAGAAGATGGCACAATGGGCTGAGTATGCTCAAGCGAGGGATAAGGACGTGGCTGATCAGTTGGGCTGCATCTTCCCTGCCTTCCCCACTGACCTACTGAAGCCATGGACACCTCCAAGAGCACGGAGGGATGATGATGAGGATGTTTGAGTGCCAGTCTGAAGGGCACTCGAGGGAGTACTTCTGTTCCCTCTTTGAATTATAAAAAAAAAAAATCAAACTGCTTTTCGTTAAACTGTGTGAATTCTGGTATTTTGAGTCAATATTTGATCTGTTTTTAGTTCTTTCTTTTGGTTGTTTAGGGTAGTTCAGTATAGTTAGATGGTATCTGAATAGATAGGTTGTTTTAGTTTCCTTTTTGTATAGCTGTGATGACTGGAAATAGCATGCAAAAGGGGCTACTTACTGTTTTATCTGCCCTGTATATTCATTGTGAAATTATTGCGGACTCCGCAATTTTTGTTAGTTATCACATGTTTTTGACTGACTGATTAGCTAGGCTGGTTCTGTTTCAATTTTGTTCTTTTGCTGCTTTCTTGACTACCATATATGACCTATCTATAAGCATGCTGGATGAGTGTCTTAAGGCACCTTTGATAGTTTAAATTAGCTCTCTTAAGTTGCTCAGCATGCGTAGCTTTAAGTCCTTACCATACTGTTTTTACAAATTTCTGCTGCTAAGTTATTTGCTTTAAGAATGTTCTGTCTATGCCTAGGATTTTTAGATTCTCTTTGTTTTGCCCTAGACTAGATGCTTCTAGGACAAGTTTGAGGGTGTGCCACCTCAGACTCTCATTGAGGACAATGAGAAGTTTAAGTTTGTGGGAGGCCACCCTAGGCCTAGGAACATTCCTCTCTCCTTTTAAGCATAAGCATTCTTCTTCTCCTTTTGAAAAAATGATGAACTGGAAAAAAAAAGAAAATAGAATAAAGAGGGGTGTCTCTCTTAAAGTTGCTGAGTAATCAGTGCCATGTGTGTAACCCACAAGTGGCATTGCATCAAAAGGCAACCAAAGGAGAGGCTCCACCAAAGGAAGAAAGAAAAAGGAAAGAACTAGGGAAGAAGGATGTATACCTAGGAGTTGCAGCTTTGTGGCTTGGGTGTCCTGAATAAAAGAACTCTGATCCTCAATTAGCTAAGCACAAAGTTGTAGCTTGTAGGCTTGTTTAAGGAGATGAATGTATATCCAATGTAGTGATGTCAGGGTTTAGGTTGTTCTATGAATGTATTACTGTTACTGGTTTATACTAAGACTGGCATGACTCTAAGGAATCCTAGGTAGCTCAAAAGAAAAAAACATTAGAAGCATGTACTGAGTCTGGGGTAAAGCTAGGTAGAATTTGAAACCTTAGGGATAGTTGCACAATGAACTTAATGATCGAAGCAAATAGATCAGTCGTGGGGAGTTAATGAAACAGTAGGATCATAAGGCAAGAGAAGTCAGAAGAAGCAAAATGAGAAGTTAGTTTTAAACTTAGAAATGTGTCACAGGACAGCTTTGCCATAGATAGGGAACTTAGGGGAGTCAGCAAGTGGTTAGAGAGATTAAAACAGCAGCCTAAGTAAGTCCTTAGATTGCTCGAGGACGAGCAAAACCTTAAGTTTGGGGGTGTGTTACGTCTCCAAAAGTGACTATTTTAGGACTTATTTGTGTTAGGAAGTTGTGCATTTGTAAGTGTTTTTGGTAGGATTTAGCTTGAACTAGTGCTTATATATGAGAATTAGAAGAATGAAGCTAAATTAGGACTTATATACAAAAGGAAAGAAAAAGAACCAAAAACGAAGTTAAAGGAATGAAAATTGTGCATTGCGGAAACATTGCTAGAACCGCAATGTTTTAAGTGAATCCGTAAGTTGTCTAACTATTTTCTGTTTTGTTCCGACCTTTCAGGGATTCATTCTTTCTCCTGCAGCCACGTAGTAGTACGACGTTGAGAATGGATGGTTCTCCTTGGCCCAAGCGTACCTGCAGAACACTATAAAAGGAGGTCAAGATGGAAGGTTGAAACACACTCGAACAACGTAGACTTCTCAGTTCAACGCAGCTTTTCCACTCTTTTTCTCTCTTCCGTCTGTTGGCTTGAAAGGATCAGCTGTTGGAATCGACAATCTGATAGGAAGGAGAGAAGATTCATCTTCTCTTCTGATTGGATTCATCCAAGCAAGGCTTTCTTTCTTCCTTCAGCGGAGGCGTTCGCAACAAGAAGAACACGCTCGGATTTACTGCTTTCTGTCTTAGCTTTCTGTTTTCGTTGCTGTTTGTTGTCATTTCCCTTTTCATTAGCTACTCTATTCCATTTCGTTGCTTTCTATTTTACTTTGGCTATTCAAAGCTATCACTTGTTTAGTTCAAACGCTAGTTAATCCAAGCATAATTTCATTACTTCGCACGTTCTTCATCTCGTATGTTCACTGCTTTTAGCTTCTGTTTTGTCTTTAATCTTCTACTTAGTATGTTGTCTCCATCTATTCTCCCCAATCTATCTGCATCCATGAGTAACTAAATCACATAAGGGCATGCTAATGACAAGGCTATAGGTTAAAACACGTGAATCAAGCATGTAGGATAGCTCTCGAATGCATTGAATGTATGTAAGCTTCATCCCACGGGCAATTTCGATTGGCCATCCATTTTGTCCAAAGAAATCCTAACCTCTGGAAAGAGTAAGAGTTCAGAGTCGTACATTCATGCTAGCCTCTCAAGGTAGCCAGAAAACGACCTAGGAATAGGCGTTTTCCTAGTACAAATAACAACTTACTGTTTTAACAAGATGCTTAAGACCTTACTTGGACATGAGTAAACTAAAGAATCTAATGCATGAAATCGGAAGATACATGAGAATGAGTTAGTTTGATGCATGGTGAGTTGATCTACTCCTTGAGAATCGTATGAAAAAGCCTATAGAGGAGTTGTTAGTGGCCCTTGTTTCCACACTTTACACAAATTTCGCTGTTAAGAACATTGCTAAATAATTGTTGTTTCCGCAATTCCTTTAATTGAAATTTTGCCTTAGTCATTTTTCTCTTCGTTTGTTATTCCCTTCTCTTTACATTCAAGTTTATTGTTTCCTTGCACTTGTTTATGCTTCCATCCTTTACACATTCCTTAGTAGTTAGGCACATCAAATCCAAATCTACCTCATTTAATCCACCCAATCTCACTTAACAAAACACTTCGCTAGTAACTAAGAATAAATCTCTGTGGGAAATCGAATGAAAAAATACTTATTACTTGCTACAAGATCATGTATGCTTGCATGTTCTGAGTGCTCTACCATTGCATATTTCTTTTAGAGTTAGAACTCTTTGACGTATGGGGTATTGACTTCATGGGTCCATTCCCACCATCTGCAGGTAATCTATATATTTTAGTAGCTGTAGACTATGTCTCAAAATGGGTTGAGGCAATTGCATGTCCTTTGAATGATGCTAAAACGGTTATAAAATTTCTTAATAGACATATTTTCACACGATTTGGCACTCCTCGTGCCATCATAAGTGACGAGGGAACACATTTCATAAACAAAGCCATGGAGAAGGTGTTAGCCAAGTACAATGTTAAGCATAGGGTGGCAACACCCTATCATCCGCATTCAAATGGGCAAGCAGAAATCTCTAATAGAGAGATCAAGAGTATCTTAGAGAAAGTTGTAAAACCAAATAGAAATGATTGGTCTTTTAAATTAGATGATGCACTATGGGCATATAGAACTGCATATAAAACACCTTTAGGAATGTCCCCCTATAGGCTAGTTTATGGAAAAGCATGCCATCTTCCCCTTGAATTAGAAAACAAAGCCTTTTGGGCTTTAAAGGAGTTAAACTTTTGCGTGACCGATGCAGGAACATTGCGGTCTCTGCAATTACATGAGTTAGATGAATTAAGGCACATGTCATGCGAAAATGCTAAGATGTATAAAGAAAAAACTAAAATTTGGCATGATAGTAGACTTAGGCTAAAGGATTTCAAAAAGGGCCAACATGTTTTATTATTTAATTCACGATTGAAGATGTTTCCTGGAAAACTCAAGTCTCGTTGGTCTGGTCCCTTTGTCATTACTAATGTGTTTGTGCATGGTGCAATTGAGATCCAAAATTTGGAACAGGGCCAGCCATTTATGGTGAATGGTGCAAGATTAAAGCACTACTACGAGGAAGGAGACGTAGGAACGCTCTCGGCATTCCTCTTGTCTGAAGCTTGAAGTCAATCTAAAAGGGATGAGCATGGACGTTATTGGAAATATCTTTGTGCTCAAAATAGTATTTTTTATGTTTATTTCTATTTAAATATTTTTTTTAGTAAACTCTTAATTATTGAAAATAACTAATTTTGTTTAATGTTGATTGAAATTAGGAGGCAATATTTGGAATTTAAAATGACAAGATCGGTGGATCAATCAAGAGGAAGAGAGGAATTATAGGAGAATCAAGAAAATCAGAGATTTGGGAATTGCGAAGATCCTGCGGCAGTCGCCAAAACGGGAAATAAAATCCCCAACGGTTACATTTTGAAGATTTTGTGTGAGATTAGAGGTATTGTGATTGCGTTGCGAAGTCCGCAAAGGCATAGCCTTTAATTGTGCAAACCGTTATAAATAGGGAAAGGCTGCAGCTCTCCTTTATTGCGAAATCCGAAACCCCCGAGCTCTCAACAGAAATTCTCCCTTATTCTTCTCGAAAATTCGTTTCTTTTCCTCCAAGAAAATCATGGTATCCACACGAGAATCCCGCCGTCAAGAAGCTGAAGGCTCCACCCCAACTAAACCTTCCCCCACAGCGGAAGAAACTGCTATGGCAGGGGATGCCCTGATCTCCTTAGCCTCGGCTGAGGCAGCCATTCCCTCTGAACCTAGAAAGATCCTTGCAAAACGAAAGAGGAAGGTCACGGCCGGAAGGGATCCCAAGACCAAGATCAGAGATGACTTGAGTGAAGACAGCCCCACCACCAGCGTACCGTCGTTCGAAACTGCCATGCAAAGCCCGTCGGCCACGCAACAACAGTCAGGTACTGAGGTCTCTCCTCCAGCACAGTCAAATTCAGCATCTACCACAATTGGTGATGCGGGAAAAGGCGAGGAGATCCTCAGCCCCATCAGGGGCGTTAGCCCTGATATGCAAGAGGGAGAGGAAGTCGACAGTCCCATGAGGGATGGAAGTCCTGTTGAAGAAGAGATGGAGAAACGGTCACCTGTGACCGAAACAATAGATGAATGCATCCAACGGGTGGAGGCTGAAGTAGTGGCTGGATTAGGGAAAGGGGCAGAGACGGTGTCTAAGAAGAGGACCCCTGTAATTGTAAAGGCGAAAAGGCCAAAGGCCTCAAAGAAAGCCAAGAAAAAGAAACCTGAATCCGAACCCCCTGCCAAGAAGATGAAGACGGAAGCTGTTGAGGCAGCTAAGACCTAGGCCAAGGCGAAAGGCAAAGGGAAAATGTTTCAAGAGGATGAACCTCCAGCCGAGAGGTATGTGTCTGAGGAAGCCAAGGCAAGAGGTGTGACTTTGATGAAGAGGGACCTCCTCCATGAGAGAGGATTTTTGGATACTTCTACGGACCTACCGCAATTCTTGCGCACAGGCATTGCCAATCATGGTTGGGAAGAATTGTGTAGGCCACCAATCCAAGCTTACTCAGAGATGGTCTATGATTTTTATGCCAACCTCATCCATCCCGAAGGCTGCTATTCCACAGTAAGAGGCGTTGAGATAGACTTCTCACCCGAGGCGATCAATGAAATTTATGCTCTCAAGGAGCATAAGAATTCAGAGTATGCAAGGATCGTGGCCAAACCCTCTGAGGCAATCCTTGAGGAGGATTTGAGCGAGATAGACACGCCTGAGGCAACATGGGCGGTTTCTAAACAGGGGAAGCATACATTGATGAGTGCAGCTCTTAAAGACAAGGCAGCCGTTTGGTTCTCCTTGATTCGAAGAAGGATAAACTCCTGTCACACACGAGACGACGATTAATCAAGGGAGGTCCTTGCTGGTGTATGCAATCATGAAAGGGCTCACCATTGATGTTGGCGAGCTCATATCTGCCTCCATTATCGAATGCTCCAAGAAGGGAAAGGGCAGACTCTTCTTCCCCAATACCTTAACTAAGCTGTGTCTTCGCGCACGAGTGGCAGTGACTAGAGAGGAGAAGAAGTTGGCCTATGCAGGCCACTTAGAGCTGCCAAGCGACCTGAAGCTGAAGAGGAAGGGCAATATGCAGATTGAGCTTGATAGCCTTGCCTATGCCCAAGCTCTGTCTATGTCATGTCTGCTGGACATACAGCAAAAGCTAGCCCAATGGGCTGAGTACTCTCAAGCAAGAGACATAGGACTGGCTGAGCACCTAAGGTGCAAGTTCCCTGTTTTCCCTGCTGCTTTGCTGGAGTCGTGGATGCCTCCAAATGTGGAGAAGATTGATGAAGAAGAAGAAGAAGAAAATGAATGAATGCCATTGACTTTCGGCATTCGAGGGAGTATTCTCTCACCCTGCTGTTCTGTTAACCGGATACCCCCCCCCCCCCCCCCCCCCCCAAATATCAATTGCTGTTTTGTTTTAAATTTCAGTAGAGTAGCTTAGTGTTAAGTCTCTGAAAGTGACTTATTTAGGACCCATTTAGCTTAAGAAGATGTACACATTTAGGTGTTTTTGTTAGCATTTAGCCTAAACCTATGCTTTAATATGAGAATTAGAAGAAGGTAGCTAATTTAGGACTTATGCACAATAGGTAGAAAAAGGGTTGAAAACCGAAGGAAAAGAATGAAAAATGAGCATTGCGAATGAATTGCGAAATCATTGCGGTGACCGCAATTATTCAAGTGAAAACCGTAAGTTGACTGATCTTTTTCTGTTAATTTCCGTATTTTCAGGGATTCGTTCTTTCTCCTCCATCCATTCTGATATATGACGTTGAAGATTGATGGTTCTCCTTGGCCCAAACGCACCTGCAAACTACTATAAAAGGGGGCCAAAGTCGGAGGTTTGATCATCACTCGAAGCGCAGAAGTCTTCTCGCAGTCCACCATTTCCATCTGTTTTCCTTTGCCGTCTGTTGGAGTGAGAGTCTCAGCTGTTGGAATCGATAATCTGATAGGAAGGAGAGAAGATTCTTCTTCTCTCTCGATTGGATTCATCCAAGCAAGGCTGATCTTTCATCCCTTTCATTCGAGGCGACCGCCACGAAGCTTTCCAGCAACTCTTTACTGTTTTTCTGTCTTTCTCTTCTATTTTACATTCTGCTTCGTGCTGTTCTTTTCCTAAGTAGCTAGATTAGTTTATTTCGTTGCTTTCTGTCTTGTTGCTATTTACTTTACAGCTTTTATCTGTTCAACAAACAATTTCAGTAATCAAAGTTCAGTTCTGCATTTCTCATTTCCCATCTTCTGCTACGGGTTTGGCTTACTGTTTTAAGCACATTTCCCTTCTAAGCATGTCGATCTTATCTACCATTTCTGTTCTCTATATATCCATGAGTAGCTAAGTCACTTAGGGGCATGCTAATGACAGAACTATAGGCTAAAAAACGTGAATCAAGTAGGCAGATTAACACTCGAACATTGATTGTATGTAAGCTTCATCCCACGGGCAATTTCGATTGGCCATCCATTTTGTCCAAAGAACTCCTAACCTCTGGAAGGAGTAAGAGTTCAGAGTCATATAATCATGCTAGCCTTTCATGGTAATCAGGAAACGGCCTAGGAATAGGCGTTTCCCTAGTACAAACTAAACACTCCTGCTTAAATAAGATGCTTGAGACCTTACTTTGAAGTCGAGTAAACTTAAGACTCTAATGCATGGAATCGGACGATACTTGAGATAGAGTGAGTTTGATGTATAGAGAGTTGATCCAAAGCTTGATAATCGTAATAAACTGCCTATAGGATAGTCATTAGTAGCCCTTAATTCGCCCATTTACATACTTTTGCTGTTGAGTTAATTGCGGATTAATTGCGGTTCTCGCAATTCTGCTAAGTTGCATTCTGTTTAGCTGTTTTCTTCCTCGTTTATTAATTCCATCTCTTGTCCTTTGCATCTAATTTCAACTTGCATTTGTTTATGTTACATCCCTTTATACATTCAGCAAAAATTAGATAATTAAAAACCAATTTTACCCCATCAAATTCATCCCATCTTTCTTAACAATCACACTTCGCGAATAGCTAAAAATGAGTCTCTGTGGAAAAAACGAATGAAATATACTTACTACTTGCTGTGAGACCATGTATGCTTGCATGTTCTAAGTGCTCTCCCTACCCTTTTGCATATTTATCTTTACACATTGAGCACGCAACAAGTTTTTGGCGCCGCTGCCGGGGACTTATTTTAAGTAAAAACGAAGTTTGTTAAGTTTGAAACATCAAAGTATTTTCCATTGAATTTGATCCATTTTCATTTCTTTTTCAGGTACCATTTAGGGTAGTTTATGAATGAGACTCCAAGTAGTGATCTAGAGTTCAACCCTGAGCCCGAGAGATTACTTAGAGCTAGGAATAGAGCCAAGAAACGTCTCTTTAAACAAACCCTTTTACCTCCAATCATTGCAGAGACTACAATTCCTCCGCAATTACCTCAAGAAGAAATGGCTGGAGTAAATCAAAACCTGGTGCCTGTCACTCGCAATCCCATTGAAATAGCGAATGACAAGGATAGCGCCATCCTTTCATATTTAGTACCTATGCCTGGGGAGCTGAACCCCAGCATAATCCGTCCTGAAATCACTGCCAACTCATTCGAGTTAAAGCCAGTGATGTTCCAAATGTTGTCCACTGTGGGACAATTCTTTGGAATAGAAAATGAGGACCCCCATAACCACCTTAGGAACTTCTTAGGAGTTAGTGACACATTCCTAATCCCTGGAGTTTCCCAAGAAGCCCTGAGGCTATATCTTTTCCCTTACTCTTTGAGGGACAAAGCCAAAACATGGTTAAATTCTTTACCCTCAGGATCTGTCCTCAATTGGACAGATTTAGCAGAAAAATTCCTAGTTAAATATTTCCCACCAGATAGGAATTCAACCTTTCGTGATGATATCATAAAATTCAAACAAGCTCCAAGTGAGTCTCTTCACGAAGCTTGGACAAGATTCAAAGACCTTCTCATTAAATGTCCACACCATGGCATTCCATGGTGTATCCAAATAGAAGTTTTCTTTAAAGGATGCAACCCCAGCACCAGACAAGTCTTAAATTCATCTGCTGGAGGTTCCATGTTGTCCAAGAGTTACAACGAAGCTTATGAGATCTTGGAGAAGATCTCAACCTCTCATTGTAGATGGTCAGACGATCCTGTAGAGCCAACTAGAGCCCAAGACAAGGATGCTCTAAGCGCCATGAGCACCCAAATAAATGCCCTGACCAACTTAGTTAAGCAAATGGCTCAGGCCAATCTCCAAACCAGTGCCAATACCGCCACAGCCATGTCAATGGGCACCCAACCAAATCAAGGCGAGGCACCTATCTGTGGATTCTGTGGGGAAGGGCACCCTTATGAATACTGCCCTGGGAATCCATCCTCAGTCTGCTATATAGGAAGCCAGCAGCAGCCTAGGAATAACCCCTACTCCAACACCTATAACCCTGGTTGGAGAAACCACCCTAACCTGTCATGGGGTGGCCAACAGAACACTAACCAAAATCCTAACCAACCAAGGCCGAGTGGAACACCTGGTTTCACTCCCCAACATAACCAGTCAATGTACCAAAAACCATACAATCAACCTGTAGGATCTTCTGTAGAAAACCTACTCAAGGAATATATAGCTAAGAATGATGCTACTCTTCAGAGCCAGCAAGCTACTCTTAGGAGCCTAGAGAACCAAATAGGCCAATTAGCCAATGAACTTAAAAGTAGGCCCCAAGGTAGACTCCCTGCTGATACCGAGGTACCAAGGAGAGATGGCAAAGAACAAGTTCAAGCAATTGAACTTAGAACTGGTAGACCCTTGGTGAACAACACAAAGGACACACCAAAGAGAGTAGAGAACACTGAGTCTAGTGCTCCACTGGAGTCTCTGCCAAGCCAAGGTCCACCACCAACTAGCACATCAGGAGCCAGGCTAGAGCCAATTGTAGAGGACGTAGAAGAAATTCCAAGGCCTCCACCTATCCTAAGGCGTCCTGACGTGCCTGCATATGTGCCACCACCTCCATATCCTCGAAGGCTTAAGAAGAAGCAGGAACAGGAAGTTCATTTTAATAAATTTTTAGAAATACTTAAGCAAGTGCATGTTAACATTCCTTTTGTAGAGGTTTTACAGTCTATGCCTTCATATGTAAAGTTTTTGAAGGACATTGTTACTAACAAAAAAATAATTGGTGAGTTTGAAACAGTAAACCTCACCGAGGAGTGCAGTGCCATCCTCCAGAACAAACTGCCCAAGAAGGAGAAGGATCCTGGTTCCTTCACCTTACCTGTAGAACTTGGAGGCAAGCACGTGGGCAGAGCGCTTTGTGACCTGGGCGCCAGCATAAATCTCATGCCCCTGTCCCTATTCCGCCAGTTGGGAATGGGAGAAGCACGTCCAACCACAGTCACTTTACAACTAGCAGACAGATCCATCGCATATCCAGAAGGTAAGATCGAGGATATTCTAGTTAAAGTTGACAAATTCATTTTCCTTGCAGATTTCATTGTCCTGGACTATGAGGCAGACAAGGAGGTTCCCATCCTGCTAGGTAGACCATTTCTAGCCACAGGTAGGGCACTAATAGATGTGCAAAAAGGTGAGTTAACTATGAGGGTTCATGATGAAGAGGTAAAATTTAGTGTTTATAAAGCTTTAAAGTATCCCTCTGACCTTGAATCCTGTGCTAGCATGGATATTGTTGACTCACTGATGGAAGAACAATTAGAGCATGTACTGTTAACCAAGCATGCTAGTGAATATGTACAAATAGATGTAGCTGACTTAAATGTATCTGACATAATGAATATGCCTGTAGATAAACCACAGCATGTATGTATGAATATAGATTTAACTGATAGAACTGTAAATCCGTTAAAGCCCTCCATTGAGCATCCACCTGTCTTAGAACTGAAACCACTACCCACTTGTTGCGTGCTCAATGTGTTAACAAAAATGATAAATAGGAGGGAGAGAGCACTCAGAACATGCAAGCATACATGGTCTTTGATAGCTCCAAAATAGAGCTATCTTAATGTCCCTAATTCTAGCTAAAACCATGATATATATTGATTAAAATGCTTCCTTGTAGGTGATTTCATGGTGAAGAGCTCGGGAAGTCCATTGATGATTTTCGGGGCTAAAAAGGTCATTTAACATGTTTCGGGAAGTGTTCGGGTCAAAACGATAGGCCAAACGGAGCTCGGGAGCCAAAACGACCCAAAAGTGGGCTAAGAGCCGAAGAGGGCAGCGCCCAGGCGCCGGCGCCCAGCGCCCAGGCGCCCAACGAACGCAGCACGCCGCGCGCGCCCGCGCGCGTTGCTCGCAAGCACCACACGCCCGCGCCCAGACGGCCAGACGCGCGCGCGCCCGCGCGCGCCGCCTCGCCTCGCGCCCGCGCGCCAGCCCGCTCCGCCTCGCCCATGTCCGCGCGCGCCCGCGCGCCCACGCCCGTGTCCGCCTCACCCATGCCCCGCGCGCCCACGCCCGTGTCCGCCTCGCCCATGTCCGCGCGCGCCCCGCGCGCCCACGCCCGTGTCCGCCTCGCCGTGTCCGCGCGCGACAGCGTCGAGACGCTGGCCGAGCGTCTCGACGCTCCGAACTCTGAAGCGTGCATTTGAAGATCCACCCGAGAGCAAGCGTCGAGCGCAAGCGTCTCGACGCTCGCTCGACGCGCGCGCGCGCGTCTCGACGCCGCGCAGCGTCTCGACGCCGCCCCGCGCGCGCGCGCCTGCCAACTTAGGGCACAGCGTCTCGACGCTGGCCTAGCGTCTCGACGCTACGAGCTTAAAAGGCGTGAAACCTTCGGTTTTGCAGCCATCTTTTCATCCTTCATCTTCTCCAAGCTTCTCCTCTCGGTTCCAAGGCGATTTTTCACCATTTTTGTACTTCTTCTCCTTCTTGTGCATGATTCCAAGCACTTCCATGGTGGATTGGAGTAATCCAACCTCCATGGAAGGCTAAACCAAGGTATGTGCTTGATTTTGAGTATGGGTTTGTAAGTTTTGGATGTTTGGGGAGATTTTTCCCTTTTGCAATTGTTGAGAAATTAGTTTGATTAATGCATCTCTTGCTTGTTCTTCATCAAATTCTAGCATGTGTAGCTAAATTAGATTGACGCTCTAATTCTTATGCATGATAGAGGGCTAAAGGTTGGGACGTATAATTGCCCATACCGCTAGGTAGCACGGGTCTAAGCATGGCTAATTAGTTCGGCCCAAAGTGACATTGGTTACCTGAGTTAATTAACGTTTTCATGTTAGGCTTAAGGCAAGAGAGAAACCGGATTAGTCTTAGGATTAGGCCGTCGCAATGTTCCCGTCACTAGCACGTAATCGATTTAGGGGTCGCTACCTTGGATAGATTATTGGCTAAGTTTAATTAGAATTGCACGCTTCTAATTAATTCCTTGGGTCATTTGAGTTAGGAATAACTAAATGAATTGTGTGCATGAATTAGCTAACGCGTAAACCGTATCAATGATCCGAACATCCATAACGAGCAACTCCATTTCTCGGAGTTAAGCACAACCGTTTAATTTTTGCACTTTGTCATTTAATTTTCTGTTAGCATAATTAGGAGCTCCCTTCCCCCAAAACCAAATTACCATTCTTTAATTTGTGCATTCTTTTATTTCTAGCAAAGTAGACTTAGTTAAATTGAATTTCTTATTTCCCTGTGGATCGACCCCGTTGCCACTTAGCTACAAATAGCTCGGTGTATTCGGGTTTATAAATTGTATTTTGGCAAGCCTCGACAGCTTGAATTTGGAGTACCCCAAAAGTACCTCTACCAAAATTGGCGCCGCTGCCGGGGACTTAATTAATTTAGTTTAGTTAAGTTTAGTTTGTTGGTTTTAAAATTTTTCTTTATTTCTTTTTGTACAGTTTAATTCTTTTATATTATTTTACGCGTTTTGTTTGAGTTTTTGGAGCGCAGTCATTCTTTGAAAATTCAAAAGAAGCGCCAAGATGGAGGTCGGGGGTAATTATGAGCATCAAAGAACCATGAGGGAGCTTGCATCATCTGAGCTAGGCCGGAACACATCGAGTATCTTGTATCCGGTAGCTGCAGGTAATTTTGAACTTAAAGCTGGTCTGATTAACTTATTACCTTCTTTTTGTGGTAATACAGATGAGAGTCCCGTCAGACACCTCAAGGCATTCAAGATGGTGTGTTCGTCATTTAGGACCGACGGCATCACCGAAGATCAACTCCATCTCAGAGCCTTTCCTTTCACCTTGAAAGAGGAGGCGAGAGATTGGATGCATTACCTTCCGGCTGGGTCCATCACTTCTTGGGCAGAGCTGCAGGGAGCGTTCTATGCGAAGTATTTTCCGCCTCCCAAGGTCGCCGCCCTTAGAAGAATGATAAATAGAATTGAGCAAGGAGAAAAAGAGACCGTTCTTGAGTGTTGGGAGCGATTTGGTCGGTTGTGTGAGGATTGTCCCAACCACCAAGTAGCTGAACAACAACTCATTCAGAACTTCTACGAAGGTCTCTTACCGCCAAACCGACAGTTAGTTGATGTCGCAAGTGGAGGATGTCTCATGGATAAGACACCCGCTGAAGCTAGAGCTTTAATTTCCAACATAGCTAGAAGCTTGGAATTGGGTGCAGATAAAGACAAAGAGAACGCTCGCCTGAGAAGGGACGTGGACGAGCTTAAGGCTCAACTTTTTGAAGTAAGTAGTGCTATTCTTGCTTTGAAAAATAACTCACAACCCCGTTCTTCTGTTTCAGGTAGATCCTTGGAAGAAATGCTTGAATCACAACATAAGGAAACTCGAGAGAAGTTTCAAACTCTGAGCGATGCAGTGATTCAAGTGAGTATGAGGTTGACAGTGATTGAGCACCAGAACGCGGAGAGCGCTAGTGCCGTCACTCTGAGAAGTGGGAAGCAGCTTCCCACGAGTACCCCGCCGGTGGAAGTCGATCATGGCCACGTCGAGCCACAGACAGAAAATCCCGAACCACGGTGGCATGGGGTAAATTTTGATCCTACATGTACTAGAGTTTATGTGCCTAAGGCTCCTTTTCCTAGCAGGTTAGCGAGAACGCCTAAGGAGGACTACGAGAAGGAGTTCCTGGACACATTCAAAAAGGTAGAGATCAACATCCCTCTGTTGGACGCCCTGAAGGAAATCCCGAGGTACGCAAAGTTCCTCAGGAAAATTTGCACCAACCAGAGGAAGACAAAGGAGAGTGAACGCGTCGTGGTAAGTGAGAACGTCTCTGCTGTGATCACAAAAAGCTTACCGGTTAAATGCGGCGATCCAGGTATGTTCTCTCTCCCTTGTAAGATTGGAGGTATGCATATTAGAAGAGCAATGCTAGATCTAGGAGCCTCCATTAGCGTTATGCCATATTCCATTTATCAGAAACTGAAACTGAAAGGAATGACTAAAACAGGAACAATTATTCAACTTGCTGATAGAACTTCTGTGCATCCTTTAGGAATTATTGAAGATGTGTTAGTGCAAGTTAATGAATTAATTTTTCCTGTTGACTTTTATGTTCTGAAAATGGATGAAAATTATTCCTCTTCGCATGCTTCGATCTTATTAGGTAGGCCCTTTATGAAAACTGCTAAAACTAAAATTAATGTGGATAAGGGCATATTATCTGTTGAGTATGGCGGAGAGGTTGTTGAGATGCATTTGCCCGATGTAGAAGAGCATGATGATGATGTGTTCTCTCTTTGTCAAATAGATACATTTGAATCTGTAGCTCATAATGAATGCATGACTGTTGAGGATGGGGATGACCCATTATTTTTAACTGAACTTTTCGATGATCATGAGTTGCATGAGCCATCCTTGACTGAATTCTGTGATTCATCTGTTTCTACTTTGACAACTGTTGAGAACCCTGCTAATCTACTTCCTTCCACTTTACCTTGCACTACTGAAAATGAAATGATTAATCAAGCCATGCTAGATTTAGAACCACCGGTTAATGTTGAGTCGCATGCTGTTTTTGATGAGCTTAAAATGAATGACTTGCATGAATCTGGTTCTACTTTGCAATTGGTTGATAATTCTTATGTGCACCCCTTGGAAAAGGTGGAAGATGTTTTGGGCAAAGTGAATGACCCGTTCTTTCCTGCTGATCCTTATGCTTCTGGAATGCATGAAAATTTCTCTCATGTTTTTGCATCAATTTTATGGGATCAACCTTTTGTTAAACCTTCAAAATTTAAATTTGATGTTGTATGTGCACAGAAGGCACGAGAGAAAGACGTGTTCATGGATTTTCGCAGGAAAGAGGTGATTAGGAAGATGGATGGGGCATCTTCCAAGTTTGACTATGGATGAGTGGTCAAGAGAATACAGTCGAGCAATCGACTTTAAAAATTTGCGCTTCTCGGAGGCACCCGAGTTTGAACTGTATTTTTGTCATTTATCGCTTTGCTTTTGATTTTATTTGCTTTTGAGTTGTTGTTTGTTTTCTTGTTTTCCTAGGAGAAAAGGTGGAACGGTCGACGATTCGAGAGCCCATTGGAGGACGTTGGTGCACATCTCCGCCCGTCAGCTCCATAAAATTCAGGGGAGGTTTTCTGTTCCCTTAGGATTTTATTGTTTTTATAGTTGAATGCATTGGGGACAATGCATATCTTAAGGTGGGGGGTGGAGTTTGTTGATACATAGAGATGAGACTTCTTAGTAGTTGTCGAGCATATGTGTACTCTGGCTGTTAGATTAGAATCTGAATGCATGTGTCCGATGAGGACGGTCTGTGATTTGCTTGTGAACACTCCGTATTTGCATGATTCGAAAAATTTGACGATGTATGCACATTTTGAGCCTATTTTAAAATTTTTTCTGTTATTTCCCTACATTCACTGAGCACATAGCACTCTTATCCTCAGTTCTGTAGGTCTTGACTGATCTTATTTTGTCTGAAACCTTGTTGTCACTCCGAAAGGTACCATTAGGGAGGCTTGATGTGTAGAAGTAGTAATAACTCATTTGTGTATAGCGAAGTTATTGCCTAAAAAAAAAAGTGTTAGCATGAAAAATAAAACCACCAGAGTTGCTCCTCCTTCTTGTGTTGCCCGTGTAACCAGGGGCGATCGTGTAACCCACGGTTGTCACTGCATGAAAGGGGAACTAATGGAAGTGAGCAATGGTCCTTAAAAACGTGAAGCTAAATTTGGTTTGACGTGTTAGGCTCTCTTGGAGAAAAATAAAAAAAAAAAGTTGTTCAAAAGAAAAGAAAATGGGTACAAAGTACTCAAAGAAAAGAATAAAAATTAGGCCTTATGTTTTGTTGCTATTCCTATCACTAAAAGCCGTTAGACTGTTCTTATCGCCATAAGTAGGGGGAAAACGAGTTATAGGACTATATAAGGTTATTCCGGGCTTGCGTGAGCTAGGTTGAGAGGTGCTAAGCACACACACACGTAAGGGAATAAGAGTTTAAATTTTGAAATGATTTCAACTTTTGCATGCTTTTGATGGTTTTGAATTTACTACAAGTACCTTGTTTCACAAGCATTGAGATTAGAGTCCAAGCATGCATTTAATTCTTTGGAGATTATTTAGAGTATACCTTGCTCGAGGACTAGCAAGATTTAGGTCGGGGGTATTTTGATAGCTCCAAAATAGAGCTATCTTAATGTCCCTAATTCTAGCTAAAACCATGATATATATTGATTAAAATGCTTCCTTGTAGGTGATTTCATGGTGAAGAGCTCGGGAAGTCCATTGATGATTTTCGGGGCTAAAAAGGTCATTTAACATGTTTCGGGAAGTGTTCGGGTCAAAACGATAGGCCAAACGGAGCTCGGGAGCCAAAACGACCCAAAAGTGGGCTAAGAGCCGAGAGGGCAGCGCCCAGGCGCCGGCGCCCAGCGCCCAGGCGCCCAGCGCCCAGGCGCCCAACGAACGCAGCACGCGCGCGCGCCCGCGCGCGCCGCTCGCAAGCACCACACGCCCGCGCCCAGACGGCCAGACGCGCGCGCGCCCGCGCGCGCCGCCTCGCCTCGCGCCCGCGCGCCAGCCCGCTCCGCCTCGCCCATGTCCGCGCGCGCCCGCGCGCCCACGCCCGTGTCCGCCTCACCCATGCCCGCGCGCCCACGCCCGTGTCCGCCTCGCCCATGTCCGCGCGCGCCCGCGCGCCCACGCCCGTGTCCGCCTCGCCGTGTCCGCGCGCGACAGCGTCGAGACGCTGGCCGAGCGTCTCGACGCTCCGAACTCTGAAGCGTGCATTTGAAGATCCACCCGAGAGCAAGCGTCGAGCGCAAGCGTCTCGACGCTCGCTCGACGCCGCCCCGCGCGCGCGCGCCTGCCAACTTAGGGCACAGCGTCGAGACGCTGGCCTAGCGTCTCGACGCTACGAGCTTAAAAGGCGTGAAACCTTCGGTTTTGCAGCCATCTTTTCATCCTTCATCTTCTCCAAGCTTCTCCTCTCGGTTCCAAGGCGATTTTTCACCATTTTTGTACTTCTTCTCCTTCTTGTGCATGATTCCAAGCACTTCCATGGTGGATTGGAGTAATCCAACCTCCATGGAAGGCTAAACCAAGGTATGTGCTTGATTTTGAGTATGGGTTTGTAAGTTTTGGATGTTTGGGGAGATTTTTCCCTTTTGCAATTGTTGAGAAATTAGTTTGATTAATGCATCTCTTGCTTGTTCTTCATCAAATTCTAGCATGTGTAGCTAAATTAGATTGACGCTCTAATTCTTATGCATGATAGAGGGCTAAAGGTTGGGACGTATAATTGCCCATACCGCTAGGTAGCACGGGTCTAAGCATGGCTAATTAGTTCGGCCCAAAGTGACATTGGTTACCTGAGTTAATTAACGTTTTCATGTTAGGCTTAAGGCAAGAGAGAAACCGGATTAGTCTTAGGATTAGGCCGTCGCAATGTTCCCGTCACTAGCACGTAATCGATTTAGGGGTCGCTACCTTGGATAGATTATTGGCTAAGTTTAATTAGAATTGCACGCTTCTAATTAATTCCTTGGGTCATTTGAGTTAGGAATAACTAAATGAATTGTGTGCATGAATTAGCTAACGCGTAAACCGTATCAATGATCCGAACATCCATAACGAGCAACTCCATTTCTCGGAGTTAAGCACAACCGTTTAATTTTTGCACTTTGTCATTTAATTTTCTGTTAGCATAATTAGGAGCTCCCTTCCCCCAAAACCAAATTACCATTCTTTAATTTGTGCATTCTTTTATTTCTAGCAAAGTAGACTTAGTTAAATTGAATTTCTTATTTCCCTGTGGATCGACCCCGTTGCCACTTAGCTACAAATAGCTCGGTGTATTCGGGTTTATAAATTGTATTTTGGCAAGCCTCGACAGCTTGAATTTGGAGTACCCCAAAAGTACCTCTACCAGTCTTATAGCAAGTAGTAAGTATATTTCATTCGTTTTCCCACAGAGACTTGTTTTTAGCTATTCTCGAAGTGTTTTTGTTAAGAAAGATGGGGTGGATTTGAGGGGGTAAAATTGGTTTTTAATTACCTAAGTTTTGCTGAATGTATAAAGGAATATAACATAAACAAATGGAAGTTGAAATTAAACTCAAAGGACAAGAGATGGTACTGATAAACAAAGGAGAAAGCAGCTAACAGAATAACAACTTAGCAGGAATTGCGAGGACCGCAATGTTTCCGCAATTCAACAGCAACAAAAGTGTGCAGATGGGTGAATTAAGGGCTACTAATGACTATCCTATAGGCCTTTTTATACGATTCTCAAGCACTGGATCTCCTCTCTATACATCAAACTCACTCTACCTCAAGTATTGTCCGATTCCATGCATTAGAGTCTTAAGTTTACTCGACTTCAAAGTAAGGACTTAAGCATCTTGTTTAAGCAGGAGTGTTTAGTTTGTACTAGGGAAACGCCTATTCCTAGGCCGTTTCCTGGTTACCATGAAAGGCTAGCATGATTATATGACTCTGAACTCTTACTCCTTCCAGAGGTTAGGAGTTCTTTGGACAAAATGGATGGCCAATCGAAATTGCCCGTGGGATGAAGCTTACATACAATCAATGATTCGAGAGCTATCCTCCATACTTGATGCACGTTTTATTTAGCCTATAGTTCTGTCATTAGCATGCCCCTAAGTGATTTAGCTACTCATGGATACATGGAGAACAGAAAGGGTAGATAACACAGACATGCTTAGAAGAGAAATGTGCTTAAAACAGCAAGGCAAAACCGTAGCAGAACAAGATAGAAACTGTAAAATGCAGAATTGTACTTTGATTACTTTGAGTGTTTGAA
Source organism: Herpetospermum pedunculosum (assembly GCA_028017165.1). NCBI lineage: Eukaryota > Viridiplantae > Streptophyta > Magnoliopsida > Cucurbitales > Cucurbitaceae > Herpetospermum > Herpetospermum pedunculosum. The sequence goes on from CM051528.1 coordinate 20,920,126, forward strand.
TGACAAAGGAAAGCTTTGAAAGAAATGAATCCAAGACAGACAACAACGAAATGCAGTAATTAAAACTCTAAACTAAGAACAACAGTGATCAGAAATGGAAATGAGGAGACAGAACAGAAAAACAGTAAAGGAATGCTGGGAAACTTCGTGGCAGTCGCCTCGAATGAAGGTGATGAAAAGTCAGCCTTGCTTGGATGAATCCAATCGAGAGAGAAGAAGAATCTTCTCTCCTTCCTATCAGATTATCGATTCCAATAGCTGAGACTCTCACTCCAACAGACGGCAAAGGAAAACAGATGGAAATGGTGGACTGCGAGAAGACTTCTGCGCTTCGAGTGATGACTGAACCTCCGACTTTGACCCCCTTTTATAGTAGTTTGCAGGTGCGTTTGGGCCAAGGAGAACCATCAGTCTTCAACGTCATATATCAGAATGGATGGAGGAGAAAGAACGAATCCCTGAAAAGTCGGATCTAAACAGAAAAAGGTCAGCCAACTTACGGTTTTAACTTGAATAATTGCGGTCACCGCAATGATTTCGCAATTCATTCGCAATGTTTATTTTTTCATTCTTTTCCTTCGGTTTTCAACCCTTTTTCTACCTATTGTGCATAAGTCCTAAATTAGCTACCTTCTTCTAATTCTCATATTAAAGCATAGGTTTAGGCTAAATGCTATCAAAAACACCTAAAAGTGTACATCTTCCTAAGCTAAATGGGTCCTAAATAAGTCACTTTCAGAGACTTAACACACCCCCAAACTTAAGGCTTTGCTTGTCCTCAAGCATACTAAGGACTTACCTAGGCTGTTATTTTATCTTCTTTAACTACTTACCGACTCTCCTATATCCCTATCTCTAGCAGTGCTGTCCTGCGACACACTTCTAAGTTTAGAACTAACCTCTTATCAAGCTTCTTCTGACTTCACCTGCCTACTATACCTGCTGTTGTTGTTAACCCCCTACTACTGATCTAACTACTTTTATGATATCATGCCACTATCCCTAAGGTTTCAAATTCTACCAAGCTTTACTCCAGACTCAGTACATGCTTCTAGCTTATTTTTAATGTGTCTAGGATTCCTTAGAGTCATGCCAGTCTTAGTATTAACAGTGACAGTGGTACTTTTAGAGAACAACCTAAGCCCTGGCATCACTACATTGGATATACATTCATCTCCCTAGACAAACCTAAAAGCTACAACCTTGTGCTTAGCTCATTGAGGATCAGATTTTTTTTTTTTTTTTTTTTTTTAAATAGGACATCTAAGCCACAAGATTATAACTCCCAAGCATACATTCTTCTTCCCTATTTCTCCCTTTTTCCTTTTTTCCTTAGGTGGAGTCTCTCCTTGGGTTGCCTTTTGATGCAATGCCACTTGTGGTTTACACACTTGGCACTGATTACTCAGCAACTTGAGAGAGACTCCCCTCTTTATTCTATTTCTCATTTTTTTTCCAGTTCATCATTTTTTTTGTAAAGGAGAAGAAGAATGCTTATGTTTCTAAGGGAGAGAGGAATGTTCCTAGGCCTAGGGTGGCCTCCCCCAAACTTCAACTACTCATTGTCCCCAATGAGTGTCTGAGGTGGCACACCCCCAAACTTGTCCTAGAAGCATCTAGTCTAAAGTAAAACAAAGAGAATCTAAAAATCCTAGGCATAGGCAAAACATTCTAAAAGCAACTATTCCAGCAGCAGAAAATTTGAAAAAACAGAAAGTCTTAAGGACTTATGGTTTATGCATGCTGAGCACTATTCAGAGGCAAATTTAAACTATCAAAGGGTGTCCTATGACACTCATCCAGCATGCTTCAAGAACAGCTATATAAGGTAGTCATGCTAGCAGCAAAAGATAGAATTTAACAGATCACAGCCTAACTAAACAGACAGTCCAAAGCATGCAATCAGTCACAAAAATTGCGGGAACCGCAATTATTTCGCAATTTAATCCGGGCAGATATAACATTGAGTCAGGCCCCTAGCATGCTTTTTCCTGTAACTCATGCATCCTAAAAATGAAACTAAACTATCCTACCTATTCAGCTACCATCAGACTAGACTAAGCAAAAGAAAAAACATAAAACTAAACATTAAAAACAGATCAAAAGGTGAACACAAAACAGCATAATTCCCAATATCCTATCAGAAAGCAGAAAAATTGTCTTTTGTTTCTTAAGGGAACAGCAATACTCCCTTTAGTGCACTTCAAACCAGCACTCAATTCTCATCATCCTCATCTGGTTGCCTTGGTCGTGGGGGCACCCATGGAGTTAGGAGGTTGGTGGGGAAGTCCGGGAAGATGCATCCCAACTGGTCTGCAACTTCTTTGTCCCTTGCCTGCGCATAGTTGGCCCATTGAGCCATTCTCCTCTGCATGTCCATTAAGCAGGCCATAGATAGGGACTGTTCAGCAGCCAGCCTATCCAACTCAAACTCCATATTCCCCTTTCTTCTCAGCCTCAGGTTCGCAGGCAGCTCCAAATGGCCTGTGTACGGCATCTGCTGCTCCAAGCGCTCGGTGGGAACTCCTGCAAGCAAACACAATTTTGTTATAGTGTTGGGGAAAAATAATGGCCCCTTACCTTTTCTGGCGCATTCAGCAATGGCAGCTGACATGATCTCCCCTACATTGACCGTGAGACCGCGCATGATGGCATAAACCAGCAGTGATCTACTCTGGTTGATTGTTGTCTCGTGGGTCACAGGGGACAGCTTTCTCCTCACAAAGGCAAACCACACAGCCGCCTTTGCTGTCAGATTGGCACTCATCAAGGTGTGCCGACCATTGCGTGAGACAGTCCACGCTGCTTCAGGCTGGCCAATTGTGCGAATGGCCTCTTCCAGCACGGCCTCAGTCGGCTCATCAACTATCCGTGCATAATCTGTGTGCGCTTGGCCCTTGAGACCAAAGGCTTCATTGATGGCCTTGGCTGAGAAATCCACTTCCACCCCTCTGACCACAGATAGGCCATCCTCAGGGCTGAGCACATTGGCGTAGAAATCGTACACCATGCTCGTGTAGGCTGGATTAGGCGGTCTGCAGAATTCCTCCCAGCCATGGTTGAGCACTCCTGCCCGCAAGAACTGCGGCAGGTCAGCAAGTCGATCAAGGAATCCCTTCTCGTGCAACAGGTCCCTCTTCCTGAGCTCAACACCCCTGGATTCCGCATCAGATGAGACATACCTCACTGACGGAGGTTCGTCTTCAGGGTAGAGTTTAGCCTTCCCCTTGTCTGCTGATTTGGATGATGCAGCAGCCTCCACCTTGAGGCGTTTGAGCGAAGGCTCAGCACTCTCTTTGTCCGCCGAGGGCACCTTCTTGGCCTTCTTTTTCTTCAACTTCTTGGCCTTGCCAATCGTGGCCTTCTTCTGCTTCTTGAGCCTGGCCTTGGTGTTGAGTTGTGGGAAGCATGCCCCCAACGTTTCTTCCATAGAGTCGTCCTGCTGTGCAGGCTTGGCAGGGCTGTCTTCCCTCATAGGAGAGAAGACTTCTTCTTCCCCAGCATCTCCACTGCCTTGCGTAGACTCCTGATAATCCCCATAAGGGAATTCAGGATCAGGCCGTGGAGAATTGTGCGCTGCTGATGGTATCGGCGCAGAACTCAGTGGCGAAGACTGCAGCTCAGGGCTCTGCGCTGCTGCAGGTGTCGGATCAGAACTCTGAGGTGCTGGAGACAGCTCAGGGCTCTGTGCAGGTGGTGACGACTCTGCGCTTGGCACTGGTTCAGATGGGAGAGGGCTGCGCACAGGTGACGCAGACGGCGACGAACCTTCTTTGGCTGACTCGTGGGATGCACGATCAGGTTCTTGACTCTCCACAGAGGGAGTCTTTGCTGTGCTTGATTTGGCGGCCGTCTTGACACTCCACCGGCGTTTCTTGGGCGTGCCCATTGGCTCAGATGGCCCAGCGGGGATCTCAGTGACCACCCTCCACTTCTTCCTACGAATAGGGAGCTTGGGGAGAGGACCGGTGCGAACGGCACCATCGTCTGCAAGGGCGAGAAGCGCTTCCCTCGCAGCCGCTTCAGCTGCGTCATCGGCCTTCTTCTTGGCTGCGGATCGTTCAGCACGTGTGGCCACCATTGCTGATTCTTGAAGATCTTGGGAGAGGAATCAAAGATGGAGAGAATCGCTGAATTCTTGGAGAGCAAAGAGAGAGATAATCGTAACGATCGAGCGGCTTCCAACGGATATAAAGGCAACGGATAAAATCCCAACGGCTCTTTTTGCGGATCCAGCAATTTTAGCGCAATCCCAGGGATATTATTTCATTGAAATCTCCAACTTTGCCCGTCCGTATCTTTTATTTGGCTCAACCGTTTCTTGATTTTTAAAGTGGGATTTACTCTCCTTGATCCCCTCTTTCGATTCCCTACAAAAACAAATCAAACAAACATTAAATACGCAATTAAAAACACACCACAAATCATACAAACGATAATCGGAAAAACAGAAAAAATAAACTAAGGCATTGGCCTTGACTAAACGAGCACAGTAACCACTCGTTCTCTCTCGTTCTTTTTGCCATGCTTCAGTCAAGAGGAAGGCCGAGAGAGTCTTCACATCCCCTTCCTCATAGTAGTGCTTCAACCTAGCACCATTGACCATAAATGGCTGACCTTGCTGCAAGTTCTTTATCTCTATTGCACCATGAACAAAGACATTAGTAACAACAAATGGACCCGACCATCTAGACTTTAGTTTGCCTGGAAATATCTTTAAACGTGAGTTAAATAATAGGACAAGTTGGCCTTTCCTAAAGTCTTTGATCCTAAGTCTACTGTCGTGCCATATTTTGGTCTTTTCCTTATACATTTTGGCATTCTCATAGGCCATATGCCTAAGCTCATCAAGTTCATGTAGCTGCAAAGATCTCAATGTCCCCGCATCCTTTACACAGAAATTTAATTCCTTCATGGCCCAAAATGCTTTGTTTTCTAACTCGAGTGGCAAGTGGCAAGCCTTGCCATACACCAACCTATAGGGAGACATGCCTAGGGGTGTCTTATATGCTGTTCTATAAGCCCAAAGTGCATCCTCAAGCTTAAATGACCAGTCTTTCCTATTAGGTTTAACTACCTTTTCTAGGATGTTCTTTATCTCCCTATTGGAAATCTCAGCTTGACCATTTGAGTGTGGGTGATAGGGAGTAGCTACCCTATGTCTAATGTTATATTTAGCCAATATCTTCTCCATAGCCTTATTAATGAAATGCGACCCCTCATCACTAATGATAGCACGAGGAGTCCCAAATCTAGTGAAAATGTGCCTATGCAAGAAGTTAGTGACTGTTTTAGCATCATTATTAGGACATGCTTTGGCTTCTACCCACTTGGACACGTAGTCTACTGCTACTAAAATGTACAGGTTACCTGATGATGGAGGGAATGGTCCCATGAAATCAATGCCCCACACATCAAAGAGCTCCAACTCTAAGATGTAGGTGAGGGGCATCTCATCCTTGCGACTGAGATTACCTGTCCTTTGGCACTCGTCACAGTTGTGGGCATAGTCGTGTGCGTCCTTGAAGATTGTTGGCCAGTAGTAGCCACTCTGAAATACCTTCGCAGCTGTCCTTTGGCCACCAAAGTGTCCACCATAAGGAGATGAGTGACAGTGCTGTAGCACAGACTTCGCTTCAGCAGCTGAAACACACTTCCTCAATAACCCATCAGCACAGGTTCTGTAAAGTGTGGGGTCATCCCAGATGAATTTCCTTGCTTCATGAAGGAACCTCTTCTTCTCTTGTCCTCCCTTGAACACTGGCAATACCTGTGATGCACGGAAGTTAGCAATGTCAGCAAACCAAGGTTCCTCATCGTTATCACGATGAGCCAACGCAAAAATATGTTCATCTATGAAAGCATCAGAAATTGCGGTCTCCGCAATTTTTTCGCAATTATGCTGCAATCGAGACAGGTGATCTGCAACCACATTTTCACAACCTTTCTTGTCCCGAATGTCCAAATCAAATTCCTGCAGCAATAACACCCATCTAATCAGTCTAGGCTTAGCATCAGCCTTTCTCATAAGATATTTTAAAGCAGAATGGTCAGTATATACAATGGTCCTAGTGCCTACAATGTAATTTCTAAATTTTTCACAAGCAAATACTACAGCAAGCATCTCTTTCTCTGTAGTTGTATAATTACATTGAGCCTCATTCAGGGTCTTACTAGCATAATAGACAGGGTGTGTTAGCTTGTCAATCTTCTGTCCTAACATGACTCCTACAGCATAGTCACTGGCATCACATAGCATCTCAAATGGAAGATCCCAATTTGGTCCTACTATGATTGGTGCTGTGACCAGTGCTTCCTTAAGGGTTTTCCAAGCTACTACACACTCCTTAGAGAAGATAAATGGTCTATTTAGCTCTAGAAGCTCGCACAGAGGCTTGGCTATCTTAGAAAAGTCCTTAATGAACCTTCTGTAGAAACCAGCATGCCCTAAGAAGCTTCTAATTGCTTTGACGTTCTGGGGCTCTACCAATTTCTCTATGACCTCTATTTTTGCCCTATCCACTTCTACACCTGCCCTTGACACTCTATGTCCTAAGACAATCCCTTCATCTACCATAAAATGGCACTTTTCCCAATTTAGGACTAGGTTGGTCTCCTCACACCTAGCCAGGACTTGTCCTAGGTTTTCTAGACAGGTTTTAAATGAGTCCCCAAAGACTGAGAAGTCATCCATGAATATTTCTATCATGGACTCATCCAACTCAGAGAAGATTGCCATCATGCACCTTTGGAAAGTTGCCGGTGCATTGCATAAGCCAAAAGGCATTCTGCGGAAGGCAAACGTTCCAAAAGGGCAAGTGAAAGTGGTCTTCTCTTGATCCTTAGGGTCTATAGTAATTTGATTATAGCCAGAGTACCCATCTAAAAAACAATAGTAGGCTCTACCAGCTATTCTGTCTAGCATCTGGTCAATAAACGGTATAGGGAAATGGTCTTTTTTAGTTTCTTTATTTAATTTTCTGTAATCCATACATACCCTCCACCCTGTGACAGTCCTTGTTGGAATCAGTTCGTTGTTCTCATTGACTACCACAGTTATTCCCCCCTTTTTAGGTACACATTGAATGGGGTTAACCCACTGGCTACTAGCTATGGGGAAAATCACTCCTGCATCTAACCACTTTATTATTTCTTTCTTCACTACCTCTTTCATAGAGGGGTTTAACCTACGCTGGTGATCTACCTTAGGTGTGTGTTCTTCCTCTAATATAATTTTGTGCATGCAATAAGAAGGGCTAATGCCTCGAATATCAGCAATAGTCCATGCTATAGCCTTCCTATGTTGCTTAAGCAGTAAAATTAAATCAACCTCATGCTGTTCACTTAGTTTAGAAGAAATGATTACAGGCAGCGTGTCATTATCTCCTAAATATGCATATTTGAGGTGAGTAGGTAGTGGTTTCAGTTCTAAAATAGGTGGATGCTCAATGGAGGGTTTCAAAGGATTTACAGTTCTATCAGTTAAATCGATATTCATACATACATGTTGAGGGTTATTTACAGGCATATTCATTATGTCAGATACATTTAAGTCAGCTACATCTACTTGTACATATTCACTAGCATGCTTGGTTAACAGTACATGCTCTAATTGTTCTTCCATTAGTGAGTCAACAATATCCATGCTAGCACAGGATTCAAGGTCAGAGGGATACTTTAAAGCTTTATAAACACTAAATTTTACCTCTTCATCATGAACCCTCATAGTTAACTCACCTTTCTGAACATCTATTAGTGCCCTACCTGTGGCTAGAAATGGTCTACCTAGCAGGATGGGAACCTCCTTGTCTGCCTCATAGTCCAGGACAATGAAATCTGCAAGGAAAATGAATTTGTCAACTTTAACTAGAATATCCTCAATTTTACCTTCTGGATATGCAATGGATCTGTCTGCTAGTTGTAAAGTGACAGTAGTTGGACGTGCTTCTCCCATTCCCAACTGGCGGAATAGGGACAGGGGCATGAGATTTATGCTGGCGCCCAGGTCACAAAGCGCTCTGCCCACGTGCTTGCCTCCAAGTTCTACAGGTAAGGTGAAGGAACCAGGATCCTTCTCCTTCTTGGGCAGCTTGTTCTGGAGGATGGCACTGCACTCCTCGGTGAGATTTACTGTTTCAAACTCACCAATTATTTTTTTATTAGTAATAATGTCCTTCAAAAACTTTACATAAGAAGGCATAGACTGTAAAACTTCTACAAAAGGAATGTTAACATGCACTTGCTTAAGTATTTCTAAAAATTTATTAAAATGAACTTCCTGTTCCTGCTTCTTCTTAAGCCTTCGAGGGTATGGAGGTGGTGGCACATATGCAGGCACGTCAGGACGCCTTAAGATAGGTGGAGGCCTTGGAATTTCTTCTACGTCCTCAACAATTGGCTCTAGCCTGGCTCCTGATGTGCTAGTTGGTGGTGGACCTTGGCTTGGCAGAGACTCCAGTGGAGCACTAGACTCAGTGTTCTCTACTCTCTTTGGTGTGTCCTTCGTGTTGCTCACCAATGGTCTTCCACTCCTGAGTTCAATTGCTTGAACTTGTTCCTTGCCATCTCTCCTTGGTACCTCGGTGTCAGCAGGGAGTCTACCTTGGGGCCTACTTTTAAGTTCATTGGCTAATTGGCCTATTTGGTTTTCCAGGCTCCTAAGAGTAGCTTGCTGGCTCTGAAGAGTAGCATCATTCTTAGCTATATATTCCTTGAGTAGGTTCTCTACAGAAGATCCTACAGGTTGATTGTAAGGTTTTTGGTACATTGATTGGTTATGTTGGGGAGTGAAACCAGGTGTTCCACTCGGCCTTGGTTGGTTAGGATTTTGGTTAGTGTTTTGTTGGCCACCCCATGACAGGTTAGGGTGGTTTCTCCAACTAGGATTGTAAGTTTGTGAGTAGGGGTTGTTCCTTGGCTGCTGCTGGCTTCCTACATAGCAGACCGAGGATGGATTCCCAGGGCAATATTCATAAGGGTGCCCTTCCCCACAGAATCCACAGATTGGTGCCTCGCCTTGACTTGGTTGGGTGCCCATTGACATGGCTGTGGCGGTATTGGCACTGGTTTGGAGATTGGCCTGAGCCATTTGCTTGACTAAGTTGGTCAGGGCATTTATTTGGGTGCTCATGGCGCTTAGAGCATCCTTGTCTTGAGCCCTAGTTGGCTCTACTGGATCGTCTGACCACCTACAATGAGATGTTGAGATCTTCTCCAAGATCTCATAAGCTTCGTTGTAACTCTTGGACAACATGGAACCTCCAGCAGATGAATTTAAGACTTGTCTGGTGCTGGGGTTGCATCCTTTAAAGAAGACTTCTATTTGGATACACCATGGGATGCCATGATGTGGACATTTAAGAAGAAGATCTTTGAATCTTGTCCAAGCTTCGTGAAGAGACTCACTTGGAGCTTGTTTGAACTTTATGATATCATCACGAAAGGTCGAATTCCTATCAGGTGGGAAGTATTTGACTAGGAATTTTTCTGCTAAATCTGTCCAATTGCGGACAGATCCTGAGGGTAAAGAATTTAACCATGTTTTTGCTTTGTCCCTCAAAGAGTAAGGGAAAAGATATAGCCTCAGGGCTTCTTGGGAAACTCCAGGGATTAGGAAGGTGTCACTAACTCCTAGGAAGTTCCTAAGGTGATTATGGGGGTCCTCATTTTCTATTCCAAAGAATTGTCCCACAGTGGACAACATTTGGAACATCACTGGCTTTAACTCAAATGAGTTGGCAGTGATTTCAGGACGGATTATGCTGGGGTTCAGCTCCCCAGGCATAGGTACTAAATATGAAAGGATGGCGCTATCCTTGTCATTCGCTATTTCAATGGGATTGCGAGTGACAGGCACCAGGTTTTGATTTACTCCAGCCATTTCTTCTTGAGGTAATTGCGGAGGAATTGTAGTCTCTGCAATGATTGGAGGTAAAAGGGTTTGTTTAAAGAGACGTTTCTTGGCTCTATTCCTAGCTCTAAGTAATCTCTCGGGCTCAGGGTTGAACTCTAGATCACTACTTGGAGTCTCATTCATAAACTACCCTAAATGGTACCTGAAAAAGAAATGAAGATGGATCAAATTCAATGGAAAATAATTTGATGTTTCAGACTTAACAAACTTCGTTTTCACTTAAAATAAGTCCCCGGCAGCGGCGCCAAAAACTTGTTGCGTGCTCAATGTGTTAACAAAAATGATAAATAGGAGGGAGAGAGCACTCAGAACATGCAAGCATACATGGTCTTATAGCAAGTAGTAAGTATATTCTCGAAGTGTTTTTGTTAAGAAAGATGGGGTGGATTTGAGGGGGTAAAATTGGTTTTTAATTACCTAAGTTTTGCTGAATGTATAAAGGAATATAACATAAACAAATGGAAGTTGAAATTAAACTCAAAGGACAAGAGATGGTACTGATAAACAAAGGAGAAAGCAGCTAACAGAATAACAACTTAGCAGGAATTGCGAGGACCGCAATGTTTCCGCAATTCAACAGCAACAAAAGTGTGCAGATGGGTGAATTAAGGGCTACTAATGACTATCCTATAGGCCTTTTTATACGATTCTCAAGCACTGGATCTCCTCTCTATACATCAAACTCACTCTACCTCAAGTATCGTCCGATTCCATGCATTAGAGTCTTAAGTTTACTCGACTTCAAAGTAAGGACTTAAGCATCTTGTTTAAGCAGGAGTGTTTAGTTTGTACTAGGGAAACGCCTATTCCTAGGCCGTTTCCTGGTTACCATGAAAGGCTAGCATGATTATATGACTCTGAACTCTTACTCCTTCCAGAGGTTAGGAGTTCTTTGGACAAAATGGATGGCCAATCGAAATTGCCCGTGGGATGAAGCTTACATACAATCAATGATTCGAGAGCTATCCTCCATACTTGATGCACGTTTTATTTAGCCTATAGTTCTGTCATTAGCATGCCCCTAAGTGATTTAGCTACTCATGGATACATGGAGAACAGAAAGGGTAGATAACACAGACATGCTTAGAAGAGAAATGTGCTTAAAACAGCAAGGCAAAACCGTAGCAGAACAAGATAGAAACTGTAAAATGCAGAATTGTACTTTGATTACTTTGAGTGTTTGAATGACAAAGGAAAGCTTTGAAAGAAATGAATCCAAGACAGACAACAACGAAATGCAGTAATTAAAACTCTAAACTAAGAACAACAGTGATCAGAAATGGAAATGAGGAGACAGAACAGAAAAACAGTAAAGGAATGCTGGGAAACTTCGTGGCAGTCGCCTCGAATGAAGGTGATGAAAAGTCAGCCTTGCTTGGATGAATCCAATCGAGAGAGAAGAAGAATCTTCTCTCCTTCCTATCAGATTATCGATTCCAATAGCTGAGACTCTCACTCCAACAGACGGCAAAGGAAAACAGATGGAAATGGTGGACTGCGAGAAGACTTCTGCGCTTCGAGTGATGACTGAACCTCCGACTTTGACCCCCTTTTATAGTAGTTTGCAGGTGCGTTTGGGCCAAGGAGAACCATCAGTCTTCAACGTCATATATCAGAATGGATGGAGGAGAAAGAACGAATCCCTGAAAAGTCGGATCTAAACAGAAAAAGGTCAGCCAACTTACGGTTTTAACTTGAATAATTGCGGTCACCGCAATGATTTCGCAATTCATTCGCAATGTTTATTTTTTCATTCTTTTCCTTCGGTTTTCAACCCTTTTTCTACCTATTGTGCATAAGTCCTAAATTAGCTACCTTCTTCTAATTCTCATATTAAAGCATAGGTTTAGGCTAAATGCTATCAAAAACACCTAAAAGTGTACATCTTCCTAAGCTAAATGGGTCCTAAATAAGTCACTTTCAGAGACTTAACACCACTCACCTCAAATATGCATATCTAGGAGATAATGATACGCTGCCTGTAATTATTTCTTCTAAGCTAAGTGAACAGCATGAGGTTGATTTAATTTTACTGCTTAAGCAACATAGGAAGGCTATAGCATGGACTATTGCTGATATTCGAGGCATTAGCCCTTCTTATTGCATGCACAAAATTATACTAGAGGAAGAACACACACCTAGGGTAGATCACCAGCGTAGGTTAAACCCCTCTATGAAAGAGGTAGTGAAAAAAGAAATAATAAAGTGGTTAGATGCAGGAGTGATTTTCCCTATAGCTAGTAGCCAATGGGTGAGCCCCATCCAATGTGTACCTAAGAAGGGGGGAATAACTGTGGTAGTCAATGAGAACAACGAACTGATTCCAACAAGGACTGTCACAGGGTGGAGAGTATGTATGGATTACAGAAAATTAAATAAAGAAACTAAAAAAGACCATTTCCCTATACCATTTATTGACCAGATGCTAGATAGAATAGCTGGTAGAGCCTACTATTGTTTTTTAGATGGGTACTCGGGCTATAATCAAATTACTATATACCCTAAGGACCAGGAGAAGACTACCTTCACTTGCCCTTTTGGAACGTTTGCCTTCCGCAGAATGCCTTTTGGCTTATGCAATGCACCGGCAACTTTCCAAAGGTGCATGATGGCAATCTTCTCTGAGTTGGATGAGTCCATGATAGAAATATTCATGGATGACTTCTCAGTCTTTGGGGACTCATTTAAAACCTGTCTAGAAAACTTAGGACAAGTCCTGACTAGGTGTGAGGAGACCAACCTAGTCCTAAATTGGGAAAAGTGCCATTTTATGGTAGATGAAGGGATTGTCTTAGGACATCGAGTGTCAAGGGCAGGTGTAGAAGTGGATAGGGCCAAAATAGAGGTCATAGAGAAGTTGGTAGAGCCCCAGAACGTCAAAGCCATTAGAAGCTTCTTAGGGCATGCTGGTTTCTACAGAAGGTTCATTAAGGACTTTTCTAAGATAGCCAAGCCTCTGTGCGAGCTTCTAGAGCTAAATAGACCATTTATCTTCTCTAAAGAATGTGTAGTAGCTTGGAAAACCCTTAAGGAAGCATTGGTCACAGCACCAATCATAGTAGGACCAAATTGGGATCTCCCATTTGAGATGCTATGTGATGCCAGTGACTATGCTGTAGGAGTCATGTTAGGACAGAAGATTGACAAGCTCACACACCCTGTCTATTATGCTAGTAAGACCTTGAATGAGGCTCAATGTAATTATACAACTACAGAGAAAGAGATGCTTGCTGTAGTATTTGCTTGTGAAAAATTCAGAAACTATATTGTAGGCACTAGGACCATTGTATATACGGACCATTCTGCTTTAAAATATCTTATGACGAAGGCTGATGCCAAGCCTAGATTGATTAGATGGGTGTTATTGCTGCAGGAATTTGATTTGGACATTCGGGACAAGAAGGGATGTGAAAACGTGGTTGCCGATCACCTTTCTCGATTGCAGCACAATTGCGGAAAAATTGCGGAGACCGCAATTTCTGATGCTTTTATAGATGAACATGTCTTTGCGTTGGCTCATCGTGATAACGATGAGGAACCTTGGTTTGCTGACATTGCTAACTTCCGTGCATCACAGGTATTGCCAGTGTTCAAGGGAGGACAAGAGAAGAAGAGGTTCCTTCATGAAGCAAGGAAATTCATCTGGGATGACCCCACACTTTACAGAACCTGTGCAGATGGGTTGTTGAGGAAGTGTGTTTCAGCTGCTGAAGCAAAGTCTGTGCTGCAGCACTGTCACTCATCTCCTTACGGTGGACACTTTGGTGGTCAAAGAACAGCTGCGAAGGTATTTCAGAGTGGCTACTATTGGCCAACAATCTTCAAGGATGCCCACAAGTATGCCCACAGCTGTGACGAATGCCAAAGGACAGGTAACCTCAGTCGCAAGGATGAGATGCCCCTCACCTACATTTTAGAGTTGGAGCTCTTTGATGTGTGGGGCATTGATTTCATGGGACCATTCCCTCCATCATCAGGTAACCTATACATATTAGTGGCAGTGGACTACGTGTCCAAGTGGGTAGAAGCAAAAGCATGTCCTAATAATGATGCTAAAACAGTCACTAACTTCTTGCATAGGCACATTTTCACTAGATTTGGGACTCCTCGTGCTATCATTAGTGATGAGGGGTCACATTTCATTAATAAGGCTATGGAGAAGATATTGGCTAAGTATAACATTAGACATAGGGTAGCTACTCCCTATCACCCACACTCGAATGGTCAAGCTGAAATTTCCAATAGGGAGATAAAGAACATCCTAGAAAAGGTAGTTAAACCTAATAGAACAGACTGGTCATTTAAGCTTGAGGATGCACTTTGGGCTTATAGAACAACATATAAGACACCTCTAGGCATGTCTCCCTATAGGTTGGTGTATGGCAAGGCCTGCCACTTGCCACTTGAGTTAGAAAACAAGGCATTTTGGGCCATGAAAGAATTGAACTTTTGTGTAAAGGATGCGGGGACATTGAGATCTTTGCAGCTACATGAACTTGATAAGCTTAGGCATATGGCCTATGAGAATGCCAAAATGTATAAAGAAAAGACCAAAATATGGCACGACAGTAGACTCAGGATCAAAGACTTTAGGAAAGGCCAACTTGTACTCTTATTTAACTCACGATTAAAGTTATTTCCAGGCAAACTAAAGTCTAGATGGTCGGGTCCATTTGTTATTACTAATGTCTTTGTTCATGGTGCAATAGAGATAAAGAACTTGCAGCAAGGTCAGCCATTTATGGTCAATGGTGCTAGATTGAAGCACTACTATGAGGAAGGAGATGTGAAGACTCTCTCGGCCTTCCTCTTGACTGAAGCGTAACAAAAAGAACGAGAGAGAACGAGTGGTTACTGTGCTCGTTTAGTCAAGGCCAATGCCTTAGTTTATTTTTTCTGTTTTTCCGGTTGGCATTTGTATGTTTTGTGGTGTAATTTTAATTGCGTATTTAATGTTTGTTTTGTTTTTTTTTTGCAAGGATTCGAAAGAGGGGATCAAGGAGAGTAAATCCCACTTTAAAAATCAAGAAACGGTTGAGCCAAATAAAAGATACGGACGGGCAAAGTTGGAGATTTCAATGAAATAATATCCCTGGAATTGCGCTAAAATTGCTGGATCCGCAAAAAGAGCCGTTGGGATTTTATCCGTTGCCTTTATATCCGTTGGAAGCCGCTCGATCGTTACGATTATCTCTCTCTTTGCTCTCCAAGAATTCAGCGATTCTCTCCATCTTTGATTCTTCTCCCAAGATCTTCAAGAATCGGCAATGGTGTTCACACGAGCGGAAAGATCTGCAGCGAAGAAGAAGGCTGATGACGCAGCTGAGGCGGCTGCGAGGGAAGCGCTTCTCACCCTTGCAGACGATGGTGCCGTTCGCACCGGTCCCCTTCCCAAGCTTCCTATTCGTAGGAAGAAGTGGAGGGTGGTCACTGAGATCCCTGCTGGACCATCTGCGCCAGTGGGCACGCCCAAGAAACGCCGGTGGAGTGTCACGACGGCCGCCGAACCAAGCACAGCAAAGACTCCCTCTGTGGAGAGTCAAGAAACTGATCGTGCTTCCCACGAGTCAGCCAAAGAAGGTTCGTCGCCGTCTGCATCACCTGCGCGCAGCCCTCTCCCATCTGAACCAGTGCCAAGCGCAGAGTCGTCACCGCCTGCACAGAGCGCCGAGTTGTCTCCAGCACCTCAAAGTTCTGATCCGACGCCTGCAGCAGCGCAGAGCCCTGAGCTGCCATCTTCGCCACTAAGTTCTGCGCAGACACCATCAGCAGAGCACAATTCTCCACGGCCTGATCCTGAATTCCCTTATGGGGATTATCAGGAGTCTACGCAAGGCAGTGGAGATGCTGGGGAAGAAGAAGTCTTCTCTCCTATGAGGGAAGACAGCCCTGCCGAGCCTGCACAGCAGGACGATTCTATGGAAGAAACGTTGGGGGCATGCCTCCAGCAGATCAATATCAAGGCCAGGCTCAAAAAGAAGAAGAAGGCCACGATTGGCAAGGCCAAGAAGTTGAAGAAAAAGAAGGCCAAGAAGGTGCCCTCGGCGGACAAAGAGAGTACTGAGCCTTCGCTCAAACGCCTCAAGGTGGAGGCTGCCGAATCATCCAAACCAGCAGACAAGGGGAAGGCTAAACTCTACCCTGAAGACGAACCTCAGTCAGTGAGGTATGTCTCGTCTGACGCTGAATCCAGGGGTGCTGAGTTGAGGAAGAGAGACCTGTTGCACGAGAAAGGTTTCCTCGACCGACTCGCTGACCTGCCGCAGTTCTTGCGCGCAGGAGTGATCAACCATGGCTGGGAAGAATTCTGCAGACCGCCTAATCCAGCCTACACGAGCATGGTGTACGATTTCTACGCCAATGTGCTCAGCCCTGAGGATGGCCTATCTGTGGTCAGAGGGGTGGAAGTTGATTTCTCAGCCAAGGCCATCAATGAAGCCTTTGGTCTCAAGGGCCAAGCGCACACAGATTATGCACGGATAGTTGATGAGCCGACTGAGGCCGTGCTGGAAGAGGCCATTCGCACAATTGGCCAGCCTGAAGCAGCGTGGACTGTCTCACGCAATGGGAGGCACACCTTAATGAGTGCCAATCTGACAGCAAAGGCAGCTGTTTGGTTTGCCTTTGTGAGGAGAAAGTTGTCCCCTGTGACTCACGAGACAACAATCAACCAGAGTAGATCACTGCTGGTTTATGCCATCATGCGCGGTCTCACGGTCAATGTGGGGGAGATCATGTCAGCTGCCATTGCTGAATGCGCCAGAAAAGGTAAGGGGCCATTATTTTTCCCCAACACTATAACAAAATTGTGTTTGCTTGCAGGAGTTCCCACCGAGCGCTTGGAGCAGCAGATGCCGTACACAGGCCATTTGGAGCTGCCTGCGAACCTGAGGCTGAGAAGAAAGGGGAATATGGAGTTTGAGTTGGATAGGCTGGCTGCTGAACAGTCCCTATCCATGGCCTGCTTAATGGACATGCAGAGGAGAATGGCTCAATGGGCCAATTATGCGCAGGCGAGGGACAAAGAAGTTGCAGACCAGTTGGGGTGCATCTTCCCGGACTTCCCCACCAACCTCCTAACTCCATGGGTGCCCCCACGACCAAGGCAACCAGATGAGGATGATGAGAATTGAGTGCTGGTTTGAAGTGCACAAAAGGGAGTATTGCTGTTCCCTTAAGAAACAAAAGACAATTTTCTGCTTTCTGATAGGATATTGTGAATTATGCTGTTTTGTGTTCAATTTTTGATCTGTTTTTAATGTTTAGTTTTATGCTTTTTCTTTTGCTTAGTCTAGTCTGATGTTAGCTGAGTAGGTAGGATAGTTTAGTTTTATTTTTAGGATGCATGAGTAACAGGAAAAAGCATGCTAGGGGCCTGAATCAATGTTATATCTGCCCGGATTGAATTGCGAAATAATTGCGGTTCCCGCAATTTTTGTGACTGATTGCATGTTTTGGACTGTCTGTTTAGTTAGGCTGTGATCTGTTAAATTCTATCTTTTGCTGCTAGCATGACTACCTTATATAGCTGATCTTGAAGCATGCTGGATGAGTGTCATAGGACACCCTTTGATAGTTTAAATTTGCCTCTGACTAGTGCTCAGCATGCATAAACCATAAGTCCTTAAAACTTTCTGTTATGTTCAAATTTTCTGCTGCTGGGATAGTTGCTTTTAGAATGTTTTGCCTATGCCTAGGATTTTTAAATTCTCTTTGTTTTACTTTGGACTAGATGCTTCTAGGATAGTTTGGGGGTGTGCCACCTCAGACACTCATTGGGGACAATGAGTAGTTGAAGTTTGGGGGAGGCCACCCTAGGCCTAGGAACATTCCTCTCTTCCTTAGGACATAAGCATTCTTCTTCTCCAAAAAAAAAAAAAAAAAAAAAAATTTGTGATAAATAGAAAAAGTGAAAAATAGAATAAAGAGGGGAGTCTTTCTCAAGTTGCTGAGTAATCAGTGCCAAGTGTGTAAACCACAAGTGGCATTGCATCAAAAGGCAAACCAAGGGGAGACTCCACCTAAGTAAAAAAAAGGAAAAAGGAGAAATAGGGGAAGAAGAATGTATGCTTGGGAGTTATAATCTTGTGGCTTAGATGTCCTATGTAAAAAGAACTCTGATCCTTAATGAGCTAAGCACAAGGTTGTAGCTTTTAGGTTTGTCTAGGGAGATGAATGTATATCCAATGTAGTGATGCCAGGGTTTAGGTTGTTCTCTAAAAGTACCACTGTCACCGTTAATACTAAGACTGGCATGACTCTAAGGAATCCTAGACACATTAAAAATAAGCTAGAAGCATGTACTGAGTCTGGAGTAAAGCTTGGTAGAATTTGAAACCTTAGGGATAATAGCATGATATCATAAAAGTAGTTAGATCAGTAGTAGGGGGTTAACAAAAGCAGCGGGTATAGTAGGCAGGTGAAGTCAGAAGAAGCTGGATAAGAGGTTAGTTCTAAACTTAGAAGTGTGTCACAGGACAGCACTGCTAGAGATAGGGCTATAGGGGAGTCGGTAAGTAGTTAAAGAAGATAAAATAACAGCCTAGGTAAGTCCTTAGTATGCTTGAGGACAAGCAAAGCCTTAAGTTTGGGGGTGTGTTAAGTCTCTGAAAGTGACTTATTTAGGACCCATTTAGCTTAAGAAGATGTACACATTTAGGTGTTTTTGTTAGCATTTAGCCTAAACCTATGCTTTAATATGAGAATTAGAAGAAGGTAGCTAATTTAGGACTTATGCACAATAGGTAGAAAAAGGGTTGAAAACCGAAGGAAAAGAATGAAAAATGAGCATTGCGAATGAATTGCGAAATCATTGCGGTGACCGCAATTATTCAAGTGAAAACCGTAAGTTGACTGATCTTTTTCTGTTAATTTCCGTATTTTCAGGGATTCGTTCTTTCTCCTCCATCCATTCTGATATATGACGTTGAAGATTGATGGTTCTCCTTGGCCCAAACGCACCTGCAAACTACTATAAAAGGGGGCCAAAGTCGGAGGTTTGATCATCACTCGAAGCGCAGAAGTCTTCTCGTAGTCCACCATTTCCATCTGTTTTCCTTTGCCGTCTGTTGGAGTGAGAGTCTCAGCTGTTGGAATCGATAATCTGATAGGAAGGAGAGAAGATTCTTCTTCTCTCTCGATTGGATTCATCCAAGCAAGGCTGATCTTTCATCCCTTTCATTCGAGGCGACTGCCACGAAGCTTTCCAGCAACTCTTTACTGTTTTTCTGTCTTTCTCTTCTATTTTACATTCTGCTTCGTGCTGTTCTTTTCCTAAGTAGCTAGATTAGTTTATTTCGTTGCTTTCTGTCTTGTTGCTATTTACTTTACAGCTTTTATCTGTTCAACAAACAATTTCAGTAATCAAAGTTCAGTTCTGCATTTCTCATTTCCCATCTTCTGCTACGGGTTTGGCTTACTGTTTTAAGCACATTTCCCTTCTAAGCATGTCGATCTTATCTACCATTTTTGTTCTCTATATATCCATGAGTAGCTAAGTCACTTAGGGGCATGCTAATGACAGAACTATAGGCTAAAAAACGTGAATCAAGTAGGCAGATTAACACTCGAACATTGATTGTATGTAAGCTTCATCCCACGGGCAATTTCGATTGGCCATCCATTTTGTCCAAAGAACTCCTAACCTCTGGAAGGAGTAAGAGTTCAGAGTCATATAATCATGCTAGCCTTTCATGGTAATCAGGAAACGGCCTAGGAATAGGCGTTTCCCTAGTACAAACTAAACACTCCTGCTTAAATAAGATGCTTGAGACCTTACTTTGAAGTCGAGTAAACTTAAGACTCTAATGCATGGAATCGGACGATACTTGAGATAAAGTGAGTTTGATGTATAGAGAGTTGATCCAAAGCTTGATAATCGTAATAAACTGCCTATAGGATAGTCATTAGTAGCCCTTAATTCGCCCATTTACATACTTTTGCTGTTGAGTTAATTGCGGATTAATTGCGGTTCTCGCAATTCTGCTAAGTTGCATTCTGTTTAGCTGTTTTCTTCCTCGTTTATTAATTCCATCTCTTGTCCTTTGCATCTAATTTCAACTTGCATTTGTTTATGTTACATCCCTTTATACATTCAGCAAAAATTAGATAATTAAAAACCAATTTTACCCCATCAAATTCATCCCATCTTTCTTAACAATCACACTTCGCGAATAGCTAAAAATGAGTCTCTGTGGAAAAAACGAATGAAATATACTTACTACTTGCTGTGAGACCATGTATGCTTGCATGTTCTAAGTGCTCTCCCTACCCTTTTGCATATTTATCTTTACACATTGAGCACGCAACACTTAGTTTAGAGTAGCGTAGAGTAGTTTAACTTAGTTTAGGGCAGTTAGTGTAGATAGTTCTGTGTTGTTGTCTTTAGATTTCCACAAGCCCCATGGGCCACAATAGAGTTAGAGTAGTTAGGAGCCTTGATCAATGCCATATCTGCTCTGTTGATTTAATTGAGCTTTCATTGCACTTTTCGCATAGCCCTCTCAAACATGTTTTTGTCTAAATCAGCATGCTCTCATTAGAAAAATTCAAGCATGTTGTTGATGTACAATGTCTTTTTTGCTATTTGTCATGTTTTTATCTCTTCCTACTTAGCTGAATGTGATTCTCTGTGGGCTGTTTACTGTTTGTTGAGTTTGCTGGATGAGTGTCGAGTACATTCTTTAAGATTGACTTAGCTTCATAAGTTGACAAAGCATGTGCCCTATAAGACCTTACCTTTTGTTTTAAATAAACCTTTGTTTGATGTGTTATCCAACCGAGGAGAGCCATTCCAACCCTTAGATTTTTAAAGTTTACTTGCTTTTAACTTGGAACTAGATGCTTCTACTTAAGTTTGGGGGTGTGCCACTAATAGCACTCCAAAAGTGCTAATATTTAGCTCCTAAGTCTTGTAAATTAGAGTAATTATTTGGGCTTAATTGATATATTTTGTATAATTTAATTGCTAAGGGGTAAATCGGGCATTTGCGATAATTAAGAGCTTAAATGAATATTTTATAATATTTTATTAATTAGTCGTTTTGAGTGATTAAGCTACATTAATTAAATAATCTAATTTTAACTCAAAATTGATTAAGTGGCTTGATGGTGCAGGGCTTATTAAAATAATGGGGGTGCCCAGGTTCAAATCTTGGTGGATGCATGATTTTTCCTCATTTTTATAAAAGTCAATGGTCAACAGCCCATCGACGCTCCGACCTCGCCCATGCACGCGCGCCCCTGCACGGCCCAAAACTCTCCTTTTTAAGCATTTAGACCTAGTTTTTCAGCCACCATTCACCTAAAAACGTGAAATTTCGATTTTGAGAGTTTTGGCCTCGGGTTTGGTGATATTTTCATCAATTTTCAAGGTTTTTGGACAATTTTGGATCGATTTTCAACACGTTTGGCTAAGGTAAGTGCTCTAATTTGAGTTTAGGGTGTCTTTGATGCGATTTATGAGGGTTTGTTCTTAATTTTGTAACTTAGCATGACTGATTGGGCAATCTTTTTTCTTCTAAGCATATCATATGAGCATGTTTGATTGATAGGAGTAGACGACTTTGATTTCAAGCATGATTCATTAGTTAAAGATTATGATGTCGTGCCTCTCTTAATCGCCAAGTAACATGGATAAGTTGAGCCATAGGTAACATATGCTTCCTTGTTGATCTTGGTTGTAACTTATCT
Source organism: Herpetospermum pedunculosum (assembly GCA_028017165.1). Lineage (NCBI taxonomy): Eukaryota > Viridiplantae > Streptophyta > Magnoliopsida > Cucurbitales > Cucurbitaceae > Herpetospermum > Herpetospermum pedunculosum. The sequence continues at coordinate 20,941,730 of CM051528.1, forward strand.
TGAAGAAATAGATAAATTGGAATATTAGCTTAGGCTTCCAGGTTAAACATCCATCGTAATGCTCCCGTTACTGTCAATTAATCAATATGGGCGGTGTTGGCCCCCTTTTAATTCATTGCCACCTTTAATTAGAATCGAACATTCGTCTCTGTTCTTTATTTAATTTAGGATTGATCACCTTAGAGTAATTAAAGAATAGTCCACTTAGAACTCCACGTTTCTAATTAATTATTTGGGTTACTTGTATTAGTATTTTCGTGCAAGTAAATTACGTGTTTAATTATGCTCTTGCTAAGTACGTTTGAATCCCAATGAATCGAGTCGCATCAAAGTCAATCCCGACACTCAAATTAGGAGCACGCGTTACGTTTAATTTTTCCGTTATTTAATTTTCCGTTAGCTAGTTTACATGTACTTAGTTCAATTCTTCCGTTAGCTAGTTTGCATGCTTACTTTAATTTTCCGTTAGCAATCCCTCTTTCATTTATCGTTTTATTTTATTGTTTTAGTTAATTAAAAAGTAAATAGAAATTAATTAGGAGAAAATAATTTAGGTTCCCTGTGGATCGACCCGACTACCACTAGCTGCAAAGCTCAGTTGTAGCGGAATTATAAATGTTATTTTGGCGGGACTCGACACCCCGAAATTTATAGGATATTAAAAAATTCTAGTACCAGCCACCCAATACTCTCATTGAGGACAATGAGAAGTCCAAGTTTGGGGGAGGCAGCCTTCTAGTCCTAGGAACACTCCTCTCTCTCTTAGTAGATATACCTTGTTCTTCTTTGAAAAAAAAAAAAGAATACACACAAAAAAAAAAAAAAAAGAAGCATTGTCTTTCCTCTAGGAATGCTGAGTAATCAGGGTCATTTGTGTAACCCACAAGTGGCACTGCATCAAAAGGCAAACTTAAAGAGAAAGAAAGCATTGCAAGAAAAAAAAATGTAATTAAAAAAAAAAAAAAAAAAAAAAAACACAAAGAAGAAGGATGTATGCCAGAAGGTTGCAACCTTAAGTGTTTAGATGTCCTATGTACTGAACTCTGATCCTAAGTTAGCTAAGCAAGGGGCTGCAACTAGAAGGCTTATCTAGGGAAATGAGTGTCTGTCCTAACAAGAGTGATGCCATGGCTTAGATTGGTCTTGGATTCTGTACTCTGTTACCTTTTTTTTTTTTCTAAGCATGGCATGACTTTAAGGATTCCTAGGAAATAAAAGAATAAAATTTTGAAGCATGTACTGAGTTTTAAGTTAAGAGTAGGAAGAGTATAGAGCTAAGGGATGACTGCACAATGTGCTTGATGATATAGGCGGATAAACCAGAAGGTAAGGAGTTATTTAAAGCTGGAGGTTTTAAAGGCAAAGAAATTCAGAATGACTAAACATGAAGTTGGTTTTAGCTTGAAGTGTGTCACAGGACAACAACACCTTCGACAGTAGGCCAAGAGATTAAGCAATTTGGTTAGTTAGAGATAAAGACAAGAGTTAGCAGTTAGATAGTAGAAAAAGAGAGGGAAAGTGAGTCTTTGTATTGCTCGAGGACTAGCAATAACTCAAGTTTGTGGGTGTGTTACCTCTCCAAAAGGTAGTTATTTAGGGCTATAATTACTTGATATTCATGAAGTCTTTCGAGCATTTTAACTATTAATGAGCATAATATGTGTTTTATCGTGACATTTTGTGAAATGAGGTTAAATTAAGGCTTATGTGAAAAAGTTGTGCATAAGTGTGTAAATTGATGAAAAGATGTCTAATTAATGCCTTGCAGATGTATTGCTGAAGTTTTGCGAGGAACGCAATGGGATCAGAAGAAGGGAAGTTGGAAACAGAACATTGCGATCGCAAAGCAATCGCAATACTGGTCTTTGCTGCTGCGTTTGTTCCAGCCGCCAACCCTTCCTATAGCTGCCACGTGTGAGGTTGTTACCTCGAATTGGATGGAGATCCGCAGCCCATGGAACCTCTGAAAGCTATATAAAGAGAGCAAGATGAAGCAAGAAATAATCAATCATTCGACGGTGAAGAGAATTAAAGGCCATTACCGCAGAAACGAATTACGGTCTCCCGATTGTTGGATCGAAGATTCAAAGGCTCCTTGGCGTCGATAATTCAAAAGGAAGAAGAGAAGATCCATCTTCTCTTCTGATTGAATTCCTTCCCAGGTTCAGCCATTCTTCTCCTTCATCCGAGGCGAATCGTGGTCAAGAGGACCTTCATCTAATCTACTGCTTTTCTTTCTAGCTTTTGTCTTCGAATTGGATTTTGCTGTCTTTTAGTTTCTATGTTCGGTTCCTCTACTGTTTCGTTTTAATTATTGTTTTTAGATTGAGTTGTGTTTGCTTTATGAATTGTTACTGGATTTTCCTTTCAATAGTAATCAATTAGTTTTGTTGAGTTCTTCTCTCAATCGTATTTTAATCAATTAGTTTTGTTGAGTTATTCATTTCATGAGTACTCAATTAGTTTTGTTGAGTTCTTCTAAAGTCATGAGTAGCTAGTTTTATAGAGGTTAGCTGAGATGAATCTGTAGGATATACTTATGTGAAATCAGCATGTAAATGAGCATGAGTGCATTGAATGAATGTGAACTTCATCCCATGGACATTTTCGACCGGCCGTCCATTTTGTTCTAAAGAATTCCTAACTTCTGGAAGGAGTAAGAATTCAGAGTCGTTCATTCATGTTAGGCTTTCATGGTAACCAGAGAGTGATCTGGGAATAAATGTTCTCCTAGTACGTTTAATCGCATGCAGTCATAAATAGGTTCTTAGCCTTACTTGGATATGAGTAACTTATGAATCTAATGCATACAATCGAAAGGTGTATGAGATCTAGCTGAATACGATGCACGTAATGCTTGTTCACTACTGAATGATCATAGTTTATGCCTATGGAGGATTCTTAGCCAACCTTGCTGTTTTATCTTAAGACTTTATTCATTACGAGTTTATTGCGAAAGTATTGCGAGAGCCGCAATCGTACTCTTCTATTCTGTGAGTTAGTTAGCTGGTTCTCTTGAACTTATGTAGATTCTATTAGTCTGTTAATCTGTTGCTAGCTATTGTGAAGGTATTGCGAGTCCCGCAATATCAGTTCCAATATATTGTAGTCTCTTTAGTTCTTTTGCATTACTATAACTTTGTGTTTTCCTTGTGTCCTTTACAAATTTGTGACGCAAACCAAAATCCATTCATTATTGGTTACCTTAACTAATTTAACACGCATAAAATCGGTATTCACTCAACTTAGTCTCTGTGGGAAATCGATATAAAACATACTTATCACTTGCTGCAGACCATGCATACTTGCATGATCTGAGTGCTCTTCGCAACCAATTTACATACACACTGAGCACGCAACATCGCCATTGTAACACAAGACAATAAAATTAATCGAAGTATCGTTTTATGCATGCTGATTGTTGAGTACTTTAGGGTTGTCGGGTAGTCAAATAGCAATCGGGGTGTGTAATCGAATGTTCGTCGTGGTTAGCTAGTAACTGTTCAGAGTCAAATTGGGGCTGATCACTCTAACGAGATTGCGAATAATGTTTAGTTAGGATTGTTAATTCTAATTAATTAATATGGAGCCGGTTACTTTAGGGTTCCCGGGTAACCGACCGCGTGCATGTCAAATTGTTAGCCTTACTTTAGAATTAAATGATGAATGTTAAAATGCTTAGCAAAATCCCGAAATCCCCCAAATCCAACACTTTTTAATCCCAATCTCTTTATTTCTCCGTTAGCTAATTTTACTTCCTTGCATTTTTAAAATCCCCTTTTTGTTACAAAAACCATCAAATCAGTTCATTTGCATCTCAAATATTAATTTCAATTCGTTAGTCCTTCTCTGTTGTTCGACCCTATTGCCACTAGCTGCAAAGCTAAAGGTCAATAGGCTTTATAAATTCATTTTGGTCAGGCTTCGACAGCCTGAGAATTAATCGGACATTCAAAATTCCGAACACCAAAATTTGCGTCGTTGCCGGGGAAGGCATTGAAAATTGAAATTATGTTTGATTTGGACTTAGGTTGATTAGTTGTGTTTCTGAAAAAAAAAATTGTTTGGTTTTTGCATGTTTAAATTTTTTTTTGTTGTATGACCCGTTCTTCTGAGCTTAGTGGACTGCAGTTTATACCTCAGATAGACATAGAAGAGCGGCGGTCGAGAAGAGAAGCCCGAAAGGGGCAAAGGTTGTTTGAAGAAGAAGGCGTGGATCCCTTCTTACGTGAGGCGATGGCACAGGGAGATGTCCCCAGGACTTTGAAGCAATTAGCAGCGCCGGATCTGAACCTGCAACCTCTTTGCATTAACTACCCCGTGGTAGCTGGTGTGAAGATTTTTGAATATCCTCTAATCTCAAGCTGTCGAAGCTTGCCGAAATACGATTTATAAGCCTATAACCAAGGCTTTGCAGCCAGTGGTAACAGGGTCGATCCAAGGAGAAGGTATGACTAAGATTAATATTAAAATTGAAATTAATTAATTGATTTGTTTGTAACGGGGGGATTTTTCAGCATGCAAAGGAATACAAGTTAACGCTAACGGAAGAATAAAAATAGAGAGACGCGTGCACGGTTTGGGAGTTTCGGGATTAATTGCTAGACAACTTCAGTTCATCATTTAATACAAAATTCATGGCGTACAGTTTATGATACACACGGACGACTACCCGAGAAGCCCCAAGGTAGTCGGCTCCATAGATATTTATCAGACCACACAGTTCCGATTAAACTTTATCCAAAATTGCATTAAGGTGATCAGCCCTAAATTTATTCTAGACAGTCACTAGCTAACCGCGACGAACATTCAAGCATGTAATCTAATTGCTAGTAGATTGCCCGCAAACGCTGTATGCAATCAACAACCATCATACACGACTCGATACTCCGATTTAGTTTTATCTACTTGTGTTACTTAGTCGAGCAGTGAGAGGCACGACATCGCTACTCTTTAACATACACAACATGCAAGATGACTCGAGTGTCAATCGTCGAAATCTAACATGCGCGTTGGATTAAGCAAGAAAGATAAATGTATATAAACAGCCACCAATATGCATTCAAAGCTTAGATTATCAAAACTAAAATGTCTAACAAAAATCCCTTAAACAATCCCCAAACCGTTCACCCTTACCTTAGCCGTCCATGGAAGGCGTCATCAACACAATACAAGAAGGGAAAAGCTCTTAAACATGCCAACAATGGCTGAGCTATAGGAAAACTAAGAGAAAACTAGAGGAAGAAGAAGAAGAATCGCCCAAAAAATGTCTCTCCCCTTCCAAAAATGCGCAGAAATCGTCTTATACAGAAGCTGCAATCGTCGTAGCGTCTTAGGCCAGCGTCTCGACGCTGCGCCCTAAATAATCCGCGCGCGCCTCGCGATGGCGTCGAGACGCTAGGGCAGCGTCTCGACGCTTGCCCGATGATTTCCTCGCGCGCGCCTCTTCCGGAGCGTCTCGACGCTTCGGCAGCGTCGAGCTAGCGTCTCGACGCTATCACTCGACGCTAGATCTCGGGTTTGGGGCTGGAAATTTGCCTCTCCTAGGCAGTTTTGGCCCGTTTCTTCACGGATCAACTTCCCCTTTTCCCGATGCACTCCCGGGGCGTTAAAACTCCACTTTTAGCTCTCGAACGGGTCCAACGGACGCACGAGCTCTTTGCCGCATTTCTCCTACAAACGAGATAGATTAACCAATTAAACGCGGACTTTAGCTACAATTAGGAAGTATTTAATAGCTCCAAAATGGAGTTATCAAACACCCCCAACTTAAACATTGCTAGTCCTCGGGCAAGTGCTACAAAGATATTGACTCTAAGGACGCGCCTACATGCTACTAACTCAAACCTCCATGCATTTTGAAAATTTAAACACAACATAATCATGAAAGCATTTCGTGCATGCAATTACTACGAACATATCAAAAATTAACTCTTGCCCACTAACGTGTGTGTGTGCTGGCCAACCACTCCTAAACTCACGTAAACCCGGAAAAACCACATGCAACGCAACATCCCGTTTTCCCCCTACTTCTAGCGTTTAAGAACAGTCTACACTTGACTTACACGAGAGAGAGAAGCAAATTAAGAGACCTAATTGATTTTCTCATTCTTTTTTCTCTTTTCACGAGTACTTTGTACTCTTTTAATTAAGGTTCTTTGAACCAACATTTTATTCACTTTTTCTTTCCACCTCGAGCTGCCTAACACGTCAAACTTTGGCCAAAGCTTCACGTTTTTAAGGACTAACGCTCACTTCTTAAGTGCACTACTAAGAAGGAGGAACGCCTCAAGAGGATTTTTCTATCAAACATGCTTTTCTATTTTTTTTTTTACATTAGGCTTAGCATACGCTATCTCAATTAACCAACCACTAACTCTCATGCAACAAGCTACCTAAGAGTGCCTTTCGGGGTGACAACGAGAATTAGAGCAACATGCGATTTACAAAGCCTACGGAATCTAGGAAGGGGTTGCTAAGTGCGCGATAGATGCAAGGGAGCAACAGAAAAAAATTTAAAATTTTTGACATGAACCTAATAAACGTAAAACTCATGCAAAAACTAGATTATGTACGTGCTCAGATTTCCAACATGCATTTCTTAAGTTATCATCATCAGAAAACAGTAAACAGAGTCCCAAGCACTTCAATATCGATATAACACTTCTCAACAGACTACACATGCATATCCATCAGACCAACTCCACCCCCAACTTCAAAATTTGGCATTGTCCTCAATGCCATACAGTCAGATATACAAAGTAAAAGGGAAGAAGAAACTACACTTCCCTGACTCTTTGTGAAACTGGCGAGGGTGAGGAAGCGGCGCGCACAAACATCGAAGCCCAAAATTGTCTTCTCTTCCTTGATTCCTAAAAAAAAAAAAAAAAAAAACAGCAACTAACTAAAAACAAAAAGAACAGTTCATCGCTCGGGTGCCTCCGAGAAGCGCATAATTTTTAAAGTCGTTTTCTCGACTGAATTCTCTCCACTGACTCAACCATAGTCTGTAAGTGCGGGGGACGATCCAAACTCGTCCACGTCCACACTTTTCCTGCAGTCAACATTTGAAACAATTTGCACTCTTCGTGCCTCGAGCACGTGAATATCAGAGTTGTTAGTGCAAAAATCAGCAGTATCATCCATCAAATTCAAATCAGACTTTTTAACCGAGACATGGGAACCATCCCTCAAGCGCGAGGTTAGACTGCCATTCTCGTCATACTCAACAACAGATACATTCTCAGCAGACTTCCTTTCAAATAACGAAAACTCATTCAAAATATCATCAAACTCTAAAGAAACGACGCCCTTAAACACATCGATTTTGACCCTAGCGGTCTTAAGGAAAGGGCGTCCTAACAACATAGAGGACGAAGCATGCAATGACTTTTCATTCATATCTAGAACAAGGAAATCAACGGGGAACATCATATCACCTACCCTAACAAGAACATCTTCTACTCTCCCTCTAGGACATACGCTCGACCCATTAGCTAACTGGACAGACACGTTACACTCATGCAATTCATTTAAATTCAGTTCAAGGAATAACGCATAAGACATAACGTTCACAGAAGCTCCTAAGTCTAGCATGGCATTTCTAACTACCTTACTACCTATCATACAAGGAATAGTAAAGGTACCTGGATCGTTGCACTTGGCGGGCAACGTACCTGGGAGGATCGCAGAAACGTTCTCTTTTCTCATCTCAGTCCCTTTGGACTTCCTTTTCTTCGTGCACCAGCTCCTTAAAAATTTGGCGTACTTTGGCACTTGACTGACTGCCTCTAGGAGCGGAATGTTGACCATCACCTTTTGGAAGGTACGAAGGACCTCCTCATCGTCGGATTCCAAAGTAGGCTTCGCAAGCCTACTCGGGAAGGGTGCTCTGGCAACTTCCTCTGGTACACAGACCTTTTCATCTTTTTTCACATTCTGAATCTCGGGAGCAGGCGGGGCAGACTCGTTCAGGCTGTCCTTAACTTCCTTCACGGCTCTGGTGGAAAGTGACTTTCCACTCCTCAGCTGAATAGCACTCACGTTCTCACATGAGTTGACCGTGGTTTGGGAAAGAAGCTTCCCTAAGCTCTTGCTCTCGATCTTACTGATTGACACCGCCATTTGTGTCAGCTGCTTGTTAAAATTCTGCAGCTCGACCTTGTGAGAATTAAGCTCTTCTCGAGCTTCTTTTTGAAACTGGTTGGTGCTCATGACAATGGTCCTTACCATTTCTTCTAGTGAGCTGGAGGAGCTCGAGGCTTGAGCCTGGGTGGAAGGGTTAGGCCTATCGTGAGACTGGCCTTGGAAGCGAGATTGTCCTTCCCTGTTCCCATAGCTAAAGTTGGGGTGATCGCGCCAACCGGGGTTATAGGTATTTGAATATGGGTCATACTTCCTCGGGTTGGAAGCATCCGCCCGATTGCATTCACCTCCTCCGCCTCGCGGGTTCCTCCAACAATCTTTTTCAGCATATTTCCGATCTCGGCCACTTGGGCCCTCATTTCAGTCATTTCATGGCTCTGAGCCACGCTGTGGACTTGTCCTTGCCCCGAAATACCAAACTGCTGCGAGTTGGTTGCCATATTCGCTATCAGCTGTTTGGCCTCCACCGGGGTCTTGTCGATCAAGGCCCCGCCACTCGCTGCATCAATCATTTGCCGATCGTGGGGTGTCATCCCCTCATAGAAATACTGTATCAGCAGTTGGTCGGCAATCTGATGGTGTGGGAAGCTTGCGCACATGCGCCCAAAACGTTCCCAGTACTCGTGCAAGGACTCACTGTTGCGTGCTCAATGTGTTAATAAGAATAGGCAATAAGGTAGAGAGAGCACTCAGAACATGCAAGCATACATGGTCTCACAGCAAGTAGTAAGTATATTTCATTCGTTTTTTCCACAGAGACTTATTTTTAGCTATTCACGAAGTGTATTTGTTAAGAAAGAAGGGGTGGTTTTGATGGGGTAAAATTGGTTTTTAATTATCTAATTTTTGCTGAATGTGTAAAGGAATGCAACATAAACAAATGCAAGTTGAAATGAGACTCAAAAGACAAGAGATGGAATTAATAAACGAAGAAGAAAACAGCTAAACAGAATGGTAACTTAGCAGAATTGCAGACACCGCAATTTTACCGCAATTGAATAACAGCGAAAGTGTGTAAATGGGTGAATTGAGGGCTACTAATGACTAACCTATAGGCATTTTTATATGATTCTCAAGCACTGGATCTACTCTCTATGCATCAAACTCACTCTATCTCATGTATCGTCCGATTCCATGCATTAGATTCTTTAGTTTACTCGACTCAAAGTAAGGTCTTAAGCATCTTGTTAAAACAGAAGTGTTTAGTTTGTACTAGGGAAACGCCTATTCCTAGGCCGTTTCCTGGTTACCATGAAAGGCTAGCATGATTATACGACTCTGAACTCTTACTCCTTCCAGAGGTTAGGAGTTCTTTGGACAAAATGGATGGCCAATCGAAATTGCCCGTGGGATGAAGCTTACATACAATCAATGCTTCGAGAGCTATCCTACATGCTTGGTTCACGTTTTTTAGCCTATAGTTCTGTCATTAGCATGCCCCTAAGTGACTTAGCTACTCATGGTTATACAGAGAACATAAATATAAAATAAAACAGACATGCTTAGAAAGGAAATGTACTCAAAACAGTAAGACAAAACCGTAGCAGCAGAAGATGGAAACTGTGAAATGAAGTCTTGCAATTTGATTACTTTGAATGTTGAACGGACAAAAGGAAACTTAAAGGAAATAATTCAAAGACAGACAGCAACGAAATGCAGTAGGTAGAACACTAAACTAGAAACAACAACTGATCACAGCTAGAAATTAGAACAGAAAAACAGAAAGCAGGAAATGACGCGTGAAAGCTTTGTCGCAATCGCCTCGAATGAAGGATCAAAAAGAGCAGCCTTGCTTGGATGAATCCAATCGGGAGAGAAGAAGAATCTCCTCTCCTTCCTATCAGATTATCGACTCCAACAGCTGAGCTTCGCAAACCAACAGACGGCAAAGGAAAAACAAGAGAACAGATGGACTGCGAGAAGACTCTACGCTTTCGGATGATGCTTGAACCTCCGACTTTGACCCCCTTTTATAGTAGTTTGCAAGTGCGTTTGGGCCAAGGAGAACCATCAATCTTCAACGTCATATATCGGAATGGATGGAGGAGAAAGAACGAATCCCTGAAATTACGGAAATTAACAGAAAAGGATCAGTCAACTTACGGTTTTCACTTGAATAATTGCGGCTTCAGCAATGTTTTCGCAATGCAGTTTTTTTCATTCTTTTCCTTCGGTTTTCAACCCTTTTCTTTCCTATTGTGCATAAGTCCTAATTTAGCTACCTTCTTCTCATTCTCATATTTAAGCATAGGTTTAGGCTAAATGCTATCAAAAACACCTAAAAGTGTACATCTTCTTAAGCTAAATGGGTCCTAAATAAGTCACTTTCAGAGACTTAACACACCCCCAAACTTAAGGTTTTGCTTGTCCTCAAGCACACTAAGGACTTACCTAGGCTGCTGTTTCTTCTTCTTTAACCACTTTACTGACTCCCTTATATCCCTATCTATAGCACTGCTGTCCTGTGACACACTTCTCAGTTTAAAACTACCCTCTTATCTAGCTTCTTCTGACTTCGCCTGCCTAACACTCACCTGCTTTTATTAACTTCCTACAACTGATCTATTTGCTTTTGTCATATCATGCCACTATCCCTAAGGTTTCAAATTCTGCCTAGCTTTACCTCAGACTCAGTACATGCTTCTAGCTTTACTTTTAATGTGTCTAGGATTCCTTAGAGTCATGCCAGTCTTAGTATTAACGGTGACAGTAGTACTTTAAAGAACAACCTAAACCCTGGCATCACTACATTGGAAAAACACTCATCTCCCTACACAACCCTACAAGTTACAACTTTGTGCTTAGCTAATTGAGGATCAGAGTTCTTTTTAAATAGGACACCTAAGCCACAAAGTTATAACTACTAGGTATACATTCTTCTTGGTGGGCTGGATTTTGAATATCCGCCTAATCTCAAGCTGTCGAGGCTTGCCAAAATACGATTTATAATGCCTATTGCCAAGGCTTTGCAGCCAGTGGTAACAGGGTCGATCCAAGGAATAGGAGAATGAATTTACTAGTGAAATTGGGATTTGATTGATTAATTGGTAACGGGGGGTTTTATCATGCAAATAGGAAATAATGCGAAAGCTAACGGAAGAAAGAAATAATATGTAGAAAACGTGTGTACGGTTTGGGGAGTCTCGGGGTCAATTGTTAGACAAATACAACTTATCATTTAATTCTAATAACATGGAATTCAGTTTACTAAGCACGCGGACGACTACCAGAGAAGCCCCAAAGTAGCCGACTCCATGGATTTTAATTAGGCCACACAGTCCTAATTACACGTTATCTAATCTCACATTAAGATGATCAGTCCTAAGATGAATTTAGACAGTTACTAGCTAACCGCGACGAACATTCGGGCGTGAATTCTAATTGCTAGTAGGTTGCCCGCAAACGCTGTATGCAACCAACAACTATCCTACCCGACCCGATACTTCGATTTAGTTCTATTTACCTGTGTTACTTAGTCGAGCAGTGAGAGGCACGACATCGCTACTCTTTAACATACACAACATGCGAAACTATCCGAGTGTCAATCAACATAATTTAGCATGCGCGTTGGATTAAGCAAAGTAAATAAATGCAATGTAAACAGAACCAATATGCAAATTCATACTCAGATTATCAAAGCAATAATGTCTAACAAAATTCCCCTAAACAAAATCCCAAACCGTCACCCTTACCTTAGCCGCTCATGGCGCGGATCGTCAATCCCGCTCCACCAACGACCATGGAAGAGTTCATCTACCTATTACAAAGGGAAAGTGGAGCTCACTCGCATGCCAACAATGGCGGAGCTCCACGGAAAATAGAGAGAAAATGGGGAAGAAGGAAGGAAAAATCGCCGGAATCGCTTGAGAGAAGAAGGAGAAAAGGCTTGGAGAAGATTTAAAATTCTGCAGAAAAATCGTCTTTTAGCTACTGCCTTCGTCGTAGCGTCTCGACGCTGGGCCTAGCGTCTCGACGCTGTGCCCTAAATAATCCGCGCGCGCGCGCGCTGGCGTCGCGACGCAAGGCCAGCGTCGCGACGCTGCCCCGATGAATTTCCTGCGCGCGCCTCCTCCGGAGCGTCTCGACGCCAAGCAGGGTCTCGACGCCAGGGCAGCGTCGAGCTAGCGTCTCGACGCTATCACTCGACGCTTGCTCTCGGGTTTTTCCAGCGTCGAGCCAGCGTCTCGACGCTATAGCTCGACGCTGGCTCTCGGGTTTGGGGCTGATGCAATGCCTCTTCAAGGCTGTTTTGGCCCGTTTCTTCACGGAACAAATTCCCCTCTTCCCGATGCATTCCCGGGGCGCTAAAACTCTGCTTTAAGCTCTCGAACATGCCCAATGGACGCACGAGCTCTTTGCCGCTTTTCTCCTACAAAAGAGATACATTTAATCAATTGGAAGCGGACTTTAGCTATGATTAGGACGTATTTAATAGCTCCAAAATGGAGTTATCAAACACCCCCAACTTAAACATTGCTAGTCCTCGAGCAAGCACTACAAAGACATTGACTCAAAGGACGCGTTTACATATATTCTTACTCAAACCTCCATGCATATTGAAATTTAAACACGAGTATAATCATGGAAGCATTTTGTTCATGCATTAACTAGGACATATCAAAAATTAACTCTTGCCCCCTAACGTGTGTGTGTGCTAGCTAACCACTCCTAAACTCACGTAAACCCGGAAAACCAACATGCAACGCACATCCCATTTTCCCCCTACTTCTAGCGTTTAAGAACAGCTACACTTGACTTACACGAGAGAGAGAAACAAATTAAGAGACCTAATTATTTTCTCATTCTTTTTCTTTCTTTTCAAGAGTACTTTGTACTCTTTTATTCGGGTTCTTTGAACCAACCTTTCATTTCTTTTTCTTTCCTACTCGAGTTGCCTAACACGTCAAATTCATGCATGAAACTTCACGTTTTTAAGGACTAACGCTCACTTCTTTTAAGCGCAAATAAGAAGGAGGAGCGCCTCGAGAGAAATTTTTCTATCAAACATGCTTTTCTATTTTTTTTTATATTAGGCTAAGCACATGCTTCCTCAATTAATTAGCTACTAACTCTCATGCAACAAGCTACCTAAGGGTGCCTTTCGGGGTGACAACGAGAATTAGCTAAACATGCGATAAACCAAGCTTACGGAATCTAGGGAGAGGTTGCTAAGTGCGCGATGAGTGCAAGGGAGCAACAGAAAATTTTTTAAAATTTTTGACATGAACCTAATAAACACAAAACTCATGCAAAAACTCGATTATGAACATGCTCAGATTTCCAACATGCATTTCCTAGGCTATTGGTAGATGTACTTTTGGGGTACTCCAAATTCAAGCTGTCGAGGCTTGCCAAAATACAATTTATAAACCCGAATACACCGAGCTATTTGTAGCTAAGTGGCAACGGGGTCGATCCACAGGGAAATAAGAAATTTAATCTAACTAAGTCTAATTTGCAAGAAATAAAAGAATGCACAAATTAAAGAATAGTAATTTGGTTTTGGGGGAAGGGAGCTCCTAATTATGCTAACGGAAAATTAAATGATAACGTGCAAAAATTAAACGGTTGTGCTCAACTTCGAGAAGTGGACTTGCTCGTTATGGATGTTCGGATCATTGATACGATTTACGCGTTAGCTAATTCATGCACACAATTCATTTGGTTATTCCTAACTCAAATGACCCAAGGAATTAATTAGAAGCGTGCAATTCTAATTAAACTTAGCCAATAATCTATCCAAGGTAGCGACCCCTAAATCGATTACGTGCTAGTGACGGGAACATTGCGACGGCCTAATCCTAAGACTAATCCGGTTTCTCTCTTGCCTTAAGCCTAACATGAAAACGTTAATTAACTCAGGTAACCAATGTCACTTTGGGCCGAACTAATTAGCCATGCTTAGACCCGTGCTACCTAGCGGTATGGGCAATTATTCGTCCCAACCTTTAGCCCTCTATCATGCATAAGAATTAGAGCGTCAATCTAATTTAGCTACACATGCTAGAATTTGATGAAGAACAAGCAAGAGATGCATTAATCAAACTAATTTCTCAACAATTGCAAAAGGGAAAAATCTCCCCAAACATCCAAAACTTACAAACCCATACTCAAAATCAAGCACATACCTTGGGTTAGCCTTCCATGGAGGTTGGATTACTCCAATCCACCATGGAAGTGCTTGGAATCATGCACAAGAAGGAGAAGAAGTACAAAAATGGTGAAAAATCGCCTTGGAACCGAGAGGAGAAGCTTGGAGAAGATGAAGGATGAAAAGATGGCTGCAAAACCGAAGGTTTCACGCCTTTTAAGCTCGTAGCGTCGAGACGCTAGGCCAGCGTCTCGACGCTGTGCCCTAAGTTGGCAGGCGCGCGCGCGCGGGGCGGCGTCGAGACGCTGCGCGGCGTCGAGACGCGCGCGCGGCGTCGAGCGAGCGTCGAGACGCTTGCGCTCGACGCTTGCTCTCGGGTGGATCTTCAAATGCACGCTTCAGAGTTCGGAGCGTCGAGACGCTCGGCCAGCGTCTCGACGCTGTCGCGCGTGGACACGGCGAGGCGGACACGGGCGTGGGCGCGCGGGCGCGCGCGGACATGGGCGAGGCGGACACGGGCGTGGGCGCGCGGGCATGGGCGAGGCGGACACGGGCGTGGGCGCGCGGGCATGGGCGAGGCGGAGCGGGCTGGCGCGCGGGCGCGAGGCGAGGCGGCGCGCGCGGGCGCGCGCGCGTCTGGCCGTCTGGGCGCGGGCGTGCGGTGCTTGCGAGCGGCGCGCGCGGGCGCGCGCGCGTGCTGCGTTCGTTGGGCGCCTGGGCGCTGGGCGCCGGCGCCTGGGCGCTGCCCTCTCGGCTCTTAGCCCACTTTTGGGTCGTTTTGGCTCCCGAGCTCCGTTTGGCCTATCGTTTTGACCCGAACACTTCCCGAAACATGTTAAATGACCTTTTTAGCCCCGAAAATCATCAATGGACTTCCCGAGCTCTTCACCATGAAATCACCTACAAGGAAGCATTTTAATCAATATATATCATGGTTTTAGCTAGAATTAGGGACATTAAGATAGCTCTATTTTGGAGCTATCAAAATACCCCCGACCTAAATCTTGCTAGTCCTCGAGCAAGGTATACTCTAAATAATCTCCAAAGAATTAAATGCATGCTTGGACTCTAATCTCAATGCTTGTGAAACAAGGTACTTGTAGTAAATTCAAAACCATCAAAAGCATGCAAAAGTTGAAATCATTTCAAAATTTAAACTCTTATTCCCTTACGTGTGTGTGTGCTTAGCACCTCTCAACCTAGCTCACGCAAGCCCGGAATAACCTTATATAGTCCTATAACTCGTTTTCCCCCTACTTATGGCGATAAGAACAGTCTAACGGCTTTTAGTGATAGGAATAACAACAAAACATAAGGCCTAATTTTTATTCTTTTCTTTGAGTACTTTGTACCCATTTTCTTTTCTTTTGAACAACTTTTTTTTATTTTTCTCCAAGAGAGCCTAACACGTCAAACCAAATTTAGCTTCACGTTTTTAAGGACCATTGCTCACTTCCATTAGTTCCCCTTTCATGCAGTGACAACCGTGGGTTACACGATCGCCCCTGGTTACACGGGCAACACAAGAAGGAGGAGCAACTCTGGAGGTTTTATTTTTCATGCTAACACTTTTTTTTTAGGCAATAACTTCGCTATACACAAATGAGTTATTACTACTTCTACACATCAAGCCTCCCTAATGGTACCTTTCGGAGTGACAACAAGGTTTCAGACAAAATAAGATCAGTCTAGACCTACAGAACTGAGGATAAGAGTGCTATGTGCTCAGTGAATGTAGGGAAATAACAGAAAAAATTTTAAAATAGGCTCAAAATATGTGCATACATCGTCAAATTTTCGAATCATGCAAATACGGAGTGTTCACAAGCAAATCACAGACCGTCCTCATCGGACACATGCATTCAGATTCTAATCTAACAGCCAGAGTACACATATGCTCGACAACTACTAAGAAGTCTCATCTCTATTTATCAACAAACTCCACCCCCCACCTTAAGATATGCATTGTCCCCAATGCATTCAACTATAAAAACAATAAAATTCTAAGGGAACAGAAAACCTCCCCTGAATTTTATGGAGCTGACGGGTGGAGATGTGCACCAACGTCCTCCAATGGGCTCTCGAATCGTCGACCGTTCCACCTTTTCTCCTAGGAAAATAAGAAAACAAACAACAACTCAAAAGCAAAAATAAACAAAAGCAAAGCAGTAAAGAACAGAATTACAGTTCAAACTCGGGTGCCTCCGAGTAGCGCAAATTTTTAAAGTCGATTGCTCGACTGTATTCTCTTGACCACTCATCCATAGTCAAACTTGGAAGATGCCCCATCCATCTTCCTAATCACCTCTTTCCTGCGAAAATCCATGAACAGTTCTTTCTCTCGCGCCTTCTGCGCACATGCAACATCAATTTTAAATTTAACAGGTTTTGTAAAGGGTTGATCCCCTAAAATTGATGCAAAAACATGAGAGAAATTTTCATGCATTCTTAAAGCGTAAGGATCAGCAGGAAAGAACGGGTCATTTACTTTGCCCAAAACATCTTCCACCTTTTCCAAGGGGTGCACATAAGAATTATCAACCAATTGCAAAGTAGAACCAGATTCATGCAAGTCATTCATTTTAAGCTCATCAAAAACAGCATGCGACTCAACATTAACCGGTGGTTCTAAATCTAGCATGGGTTGATTAATCATTTCATTTTCGGTAGTGCAAGGTAAAATGGAAGGAAGTAGATTAGCAGGGTTCTCAACAGTTGTCAAAGTAGAAACAGATGAATCACAAAATTCAGTCAAGGATGGCTCATGCAACTCATAATCATCAAAAAGATCAGTTAAAAATAATGGGTCATCCCCATCCTCAACAGTCATGCATTCATTATGAGCTACAGATTCAAATGTATCTATTTGACAAAGAGAGAATACATCATCAACATGCTCTTCTACATCGGGCAAATGCATCTCAACAACCTCTCCGCCATACTCAACAGATAATATGCCCTTATCCACATTAATTTTAGTTTTAGCAGTTTTCATAAAGGGCCTACCTAATAAGATCGAAGCATGCGAAGAGGAATAATTTTCATCCATTTTCAGAACATAAAAGTCAACAGGAAAAATTAATTCATTAACTTGCACTAACACATCTTCAATAATTCCTAAAGGATGCACAGAAGTTCTATCAGCAAGTTGAATAATTGTTCCTGTTTTAGTCATTCCTTTCAGTTTCAGTTTCTGATAAATGGAATATGGCATAACGCTAATGGAGGCTCCTAGATCGAGCATTGCTCTTCTAATATGCATACCTCCAATCTTACAAGGGAGAGAGAACATACCTGGATCGCCGCATTTAACCGGTAAGTTCTTTGTGATCACAGCAGAGACGTTCTCACTTACCACGACGCGTTCACTCTCCTTTGTCTTCCTCTGGTTGGTGCAAATTTTCCTGAGGACCTTGGTGTACCTCGGAATTTCCTTCAGAGCGTCCAACAGAGGGATGTTGATCTCTACCTTCTTGAATGTGTCCAGGAACTCCTTCTCGTAGTCCTCCTTAGGCGGTCTCGCTAACCTGCTAGGAAAAGGAGCCTTAGGCACATAAACTCTAGTACATGTAGGATCGAAATTTACCCCATGCCACCGTGGTTCGGGATTTTCTGTCTGTGGCTCGACGTGGCCATAATCGACTTCCACTGGCGGGGTACTCGTGGGAAGCTGCTTCCCACTTCTCAAAGTGACGGCACTAGCGCTCTCCGCGTTCTGGTGCTCAATCACTGTCAACCTCATACTCACTTGAATCACTGCATCGCTCAGAGTTTGAAACTGCTCTCGAGTTTCCTTATGTCGTGATTCAAGCATTTCTTCCAAGGATCTACCTGAAACAGAAAGACGGGGCTGTGAGTTATTTTTCAAAGCAAGAATAGCACTACTTACTTCAAAAAGTTGAGCCTTAAGCTCGTCCACGTCCCTTCTCAGGCGAGCGTTCTCTTTGTCTTTGTCTGCACCCCATTCCAAGCTTCTAGCAACGTTGGAAATTAAAGCTCTAGCTTCGGCGGGTGTCTTGTCCATGAGCGAGCCTCCACTAGCGGCGTCTATCATCTGCTGCCCTTGGGGAAGCAAACCGTAGTAAAAACCCTGAATGAGGGACTGTTCGGCTATTTGATGATTGGGGCAATCCTCGCATAATCGACCAAACCTCTCCCAGCACTCAAGAACGCTCTCTTCAGCTCCTTGCTCAATTTTCAATATCTCCTTTCTGAGGGCGGCGGCCTTTTTCGCAGGAAAATACCTTTCTAAAAACGCCCTATTCAACTCCTTCCAAGTCGTGATGGATCCGGTCGGTAGGTAAAGTATCCAGTCTCTCGCCTTCTCCTTCAAGGTGAAGGGAAAGTTCCTGAGATGGAGTTGATCTGCGGTGATGTCATCGGTTCTGAACGACGCACACACCATCTGGAATGCCTTGAGGTGTCTGACGGGATCCTCATCTGTATTACCACAAAAAGAGGGTAATAAGTTAATCAGACCAGCTGTAAGTTCAAAATTACCTGTAGCTACCGGATACGAGATACTCGATGTGTTCCGGCCTAGCTCAGATGATGCAAGCTGCCTCATGGTTCTTTGATGCTCATAATTACCCACGACCTCCATCTTGGCGCTTCTTTTGAATTTTCAAAGAATGACTGCGCTCCAAAAACTCAAACAAAAACGCGTAAAATAATACAAAAGAATTAAACTGTACAAAAAGTAAAGAAAATTTTTAATACCAACAAACTAAACTTAACTAAACTAAATTAATTAAATCCCCGGCAACGGCGCCAATTTTGGTAGATGTACTTTTGGGGTACTCCAAATTCAAGCTGTCGAGGCTTGCCAAAATACAATTTATAAACCCGAATACACCGAGCTATTTGTAGCTAAGTGGCAACGGGGTCGATCCACAGGAAAATAAGAAATTTAATCTAACTAAGTCTAATTTGCAAGAAATAAAAGAATGCACAAATTAAAGAATAGTAATTTGGTTTTGGGGGAAGGGAGCTCCTAATTATGCTAACGGAAAATTAAATGATAACGTGCAAAAATTAAACGGTTGTGCTCAACTTCGAGAAGTGGACTTGCTCGTTATGGATGTTCGGATCATTGATACGATTTACGCGTTAGCTAATTCATGCACACAATTCATTTGGTTATTCCTAACTCAAATGACCCAAGGAATTAATTAGAAGCGTGCAATTCTAATTAAACTTAGCCAATAATCTATCCAAGGTAGCGACCCCTAAATCGATTACGTGCTAGTGACGGGAACATTGCGACGGCCTAATCCTAAGACTAATCCGGTTTCTCTCTTGCCTTAAGCCTAACATGAAAACGTTAATTAACTCAGGTAACCAATGTCACTTTGGGCCGAACTAATTAGCCATGCTTAGACCCGTGCTACCTAGCGGTATGGGCAATTATTCGTCCCAACCTTTAGCCCTCTATCATGCATAAGAATTAGAGCGTCAATCTAATTTAGCTACACATGCTAGAATTTGATGAAGAACAAGCAAGAGATGCATTAATCAAACTAATTTCTCAACAATTGCAAAAGGGAAAAATCTCCCCAAACATCCAAAACTTACAAACCCATACTCAAAATCAAGCACATACCTTGGGTTAGCCTTCCATGGAGGTTGGATTACTCCAATCTACCATGGAAGTGCTTGGAATCATGCACAAGAAGGAGAAGAAGTACAAAAATGGTGAAAAATCGCCTTGGAACCGAGAGGAGAAGCTTGGAGAAGATGAAGGATGAAAAGATGGCTGCAAAACCGAAGGTTTCACGCCTTTTAAGCTCGTAGCGTCGAGACGCTAGGCCAGCGTCTCGACGCTGTGCCCTAAGTTGGCAGGCGCGCGCGCGCGGGGCGGCGTCGAGACGCTGTGCGGCGTCGAGACGCGCGCGCGGCGTCGAGCGAGCGTCGAGACGCTTGCGCTCGACGCTTGCTCTCGGGTGGATCTTCAAATGCACGCTTCAGAGTTCGGAGCGTCGAGACGCTCGGCCAGCGTCTCGACGCTGTCGCGCGCGGACACGGCGAGGCGGACACGGGCGTGGGCGCGCGGGCGCGCGCGGACATGGGCGAGGCGGACACGGGCGTGGGCGCGCGGGCATGGGCGAGGCGGACACGGGCGTGGGCGCGCGGGCATGGGCGAGGCGGAGCGGGCTGGCGCGCGGGCGCGCGCGCGTCTGGCCGTCTGGGCGCGCGGGCATGGGCGAGGCGGACACGGGCGTGGGCGCGCGGGCATGGGCGAGGCGGAGCGGGCTGGCGCGCGGGCGCGAGGCGAGGCGGCGCGCGCGGGCGCGCGCGCGTCTGGCCGTCTGGGCGCGGGCGTGCGGTGCTTGCGAGCGGCGCGCGCGGGCGCGCGCGCGTGCTGCGTTCGTTGGGCGCCTGGGCGCTGGGCGCCGGCGCCTGGGCGCTGCCCTCTCGGCTCTTAGCCCACTTTTGGGTCGTTTTGGCTCCCGAGCTCCGTTTGGCCTATCGTTTTGACCCGAACACTTCCCGAAACATGTTAAATGACCTTTTTAGCCCCGAAAATCATCAATGGACTTCCCGAGCTCTTCACCATGAAATCACCTACAAGGAAGCATTTTAATCAATATATATCATGGTTTTAGCTAGAATTAGGGACATTAAGATAGCTCTATTTTGGAGCTATCAGCTATCACAGTCAGAAAACAGTAAACAGAGTCCCAAGCACTTCAATATCTTTATAACACTTCTCAACAAACTACACATGCACATCCATCGGACTACTCCACCCCCAACTTCAAAATTTGGCATTGTCCTCAATGCCAATCAGTCAGATACATCAAAGTAAAAGGGAAGAAGAAATACACTTCCCTGACTCTTTGTGAAGCTGGCGAGGGCGAGGAAGCGGCGCACGAACGCATCAGAGCTCAAAATTATCTCCTCTTCCTTGGTTCCCTAAAAAAAAAACAGCAAGCTAATTAATACTAAAAAGCAATAAAACTAAACTAAAGCATTAAAACAGTTCAACACTCGGGTGCCTCCGAGAAGCGCAGAATTTTTAAAGTCGGTTGCTCGACTGTATTCTCTCAACAGACTCATCCATAGTCTGTAGGTGCGGGGGACGATCCATACATGTCCTTGGCCACACCTTCTCTGCCATCCACCTGAAAAACATTTTGCACTCTTCGTGCCTCGGGCACGTGAATATCAGACATGTTAGTGCAAAATCCAGCAGTATCATCCATCAAATTCAAATCAGAAATTTTAACCGAGACATGGGAACCATCCCTCAAGCGCGAGGGTAGACTCCCATTCTCAACATGTTCACAAACAACAGAAACATTCGCAACAGATTTCCCATCAAATAAAGAAAACTCATGCAAAGTATCATCAAACTCTAACGAAACGACGCCCTTATACACATCGATTTTGACCCTAGCGGTCTTAAGAAAAGGGCGTCCTAACAGCATAGAGGACGAAGCATGCGATGACTTCTCATTCATGTCTAAAATAAGGAAATCAGCGGGAAACGTCATATTCCCAACTCTAACTAAAACATCCTCTACCTTCCCCCTAGGACAGATGCTTGACCCATTAGCCAACTGAACAGAAACATTACACTCATGCATTTCATTTAAATTCAGTTCACGAAACAGTGCATAAGACATAACATTTACAGAGGCTCCTAGGTCTAACATGGCGTTATGAACAATTTTACTACCTATAGTGCAAGGGATAGTAAAAGTACCTGGATCGTTGCACTTGGCAGGCAACGTACCTGGGAGTATGGCAGAGACGTTCTCCTTCTTTTTCTCAGTCCCTCTGGACTTCCTTTTCGTAGTGCACCAGCTCCTTAGGAATTTTGCATATTTGGGCACTTGACTGACTGCCTCTAGGAGCGGGATATTCACCATCACCTTCTGGAAGGTTCGAAGGACCTCCTCATCCTCAGATTCCAAAGTAGGCTTCGCAAGCCTACTCGGGAATGGTGCTTTGGCAACATCCACAGGTACACTGATTTTCTCATCTTTTCTCACATTCTGAATCTCAGGAGCAGTCGGGGCGGACTTGTTCAGGCTGTCCGTGGCTTCCTTCGCAGCTCTGGTGGAAAGTGACTTCCCACTGCGCAGCTGAATGGCACTCACGTTTTCACATGAGTTCACTGTAGTTTGGGAAGGAAGCTTCCCCGAGCTCTTGCTCTCAAGTTTACTGATAGACACCGCCATCTGTGTCAGCTGCTTGTTCAAATTCTGCAGCTCTGCCTTATGAGAATTTAGCTCCTCGCGAGCCTCTTTCTGGAACTGGCTGGTGCTAGTTACGATGGTTCTGACCATCTCTTCAAGTGAGCTGGAGGAGCTCGAAGCTTGAGCCTGGGTGGAAGAGTTAGGCCTATCCTGAGACTGGCCTTGGAAGCGAGTTTGTCCTTCTCTATTCCCATAGCTGAAATTTGGATGGTCACGCCAACCGGGGTTATAAGTGTTAGCATATGGATCATACTTCCTTGGGTTGGAAGCATACCCCCCGATTGCATTGACCTCTGCCTCTTCGCGTTGTCCTCCAACAATTTTCTTCAACATACTACCTATCTCGGCCACCTGGGCCCTCATTTCAGACATCTCATGGCTCTGAGCCACGCTGTGCACTTGTCCTTGCCCCCTGATCCCAAACTGCTGCGAGTTTGTAGCCATATTTGCAATGAGCTGCTTGCCCTCAACTGGGGTCTTGTCAATCAGTGCCCCTCCACTCGCTGCATCGATCATCTGCCTGTCGTGGGGCGTCATCCCCTCATAGAAGTACTGTATGAGCAGCTGATCGGCGATCTGGTGGTGTGGGAAACTCGCGCACAGGCGCCCAAAGCGTTCCCAATACTCATGCAGGGACTCACCTACATCCTGGGTGATCCCATAAATCCTCTTTCGCAGGGTAGTGGCCAAGGATGCGGGAAAGTATTTTTCTAAAAATACCCGCTTCATATCCTGCCACGTAGTGATGGATCCGGAAGGCAAATAGTACAGCCAATCCTTGGCCTTCTCTTTGAGCGTGAAGGGGAATGCCCTCATATTCAGCTGCTCTTCCGTGACCCCTGCGGGCTTCATCCCCGCGCAGACGCAATGGAATTCCATCAAATGCTTGTTCGCGTCCTCACCTGCGTTTCCATGGAAAGAAGGTAACTGGTGAATTAAACCAGATTTTAGCTCAAAGTTACCTGCTACCACGGGGTAGTTAATGCACAAAGGCTGCAGGTTCAGGTCTGGCGCTGCCAGTTGCTTCAGCGTCTGTGGCGCTTCACCTTGCGCCATCTCGTCAAACAAGAAGGGATTGCCTTCTTCTCTTTCAAACGTTCCTTGCCCCTCCCGGGCTTCTCTACGTAACCGCCGCTCCTCTCTGTCAATCTCAGGAATATACTGCAAACTACCCTCAGAGGAACGGGTCATACACAAACAAAAATCTAAACATACAAATTACAAACAGAAAAAAAAAAAATTCAGTCAACCATCAATAAATCAAACTCAAACTTCAATCATAAATCCAATCAATTGCCTACTCCCCGGCAACGGCGCCAATTTTGGTGGGCTGGATTTTGAATATCCGCCTAATCTCAAGCTGTCGAGGCTTGCCAAAATACGATTTATAATGCCTATTGCCAAGGCTTTGCAGCCAGTGGTAACAGGGTCGATCCAAGGAATAGGAGAATGAATTTACTAGTGAAATTGGGATTTGATTGATTAATTGGTAACGGGGGGTTTTATCATGCAAATAGGAAATAATGCGAAAGCTAACGGAAGAAAGAAATAATATGTAGAAAACGTGTGTACGGTTTGGGGAGTCTCGGGGTCAATTGTTAGACAAATACAACTTATCATTTAATTCTAATAACATGGAATTCAGTTTACTAAGCACGCGGACGACTACCAGAGAAGCCCCAAAGTAGCCGACTCCATGGATTTTAATTAGGCCACACAGTCCTAATTACACGTTATCTAATCTCACATTAAGATGATCAGTCCTAAGATGAATTTAGACAGTTACTAGCTAACCGCGACGAACATTCGGGCGTGAATTCTAATTGCTAGTAGGTTGCCCGCAAACGCTGTATGCAACCAACAACTATCCTACCCGACCCGATACTTCGATTTAGTTCTATTTACCTGTGTTACTTAGTCGAGCAGTGAGAGGCACGACATCGCTACTCTTTAACATACACAACATGCGAAACTATCCGAATGTCAATCAACATAATTTAGCATGCGCGTTGGATTAAGCAAAGTAAATAAATGCAATGTAAACAGAACCAATATGCAAATTCATACTCAGATTATCAAAGCAATAATGTCTAACAAAATTCCCCTAAACAAAATCCCAAACCGTCACCCTTACCTTAGCCGCTCATGGCGCGGATCGTCAATCCCGCTCCACCAACGACCATGGAAGAGTTCATCTACCTATTACAAAGGGAAAGTGGAGCTCACTCGCATGCCAACAATGGCGGAGCTCCACGGAAAATAGAGAGAAAATGGGGAAGAAGGAAGGAAAAATCGCCGGAATCGCTTGAGAGAAGAAGGAGAAAAGGCTTGGAGAAGATTTAAAATTCTGCAGAAAAATCGTCTTTTAGCTACTGCCTTCGTCGTAGCGTCGAGACGCTGGGCCTAGCGTCTCGACGCTGTGCCCTAAGTAATCCGCGCGCGCGCGCTGGCGTCGCGACGCAAGGCCAGCGTCGCGACGCTGCCCCGATGAATTTCCTGCGCGCGCCTCCTCCGGAGCGTCTCGACGCCAAGCAGGGTCTCGACGCCAGGGCAGCGTCGAGCTAGCGTCTCGACGCTATCACTCGACGCTTGCTCTCGGGTTTTTCCAGCGTCGAGCCAGCGTCTCGACGCTATAGCTCGACGCTGGTTCTCGGGTTTGGGGCTGATGCAATGCCTCTTCAAGGCTGTTTTGGCCCGTTTCTTCACGGAACAAATTCCCCTCTTCCCGATGCATTCCCGGGGCGCTAAAACTCTGCTTTAAGCTCTCGAACATGCCCAATGGACGCACGAGCTCTTTGCCGCTTTTCTCCTACAAAAGAGATACATTTAATCAATTGGAAGCGGACTTTAGCTATGATTAGGACGTATTTAATAGCTCCAAAATGGAGTTATCACTTCTTCCCTATTCTTCTTACTTAGGTGGGGCCTCTCCTTTGGTTGCCTTTTGATGCAATGCCACTTGTGGGTCACACACTTTGCACTGATTACTTAGCAACCTAAGAGAGACCCCCCTCTTTATTCTATTTTTCATTTTTTTTCAGTTCATCATTTTTTGTAAAGGAGAAGAAGAATGCTTATGTTTCTAAGGGAGAGAGGAATGTTCCTAGGCCTAGGGTGGCCTCCCCCAAACTTCAACTACTCATTGTCCCTAATGAGTGTCTGAGGTGGCACACCCCAAACTTGTCCTAGAAGCATCTAGTCTAAGGTAAAACAAAGAGAATCTAAAGCCCTAGTGGTAGAGGTACTTTTGGGGTACTCCAAATTCAAGCTGTCGAGGCTTGCCAAAATACAATTTATAAACCCGAATACACCGAGCTATTTGTAGCTAAGTGGCAACGGGGTCGATCCACAGGGAAATAAGAAATCTAATCTAACTAAGTCTAATTTGCAAGAAATAAAAGTATGCACAAATTAAAGAATAGTAATTTGGTTTTGGGGGAAGGGAGCTCCTAATTATGCTAACGGAAAATTAAATGATAACGTGCAAAAATTAAACGGATGTGCTTAACTTCGAGAAGTGGACTTGCTCGTTATGGATGTTCGGATCATTGATACGGTTTACGCGTTAGCTAATTCATGCACACAATTCATTTGGTTATTCCTAACTCAAATGACCCAAGGAATTAATTAGAAGCGTGCAATTCTAATTAAACTTAGCCAATAATCTATCCAAGGTAGCGACCCCTAAATCGATTACGTGCTAGTGACGGGAACATTGCGACGGCCTAATCCTAAGACTAATCCGGTTTCTCTCTTGCCTTAAGCCTAACATGAAAACGTTAATTAACTCAGTTAACCAATGTCACTTTGGGCCGAACTAATTAGCCATGCTTAGACCCGTGCTACCTAGCGGTATGGGCAATTATACGTCCCAACCTTTAGCCCTCTATCATGCATAAGAATTAGAGCGTCAATCTAATTTAGCTACACATGCTAGAATTTGATGAAGAACAAGCAAGAGATGCATTAATCAAACTAATTTCTCAACATTTGCAAAAGGGAAAAATCTCCCCAAACATCCAAAACTTACAAACCCATACTCAAAATCAAGCACATACCTTGGTTTAGCCTTCCATGGAGGTTGGATTACTCCAATCCCCCATGGAAGTGCTTGGAATCATGCACAAGAAGGAGAAGAAGTACAAAAAATGGTGAAAAATCGCCTTGGAACCGAGAGGAGAAGCTTGGAGAAGATGGAGAGTGAAAGAATGGCTGCAAAACCGAAGGTTTCACGCCTTTTAAGCTCGTAGCGTCGAGACGCTAGGCCAGCGTCTCGACGCTGTGCCCTAAGTTGGCTGCTGCGCGCGCGCGGGGCGGCGTCGAGACGCGCGCGCGGCGTCGAGCGAGCGTCGAGACGCTTGCGCTCGACGCTTGCTCTCGGGTGGATCTTCAAATGTACGCTTCAGAGTTCGGAGCGTCGAGACGCTCGGCCAGCGTTTCGACGCTGTCGCGCGCGGACACGGCGAGGCGGACACGGGCGTGGGCGCGCGGGCATGGGCGAGGCGGACACGGGCGTGGGCGCGCGGGCATGGGCGAGGCGGAGCGGGCTGGCGCGCGGGCGCGAGGCGAGGCGGCGCGCGCGGGCGCGCGCGCGTTTGGCCGTCTGGGCGCGGGCGTGCGGTGCTTGCGAGCGGCGCGCGCGGGCGCGCGCGCGTGCTGCGTTCGTTGGGCGCCGGCGCCTGGGCGCTGCCCTCTCGGCTCTTAGCCCACTTTTGGGTCGTTTTGGCTCCCGAGCTCCATTTGGCCTATCGTTTTGACCCGAACACTTCCCGAAACATGTTAAATGACCTTTTTAGCCCCGAAAATCATCAATGGACTTCCCGAGCTCTTCACCATGAAATCACCTACAAGGAAGCATTTTAATCAATATATATCATGGTTTTAGCTAGAATTAGGGACATTAAGATAGCTCTATTTTGGAGCTATCAAAATACCCCCGACCTAAATCTTGCTAGTCCTCGAGCAAGGTATACTCTAAATAATCTCCAAAGAATTAAATGCATGCTTGGACTCTAATCTCAATGCTTGTGAAACAAGGTACTTGTAGTAAATTCAAAACCATCAAAAGCATGCAAACGTTGAAATCATTTCAAAATTTAAACTCTTATTCCCTTACGTGTGTGTGTGCTTAGCACCTCTCAACCTAGCTCACGCAAGCCCGGAATAACCTTATATAGTCCTATAACTCGTTTTCCCCCTACTTATGGCGATAAGAACAGTCTAACGGCTTTTAGTGATAGGAATAGCAACAAAACATAAGGCCTAATTTTTATTCTTTTCTTTGAGTACTTTGTACCCATTTTCTTTTCTTTTGAACCATTTTTTTTTATTTTTCTCCAAGAGAGCCTAACACGTCAAACCAAATTTAGCTTCACGTTTTTAAGGACTATTGCTCACTTCTATTAGTTCCCCTTTCATGCAGTGACAACCGTGGGTTACACGATCGCCCCTGGTTACACGGGCAACACAAGAAGGAGGAGCAACTCTAGAGGTTTTATTTTTCATGCATACTTTTTTTTTAGGCAATAGCTTCGCTATACACAAATGAGTTATTACTACTTCTACACATCAAGCCTCCCTAATGGTACCTTTCGGAGTGACAACAAGGTTTCAGACACAATAAGACTATTCTAGACCTACAGAGCTGAGAATAAGAGTGCTATGTGCTTAGTGAATGTAGGGAAATAACAGAAAAAATTTTAAAATAGGCTCAAAATGTGCATACATCGTCAAATTTTCGAATCATGCAAATACGGAGTGTTCACAAGCAAATCACAGACCGTCCTCATCGGACACATGCATTCAGATTCTAATCTAACAGCCAGAGTACACATATGCTCGACAACTACTAAGAAGTCTCATCTCTATGTATCAACAAACTCCACCCCCCACCTTAAGATATGCATTGTCCCCAATGCATTCAACTATAAAAACAATAAAATCCTAAGGGAACAGAAAACCTCCCCTGAATTTAATGGAGCTGACGGGCGGAGATGTGCACCAACGTTCTCCAATGGGCTCTCGAATCGTCGACCGTTCCACCTTTTCTCCTAGGAAAACAAGAAAACAAACAACAATTCAAAAGCTAAAATAAAAACTAAAACAAAGCGATAAACAACAGAAATACAGTTCAAACTCGGGTGCCTCCGAGAAGCGCAAATTTTTAAAGTCGATTGCTCGACTGTATTCTCTTGACCACTCATCCATAGTCAAACTTGGAAGATGCCCCATCCATCTTCCTAATCACCTCTTTCCTGCGAAAATCCATGAACAAGTCTTTCTCTCGTGCCTTCTGTGCACATACAACATCAAATTTAAATTTTGAAGGTTTAACAAAAGGTTGATCCCATAAAATTGATGCAAAAACGTGAGAGAAATTTTCATGCATTCCTAAAGTGCAAGGATCAGCAGGAAAGAACGGGTCATTAACTTTGCCCAAAACATCTTCCACCTTTTCCAAGGGGTGCACATAAGAATTATCAACCAATTGCAAAGTAGAACCAGATTCATGCAAGTCATTCATTTTAAGCTCATCAAAAACAGCATGCGACTCAACATTAACCGGTGGTTCTAAATCTAGCATGGCTTGATTAATCATTTCATTTTCAGTAGTGCAAGGTAAAGTGGAAGGAAGTAGATTAGCAGGGTTCTCAACAGTTGTCAAAGTAGAAACAGATGAATCACAAAATTCAGTCAAGGATGGCTCATGCAACTCATAATCATCAAAAAGTTCAGTTAAAAATAATGGGTCATTCCCATCCTCAACAGTCATGCATTCATTATGAGTTACAGATTCAAAAGTGTCTACTTGACAAAGAGAGAAGACATCATCAACATGCTCTTCTACATCAGGCAAATGCATCTCAACAACCTCTCCGCCATACTCAACAGATAATATGCCCTTATCCACATTAATTTTAGTTTTAGCAGTTTTCATAAAGGGCCTACCTAATAAGATCGAAGCATGCGAAGAGGAATAATTTTCATCCATTTTCAGAACATAAAAGTCAACAGGAAAAATTAATTCATTAACTTGCACTAACACATCTTCAATAATTCCTAAAGGATGCACAGAAGTTCTGTCAGCAAGTTGAATAATTGTTCCTGTTTTAGTCATTCCTTTCAGTTTCAGTTTCTGATAAATGGAATACGACATAACACTAATGGAGGCTCCTAGATCTAGCATTGCTCTTCTAATATGCATACCTCCAATCTTACAAGGGAGAGAGAACATACCTGGATCGCCGCATTTAACCGGTAAGTTCTTTGTGATCACTGAAGAGACGTTCTCACTTACCACGACGCGTTCACTCTCCTTTGTCTTCCTCTGGTTGGTGCAAATTTTCCTGAGGAACTTGGCGTACCTCGGAATTTCCTTCAGGGCGTCCAACAGAGGGATGTTGATCTCTACCTTCTTGAATGTGTCCAGGAACTCCTTCTCGTAGTCCTCCTTAGGCGGTCTCGCTAACCTGCTAGGAAAAGGAGCCTTAGGCACATAAACTCTAGTACATGTAGGATCGAAATTTACCCCATGCCACCGTGGTTCGGGATTTTCTGTCTGTGGCTCAACGTGGCCATGATCGACTTCCACTGGCGGGGTACTCGTGGGAAGCTGCTTCCCACTTCTCAAAGTGACGGCACTAGCGCTCTCCGCGTTCTGGTGCTCAATCACTGTCAACCTCATACTCACTTGAATCACTGCATCGCTCAGAGTTTGAAACTGCTCTCGAGTTTCCTTATGTTGTGATTCAAGCATTTCTTCCAAGGATCTACCTGAAACAGAAAGACGGGGCTGTGAGTTATTTTTCAAAGCAAGAATAGCACTACTTACTTCAAAAAGTTGAGCCTTAAGTTCGTCCACGTCCCTTCTCAGGCGAGCATTCTCCTTGTCTTTATCTGCACCCAATTCCAAGCTTCTAGCAACGTTGGAAATTAAAGCTCTAGCTTCGGCGGGTGTCTTGTCCATGAGCGAGCCTCCACTAGCGGCGTCTATCATCTGCTGCCCTTGGGGAAGCAAACCGTAGTAAAAACCCTGAATGAGGGACTGTTCGGCTATTTGATGATTGGGGCAATCCTCGCATAATCGACCAAACCTCTCCCAGCACTCAAGAACGCTCTCTTCAGCTCCTTGCTCAATTTTCAATATCTCCTTTCTGAGGGCGGCGGCCTTTTTCGCAGGAAAATACCTTTCTAAAAACGCCCTATTCAACTCCTTCCAAGTCGTGATGGATCCGGTCGGTAGGTAAAGTATCCAGTCTCTCGCCTTCTCCTTCAAGGTGAAGGGAAAGGTCCTGAGATGGAGTTGATCTGCGGTGATGTCATCGGTTCTGAACGACGCACACACCATCTGGAATGCCTTGAGGTGTCTGACGGGATCCTCATCTGTATTACCACAAAAAGAGGGTAATAAGTTAATCAGACCAGCTGTAAGTTCAAAATTACCTGTAGCTACCGGATACGAGATACTCGATGTGTTCCGGCCTAGCTCAGATGATGCAAGCTGCCTCATGGTTCTTTGATGCTCATAATTACCCACGACCTCCATCTTGGCGCTTCTTTTGAATTTTCAAAGAATGACTGCGCTCCAAAAACTCAAACAAAAACGCGTAAAATAATACAAAAGAATTAAACTGTACAAAAAGTAAAGAAAATTTTTAAAACCAACAAACTAAACTTAACTAAACTAAATTAATTAAATCCCCGGCAACGGCGCCAATTTTGGTAGAGGTACTTTTGGGGTACTCCAAATTCAAGCTGTCGAGGCTTGCCAAAATACAATTTATAAACCCGAATACACCGAGCTATTTGTAGCTAAGTGGCAACGGGGTCGATCCACAGGGAAATAAGAAATCTAATCTAACTAAGTCTAATTTGCAAGAAATAAAAGTATGCACAAATTAAAGAATAGTAATTTGGTTTTGGGGGAAGGGAGCTCCTAATTATGCTAACGGAAAATTAAATGATAACGTGCAAAAATTAAACGGATGTGCTTAACTTCGAGAAGTGGACTTGCTCGTTATGGATGTTCGGATCATTGATACGGTTTACGCGTTAGCTAATTCATGCACACAATTCATTTGGTTATTCCTAACTCAAATGACCCAAGGAATTAATTAGAAGCGTGCAATTCTAATTAAACTTAGCCAATAATCTATCCAAGGTAGCGACCCCTAAATCGATTACGTGCTAGTGACGGGAACATTGCGACGGCCTAATCCTAAGACTAATCCGGTTTCTCTCTTGCCTTAAGCCTAACATGAAAACGTTAATTAACTCAGTTAACCAATGTCACTTTGGGCCGAACTAATTAGCCATGCTTAGACCCGTGCTACCTAGCGGTATGGGCAATTATACGTCCCAACCTTTAGCCCTCTATCATGCATAAGAATTAGAGCGTCAATCTAATTTAGCTACACATGCTAGAATTTGATGAAGAACAAGCAAGAGAGGCATTAATCAAACTAATTTCTCAACATTTGCAAAAGGGAAAAATCTCCCCAAACATCCAAAACTTACAAACCCATACTCAAAATCAAGCACATACCTTGGTTTAGCCTTCCATGGAGGTTGGATTACTCCAATCCCCCATGGAAGTGCTTGGAATCATGCACAAGAAGGAGAAGAAGTACAAAAAATGGTGAAAAATCGCCTTGGAACCGAGAGGAGAAGCTTGGAGAAGATGGAGAGTGAAAGAATGGCTGCAAAACCGAAGGTTTCACGCCTTTTAAGCTCGTAGCGTCGAGACGCTAGGCCAGCGTCTCGACGCTGTGCCCTAAGTTGGCTGCTGCGCGCGCGCGGGGCGGCGTCGAGACGCGCGCGCGGCGTCGAGCGAGCGTCGAGACGCTTGCGCTCGACGCTTGCTCTCGGGTGGATCTTCAAATGTACGCTTCAGAGTTCGGAGCGTCGAGACGCTCGGCCAGCGTCTCGACGCTGTCGCGCGCGGACACGGCGAGGCGGACACGGGCGTGGGCGCGCGGGCATGGGCGAGGCGGACACGGGCGTGGGCGCGCGGGCATGGGCGAGGCGGAGCGGGCTGGCGCGCGGGCGCGAGGCGAGGCGGCGCGCGCGGGCGCGCGCGCGTCTGGCCGTCTGGGCGCGGGCGTGCGGTGCTTGCGAGCGGCGCGCGCGGGCGCGCGCGCGTGCTGCGTTCGTTGGGCGCCTGGGCGCTGGGCGCCGGCGCCTGGGCGCTGCCCTCTCGGCTCTTAGCCCACTTTTGGGTCGTTTTGGCTCCCGAGCTCCATTTGGCCTATCGTTTTGACCCGAACACTTCCCGAAACATGTTAAATGACCTTTTTAGCCCCGAAAATCATCAATGGACTTCCCGAGCTCTTCACCATGAAATCACTTACAAGGAAGCATTTTAATCAATATATATCATGGTTTTAGCTAGAATTAGGGACATTAAGATAGCTCTATTTTGGAGCTATCACCTAGGCATAGACAGAACATTTAAAAGAAAATATCACAGCAGCAGTAATTTTAAAAACAGACAGTTAAGGGCTTAAAGCTGTGCATGCTGAGCTTTTTAGAGGTTGATTCAAACTAGCAAAGGGTGTCCTATGACACTCATCCAGCATGCTTTTAGATAAGCTATATAAGGTAGTCATGAAAGCAGCAAAAGATGGAATTTAAACAGATCACAGCCTAGCTAAACAGACAGTCCAAAACATGCTTTCAGTCATGAAAATTGCGGGTACCGCAATTATTTCGCAATTAGATCAGGGCAGATATAACAGTGGTTAAGGCCCCTAAGCATGCTCTTTTCAGTCATTCAAGCTCTTCTAAAAATAAAACAAAACTAACCTACCTAGGCTCCTATCATCAGACTATACTAACAAAATTAAAAACATAAAACTAAGCATCTAAAACAGATCAAAAGTGTACTAAAAACAGCATAATTCACATAGTCTATCAGAAAGCAGAAAATTGTTTTTTTTTCTAAGGGAACAGCAATACTCCCTTCAGTGCAATTCAAAACAGCACTCAAACGTCTTCATCCTCATCAGGTTGTCGTGGTCTGGGAGGCACCCATGGAGTCAGGAGATTCGTAAGGAAATCAGGGAAGATGCAACCAAGTTGGTCTGCAACTTCCTTGTCCCTTGCCTGCGCATAAGTGGCCCATTGAGCCATTCTCCTCTGCATATCCATCAGGCAGGCCATGGATAGGGACTGATCAGCAGCCAGCCTATCCAGTTCAAACTCCATATTCCCCTTCCTCTTCAGCCTCAGGCTAGCAGGCAGCTCCAAGTGGCCTGTGTAAGCCATTTGCTGCTCCATGCGCTCGGTGGGGACTCCTGCAAGCAAACATAGCTTGGTTATGGTGTTAGGGAAAAACAGTGGTCCCTTACCTTTCTTGGCGCACTCAGCAATAGCAGCAGTGATGACTTCTCCCACGTTGATCGTGAGACCTCTCATTATCGCATACACCAGCAGCGATCGGCTCTGGTTGATTGTAGTCTCGTGAGTCACTGGGGACAATCTCCTTCTCACGAACGAAAACCAAACAGCCGCCTTAGCCGTGAGGTTGGCACTCATGAGAGTGTGCCTCCCATTGCGTGACACGGTCCAGGAAGCTTCAGGCTGGCCAATGGTCCGAATGGCCTCTTCCAGAACAGCCTCAGTAGGCTCATCAACAATCCGTGCATAATCTGTATGTGTTTGGCCCTTGAGACCATAGGCTTCGTTGATGGCCTTGGCTGAGAAATCCACTTCTACCCCTCTGACCACAGACAGGCCATCCTCAAGGCTGAGCACATTGGCGTAGAAATCGTACACCATGCTCGTGTAGGCTGGATTGGGCGGTCTGCAAAATTCCTCCCAGCCGTGGTTGATCACTCCTGCGCGCAAGAACTGCGGCAGGTCAGCAGGTCGGTCGAGGAAGCCTTTCTCGTGCAGCAACTCCCTCTTCCTCAGCTCAACGCCCCTGGACTCATCGTCAGAGGAAACATACCTCACTGACTGAGGCTCATCTTCAGGGAAAAGCTTGGCTTTCCCTTTATCTGTTGGCTTGGCTGACTCTGCAGCCTCAACCTTGAGTCGTTTGAGCGAAGGCTCAGTGCTCTCTTCGTCTGCTGAAGGCGCCCTTTTAGCCTTCTTCTTTTTCAGCTTCTTGGATCGCCTAGCCTTGACAATCTTGGCCTTCTTCTTCTTGAGCTTTGCCTCAATGTTGATCTGCTGCAGGCATGCCCCCAGCGTTTCTTCCATGGAGTCATCCTGCTGTGCAGGACTCTCTGGGCTAGCTTCCCTCGCAGGCGAGAAGACCTCGTCTTCACCACCTTCCCCACTGCCCTGAGTGGATTCCTGGTACTCCCCATAGGGGAATTCAGGGTCAGGCCGTGGAGGCGTGTGCGAAGGTGTGGCACTCTGCTCTGCTGTAGGCGTCTGCACGGAATTCAGTGGTGAAGACGGCGTCTCAGGGCTCTGTGCAGGCGGCGATGATGAAAACTCTGGGCTACGCACTGGTTCAGATGGTGAAGGGCTGTGCGCAGGTGAGGCAGATGGCGTCGAACCCTTCTTGGTTGACTCGTGGGACGCACGATCCGTTTCTTGACTCTCCACAGAGGGAGTCTTCGCTTTGCTTGGTCCGGCGGCCGTCTCGACACTCCACCGGCGCTTCTTGGGCGTGCCCGCTGGTTCAGAAGGGCCAGCAGGGATTTCTGTGACAACCCTCCACTTCCTCCTACGGATCGGAAGTTTGGGAAGAGGTCCGGTGCGTACAGCACCAGCATCTGCAAGGGTCAGAAGTGCTTCCCTTGCAGCCGCTTCAGCTGCGTCATCAGCCTTCTTCTTGGCTGCGGATCTTTCAGCCCTTGTGGACACCATTGTCGAATCTTGGAGATTTGGAGAGAAGAATCAAAGATGAAAAGAATCGCAGCTTTCTTGGAAATCAGAGAGTGAGAGAATCGTATCGATCGAGCGCCTTCTAACGGATATAAAGGCAACGGCTAAATCCCAACGGCTATATTTTGCGGATCCTGCAATTCCAGCGCAATTTTAGGGATTCTTTTTTATCTAAATGGCAAACTTTGCTCGTCCGTATCTTTTATTTGGTTCGATCGTTTCTTGATTTTTAAAGCTGAGATGACTCTCCTTGATCCCCTCTTTCGATTCCCTATAAAAACAAATAAAACAAACATTAAATACTTAATTAAAATCACACCACAAAACACACAAATGATAACCGGAAAAAGTGAAAAAAAAAATAAACTAAGGCATTAGCCTTGACTAAACGAGCACAGTGACCACTCGTTCTTTCTCGTTTTTAGTTTCATGCTTCATTCAAGAGGAAGGCCGAGAGAGTCTTCACATCTCCTTCCTCATAGTAGTGCTTCAACCTCGCCCCATTGACCATAAATGGCTGACCTTGCTGCAAGTTCTTTATCTCTATTTCACCATGAACAAACACATTAGTAATGACAAATGGACCCGACCATCTAGACTTAAGTTTCCCTGGAAATAGTTTCAACCGTGAGTTAAACAACAAAACAAGTTGACCCTTCTTAAAGTCCTTAACTCTAAGTCTACTATCGTGCCAAATCTTGGTTTTTTCCTTGTACATCTTAGCATTCTCATAGGCCATATGCCTAAGCTCATCAAGCTCATGTAATTGCAAAGACCTCAGTGTCCCCGCATCCTTTACACAAAAATTCAATTCCTTCATGGCCCAAAATGCTTTGTTTTCTAACTCAAGTGGTAAGTGACAAGCCTTGCCATATACCAGCCTATAAGGGGACATACCTAGGGGTGTCTTATATGCTGTCCTATAAGCCCAAAGTGCATCCTCAAGTTTGAAGGACCAGTCTTTCCTATTAGGTTTCACCACTTTTTCTAGGATGTTCTTAATTTCCCTTTTTGAAATTTCAGCCTGTCCATTCGAGTGTGGGTGATAGGGAGTGGCTACTCTATGTCTAATGTTATATTTAGCCAACACTCTCTCCATAGCCTTGTTAATGAAATGGGACCCCTCATCACTAATGATGGCACGAGGTGTCCCAAACCTAGTAAAAATGTGCCTATGCAAGAAGTTGGTGACTGTTTTAGCATCATTATTAGGACATGCTTTGGCTTCTACCCACTTGGACACATAGTCCACTGCTACTAATATGTACAGGTTACCTGATGATGGAGGGAATGGCCCCATGAAGTCAATGCCCCACACATCAAAGAGCTCCAACTCTAAGATATAGGTGAGGGGCATCTCATCCTTTCGACTGAGGTTACCTGTTCTTTGGCATTCGTCACAGCTGTGGGCATAGTTGTGGGCATCCTTGAAGATTGTTGGCCAATAGTAGCCACTCTGAAATACCTTTGCAGCTGTTCTTTGGCCACCAAAGTGTCCACCATAAGGAGATGTGTGACAGTGCTGCAGCACAGACTTCGCTTCAACAGCTGAAACACACTTCCTCAGCAAGCCATCAGCACAGGTTCTGTAAAGTGTGGGGTCATCCCAGATGAATTTCCTTGCTTCATGAAGGAACCTCTTCTTCTCTTGTCCTCCCTTGAAAACTGGTAATACCTGTGATGCACGGAAGTTAGCAATGTCAGCAAACCAAGGTTCCTCATCGTTATCACGATGAGTCAAAACAAAGACATGTTAATCAATAAAAGCATCAGAAATTGCGGGCTCCGCAATTTTTTCGCAATTGTGCTGCAATCGAGAAAGGTGATCTGCAACCACATTTTCACATCCCTTCTTGTCTCGAATGTCCAAATCAAACTCCTGCAGTAATAGCACCCACCTAATCAACCTAGACTTAGCATCAGCCTTCCTCATAAGATATTTCAAGGCAGAATGGTCAGTGTATACAATTGTCCTAGTGCCTACAATATAGTTCCTGAATTTCTCACAAGCAAACACTACAGCAAGCATCTCTTTCTCAGTAGTTGTATAATTACATTGAGCCTCATTCAAGGTCTTACTAGCATAATATACAGGATGTGTTAGCTTGTCAATCTTCTGGCCTAACATCACTCCTACAGCATAGTCACTGGCATCGCATAACATCTCAAAGGGCAGATCCCAATTTGGTCCTACTATGATAGGGGCTGTGACTAGTGCTTTCTTAAGGGTGGTCCAAGCTACTACACATTCCTTAGAGAAGATGAATGGCTTATTTAATTCTAGAAGCTCACACAGAGGCTTGGCTATCTTAGAAAAGTCCTTAATGAACCTTCTGTAGAAGCCAGCATGCCCTAAGAAACTTCTAATGGCCTTGACATTCTGAGGCTCTACCAACTTCTCTATGATCTCAATTTTGGCTCGGTCAACTTCGACACCTGCCCTCGACACTCTATGTCCTAAGACAATCCCCTCATCCACCATAAAATGGCATTTTTCCCAATTTAGGACTAGGTTGGTCTCCTCACACCTAGCCAGGACTTGTCCTAGGTTCTCTAGACAGTTTGAAAATGAGTCCCCAAAGACTGAGAAGTCATCCATGAATATTTCTATCATGGACTCATCCAACTAAGAGAAGATTGCCATCATGCACCTTTGGAAAGTTGCCGGTGCATTGCATAAGCCAAAAGGCATTCTGCGAAAGGCAAAAGTTCCAAAAGGGCAAGTGAAGGTGGTCTTCTCTTGATCCTTAGGGTCTATGGTTATTTGATTATAGCCTGAATACCCGTCTAAGAAACAATAGTAGGCTCTACCAGCTATTCTGTCTAGCATCTGGTCAATGAACGGGAGAGGGAAGTGATCTTTTTTAGTTTCTTTATTTAATTTCCTGTAATCCATACACACTCTCCACCCTGTGACAGTCCTTGTTGGAATCAGTTCGTTGTTCTCATTGACTACCACAGTTATTCCCCCCTTTTTAGGTACACATTGGATGGGGCTCACCCACTGGCTACTAGCTATTGGGAAGATCACTCCTGCATCTAACCATTTTATTATTTCCTTCTTTACTACCTCTTTCATAGAGGGGTTTAGCCTACGTTGGTGATCTACCCTAGGTGTGTGCTCTTCCTCTAATATAATTTTGTGCATGCAATAAGAAGGGCTAATGCCTCGAATATCAGCAATAGTCCATGCTATAGCCTTCCTATGTTGCTTAAGCAGTAAAATCAGTTCAACCTCATGCTTTTCACTTAATTTAGAAGAAATGATAACAGGCAGAGTTTCATTACTTCCTAGATATGCATACTTGAGGTGAGTAGGTAGTGGTTTCAGTTCTAAAACAGGTGGATGCTCAATGGAGGGCTTTAAAGGATTCACAGATCTATCAGTTAGGTCTATATTCATACATACATGTTGTGGTTTATCTACAGGCATATCCATTATGTCAGATACATTCAAGTCAGCTATATCTAATTGTACATATTCATTAGCATGCTTAGTTAATAATACATGCTCCAATTGTTCCTCCATCAAGGAGTCTACTACGTCCATGCTAGCATAGGATTCAAGGTCAGAGGGGTACCTTAAAGCTTTATATACACTAAACTTCACCTCTTCATCATGAACCCTCATAGTAAGCTCACCTTTTTGGACGTCTATAAGTGCCCTACCTGTGGCTAGAAATGGTCTGCCTAGCAGGATGGGGACCTCCTTGTCTGCCTCATAGTCCAGGACAATGAAATCTGCAAGGAAAATAAATTTGTCAACTTTCACTAGAATATCCTCAATCTTACCTTCAGGGTATGCGATGGATCTGTCTGCTAGTTGTAAAGTGACAGTGGTTGGACGTGCTTCTCCTATTCCCAACTGGCGGAATAGGGACAGGGGCATGAGATTTATGCTGGCGCCCAGGTCACAAAGCGCTCTGCCCACGTGCTTGCCTCCAAGTTCTACAGGTAAGGTGAAGGAACCAGGATCCTTCTCCTTCTTGGGCAGCTTGTTCTGGAGGATGGCACTGCACTCCTCAGTGAGGTTTACTGTTTCAAACTCACCAATTATTTTTTTGTTAGTAATGATGTCCTTCAAAAACTTTACATAAGAAGGCATAGACTGTAAAACTTCTACAAAAGGAATGTTAACATGCACTTGCTTAAGAATTTCTAAGAATTTATTAAAATGAACTTCCTGTTCCTGCTTCTTCTTAAGCCTTCGAGGGTATGGAGGTGGTGGCACATATGCAGGCACGTCAGGGCGCCTTAGGATAGGTGGAGGCCTTGGAATTTCTTCTATCTCCTCAACAATTGGCTCTAGCCTGGTTCCTGATGTGCTAGTTGGTGGTGGACCTTGGTTTGGCAGAGACTCCAGTGGAGCACTAGACTCATTGTTCTCTACTCTCTTTGGGGCTTCTTTAGTGTTGCTCACCAATGGTCTCCCACTTCTAAGTTCAATTGTAACTCTTGGACAACATGGAACCTCCAGCAGATGAGTTTAGAACTTGTCTGGTGCTGGGGTTACATCCTTTAAAGAAGACTTCTATTTGGATACACCATGGAATGCCATGGTGTGGACATTTAATGAGAAGGTCTTTGAATCTTGTCCAAGCTTCGTGAAGAGACTCACTCGGAGCTTGTTTGAATTTGATGATATCATCACGAAAGGTCGAATTCCTATCTGGTGGGAAATATTTGACTAGGAATTTTTCTGCTAAGTCTGTCCAATTGAGGACAGATCCTGAGGGTAATGAATTTAACCACGTTTTGGCTTTGTCCCTCAAAGAGTAAGGGAAAAGATATAGCCTCAGGGCTTCTTGGGAAACTCCAGGAATGAGGAAGGTATCACTGACTTCTAGGAAGTTCCTAAGGTGGTTATGGGGGTCCTCATTTTCTATTCCAAAGAATTGTCCCACAGTGGACAACATTTGGAACATCACTGGTTTTAACTCGAATGAGTTGGCAGTGATTTCAGGACGGATTATGCTGGGGTTCAGCTCCCCAGGCATAGGTACTAGATACGAAAGGATGGCGCTATCCTTGTCATTCGCTATTTCAATGGGATTGCGAGTGACAGGCACCAGGTTTTGATCTCTTCCAGCCATTTCTTCTTAAGTGGATTGCGGAGACTCTGCGGTTTCAGCAATTATTTGAGGTAAAAGGGGTTGTTTAAAGAGACGTTTCTTGGCTCTATTTCTAGCTTTAAATAATCTCTCAGGCTCAGGGTTGAACTCTAGATCACTACTTGGAGTCTCATTCATAAACTACCCTAAATGGTACCTGAAGAAGAAATGAAGATGGATCAAATTCAATGGAAAATAACTTGGTGTTTCAGACTTAACAAACTTCGTTTTCACTTAAAATAAATCCCCGGCAGCGGCGCCAAAAACTTGTTGCGTGCTCAATGTGTTAATAAGAATAGGCAAGAAGGTAGAGAGAGCACTCAGAACATGCAAGCATACATGGTCTCACAGCAAGTAGTAAGTATATTTCATTCGTTTTTTCCACAGAGACTTATTTTTAGCTATTAACGAAGTGTATTTGTTAAGAAAGAAGGGGTGGTTTTGATGGGGTAAAATTGGTTTTTAATTATCTAATTTTTGCTGAATGTGTAAAGGAATGCAACATAAACAAATGCAAGTTGAAATGAGACTCAAAAGACAAGAGATGGAATTAATAAACGAAGAAGAAAACAGCTAAACAGAATGGTAACTTAGCAGAATTGCGGACACCGCAATTTTACCGCAATTGAATAACAGCGAAAGTGTGTAAATGGGTGAATTGAGGGCTACTAATGACTAACCTATAGGCATTTTTATATGATTCTCAAGCACTGGATCTACTCTCTATGCATCAAACTCACTCTATCTCATGTATCGTCCGATTCCATGCATTAGATTCTTTAGTTTACTCGACTCAAAGTAAGGTCTTAAGCATCTTGTTAAAACAGAAGTGTTTAGTTTGTACTAGGGAAACGCCTATTCCTAGGCCGTTTCCTGGTTACCATGAAAGGCTAGCATGATTATACGACTCTGAACTCTTACTCCTTCCAGAGGTTAGGAGTTCTTTAGACAAAATGGATGGCCAATCGAAATTGCCCGTGGGATGAAGCTTACATACAATCAATGCTTCGAGAGCTATCCTACATGCTTGGTTCACGTTTTTTAGCCTATAGTTCTGTCATTAGCATGCCCCTAAGTGACTTAGCTACTCATGGTTATACAGAGAACAGAAATATAAAATAAAACAGACATGCTTAGAAAGGAAATGTACTCAAAACAGTAAGACAAAACCGTAGCAGCAGAAGATGGAAACTGTGAAATGAAGTCTTGCAATTTGATTACTTTGAATGTTGAACGGACAAAAGGAAACTTAAAGGAAATAATTCAAAGACAGACAGCAACGAAATGCAGTAGGTAGAACACTAAACTAGAAACAACAACTGATCACAGCTAGAAATTAGAACAGAAAAACAGAAAGCAGGAAATGACGCGTGAAAGCTTTGTCGCAATCGCCTCGAATGAAGGATCAAAAAGAGCAGCCTTGCTTGGATGAATCCAATCGGGAGAGAAGAAGAATCTCCTCTCCTTCCTATCAGATTATCGACTCCAACAGCTGAGCTTCGCAAACCAACAGACGGCAAAGGAAAAACAGGAGAACAGATGGACTGCGAGAAGACTCTACGCTTTCGGATGATGCTTGAACCTCCGACTTTGACCCCCTTTTATAGTAGTTTGCAGGTGCGTTTGGGCCAAGGAGAACCATCAATCTTCAACGTCATATATCGGAATGGATGGAGGAGAAAGAACGAATCCCTGAAATTACGGAAATTAACAGAAAAGGATCAGTCAACTTACGGTTTTCACTTGAATAATTGCGGCTTCAGCAATGTTTTCGCAATGCTGTCGCAATGCAGTTTTTTTCATTCTTTTCCTTCGGTTTTCAACCCTTTTCTTTCCTATTGTGCATAAGTCCTAATTTAGCTACCTTCTTCTCATTCTCATATTTAAACATAGGTTTAGGCTAAATGCTATCAAAAACACCTAAAAGTGTACATCTTCTTAAGCTAAATGGGTCCTAAATAAGTCACTTTCAGAGACTTAACACTCACCCACATCCTGGGTGATCCCATAAATCCTCTTTCGCAGTGTCATGGCCAAGGATGCGGGGAAGTATTTTTCCAGAAATACCCGCTTCATGTCCTGCCACGTTGTGATTGATCCGGAGGGCAGATAATATAGCCAATCCTTGGCTTTGTCCTTGAGCGTGAAGGGGAATGCCCTCATGTTCAACTGCTCCTCCGTGACTCCAGCGGGCTTCATCCCCGCGCAGACGCAGTGGAATTCCATAAGATGTTTATTCGCGTACTCCCATGCTTTACCATGAAAAGAAGGTAACTGGTGAATTAAACCTGAC
Source organism: Herpetospermum pedunculosum (assembly GCA_028017165.1). Classification (NCBI taxonomy): domain Eukaryota; kingdom Viridiplantae; phylum Streptophyta; class Magnoliopsida; order Cucurbitales; family Cucurbitaceae; genus Herpetospermum; species Herpetospermum pedunculosum. The sequence continues at coordinate 20,984,414 of CM051528.1, forward strand.
TTTAACTCAAAGTTACCTGCTACCACGGGGTAGTTTATGCACAAAGGCTGTAGGTTCAAATCTGGCGCTGCCAGTTGTTTTAGCGTCCGCGGCGCATCGCCTTGCGCCATCTCCTCAAACAAGAAGGGATTGCCTTCTTCTTCTCCAAACAGTCGCTGCCCCTCCCGGGCTTCTCTCCTTAACCGCCGCTCCTCTCTGTCGATTTCTGGGATAAACTGCAATCCACTAACCCTAGAGGAACGGGTCATACACAAACAAAAATTCAAACATACAATATACAAACAGAAAATTTTTTCAGCACACCATCAATCAATCAATTTCAAAAATCAATCATAATTTTAATCAAATTTGCCTTCTCCCCGGCAACGGCGCCAATTTTGGTGTGAAGATTTTTGAATATCCTCTAATCTCAAGCTGTCGAAGCTTGCCAAAATACGATTTATAAGCCTATAACCAAGGCTTTGCAGCCAGTGGTAACAGGGTCGATCCAAGGAGAAGGTATGACTAAGATTAATATTAAAATTGAAATTAATTAATTGATTTGTTTGTAACGGGGGGATTTTTCAGCATGCAAAGGAATACAAGTTAACGCTAACGGAAGAATAAAAATAGAGAGACGCGTGCACGTGATAGCTCCAAAATAGAGCTATCTTAATGTCCCTAATTCTAGCTAAAACCATGATATATATTGATTAAAATGCTTCCTTGTAGGTGATTTCATGGTGAAGAGCTCGGGAAGTCCATTGATGATTTTCGGGGCTAAAAAGGTCATTTAACATGTTTCGGGAAGTGTTCGGGTCAAAACGATAGGCCAAACGGAGCTCGGGAGCCAAAACGACCCAAAAGTGGGCTAAGAGCCGAGAGGGCAGCGCCCAGCGCCCAGGCGCCCAACGAACGCAGCACGCGCGCGCGCCCGCGCGCGCCGCTCGCAAGCACCGCACGCCCGCGCCCAGACGGCCAGACGCGCGCGCGCCCGCGCGCGCCGCCTCGCCTCGCGCCCGCGCGCCAGCCCGCTCCGCCTCGCCCATGTCCGCGCGCGCCCGCGCGCCCACGCCCGCTCCGCCTCGCCCATGTCCGCGCGTGCCCGCGCGCCCACGCCCGTGTCCGCCTCGCCGTGTCCGCGCGCGACAGCGTCGAGACGCTGGCCGAGCGTCTCGACGCTCCGAACTCTGAAGCGTACATTTGAAGATCCACCCGAGAGCAAGCGTCGAGCGCAAGCGTCTCGACGCTCGCTCGACGCCGCGCGCGCGTCTCGACGCCGCCCCGCGCGCGCGCAGCAGCCAACTTAGGGCACAGCGTCGAGACGCTGGCCTAGCGTCTCGACGCTACGAGCTTAAAAGGCGTGAAACCTTCGGTTTTGCAGCCATTCTTTAATTCTTCTTCTTCCCCAAGCTTCTCCTCTCGGTTCCAAGGCGATTTTTCCACCATTTTTGTACTTCTTCTCCTTCTTGTGCATGATTCCAAGCTCTTCCATGGTGGATTGGAGTAATCCAACCTCCATGGAAGGCTAAACCAAGGTATGTGCTTGATTTTGAGTATGGGTTTGTAAGTTTTGGATGTTTGGGGAGATTTTTCCCTTTTGCAAATGTTGAGAAATTAGTTTGATTAATGCATCTCTTGCTTGTTCTTCATCAAATTCTAGCATGTGTAGCTAAATTAGATTGACGCTCTAATTCTTATGCATGATAGAGGGCTAAAGGTTGGGACGTATAATTGCCCATACCGCTAGGTAGCACGGGTCTAAGCATGGCTAATTAGTTCGGCCCAAAGTGACATTGGTTAACTGAGTTAATTAACGTTTTCATGTTAGGCTTAAGGCAAGAGAGAAACCGGATTAGTCTTAGGATTAGGCCGTCGCAATGTTCCCGTCACTAGCACGTAATCGATTTAGGGGTCGCTACCTTAGATAGATTATTGGCTAAGTTTAATTAGAATTGCACGCTTCTAATTAATTCCTTTGGGTCATTTGAGTTAGGAATAACTAAATGAATTGTGTGCATGAATTAGCTAACGCGTAAATCGTATCAATGATCCGAACATCCATAACGAGCAAGTCCACTTCTCGAAGTTAAGCACAACCGTTCAATTTTTGCACATTTTCATTTAATTTTCCGTTAGTAGCATAATTAGGAGCTCCCTTCCCCCAAAACCAAATTACCATTCTTTAATTTGTGCATTCTTTTATTTCTAGCAAATTAGACTTAGTTAGATTAAATTTCTTATTTCCCTGTGGATCGACCCCGTTGCCACTTAGCTACAAATAGCTCGGTGTATCGGGTTTATAAATTGTATTTTGGCAAGCCTCGACAGCTTGAATTTGGAGTACCCCAAAAGTACATCTACCAAAATTGGCGCCGTTGCCGGGGACTTAATTAATTTAGTTTAGTTAAGTTTAGTTTGTTGGTTTTAAAATTTTTCTTTATTTCTTTTTGTACAGTTTAATTCTTTTGTATTATTTTACGCGTTTTGTTTGAGTTTTTGGAGCGCAGCATTCTTTGAAAATCCAAAAGAAGCGCCAAGATGGAGGTCGTGGGTAATCTTGAGCATCAAAGAACCATGAGGGAGCTTGCATCATCTGAGCTAGGCCGGAACACGTCGAGTATCTTGTATCCGGTAGCTGCAGGTAATTTTGAACTTAAAGCTGGTCTGATTAACTTATTACCTTCTTTTTGTGGTAATACAGATGAGGATCCCGTCAGACACCTCAAGGCATTCAAGATGGTGTGTGCGTCATTCAGGACCGATAACACCACTGCAGATCAACTCCATCTCAGGACCTTTCCTTTCACCTTGAAGGAGAAGGCGAGAGATTGGATGCATTACCTTCCGACTGGGTCCATCACTTCTTGGGAAGAGCTGCAGGGAGCGTTTTATGCGAAGTATTTTCCACCTCCCAAGGTCGCCGCCCTCAGAAAGGAGATACTAAAAATTGAGCAGGGAGCTGAAGAGAGCGTTCTTGAGTGCTGGGAGAGGTTTGGTCGATTATGCGAGGATTGCCCCAATCATCAAATAGCCGAACAGTCCCTCATTCAGGGTTTTTACTACGGTTTGCTTCCCCAAGGGCAGCAGATGATAGACGCCGCTAGTGGAGGCTCGCTCATGGACAAGACACCCGCTGAAGCTAGAGTTTTAATTTCTAACATAGCTATAAGCTTAGAGCGGAGTGAAGATGGAGACAAGGAGAAGGCTCGCCTGAAGAAGGATGTGGAAGAGCTTAAGGCTCAGCTTTTCGAGGTAAGTAATACTGTTCTTGCCTTAAGGGATGATGTTCTGAAAGTCCAATCTTCTGTTTCAGGTAAATCTGTTGAGGACATGTTGCAAGCTATCCTTACGATCACCTCGTCCAAGCTCGATAACGTTGGCACTCAGATGCAAGGAATTAAAGAAGAAATGTCTCAGATGACTTGCAAGATCAACAGGATGGAAGAGAAAACTGAGAGTTTGAGTGCCATCACTTTGAGAAGTGGGAAGCAGCTTCCCACGAGTACCCCGCCAGTGGAAGTCGATCATGGCCACGTTGAGCCACAGACAGAAAATCCCGAACCACGGTGGCATGGGGTAAATTTCGATCCTACATGTACTAGAGTTTATGTGCCTAAGGCTCCTTTTCCTAGCAGGTTAGCGAGACCGCCTAAGGAGGACTACGAGAAGGAGTTCCTGGACACATTCAAAAAGGTAGAGATCAACATCCCTCTGTTGGATGCCATCAAGCAAATCCCAAGGTACGCTAAGTTCCTGAAGGAGTTATGCACCAACAGGAGGAAGACAAAAGAGAAAGAGCGCGTCGTGGTAAGTAAAAATGTCTCCGCTTTAATCACGAAGAACTTACCAGAAAAATGCGACGATCCAGGTATGTTTTCTCTCCCTTGCACTATTGGAGGTAAGAAAATTAGAAGAGCCATGCTAGATCTAGGAGCCTCCATTAGTGTTATGCCTCACTCTGTTTATCAGGATTTGAATTTAAAAGAAATACAGGAAACCGGTGTTGTTATACAACTTGCTGATAGGTCTTGCATACATCCTTTAGGGGTAGTGGAAGATGTATTAGTTAATGTTAACGGGCTGATTTTTCCTGCGGATTTTTATATTCTGAAAATGGATAGAAATTCTGATTCTTCGTCTGCGTCGATCTTATTAGGTAGGCCCTTTATGAAAACTGCTAAAACTAAGATAAATGTAGATAAGGGCACTTTATCTGTTGAGTATCGTGGACAAGTTGTTGAGGTTGATGTGTCTAATGAGTTGGAGCATGATGAGAGCGTCCACTCTCTTTGTCAAGTAGATACAATTGAATCGTTAGTTCAGGAAGAGTGCATGTATGATAGAGATGGGGATGACCCATTATTTTTGACTGATCTTTTTGATGAATCTGATATGCATGAATCTTCCATGTCTGAACTTTGTGATTCAACTGTCTCTTCTTTGGCAACTGATCAGAATCATGCTAAAATGCTCCCCTCTACTTTGCAGGCACCTAAATTGGAGTTGAAAGACTTACCTGACCATCTCAAATACGCGTATTTGGGGGAGGATGAGACGTTGCCGGTCATCATAGCGAAAGACCTTATGCCGGCTCAGGAAGGGAAGTTAATGGAAGTTCTTAAAGAGCACAAGCTGGCGATTGGATGGACATTAGCAGATTTACATGGGCTAAGTCCAGCTACGTGCATGCACAGAATCCTGCTCGAGGATGGAGCGAAACCTTCACGAGAGCCCCAAAGGAGGCTCAATCCAGCGATGAAGGAAGTAGTAGTTTCTGAGATTCTCAAACTCCTCGAGGCAGGTATCATCTATCCTATCTCAGATAGTAAATGGGTTAGTCCTATCCATGTTGTTCCTAAGAAAACTGGCATGACTGTGGTTAGGAATGAGAAAAATGAATTAGTGCCCAAAAGGATTCAAAATGGATGGAGAATGTGCATAGACTTTAGGAAGCTTAATGAGGTCACTAGGAAGGACCATTTTCCCATTCCTTTTATTGATCAGATGGTGGAGCGTTTAGCTGGGAAGCCATTCTTTTGTTTTCTCGATGGTTTCTCTGGCTTTTACCAAATCCCCATAGCCATAGAAGACCAAGAGAAAACAACGTTCACGTGCCCCTTTGGCACATTTGCATTTAGAAGGATGCCTTTTGGGCTTTGTAACGCTCCTGGTACATTTCAGAGATGCATGATGAGTATATTTTCTGAGTTTGTAGAAAAATGCATTGAAGTGTTCATGGATGATTTTACAGTTTATGGCAATTCCTTCGATGACTGTTTAGATAATTTATCGCGTGTCCTGAAAAGATGTATTGAGATGAACCTTGTTCTAAATTTTGAAAAATGTCACTTTATGGCTAGTCAAGGTATCGTTTTAGGGCATGTGGTTTCTGCTAAGGGTATAGAGGTAGATAAGGCTAAAATCGATGTTATCTCTAATCTGCCATACCCAACAAATGTTAGGGAGGTTCGGTCTTTTCTTGGCCATGCAGGGTTTTATCGCAGGTTTATCCAGGACTTCTCCAAGGTTGCCATGCCTATGACGTACCTCCTTCAGAAGGATGTAGCGTTCGATTTTGGGGAGGAGTGCCGAAAAGCCTTCGATTTGCTCAAAGATAGTTTGACAAGCGCGCCCATCATACACCCACCCCAGTGGGACTTGCCGTTCGAAATTATGTGCGACGCCAGCAACTATGCCTTGGGAGCCGTGCTCGGTCAGAGGATCGAGAACAAGAGCCGTGTCATCTACTACGCCTCCAGGACGCTTAATCCAGCGTAGTGCAATTACACGACAACGGAAAAAGAACTTCTTTCTATTGTATTTGCGCTTGATAAATTTCGTCCTTACATTATTGGCTCTCAAGTAACTGTTTTCTCTGATCATGCAGCTGTTCGGTACCTGATGACCAAGAAGGATGCAAAACCGAGGCTACTTCGGTGGATTTTGCTTCTCCAGGACTTCGATGTGAAGATCAAGGATAAGAGAGGAGCAGAAAACCCGGTAGCCGACCATTTGAGCCGCTTGGTCAGAAAGGAAGACCTCCTGCCTCTGAATGAAGATTTCCCCGATGAGACACTCTTCAGACTTGATACAGTCCTTCCCTGGTATGCTGATATGGTAAATTACTTGGCCACAGGTAATTTTCCTTCTGGTTTCTCTCATAGTAGGAAAGCGAAGTTGAAAAGCGACGCTAAGTACTATGTTTGGGAGGATCCCAATTTATGGAAGTTCTGTTCTGATCAAATAATTAGGAGATGTGTCCCTGAGAATGAGCATGCGTCTATTCTTGCTTTCTGTCATGATTATGCATGTGGGGGACATTTCGGGCCTAGGAGGACAGCTAGGAAAGTTTTAGATAGTGGGTTTTACTGGACTTCTCTGTTTAAAGATGCGCATGAAATTTGTAAAACCTGCGATAGATGTCAAAGAATAGGGTCGATATCTGGTAGAAATGAAATGCCTCAAACCCCTGTCTTAGTCTGTGAAATCTTTGACGTTTGGGGCATGGATTTTATGGGACCCTTCCCGCCTTCTTGTGGTTTTTCTTACATATTGCTGGCTGTTGATTATGTTTCCAAGTGGGTTGAGGCGAAAGCCACAAAGACTAACGATGCTAATTCTGTTGTTAGGTTCGTTCAGTCTCGTATTTTTACCAGGTTTGGAATCCCACGAGCCATAATCAGTGACCAGGGAACTCATTTTTGCAACCGATCTGTGGAGGCTTTGCTGAGGAAGTATGGTGTGCATCATCGCGTGTCCACCGCCTACCATCCCCAAGCCAATGGGCAAGCCGAGGTCTCCAACAGAGAGGTAAAGTCAATTCTGGAGAAAACCGTGAGACCGAGCAGGAAGGATTGGAGCGATCGTTTGCAGGATGCTTTGTGGGCCTACCGCACCGCCTACAAAACCCCTATCGGTATGTCCCCATACCGGTTGGTGTTTGGTAAGGCATGCCACTTACCCGTGGAGATTGAGCACAAAGCATTCTGGGCGATCAAGAAGTGTAACATGAGCCCTGACGAAGCTGGCGAGGCACGATTGCTTCAGTTACAGGAATTGGAGGAATTGCGTTTGGACTCCTAAGAGAACTCCAGGATCTATAAAGAGAAGTCCAAACAGTTTCATGACCGAAGGATCTTAAAGAAAGACTTCGAAGTCGGTCAGAAAGTTCTGCTCTTCGATTCCCGTTTGAAGTTCATGCCAGGTAAGCTTCGTTCCCGTTGGAAAGGACCCTATACCATAACTAAAATTTCTCCTTATGGCAGTGTAGAGATTCAGAGCTTGGACTCGGATGAGGTGCAGAAAGTGAATGGGCACCGGTTGAAGATTTTCCACGAGGGGGACGCTGAGTGCTATGACGCCACATTACTTCTAGCGCCGCCCCCGATCGACTATGGATGAGTGGAAGAGTGAATACAGTCGAGCAATCGACTTTAAAAATTTGCGCTTCTCGGAGGCACCCGAGTTTGGACTGTAATTCTGTTCTTTATTGCTTTGTTCTTGTATATATTTGCTTTTGAGTTGTTGTTTGTTTTCTTGTTTTCCTAGGAGAAAAGGTGGAACGGTCGACGATTCGAGAGCCCATTGGAGGACGTTGGTGCACATCTCCGCCCGTCAGCTCCATAAAATTCAGGGGAGGTTTTCTGTTCCCTTAGAATTTTATTGTTTTTATAGTTGAATGCATTGGGGACAATGCATATCTTAAGGTGGGGGGTGGAGTTTGTTGATAAATAGAGATGAGACTTCTTAGTAGTTGTCGAGCATATGTGTACTCTGGCTGTTAGATTAGAATCTGAATGCATGTGTCCGATGAGGACGGTCTGTGATTTGCTTGTGAACACTCCGTATTTGCATGATTCGAAAATTTGACGATGTATGCACATTTTGAGCCTATTTTAAAAATTTTTCTGTTATTTCCCTACATTCACTGAGCACATAGCACTCTTATTCTCAGCTCTGTAGGTCTAGAATAGTCTTATTGTGTCTGAAACCTTGTTGTCACTCCGAAAGGTACCATTAGGGAGGCTTGATGTGTAGAATTAGTAATGACTCATCTGTGTATAGCGAAGCTATTGCCTAAAAAAAAAGTATGCATGAAAAATAAAACCTCTAGAGTTGCTCCTCCTTCTTGTGTTGCCCGTGTAACCAGGGGCGATCGTGTAACCCACGGTTGTCACTGCATGAAAGGGGAACTAATAGAAGTGAGCAATAGTCCTTAAAAACGTGAAGCTAAATTTGGTTTGACGTGTTAGGCTCTCTTGGAGAAAAATAAAAAAAAATGGTTCAAAAGAAAAGAAAATGGGTACAAAGTACTCAAAGAAAAGAATAAAAATTAGGCCTTATGTTTTGTTGCTATTCCTATCACTAAAAGCCGTTAGACTGTTCTTATCGCCATAAGTAGGGGGAAAACGAGTTATAGGACTATATAAGGTTATTCCGGGCTTGCGTGAGCTAGGTTGAGAGGTGCTAAGCACACACACACGTAAGGGAATAAGAGTTTAAATTTTGAAATGATTTCAACGTTTGCATGCTTTTGATGGTTTTGAATTTACTACAAGTACCTTGTTTCACAAGCATTGAGATTAGAGTCCAAGCATGCATTTAATTCTTTGGAGATTATTTAGAGTATACCTTGCTCGAGGACTAGCAAGATTTAGGTCGGGGGTATTTTGATAGCTCCAAAATAGAGCTATCTTAATGTCCCTAATTCTAGCTAAAACCATGATATATATTGATTAAAATGCTTCCTTGTAGGTGATTTCATGGTGAAGAGCTCGGGAAGTCCATTGATGATTTTCGGGGCTAAAAAGGTCATTTAACATGTTTCGGGAAGTGTTCGGGTCAAAACGATAGGCCAAACGGAGCTCGGGAGCCAAAACGACCCAAAAGTGGGCTAAGAGCCGAGAGGGCAGCGCCCAGGCGCCGGCGCCCAGCGCCCAGGCGCCCAACGAACGCAGCACGCGCGCGCGCCCGCGCGCGCCGCTCGCAAGCACCGCACGCCCGCGCCCAGACGGCCAGACGCGCGCGCGCCCGCGCGCGCCGCCTCGCCTCGCGCCCGCGCGCCAGCCCGCTCCGCCTCGCCCATGTCCGCGCGCGCCCGCGCGCCCACGCCCGCTCCGCCTCGCCCATGTCCGCGCGTGCCCGCGCGCCCACGCCCGTGTCCGCCTCGCCGTGTCCGCGCGCGACAGCGTCGAGACGCTGGCCGAGCGTCTCGACGCTCCGAACTCTGAAGCGTACATTTGAAGATCCACCCGAGAGCAAGCGTCGAGCGCAAGCGTCTCGACGCTCGCTCGACGCCGCCCCGCGCGCGCGCAGCAGCCAACTTAGGGCACAGCGTCGAGACGCTGGCCTAGCGTCTCGACGCTACGAGCTTAAAAGGCGTGAAACCTTCGGTTTTGCAGCCATTCTTTCATTCTTCTTCTTCCCCAAGCTTCTCCTCTCGGTTCCAAGGCGATTTTTCCACCATTTTTGTACTTCTTCTCCTTCTTGTGCATGATTCCAATCTCTTCCATGGTGGATTGGAGTAATCCAACCTCCATGGAAGGCTAAACCAAGGTATGTGCTTGATTTTGAGTATGGGTTTGTAAGTTTTGGATGTTTGGGGAGATTTTTCCCTTTTGCAAATGTTGAGAAATTAGTTTGATTAATGCATCTCTTGCTTGTTCTTCATCAAATTCTAGCATGTGTAGCTAAATTAGATTGACGCTCTAATTCTTATGCATGATAGAGGTCTAAAGGTTGGGACGTATAATTGCCCATACCGCTAGGTAGCACGGGTCTAAGCATGGCTAATTAGTTCGGCCCAAAGTGACATTGGTTAACTGAGTTAATTAACGTTTTCATGTTAGGCTTAAGGCAAGAGAGAAACCGGATTAGTCTTAGGATTAGGCCGTCGCAATGTTCCCGTCACTAGCACGTAATCGATTTAGGGGTCGCTACCTTAGATAGATTATTGGCTAAGTTTAATTAGAATTGCACGCTTCTAATTAATTCCTTTGGGTCATTTGAGTTAGGAATAACTAAATGAATTGTGTGCATGAATTAGCTAACGCGTAAATCGTATCAATGATCCGAACATCCATAACGAGCAAGTCCACTTCTCGAAGTTAAGCACAACCGTTCAATTTTTGCACATTTTCATTTAATTTTCCGTTAGTAGCATAATTAGGAGCTCCCTTCCCCCAAAACCAAATTACCATTCTTTAATTTGTGCATTCTTTTATTTCTAGCAAATTAGACTTAGTTAGATTAAATTTCTTATTTCCCTGTGGATCGACCCCGTTGCCACTTAGCTACAAATAGCTCGGTGTATCGGGTTTATAAATTGTATTTTGGCAAGCCTCGACAGCTTGAATTTGGAGTACCCCAAAAGTACATCTACCAGCACGGTTTGGGAGTTTCGGGATTAATTGCTAGACAACTTCAGTTCATCATTTAATACAAAATTCATGGCGTACTGTTACGTCTCCAAAAGTGACAAATTTAGGACTTGTTTTCTATAGAAAGATGTGCACTCTTAGGTGTTTTTGGTAGGATTTAGCTTAAACTTGTGCTTATATATGAGAATTAGAAGAATGAAGCTAAATTAGGACTTGTAGGCAAAAGGAAAGAAAAGGAATGAAAAACGAAGTTAAAAGAATGAAAATTGTGCATTGCGGAAACATTGCTAAAACCGCAATGTTTTAAGTGAAATCCGTAAGTTGGCTAACCTTTTTCTGTTGTGATCCGATATTTCAGGGATTCGTTCTTTCTCCTCCAGCCACGTAGAAGTACGACGTTGAGAATGGATGGTTCTCCTTGACCCAATCGCACCTGCAGACTACTATAAAAGGAGGTCAAAGTGGAAGGTTGAAACACATCCAGAAGGCGTAGAACTCTCTTCGCAGCACAGTTTTTTTTCTCCTGTTTTTCTCTTCCGTCTGTTGGGTTGAAAGGTTTAGCTGTTGGAGTCGACAATCTGATAGGAAGGAGAGAAGATTCATCTTCTCTTCTGATTGGATTCATCCAAGCAAAGCTGGCTTTTTCCCCCCTTCAGCCGAGGCGTCTGCGACGAGGCGATCACGCTCAACTTTACTGTTTTCTGTTTTAGCTTCTTGTTTCCTTTAGCGTTAATTGTTATTTCCTTCCCAATAGCTACTCTAATTCATTTCGTTGCTTTCTGTTTTACTTTAGTTCTTTAAGGTTGTCATTTGTTAGTTCAAATTCAAATAAATCGAAGTACTATTTTCATCAAGTTACAAGTTCTTCACCTTCTCTGTTACTGCCTTTAGTTTCTGTTTTGTCTCTAATATACTTCTAAGCATGTCGTTTCCATCTAGTCTTTCTATTCTATGTGCATCCATGAGTAACTAAGTCACATAAGGGCATGCTAATGACGAGTCGGTAGGAAGAAACACGTGACTAAAGCATGTAGGATAGCTCTCGAATGCATTGATTGTATGTAAGCTTCATCCCACGGGCAATTTCGATTGGCCATCCATTTTGTCCAAAGAACTCCTAACCTTTGGAAGGAGTAAGAGTTCAGAGTCATACACTCATGCTAGCCTCTCAAGGTAGCCAGAAAACGACCTAGGAATAGGCGTTTTCCTAGTACAAATCACAACTTACTGTTTTAACAAGATGCTTAAGACCTTACTTGGACATGAGTAAACTAAAGAATCTAATGCATGAAATCGGAAGATACATGAGTATGAGTTAGTTTGATGCATAGTGAGTTGATCTACTGCTTAAGAATCGTGTGAAAAAGCCTATAGAGGAGTCGTTAGTAGCCCTTGTTTCCACATTTTACACACATTCGCTGTTAAGAACATTGCGGTATAATTGTTGTTTCCGCAATTCCCTTAGTTAAAAATTCTGCCTTAGCCGTTTTCCTCTTCGTTTATTAATCTCTTCTCTTTGCATTTGAGTTTATCATTTAATTGCACTTGTTTATGCATCTATCATTTACATATTCCTTAGTAATTAGGCAACTTAAAACCAAATCTACCCCATTAAATCCACCCATTCTTGCTTAACAATACACTTCACGAGTAACTAAGAATAAATCTCTGTGGGAAATCGAATGAAAAAATACTTATTACTTGCTACAAGATCATGTATGCTTGCATGTTCTGAGTGCTCTACTATTGCATAGTTCCTTTAAAACATTGAGCACGCAACAAGTTTTTGGCGCCGCTGCCGGGGATTTAGTTTAGTGAAAACGAAGTTTGTTAAGTTAGAAACACGAATTTTAATATCTATTGGAACTGATCTTTTTCTCATTTCTTTTGCAGGTACCATTGGGTTAGTTTATGAATGAGCATTCAAGTAGCGATCTAGAGTTCAATCCTGAGCCTGAGAGATTACTTAGGGCCAGAAACAAAGCTAAGAAACGTCTCTTTAACCAACCCTCTATACCTCAAATAATTGCTGAAACCGCGGAGTCTCCGCAATTCTATCAAGAAGAAATGGACAGACCAGTCCCAAATCCGGTACCTACCACTCGCAATCCCATCGAAATAGCGAATGATAAGGATAGTGCCATCCTCTCTTACCTAGTACCTATGCCTGGGGAGCTAAACCCAAGCATAATCCGCCCTGAAATTACTGCCAACTCATTCGAGTTAAAGCCAGTAATGTTCCAAATGTTGTCCACTGTGGGGCAATTCTTTGGAGTGGAAAATGAGGACCCCCACAGCCATCTTAGAAACTTCCTAGGAGTTAGTGATACCTTTCTCATCCCTGGAGTTTCCCAAGAAGCTTTGAGGCTTTACCTTTTTCCCTACTCATTAAGGGACAAAGCCAAAACGTGGTTAAACTCATTACCTTCTGGATCAGTTCTCAATTAGACAGACTTGGCGGAGAAATTCCTAGTAAAATATTTCCCACCTAATAGGAATTCTACTTTTCGTGACGACATTATTAAATTCAAACAAGCTGAAAATGAGTCGCTTCACGAAGCTTGGAAAAGGTTCAAGGACCTTCTGCTTAAATGTCCACACCATGGCATTCCATGGTGTATCCAAATAGAGGTCTTTTTCAAAGGATGCAACCCCAGCACCAGGCAAGTGCTAAATTCATCAGTTGGTGGTTCCATGCTGTCCAAAAGTTATAACGAAGCCTATGAGATCTTGGAGAAGATCTCAGCATCTCACTGTAGGTGGTCAGATGATCCAATAGAGCCAAGTAGAGCTCAAAATAAGGACGCACTCAATGCCATGAGTAGCCAGATAAGCGCTCTGACCAACCTAGTTAAACAAATCGCTCAAGCCAATCTCCAAACTAGTGTCAACACCGCCACAGCCATGTCAATGGGCACACAACCAAGTCAAGGTGAGACATTAATCTGTGGATTCTGTGGGGAGGGGCACCTGTATGAATACTGCCCTGGGAATCCAGCCTCAGTCTGCTATGTTGGAAGCCAACAGCAGCCTAGGAACAACCCTTATTCTAACACTTACAATCCTGGTTGGAGGAACCACCCAAATCTTTCATGGGGTGGCCAACACAACACTAACCAAGCTCCTAACCAGCCAAGACCGAGTGGAACACCTGGTTTCACTCCCCAAAATAACCAATCCATGTATCAAAAACCATACAACCAACCAATAGGGTCTTCTGTAGAGAATTTACTTAAGGAGTACATTGCCAAGAATGATGCCACTCTACAAAGTCAGCAAGCTACCCTTAGGAGCCTAGAGAACCAAATAGGGCAACTAGCCAATGAACTCAAGAGTAGGCCCCAAGGTACACTACCTGCTGACACTGAGGTGCCAAGGAGAGATGGAAAAGAACAAGTTCAAGCAATTGAACTTAGAAGTGGGAGACCATTGGTGAGCAATGTTGCGTGCTCAATGTGTTAAGAATAAATAAGCAAGAAGGTAGAGAGAGCACTCAGAACATGCAAGCATACATGGTCTTACAGCAAGTAGTAAGTATATTTCATTCGTTTTTTCCACAGAGACTTATTTTTAGCTATTCACGAAGTGTATTTGTTAAGAAAGAAGGGGTGGATTTGATGGGGTAAATTTGGTTTTTAATTGCCTACTTCCTACCGATCATATAAAGGAATGCAACATAAACAAATGAAAGTTGAAATTAGACTCAACGGACAAGAGATGGAATTAATAAACGAAGAAGAAAACAGCTAAACAGAATGGTAACTTAGCAGAATTGCGGACACCGCAATGTTATCGCAATTGTAAAAACAGCAAACGTGTGTAAAATGGAGAATTAAGGGCTACTAACAACTATCCTATAGGCATTTTAATACGATTCCCAAGCATTAGATCAACTCTCTATGCATCAAACTCACTCTATCTCATGTATCGTCCGATTCCATGCATTAGATTCTTTAGTTTACTCAACTCAAAGTAAGGTCTTAAGCATCTTGTTAAAACAGAAGTGTTTAGTTTGTACTAGGGAAACGCCTATTCCTAGGCCGTTTCCTGGTTACCATGAAAGGCTAGCATGATTATACGACTCTGAACTCTTACTCCTTCCAGAGGTTAGGAGTTCTTTGGACAAAATGGATGGCCAATCGAAATTGCCCGTGGAATGAAGCTTACATACAATCAATGCTTCGACAGCTACCCTACATGCTTGGTTCACGTTTTTTTTAGCCTATACTTCTGTCATTAGCATGCCCCTAAGTGACTTAGCTACTCATGGATATATAGAGAACAGAAGTATAAGATAAAACAGACATGCTTAGAAGGGAAATGTACTCAAAACAGTAAGACAAAACCGTAGCAGCAGAAGATGGAAACTGTGAAATGAAGACTTGTAATTTGATTACTTTGAATGTTTGAACGAACAAAGGGAAACTTAAAGTAAATAATCCAAAGACAGAAAGCAACGAAATGAAGTAGACTAATCACTAAACCAGAAGCGATAACTAAACAATGCTGGAAATGAGAAAGGAAAGACAAAAAGCAGTAAATGGTGCTTGAAAGCCTCGTTGCAGTCGCCTCGAATGAAGGATCAAAAAGATCAGCCTTGCTTGGATGAATCCAATCAGGAGAGAAGAAGAATCTCCTCTCCTTCCTATCAGATTATCGATTCCAACAGCTGAGCTTCGCAAACCAGCAGACGGCAAAGGAAAACAGGAGAAAAGATGGATTGCGAGAAGACTTCTACGCTTTTCGGATGATGCTTGAACCTCCGACTTTGACCCCCTTTTATAGTAGTTTGCAGGTGCGTTTGGGCCAAGGAGAACCATCAATCTTCAACGTCGTATATCAGAATGGATGGAGGAGAAAGAACGAATCCCTGAAATCACGGAAATTAACAGAAAAAGATCAGTCAACTTACGGTTTTCACTTGAATTATTGCGGTGTCCGCAATGTTTTCGCAATGCTATCGCAATGCTTGTTTTTTCATTCTTTTCCTTCGGTTTTCACCCCTTTTCTTTCCTATTGTGCATAAGTCCTAATTTAGCTACCTTCTTCTTATTCTCATATTTAAGCATAGGTTTAGGCTAAATGCTAACAAAAACACCTAAAAGTGTACATCTTCTTAAGCTAAATGGGTCCTAAATAAGTCACTTTCAGAGACTTAACACACCCCCAAACTTAAGGTTTTGCTTGTCCTCAAGCATACTAAGGACTTACCTAGGCTGCTGTTTCACCTTCTTTAACCACCTACTGACTCCCCTATATCCCTATCTATAGCACTGCTGTCCTGTGACACCCTTCTAAGCTTAAAACTACCCTCTTATCTAGCTTCTTCTGACTTCGCCTGCCTCACACTCCATCTGCTTTTATTAACTCCCTACAACTGATCTATTCGCTCTTGTCATATCATGCCACTATCCCTAAGGTTTCAAATTCTGCCTAGCTTTACCTCAGACTCAGTACATGCTTCTAGCTTTATTTTTAACTTGTCTAGGATTCCTTAGAGTCATGCCAGTCTTAGTATTAACGGTGACAGTAGTACTTTTAAAGAACAACATAAACCCTGGCATCACTACATTGGATATACACTCATCTCCCTAAACAACCCTACAAGTTACAACTTTGTGCTTAGCTAATTGAGGATCAGAGTTCTTTTTAAATAGGACATCTAAGCCACAAAGTTATAACTCCTAGGTATACATTCTTCTTCCCTATTCTTTTCCCTTTTTCTTACTTAGGTGGGGCCTCTCCTTTGGTTGCCTTTTGATGCAATGCCACTTGTGGGTCACACACTTGGCACTGATTACTTAGCAACCTCAGAGAGACCCCCCTCTTTATTCTATTTTTCATTTTTTTTCAGTTCATCATTTTTTTGTAAAGGAGAAGAAGAATGCTTATGTTTCTAACGGAGAGAGGAATGTTCCTAGGCCTAGGGTGGCCTCCCCCAAACTTCAACTACTCATTGTCCCCAATGAGTGTCTGAGGTGGCACCCCCCCAAACTATCCTAGAAGCATCTAGTCTAAGGTAAAACAAAGAGAATCTAAAGCCCTAGGCATAGACAGAACATTTAAAAGAAAATATCACAGCAGCAGTAATTAAAAAAAAAACAGACAGTTAAGGGCTTAAAGCTGTGCATGCTGAGCTTTTTAGAGGTTGATTTAAACTAGCAAAGGGTGTCCTATGACACTCATCCAGCATGCTTTTAGATAAGCTATATATGGTAGTCATGATAGCAGCAAAAGATGGAATTTAAACAGATCACAGCCTAGCTAAACAGACAGTCCAAAACATGCTTTTAGTAATAAAAATTGCGGGGACCGCAATTATTTCGCAATCAAGTCAGGGCAGATATAACAGTGATTAAGGCCCCTAAGCATGCTCTTTCCAGTCATTCAAGCTCTCCTAAAAATAAAACAAAACTACCCTACCTAGGCTCCTACCATCAGACTATACTAAGCAAAATTAAAAACAGGAAACTAAGCATCTAAAACAGATCAAAAGTGTACTAAAAACAGCATAATTCACATAGGCTATTAGAAAGCAGAAAATTGTTTTTTTCTAAGGGAACAGCAATACTCCCTTTAGTGCAATTCAAACCAGCACTCAAACATCTTCATCCTCATCTGGTTGTCGTGGTCGTGGAGGCACCCATGGAGTCAGGAGATTTGTGGGGAAGTCAGGGAAGATGCATCCAAGTTGGTCTGCAACTTCCTTGTCCCGAGCCTGCGCATAAGTGGCCCATTGAGCCATCCTCCTTTGCATATCCATCAGGCATGCCATGGATAGGGACTGATCAGCAGCCAGCCTATCCAGTTCAAACTCCATATTCCCCTTCCTCTTCAGCCTCAGGCTAGCAGGCAGCTCCAAGTGGCCTGTGTAAGCCATCTGCTGCTCCAGTCGCTCAGTGGGGACTCCTGCAAGCAAACATAGTTTGGTTATGGTGTTAGGGAAAAATAGTGGTCCCTTACCTTTCTTGGCGCACTCAGCAATGGCAGCTGACATAATTTCCCCCACATTGACCGTGAGACCTCGCATAATGGCGTAGACCAGCAGCGATCTGCTCTGGTTGATGGTCGTCTCATGGGTCACAGGGGACAGCTTCCTTCGTACAAAGGCAAACCATACAGCTGCCTTTGCTGTCAGGTTGGCACTCATGAGAGTGTGCCTCCCATTGCGTGATACAGTCCACGCTGCTTCAGGTTGGCCAATGGTTCGAATGGCCTCCTCCAGTACTGCCTCAGTAGGCTCATCAACGATCTGTGCATAATCAGTGTGTCTTTGGCCCTTGAGGCCATAAGCTTCGTTGATAGCTTTTGCTGAGTAGTCCACCTCTACTCCCCTCACCACAGAGAGCCCCTCTTCAGAGTTGCGCAGGTTGGCGTAGAAGTCGTATACCATAGCTGTGTAAGCCGGATTGGGTGGCCTACACAACTCCTCCCAGCTGTGATTGATAATCCCTGCGCGCAAGAACTGCGGCAGGTCAGCAGGTCTGTCGAGGAAGCCCTTCTCGTGCAGCAGCTCCCTTTTCCTCAACTCAACGCCCCTGGACTCAGCGTCAGAGGACACATACCTCACTGACTGAGGCTCTTCCTCAGGGTAAAGCTTGGCTTTCCCCTTGTCTGCTGGCTTGGATGATTCTGCAGCCTCAACCTTGAGTCGTTTAAGCGAAGGCTCAGTGCTTTCTTTGTCTGCTGAAGGCGCCCTTTTGGCCTTCTTCTTTTTCAGCTTCTTGGATCGCTTGGCCTTGACAATCTTGGCCTTCTTCTTCTTCTTGAGCTTTGCCTTGATGTTGATCTGCTGGAGGCATGCCCCCAGCGTCTCTTCCATGGAATCATCCTGCTGCGCAGGGCTCTCGGCACTAGCTTCCCTCATAGGTGAGAAAACCTCCTCGTCCTCACCTTCCCCACTGCCCTGCGTTGATTCTTGATAATCCCCATATGGGAATTCAGGGTCAGGCCGTGGGGAAGTGTGTGACGGCGTGGTGTTTTGCTCTGCTGTAGGTGTCTGCGCAGAACTCAGTGGCGAAGATGGCAGTTCAGGGCTCTGCACTGGTTCAGATGGTGAAGGGCTGTGCGCAGGCGATGCAGATGGCGACGAACCCTTCTTGGTTGACTCGTGGGACGCACGATCCGTTTCTTGACTCTCCACAGAGGGAGTCTTTGCTTTGCTTGGTTCGGCGGCCGTCTCGACACTCCACCGGCGCTTCTTGGGTGTGCCCGCTGGTTCAGAGGGTCCAGCAGGAATTTCTGTGACAACCCTCCACTTCTTCCTACGGATCGGAAGTTTGGGAAGAGGTCCGGTGCGTACAGCACCAGCATCTGCAAGGGTAAGAAGTGCTTCCCTCGCAGCTGCTTCAGCTTCATCAGCCCTCTTCTTGGCTGCAGATCTTTCAGCCCGTGTGAACACCATTGTTGAGTCTTGGAGATTTTGAGAGAAGAATCAAAGATGAAGAGAATCGCAGAGTTCTTGGAAATCAGAGAATGGGAGAATCGTATCGATCGAGCGCCTTCTAACGGATATAAAGGAAACGGCTAAATCCCAACGGCTATATTTTGCGGATCCTGCAATTCCAGCGCAATTTTAGGGATATTTTTTCATCAAAATGTCAATCTTTGCTCGTCCGTATCTTTGATTTGGCTCAATCGTTTCTTGATTTTTAAAGCTGGAATTACTCTCCTTGATTCCCTCTTTCGATTCCCTACAAAAAGAAATAAAAGCAACATCAAATTCGTAATTAAAATCATACAACAAAACACACAAATGATAACCGGAAAATCGCAAAAAATAAACTAAGGCATGAGCCTTATGTTGACGAGCACAGTAATCACTCGTCCTCTCTCGTTCTCTATTCATGCTTCAGTCAAGAGGAAGGCCGAGAGAGTCTTCACATCTCCTTCCTCATAGTAGTGCTTCAACCTTGCACCATTAACCATAAACGGTTGGCCTTGCTGCAAGTTCTTTATCTCTATGGCACCATGAACAAACACATTAGTAATCACAAATGGACCCGACCATCTAGACTTAAGTTTCCCTGGAAATAGTTTCAACCGTGAGTTAAACAATAAGACAAGTTGACCCTTCTTAAAATCCTTAACTCTAAGTCTACTATCGTGCCAAATCTTGGTCTTTTCCTTATACATTTTAGCATTTTCATAGGCCATATGTCTAAGCTCATCAAGCTCATGTAATTGCAAAGACCTCAGTGTCCCTGCATCCTTTACACAAAAATTCAATTCCTTCATGGCCCAAAATGCTTTGTTTTCTAACTCAAGTGGTAAGTGACAAGTCTTGCCATATACCAGCCTATAAGGAGACATACCTAGGGGTGTCTTATATGCTGTCCTATAAGCCCAAAGTGCATCCTCAAGCTTAAAGGACCAGTCTTTCCTATTAGGTTTGACCACTTTTTCTAGGATGTTCTTAATTTCCCTATTCCATTCGAGTGTGGGTGATAGGGAGTGGCTACTCTATGTCTAATGTTATACTTAGCCAACACTCTCTCCATAGCCTTGTTAATGAAATGTGACCCCTCATCACTAATGATGGCACGAGGTGTCCCAAACCTAGTAAAAATGTGCCTATGCAAGAATTTGGTGACTGTGTTAGCATCATTATTAGGACATGCTTTGGCTTCTACCCACTTGGACACATAGTCCACTGCTACTAATATGTAAAGGTTACCTGATGATGGAGGGAATGGTCCCATGAAGTCAATGCCCCACACATCAAAGAGCTCCAACTCTAAGATGTAGGTGAGGGGCATCTCATCCTTTCGACTGAGGTTACCTGTTCTTTGGCATTCATCACAGCTGTGGGCATAGTTGTGGGCATCCTTGAAGATTGTTGGCCAATAGTAGCCACTCTGAAATACCTTTGCAGCTGTTCTTTGGCCACCAAAGTGTCCACCATAAGGAGCTGCGTGACAGTGCTGCAGCACAGACTTCGCTTCAGCAGCTGAAACACACTTCCTTAGCAACCCATCAGCACAGGTTCTGTAAAGTGTGGGGTCATCCCAGATGAATTTCCTTGCTTCATGAAGGAACCTCTTCTTCTCTTGTCCTCCCTTGAAAACTGGTAATACCTGTGATGCACGGAAGTTAGCAATGTCAGCAAACCAAGGTTCCTCATCGTTATCACGATGAGTCAAAACAAAGACATGTTCATCAATAAAAGCATCAGAAATTGCGGGCTCCGCAATTTTTCCGCAATTGTGCTGCAATCGAGAAAGGTGATCTGCAACCACATTTTCACAACCTTTCTTATCTCGAATATCCAGATCAAATTCTTGCAGCAATAACACCCACCTAATCAACCTAGGCTTGGCATCAGCCTTCCTCATAAGATATTTCAAGGCAGAATGGTCAGTGTATACAATTGTCCTAGTGCCTACAATATAGTTCCTGAATTTCTCACAAGCAAACACTACAGCAAGCATCTCTTTCTCAGTAGTTGTATAATTACATTGAGCCTCATTCAAGGTCTTACTAGCATAATAGACAGGGTGTGTGAGCTTGTCAATCTTCTGGCCTAACATGACCCCTACAGCATAGTCACTAGCATCACATAACATCTCAAATGGGAGATCCCAATCTGGCCCTACTATAACAGGTGCTGTGACTAGTGCTTTCTTAAGGGTGGTCCAAGCTCTTACACATTCCTTAGAGAAGATGAATGGCCTATTTAGTTCTAGCAGCTCACACAGAGGCTTGGCTATCTTAGAAAAGTCCTTAATGAACCTTCTGTAGAAACCAGCATGCCCTAAGAAACTTCTAATGGCCTTGACATTCTGAGGCTCTACCAACTTCTCTATGATCTCTATTTTGGCCCTATCGACCTCTACACCTGCCCTTGACACTCTATGACCTAAGACAATCCCTTCATCCACCATGAAATGGCACTTTTCCTAATTGAGGACTAGGTTGGTCTCCTCACACCTAGCCAGGACTTGTCCTAGGTTTTCTAGACAGTTTGTAAATGAGTCCCCAAAGACTGAGAAGTCATCCATGAATATTTCTATCATGGACTCATCCAACTCAGAGAAGATTGCCATCATGCACCTTTGGAAAGTTGTCGGTGCATTGCATAAGCCAAAAGGCATTCTGCGAAAGGCAAAAGTTCCAAAAGGGCAAGTGAAGGTAGTCTTCTCTTGGTCTTTGGGGTCTATAGTAATCTGGTTATAGCCAGAATAACCATCTAAGAAACAATAGTAGGCTCTACCAGCTATTCTGTCTAACATCTGGTCAATGAACGGTAGAGGGAAGTGGTCTTTTTTAGTTTCTTTATTTAATTTCCTGTAATCCATGCACACTCTCCATCCTGTGACAGTCCTAGTTGGAATCAGTTCATTGTTCTCATTGACTACCACAGTCATCCCCCCCTTTTTAGGTACACATTGGATAGGACTCACCCACTGGCTACTAGCTATGGGGAAGATCACACCAGCATCTAACCATTTAATTATTTCTTTTTTGACTACCTCTTTCATAGAGGGGTTCAGCCTACGTTGGTGGTCTACTCTAGGTGTGTGCTCTTCCTCTAGTATAATCTTATGCATACAATAAGAAGGGCTAATGCCTCTAATATCAGCAATAGTCCATGCAATAGCCTTCCTATGTTGCTTAAGCAGTAATATCAGTTCAACCTCATGTTTTTCACTTAGTTTAGAAGAAATGATAACAGGCAGAGTTTCATTACTCCCTAAATATGCATACTTGAGGTGAGTGGGTAGTGGTTTCAGTTCTAAAACAGGTGGATGCTCAATGGATGGCTTTAAAGAATTCACAGATCTATCAGTTAGGTCTATATTCATACATACATGTTGTGGTTTATCTACAGGTATATCCATTATGTCAGATACATTCAAGTCAGCTACATCTAATTGTACATATTCATTAGCATGCTTAGTTAATAGTACATGCTCCAATTGTTCTTCCATTAAAGAATCAACAACGTCCATACTAGCACAGGATTCAAGGTCAGAGGGGTACCTCAAAGCTTTATACACAGTAAATTTCACCTCTTCATCATGAACCCTCATAGTGAGCTCACCTTTTTGGACGTCTATCAGTGCCCTACCTGTGGCTAGAAATGGTCTGCCTAGCAGGATGGGGACCTCCTTGTCTGCTTCATAATCCAGGATAATGAAATCTGCAAGGAAAATAAACTTGTCAACCTTTACTAAAATATCCTCAATTTTACCTTCTGGATATGCAATGGATCTGTCTGCTAATTGTAAGGTGACAGTGGTTGGACGTGCTTCTCCTATTCCCAACTGGCGGAATAGTGATAGGGGCATGAGGTTTATGCTGGCGCCCAGGTCACAAAGCGCTCTGCCCACGTGCTTGCCTCCAAGTTCTACAGGTAAGGTGAAGGAACCAGGATCCTTCTCCTTCTTGGGCAACTTGTTTTGGAGTATGGCACTGCACTCCTCAGTGAGGTTTACTGTTTCAAACTCACCAATTATTTTTTTGTTAGTAATAATATCTTTCAAAAACTTTACATAGGAAGGCATAGACTGTAAAACTTCTACAAAAGGAATGTTGACATGCACTTGCTTAAGAATTTCTAAGAATTTATTAAAATGCACTTCCTGTTCCTGCTTCTTCTTAAGCCTTCGAGGATATGGAGGTGGTGGCACATATGCAGGCACGTCAGGGCGCCTTAGGATAGGTGGAGGCCTTGGAATTTCTTCTATCTCCTCAATAATTGGCTCTAGCCTGGCTCCTGATGTGCTAGTTGGTGGTGGACCTTGGTTTGGCAGAGACTCCAGTGGAGCACTAGACTCAGTGTTCTCTACTCTCTTTGGTGTGTCCTTTGTGTTGCTCACCAAGGGTCTACCACTTCTAAGTTCAATTGCTTGAACTTGCTCTTTACCATCTCTCCTTGGCACCTCGGTGTCAGCAGGGAGTCTACCTTGGGGCCTACTCTTGAGTTCATTGGCCAATTGGCCTATTTGGTTCTCTAGGCTCCTAAGAGTAGCTTGCTGACTTTGCAAAGTAGCATCATTTTTGGCTATGTACTCCTTGAGTAAGTTTTCTACAGAAGATCCTACAGGCTGGCTGTAAGGTTTTTGATACATTGATTGGTTATGTTGGGGAGTGAAACCAGGTGTTCCACTCGGTCTAGGTTGGTTAGGATTTTGGATAGCATTTTGTTGGCCACCCCATGACAGGTTTGGGTGGTTCCTCCAACCAGGGTTATAAGTATTTGAATAGGGGTTGTTCCTAGGCTGCTGCTGGCTTCCAATGTAGCAGACTGAGGCTGGATTCCCAGGGCAGTATTCATACAGGTGCCCTTCCCCACAGAATCCACATACAAGTGTCTCACCTTGAATTGTTTGGGTGCCCATTGACATGGCGGTAGCGGTGTTGGCACTTGTTTGGAGATTGGCTTGAGCCATTTGCTTAACTAGGTTGGTCAGGGCATTTATTTGGGTGCTCATTGCACTTAGAGCATCCTTGTCTTGAGCCCTAGTTGGCTCAACTGGATCATCTGACCACCTACAGTGAGATGCTGAGATCTTCTCCAAGATCTCATAGGCTTCGTTGTAACTCTTGGACAACATGGAACCTCCAGCAGATGAATTTAAGACTTGCCTAGTGCTGGGGTTGCATCCTTTGAAAAAGACCTCTATTTGGATACACCATGGGATGCCATGATGTGGACATTTGAGAAGAAGATCTTTGAACCTTGTCCAAGCTTCGTGAAGAGATTCATTATCAGCTTGTTTGAATTTAACTATATCATCACGAAAGGTAGAATTCCTATCAGGTGGGAAGTATTTGACTAGGAATTTCTCTGCTAAGTCTGTCCAATTAAGGACAGATCCAGAGGGTAATGAGTTCAACCATG
The DNA here is from genome assembly GCA_028017165.1 of Herpetospermum pedunculosum. Lineage (NCBI taxonomy): Eukaryota > Viridiplantae > Streptophyta > Magnoliopsida > Cucurbitales > Cucurbitaceae > Herpetospermum > Herpetospermum pedunculosum. The sequence goes on from CM051528.1 coordinate 21,008,621, forward strand.
TTTTGGCTTTGTCCCTCAAAGAGTAAGGGAACAAGTATAGCCTCAAAGCTTCTTGGGACACTCCAGGGATGATGAAGGTATCACTAACTCCTAAGAAGTTCCTAAGATGGTTGTGGGGGTCCTCATTTTCTATTCCAAAGAATTGTCCCACAGTGGACAACATTTGGAACATCACTGGCTTTAACTCGAATGAGTTGGCAGTGATTTCAGGACGGATTATGCTGGGGTTCAGCTCCCCAGGCATAGGTACTAAATATGAAAGAATGGCACTATTCTTGTCATTCGCTATTTCGATGGGGTTGCGAATGACAGGTACCGGATTTGGAACTATCTCGTCCATTTCTTCGATTTCAGGTATGATTTGAGGTATAGGAGGTTGTTTAAAGAGTTGTTTCTTTGCTTTGTTTCTAGCTCTAAGTAGTCTCTCAGGCTCAGGATTGAACTCTAGATATCTACTTGAAGGCTCACTCATAAACTAACCCAATAATACCTGCAAAAGAAATGAAACAAATCAGCTTCAATAAGCAATAAACTTGGTTTTTCAAACTTAACAAACTTCGTTTTCACTTAAAATAAATCCCCGGCAGCGGCGCCAAAAACTTGTTGCGTGCTCAATGTGTTAAGAATAAATAAGCAAGAAGGTAGAGAGAGCACTCAGAACATGCAAGCATACATGGTCTTACAGCAAGTAGTAAGTATATTTCATTCGTTTTTTCCACAGAGACTTATTTTTAGCTATTCACGAAGTGTATTTGTTAAGAAAGAAGGGGTGGATTTGATGGGGTAAATTTGGTTTTTAATTGCCTACTTCCTACCGATCATATAAAGGAATGCAACATAAACAAATGAAAGTTGAAATTAGACTCAACGGACAAGAGATGGAATTAATAAACGAAGAAGAAAACAGCTAAACAGAATGGTAACTTAGCAGAATTGCGGACACCGCAATGTTATCGCAATTGTAAAAACAGCAAACGTGTGTAAAATGGAGAATTAAGGGCTACTAACAACTATCCTATAGGCATTTTAATACGATTCCCAAGCATTAGATCAACTCTCTATGCATCAAACTCACTCTATCTCATGTATCGTCCGATTCCATGCATTAGATTCTTTAGTTTACTCAACTCAAAGTAAGGTCTTAAGCATCTTGTTAAAACAGAAGTGTTTAGTTTGTACTAGGGAAACGCCTATTCCTAGGCCGTTTCCTGGTTACCATGAAAGGCTAGCATGATTATACGACTCTGAACTCTTACTCCTTCCAGAGGTTAGGAGTTCTTTGGACAAAATGGATGGCCAATCGAAATTGCCCGTGGAATGAAGCTTACATACAATCAATGCTTCGAAAGCTACCCTACATGCTTGGTTCACGTTTTTTTTAGCCTATAGTTCTGTCATTAGCATGCCCCTAAGTGACTTAGCTACTCATGGATATATCGAGAACAGAAGTATAAGATAAAACAGACATGCTTAGAAGGGAAATGTACTCAAAACAGTAAGACAAAACCGTAGCAGCAGAAGATGGAAACTGTGAAATGAAGACTTGTAATTTGATTACTTTGAATGTTTGAACGAACAAAGGGAAACTTAAAGTAAATAATCCAAAGACAGAAAGCAACGAAATGAAGTAGACTAATCACTAAACCAGAAGCGATAACTAAACAATGCTGGAAATGAGAAAGGAAAGACAAAAAGCAGTAAATGGTGCTTGAAAGCCTCGTTGCAGTCGCCTCGAATGAAGGATCAAAAAGATCAGCCTTGCTTGGATGAATCCAATCAGGAGAGAAGAAGAATCTCCTCTCCTTCCTATCAGATTATCGATTCCAACAGCTGAGCTTCGCAAACCAGCAGACGGCAAAGGAAAACAGGAGAAAAGATGGACTGCGAGAAGACTTCTACGCTTTTCGGATGATGCTTGAACCTCCGACTTTGACCCCCTTTTATAGTAGTTTGCAGGTGCGTTTGGGCCAAGGAGAACCATCAATCTTCAACGTCGTATATCAGAATGGATGGAGGAGAAAGAACGAATCCCTGAAATCACGGAAATTAATAGAAAAAGATCAGTCAACTTACGGTTTTCACTTGAATTATTGCGGTGTCCGCAATGTTTTCGCAATGCTTGTTTTTTCATTCTTTTCCTTCGGTTTTCACCCCTTTTCTTTCATATTGTGCATAAGTCCTAATTTAGCTACCTTCTTCTTATTCTCATATTTAAGCATAGGTTTAGGCTAAATGCTAACAAAAACACCTAAAAGTGTACATCTTCTTAAGCTAAATGGGTCCTAAATAAGTCACTTTCAGAGACTTAACAAGCAACACTAAAGAAACCCCAAAGAGAGTAGAGAACGATGAGTCTAGTGCTCCACTGGAGTCTTTGTCAAACCAAGGTCAACCATCACCAAGCACATCAGGGGCAAGGCTGGAACCAATCATAGAAGAGATAGAAGAAATTCCAAGGCCCTCACCTATTCTAAGGCGACCTGAAGTACCTGCATATGTGCCACCACCTCCATTCCTTCGAAGGCTAAAGAAAAAACAAGAATAGGAAGTGCACTTTAACAAATTCTTAGAAATTCTTAAACAAGTGCATGTTAATATTCCTTTTGTAGAGGTTTTGCAATCCATGCCTTCTTATGTTAAGTTTTTGAAGGATATAATCACTAACAAAAAAATTATTGGTGAATTTGAAACAGTGAATCTCACTGAGGAGTGCAGTGCTATACTCCAGAACAAGCTTCCCAAGAAGGAGAAGGATCCTGGTTCCTTCACCCTACCAGTGGAGTTAGGAGACAAGCACGTAGGCAGAGCTCTTTGTGACCTGGGAGCCAGCATAAATCTCATGCCTCTATCACTATTCCGTCAGCTTGGAATAGGAGAAGCACGTCCCACCACTGTCACCTTGCAGTTGGGAGACAGATCCATAGCTTACCCTGAAGGTAAGATAGAGGATATTCTTGTAAAGGTTGACAAGTTTATTTTTCTTGCAGACTTCATCATTCTGGATTATGAAGCAGACAAAGAGGTCCCCATCCTATTAGGCAGACCATTCCTAGCCACAGGTAGGGCCCTGATTGATGTCCAGAAAGGTGAGCTCACCATGAGGGTTCATGATGAGGAGGTTAAGTTTAGTGTTTTTAAAGCTGTAAGGTACCCTTCTGACTCTGAATCTTGTGCAAGCATGGACATAGTAGATTCACTGATGGAAGAACAGCTTGAGCATGAATTGTTAACTAAGCATGCCAATGAATATGTACAATTAGATTTAACTGATTTAAACATAGCTGAAATAATGGACATACCTGTGAATAATCCTCAGCATGTTTGTATGACTACTGATTTGACTGAAAGATCCATGAATCCATTAAAACCATCCATTGAGCATCCACCTATCTTAGAATTAAAACCACTGCCTGAACATCTTAAGTATGCATATTTAGGAAGTAATGATACTCTGCCTGTTATTATTTCATCTAAATTGAGTGCTAAGCATGAAATTGAGTTGATCTTATTACTCAAGCAACATAGAAAGGCTATTGCATGGACAATTGCTGACATTAGAGGCATTAGCCCTTCTTACTGCATGCATAAGATAATATTGGAAGAAGAGCATACACCCCGAGTAGATCACCAACGTAGGTTGAACCCCTCTATGAAAGAGGTAGTTAAGAAAGAGATCATAAAATGGTTAGACGCAGGTGTAATCTTCCCTATAGCTAGTAGTTAGTGGGTGAGTCAAATACAATGTGTACCTAAGAAGGGGGGATGACTGTAGTAGTGAATGAGAGCAATGAACTGATTCCAACTAGAACTATTACAGGATGGAGAGTTTGCATGGATTATAGGAAATTGAATAAGGAAACAAAAAAGGATCACTTCCCTTTACCATTTATCGATCAAATGTTAGATAGGATAGCTGGTAGAGCTTATTACTGCTTTCTAGATGGTTATTCTGGATATAACCAAATCACCATAGACCCTGTGGACCAGGAGAAGACAACCTTCACCTGTCCCTTTGGAACATTTGCTTTTCGCAGAATGCCTTTTGGCTTATGCAATGCACCAGCAACGTTCCAAAGGTGCATGTTGGCAATCTTCTCTGACTTAGATGAATCCATGATAGAGATATTTATGGATGACTTCTCAGTCTTTGGTGATTCATTTACAAACTGTTTAGAGAACTTAGGACAAGTCCTGGCTAGGTGTGAGGAGACCAACCTAGTCCTTAATTGGGAGAAATGCCACTTCATGGTGGAAGAAGGGATAGTCCTAGGTCATAGAGTGTCTAGAGCAGGAGTAGAGGTCGATAGGGCCAAGATTGAAATAATAGAGAAGTTGGTGGAACCTCAGAATGTGAAAGCCTTTAGAAGTTTCTTAGGACACGCAGGTTTCTATAGAAGGTTCATTAAGAACTTTTCCAAGATCTCCAAGCCTTTGTGTGAGCTTCTAGAGCTGAATAAACCATTCATCTTCTCAAAAGAATGTTTCTTAGCCTGGACAACCCTTAAGGAAGCATTAGTCAAAGCACCTATTATAGTAGGACCAAATTGGGACCTCCCATTTGAGATGTTATGTGATGCGAGTGACTATGCAGTAGGGGTTATGCTAGGACAAAAGATTGACAAAATAACACACCCTGTATACTATGCTAGTAAGACACTTAATGAGGCACAATGTAATTACACAACCACGGAAAAGGAAATGCTAGCTGTAGTGTTTGCCTGCGAGAAGTTTAGGAATTACATTGTAGGCACTAGGACAATCGTGTACACTGATCATTCTGCACTAAAATACCTTATGAGGAAGGCTGATGCTAAGCCTAGGTTAATTAGATGGGTATTGTTGCTGCAAGAGTTTGATCTAGACATTAGAGATAAGAAAGGATGCGAAAATGTGGTTGCGGATCATTTTTCTAGATTGCAACATAATTGCGATAAAATTGCGGAAACCGCAATTTCTGATGCCTTTATCGATGAGCATGTCTTTGTGTTAGCACATCGTGATAACGATGAGGAACCTTGGTTTGCTGATATTGCTAACTTCCTTGCCTCACAGGTACTACCAACTTTCAAGGGAGGACAAGAAAAGAAGAGGTTCCTGCATGAAGCTAGGAAGTTCATATGGGACGATTCTACACTCTACAAGACATGTGCAGATGGTTTGCCGAGGAAGTGTGTGTCAGCTGCTGAGGAAAAGTCTGTGCTGCAGCACTGCCATACAGCCCCTTATGGTGGACATTTTGGTGGCCAAAGAACAGCTGCAAAGGTGTTCCAGAGTGGCTACTATTGGCCCACGATCTTCAAAGATGCCCACGAATACGCACACAGCTGTGATGAATGTCAGAGAACAGGTAACCTTAGTCGAAAGGATGAAATGCCTCTCACTTACATCCTAGAGTTGGAGCTCTTTGATGTGTGGGGCATTGACTTCATGGGACCATTTCCCCCATCAGCAGGTAACCTTTATATACTGGTAGCTGTAGGCTATGTATCTAAATGGGTAGAGGCCATAGCATGTCCAAACAATGATGCCAAAACAGTCATTAAGTTCCTTAATAGACATATCTTTACTAGGTTTGGTACACCTCGTGCTATAATTAGTGATGAAGGGACACACTTTATTAATAAAGCTATGGAAAAAGTGTTGGCTAAATACAATGTTAGACATAGAGTAGCCACCTCTTGTCACCCACATTCGAATGGCCAAGCTGAAATATCAAATAGGGAGATTAAAAACATACTCGAAAAAGTGGTCAAACCCAATAGAAAAGATTGGTCGTTTAAACTCGAGGATGCACTTTGGGCATATAGGACTGCATATAAGACACCCCTAGGTATGTCTCCTTATAGACTTGTGTATGGCAAAGCATGTCACTTACCATTCGAATTGGAAATTAAAGCATTTTGGGCCTTGAAAGAACTGAATTATTGCGTGACCGATGCGGGAACATTGCGGTCTCTGCAATTACATGAGCTTGATGAGCTTAGACATATGTCCTATGAAAATGCTAAAATGTATAAGGAAAAGACTAAGATTTGGCATGACAGTAGACTTAGGATTATAGACTTTAAGAAAGGCCAGCATGTCTTGTTATTTAACTCAAGGTTGAGATTATTTCCAGGCAAACTTAAGTCCAGATGGTCAGGTCCTTTTGTTATAACTAACGTGTTTGTTCATGGTGCAATTGAGATTAGGAACCTGCAGCACGGGCAACCGTTCATGGTTAATGGTGCACGATTGAAGCATTATTATGAGGAAGGAGATGTGAAGACTCTCTCGGCCTTCCTCTTATCTGAAGCTTGAAAATATGACCGAGAGAGGACGAGTGATTACTGTGCTCGTCCATGCGAGGCTATGCCTTAGTTTATTTTTTCTGTTTTTTCGATTGTTATTCTTGTATGTTTTTGCGTGATTTTTATTACGATTTTGATGTTAATTTTATTTCTTTTAATAGGGGATCAAAAGAGGGAATCAAGGAGATGAATCCAGGATAAAAAATCGGGGAAGATATTGGGCCAAATCAAAGATTGGGTGATGAGAATCTTGGATTTTAATTCAAGAAAAATCTCCAACGACCATTTAATTGCGGTGGATTTGCTGAAACCGCAACAGAAATAGCCGTTGGGATTTCCATCATTACAAATAGCCGTTAGAATAGCTGAGGCCCGTACGCTTCCTTCATTCATTGAACTCCAAGAAACGATCTTCTTCTTCCTTTGCAATTCCTCTTTTTCAGATCTTTTCGATTCCACCATGGTGCTTACGCGAGCTGAGAGATCTACGTCCAAGAAGAAGGCCACTGAAGCAGAGGCAGCTGCGAGAGAGGCACTCCTTGCCTTAGCAGAGGCCGAAGCTGCGCGCCCTGAACGACCTTCTAAGCTCCTTGTCCGCAAGAAGAAGTGGAAGGTGGTGACGGAGATCCCTGCTGGGCCATCTGAACCGGTAGGCACGCCCAAGAAACGCAAATGGACGATGGAGATTGGGGACGCACCGATCAAGGAGAAGACTCCCACTGTGGAGAGTCAAGGGAGTGGCCGTCCATCCTACGAGACGGCCGGACAAAGTCCTGGCCCCTCTCCACCAGCGCAAAGCCCCGAGCCTTCTCCATCTCCACAGAGCTCTGAACAATCCCCACCGCCGCAGAGCCCTGAAGCATCACCATCGCCGTCGCCCGAGCCTGAAATTCCAAATGAAGAACAGCAAGAATCAGCACGGGGCGGCGAAACAGATGAAGAGGATGAGGTCTTCTCTCCTTTGAGGGACGTCTGCCACGAGAGCCCAGCAAAGGGGGGAGATTCGATGGATGAAACGTTGGGGGATTGCCTCCAACAGATCACCACCAGGGCACGGTTGAGAAAGAAAGCCCCCAAGATTGTCAAGGCCAAACGGCCAAAAGCTTCAAAGAAAGCCAAGAAAATGAAGGTCAGAGGTGAGCCTTTATTGAAGAGGCTGAAGGTCGAGGCTGCTGGGTCGGCCAAGGCAAAAGATAAGGGGAAAGCCATGTTGTACCCCGAAGATGAGCCTCAAACTGTGAGGTATGTGTCCTCTGATGCAGAATCGAGGGGCACTGAGTTAAGAAAGAGGGACCTGCTCCATGAGAAGGGGTTCCTTGACGCGTTGGCAGACCTGCCGCAATTCTTGCGCGCAGGGATCACCAACCACGGCTGGGAGGAGCTATGCAGACCGCCCATCCCCGCCTACTCCAGCATGGTGTACGACTTCTACGCGAACCTGATGCACCCTGAGGATGGCCTATCCGTGGTGAGAGGAATCGAGGTGGACTTCTCAGCTAAGGCGATCAATGAAGCCTATGGCCTCAAGGGGCAGAAGCACACTGACTATGCAAGGATCATTGATGCGCCAACTGAAGCTGTCCTGGAGGAAGCACTGCGGATCATCGGCCAACCTGAGGCAGCGTGGACAATTTCGCGCAATGGGAAGCACACTCTGATGAGTGCTACCCTCACGGCCATGGCAGCGGTCTGGTTTTCATTCGTGCGGAGGCGTCTGTCCCCAGTGACCCACGAGACTACCATCAACCAAGGAAGATCGCTGCTGGTTTATGCGATCATGAGGGGCCTCACAATCAATGTTGGTGAGGTCATTGCAGCCTCAATCGCAGACTGTGCCAAAAAAGGTAAGGGCCCACTTTTCTTCCCCAACACAATCACTAAGCTTTGCTTACGTGCAGGTGTACCAATCGAACGGATGGAAAGGCAGCTGGCCTACACGGGCCATCTGGAGCTGCCTACAAGCCTGCGAATGCGACGAAAGGGGAACATGGAGTTTGAGTTAGACGGCCTGGCTGCTGCTCAATCCCTCTCCATGGCCTGTCTGATGGACCCGCAGAAGAAGCTGGCGCAATGGGCTGAGTATGCTCAAGCGAGGGATAAGGATGTTGCTGACCAGTTGGGCTGCATCTTTCCTGAGTTCCCCACTGACCTGCTGACGCCATGGGCACCTCCACGAGCACGAAGGGATGATGATGAGGACGTCTGAGTGCTAGTCTGAAGAGCACTCAAGGGAGTATTTCTGTTCCCTACAATAAAAAAAAAAACACTCGGCTTTTCGTTAAACTGTGTGAATGCTGCTATTTTGGAATCAATATTTGATCTGTCTTTAGTCTTTATTTTTGTTGTTTAGAATTGCTTAGTATAGTCTGATGGTATTTGAATAGGTAGATTGTTTTAGTTTCCTTTTTGTATAGCTGAGATGACTGGAAAGAGCATGCATAGGGGCCTTGATCACTGATATATCTACCCTGTTTATTCATTGCGAAATTATTGCGGAATCCGCAATTTTTGTTAGTTATTGCATACTTTTGACTGACTGTTTAGCTAGGCTGGATCTGTTTTAATCTTGTTCTTGTACTGCTGTTTTGACTGCCTTATACAGCCTATCTATAAGCATGCTGGATGAGTGTCTTAAGGAACCTTGGATAGTTTAAAGTAGCCTCTCAAATTGCTCAGCATGCATAACTTTAAGTCCTGCCCTTCCTGTTTTTTACAAATTTTTGCTGCTGACTTGTTTGCTTTGAGAATGTTCTGTCTATCCCTAGGACTTTTAGATTCTCTTTGTTTTTCCCTAGCCTAGATGCTTCTAGGACAAGTTTGGGGGTGTGCCACCTCAGACTCTCTTTGGGGACAATGAGTAGTTTAAGTTTGGGGGAGGCCACCCTAGGCCTAGGAACATTCCTCTCTCCCTTTAAGCATAAGCATTCTTCTTCTCCTTTACAAAAAAAATGATGAACTGAAAAAAAAAAAATGAAAAATAGAATAAAGAGGGGTGTCTCTCTTAAAGTTGCTAAGTAATCAGTGCCAAGTGTGTAACCCACATGTGACATTGCATCAAAAGGCAACCAAAGGAGAGGTTCCACCAAAGTAATGTATACCTAAGAGTTGCAACTTTGTGGCTTGGGTGGCCTGAATAAAAAGAACTCTGATCCTCAATTTTCTAAGCACAAAGTTGTAGCTTGTAGGGTTGTTAAGGGAGATGAATGTATGTCCAATGTAGTGATGTCAGGGTTTAGGTTGTTCTCTAAAAGTACTACTGTCACTGTTTAATACTAAGACTGGCATGACTCTAAGGAATCCTAGGTAGCTCAAAAGTAAAAATTAGAAGCATGTACTGAGGCTAGGGTAAAGTTAGGTAGAATTTGAAACCTTAGGGATAGTTGCATTATATGACAGAGGCAAGTAGATCAGTCGTGGGAAGTTAATAAAACAGGAGGATCATTAGGCGTGCGAAGTCAGAAGAAGCAAAATGAGAAGTTAGTTGTAAACTTAGAAGTGTGGCACAGGACAGCATTGCCATAGATAGAAACTTAGGGGAGTCAGCAAGTGGTTAGAAAGATTGAAACAGCAGCCTAAGTAAGTCCTTAGATTGCTCGAGGACGAGCAAAACCTTAAGTTTGGGGGTGTGTTACGTCTCCAAAAGTGACTAATTTAGGACTTGTTTTCTATAGAAAGATGTGCACTCTTAGGTGTTTTTGATAGGATTTAGCTTAAACTTGTGCTTATATATGAGAATTAGAAGAATGAAGCTAAATTAGGACTTGTAGGCAAAAGGAAAGAAAAGGAATGAAAAACGAAGTTAAAAGAATGAAAATTGTGCATTGCGGAAGCATTGCGGAAACATTGCTAAAACCGCAATGTTTTAAGTGAAATCCGTAAGTTGGCTAACCTTTTTCTGTTGTGATCCGATATTTCAGGGATTCGTTCTTTCTCCTCCAGCCACGTAGAAGTACGGCGTTGAGAATGGATGGTTCTCCTTGACCCAATCGCACCTGCAGACTACTATAAAAGGAGGTCAAAGTGGAAGGTTGAAACACATCCAGAAGGCGTAGAACTCTTTTCGCAGCACAGTTTTTTTTCTCCTGTTTTTCTCTTCCGTCTGTTGGGTTGAAAGGTTTAGCTGTTGGAGTCGACAATCTGATAGGAAGGAGAGAAGATTCATCTTCTCTTCTGATTGGATTCATCCAAGCAAAGCTGGCTTTTTCCCCCCTTCAGCCGAGGCGTCTGCGACGAGGAGATCACGCTCAACTTTACTGTTTTCTGTTTTAGCTTCTTGTTTCCTTTAGCGTTAATTGTTATTTCCTTCCCAATAGCTACTCTAATTCATTTCGTTGCTTTCTATTTTACTTTAGTTCTTTAAGGTTGTCATTTGTTAGTTCAAATTCAAATAAATCGAAGTACTATTTTCATCAAGTTACAAGTTCTTCACCTTCTCTGTTACTGCCTTTAGTTTCTGTTTTGTCTCTAATATACTTCTAAGCATGTCGTTTCCATCTAGTCTTTCTATTCTATGTGCATCCATGAGTAACTAAGTCACATAAGGGCATGCTAATGACGAGTCGGTAGGAAGAAACACGTGACTAAAGCATGTAGGATAGCTCTCCAATGCATTGATTGTATGTAAGCTTCATCCCACGGGCAATTTCGATTGGCCATCCATTTTGTCCAAAGAACTCCTAACCTCGGGAAGGAGTAAGAGTTCAGAGTCATACACTCATGCTAGCCTCTCAAGGTAGCCAGAAAACGACCTAGGAATAGGCGTTCTCCTAGTACAAATCACAACTTACTGTTTTAACAAGATGCTTAAGACCTTACTTGGACATGAGTAAACTAAAGAATCTAATGCATGAAATCGGAAGATACATGAGTATGAGTTAGTTTGATGCATAGTGAGTTGATCTACTGCTTAAGAATCGTGTGAAAAAGCCTATAGAGGAGTCGTTAGTAGCCCTTGTTTCCACATTTTACACACATTCGCTGTTAAGAACATTGCGGTATAATTGCTGTTTCCGCAATTCCCTTAGTTAAAAATTCTGCCTTAGCCATTTTCCTCTTCGTTTATTAATCTCTTCTCTTTGCATTTGAGTTTATCATTTAATTGCACTTGTTTATGCATCTATCCTTTACATATTCCTTAGTAATTAGGCAACTTAAAACCAAATCTACCCCATTAAATCCACCCATTCTTGCTTAACAATACACTTCACGAGTAACTAAGAATAAATCTCTGTGGGAAATCGAATGAAAAAATACTTATTACTTGCTACAAGATCATGTATGCTTGCATGTTCTGAGTGCTCTACTATTGCATAGTTCCTTTAAAACATTGAGCACGCAACACGTACAGTTTATGATACACACGGACGACTACCCGAGAAGCCCCAAGGTAGCCGGCTCCATAGATATTTATCAGACCACACAGTTCCGATTAAACTTTATCCAAAATTGCATTAAGGTGATCAGCTCTAAATTTATTCTAGACAGTCACTAGCTAACAGCGACGAACATTCAAGCATGTAATCTAATTGCTAGTAGATTGCCCGCAAACGCTGTATGCAATCAACAACCATCATACACGACTCGATACTCCGATTTAGTTTTATCTATCTGTGTTACTTAGTCGAGCAGTGAGAGGCACGACATCGCTACTCTTTAACATACACAACATGCAAGATGACTCGAGTGTCAATCGTCGAAATCTAACATGCGCGTTGGATTAAGCAAGAAAGATAAATGTATATAAACAGCCACCAATATGCATTCAAAGCTTAGATTATCAAAACTAAAATGTCTAACAAAAATCCCTTAAACAATCCCCAAACCGTTCACCCTTACCTTAGCCGTCCATGGAAGGCGTCATCAACACAATACAAGAAGGGAAAAGCTCTTAAACATGCCAACAATGGCTGAGCTAAAGGAAAACTAAGAGAAAACTAGAGGAAGAAGAAGAAGAATCGCCCAAAAAATGTCTCTCCCCTTCCAAAAATGCGCAGAAATCGTCTTATACAGAAGCTGCAATCGTCGTAGCGTCGAGACGCTAGGCCAGCGTCGAGACGCTGCGCCCTAAATAATCCGCGCGCGCCTCGCGATGGCGTCGAGACGCTAGGGCAGCGCCTCGACGCTTGCCCGATGATTTCCTCGCGCGCACCTCTTCCGGAGCGTCTCGACAACAAGCAGAGTCTCGACGCTTCGGCAGCGTCGAGCTAGCGTCTCGACGCTATCACTCGACGCTAGCTCTCGGGTTTGGGGCTGGAAATTTGCCTCTCCTAGGCAGTTTTGGCCCGTTTCTTCACGGATCAACTTCTCCTTTTCCCGATACACTCCCGGGGCGTTAAAACTCCACTTTTAGCTCTCGAACGGGTCCAACGGACGCACGAGCTCTTTGCCGCATTTCTCCTACAAACGAGATAGATTAACCAATTAAACGCGGACTTTAGCTACAATTAGGAAGTATTTAATAGCTCCAAAATGGAGTTATCAGTAGCAGGTAATTTTGAGTTCAAATCTGGTTTAATTCACCAATTACCTTCTTTTCATGGCAATGCATGTGAGGATGCAAACAAACACCTGATGGAATTCCACTGCGTTTGCTTGGGGATGAAGGCCCCAGGTGTTACGGAAGAGCAATTGGTTCTAAGGGCATTCCCCTTCACACTGAAATACAAAGCCAAGAATTGGCTTTACTATTTGCCTTCCGGTTCGATCACGACGTGGCAAGAGATGAAGAGGGTATTCCTGGAAAAGTATTTTCCTGCCTCTCTTGCCACTACGCTGAGGAAGAGGATATACGGGATTACCCAGGACGTAGGTGAGTCCCTACACGAATATTGGGAACGCTTCGGGCGCTTGTGCGTGAGTTTTCCCCATCATCAGATCGCCGATCAACTTCTGATCCAATATTTCTATGAGGGCATGACGCCTCATGATCGGCAGATGATCGATGCCGCGAGCGGAGGGGCACTGATTGACAAGACCCCGGTTGAGGCCAAGCATTTGATAGCAAATATGGCAGACAACTCGCAGCAATTCGGTATTCGTAGAGCGGGACAAATCCACCAGGTGACCCAGATTAATGAGATGTCTGAGATGAAGGCCCAGGTGGCCGAGATAGGAAACTTGTTGAAGAAGTTTGTGGGAGGTAACCGCGAGGCGGAAGAGGTCAACGCAATTGGGAGATATGCTTCCAACACTAGGAAGTATAATCCTTACTCGAGTACGTACAACCCCAGTTGGCGTGATCATCCCAATATGAGCTATGGGAATAGAGATGGGCAGCTGCGCTATCAAGGTCAGTGCTTTGATAGACCTCAGAATTCCACCCAAGCTCAGGCCTTTAGTTCCTCCAGATCAATGGAAGAGATGGTACGAACCATCGTGACATCGACAAGCCAGTTTCAAAAAGAAGCTCGAGAAGAGCTTAACTCGCATAAGGCAGAGCTGCAGAATTTGAACAAGCAGCTGACTCAGATGGCAGTGTCGATAAACAAAATTGAGAGCAAGAGCTCCGGGAAGCTTCCTTCCCAAACCACCATGAACTCATGTGAGAACGTGAGTTCGATCCAGCTGAGGAGTGGGAAATCAGTTCCCTCTAGAGCTGTGAAGGAAGCAAAGAAGGACGGTCTGATGTCCTTCCCGAGTGATCTTGAGGATGTGAATGTTGAGAAAGAAGAGAAGAATGTGCAGGAGAGTGTTCCCGCAACACCTTTCCCTAGTAGGCTTGTGTTACGTCTCCAAAAGTGACCTTTTTAGGACTTATTTAGCTTAGAAAGATGTACACTCTTAGGTGTTTTTGATAGGATTTAGCTTAAACCTATGTTTATATATGAGATTTAGAAGAAGGTAGCTAAATTAGGACTTGTGTGCAAAAGGAAAGAAAAGGATTAAAAACCGAAGTTAAAAGAAGGAAAAATGCGCATTGCGGAAACATTGCTGAAACCGCAATGTTTCAAGTGAAATCCGTAAGTTGACTGATCCTTTTCTGTTATTTTCCGTTATTTCAGGGATTCGTTCTTTCTCCTCCATCCATTTTGAAGTATGACGTTGAAGATGGATGGTTCTCCTTGGCCCAAACGCACCTGCAGATTACTATAAAAGGGGGTCAAAGTAGAGGGTTTGATCATCATCCGAAAGCGTAGAAGTCTCTTCGCAGCTCCATCTTTTCTCCTGTTTTTCTCTTCCGTCTGTTGGGTTGGGAAGCTTAGCTGTTGGAATCGACAATCTGATAGGAAGGGGAGAAGATTCACCTTCTCTCCTGATTGGATTCATCCAAGCAAGGCTACTCTTTCTCTCCTTTCAGCCGAGGCGGTTGCGACGAGGCGTTCAAGCTCAACTTACTATTTTCTGTCTTCTATTTCCCATTTCCAGCACTGTTTTGTTGTGTTTCTTTTCTATCAGCTAGTTCATTACATTTCGTTTCTTTCTGTCTTTATGTTATTCACTTTAAGTTTCCCTTTGTTCATCCCAACAATCGGTTAATCAAAGCACAATTCATTAATTCACGGTTTCTTGTCTTTGTTGTTTCCTGTTTTGCCTTGCTATTTTAAGTTTCTTTCTCTTCTGAGCATGCCTACTTTATCTAATATTTATGTTCTCTCTACATCCATGAGTAACTAAGTCACATAGGGGCATGCTAATGACAATACTATAGGCTAAAAAAACGTGAACCAAGCATGTAGGATAGCTCTCGAAGCATTGATTGTATGTAAGCTTCATCCCACGGGCAATTTCGATTGGCCATCCATTTTGTCCAAAGAACTCCTAACCTCTGGAAGGAGTAAGAGTTCAGAGTCATACACTCATACTAGCCTTTCAAGGTAGCCAGAAAACGACCTAGGAATAGGCGTTTTCCTAGTACAAACCATAACTTTCTGCTTTAACAAGATGCTTAAGACCTTACTTGGACATGAGTAAACTAAAGAATCTAATGCATGAAATCGGAAGATACATGAGATTGAGTTAGTTTGATGCATAGTGAGTTGATCCAATGCTTGAGAATCGTGAGAAAATGCCTATAGAGGAGTCGTTAGTAGCCCTTGTTTCTCCAATTTACACACTTTCGCTGTTAGTAACATTGCGGTAGAATTGCTGTTCTCGCAATTCTGCTAAGTTAAAAATTTTGTTTAGCTATTTTCCTCTTCGTTTATTAATCTCTTCTCTTTTCATTTGAGTTTATCATTGATTTGCACTTGTTCATGTTGCTATCCTTTATTGATTCAGCAGCAAATAGGAATTTTAAAACCAAATCTACCCCTTCAAATCCACTCATTCTTGCTTAACAATACACTTCACGAGTAGCTAATAATAAATCTCTGTGGGAAAACGAATGAAAAAATACTTACTACTTGCTATAAGATCATGTATGCTTGCATGTTCTGAGGGCTCTCTCTCTCTTATTGCTTATTTATTTTACACATTGAGCACGCAACAAGTTTTTGGCGCCGCTGCCGGGGATTTAGTTTAGTGAAAACGAAGTTTGTTAAGTTAGAAAACCAACTCTTAATATCTAGTGAAGCTGATCTGTTTTCATTTCTTTTGCAGGTACTAGTTGGGTTAGTTTATGAATGAGCCTTCAAGTAGTGATCTAGAGTTCAACCCTGAGCCTAAGAGATTATTTAAGGCTAGAAATAGAGCCAAGAAACGTCTCTTTAACCAACCCCCTTTACCTCAAATAATTGCTGAAACCGCAGAGTCTCCGCAATCCTCTCAAGAAGAAATGGATAGACTAGTTCCAAATCCGGTACCTGTCACTCGCAATCCCATCGAAATAGCGAATGACAAGAATAGTGCCATTCTCTCATACTTAGTTCCCATGCCTGGGGAGCTAAACCCAAGTATAATCCGCCCTGTAATCACTGCCAACTCATTCGAGTTAAAGCCAGTGATGTTCCAAATGTTGTCCACTGTGGGACAATTCTTTGGAGTGGAAAATGAGGATCCCCACAACCATCTTAGAAACTTCCTAGGAGTCAGTGATACATTCATCATCCCTGGAGTTTCCCAAGAAGCCTTGAGGCTCTACCTTTTCCCTTACTCATTGAGGGACAAAGCAAAGACGTGGTTAAACTCATTACCCTCTGGATCAGTCCTCAATTGGACAGACTTGGCGGAGAAATTCCTAGTTAAGTACTTCCCACCTGATAGGAATTCTACTTTTCGTGATGACATAGTCAAGTTCAAACAAGCTGAGAATGAGTCTCTTCACGAAGCTTGGACAAGGTTCAAGGACCTTCTTCTTAAATGTCCACACCATGGCATCCCATGGTGTATCCAAATAGAGGTCTTTTTCAAAGGATGCAACCCCAGCACTAGGCAAGTCTTAAATTCATCTACTGGAGGTTCCATGTTGTCCAAGAGTTACAATGAAGCCTATGAGATCTTGGAGAAGATCTCAGCATCTCACTGTAGGTGGTCAGATGATCCAATAGAGCCAAGTAGAGCTCAAGACAAGGACACACTCAATGCTATGAGTAGTCAAATAAACGCCCTGACCAACCTAGTTAAACAAATGGCTCAAGCCAATCTCCAAACAAGTGTCAACACCGCCACATCCATGTCAATGGGCACCCAACGAAGTCAAGGTGAGACACTTATCTGTGGATTCTGTGGGGAAGGGCACCTGTATGAATACTGCCCTAGGAATCCAGCCTCAGTCTGCTATGTTGGAAGCCAACAGCAGCCTAGGAACAACCCCTATTCCAATACTTACAACCCTGGTTGGAGGAACCACCCAAACCTGTCATGGGGTGGCCAACAGAATGCTAACCAAGCTCCTAACCAGCCAAGACCGAGTGGAACACCTGGTTTCACTCCCCAACATAACCAATCCATGTATCAAAAACCATACAACCAACCAGTAGGGTCTTCTGTAGAAAATCTACTCAAAGAGTACATAGCCAAGAATGATGCCACCCTGCAAAGTCAGCAAGCTACCCTTAGGAGCCTAGAGAACCAAATAGGGCAACTAGCCAATGAACTTAAAAGTAGGCCCCAAGGTAGACTTCCTGCTGACACTAAGGTGCCAAGGAGAGATGGAAAAGAGCAAGTTCAAGCAATTGAACTTAGGAGTGGGAGACCATTGGTGAGTAACACAAAAGAAGCCCCAAAGAGAGTAGAGAACAATGAGTCTAGTGCTCCACTGGAGTCTCTGCCACCACCTCCATTTCCTAGAAGGCTAAAGAAAAAACAAGAACAGGAAGTGCACTTTAATAAATTTCTAGAAATTCTTAAACAAGTGCATGTAAATATTCCTTTTGTAGAAGTTTTACAGTCTATGCCCTCTTATGTAAAGTTTTTGAAGGATATTATCACTAACAAGAGAATAATTGGTGAGTTTGAAACAGTAAATCTCACTGAGGAGTGCAGTGCCATACTCCAGAACAAGCTACCCAAGAAGGAGAAGGATCCTGGTTCCACCTTACCTGTAGAGCTAGGAGGCAAGCACGTGGGCAGAGCTCTTTGTGACCTGGGAGCCAGCATAAACCTCATGCCCCTATCACTATTCCGCCAGCTAGGAATAGGAGAAGCACGTCCAACCACTGTCACTTTACAACTAGCAGACAGATCCATAGCCTACCCTGGGGGTAAGATTGAGGATATTCTTGTAAAGGTTGACAAGTTTATTTTCCTTGCAGATTTCATTATCTTGGATTATGAAGCAGACAAGGAGGTCCCCATCCTATTAGGCAGACCGTTTCTAGCCACAGGTAGGGCCCTGATAGATGTCCAAAAAGGTGAGCTCACGATGAGGGTTCATGATGAAGAGGTGAAATTTAGGGTATATAAAGCCTTAAGGTACCCCTCTGACTCTGAATCTTGTGCTAGCATGGACATTGTAGATTCATTAATGGAAGAACAACTGGAGCATGTATTATTAACTAAGCATGCTAATGAATATGTACAATTAGATGTAGCTGATTTGAATGTATCTGAGATAATGGATATACCTGTAGATAAAACACAACATGTATGTATAAATAATGACCTAACTGATAGATCTTTAAATCCTTTAAAACCATCCATTGAGCATCCACCTGTCTTAGAATTGAAACCTCTACCTACTCACCTTAAGTATGCGTATTTAGGAAGTAATGAAACTTTGCCTGTGATTATTTCTTCTAAATTAAGTGAGAAGCATGAGGTTGAACTGATTTTATTGCTTAAACAACATAGGAAGGCTATTGCATGGACTATTGCTGACATTAGAGGCATTAGCCCTTCTTATTGCATGCATAAGATTATACTAGAGGAAGAGCATACACCCCGAGTAGATCACCAACGTAGGTTGAACCCCTCTATGAAAGAGGTAGTTAAAAAGGAAATAATAAAATGGTTAGATGCTGGTGTGATCTTCCCTATAGCTAGTAGCCAGTGGGTGAGTCCTATACAATGTGTACCTAAGAAGGGGGGGATGACTGTGGTAGTCAATGAGAGCAATGAACTGATTCCAACAAGGACTATCACAGGATGGAGAGTTTGCATGGATTATAGGAAATTAAATAAGGAAACCAAAAAAAGACCACTTCCCTCTACCATTCATTGACCAGATGTTAGATAGGATAGCTGGTAGAGCCTACTATTGCTTCTTAGACGGTTATTCAGGATATAACCAGATCACTATAGATCCCAAGGACCAAGAAAAGACTACCTTCACTTGCCCTTTTGGAACTTTTGCCTTTCGCAGAATGCCTTTTGGCTTATGCAATGCACCGGCAACATTCCAGAGGTGCATGTTGGCAATCTTCTCTGATTTGGATGAGTCCATGATAGAGATATTCATGGATGATTTCTCAGTCTTTGGTGATTCATTCACAAACTGTCTAGAGAACTTAGGACAAGTCCTGGCTAGGTGTGAGGAGACCAACCTAGTCCTAAATTGGGAGAAGTGCCACTTCATGGTGGACGAAGGGATTGTCTTAGGTCATAGAGTGTCTAGGGCAGGTGTAGAGGTCGATAGGGCCAAAATTGAAATAATAGAGAAATTGATAGAACCTCAGAATGTCAAAGCCATTAGAAGTTTCTTAGGGCATGCAGGCTTCTATAGAAGGTTCATTAAGGACTTTTCTAAGATCTCCAAGCCTTTATGCGAGCTTCTAGAGCTGAACAAACCATTCATCTTCTCTAAAGAATGTTTCCTAGCCTGGAAAACCCTTAAGGAAGCACTAGTCACAGCACCTATTATAGTAGGGCCTAATTGGGATCTCCCATTTGAAATGTTATGTGATGCAAGTGACTATGCTGTAGGGGTTATGCTAGGACAAAAGATTGACAAGTTAACACACCCTGTATATTATGCTAGTAAGACACTTAATGAGGCACAATGTAATTACACAACTACTGAGAAGGAGATGCTAGCTGTAGTGTTTGCTTGTGAGAAGTTTAGGAATTACATTGTAGGCACTAGGACAATCGTGTACACTGACCATTCTGCTTTAAAGTACCTTATGAGGAAGGCTGATGCTAAGCCTAGGTTGATTAGATGGGTTTTGCTGCTGCAAGAGTTTGATCTGGACATTAGAGATAAGAAAGGATGTGAAAATGTGGTTGCGGATCATCTATCTAGATTGCAGCATAATTGCGGAAAAATTGCGGAAACCGCAATTTCTGATGCTTTTATTGATGAACATGTCTTTGTATTGACTCATCGTGATAACGATAAGGAACCTTGGTGTGCTGACATTGCTAACTTCCTTGCATCTCAGGTAATACCAACTTTCAAGGGAGGACAAGAAAAGAAGAGGTTCCTTCATGAAGCTAGGAAATTCATATGGGATGATCCTACACTCTACAAGACATGTGCTGATGGTCTGCTCAGGAAGTGTGTATCAGCTGCTGAGGCGAAGTCTGTGCTGCAGCACTGCCATACAGCACCCTATGGTGGACATTTTGGTGGTCAAAAAACAGCTGCAAAGGTGTTCCAGAGTGGCTACTATTGGCCAACAATCTTCAAGGATGCCCACAACTATGCACACAGATGTGATGAATGCCATAGAACAGGTAACCTTAGCCGAAAGGATGAGATGCCTCTCACTTATATCTTAGAGTTGGAGCTCTTTGATGTGTGGGGCATCGACTTCATGGGACCATTTCCCCCATCATCAGGTAACCTTTACATATTGGTAGCAGTAGACTATGTATCTAAGTGGGTAGAGGCCATAGCATGTCCCAATAATGATGCCAAAACAGTCATAAGGTTCTTGCATAGACATATCTTTACTAGATTTGGAACACCTCGTGCTATAATTAGTGATGAAGGGACACATTTTATTAACAAAGCTATGGAGAGAGTGTTGGCTAAGTATAATATTAGACATAGAGTAGCCACCCCTTATCACCCACATTCGAATGGACAAGCTGAAATTTCAAATAGGGAGATTAAAAACATACTAGAAAAAGTGGTCAAACCCAATAGAAAGGATTGGTCGTTTAAACTCGAGGATGCACTTTGGGCATATAGGACTGCATATAAAACACCCCTAGGTATGTCTCCTTATAGACTTGTGTATGGCAAAGCATGTCACTTACCATTCGAATTAGAAATTAAAGCATTTTGGGCACTAAAAGAGTTGAATTATTGTGTGACCGATGCGGGAACATTGCGGTCTTTGCAATTACATGAGCTTGATGAGCTTAGACATATGTCTTATGAAAATGCTAAAATGTATAAGGAAAAGACCAAGATTTGGCATGATAGTAGACTTAGGATTAAGGACTTCAAGAAAGGCCAGCTTGTCTTATTATTTAATTCACGATTGAAATTATTTCAAGGCAAACTTAAGTCTAGATGGTCAGGTCCATTTGTAATAACTAATGTGTTTGTTCATGGTGCAATCGAGATTAAGAATCTGCAGCAAGGGCAACCCTTCATGGTTAATGGTGCAAGATTGAAGCACTACTATGAGGAAGGAGATGTGAAGACTCTCTCGGCCTTCCTCTTGACTGAAACGTGAAAATGAGAACGAGAGAGGACGAGTGATTATTGTGCTCGTCCAGTCGAGGCTTTTTGCCTTAGTTTATTTTTTGTTGTTCTTTCGGTTACGGTTTGTGTACATTTTTGTGTGATTTTAATTAAGAATTTAATGTTGATTTTATTTCTTTTAATAGGGAATCGATAGAGGGAATCAAGGAGATCAAATCAAGATAAAAAATCGAGGGAGATATTGTGCCAAATCAAAGATTGAGTTGAGAGAAGATTGGCATTTAAACTCAGAAAATCTCCAACGGTCACTAAAATTGCGGTGGATTTGCAGAATCCGCAACGGAAATAGCCGTTGGGATTTCCATCATTACTTATATCCGTTAGAGGCGCGATGATCCGTACGATTTCCCCATTATCTGAACTCCAAGAAATCTCTCTCCCTCTTCATCTGCAATTCTTCTTTCCAGATTCCCACGATTCAACAATGGTGCTAACGAGAGCTGAAAGATCTGCGTCCAAGAAGAGGGCTGACGACGCTGAAATTGCTACGAGGGAAGCACTTCTTGCCCTTGCAGATGCTGAGGCTGCACGCACTGAACGTCTCCCCAAACTGCCGATCCGCAAGAAGAAGTGGAAGGTAGTTACGGAGATACCTGCTGGACCCTCTGAACCAGCAGGAACACCCAAGAAACGCAAGTGGAGCATGGCGGTGGCCGAAGAAGCGAGCAAGAAAAAGACTCCCTCTGTGGAGAGTCAAGAAAGTGACCGTCGGTCACACGAGTCAGCCAAGCAGAGCTCTTCGCCATCTCCACCAGCGCGAAGCCCTGAGCTTCCTCCATCACCGCAGAGTTCTGAACATACCCCACCAGCAGAGAGCCCTGAAGCATCACCCACTTCCCCACAACCTGACCCTGAATTTCCATATGGAGAGTATCAAGAATTGACGCAGGGCAGTGGGGAAGCTGAGGAAGAAGAGGTCTTCTCTCCTTTGAGGGAAGCCAGCCCTAAGAGCCCTGCGCAGAGGGATGATTCGATGGACGAGACACTGGGGGATTGCCTCCAGCAGATCACAACCAAGGCAAGGTTGAAGAAGAAGGCAGCCAAGGTTGTCAAGGCCAAACGGCCAAAGAAGTCCAAGAAAAAGAAATCCAGGAGGGCGCCAAGAAGTACCTGTGGGATGACCCAAACCTATACCGATGTTGTGCGGATGTGCTATTGAAAAAATGTGTCTCAGCAGCTGAAGCCAAGTCCATCATGCAGCACTGCCATACAACTCCGTATGGAGGTCATTTCGGTGGTCAACGGACCGCCGCAAAGGTATTCTAAAGTGGCTATTTTTGGCCCTCCATTTTTAAGGATGCACATGACTTTGCACGTACCTGTAACGAATGCCAAAGGACGGGGAATTTAAGCAGGAAGGATGAAATGCCCCTCACATACATCCTTGAATTAGAACTCTTTGATGTGTGGGGCATTGACTTCATGGGACCATTCCCACCTTCAGTAGGTAATTTGTACATCCTTGTAGCAGTAGATTATGTCTCAAAATGGGTCGAAGCCATAGCCTGTCCCCTAAATGATGCCAAAACCGTCATTAAATTCCTTAACAAGCATATTTTCACAAGATTTGACACTCCTCGTGCTATTATCAGTGATGAAGGAGCACACTTTATTAACAAATCAATGAAAAATATGCTAGCAAAATATAATGTCAAGCACAGGGTGGCAACACCCTATCATCCCCATTCAAATGGGCAGGCTGAAATTTCCAATAGGGAGATCAAAAGCATCTTAGAAAAGGTGGTAAAGCCAAATAGGAAAGATTGGTCATTTAAGCTAGATGATGCCTTATGGGCCTATAGAACTACTTACAAAACACCTCTGGGAATGTCTCCCTATCGGTTAGTCTATGGCAAGGCATGCCATCTCCCTCTGGAATTGGAGAACAAAGCCTTTTGGGCTTTAAAGGAATTAATTTTCTGTGTGACTGATGCTGGAACTCTGCGGTCTCTACAATTGCACGAATTAGAAGAATTAAGGCACATGTCTTATGAGAATGCTAAAATGTACAAGGAAAAAACTAAAATTTGGCATGACAGTAGACTAAGGCCTAAAAATTTTAAGAAGGGTCAGCATGTGTTATTGTTTAACTCGAGGCTAAAAATCTTTCCTGGAAAGTTAAAATCTAGATGGTCTGGTCCATTTGTGGTAACAAATGTGTTTGCTCATTGTTGCGTGCTCAATGTTTAAAATAAAGATGCAAGGATAGAGCACTCAGAACATGCAAGCATACATGATCTTGTACCAAGTAATAAGTATTTTTTCATTCGATTTCCCACAGAGATTTATTCTTAGTTACTAACGAAGTAAGAGGTTAAGTGAGAGAGGGTGGTTTAAATGGGGTAGATTTGGGTTTAAGGTGCCTAACTATTAAGGAACGTGCAAGATATGAAGCATGAACAAGTGCAAGTAAATAATTAAACTCGAATGTAGAGGGAAGAGAACAGCAAACTAAGAAAGAAATGGCTAAGGCAAAATTTTGAACTAAGAGAATTGCGGAAACAACAATTTTCTAGCAATGTTACTAACAACGAATTAGGGGTAAAGTAGGGAAACAAGGGCTACTAACGACTCCTCTATAGGCTTTTTCATACGATTCTCAAGCAGTAGATCAACTCATCATGCATCAAACTAACTCAATCTCATGTATCTTTCGATTTCATGCATTAGATCCTTTAGTTTACTCATGTCCAAGTAAGACCTTAAGCATTTATTTATCAAAGCAAGTTTAGTGATTTGTACTAGGAAAACGCCTATTCTTAGGTCGTTTTCTGGCTACCATAAAAGGCTAGCATGAATGTACGACTCTGAACTCTTACTCCTTCCAGAGGTTAGGAGTTCTTTGGACAAAATGGATGGCCAATCGAAATTGCCCGTGGGATGAAGCTTACATACATTCAATGCATTTGAAGCTAACCTACATGCTTGATTCACGTATTTCTACCTATAGTCTTGTCATTAGCATGCCCTTATGTGATTTAGTTACTCATGGATGATGTGGGAATGGAAAGACTTATGTATTTAAACATTCTCGACAGTATTCAAGAAGAAACAACAGAAAACAGAAGAGGTGGAGAACTTGCGAAGTGATGAAATAATGCTTCGATTAACCAAAGTTTGAACTAAACAAATGACAACTTTGAACAACTAAGCTAGACAGACAAGTACGAAATAGAGTGGAGTAGCAGACGAAAGTAAAATAGCAAAGACAGAAGCAACAAAGGGAACAGAAATAGCAGAAAACAGTAAAGAATGCGTGTGAACTCCTAGTTGCAACGCCGTGGATGACAACCGAAGGTAAGCTTGATCGTGGATGAATCCAATCAGAAGAGATGGAAGATCCTCTCTTCTTCCTCTTAGATTATCGATTCCACCAGCTAAAACCTCCACGCCAACACCCGTGAGAGAAAACAATGAGAAACTGCGTTGAAGGAGAGACCTACGCCTTTCGAGTGTGTCCTCAACCTTCCCCTTTGACCTCATTTTATAGTGTTCTGCAGGTACGATTGGGCCAAGGAGAACCATCCATTCTAAACGTCGTTCTTCCACGTGGCAGCAGGAGAAAAAACGAGCGGCTGAAAGATCGCAACAAAATAGAAATCAGTTAAACAAGTAACAACTTTCACTTAAAACATTGCTGAGACCGCAATGTTTCCGCAATGCTTCAGCAATGTACAATTTTCACTCTTTAGCTTTGTTTTTGGTTCTTTTCCTTTCCTTTTACATATAAGTCCTAATTTAGCTTCATTCTACTAATTCTCATATATAAGCACAAGTTTAAGCCAAATCCTACCAAAAACGCTTAAGAGTGTACATCTTTCTCTATCAAATAAGTCCTAAAATAGTCACTTTCGGAGACGTAACACACCCCCAAACTTAAGGTTTTGCTCGTCCTCGAGCAATATAAGGACTTACTTGGGCTGCTATTAACCTCTCTAACCACTTGCTGACTTCCCTAAGTTCACTATCTATGGCAATGCTGTTCTGTGACACGCTTCTAAGTTTAAAACCAACTCTTTATTTTGCTTCTTTTGATTTCTCTTGCCTTGTAATCCTACTGTTTCATTACTCCCTACAACTGATCTATCTGCTTTGGTCATTAAGTTCATTGTGCAACTATCCCTAACTTTTCAAATTCTACCTAACTTTACCCTGGACTCAGTACATGCTTCTAATGCTTTTCTTTTGAGCTACCTAGGATTCCTTAGAATCATGCCAGTCTTAGAATAAACCAGTGACAGTAGTACCTTTCATAGAACAACCTAAACCCTGGCATCACTACATTGGATATACATTCATCTCCCTTAACAAACCTACAAGCTACAACCCTGTGCTTAGCTAACTGAGGATCAGAGTTCATTCACATAGGACACCTAAGCACAAAAGTTATAACTTATAGGCACACACTCTTCTTCCTTGGTTTTTTCCTTTTTGTTTTTTCTTTCTTTGGTAGGGCCTCTCCTTTGGTTGCCTTTTGATGCAATGCCACTTGTGGGTTACACACATGGCACTGATTACTCAGCAACCTCAAGAGAGACACCCCTCTTTATTCATTTTTTTCAGTTCATTATTTTTTTTCCAAAGGAGAAGAAGAATGCTTATGTCTACAGGGAGAGAGGAATGTTCCTAGGCCTAGGGCTGCCTCCCCCAAACTAAAACTTCTCATTGTCCCCAATGAGAGTCTGAGGTGGCACACCCCCAAACTTGTCCTAGAAGCATCTAGTCTAGGGTAAAACAAGGAGAATCTAAAAGTCCTAGGCATAAAATGAACCTTCCTAAAGCAAACAACACAGCAGCAGAATTTTATAAAAACAGTAAAGTAGGGCTTAAAGAGATGCATGCTGAGCAACTTAAGGGAGTTAATTTCAACTAACAAAGGTGTTCTAAGACACTCATCCAGCATGCTCACAGATAGGTCATATATGGCCGTCACACAAGTAGCAAGAAAGCAAAATCTAAACAGAACCAGCCTTTCAAACAATCAGTCAAAAGCATGCGATAACTAACAAAAATTGCGGAATCCGCAATAATTTCGCAATGAACCTACAGGGCATATTTATCAGTGATCAAGGCCCCTAGCATGCTATTTCCAGCCATCTACAACTAAACAAAAAGGAAACTAAAACAAGCTAGCTACTCAGATACCATCTACCTATACTAAACTATCCTAAACAACCAAAAGAAATTAAAAACAGAACAAGCATTTGAATCAAAAATATCAGTCACAAGTTAACGAAAAGCAGGTTTTTTTTTTCAAGAGGGAACAGAAGTACTCCCTTGAGTGCCCTTCAGACTGGCACTCAAGCATCCTCATGATCATCCTTCCTCTCCCTCGGAGGTGCCCACGGCGTCAATAGATCAGTGGGGAAGGCAGGAAAAATGCATCCCAATTGATCAGCCACGTCTTTGTCCCTCGTCTGTGCGTATTCAACCCACTGCGCCATCTTTCGCTGGAGGTCCATTAAGCAGGCCATGGAGAGTGATTGAGCAGCAGCCAGGCCATCCAGCTCAAACTCCATGTTGCCCCTCCTTCGCATCCTCAGGCCTGTGGGCAGCTCCAGATGACCCGTGTAGGCCAGCTGCCTTTCCTTCCTCTCGATGGGCACACCTGCTTGTAAACAAAGTTTAGTAATGGTGTTTGGGAAGAAAAGAGGGCCCTTACCTTTCTTTGCGCAGTCGGCTATGAAGGCTGCAATGACCTCTCCAACATCTATGGTGAGGCCCCTCATAATGGCGTAGACCAGCAACGATCTCCCCTGGTTTATGGTTGTCTCGTGGGTTACAGGGGAGAGACGCCTTCGCACAAAAGAAAACCAGACGGCTGCCTTGGCCTTGAGGGTCGCACTCATCAAAGTGTGCTTCCCATTACGTGAGATTGTCCAAGCTGCCTCAGGTTGGCCTATGATGCGCAGGGCTTCTTCCAAGACAGCCTCAGATGGTGAGTCGATGATCCTTGCGTAGTCAGTGTACTTCTGCCCCTTGAGGCCATAAGCTTCATTGATAGTCTTGGCCGAGAAATCGACCTCAATTCCTCTCACCATGGACAGACCATCCTCGGGGTGCGTTAGATTGGCGTAGAAATCGTACACCATGTTGGAGTAGGCAGGGATGGGCGGTCTGCACAGCTCTTCCCAGCCGTGGTTGGCGATCCCTGCGCGCAAGAATTGCGGCAGGTCTGCCAGTGCATCAAGGAAACCCTTCTCGTGGAGCAGGTCTCTCTTCCTCAATTCATTGCCCCTCGACTCTGCATCTGAAGAGACATACCTCACGGCTTGAGGTTCGTCTTCAGGGTACAATTTTGCTTTCCCCTTATCCCGTGCCTTGGCCGACTCGGCAGCCTCGACCTTCAGCTTCTTCAAAGAAGGCTCACTACTGACTTTCCTCTTCTTGGATCGCTTGGAAGCTTTCGGTCGCTTGGCCTTCACAATTTTGGGCGCCTTCTTCCTCAGTCGCGCCCTGGTGGTGATCTGCTGGAGGCAGTCCCCTAACGTCTCATCCATCGAGTCTCTGCTCCCCCCCTCCGCTGGGCTATCAGGGCTGACTTCCCTCAAGGGGGAGAAGACTTCATCTTCCTCAGCCGCCTCTTCGCTCGGCACTGATTCTTGGTGCTCTTCAATCGGAACTTCAGGCTCTGGCGTCTGCGAAGATGGAGATGGCTGTTAAGTCTCTGAAAGTGACTTATTTAGGACCCATTTAGCTTAAGAAGATGTACACATTTAGGTGTTTTTGTTAGCATTTAGCTTAAACCTATGCTTTAATATGAGAATTAGAAGAAGGTAGCTAATATAGGACTTGTGTACAATAGGTAGAAAAAGGGTTGAAAACCGAAGAAAAGAATGAAAAAATAACCATTGCAAATGAATTGCGGAATAATTGCGGTGACCGCAATTATTCAAGTTAAAACCGTAAGTTGGCTGATCTTTTTCTGTTTAGATCCGACTTTTCAGGGATTCGTCCTTTCTCCTCCATCCATTCTGATATATGACGTTGAAGATTGATGGTTCTCCTTGGCCCAAACGCACCTGCAAACTACTATAAAAGGGGGTCAAAGTCGGAGGTTCAGTCATCAATTCGAAGCGCAGAAGTCTTCTTGCAGTCCACCATTTCCATCTGTTTTCCTTTGCCGTCTGTTGGAGTGAGAGTCTAAGCTTTTGGAATCGATAATCTGATAGGAAGGAGAGGAGATTCTTCTTCTCTCTCGATTGGATTCATCCAAGCAGGGCTGACTTCTCATCACCATCATTCGAGGCGACTGCCACGGAGTTTTCTAGCAAACCTCTACTGTTTTCTGCTCTGTTCTTCTCAATTCCATTTCTGATCACTGTTGTTCTTAGTGTAGCATTTCAATTATTGCATTTCGTTGTTGTCTGTCTTGAATTCATTTCTTTTAGAGCTTCCCTTGTCATTCAAACACTTAAAGTAATCGAAGTATACTTCTGCATTTTACAGTTTCCATCTGGTTCTGCTACGGCTTTGGCTTGCTGTTCTAAGTACATTTATCTTCTAAGCATGTCTGTTTTATCTACCTTTTCTATTCTCCACATATCCATGAGTAACTAAAATCACTTAGGGGCATGCTAATGACAGAACTATAGGCTAAAAAACGTGAGTCAAGTAGGCAGATTAACACTCGAACATTGGTTGTATGTAAGCTTCATCCCACGGGCAATTTCGATTGGCCATCCATTTTGTCCAAAGAACTCCTAACCTCTGGAAGGAGTAAGAGTTCAGAGTCATATAATCATGCTAGCCTTTCATGGTAATCAGGAAACGGCCTAGGAATAGGCGTTTCCCTAGTACAAACTGAACACTCCTGTTTTAACAAGATGCTTAAGACCTTACTTTGAAGTCGAGTAAACTTGAGTCTCTCATGCATGGAATCGGACGATACTTGAGATAGAGTGAGTTTGATGTATAGAGAGGTGATCCAAAGCTTGATAATCGTAATAAACTGCCTATAGGATAGTCATTAGTAGCCCTTAATTCACCCTTTTAATCAGTTTCGCTGCCATTTAATTGCGGATTAATTGCGGTTCTCGCAATTCTGCTAAAACGCATTCTGTGTAGCTGTTTTCTTCTTCGTTTATTGATTCCATCTCTTGTTCTTTGAGCCTGATTTTAACTTTAACTTGTTTATGGTATATTCCTTTACACATTCAGCAAAACTTAGGTAATTAAAAACCAATTTTATCCCCTCAAATTCATCCCATCTTTCTTAACAAACACACTTCGCGAATAGCTAAAAATGAGTCTCTGTGGAAAAAACGAATGAAATATACTTACTACTTGCTGTGAGACCATGTATGCTTGCATGTTCTAAGTGCTCTCTCTACCCTTTTGCATATTTATCTTTACACATTGAGCACGCAACAAGTTTTTGGCGCCGCTGCCGGGGACTTATTTTAAGTGAAAACGAAGTTGTTAAGTTTGAAAAATCAAGTTTATCATTGAGTGAAACTAATCTGTTTCATTTCTTTTGCAGGTGCTATTAAGGTAGTTTATGAGTGAGCGTTCACATAGTAATTTAGAGTTCGATCCTGAACCTGAAAGATCACTTCGAGCTAGGAATAAGGCAAAGAAACGTCTCTTTAAACAACCTCCTGTACCTCAAACCACACCTGAAACTAAAGAAATGGGCGATCTAGTTCCAAATCCGGCACAAGCCATTCGCAACCCCATCGAAATAGCGAATGACAAGAATAGTGCCATTCTTTCATATCTAGTACCTATGCCTGGGGAGCTGAACCCCAGCATAATCCGTCCTGAAATCACTGCCCACTCATTCGAGTTAAAACCAGTGATGTTCCAAATGTTGTCCACTGTGGGACAATTCTTTGGAATAG
This sequence comes from Herpetospermum pedunculosum, assembly GCA_028017165.1. NCBI lineage: Eukaryota > Viridiplantae > Streptophyta > Magnoliopsida > Cucurbitales > Cucurbitaceae > Herpetospermum > Herpetospermum pedunculosum. The sequence goes on from CM051528.1 coordinate 21,038,728, forward strand.
AAAATGAGGACCCCCATAACCACCTTAGGAACTTCCTAGGAGTTAGTGACACATTCCTAATCCCTGGAGTTTCCCAAGAGGCCCTGAGGCTATATCTTTTCCCTTACTCTTTGAGGGACAAAGCCAAAACATGGTTAAATTCATTGCCCTCAGGATCTGTCCGCAATTGGACAGATTTAGCAGAAAAATTCCTAGTCAAATACTTTCCACCTGATAGGAATTCAACCTTTCGTGATGATATCATAAAGTTTAAACAAGCGGATAATGAGTCTCTTCACGAAGCTTGGACTAGATTCAAAGACCTTCTCATTAAATGTCCACACCATGGCATTCCATGGTGTATCCAAATAGAAGTTTTCTTTAAAGGATGCAACCCCAGCACCAGACAAGTCTTAAATTCATCTGCTGGAGGTTCCATGTTGTCCAAGAGTTACAACGAAGCTTATGAGATCTTGGAGAAGATCTCAGCATCTCACTGTAGATGGTCAGACGATCCAGTAGAGCCAACTAGGGCTCAAGACAAGGATGCTCTAAGCGCCATGAGCACCCAAATAAATGCCCTGACCAACTTAGTCAAGCAAATGGCTCAGGCCAATCTCCAAACCAGTGCCAATACCGCCACGGCCATGTCAATGGGCACTCAACCAAATCAAGGCGAGGCACCTATCTGTGGATTCTGTGGGGAAGGGCACCCTTATGAATACTGCCCTGGGAATCCATCCTCAGTCTGCTATGTAGGTAGTCAGCAGCAGCCTAGGAATAACCCCTACTCCAACACCTATAACCCTGGTTGGAGAAACCACCCTAACCTGTCATGGGGTGGCCAACAAAACACTAACCAAAATTCTAACCAACCAAGGCCGAGTGGAACACCTGGTTTCACTCCCCAACATAACCAGTCAATGTACCAAAAACCTTATAATCAACCTGTAGGATCTTCTGTAGAAAACCTACTCAAGGAGTATATCGCTAAGAATGATGCTACTCTTCAAAGCCAGCAAGCTACGCTTAGGAGCCTGGAAAACCAAATAGGCCAATTAGCCAATGAAATTAAAAGTAGGCCCCAAGGTAGACTCCCTGCTGATACCGAGGTACCAAGGAGAGACGGCAAAGAACAAGTTCAAGCCATTGAACTTAGGAGTGGAAGACCATTGGTGAGCAACACAAAGGACACACCAAAGAGAGTAGAGAACACTGAGTCTAGTGCTCCACTGGAGTCTCTGCCAAGCCAAGGTCCACCACCGACTAGCACATCAGGAGTCAGGCTAGAGCCAATTGTTGAGGACGTAGAAGAAATTCCAAGGCCTCCACCTACCTTAAGGCGTCCTGACGTGCCTGCATATGTACCACCACCTCCTTATCCTCGAAGGCTTAAGAAGAAGCAGGAACAGGAAGTTCATTTTAATAAATTTTTAGAAATACTTAAGCAAGTGCATGTGAACATTCCTTTTGTAGAGGTTTTACAGTCTATGCCTTCATATGTAAAGTTTTTGAAGGACATTATTACTAACAAAAAAATAATTGGTGAGTTTGAAACAGTAAACCTCACCGAGGAGTGCAGTGCCATCCTCCAAAACAAGCTGCCCAAGAAGGAGAAGGATCCTGGTTCCTTCACCTTACCTGTAGAACTTGGAGGCAAGCATGTGGGCAGAGCGCTTTGTGACCTGGGCGCCAGCATAAATCTCATGCCCCTGTCCCTATTTCGCCAGTTGGGAATGGGAGAAGCACGTCCAACCACAGTCACTTTACAACTAGCAGACAGATCCATCGCATATCCAGAAGGTAAGATTGAGGATATTCTAGTTAAAGTTGACAAATTTATTTTCCTTGCAGATTTCATTGTCCTGGACTATGAGGCAGACAAGGAGGTTCCCATCCTGCTAGGTAGACCATTTCTAGCCACAGGTAGGGCACTAATAGACGTGCAAAAAGGTGAGTTAACTATGAGGGTTCATGATGAAGAGGTAAAATTTAGTGTTTACAAAGCTTTAAGGTATCCCTCTGATTCTGAGTCTTGTGCTAGCATTGATGTTGTTGACTCACTGATGGAAGAACAATTAGAGCATGTACTATTAACCAAGCATGCTAACGAATATGTAGGATTAGATGTAGATGATCTAAATGTATCTGACATAATGGATATGCCTGTAGATAGACCTCAGCATGTATGTATGACTATGGACTTAACTGATAGAACTGTAAATCCGTTAAAGCCCTCCATTGAGCATCCACCTGTTTTAGAACTGAAACCACTACCAACTCACCTCAAATATGCATATCTAGGAGATAATGATACGCTGCCTGTAATTATTTCTTCTAAGCTTAGTGAACAGCATGAGGTTGATTTAATTTTACTGCTTAAGCAACATAGGAAGGCTATAGCATGGACTATTGCTGATATTCGAGGCATTAGCCCTTCTTATTGCATGCACAAAATTATTCTAGAGGAAGAGCACACACCTAGGGTAGATCACCAGCGTAGGTTAAACCCCTCTATGAAAGAGGTAGTGAAGAAAGAAATAATAAAGTGGTTAGATGCAGGAGTAATTTTCCCCATAGCTAGTAGCCAGTGGGTTAGCCTCATTCAATGTGTACCTAAAAAGGGGGGAATAACTGTGGTAGTCAATGAGAACAACGAACTGATTCCAACAAGGACTGTCACAGGGTGGAGAGTATGTATGGATTACAGAAAATTAAATAAAGAAACTAAAAAAGACCATTTCCCTCTTCCATTCATTGACCAGATGCTAGACAGAATAGCTGGTAGAGCCTACTATTGTTTTTTAGATGGGTACTCTGGCTATAATCAAATCACTATAGACCCTAAGGATCAAGAGAAGACTACCTTCACTTGCCCTTTTGGAACGTTTGCCTTCCGCAGAATGCCTTTTGGCTTATGCAATGCACCGGCAACTTTCCAAAGGTGCATGATGGCGATCTTCTCTGAGTTGGATGAGTCCATAATAGAAATATTCATGGATGACTTCTCAGTCTTTGGGGACTCATTTAAAACCTGTCTAGAGAACCTAGGACAAGTCCTGGCTAGGTGTGAAGAGACCAACCTAGTCCTAAATTGGGAAAAGTGCCATTTTATGGTAGATGAAGGGATTGTCTTAGGACATAGAGTGTCAAGGGCAGGTGTAGAAGTGGATAGGGCAAAAATAGAGGTCATAGAGAAGTTGGTAGAGCCCCAGAATGTCAAAGCTATTAGGAGTTTCCTAGGACATGCTGGCTTCTATAGAAGGTTCATCAAGGACTTCTCTAAGATAGCCAAGCCTCTATGTGAGCTATTGGAGCTAGGTAGGCCATTCATCTTCTCTAAAGAATGTGTAGTAGCTTGGAAAACCCTTAAGGAAGCACTGGTCACAGCACCAATCATAGTAGGACCAAATTGGGATCTCCCATTTGAGATGCTATGTGATGCCAGTGACTATGCTGTAGGAGTCATGTTAGGACAGAAGATTGACAAGCTCACACATCCTGTCTATTATGCTAGTAAGACCTTGAATGAGGCTCAATGTAACTATACAACTACAGAGAAGGAGATGCTTGCTGTAGTATTTGCTTGTGAAAAATTTAGAAACTATATTGTAGGAACTAGGACCATTGTATATACTGACCATTCTGCTTTGAAATATCTTATGAGGAAGGCTGATGCTAAGCCTAGATTGATTAGATGGGTGTTATTGCTGCAGGAATTCGATTTGGACATTCGGGACAAGAAGGGATGTGAAAACGTGGTTGCAGATCACCTGTCTCGATTGCAGCACAATTGCGAAAAAATTGCGGACCCCGCAATTTCTGATGCTTTTATAGATGAACATATCTTTGCTTTGACTCATCGTGATAACGATGAGGAACCTTGGTTCGCTGACATTGCTAACTTCCGTGCATCACAGGTATTACCAGTGTTCAAGGGAGGACAAGAAAAGAAGAGGTTCCTCCATGAAGCAAGGAAATTCATCTGGGATGACCCCATACTTTACAGGACCTGTGCTGATGGGTTGTTGAGGAAGTGTGTTACAGCTGCTGAAGCGAAGTCTGTGCTGCAGCACTGTCACTCATCTCCTTACGGTGGGCACTTTGGTGGTCAAAGAACAGCTGCTAAGGTATTTCAGAGTGGCTACTACTGGCCAACAATCTTCAAGGACGCCCACAATTATGCCCACAACTGTGACGAATGCCAAAGGACAGGTAACCTCAGTCGTAAGGATGAGATGCCTCTCACCTACATCTTAGAGTTAGAACTCTTTGATGTGTGGGGCATTGATTTCATGGGACCATTCCCTCCATCATCAGGTAACCTGTACATCTTAGTAGCAGTAGACTACGTGTCAAAGTGGGTAGAAGCTAAGGCATGTCCTAATAATGATGCTAAAACAGTCACTAACTTCTTGCATAGACACATTTTCACTAGATTTGGGACTCCTCGTGCTATCATTAGTGATGAGGGGTCACATTTCATTAATAAGGCTATGGAGAAAATATTGGCTAAGTATAACATCAGACATAGGGTAGCTACTCCCTACCACCCACACTCAAATGGCCAAGCTGAGATTTCCAATAGGGAGATAAAGAACATCCTAGAAAAGGTAGTCAAACCTAATAGGAAAGACTGGTCTTTCAAGCTTGAGGATGCACTTTGGGCTTACAGAACAGCATATAAGACACCTCTAGGAATGTCTCCCTATAGGTTGGTGTATGGCAAGGCTTGCCACTTGCCACTTGAGTTGGAAAACAAGGCATTTTGGGCCATGAAAGAATTAAATTTTTGTGTAAAGGATGCGGGGACATTAAGATCTTTACAGCTACATGAACTTGACGAGCTTAGGCACATGGCCTATGAGAATGCCAAGATGTACAAAGAAAAGACAAAAATATGGCATGACAGTAGACTCAGGATCAAAGACTTTAAGAAGGGCCAACTTGTATTGTTATTTAACTCACGATTAAAGCTATTTCCAGGCAAATTAAAGTCTAGATGGTCAGGTCCATTTATTATTACTAATGTCTTTGTTCATGGTGCCATAGAGATTAAAAACTTGCAGCAAGGACAGCCATTTTTGGTCAATGGTGCTAGGTTGAAGCACTACTACGAGGAGGGGGATGTGAAGACTCTCTCGGCCTTCCTCCTACGTGAAGCATGAAGTTAGAAACGAGAGAGAACGAGTGGTTACTGAGCTCGTTCAGTCAAGGCCAATGCCTTAGTTTATTTTTTCTGTTTTTTCGATGATCGTTTGTACGTTTTGTAGCGTGATTTTAATTGCGTATTTAATGTTTGTGTTATTTGTTTTTGTAGGGAATCGAAAGAAGGGATCAAGGGGAGTAAATCCCACTTTAAAAATCAAGAAACGGTTGAGCCAAATGAAAGATACGGGCGATCAAAGTTTGGAATTTTTATGAAATATTATCCCTGGAATTGCGCAAAAATTGCTGGATCCGCAAAAAGAGCCGTTGGGATTTTTTCCGTTTTATTTATAGCCGTTAGAACGCGCTCGTTGATACGATTCTCTCATTCTTTGATCTCCAAGATTTCTGCGATTCTCTCCATCTGTGATTCTTCTCTCAAGATCTTCAAAACTCGACAATGGTTTCCACTAGGGCTGAAAGATCCGCAGCCAAGAAGAAGGCCGATAACGCAGCTGAAGCGGCTGCGAGGGAAGCGCTTCTCACCCTTGCTGATGAGGGTGCTGTACGCACTGGCCGTCTGTCCAAGCTTCCTATTCGTAGGAAGAAGTGGAGGGTGGTCACGGAGATCCCTGCTGGCCCATCTGAGCCAGTGGGCACGCCAAAGAAGCGCCGGTGGACTGTCAAGACTGCCGCCGAACGAACCATCGCCAAGACTCCCTCTGTGGAGAGTCAAGAACCTGATCGTGCATCCCACGAGTCAGCCAAAGAAGGTTCGTCGCCGTCTGTGTCACCTGCGCGCAGTCCCCTCTCGTCTGCACCAGTGCCAAGCGCAGAGTCGTCACCGCCTGCACAGAGCTCCGAGTTGTCTCCAGCACCTCAGAGTTCTGATCCGCCACCTGCAGCAGCGCAGAGCCCTGAACCACCTTCTTCGCCACTGAGTTCTGCGCATACACCATCAGCAGAGCACAATTCTCCACGGCCTGATCCTGAATTCCCTTATGGGGATTATCAAGAGTCCACGCAAGGCAGTGGAGATGCTGGAGAAGAAGAAGTCTTTTCTCCCATGAGAGAAGACAGCCCTGCCGAGCCTGCACAGCAGGATGATTCTATGGAGGAGACGTTGGGGGCATGTTTCCCACAACTCCAGGTGTTAAGTGATATTTTGACGTATTAAAGCAAGGTGTTTCTAGAGTTTTAATTGAGCAAGAAGACGTTTTATCTCTTGTTTCTATCTAATTGTTGCTTATTTTGCGTATAGGTGAAGAAAGAAGGAAGTTGGATGAAGATCGGAAATAAGAGCGAAAAGAGGGACAAAGCAGTTGGAAATTGAGGGTAATAGCCTAGCGCCTAGGCGCTGCCTTTCGGCGCCTAGGCGCTGATGAGAAGAATTGGACAGACGCGTTAGCGCCTAGGCGCTGCCTTTCGGCGCCTAGGCGCTGATGAGAAGAATTGGACAGAAGCGTTAGCGCCAAGGCGCTGCCTTGCGGCGCCGAGGCGCTGATCAGATGAAGAATGCAGAAGCGATAGCGCCGAGGCGCTACCTTTCAGCGCCTAGGCGCCCAAACGTAAAAATTGGGCAGAAGGTATAGCGCCGAGGCGCTGCCTCTCAGCGCCTAGGCGCTACGAAGTCTGATGCTGCTATCCCCCTGGCGCCGAGGCGCTGCCTTTCAGCGCCTAGGCGCTACGAAGTCCGAAGCGGTGATCCTTCCTAGCGCCGAGGCGCTGTAACTGAGCGCCTAGGCGCTGCGACGGAAAGTGACCTAAATTTATAAGAGGGTCGGTGACTATTGGGAGGAGAAGGAGAGCGTGGACGAGAAGGAAAGTGACGAAAGAGAGCGGAGAGAGCCGATCTTGATATCCGAGTATCCAAACGAAGCGAGAGCTACGCTAGGGAGATCGAGGATTCATCGTAGCTCGTTTCTTTTCATCTATTTCTTCTTTCAATTCTCTTGTAACGATTATGTTTCCGAACATGAATGTTGTTGAGATTTTCTCCATGAACTAACTTTTCTATCTAGAGTATTGATGTAGTCGTTGTTGAATTCTATTTCTTATTGATCAATAGTTAAGAGTTTGATTCCTTGTTCGATTGTGAAAATTCTTATATGCTTACTAAGTACATGTTAGGATTTGGCCAGTCTTAGTGTGAGATTTTATCAATGCGTTGAAGTCGATAGACAATTCTTGTTGACGAACCTTAATTATTTTCCCTAACTTATATGAGAGATAGACATATCCTTGTAGGTTTTGTGGCATGATTTAGTTCTACAGTCTTAATAGTTGAAGTGTTCTGATTGTCATAGAGATATAGGCAAGTGTCATTTTAACGAATATTGTTATTACTCGAGAGAGAGTAACAAGTCCTATGAGTAGAACTTGTCAACAATCATAGGGTCAAACGTTTATAACTAGAGATTAATAAGGAATAGGATAAGACAACGATGAAATCTTTGCTCTAGAACCTCTATCATCTTCACAAGTATAATTGTTTCGTTTAGTTTTCTGCATCATTTTAATTACGCAAGTCAATAGCATATTTACTTTTCGTACAACTCTGATAATTGATTGCTCAGATAAAACTAAGGTTTAGAATTCTGGTAATTAGTAACTTTCATTCCCTGTGGAGAACGATAATCATACTTACATTACTATATTACTTGGAACGATTCGTACACTTGCGATTTCGGACAACAAGTTTTTGGCGCCGCTGCCGGGGAATGATTGTTTTTCTTTACTAATATCAGAAATTAAGACTTTAATCTTACTCTGAGTTTTGTGTTACTTTTATTGATTGTGTTCTTTCACTCTTGATTGCAGGAGTTAGAGAAAGTGCATGCGAAAATTTGGAAGTAGCAGCTTACTTCCAATTAATCTCGAAATCGAACGTACCTGTCGAAAGAACAGAAAAGAAAAGAGAGAGCGTGCTGCACAAGAGAAGTTGAAAATGGCGGACAACCAAGAGGTCGACACTAGGACTTTGAGGGAGTATGTATTGCCAAATGTAACGGGGTTACATTCTGCAATCCAAAGACCCGCAATTCAGGCGAACAACTTTGAGATTAAACCTGCCACGATTCAAATGATCCAAACCTCAGTGAACTACAGTGGGTTGAGGAATGAGGATCCAAACTCTCATATTTCAGATTTCCTGGAACTCTGCGATACATTCAAGATGAATGGAGTGTCAGATGATGCCATTAGACTTAGGTTGTTTCCCTTTACTCTTAGGGGACAAGCTAAACAATGGTTGAGCTCGTTGCCAGCAGGTTCAATAGTGACGTGGAATGATCTTGCTCAAAAGTTTCTCGCCAAGTTCTTCCCACCAGCAAAGACAGCAAAGATCCGGAGTGAGATTGGAAATTTTCTTCAAGAAGATGGAGAATCTCTTTATGATGCATGGGAAAGGTTTAAGGAGCTTTTGAGGAGATGTCCTCACCATGGATTTCCTAGATGGATGCAAGTGCACAACTTCTATAATGGACTAGGAGGTGGTACTAGGACAACAATAGATGCAGCTGCAGGAGGATCATTTATGAAGAAAACTGAGAGTGAAGCCTTTGAATTATTGGAGGAAATGACTGTGAATCATTATGAACTTCCTAGTGTGAGAACGACTCAGAGGAGTGTAATGGAGGTTAATGAGGTGGATTCAATAGCCGCGTTGACTGCACAGGTGGCCTCACTTACTAGGCAACTTCAGTCAAACCAATTTGCGGTAAACTCGATTCAAGCTCCTACTTTATTTTGTGAAAATTGCAATGGAAGTCATAGGAGTGAGGATTGTCAGGTGGGGAATCCGTTTATGCAAGGCCAAGTTGAGCAAGCTCAATTTGTTGGGAATTACAATCGCCAACAAAACAACCCGTACTCCAACACCTTTAATCCAGGATGGCGAAATCATCCTAATTTTGCATGGAAGCAGAATCAGACACAAAATCCACCTCCTCCAGGATTTCAACAACCAGCGGAGAAGAAGAGCAGTCTTGAAGAAGCAATGTTGCAAATGGCAACCAACACAAACCAATTTATGGTTGAGACTAAAACAAATTTTAAAAATCAAGCATCAGCCATTCGAAATTTGGAGGTACAAGTTGGTCAAATTGCAAACATGTTATCTGATAGACAACAAGGGAATTTACCAAGTACAACTGAGGTAAATCCTAAAGAGCAATGTAAGGCTATCATGTTGAGAAGTGGTAAAACAGTTGAAGTCCAGACTAAAGAAGGGAAGATTGATGAGTCAGTGAGCCCTACAGAACCGCCAGTAGTTCAAAACAATGAGGAAAAAGAGATGTCTAGTAAAAAGCCTCAGCCACAACAAGAAGTGGAGCAGAACGTGCCATATCCCCAACGACTGCGAAAGAATAAACTGGATAAGCAATTCTCTAAATTTTTAGATGTTTTTAAGAGATTGCATATTAACATTCCTTTTGCAGATGCTCTTGAACAGATGCCCAGCTATGTCAAGTTTATGAAGGAAATTCTGTCAAATAAGAGGAAGCTTGAAGAGTACGAGACAGTGGCACTCACTGAGGAATGTAGTGCCATCCTGCAACAAAAACTACCACAAAAACTGAAAGATCCAGGGAGTTTTACAATTCCATGCTCTATTGGAAAACTTACTTTTGATAAAGCATTGTGTGATTTAGGTGCAAGTATTAATTTGATGCCTTTGTCCATTTTCAGGAAGCTTGGATTGGGAGAAGCAAGCCCAACAACGGTGACACTGCAACTAGCAGACCGCTCAATCAAACATCCAAAGGGAGTCATTGAAGATGTATTGGTAAAAGTAGACAAATTCTTTTTCCCAGCTGATTTCATTGTTCTTGACATGGAAGAAGATAGGGAAGTACCAATCATATTGGGTAGGCCATTTTTGGCGACAGGGCGAGCACTCATTGATGTTCAGAAAGGTGTGCTAAGTTTAAGGGTGCAAGATGATGAAGTCACTTTCAATGTGTTTGATGCAATCAAATACCCAGGAGAAAGTGACAGCTGCTTTCGAATTGATGTGTTGGATTCCTTGGTATCCAATGAGCTGACCACTTCCCAGCAACCATTAGAGGTATGCCTTACTCATCCAGACCCTGAAGGGCTGGAAGATTTAGATGTGACTGAATGTGTACATTGGTTGAATTCTGCGGTTCGGTATGAAGGAAAAAGTTATGAATCCTTAGGAACCACTACAGCTAAGACTGTGCCATCGACAGAAAAAGCACCCATTTTAGAGTTAAAGGTGCTTCCCTCTCATCTCAGATATGCTTATTTGGGAGAAGAGTCCTCTCTTCCTGTGATCATCTCAGCAGAATTATCTAGTGAGGAAGAAGATAAGCTGTTACGTGTGCTCCGAAAGCACAAACCAGCAATAGGATGGACTTTGTCAGACATCAGAGGTCTGAGCCCTTCACTGTGTATGCATAAAATCTTATTGGAAGAAGGAATGTCACCGACAATAGAAGCACAGAGGAGGCTCAATCCAAACATGAAAGAGGTAGTCAGAGGTGAGATTTTGAAATGGCTTGATGCAGGAATAATTTACCCAATTTCAGATAGTGCTTGGGTAAGCCCAGTTCATGTAGTGCCTAAAAAAGGAGGAATGACAGTGGTGAAAAATGAGAACAATGAGTTGATTCCTACAAGAACCGTAACGGGATGGCGAATTTGCATAGATTATCGAAAGTTAAATAAGGCAACCAGAAAGGATCATTTTCCTTTGCCCTTTATTGACCAGATGTTGGATCGATTGGCAGGGCATGAGTATTACTGCTTTCTGGATGGCTACTCGGGATATCAGCAAATTGCAATTGCACCAGAGGATCAAGAGAAGACCACATTCACTTGTCCCTATGGTACCTTTGCGTTTCGAAGAATGCCCTTCGGTCTATGCAACGCACCCGCCACATTTCAGAGATGTATGATGTCAATTTTCTCCGACATGGTTGAAAAATGTATTGAGGTATTTATGGATGATTTTTCAGTTTTTGGAATTTCATTTGATAATTGTCTCATAAATTTGGAAATGACTCTTAAAAGATGTGAGCAAACTAACCTTGTCCTGAATTGGGAGAAATGCCATTTTATGGTTCGAGAAGGTATTGTTTTAGGGCATAAGATCTCTTCCCGAGGGATTGAGGTAGATAGGGCGAAGGTGGAAACAATTGAGAAATTACCGCCGCCGATTTCAGTGAAAGGAATCAGAAGTTTTTTGGGACATGCTGGTTTCTACAGGAGGTTTATAAAGGATTTTTCAAAAATCACAAAACCTCTATCTTCTCTATTGGTGCAAGGTACACAATTTGAATTTGATGATGTATGTTTACAAGCCTTCCAATTATTAAAAGAGAAATTAATATCTGCTCCCATAGTTGTAACCCCACAATGGGATTGCCCTTTTGAATTAATGTGTGATGCCAGTGATTACGCTGTTGGGGCAGTGTTAGGACAAAGAAGTGCAAAAGTATTTCATGCCATTTACTATGCGAGTAAAACTCTTAATGATGCCCAATTGAATTATGCTACAACAGAAAAAGAATTACTTGCCATCGTATTTGCCTTTGACAAATTTAGGTCTTATTTAATTGGTAGTAAAGTCATTGTTTTCACTGATCATTCTGCTATTAAGTATTTGATGACTAAAAAAGATGCGAAACCTAGACTGATTAGGTGGGTTTTACTCCTTCAAGAATTTGATCTCGAGATAAAGGATAAAAAAGGGACAGAAAACTTAGTAGCAGATCATTTATCTAGACTTGAACTGCCAATTGAGGTTGAATCTCTGAAAGCTCCTATTGATGATGATTTTCCAGATGAGCATGTTTTTGCAGTAACAGGAAAGCAGGAAACGCCATGGTTTGCAGATTTTGTGAACTATCTAGCAGCAAAAATAGTGCCACAGGAAGCATCCTATCAACAGAGGAAGAAGTTTTTCTCAGAGGTGAAGCACTATTTGTGGGATGAGCCCATTCTGTACAAGCACTGTGCTGATCAAATGTTGAGAAGATGCATTCCTGAGGAAGAAATGGACGATATTCTGCGTCACTGCCACAGCTTAGAGTGTGGGGGTCATCATGGGGGAGGTCGAACAGCTGCAAAGGTATTGCAAAGCGGTTTTTACTGGCCGTCGTTGTATAAAGACGCCCATAACTTTGTGATGAGTTGCGACCGATGTCAACGAACGGGGAATATTTCTAGAAGGGATGAAATGCCGCTGCAGAACATTTTGGAGGTGGAATTATTTGATGTGTGGGGTATGGATTTCATGGGTCCTTTTCCATCGTCCTACAACAACAAGTATATTCTTCTGGCAGTTGACTATGTGTCCAGATGGGTCGAGGCTATTGCTACTCCAACGAATGAGGGAAAGGTAGTCCTGAGCTTCCTCAAAAAGAATATCTTTACAAGATTTGGGACACCGAGAGCGATAATCAGTGATGGAGGTTCACACTTCTACAACAAACAATTTGCTGCACTTCTAGCAAAATATGGGGTAAAGCATCGAATGGCCCTAGCATACCACCCTCAATCAAATGGTCAAGCGGAAGTATGCAACAGAGAGGTAAAAAGGATACTTGAGAAAACAGTGCATCATTCACGCAAGGATTGGGCAAAGAAGTTAGAAGATGCGTTGTGGGCATATCGAACTGCGTTCAAGACTCCTCTTGGGATGTCTCCATACAGGTTAGTATTCGGGAAAGCATGTCACCTGCCAGTTGAATTGGAACATAGGGCTTATTGGGCAATGAAATTGCTCAATATGGATTTGCAACCAGCGGGGGAGAAACGCATGTTACAATTGACTGAGATGGAGGAATTCAGAAATGAAGCATATGAGAATGCGCGCATCTACAAAGAAAGAACTAAGGCATGGCATGACAAGCATATTAGAAGAAGGAGCTTCGAGACGGGTCAAAAGGTCTTGTTATACAATTCGCGACTTAGGCTGTTTCCTGGAAAATTGAAATCAAGATGGTCGGGTCCGTTTACGGTGGTCCAAGTCTATCCTCATGGTGCGGTTGAAGTGAAAAACGAGGTTGGAGATACGTTCAAGGTGAATGGGCAACGTTTGAAGCCTTATGTGCACGACATGGTGAAAGCCATGAACACCACGATAAGGTTGTGCTCACTTTAGTAAGAAAATGTCGGGCTGAGGACTTTAAACCAAGCGCTAATTGGGAGGCAACCCGTCTATGTTAAAAAAAAAAAAAAAAAAAAAAAAAAAAAAAAAAAAAAAAAAAAAAAAAAAAAAAAATTTGATGAAAGGACAGAATGCTCAGCGCCTAGGCGCTGCCCTTTTGGGCGCCTAGGCGCTGTCGAAAAAGGAAAAAAGAGAAGAAAGACAGAATGCTCAGCGCCTAGGCGCTGCCCTTTTGGGCGCCTAGGCGCTGTCGAAAAAAAAAAAAAAAAAAAAAAAAAAAAAAAAGAGAAGAAAGTCAGAATGCTCAGCGCCGAGGCGCTGCCATTTGGGCGCCTAGGCGCTGTCGGAAAGAAAAATCTGGGTTTAGGACAGAACACTCAGCGCCTAGGCGCTGCCTCTCAGCGCCTAGGCGCTGTCGCGATTTTTTTTCCCTCTTCAAAAGACAGAACCCTCGGCGCCGCGGCGCTGATGTCTCAGCGCCTAGGCGCTGACGCGAATCTGACGAAAAAAAAAAATAAAAAAACGGGGTTGGGTCTTTAAATTCGTTTTCTTCCTTTCTAAAAACCCTAGATCTTCAAATTCTTCAACTTTTCTCTCCCTTTTTGCTCTCAAGTCTTCTCTTCTCCTCCAAACCCTAGATCTTCAAAGTCTTCATCCTTCTTCTCTTCTCTTCCAAATTTGTCTCTTCATCTCTCTTCTTTTCCAAATCTTCTCCTTTACCCACAAATTTCTCCCCTTTTGTTTCACCAACCAAACCCTTGCTTTACCACTAACATTTGATTTTGTAGGAGTTTGAAGTTTGCAAAAGGGTGAAGTTCTACACAGTGACGGTTCTTCTTCAAGGTTGCCTCTTCGCTTCAACCCTCTGTATTTCTTCCCCAAGTAAGCATTTATTTTGTAAAGTGTTTTATTGGGGCTGAAATTTAGAGCTTGTGGAAGATTGGTTCATTTTGTTGGAAGTGCTGGGAGTTCTGTTTTGTTAATTTGGGTGGTTGGAAGTGTTGGATTATTGAGTGTTGATACAACAGTTGGGAGATACCGGCAGTGAGCGTGCGAAGTAGTTATGGCTCCCAAGACGTCTAAGCGTGCGAAAATGGGCGAAGGGTCTTCTGAATCCTTTGATAGATATCGCTTCAGGGACGAAGAGGCTTCGAAATTATATTCTGAGTTGGTTATTAAGCGGAATGTAATTCCGGAGCGAGGTTTACTCCCTTGTATTGGCGAGCAGCCATGTATTTATCATAATATTAGGGAAAGAGGTTGGGAAGCATTCACGAAGCAACCTGAGTCTGCTGTTGTCCCGCTTGTTCGGGAATTTTATGCGAATATGCAAGAAGACAGAACAAAGGTCTTTGTGCGCGGCAAGTTGGTGCCGTTTGATTTTGCATCCATAAATAGATTTTATAATCTTCCAAGCATTGATAGGGATGGTTATGCAACATATGCCGCCAATGATGTTGATTATGATGAGATCATAGCGACATTGTGTCAGCCGGGCACTCAATGGGCAACCAGACAAGGAGAAAAGCTGAATTTTAAGGCCGCCCATCTTAGTGTTATGAATAAAGTTTGGCACAATTTTATTTGTGCTAAGCTTTTGCCTGTAACACATGTTAGCGATGTGACCAAGGACAGGGCCGTCCTTTTGTACGCCATTGTAACTGGCAAATCTATTGATGTGGGTCGCATTATTCAGCAATCAATCAAGCACACCAAGAAGGCTTCCACAACCGGTGGCCTCGCTCACCCTTCATTGATTACATCCTTATGCAAAGCCGCCGGAGTGACTTGGGGCTCAGATGAGGAGTTAAGGCATCCTAAATGTGTAATGGACAAAAAACACATCTTAGGATTAAAAGGCCCGACATTGGTTGAAGACCCGGCCCATGGCGAACAATTTTTAATTGGCAGTTCGTCCCAACCTCCTCCAGAGCCATCATCTCATGATCCACCTGAGGATCAGTTATCCTTGGAGGAGCGATTAGAGCGAATGGAGCTTCGTCAAACGCAGCGGTTAGACAGGATGGAGGAAAGACAAGAACAAGGACGACGAAGAATGGAAAGACGAATGCATCGACACATGGAGCATAGCAATCAATGCTTTGATAGGCTTTTTCAGGTGTTGGCACGTCCTGGGTTCAACCAAGGAGATGATCCCATTCTTTGTCCAACCCCCCCTCGATCATCTGATGAAGAAGAGAATATGTGAGCGGCGCTCACTCAGGGAAGTTTTCGTTTCCCTTATTCGTTTTCTTCTTATTTGTTGTTTTTCCTTTGTGTTGTTCGTTTCTTTTCGCATTGAGGACAATGTTGAATTTTAAGTTGGGGGTGGGATTAGATTCTGTTGAGTATGTTTTTGAGGATAAGTGTGACATTCTATATGATTTCTACATTCTAAGAAGTGTGTCTCTTCAAAATTTTTCGAGATATTTTGGAAAACTATGTAAGTTAGGGACACATTGGATGTTAGGTTATATTGCATAAGAGAGAAGAGCTTGATTCATGTTTTTACTTAAAAGGAATGCATGATAGTGTTTGTTGAATTATTGAATGTCGAATGCGCAAGATCTATTGCCAAAACAACCTGTTGTCATGTGAGCTTTTGAGCCTTTAAGCACATTCATTACATGGTGCTTTCAATTCTTAAAGTGTGTGATTGCCGTGCATATTTAGATTTTTTGTAGGACTTGCTTTGTTATGCATGTCTGTAGCCTCTGAATAGTTTTGAATGCTTAAATTTTAAGGGTAATTTAGGTGAAGCCAATGTTTAGCTTTCTAAAATAGCCTACCTCAACATTGAGTCCTTAGTTAAGCCAAATAGTGAGCCTTAGACCTTTTTCATTGGAAGATTACCGCACTAAAAGCCAAAAATACCATTTGTTGTAATCCTTTTCTGTGAATCCTAGATTGAAAGATTACATATGCTTACCACATGAAGTTTTTAAATTTGTTGGGAAAGTTGCAACATGTGAATTAAGAGATTCCTAAATGGAAGCGTGATATGTAAAAAAAAAAAAAAAAAAAAAAAAAAAAAAAAAAAAAAAAAAAAAAAAAAAAAAAAAAATCGTGCTTAAGTTTAAATTCCTTGGAAGTAGAAGTGTTAGCTTCATGTGGATAAGCGGTGTAAAATTCTTTCAATAAAAGAGCTTAAAAATTTCCTTTTCCATCCACCCGTCCTAAGCCAAATTACATCCAAAACAAAGCCCTTAATTTTTTGTGCATTCATTATGTTTATCGATGGCTTGGATGTGATATATGAGCAAGTTTATGACAAAAGTTTTGTATGTATTGGTGTGAGAGTCATTGAAATATGCCTTAAACAGTTGAGCGTTATGAGTGAATTCCTGTGAGGGTAGTAGACCTTGTGCATTCAATTTTGATAGTTTGATTAGATACTTGAGTTTTTATTTAAAATTGTACTCGATGAATGCTTGTTCTCTTGACTGTTTGTATAACCGAAGTAATTGATGTGTACTTAGCTTACCAGTATTCTTAGATATTAAGAAATTTGAAAAGAACACTTGGAATTGTAAGGAATCTAGAAGTCTCACTGGTTGATTGTACTCAATTGTTTCACTTACTTTCGTGTGCCTTTAGGTCGTCAATAAATGCGTGAGATTTGAGTCATTTGAATGTAGTTGTGTCTTTCTTTAGAATCCTGTTGCTCTTTGCTCGAGGGCGAGCAAAAATGATAAGTTGGGGGTAGTTTGTTAAGTGATATTTTGACGTATTAAAGCAAGGTGTTTCTAGAGTTTTAATTGAGCAAGAAGACGTTTTATCTCTTGTTTCTATCTAATTGTTGCTTATTTTGCGTATAGGTGAAGAAAGAAGGAAGTTGGATGAAGATCGGAAATAAGAGCGAAAAGAGGGACAAAGCAGTTGGAAATTGAGGGTAATAGCCTAGCGCCTAGGCGCTGCCTTTCGGCGCCTAGGCGCTGATGAGAAGAATTGGACAGACGCGTTAGCGCCTAGGCGCTGCCTTTCGGCGCCTAGGCGCTGATGAGAAGAATTGGACAGAAGCGTTAGCGCCAAGGCGCTGCCTTGCGGCGCCGAGGCGCTGATCAGATGAAGAATGCAGAAGCGATAGCGCCGAGGCGCTACCTTTCAGCGCCTAGGCGCCCAAACGTAAAAATTGGGCAGAAGGTATAGCGCCGAGGCGCTGCCTCTCAGCGCCTAGGCGCTACGAAGTCTGATGCTGCTATCCCCCTGGCGCCGAGGCGCTGCCTTTCAGCGCCTAGGCGCTACGAAGTCCGAAGCGGTGATCCTTCCTAGCGCCGAGGCGCTGTAACTGAGCGCCTAGGCGCTGCGACGGAAAGTGACCTAAATTTATAAGAGGGTCGGTGACTATTGGGAGGAGAAGGAGAGCGTGGACGAGAAGGAAAGTGACGAAAGAGAGCGGAGAGAGCCGATCTTGATATCCGAGTATCCAAACGAAGCGAGAGCTACGCTAGGGAGATCGAGGATTCATCGTAGCTCGTTTCTTTTCATCTATTTCTTCTTTCAATTCTCTTGTAACGATTATGTTTCCGAACATGAATGTTGTTGAGATTTTCTCCATGAACTAACTTTTCTATCTAGAGTATTGATGTAGTCGTTGTTGAATTCTATTTCTTATTGATCAATAGTTAAGAGTTTGATTCCTTGTTCGATTGTGAAAATTCTTATATGCTTACTAAGTACATGTTAGGATTTGGCCAGTCTTAGTGTGAGATTTTATCAATGCGTTGAAGTCGATAGACAATTCTTGTTGACGAACCTTAATTATTTTCCCTAACTTATATGAGAGATAGACATATCCTTGTAGGTTTTGTGGCATGATTTAGTTCTACAGTCTTAATAGTTGAAGTGTTCTGATTGTCATAGAGATATAGGCAAGTGTCATTTTAACGAATATTGTTATTACTCGAGAGAGAGTAACAAGTCCTATGAGTAGAACTTGTCAACAATCATAGGGTCAAACGTTTATAACTAGAGATTAATAAGGAATAGGATAAGACAACGATGAAATCTTTGCTCTAGAACCTCTATCATCTTCACAAGTATAATTGTTTCGTTTAGTTTTCTGCATCATTTTAATTACGCAAGTCAATAGCATATTTACTTTTCGTACAACTCTGATAATTGATTGCTCAGATAAAACTAAGGTTTAGAATTCTGGTAATTAGTAACTTTCATTCCCTGTGGAGAACGATAATCATACTTACATTACTATATTACTTGGAACGATTCGTACACTTGCGATTTCGGACAACACCAGGCAAGGCTCAAAAAGAAGAAGAAGGCCAAGATTGTCAAGGCCAAGAAATCCAAGAAAAAGAAGGCCAAGAGAGTGCCTTCAGCAGAGAAAGAAAGCTCGGAGCCCTCACGGAAAAGGCTCAAAGTTGAGGCTGCCGAGTCAGCCAGGCCATCAGATAAGGGGAAGGCTAAACTCTACCCTGAAGACGAACCTCAGTCAGTGAGGTATGTCTCATCTGATGCTGAATCCAGGGGTGTTGAGCTGAGAAAAAGGGACCTATTGCACGAGAAGGGGTTCCTTGATCGACTTGCTGACCTGCCGCAGTTCTTGCGAGCAGGGGTGATCAACCATGGCTGGGAGGAATTCTGCAGACCTCTCAATCCAGCCTACACGAGCATGGTGTACGATTTCTACGCCAATGTGCTCAGCCCTGAGGATGGCCTATCTGTGGTCAGAGGGGTGGAAGTCGATTTCTCAGCCAAGGCCATCAACGAAGCCTTTGGTCTCAGGGGCCAGCCTCACACAGATTATGC
This sequence comes from Herpetospermum pedunculosum, assembly GCA_028017165.1. Lineage (NCBI taxonomy): Eukaryota > Viridiplantae > Streptophyta > Magnoliopsida > Cucurbitales > Cucurbitaceae > Herpetospermum > Herpetospermum pedunculosum. The sequence continues at coordinate 21,057,761 of CM051528.1, forward strand.
ACGGATAGTTGATGAGCCGACTGAGGCTGTGCTAGAAGAAGCCATTCGCACAATTGGCCAGCCTGAAGCCTCCTGGACAGTGTCACGCAATGGGCGGCACACTCTCATGAGTGCCAACCTCACGGCTAAGGCAGCTGTGTGGTTTTCATTCGTCAGAAGAAGACTCTCCCCGGTAACTCATGAGACTACAATTAACCAGAGCCGTTCGCTGCTGGTTTATGCTATAATGAGGGGTCTCACGATCAACGTGGGAGAAGTCATCGCTGCTGCCATAGCTGAGTGTGCTAAAAAGGGTAAGGGGCCATTATTTTTCCCCAATACTATAACAAAGTTGTGTTTGCTTGCAGGGGTTCCCACCGAGCGCTTGGAGCAGCAGTTGCCTTACACAGGCCATTTGGAGTTGCCTGCACACCTAAGGCTGAGAAGAAAGGGCAACATGGAATTTGAGTTGGATAGGCTGGCTGCTGAACAGTCCCTATCCATGGCCTGCTTGATGGACATGCAGAGGAGAATGGCTCAATGGGCCAACTATGCGCAGGCGAGGGACAGAGAAGTTGCAGACTAGTTGGGGTGCATCTTCCCAGACTTCCCCACCAACCTCCTAACTCCATGGGTGCCCCCACGACCAAGGCGACCAGATGAGGATGATGAGAATTGAGTGCTGGTTTGAAGAGCACTAGAGGGAGTATTACTGATCCCTTAAGAAACAAAAGACAATTTTCCTGCTTTTTGATAGAATCATGTTTAGTATGCTGTTTTGTGTTCAGTTTTTGATCTGTTTTTAATGTTTAGTTTTATTTTTTTTCTTTTGCTTAGTCTAGTCTGATGTTAGCTGTTTAGGTAGGATAGTTTAGTTTTATTTTTCGGATGCATGAGTAACGGGAAAGAGCATGCTAGGGGCCTGAATCAATGTTAAATCTGCCCAGATTGAATTGCGAAATAATTGCGGTTCCCGCAATTTTTGTGACTGATTGCATGTTTTGGACTGTCTGTTTAGATAGGCTGTGATCTGTTAAATTCTATCTTTTGCTGCTAGCATGACTACCTTATATAGCTGATCTTGAAGCATGCTGGATGAGTGTCATAGGACACCCTTTGATAGTTTAAATTTGCCTCTGAATAGTGCTCAGCATGCATAAACCATAAGTCCTTAAACCTGTCTGTTATGTTCAAATTTTCTGCTGCTGGGATAGTTGCTTCTAGAATGTTTTGCCTATGCCTAGGATGTTTAGATTCTCTTTGTTTTACTTTAGACTAGATGCTTCTAGGACAAGTTTGGGGGTGTGCCACCTCAAACACTCATTGGGGACAATGAGTAGTTGAAGTTTGGGGGAGGCCACCCTAGGCCTAGGAACATTCCTCTCTCCCTTAGAAACATAAGCATTCTTCTTCTCCTTTCTTAAAAAAAAAATGATGAACAAGTTGAAAAAAAAAAGAATAAAGGGGGGGGAGTTCCTCTTAGGTTGCTGAGTAATCAGTGCCAAGTGTGTAACCCACAAGTGGCGTTGCATCAAAAGGCAACCAAAGGAGAGGCTCCACCTAAGAAAAAAAAGAGAAAAATATAGGGAAGAAGAATGTATACCTAGGAGTTATAACTTTGTGGCTTAGATGTCCTATTTAAAAAGAACTCTGATCCTCAAAGTAGCTAAGCACAAAAGTTGTAACTTGTAGGGTTGTTTTAGGGAGATGAGTGTTGATCCAATGTAGTGATGCCAGGGTTTAGGTTGTTCTCTAAAAGTACTACTGTCACTGTTAATACTAAGACTGGCATGACTCTAAGGAATCCTAGACATATTAAAAATAAGCTAGAAGCATGTACTGAGTCTAGAGTAAAGCTTGGTAGAATTTGAAACCTTAGGGATAATAGCATGATATCATAAAAGTAGTTAGATCAGTAGTAGGGGATTAACAAAAGCAGTGGGTATAATAGGCAGGTGAAGTCAGAAGAAGCTTGATAAGGAGGTTAATTCTAAACTTAGAAGTGTGTCACAGGACAGCACTGCTAGAGATAGGGATATAGGGGAGTCGGTGAGTAGTTAGAGAAGAAGAAACGACAGCCTAGGTAAGTCCTTAGTATGCTTGAGGACAAGCAAAGCCTTAAGTTTGGGGGTGTGTTAAGTCTCTGAAAGTGACTTATTTAGGACCCATTTAGCTTAAGAAGATGTACACATTTAGGTGTTTTTGTTAGCATTTAGCTTAAACCTATGCTTTAATATGAGAATTAGAAGAAGGTAGCTAATATAGGACTTGTGTACAATAGGTAGAAAAAGGGTTGAAAACCGAAGAAAAGAATGAAAAAATAACCATTGCAAATGAATTGCGGAATAATTGCGGTGACCGCAATTATTCAAGTTAAAACCGTAAGTTGGCTGATCTTTTTCTGTTTAGATCCGACTTTTCAGGGATTCGTCCTTTCTCCTCCATCCATTCTGATATATGACGTTGAAGATTGATGGTTCTCCTTGGCCCAAACGCACCTGCAAACTACTATAAAAGGGGGTCAAAGTCGGAGGTTCAGTCATCAATTCGAAGCGCAGAAGTCTTCTTGCAGTCCACCATTTCCATCTGTTTTCCTTTGCCGTCTGTTGGAGTGAGAGTCTAAGCTTTTGGAATCGATAATCTGATAGGAAGGAGAGGAGATTCTTCTTCTCTCTCGATTGGATTCATCCAAGCAGGGCTGACTTCTCATCACCATCATTCGAGGCGACTGCCACGGAGTTTTCTAGCAAACCTCTACTGTTTTCTGCTCTGTTCTTCTCAATTCCATTTCTGATCACTGTTGTTCTTAGTGTAGCATTTCAATTATTGCATTTCGTTGTTGTCTGTCTTGAATTCATTTCTTTTAGAGCTTCCCTTGTCATTCAAACACTTAAAGTAATCGAAGTATACTTCTGCATTTTACAGTTTCCATCTGGTTCTGCTACGGCTTTGGCTTGCTGTTCTAAGTACATTTATCTTCTAAGCATGTCTGTTTTATCTACCTTTTCTATTCTCCACATATCCATGAGTAACTAAAATCACTTAGGGGCATGCTAATGACAGAACTATAGGCTAAAAAACGTGAGTCAAGTAGGCAGATTAACACTCGAACATTGGTTGTATGTAAGCTTCATCCCACGGGCAATTTCGATTGGCCATCCATTTTGTCCAAAGAACTCCTAACCTCTGGAAGGAGTAAGAGTTCAGAGTCATATAATCATGCTAGCCTTTCATGGTAATCAGGAAACGGCCTAGGAATAGGCGTTTCCCTAGTACAAACTGAACACTCCTGTTTTAACAAGATGCTTAAGACCTTACTTTGAAGTCGAGTAAACTTGAGTCTCTCATGCATGGAATCGGACGATACTTGAGATAGAGTGAGTTTGATGTATAGAGAGGTGATCCAAAGCTTGATAATCGTAATAAACTGCCTATAGGATAGTCATTAGTAGCCCTTAATTCACCCTTTTAATCAGTTTCGCTGCCATTTAATTGCGGATTAATTGCGGTTCTCGCAATTCTGCTAAAACGCATTCTGTGTAGCTGTTTTCTTCTTCGTTTATTGATTCCATCTCTTGTTCTTTGAGCCTGATTTTAACTTTAACTTGTTTATGGTATATTCCTTTACACATTCAGCAAAACTTAGGTAATTAAAAACCAATTTTATCCCCTCAAATTCATCCCATCTTTCTTAACAAACACACTTCGCGAATAGCTAAAAATGAGTCTCTGTGGAAAAAACGAATGAAATATACTTACTACTTGCTGTGAGACCATGTATGCTTGCATGTTCTAAGTGCTCTCTCTACCCTTTTGCATATTTATCTTTACACATTGAGCACGCAACAATGGCTCAGGGCTCTGTGAAGGTGGAGATGGCTCAGGGCTTTGTCTGGTCGTCTCGTAGGATGGACGGCCACTCTCATGACTCTCCTCGGTGGGAGTCTTTTCTTTGATCGGTGCGTCCCCGACTGCCAACTGCCACTTCCTTTTCTTGGGGGTACCTACTGGTTCAGACGGACCAGCAGGAATTTCAGTCACCACCTTCCACTTCTTCTTACGTACTGGAAGCTTGGGCGGCCGTGCGGGTTGCGCAGCTTCGGCATCTGCCAAGGAGAGCAATGTTTCCCTCGCAGCTTCCTCTGCGTTAGATGACTTTTTCTTGGAGGCAGATCGCTCAGCTCGTGTAAGCACCATTGTTGGTTTGGAGAGATCTGAAGATAGGAGATGCAGAGGAAGAAGATGAGTGATTCTTGAAGTCTAACGAATGAAGAAAGCGTAGGGGGCACAGCTGATTTGACGGCTATTTGTAATCAAGTGGATCCCAACGGCTCTTTCTGTTGCGTTTTCAGCAAATCTACCGCAATTAAATGGGCTGGCCGTTGAGGATTTTCTTGATTTGAATCCCAAGATTCAAACAACTAAATCTTTGATTCGGCCCGATTTCTTCATCGATTCTTTTCCCTTGATCCATCTCCTTGATTGTCTCTTTCGATCACCTATTAAAATGTACAAAATTAACACAAAATTCGTAATAAAAATCACACCCAAACACACAAAATAAAAACCGAAGAAATACGAAAAGAAGAAAAAAAAAACTAAGGCATAGCCTTCACGAGCACAGTAATCACTCGTCCCCTCTCGGTTTGATTTTCAAGCTTCAGATAAGAGGAAGGCCGAGAGAGTCTTCACATCTTCTTCCTCGTAGTAATGCTTCAAACGTGCACCATTGACCATAAACGGTTGCCCATTCTGCAGGTTCCTAATCTCAATCGCACCATGAACAAACACGTTAGTTATAACAAAAGGACCTGACCATCTGGACTTAAGTTTGCCTGGAAATAATCTCAACCTTGAGTTAAATAACAAGACATGCTGACCCTTCTTGAAGTCCTTAATCCTAAGTCTACGATCATGCCAAATTTTAGTTTTTTCCTTATACATTTTGGCATTTTCATAGGACATATGTCTAAGCTCATCTAACTCATGTAATTGCAGAGACCGTAATGTTCCCGCATCGATCACGCAATAATTCAGCTCTTTTAAGGCCCAAAAGGCTTTGATTTCCAATTCGAAGGGTAAGTGACATGCTTTTCCATACACAAGTCTATAAGGAGATATGCCTAGGGGGGTCTTATATGCAGTCCTATATGCCCAAAGTGCATCCTCTAATTTAAACGACCAATCTTTTCTATTAGGTTTGACCACTTTTTCGAGTATGTTTTTAATTTCCCTATTGGATATTTCAGCTTGTCCATTCGAATGTGGGTGATAGAGGGTTGCTACTCTATGTCTAACATTGTATTTAGCTAACACTTTTTCCATAGCTTTATTAATAAAGTGCGTCCCTTCATCACTAATTATAGCACGGGGTGTACCAAACCTTGTAAAGATATGCCTATTGAGGAACTTAATGACCGTTTTGGCATCGTTTGATGGACATGCTATGGCTTCTACCCACTTAGATACATAGTCTACAGCTACAAGTATATAGAGATTACCTGCTGAAGGGGGGAATGGCCCCATAAAGTCGATGCCCCACACATCAAAGAGCTCCAACTCCAAGATGTAAGTGAGAGGCATCTCATCCTTCCGACTAAGGTTACCTGTTTTTTGACATTCATCGCAGTTGTGCGCATGGTCGTGGGCATCTTTGAAGATCGTGGGCCAATAGTAGCCACTCTGGAACACCTTCGCAGCTGTCCTTTGACCACCAAAATGGCCACCATAGGGAGATGTATGGCAATGCTGCAGCACAGACTTCGCTTCAGCAGCTGACACACACTTCCTCAGCAACCCATCTGCAAATGTCTTGTAGAGTGTAGGATCGTCCCAGATGAACTTCCTAGCTTCATGTAGAAACCTCCTCTTTTCTTGCCCTCCCTTGAAATTTGGTAGTACCTGCGAGGCAAGGAAGTTAGCAATATCAGCAAACCAAGGTTCCTCATCGTTATCACGATGTGCTAACACAAAGACATGTTCATCGATAAAGGCATCAGAAATTGTGGTTTCAGCAATTTTATCGCAATTATGCCGCAATCTAGAAAGATGATTAGCAACTACATTTTCGCATCCTTTCTTATCTCTAATGTCTAGATCAAACTCTTGCAACAACAATACCCATCTAATTAACCTAGGCTTAACATCAGCCTTCCTCATTAGGTATTTTAGTGCAGAATGATCAGTGTACACAATGGTCCTAGTGCCTACAATGTAATTCCTAAACTTCTCACAGGCAAATACTACAGCTAGCATCTCCTTTTCTGTGGTTGTGTAATTACATTGTGCTTCATTCAGTGTCTTACTTGCATAGTATAACCCCTACTGCATAGTCACTCGCATCACACAACATCTCAAATGGTAGGTCCCAATTTGGCCCTACGATAATAGGTGCTTTGACTAATGCTTCCTTAAGGGTTGTCCAGGCTAAGAAACATTCTTTTGAGAAGATGAATGGTTTGTTAAGCTCTAGAAGTTCACACAGAGGTTTAGAGATTTTTGAAAAGTTCTTAATGAACCTTCTATAGAAACCTGCGTGTCCTAGGAAACTTCTAATAGCTTTTACATTCTGAGGTTCCACTAGCTTCTCTATTATCTCTATCTTGGCCCTATCGACCTCTACTCTTGCTCTAGAAATTCTGTGACCTAGGACTATCCCTTCTTCCACCATAAAGTGGCATTTCTCCCAATTAAGGACTAGGTTGGTCTCCTCACACCTAGCTAGGACTTGTCCTAAGTTCTCTAAGCAATTTGTAAAAGAATCACCAAAGACTGAGAAGTCATCCATAAATATTTCTATCATGGATTCATCTAAGTCAGAGAAAATGGCCAACATACACCTTTGGAATGTTGCTGGTGCATTGCATAAGCCAAAAGGCATTCTGCGAAAAGCAAATGTTCCAAAGGGACATGTGAAGGTTGTTTTCTCCTGGTCCACAGGGTCTATGGTGATTTGGTTATATCCAGAATAACCATCTAGAAAGCAGTAATAAGCTCTACCAGCTATCCTATCTAACATCTGATCTATAAACGGTAAAGGAAAATGATCTTTTTTTGTTTCTTTATTTAATTTTCTATAGTCCATACAGACTCTCCATCCTGTAATAGTTCTAGTTGGAATTAGTTCATTACTCTCATTGACTACTACAGTCATCCCACCCTTCTTAGGCACACATTGGATTGGACTCACCCACTGACTATTGGCTATAGGGAAGATCACACCTGCATCTAACCATTTGATTATTTCTTTCTTAACTACCTCCTTCATGGAGGGGTTCAACCTACGTTGGTGATCTACTCGGGGTGTATGTTCTTCTTCCAATAGTATCTTATGCATGCAGTAGGAAGGACTAATACCTCTTATGTCAGCAATCGTCCATGCAATAGCCTTTTTATGTTGCTTAAGCAGCAATATTAGCGCAATTTCATGCTTTTCACTTAATTTGGACGAAATAATAACAGGCAAAGTATCATGCTCTCCTAGATACGCATACTTAAGATGATCAGGCAATGGTTTTAATTCTAAGAGAGGTGGATGCTCAATGGATGGTTTCAATGGATTCATGGATCTTTCAGTCAAGTCATTAGTCATACAAACATGTTGAGGTTTATCCACATGTATATCCATTATCTCAGAAATATTCAAGTCAGTTACATCTATTTGTACATAGTCAGTAGCATGCTTAATCATTAGTTCATGCTCAAGTTGTTCTTCCATCAGTGAATCTACTACATCCATACTAGCACAAGATTCAGAGTCAGAAGGATACCTTAGAGCTTTAAAGACACTAAACTTAACCTCCTGATCATGAACCCTCATGGTGAGCTCACCTTTCTGGACATCGATCAAGGCCCTACCTGTGGCTAGAAATGGTCTGCCTAATAGGATGGGGACCTCCTTGTCTGCTTCATAATCCAGAATGATGAAGTCTGCAAGAAAAATAAATTTGTCAACCTTGACATAAATATCCTCGATCTTACCCTCAGGGTAGGCTATGGATCTGTCTGCAAGCTGCAAGGTGACAGTAGTAGGACGTGCTTCCCCTATGCCTAACTGACGGAATAGTGATAGGGGCATGAGATTTATGCTGGCTCCCAGATCACAAAGAGCTCTGCCCACGTGCTTGCCTCCCAACTCGACTGGTAAGGTGAAGGAACCAGGATCCTTCTCCTTCTTTGGAAGTTTGTTCTGGAGTATAGCATTGCACTCCTCAGTGAGATTCACTGTTTCAAATTCACCAATAATTTTCTTGTTAGTAATAATATCCTTCAGAAACTTAACATAAGAAGGCATAGATTGCAAAACCTCTACAAATGGAATATTAACATGCACTTGCTTTAAAATTTCTAAAAACTTATTAAAGTGCACTTCCTGTTCTTGTTTTTTCTTTAGCCTTCTAGGGAATGGAGGTGGTGGCACATATGTAGGCACTTCAGGTCGCCTAAGGACAGGTGGAGGCCTTGGAATTTCTTCTGGTTCCTCTATGATAGGTTCCAGCCTCATCCTTGATGTGCTTGGTGGTGGTTGATCATGGTTTGGCAGAGAATCCAGTGGAGCACTAGACTCTTCATTCTCTACTCGCTTTGGTGTTTATCTAGTGTTGCTCACCAATGATCTTCCACTGCGAAGTTCAATTGCTTGAACTTGCTCTTTACCATCCCTTCTTGGCACTTCAGTATCAGCAGGCAGCATACCTTGGGGCCTACTCTTGAGTTCATTGGCTAACTGCTCTATTTGGTTCTCTAGGCTCCTAAGGGTAGCTTGCTGACTTTGTAAGGTAGCATCATTCTTTGCAATGTACTCCTTAAGTAGATTTTCTACGGATGACCCCATTGGAGGGTTATATGGTTTTTGGTACATGGATTGGTTATTTTGGGGAGTGAAACCAGGTGTTCCACTCGGTCTTGGCTGGTTGGGAGCTTGGTTAGTATTTTGTTGCCCACCCCAAGAAAGATTTGGGTGGTTCCTCCAACCAGGATTGTAAGTGTTAGAGTAGGGGTTGTTCCTAGGCTGTTGTTGGCTTCCAACATAGCAGACTGAGGCTGGATTCCCAGGGCAGTATTCATACAGGTGCCCTTCCCCACAGAATTCACAGATCAGTGTCTCACCTTGACTATTTGGTGTGCCCATTGAGATGGCTGTTGCGGTGTTGACACTAGGTTGGAGATTGGTTTGAGCCATTTGTTTAACTAGATTGGTCAGGACGTTTATTTGGCTACTAATGGCACTGAGTGCATCCTTGTCTTGAGCTCTCCTAGGCTCTACTGGATCATCTGACCATCTACAATGGGAAGTTGAGATTTTCTCCAGAATCTCATAGGCTTCATTGTAACTCTTTGAAAGCATGGAACCCCCAGCTGAAGAATTTAGCACTTGCCTTGTACTGGGGTTGCATCCTTTAAAGAATACTTCTATTTGAATACACCATGGAATGTCATGGTGTGGACATTTAAGCAAAAGGTCCTTGAACCTTGTCCAATCTTCGTGAAGAGACTCGTTTTCGGCTTGTTTGAACTTAATTATGTCATCACGAAAGTTGGAATTCCTATCAGGTGGGAAATATTTGACTATGAATTTTTCAGCCAGATCTGTCCAATTGACAATTGATCCGGAGGGTAATGAGTTTAACCACGTTTTGGCTTTATCTCTTAATGAGTAGGGAAAGAGGTAAAGCCTCAAAGCTTCTTGGAAAACTCCAGGGATAAGGAATGTATCACTAACTCCTAGGAAGTTTCTTAAATGATTGTGGGGATCTTCATTTTCTACTCCAAAGAATTGTCCCACAGTGGACAACATTTGGAACATTACTGGCTTTAACTCGAATGAGTTGGCAGTAATTTCAGGGCGTATGATACTGGGGTTTAGCTCCCCAGGCATGGGAACTTGGTAGGAGAGGATGGCACTATCCTTGTCATTCGCTATTTCGATGGGGTTGCGAATGGTAGGTGCTGGATTTGGGTTTGGTCTATCCATTTCTATTTGATAGAATTGCGAAGACTCCGCGGAGTCAGCAATACTTTGAGTTACAAGGGGTTGTTTGAAGAGGCGTTTCTTAGCTTTGTTTCTGGCCCTAAGTAATCTTTCAGGCTCAGGATTGAACTCTAGATCACTACTTGAGTGCTCATTCATAAACTAACCCAATGGTACCTGCAAAAGAATATGAGAATAGATCAGCTCCAATTGATATTAAGATGTGTTTCTAACTTAACAAACTTCGTGTTTACTAAACAAAATCCCCGGCAGCGGCGCCAAAAACTTGTTGCGTGCTCAATGTTTAAAATAAAGATGCAAGGATAGAGCACTCAGAACATGCAAGCATACATGATCTTGTAGCAAGTAATAAGTATTTTTTCATTCGATTTCCCACAGAGATTTATTCTTAGTTACTAACGAAGTGAGAGGTTAAGTGAGAGAGAGTGGTTTAAATGGGGTAGATTTGGGTTTAAGGTGCCTAACTATTAAGGAAAGTGCAAGATATGAAGCATGAACAAGTGCAAGTAAATAATTAAACTCGAATGTAGAGGGAAGAGAACAGCAAACTAAGAAAGAAATGGCTAAGGCAAAATTTTGAACTAAGAGAATTGCGGAAACAGAAATTTTCTAGCAATGTTACTAACAACGAATTAGGGGTAAAATAGGGAAACAAGGGCTACTAACGACTCCTCTATAGGCTTTTTCATACGATTCTCAAGCAGTAGATCAACTCATCATGCATCAAACTAACTCAATCTCATGTATCTTTCGATTTCATGCATTAGATCCTTTAGTTTACTCATGTCCAAGTAAGACCTTAAGCATCTATTTATCAAAGCAAGTTTAGTGATTTGTACTAGGAAAACGCCTATTCCTAGGTCGTTTTCTGGCTACCATAAAAGGCTAGCATGAATGTACGACTCTGAACTCTTACTCCTTCCAGAGGTTAGGAGTTCTTTGGACAAAATGGATGGCCAATCGAAATTGCCCGTGGGATGAAGCTTACATACATTCAATGCATTTGAAGCTAACCTACATGCTTGATTCACGTATTTCTACCTATAGTCTTGTCATTAGCATGCCCTTATGTGATTTAGTTACTCATGGATGATGTGAGAATGGAAAGACTTATGTATTTAAACATGCTCGACGGTATTCAAGAAGAAACAACAGAAAACAGAAGAGGTGGAGAACTTGCGAAGTGATGAAATAATGCTTCGATTAACCAAAGTTTGAACTAAACAAATGACAACTTTGAACAACTAAGCTAGACAGACAAGTACGAAATAGAGTGGAGTAGCAGACGAAAGTAAAATAGCAAAGACAGAAGCAACAAAGGGAACAGAAATAGCAGAAAACAGTAAAGAATGCGTGTGAACTCCTCGTTGCAACGCCGTGGATGACAACCGAAGGTAAGCTTGATCGTGGATGAATCCAATCAGAAGAGATGGAAGATCCTCTCTTCTTCCTCTTAGATTATCGATTCCACCAGCTAAAACCTCCACGCCAACACCCGTGAGAGAAAACAATGAGAAACTGCGTTGAAGGAGAGACCTACGCCTTTCGAGTGTGTCCTCAACCTTCCCCTTTGACCTCCTTTTATAGTGTTCTGCAGGTACGATTGGGCCAAGGAGAACCATCCATTCTAAACGTCGTTCTTCCACGTGGCAGCAGGAGAAAAACCGAGCGGCTGAAAGATCGCAACAAAATAGAAATCAGTTAAACAAGTAACAACTTTCACTTAAAACATTGCTGAGACCGCAATGTTTCCGCAATGCTTCAGCAATGTACAATTTTCACTCTTTAGCTTTGTTTTTGGTTCTTTTCCTTTCCTTTTACATATAAGTCCTAATTTAGCTTCATTCTACTAATTCTCATATATAAGCACAAGTTTAAGCCAAATCCTACCAAAAACGCTTAAGAGTGTACATCTTTCTCTATCAAATAAGTCCTCAAATAGTCACTTTTGGAGACGTAACACTCATGGTGCCATTGAGATACAGAATTTGGAGCAAGGAAAACAATTTTTGGTTAATGGAGCTCGGCTGAAGCATTTCTACGATGAAGGGGATGTGAGGACGCTTTCAGCGTTCCTCTTGTCCGAAGCTTAAAGTCACCTGAAGAAAGGACGAGCACGAGCTAAATTGGAAATATCATTGTGCTCAATTTTTAAAGATGTGGAATGATTGACAAATTTGCATGAAATTTTTAAAATTCGTAATTACAATTTAATTTTCAGATTAATATTTAATTTTACTTTGTTTGATTTGACTGATTAGGGGGGGAAATTTGAATTCAAAGTTAGAAGGAAAGTTGGTTGAAAGAATCAATGAGAAGAGAGCAATTATGGGTTGTGCAGAAATTTCAGCAATGGGACGTTGTGCAGATCTTGCTGTAGCCCCCAAAACAAGAAACAAATCCCCAACGGTAATATTTGGGCGATTCTGATTGGCTGGGTAACTTTGCGATTGCGGTGCGGAGGCAGCAAAGTCGCCTCCTTTAAGTTTCAAAATTCTATATATTCGGCTGATCCCTTCTCCCCATTTATCACTCACAAAAACCCCAGAGCTATTCTGAGCTTTCTAAATCTCTCTCCCCAGCTAAAGTATTCTTCGTCTTCTCCAAAAATCCTTCCCTTCCCAAAACGACCATGGTTTCTACTAGAGAGTCTCTGCGATCAGAGCCTGAAACCTCCAAACCTGCAGCAAAGCCATCCCCAACAGCTGAAGACACAGCCATGGCCAGCGATGCTCTGATATCTCTTGCCTCAGCCGACACCGCCCGTCCAGAAGAGCTGAGTAAGGCTTCTCCATCAAAGAAGAAGAAGACAGCGGGGAAGATGAAAAAGGCCAAGAAGCAGAAGAAGTCTGGAAGCGAAGGCAAAGACAGCAAGAGCTCTCCTACTGCAAAGCCCACTGAGAAGGCAATACAGAGTCCACCCTCTACCACCTCCAAGAAAAGGTCCTGGACCGAGATCTCACCCCTGAGGCAGCCTGATTTGGCCTCAGCCATAGTTGGAGAAGAACAGGAAGGGGAAGAAACAATTAGTCCTCTCAGAGAGGAATTACCTGAAGGCCAAGCCCCTGAGCTCAGTCTGCCCCCATCTGAGGAAACAAATGATCGAATAGAAAGGCTGGCTGCGGAGTTGGTGGCTGAGATGGAAAGGGAAGAGGTACCAGCACCAAAGAAGAAGCCCGTTGTGGTAAGAGCCAAGAAGCCTAAGGCTTCAATTCGTGCTGCTCAAAAGAAGTCTGCTTCAAGCCCTGCCAAAAAGAGGATGAGCCCCATGTGGAAAGATATGTCTCAGAAGCTGCCAAAGACAGAGGGCAGGCTCTGATGAAGAAGGAACTCCTGCATGAAAGGGGATTCCTTGATGTGCTGCCTGACTTGCCTCAATTCTTGAGAACAGGCATCGTTAACCATGGATGGGAGGAATTTTGTAGGCCTCCTATGACGACCTACCCCGAGATGGTCTACGATTTCTATGCCAATATGTCAGATTCAGCTGCTTGTTTCTCAACTGTCAGGGGAGTGGAGGTGGACTTCTCTGCTGAAGTCATCAATAGGCTGTATGCGCTGAAGGATCATAAGAGCTCAGATTATGCCAAGATTGTGGCAAATCCTTCTGAAGCCACGCTTGAGGAAGCACTGAACGAGATTGGAAAACCCAAGGCCATGTGGGCCATATCAAAGCAGGGCAAGCATACACTTATGAGTGCTCTCCTCAAGGACAAGGCAGCAGTCTGGTTCTCCTTGATCCGAAGAAGAATCATCCCTGTAACCCATTGTTACGTCTCCAAAAGTGACCTTTTTAGGACTTAATTGGCTTAGAAAGATGTTCACTCTTAGGTGTTTTTGATAGCATTTAGCCTAAACCTATGCTTAAATATGAGAATTAGAAGAAGGTAGCTAAATTAGGACTTATGTACAATAGGAAAGAAAAGGGTTGAAAACCGAAGGAAAAGAATGAAAAACAAGCATTGCGAAAGCATTGCGGAAACATTGCGGTTCTCGCAATGTTTCAAGTGAAAACCGTAAGTTGACTGATCTTTTTCTGTTAATTTCCTTTATTTCAGGGATTCGTTCTTTCTCCTCCATCCATTCTGAAGTACGACGTTGAAGATTGATGGTTCTCCTTGGCCCAAATGCACCTGCAGATTACTATAAATAGGGGTCAAAGTCGAGGGTTCAAGCATCATCCGAAAGCGTAGAAGTCTTCTCGCAGTCCATCTTTTCTCCTGTTTTCCTTTGCCGTCTGCTGGTTTGCGAAGCTCAGCTGTTGGAATCGATAATCTGATAGGAAGGAGAGGAGATTATTCTTCTCTCCCGATTGGATTCATCCAAGCAAGGCTGTCCTTTCTCATCCTTCATTCGGAGCGGCTGCAACGAGTCATTCGAGCTGTTTATTGCTTTCTGTTCTTCATTTCTAGTTTTCCAACTCTGCCTTGTTGTTGTTTCTTTTCTAATAGCTAGATTAAGATAATTCGTTGTGTTCTGTCTCTCTGTCATTTGCTTTAAGCTTTCTTTTGTCTATTCAAACAATCAAGTAATCAAGTTTCAATTCCGTATTTCACAGTTTCTGCCTTTTCATTCTACTGCTTTCCCTTACTGTTTTAAGCACATTTCCCTTCTAAGCATGTCTGTTTTATCCTTTAGTTCTGTTCTCCTTATATCCATGAGTAACTAAATCACTTAGGGGCATGCTAATGACAACACTATAGGCTAAAAAACGTGAACCAAGCATGTAGGATAGCTCTCGAACATTGATTGTATGTAAGCTTCATCCCACGGGCAATTTCGATTGGCCATCCATTTTGTCCAAAGAACTCCTACCTCTGGAAGGAGTAAGAGTTCAGAGTCATATTATCATGCTAGCCTTTCAAGGTAACCAGGAAACGGCCTAGGAATAGGCGTTTCCCTAGTACAAACCATATCTTTCTGCCTTAACAAGATGCTTAAGACCTTACTTTGAGTTGAGTAAACTAAAGAATCTAATGCATGGAATCGGACGATACATGAGTTTGAGATAGTTTGATGCATAGAGAGTAGATCCAGTGCTTGAGAATCGTATAAAAATGCCTATAGGATAGTCATTAGTAGCCCTTAATTCACCCATTTGCACACTTTCGCTGTTATTATAATTGCGGTAGAATTGCGGTCCCCGCAATTCCGTCTAAGTTTCCATTCTATTTAGCTGTCTTTACCTTCATTTATTAATCTCGTCTCTTTTCATTTGAGTTTAGCTTTCACTTGTTCTCGTTTATGTTGCTACCCTTTACACATTCAGCAAAAATTAGATAATTAAAAACCAATTTTACCCCATCAAATCCACCCCTTCTTTCTTAACAAAACACTTCGCGAATAGCTAAAAATAAATCTCTGTGGGAAAACGAATGAAATATACTTACTACTTGCTATAAGATCATGTATGCTTGCATGTTCTGAGTGCTCTATCTCCTTTATTGCCTAATTATTTTAACACATTGAGCACGCAACAAGTTTTTGGCGCCGCTGCCGGGGATTTATTTTAAGTGAAAACGAAGTTTGTTAAGTTTGAAACACTAAATTTATTGCCTATTGAAGCTGATCTGTTTCATTTCTTTTGCAGGTACTATTGGGGTAGTTTATGAGTGAGCCTTCAAGTAGATATCTAGAGTTCAATGCTGAGCCTGAGAGACTACTTAGAGCTAGAAACAAAGCAAAGAAACGACTTTTTAAACAACCTCCTATACCTCAAATCATACCTGAAATCGAAGAAATGGACGAGATAGTTCCAAATCAGGTACCTGTCAGTCGCAACCCCATCGAAATAGCGAATGACAAGAATAGTGCCATTCTTTCATATTTAGTACCTATGCCTGGGGAGCTGAACCCCAGCATAATCCGTCCTGAAATCACTGCCAACTCATTCGAGTTAAAGCCAGTGATGTTCCAAATGTTGTCCACTGTGGGACAATTCTTTGGAATAGAAAATGAGGACCCCCACAACCATCTTAGGAACTACTTAGGAGTTAGTGATACCTTCATCATCCCTGGAGTGTCCCAAGAAGCTTTGAGGCTATACTTGTTCCCTTACTCTTTGAGGGACAAAGCCAAAACATGGTTGAACTCATTACCCTCTGGATCTGTCCGCAACTGGACAGACTTAGCAGAGAAATTCCTAGTCAAATACTTCCCACCTGATAGGAATTCTACCTTTCGTGATGATATAGTTAAGTTCAAGCAAGCTGATAATGAATCTCTTCACGAAGCTTGGACAAGGTTCAAGGACCTTCTTCTCAAATGTCCACATCATGGCATCCCATGGTGTATCCAAATAGAGGTCTTTTTCAAAGGATGCAACCCCAGCACTAGGCAAGTCTTAAATTCATCTGCTGGTGGTTCCATGTTGTCCAAGAGTTACAACGAGGCCTATGAGATCTTGGAGAAGATCTCAGCATCTCACTGTAGGTGGTCAGATGATCTAGTTGAGCCAACTAGGGCTCAAGACAAGGATGCTCTAAGTGCAATGAGCACCCAAATAAATGCCCTGACCAACCTAGTTAAGCAAATGGCTCAAGCCAATCTACAAACAAGTGCCAACACCGCCACCGCCATGTCAATGGGCACCCAACCAAGTCAAGGTGAGACACTTGTATGTGGATTCTGTGGGGAAGGGCACCTGTATGAATACTACCCTGGGAATCCAGCCTCAGTCTGCTACATTGGAAGCCAGCAGCAGCCTAGGAACAACCCCTATTCAAATACTTATAACCCTGGTTGGAGGAACCACCCAAACCTGTCATGGGGTGGCCAACAAAATGCTAACCAAAATCCTAACCAGCCTAGACCAAGTGGAACACCTGGTTTCACTCCCCAACATAACCAATCAATGTATCAAAAACCTTACAACCAACCTGTAGGATCGTCTGTAGAAAACTTACTCAAGGAATACATAGCTAAAAATGATGCTACTCTTCAAAGCCAGCAAGCTACTCTTAGGAGCCTAGAGAACCAAATAGGCCAATTGGCCAATGAACTCAAGAGTAGGCCCCAAGGTAGACTCCCTGCTGACACCGAGGTACCAAGGAGAGATGGTAAAGAACAAGTTCAAGCAATTGAACTTAGAAGTGGTAGACCATTGGTGAGCAACACAAAGGACACACCAAAGAGAGTAGAGAACACTGAGTCTAGTGCTCCACTGGAGTCTCTGCCAAACCAAGGTCCACCACCAACTAGCACATCAGGAGCCAGGCTAGAGCCAATTATTGAGGAGATAGAAGAAATTCCAAGGCCTCCACCTATCCTAAGGCGCCCTGACGTGCCTGCATATGTGCCACCACCTCCATATCCTCGAAGGCTTAAGAAGAAGCAGGAACAGGAAGTGCATTTTAATAAATTCTTAGAAATTCTTAAACAAGTGCATGTCAACATTCCTTTTGTAGAAGTTTTACAGTCTATGCCTTCCTATGTGAAGTTTTTGAAAGATATTATTACTAACAAAAAAATAATTGGTGAGTTTGAAACAGTAAACCTCACTGAGGAGTGCAGTGCCATACTCCAAAACAAGTTGCCCAAGAAGGAGAAGGATCCTGGTTCCTTCACCTTACCTGTAGAACTTGGAGGCAAGCACGTGGGCAGAGCGCTTTGTGACCTGGGCGCCAGCATAAACCTCATGCCCCTATCACTATTCCGCCAGTTGGGAATAGGAGAAGCACGTCCCACCACTGTCACTTTACAATTAGCAGACAGATCCATTGCATATCCAGAAGGTAAAATTGAGGATATTTTAGTAAAGGTTGACAAGTTTAATTTCCTTGCAGATTTCATTATCCTGGATTATGAAGCAGACAAGGAGGTCCCCATCCTGCTAGGCAGACCATTTCTAGCCACAGGTAGGGCACTGATAGACGTCCAAAAAGGTGAGCTCACTATGAGGGTTCATGATGAAGAGGTGAAATTTAGTGTGTATAAAGCTTTAAGGTACCCCTCTGACCTTGAATCCTGTGCTAGCATGGACGTAGTAGACTCCTTAATGGAGGAACAATTGGAGCATGTATTACTAACCAAGCATGCTAATGAATATGTAGGTTTAGAATTGACAGACTTAAACATAGCTGAGATAATGGACATATCTGTAAATAACCCTCAGCATGTATGTATGAATGTAGAATTAACTGATAGATCCTTAAATCCTTTAAAGCCCTCCATTGAGCATCCACCTGTATTAGAATTAAAGCCACTCCCCACTCACCTCAAGTATGCATATTTAGGGAATAATGAGACTTTGCCTGTAATTATTTCTTCTAAGCTAAGTGAACAGCATGAGGTTGATTTAATTTTACTCCTTAAGCAACATAGGAAGGCTATTGCATGGACTATTGCTGATATTAGAGGCATTAGCCCTTCTTATTGCATGCATAAGATTATACTAGAGGAAGAGCACACACCTAGAGTAGACCACCAACGTAGGCTGAATCCCTCTATGAAAGAGGTAGTTAAAAAGGAAATAATAAAATGGTTAGATGCTGGTGTGATCTTCCCTATAGCTAGTAGCCAGTGGGTGAGCCCTATACAATGTGTACCTAAAAAGGGGGGGATGACTGTGGTAGTCAATGAGAACAATGAACTGATTCCAACTAGGACTGTCACAGGATGGAGAGTATGTATGGATTATAGGAAACTAAATAAAGAAACTAAAAAAGACCACTTCCCTCTGCCATTCATTGACCAAATGTTAGACAGAATAGCTGGAAGAGCCTATTACCGTTTCCTAGACGGTTATTCAGGGTATAACCAGATTACTATAGACCCCAAAGACCAAGAAAAGACTACCTTCACTTGCCCTTTTGGAACTTTTGCCTTTCGCAGAATGCCTTTTGGCTTATGCAATGCACCGGCAACTTTCCAAAGGTGCATGTTGGCAATCTTCTCTGATTTGGATGAATCTATGATAGAGATATTCATGGATGACTTTTCAGTCTTTGGGGATT
Source organism: Herpetospermum pedunculosum (assembly GCA_028017165.1). NCBI lineage: Eukaryota > Viridiplantae > Streptophyta > Magnoliopsida > Cucurbitales > Cucurbitaceae > Herpetospermum > Herpetospermum pedunculosum. Next base: position 21,076,685 of record CM051528.1, read on the forward strand.
CATTCAACAACTGTCTAGAGAACCTAGGACAAGTCTTGGCTAGATGTGAAGAGACTAACTTAGTCCTTAATTGGGAAAAGTGTCACTTCATGGTAGATGAGGGGATTGTCTTAGGTCATAGAGTGTCAAGGGCGGGTGTAGAAGTTGACAGGGCAAAGATAGAAATCATAGAGAAGTTGGTAGAGCCTCAGAATGTCAAGGCCATTAGAAGTTTCTTAGGGCATGCTGGTTTCTACAGAAGGTTCATTAAGGACTTTTCTAAGATAGCCAAGCCTTTGTGTGAGCTGCTAGAACTAAATAGGCCTTTCATCTTCTCTAAGGAATGTGTAGTAGCTTGGACCACCCTTAAGAAAGCACTAGTCACCGCACCTGTTATAGTAGGGCCAGATTGGGATCTCCCATTTGAGATGTTATGTGACGCTAGTGACTATGCTGTAGGGGTCATGTTTGGCCAGAAGATTGACAAGCTAACACACCCTGTCTATTATGCTAGTAAGACCTTGAATGAGGCTCAATGTAATTATACAACTACTGAGAAAGAGATGCTTGCTGTAGTGTTTGCTTGTGAGAAATTCAGAAACTATATTGTAGGCACTAGGACAATTGTGTACACTGACCATTCTGCCTTGAAATATCTTATGAGGAAGGCTGATGCCAAGCCTAGGTTGATTAGGTGGGTGTTGTTGCTGCAGGAATTTGATTTGGACATTCGAGACAAGAAAGGATGTGAAAATGTGGTTGCGGATCACCTTTCTCGATTGCAGCACAATTGCGAAAAAATTGTGGAGCCCGCAATTTCTGATGCTTTTATTGATGAACATGTCTTTGTTTTGACTTATCGTGATAACAATGAGGAACCTTGGTTTGCTGACATTGCTAACTTCCGTGCATCACAGGTATTACCAGTTTTCAAGGGAGGACAAGAGAAGAAGAGGTTCCTTCATGAAGCAAGGAAATTCATCTGGGATGACCCCACACTTTACAGAACCTGTGCTGATGGCTTGCTAAGGAAGTGTGTTTCAGCTGCTGAAGCGAAGTCTGTGCTGCAGCACTGTCACACAGCTCCTTATGGTGGACACTTTGGTGGCCAAAGAACAGCTGCAAAGGTATTTCAGAGTGGCTACTATTGGCCAACAATCTTCAAGGATGCCCACAACTATTCCCACAGCTGTGATGAATGCCAGAGAACAGGTAACCTCAGTCGAAAGGATGAGATGCCCCTCACCTACATCTTAGAGTTGGAGCTCTTTGATGTGTGGGGCATTGACTTCATGGGGCCATTCCCTCCATCATCAGGTAACCTTTACATATTAGTGGCAGTAGACTATGTATCCAAGTGGGTAGAAGCCAAAGCATGTCCTAATAATGATGCTAAAACAGTCACCAAATTCTTGCATAGGCACATTTTTACTAGGTTTGGGACACCTCGTGCCATCATTAGTGATGAGGGGTCACATTTCATTAACAAGGCTATGGAGAGAGTATTGGCTAAGTATAACATTAGACATAGAATAGCCACTCCCTATCACCCACACTCGAATGGACAAGCTGAAATCTCAAATAGGGAAATTAAGAACATCCTAGAAAAAGTGGTCAAACCTAATAGGAAAGACTGGTCCTTTAAGCTTGAGGATGCACTTTGGGCTTATAGGACAGCATATAAGACACCCCTAGGTATGTCTCCTTATAGGCTGGTATATGGCAAGACTTGTCACTTACCACTTGAGTTAGAAAACAAAGCATTTTGGGCCATGAAGGAATTGAATTTTTGTGTAAAGGATGCGGGAACATTGCGGTCTTTGCAATTACATGAGCTTGATGAGCTTAGACATATGGCCTATGAAAATGCTAAAATGTATAAGGAAAAGACCAAGATTTGGCACGATAGTAGACTTAGAGTTAAGGACTTTAAGAAGGGTCAACTTGTCTTGTTGTTTAACTCACGGTTGAAACTCTTTCCAGGGAAACTTAAGTCTAGATGGTCAGGTCCATTTGTGATCACTAATGTGTTTGTTCATGGTGCCATAGAGATAAAGAACTTGCAGCAAGGCCAACCGTTTATGGTTAATGGTGCAAGGTTAAAGCACTACTATGAGGAAGGAGATGTGAAGACTCTCTCGGCCTTCCTCTTGACTGAAGCATGAAAAAAGAACGAGAGAGGACGAGTGATTACTGTGCTCGTCAACATAAGGCTCATGCCTTAGTTTATTTTTTACGATTTTCCGGTTATCGTTTGTGTGTTTTGTTGTATGATTTTAATTACGAATTTGATGTTGCTTTTATTTCTTTTTGTAGGGAATCGAAAGAGGGAATCAAGGAGAGTAATTCCAGCTTTAAAAATCAAGAAACGATTGAGCCAAATCAAAGATACGGACGAGCAAAGATTGACATTTTGATGAAAAAATATCCCTAAAATTGCGCTGGATTTGCAGGATCCGCAAAATATAGCCGTTGGGATTTATCCGTTTCCTTTATAGCCGTTAGAAGGCGCTCGATCGATACGATTCTCCCACTCTCTGATTTCCAAGAAAGCTGCGATTCTTTTCATCTTTGATTCTTCTCTCCAAATCTCCAAGATCCAACAATGGTACTCACGCGGGCTGAAAGATCTGCAGCCAAGAAGAGGGCTGACGACGCTGCTGAAGCAGCTGCGAGAGACGCACTACTTGCCTTGGCTACGGCTGACGCTGCACGCACCGAACGTCTTCCCAAGCTTCCTATCCGTAGGAAGAAGTGGAGGGTTGTCACAGAAATCCCTGCTGGACCCTCTGAACCAGCGGGCACACCCAAGAAGCGCCGGTGGAGTGTCGAGATGGCCGCCAAACCAAGCAAAGCAAAGACTCCCTCTGTGGAGAGTCAAGAAACGGATCGTGCGTCCCACGAGTCGACCAAGAAGGGTTCGTCGCCATTGTTGCGTGCTCAATGTGTTAAAGATAAATAAGCAAGAAGGTAGAGAGAGCACTCAGAACATGCAAGCATACATGGTCTCACAGCAAGTAGTAAGTATATTTCATTCGTTTTTTCCACAGAGACTCATTTTTAGCTATTCATGAAGTGTATTTGTTAAGAAAGAAGGGGTGGATTTGATGGGGTAAAATTGGTTTTTAATTATCTAAGTTTTGCTGAATGTGTAAAGGAATGCAACATAAACAAATGCAAGTTGAAACTAGACTCAAAAGACAAGAGATGGAATTAATAAACGAAGAAGAAAACAGCTAAACAGAATGGTACTTAGCAGAATTGCGGACACCGCAATTTTACCGCAATTGAAGAACAGCGAAAGTGTGTAAATGGGCGAATTAAGGGCTACTAATGACTATCCTATAGGCATTTTTATACGATTCCCAAGCACTGGATCTACTCTCTATGCATCAAACTCACTCTATCTCATGTATCGTCCGATTCCATGCATTAGATTCTTTAGTTTACTCGACTCAAAGTAAGGTCTTAAGCATCTTGTTAAAACAGAAGTGTTTAGTTCGTACTAGGGAAACGCCTATTCCTAGGCCGTTTCCTGGTTACCATGAAAGGCTAGCATGATTATATGACTCTGAACTCTTACTCCTTCCAGAGGTTAGGAGTTCTTTGGACAAAATGGATGGCCAATCGAAATTGCCCGTGGGATGAAGCTTACATACAATCAATGGTTCGAGAGCTATCCTACATACTTGGTTCACGTTTTTAAGCCTATAGTTCTGTCATTAGCATGCCCCTAAGTGACTTAGCTACTCATGGATATATGGAGAACAGAAATACAAGATAAAACAGACATGCTTAGAAGAGAAATGAACTCAAAACAATGAGATAAAACCGTAGCAGCAGAAGATGGAAACTGTGAAATGAAGATTTGTAATTTGATTACTTTGATTGTTTGAACGAACAACAGGAAACTTAAAGGAAATAATTCAAAGACAGAAAGCAACGAAATGAAGTAGACTAATCACTAAACCAGAAGCAACAACTAAACAATGCTGGAAATGAGAAAGGAAAGACAAAAAGCAGTAAACGGTGCTTGAAAGCCTTGTTGCAGTCGCCTCGAATGAAGGGGATGAAAGGTCAGCCTTGCTTGGATGAATCCAATCGAGAGAGAAGAAGAATCTCCTCTCCTTCCTATCAGATTATCGATTCCAACAGCTGAGACTCTCACTCCAACAGACGGCAAAGGAAAACAGAGAGAAAAGATGGACTGCGAGAAGACTCTACGCTTTCGGATGATGACTGAACCTCCGACTTTGGCCCCCTTTTATAGTAGTTTGCAGGTGCGTTTGGGCCAAGGAGAATGGTAACGATAATTTTGAACTATCGCTATAAACTCAAGCTGTCGAGGCTTGCCAAAATAAATTTATAATGCCTATTGCCAAGGCTTTGCAGCCAGTGGTAACAGGGTCGATCCAAGGAATAGGAGAGTTGAATTTACTAGTGAAATTGGGATTTGATCGATTAATTGGTAACGGGGGGTTTTAATCATGCAAGAAATCAATAAGAAAGCTAACGGAAGAAAGAAATAATATGTAGAAAACGTGTGTACGGTTTGGGGAGTCTCGGGGTCAATTGTTAGACAAATACAACTTATCATTTAATTCTAATAACATGGAATTCAGTTTACTATGCACGCGGACGACTACCAGAGAAGCCCCAAAGTAGCCGACTTCATGGATTTTAATTAGGCCACACAGTCCTAATTACACGTTATCTAATCTCACATTAAGATGATCAGTCCTAAGATGAATTTAGACAGTTACTAGCTAACCGCGACGAACATTTGGGCGTGAATTCTAATTGCTAGTAGGTTGCCCGCAAACGCCGTATGCAACCAACAATTATCCTACCCGACCCGATACTTCGATTTAGTTCTATTTACCTGTGTTACTTAGTCGAGCAGTGAGAGGCACGGCATCGCTACTCTTTAACATACACAACATGCGAAACTATCCGAGTGTCAATCAACATAATTTAACATGCGCGTTGGATTAAGCAAGGTAAACAAATGCACGTAAACAGAACCAATATGCAATCTAAATTCAGATTATCAAAGCTATAAAGGTCTAACAAAATTCCCCTAAACAAAATCCCAAACCGTCACCCTTACCTTAGCCGCTCATGGCGCGGATCGTCAATCCCGCTCCACCAACGACCATGGAAGAGTTCATCTACGTATTACAAATGGAAATGGAGCTCACTCGCATGCCAACAATGGCGGAGCTCCACGGAAAGTAGAGAGAAAATGGGGAAGAAGGGAAGAAGAATGGCCGGATTCCGTTGAGAGATGAAGGAGAAAAGGCTTGGAGAAGAATCCCAAAAAAGTGCAGAAAAATCGTCTTTTAGCTACTGCCTTCGTCGTAGCGTCGAGACGCTAGGCCAGCGTCTCGACGCTGTGCCCTAAGTGATCCGCGCGCGCGCGCGCTGGCGTCGCGACGCAAGGCCAGCGTCGCGACGCTGCCCCGATGAATTTCCTGCGCGCGCCTCCTCCGGAGCGTCTCGACGCCAAGCAGGGTCTCGACGCCAGGGCAGCGTCGAGCTAGCGTCTCGACGCTATCACTCGACGCTTGCTCTCGGGTTTTTCCAGCGTCGAGCCAGCGTCTCGACGCTATAGCTCGACGCTGGCTCTCGGGTTTGGGGCTGATGCTTTGCCTCTCCAAGGCTGTTTTGGCCCGTTTCTTCACGGAACAAACTCCCCTCTTCCTGATGCAATCCCGGGGCGCTAAAACTCTGCTTTAAGCGCTCGAACATGCCCAATGGACGCACGAGCTCTTTGCCGCTTTTCTCCTACAAAAGAGATACATTTAATCAATTGGAAGCGGCCTTTAGCTATGATTAGGACGTATTTAATAGCTCCAAAATGGAGTTATCAAACACCCCCAACTTAAACATTGCTAGTCCTCGAGCAAGCACTACAAAGACATTGACTCTAAGGACGCGTTTACATATATTCTAACTCAAACCTCCATGCATATTGAAATTTAAACACGAGCATAATCATGGAAACATTTTGTTCATGCATTAACTAGGACATATCAAAAATTAACTCTTGCCCCCTAACGTGTGTGTGTGCTAGACAACCACCCCTAAACTCACGTAAACCCGGAAAACCAACATGCAACGCACATCCCATTTTCCCCCTACTTCTAGCGTTTAAGAACAGCTACGCTTGACTTACACGAGAGAGAGAAACAAATTAAGAGACCTAATTATTTTCTCATTCTTTTTCTTTCTTTTCAAAAGTACTTTGTACTCTTTTATTTGGGTTCTTTGAACCAACTTTTCATTTCTTTTTCCTTCCTACTCGAGTTGCCTAACACGTCAAATTCATGCATGAAACTTCACGTTTTTAAGGACTAACGCTCACTTCTTTTAAGCGCAAATAAGAAGGAGGAGCGCCTCGAGAGGAACTTTTCTACAAAACATGCTTTTCTATTTTTTTTTTTACATTAGGCTAAGCACATGCTTTCTCAATTAATTAGCTACTAACTCTCATGCAACAAGCTACCTAAGGGTGCCTTTCGGGGTGACAACGAGAATAAGCTAAACATGCGATAAACCAAGCTTACGGAATCTAGGGAGAAGTTGCTAAGTGCGCGATGAGTGCAAGGGAGCAACAGAAAAAATTTTAAAATTTTTGACATGAACCTAATAAACACAAAACTCATGCAAAAACTCGATTATGAACATGCTCAGAATTCCAACATGCATTTCCTAGGCTATCACAGACAGAAAACAGTAAACAGAGTCCCAAGCACTTCAATATCTTTATAACACTTCTCAACAAACTACACAAGCATATCCAACGGGCTACACCACCCCCAACTTCAAAATTTGGCATTGTCCTCAATGCCAATCAGTCAGATGCAAGAAGTAAAAGGGAAGAAGAAATAAACTTCCCTGACTCTTGGTGAAGCTGGCGAGGGCGAGGAAGCGGCGCACGAACGCATTAGAGCCCAAAAATGTCTTCTCATCCTTGATTCCTAAAAAAAAACAGCAAGCTAATTAAAACTAAGCTAATCTAAAAAGCAATAAAACTAAACTAAAACATAAAAACAGTCCATCGCTCGGGTGCCTCCGAGAAGCGCAGAATTTTTAAAGTCGGTTGCTCGACTGTATTCTCTCAACAGACTCATCCATAGTCTGTAGGTGCGGGGGACGATCCATACTTGTCCATGGCCACACCTTTTCCACCGTTCACCTGAAAAACATTTTGCACTCTTCGTGCCTCGGGCACGTGAATATTAGACATGTTAGTGCAAAATCCAGCAGTATCATCCATCAAATTTAAATCAGAAATTTTAACCGAGACATGGGAACCATCCCTCAAGCGCGAGGGTAGACTCCCATTCTCATCATGCTCACAAACAACAGAAACATTCGCAACAGATTTCCCATCAAATAAAGAAAACTCATGCAAAGTATCATCAAACTCTAACGACACGACGCCCTTATACACATCGATTTTTACCCTAGCGGTCTTAAGAAAAGGGCGTCCTAACAGCATAGAGGACGAAGCATGCAATGAATTTTCTTTCATATCTAAAACAAGGAAATCGGCGGGAAACGTCATATTCCCGACTCTAACTAAAACATCCTCTACCTTCCCCCTAGGACAGATGCTCGACCCATTAGCCAACTGAATAGAAACATTACATTCATGCATTTCATTCAAATTCAGTTCACGATATAATGCATAAGACATAACATTAACAGAGGCTCCTAGGTCTAACATGGCATTATGGACAACCTTACTACCTATAGTGCAAGGGATAGTAAAGGTACCTGGATCGTTGCACTTTGCAGGCAACGTACCTGGGAGTATGGCAGAGACGTTTTCTTTCTTTTTCTCAGTCCCTCTGGACTTTCTCTTCGTAGTGCACCAGCTCCTTAGAAATTTTGCATACTTGGGCACTTGACTGACTGCCTCTAGGAGCGGGATATTCACCATCACCTTCTGGAAGGTTCGCAGGACCTCCTCGTCATCTGATTCCAAAGTAGGCTTCGCAAGCCTACTCGGGAATGGTGCTTTGGCAACATCCACAGGCACACTGACCTTCTCATTTCTTTTCTCATTCTGAGTCTCAAGAGCAATCGGGGTGGACTCGTTCAGGCTGTCCGTGGCTTCCTTCGCAGCTTTGGTGGAAAGTGACTTCCCACTGCGCAGCTGAATGGCACTCACATTTTCACATGAGTTAACTGTAGTTTGGGAAGGAAGCTTCCCCGAGCTCTTGCTCTCGATCTTACTAATAGACACCGCCATTTGTGTCAGCTGCTTGTTCAAATTCTGCAGCTCTGCCTTATGAGAATTAAGCTCCTCGCGAGCCTCTTTCTGGAACTGGCTGGTGCTAGTCACGATGGTCCTGACCATATCTTCAAGTGAGCTGGAGGAGCTCGAAGCTTGAGCCTGGGTGGAAGAGTTAGGCCTATTCTGGGACTGGCCTTGGAAGCGATTTTGTCCTTCCCTGTTCCCATAGCTGAAGTTAGGATGGTCACGCCAACCGGGGTTGTAAGTGTTAGCATATGGATCATACTTCCTCGGGTTGGAAGCATACCCCCCGATTGCATTGACCTCCGCCTCTTCGCGTTGTCCTCCAACAATTTTCTTCAACATACTACCTATCTCGGCCACCTGGGCCCTCATTTCAGACATCTCATGGCTCTGAGCCACGCTGTGCACTTGTCCTTGCCCCCTGATCCCAAACTGCTGCGAGTTGGTAGCCATATTTGCAATGAGCTGCTTGGCCTCAACTGGGGTCTTGTCAATCAGCGCCCCTCCACTCGCTGCATCGATCATCTGCCTGTCGTGGGGTGTCATCCCTTCATAGAAATACTGTATGAGCAGCTGATCGGCGATCTGGTGGTGTGGGAAACTCGCGCACAGGCGCCCAAAGCGTTCCCAATACTCATGCAGGGACTCACCTACATCCTGGGTGATCCCATAAATTCTCTTCCGCAGAGTAGTGGCTAAGGATGCGGGAAAGTACTTCTCCAAAAATACCCGCTTCATGTCCTGCCATGTGGTGATGGATCCGGAAGGCAAATAATACAGCCAATCCTTGGCCTTGTCCTTGAGCGTGAAGGGGAATGCCCTCATATTCAGCTTCTCTTCCGTGACCCCTGCGGGCTTCATCCCCGCGCAGACGCAATGGAACTCCATCAAATGTTTGTTCGCGTCCTCACCTGCGTTTCCATGGAAAGAAGGTAACTGGTGAATTAAACCAGATTTCAACTCGAAGTTACCTGCTACCACGGGGTAGTTAATGCACAAAGGCTGCAGGTTCAGGTCTGGCGCTGCCAGTTGCTTCAGCGTCCGTGGCGCTTCACCTTGCGCCATCTCGTCAAACAAGAAGGGATTGCCTTCTTCTCTTTCAAACGTTCCTTGCCCCTCCCGGGCTTCTCTACGCAACCGCCGCTCCTCTCTGTCAATCTCAGGAATATACTGCAAACTACCCTCAGAGGAACGGGTCATACACAAACAAAAATCTAAACATACAAACTACAAACAGGAAAAAAAAAATTTCAGTCAACCATCAATAAATCAAATTCAAACTCCAATCATAAATTCAAACAATTGCCTACTCCCCGGCAACGGCGCCAATTTTGGTAACGATAATTTTGAACTATCGCTATAAACTCAAGCTGTCGAGGCTTGCCAAAATAAATTTATAATGCCTATTGCCAAGGCTTTGCAGCCAGTGGTAACAGGGTCGATCCAAGGAATAGGAGAGTTGAATTTACTAGTGAAATTGGGATTTGATCGATTAATTGGTAACGGGGGGTTTTAATCATGCAAGAAATCAATAAGAAAGCTAACGGAAGAAAGAAATAATATGTAGAAAACGTGTGTACGGTTTGGGGAGTCTCGGGGTCAATTGTTAGACAAATACAACTTATCATTTAATTCTAATAACATGGAATTCAGTTTACTATGCACGCGGACGACTACCAGAGAAGCCCCAAAGTAGCCGACTTCATGGATTTTAATTAGGCCACACAGTCCTAATTACACGTTATCTAATCTCACATTAAGATGATCAGTCCTAAGATGAATTTAGACAGTTACTAGCTAACCGCGACGAACATTTGGGCGTGAATTCTAATTGCTAGTAGGTTGCCCGCAAACGCCGTATGCAACCAACAATTATCCTACCCGACCCGATACTTCGATTTAGTTCTATTTACCTGTGTTACTTAGTCGAGCAGTGAGAGGCACGGCATCGCTACTCTTTAACATACACAACATGCGAAACTATCCGAGTGTCAATCAACATAATTTAACATGCGCGTTGGATTAAGCAAGGTAAACAAATGCACGTAAACAGAACCAATATGCAATCTAAATTCAGATTATCAAAGCTATAAAGGTCTAACAAAATTCCCCTAAACAAAATCCCAAACCGTCACCCTTACCTTAGCCGCTCATGGCGCGGATCGTCAATCCCGCTCCACCAACGACCATGGAAGAGTTCATCTACGTATTACAAATGGAAATGGAGCTCACTCGCATGCCAACAATGGCGGAGCTCCACGGAAAGTAGAGAGAAAATGGGGAAGAAGGGAAGAAGAATGGCCGGATTCCGTTGAGAGATGAAGGAGAAAAGGCTTGGAGAAGAATCCCAAAAAAGTGCAGAAAAATCGTCTTTTAGCTACTGCCTTCGTCGTAGCGTCGAGACGCTAGGCCAGCGTCTCGACGCTGTGCCCTAAGTGATCCGCGCGCGCGCGCGCTGGCGTCGCGACGCAAGGCCAGCGTCGCGACGCTGCCCCGATGAATTTCCTGCGCGCGCCTCCTCCGGAGCGTCTCGACGCCAAGCAGGGTCTCGACGCCAGGGCAGCGTCGAGCTAGCGTCTCGACGCTATCACTCGACGCTTGCTCTCGGGTTTTTCCATCGTCGAGCCAGCGTCTCGACGCTGGCTCTCGGGTTTGGGGCTGATGCTTTGCCTCTCCAAGGCTGTTTTGGCCCGTTTCTTCACGGAACAAACTCCCCTCTTCCTGATGCAATCCCGGGGCGCTAAAACTCTGCTTTAAGCGCTCGAACATGCCCAATGGACGCACGAGCTCTTTGCCGCTTTTCTCCTACAAAAGAGATACATTTAATCAATTGGAAGCGGCCTTTAGCTATGATTAGGACGTATTTAATAGCTCCAAAATGGAGTTATCAGAGAACCATCAATCTTCAACGTCATATATCAGAATGGATGGAGGAGAAAGAACGAATCCCTGAAATTACGGAAATTAACAGAAAAGGATCAGTCAACTTACGGTTTTCACTTGAATAATTGCGGCTTCAGCAATGTTTTCGCAATGCTGTCGCAATGCAGTTTTTTTCATTCTTTTCCTTCGGTTTTCAACCTTTTTCTTTCCTATTGTGCATAAGTCCTAATCTAGCTACCTTCTTCTCATTCTCATATTTAAGCATAGGTTTAGGCTAAATGCTATCAAAAACACCTAAAAGTGTACATCTTCTTAAGCTAAATGGGTCCTAAATAAGTCACTTTCAGAGACTTAACAGCCATCTGCATCGCCTGCGCACAGCCCTTCACCATCTGAACCAGTGCAGAGCCCAGAGCTCTCTTCATCGCCGCCTGCACAGAGCCCTGAGTTGTCTTCATCACCTCAGAGTTCTGCACAGACACCTACAGCAGCGCAGAACACCACGCCGTCGCACACTACCCCACAGCCTGACCCTGAATTCCCATATGGGGATTACCAAGAATCCACGCAGGGCAGTGGGGAAGGTGAGGAAGACGAGGTTTTCTCACCTGCGAGGGAAGCTAGTCCAGAGAGTCCTGCACAGCAGGATGATTCCATGGAGGAGACATTGGGAGCCTGCCTCCAGCAGATCACCATCAAGGCTAAGCTCAAGAAGAAGAAAAAGGCCAAGATTCTCAAGGCCAAGCGATCCAAGAAGCTGAAAAAGAAGAAGGCCAAGAGGGCGCCTTCATCAGACAAAGAGAGCACTGAGCCATCGCTCAAAAGCGTAGAAGTCTTCTCGCAGTCCATCTTTTCTCCTGTTTTCCTTTGCCGTCTGCTGGTTTGCGAAGCTCAGCTGTTGGAATCGATAATCTGATAGGAAGGAGAGGAGATTATTCTTCTCTCCCGATTGGATTCATCCAAGCAAGGCTGTCCTTTCTCATCCTTCATTCGGAGCGGCTGCAACGAGTCATTCGAGCTGTTTATTGCTTTCTGTTCTTCATTTCTAGTTTTCCAACTCTGCCTTGTTGTTGTTTCTTTTCTAATAGCTAGATTAAGATAATTCGTTGTGTTCTGTCTCTCTGTCATTTGCTTTAAGCTTTCTTTTGTCTATTCAAACAATCAAGTAATCAAGTTTCAATTCCGTATTTCACAGTTTCTGCCTTTTCATTCTACTGCTTTCCCTTACTGTTTTAAGCACATTTCCCTTCTAAGCATGTCTGTTTTATCCTTTAGTTCTGTTCTCCTTATATCCATGAGTAACTAAATCACTTAGGGGCATGCTAATGACAACACTATAGGCTAAAAAACGTGAACCAAGCATGTAGGATAGCTCTCGAACATTGATTGTATGTAAGCTTCATCCCACGGGCAATTTCGATTGGCCATCCATTTTGTCCAAAGAACTCCTACCTCTGGAAGGAGTAAGAGTTCAGAGTCATATTATCATGCTAGCCTTTCAAGGTAACCAGGAAACGGCCTAGGAATAGGCGTTTCCCTAGTACAAACCATATCTTTCTGCCTTAACAAGATGCTTAAGACCTTACTTTGAGTTGAGTAAACTAAAGAATCTAATGCATGGAATCGGACGATACATGAGTTTGAGATAGTTTGATGCATAGAGAGTAGATCCAGTGCTTGAGAATCGTAAAAAAATGCCTATAGGATAGTCATTAGTAGCCCTTAATTCACCCATTTGCACACTTTCGCTGTTATTATAATTGCGGTAGAATTGCGGTCCCCGCAATTCCGTCTAAGTTTCCATTCTATTTAGCTGTCTTTACCTTCATTTATTAATCTCGTCTCTTTTCATTTGAGTTTAGCTTTCACTTGTTCTCGTTTATGTTGCTACCCTTTACACATTCAGCAAAAATTAGATAATTAAAAACCAATTTTACCCCATCAAATCCACCCCTTCTTTCTTAACAAAACACTTCGCGAATAGCTAAAAATAAATCTCTGTGGGAAAACGAATGAAATATACTTACTACTTGCTATAAGATCATGTATGCTTGCATGTTCTGAGTGCTCTATCTCCTTTATTGCCTAATTATTTTAACACATTGAGCACGCAACACCCATGAGACAACAATCAACCAAGGTAGTTCTCTGCTCATCTTTGCCAACATGAAGGGCCTAACAATTGATGGTTGTGAGCTCATATGTGCTTCCATCCAAGAGTGATCGAAAAAATGCAAGGGGCGCTTGTTTTTCCCCAATACCATAACGAAGTTGTGCCTGCGTGCAGGCGTAGCAATCTCCAGGGAGGAAAAGAAGATGGCTTATGCAGACCACAACGAGCTTAAACTAAATAGGAAGGGAAATATGGAGATTGAACTGAGTGGCATATCTGCTGCTCAAGCCACAACAATGTCTTCCCTGCTTAATCTCCAGCAGAAGTTTGCCAAGTGGGAAAAATACACAAAGACAAGAAGAGACATTAACTTGGCTGAGCACTTAAGGTGCCAAATTCCTGCCTTCCCTGAGGAGCTGCTGAAGCCATGGGTGCCGCCTTGCATGGAGGATGAAGAAGATGAGGATGATGAGGAATGAATGCTAAGATTGCAAGCATTTGGGGAAGTTTGCTATTCCCTATCTTAAAAACTGCTTTTCTGTGACAATGATGCCCCCCCCCCCCCCCCCCCTCCAAAAAAAAATCAAATGTCTGATATGTTTTTAATTTCAGTAGTTAGTATAATTAGCTTAGTTTAGTTAGTTCAATTAACTTAGTTAGTTAGTTTAGATAGTTTAGTTTGGTGTTGTTAAATTCCAAAACAGCCCTATGGGCTCAAAGTAGGAGTAGTTTAGACTTAAGAGTTTGATCATGAATGAAATTGCTCTGACTATCTCTCTACTGTGTTATCTCATGTCTCACTGCCTGTTTAGCATGTTCAATATAGAGCATGACTGTCCTTACATTGAATCAATTAATCAGCATGTTGCTGCCCTGCTAAATGCATGTCTAGGAAACTATTGCCTATCTATTATTGCAAAGTAACTAGGCTGTGATTCTCTGATGGGCTGTCTCTTAATTAGAGTGTGTTGGATGAGTGTCAAGTACTTGTGAAAAGCATTGAATCAACCAGCCACACTAGAAAGAATGGAAACTTGTAAGACCTTGCCTTAGCTAAGTGTAAATCTCTACTTTTTGTACTTATCTAACCTAGGAGAGCCATTTCGACCCTTAGTTCTTTAAAGTCTGCCTAATTTCAGCTTGAATTAGATGCTTCTAGCTAAGTTTGGGGGTTGCCACCTAATGCTCTCATTGAGGACAATGAGAAGTTTAAGTTTGGGGGTGAGGCAGCCTTCTAGAAAAAGAACCCTAAGAGCACTCATATGTCCTACACAGATGCATTCCTCTCTTCTTTGTGATTATTTTTTTTTCTTTTTCTCAAGGTTTCTAAGTAACCAGGGTCAATTGTGTAACCCACAGTTGGCACTGCGCAAAAAGGTAGCTAAGAGAAATGAAAATTGTATAAAAAAAAAAAAAAAAAAACAGAAAGCATAAAGTGCAGCAAAGAAGATGAATGTTAGGCCTGAAAGTCACAACCCTTGGAAGCTTTTATGTTCCTAGTAATCGAAATCTGATCCCATGTGTGAGCTAAGCAAAGGGTTGTGACTAGAAGGCTTATCTTTAGGAAAATGAGTGTGTCTCCTTAAGGAGTCATGTCATGGCTTAGTTGTCCTATAATTCTGTACTCTGTCACTTTGGTACTAAGCATGACATGACTCCAAGGATTCTTAGGAAGATAAAAGAATTGTGTAAAGACTAGAAGCATGTACTGAGTTCCCAAGTTGAAAATAAGTAGAATTTGAGGTTAAGGGAAGATTGCACAATGAGCTTGAAGATTTAGGTGGATAAAGCAAGGCTTAGGGAATTACAATGAGCTAAAGGTTTAAAGGCATAGGGAAGCAAAATGATAGTGTGGGAGTTGGCACTAGCTTAGGATAAGTCACAGGATAGTAAGGCTTTTAACATTTAGCCTAAGAGAATAGCAGTTTAGCTTGATGTAGATAAATAGAAGGCATGGCAGCAGAATAGTTAGAGGCAAAAAAAGAGGAGAAGTAGACTATAATATTGCTCGAGGACTAGCAATAGCTCAAGTTTGGGGGTGTGTTAACTCTCCAAATGAGAGTTATTTAGGCCTTTAAAAATTAGTATTCGTGGAGTCTTTAGAGCAATTGAATGTATATTAAGCTTAAAAGTGTTTAATTAGTGACTTTTGTGATTAGAGTGTTGCATGAAAGCTTATGTGATAAACTGTGCATAAGTGTGCTCTTTGGTAATGAATTAGCTAAGCAATGCCTTTTCAGGATGTCGCTAAAGCCTCGCGAGGATCGCAATAGAGAAAGGAGAAGAACAGCTGGGAACAATGTTTTGCGGTCGCAACGCATCAGCAAAGTTGTGATTTTTAAGTACCTTTGTGACCGCAACGCAATCGCAAAAACTGTACCTTCATCTGCTGCAATTTCAGAAGTTGTTCCCTGCCGTACCTCCCTGTCGTTCTCCCTGCTTATGTGCCCTCTAATGAGGATTGAGGCCCATTTTTAGGGTATGGAATATGAGAGAAAGAGGGTTGCATATATAAAGAATGAGATGGAAAGAGAGAAGATATACCTTGGAGAATCGGTGAAGTTTTGGAGAGTTGAAGAAATCGAAAAAGAGAACAAGTCCATTGTTGGATCCGAGGAAACTTTCTTAGTACTCAGAGTCTCTTGAGAAGAAAAGAAGATTTTTCTTCTCTTCTTAACACGTTTCTCCTTCCAAGCCAAGCAACTCTCTCCCTTCAGTCGAAGTAAGAAGTGGAACAAGCTGATCATCTCTGAAGTCTTAGAGTTCTTCTTACGGTTTTTCTTGTTGTTTTCTATCATGTTGATCTTTTGTTTTAAGACTATTGTTGTATTCTATTGAGATGTTTATTTTGTGTAAGACTTTTGTAGTTTTAATGACTTCCATTAATATTATGAGTAGCTAATTTTACAAGGGTTTGCTAGGATGAAACAATAGGGAATAACTTGTGAGTTCAACATGTAAATAAGCATATGTGTACTGAGTGAGTGTGAACTTCATCCCATGAGTTTTTTCGATCGGTCATCCATTACACTCTAAAGAGTTCTGAACCTCCGGAAGGAGTAGGAACTCAGAGTCACTCACTCATGCTAGCCTTTCATGGTAGACAGAGAGGAGTCTAGGAATAGTCACTCTCCTAGCACGTTTGTTAGCTTGATGTTATAAATAGGTTGTTAATCTTACTTGGATATGAGTAACTTAAGAGCCTAAAGCATATAATTGGAAGATGTATGAGATCTAGCTGAAACGGTGCATGTTACTGCTTATTTGCTGCTGAATGACCATGTTGTGTAACTATTGGAAGATTCCTAGCTTACCTTGTTGTTTTCTCTTAGAACTTAATTGTTTGTTAGTTTGTTGCGAAAGTTCTGCTAGATCCGCATTATTATTTACCAACTGCATGTTACTTAAGCATTTTTAATCAATAGTTAGCTTAGTTTACACCCAGAACTGCTTTAACTTTGCGTTTCTTTTGCGTACGTTACAATTCTGTGTCCCAACATCAAATCCATATCATCCCTGGTTACATTTCTCTAATTATCACGCTTAAATCGTTGTTTATTCAGCATTGTCTCTATGTGAAAACGATATAAAACATACTTATCACTTGTTGCAGACCGTGTATACTTGCATGGCTTTGTGCTCATTTTACTCAACTTTATAACCCTACTGAGCAAGCAACAAGAATCACCGACGACGGTGTCCTAACAACACTACCAGAGGCGGCAGAACCGCGAGCCATTGGAGGACAAGAATAAAGACGAGATTCAAAAGAAAGAGAAGACAAAGGGCGGCGAACATAAGTAGAAACCCTTCTCCTCCCAACCCTCAAATTTAATTTAAACTGTTTCAAGGGATGAATCTGGGCCACACGTTTATCGAACGGCCCAGATCTCACCTAGGGCAGACAAACCGCCGCACCCCGGGTGGGGCGACACATCGACAAAGACGCTGACTCACCTTCCAAATAACGGAAGCACGCATCGCCCTCTCTAACGAAAGACGCACCGAGGTACCTCTAGTAGATGTACTTTTGGGGTACTCCAATTTCAAGCTGTCGAGGCTTGCCAAAATACAATTTATAAAGCCTATGACCAAGGCTTTGCAGCCAGTGGTAACAGGGTCGATCCAAGGAATAGGAATGATCAAAAGTATAATTAAAATTGGGATTTAATTGATTATTTGGTAACGGGGGGTTTTAATCATGCAAGAGAAATAATGAAGAAAGCAACGAAGGAAGAATAATATGTAGAGAGCGTGTGCACGGTTTGGGAGTCTCGGGATCAATTGTTAGACAATATTCAGCTTATCATTTAATTCTAACGACATGGAATACAGTTTATTGAGCACGCGGACGACTACCAGAGAAGCCTCAAAGTAGCCGACTCCATGGATTTTAATTAGACCACACAGTTCTAATTACACGTTATCTAAGCTCACATTAAGATGATCGGTCCCAAGATGAATTTAGACAGTCACTAGCTAACCGCGACGAACATTCGAGCGTGAATTCTAAATGCTAGTAGGTTGCCCGCAAACGCCGTATGCAACCAACATTTATCCTACCCGACCCGATACTTCGATTTAGTTCTATTTACCTGTGTTACTTAGTCGAGCAGTGAGAGGCACGGCATCGCTACTCTTTAACATACACAGCATACGAAACTACCCGAGTGTCAATCAACGTAGTTTAGCATGAGCGTTGGATTAAGCAAGGTAAACAGATGCTAATAATCAGATTCCAATATGCAAAAATACACTCAGATTATCAAAGCATGAATGTCTAACAAAATTCCCCTAAACAAATCCCAAACCGTCACCCTTACCTTAGCCGCTCATGGCGCGGATCGTCAATCTCGCTCCACCAACGACCATGGAAGAGTTCATCTACCTATTACAATGGAGAGTGGAGCTCTCAAGCATGCCAACAATGGCGGAGCTCCACGGAATATAGAGAGAAAACGGAGAAGAAGAAGCTCAAAATCGCCGGAATCCGTTGAGAGATGAAGAAGATGAAGATATAAAATTCTGCAGAAAAATCGTCTTTTAGCTACTGCCTTCGTCGTAGCGTCGAGACGCTAGGCCAGCGTCTCGACGCTGTGCCCTAAGTTGTCCGCGCGCGCGCGCGATGGCGTCGCGACGCAAGGCCAGCGTCGCGACGCTGCCCCGATAAATTTCCTGCGCGCGCCTCCTCCGGAGCGTCTCGACACCAGGGCAGCGTCGAGCTAGCGTCTCGACGCTATCACTCGACGCTTGCTCTCGGGTTTTTCCAGCGTCGAGCCAGCGTCTCGACGCTGGCTCTCGGGTTTGGGGCTGATGCTTTGCCTCTCCAAGGCTGTTTTGGCCCGTTTCTTCACGGAACAAGTTCCCCTCTTCCCGATGCATTCCCGGGGCGCTAAAACTCTGCTTTAAGCACTCGAACATGCCCAACGAACGCACGAGCTCTTTGCCGCTTTTCTCCTACAAAAGAGATATATTTAATCAATTGAAAGCGGTCTTTAGCTATAATTAGGACGTATTTAATAGCTCCAAAATGGAGTTATCAACCTCCTGAGGCACTTCAGTATCTTGTGCCGATTCAAAACCACCGGGGAGACCGGTAAATACCGAGTCCACCCGCTGGTGAGGCCAATGTTACGGGCAACTTCAGCCTTACGTCACCCGCTGACGTCATGCCCGCTCCCCAAGGAGTGGGGGTCATCACACCCAAGCCAGAAGATTTACCCACCGAAGGCCGATCCCGGAACTTCGGTGGACGACGCTGGCCACAGCTGACTTAGGTTGGTCGACGTCATTCCTCGGTTGGCACGAGATGTGACAGACGCAACAGCCTACCACGACTGGCAAAGAGGCGGCACTACAGGCGCCCCCAACCCTCTCGGGAATTGGGGAATGACGGGTACCGCAATCATCTCACCAGGCGCGTGGGCCCAACCCCGGTCGGCCCCACGTCGCCCGCTCCGGTCCAGGCATTCGTCTGAAGGCCAATGAACATGGAAAACACGAGGAACTCTCCTCCACTATAAATACCCCTCATGTTCAACAGGGAAAGTGACAGGTAACCCTACTTAAACACCCTTTAACTACTCCTACCTACGCTCAGACCTCTCTGACTTAGGCATCGGAGGCCCGTGGGCCTAGCCCACTGATGCAAGATGATGCTCTCTCCTCTTCAGGTACACCACCGTCCATTCGACAGCCGTTGGCTGACGGAAGCAACGGAGGAGCAGACTAGTCAAAAATCTTACATCAACAGTATTAAAATTAATTTTAGGAAAATCTTAACGGTAGTTGGTAAAATGGAGTTTTTTATTAATTTATGAAAAATCAATTTTAAATCCTTCACGCTTTAAAATCTAATCGATCATAGCTTTCAAAATTAAATTTACCAAGAATGTCTATTTTAACAAATTTTTAAAATTCTCATTATAGCATTCCCTACAATTTTATATAACAAGTATTTTTCTATGTATAATTTTAAAAATAAATTATATATATATATATATATATATAGAATAAGAAAATATTTTTTAAAATTTAACCAAAAATAAATTTAAAATAATTATCTAATAACAATTTAGATATTAAGTGTCAATATAAAAATAATTAAAATGATATGTCTATTTTCGTCATTATAGCTAAGTTACACTAATTTTCGTTCGAATTTATTCAACACTACAACTTATTTTTTGTATTTGAAGTTGAAATTTATCCGCCACTAATTCATTGTGTGAGACTACTGATTTTTTTAAAAGCACAGTTGTCAATAATTATTTTAAAAGTTACAACAATGCCAAACTAATCTTAAAAGAGAAAAACCAATTCAACATTGATTTTTTGGTAGTAAAACCCTACTAGACCCAACTCATTCACTATCTTGCTTTTCTTTCAACTTCAAGTTAAAAATAAAAAACAAGTCTACTGAGGTCAAAGAAGGATGAGAAGGAAAAGAAAAGAATATCATGTAGTTAAATATCACCTTCCACTTGTATCATCAAAGAAAAAATAATAAAAAATAATAATCTAAAAATAATAATAATTTATCATAATATGATAAATTTTCCCTATTGGTTTCCGTAAAATTCAAATGAAGTTAGGTTAAATTATAAATTTAGTAACGATTTTTAAATTATAAATTTAGTTGTCCTCACTTTTAAATTTTTTATAGAATTATTAAACACAAATTAAGATTTTAGAATTTTATTAGATATAAAATTTGGATTTATTAAACATAAATTAAGATTTTAAAATTTTATTAGACATAAAATTTAAATTTATATCTAATAAATCAATTATTCTTTTTAAATTTTAAATTTGTTTGAGATTTATGAGATATAAAATTGAAAGTTGGTCCAAATAAACACAAATCTCAAAGTTTAAGGGTTCAACTTGTAAATTTTATTTATTTTTTTTTTTAATGTTGACATAGAAAAAATTGAATCTTCATATTTGAAGTTTTTTCATAAACTTCGGCTTTGTGATCACTCAAGCTCCCTCTCTTCTTCTTTTTCTTTGTTTCTTTTCTCTTACATATGGAATTCCACAATTTCGTTGCACGGCGCCGAAGATAGCGGAACTACCGGAGGTGGTTCTCGAGGCGTTCGTGAGAAAAGGCTCGAAGCGTTCGTGAGAAGAGCCCGGAAGAGTTCGTGACGAGGAACGAGCGACGGAACTTGAAGAAATTAGAACTACAAAGATATGTATATCTAATTTCTCATTTTTCCGTTGTTTGAGCATGTTTCTAATTTGTTAAATTGATGAAATTAGAGTATCAACGATTCAAAATCGTTTTTACTGCGTTTTACGCTCCATCAATTGATAAGAGGACATCAAATATTATTAAAGGCGTCTGGTAGAGCACTTAATGTGGTACTCCAAATTCAAGCTGTCGAGGCTTGCCAAAATACAATTTATAAACCCGAGTACACCGAGCTATTTGTAGCTAAGTGGTAACGGGGTCGATCCACAGGGAAATAAGAAATTTAATCTAACTAAGCCTAGTTTGCTAATGATAAAAAGTATGCACAAATTAAAATGAAAGAATGGTAATTTGGTTTGGGGGGAAGGGAGCTCCTAATATGCAAGCTAACGGAAAATTAAATGACAACGTGCAAAAATTAAACGGTCGTGCTTAACTTCGAGAAATGGAATTGCTCGTTATGGATGTTCGGTTCATCGATACATTTTGCTCGCTAGCCAATTCATGCACACAATTCATTTAGTTATCTCTAACTCAAATGACCCAAGGATTTAATTAGATGCGTGCAGTTCTAATTAAACTTGGCCAATAATCTATCCAAGGTAGCGACCCCTAAATCGACTACGTGCCAGTGACGGGAACATCGCGACGGCTTAATCCTAAGACTAACCTGGTTTCTCTCTTGCCTTAAGCCTAACATGAAAACGTTAATTAATTCAGATTACCAACTGTCACTTTGGGCCGAACTAATTAGCCATGCTTAGACCCGTGCTACCTAGCGGTATGGGCAATTATACGTCCCAACCTTTAGCCCTCTATCATGCATAGGAACTAGGGCGTCAACCTAATTTAGCTACACATGCTAGATTTTATGAAGAACAAGCAAGAAGATGCATAAACAAGCTAATCACATCAATAATTACAAAGGGGAAAATCTCCCCAAACACCCATAATTTCACAAATCCAAACTCAAATCAAGCACTAACCTTAGTTTAGCCTTCCATGGAGGATGGATAAATCCAATCCCCCATGGAAGAGCTTAGTAGCATACAAAGAGGAGAAGAAGAAGCCCAAAAATGGTGGAAAATCGCCTTAGTTGCCCGTTGTGAATTCCAAGAGAAATCAACAAGAAACCCGCTCTAATCTCTTAGAATGGGTAAGAAATGTGTTTTTGGCTCAAGAATTTAGGTCCTCAACAAATGGGGGCGGAAGAATTGGGAGAGAATGAGAAAGAATGGGAGAGGATGACCTAAAAACAGCAAAAACGGAGTTAAATACCCATTTCTGCGTCAAACTAGCGCCTAGGCGCCATAAGTCAGCGCCTAGGCGCCGCGGGGGCGCGCGCACAGAATCGAGACAGCGCCTAGGCGCCATAAGTCAGCGCCTAGGCGCTGAGCCCTCTGGAAAAATTACAAAATTGGGAATTTCTTGACTTTTAAGGACGGGCTTCAGGACTTTAGATGACGGGTATTTTGCGTCAGGGAAGGGTGCGCGCGGCTGGGGCGAGGCGAGGCGTGGGCGAGCGGCCAAGCGGCGCGCGCGGGCGCGCGCGCGGACCTTCGATGACGGGCGCGCGGACACGGGCGAGGACGCGCGCGGGCGTGGGCGGTCTGGGCGCGGGTGAGGCGAGTGGCGCGCGCGGGCGCGCGCGCGGACCTTCGATGACGGGCGCGCGGGGCGCGCGCGCGTCTGGCCGTCTGGGCGCGGGCGTGGGCGTGCTGGGCTGTTGCCTTCGTTGGGCGCCGGCGCCTGGGCGCTGCCCTCTCGGGTCTAAGCCCAATTTTGGGTCGTTTTGGCTCCCGAACTCCGTTTGGCCTATCTTTTTGACCCGAACACTTCCCGAAACCTCTTAAATGACCGATTTAACCCTGAAATTCATAATTTGACTTCCCGAGCTCTTCACCATGAAATCACCTACAAGGAAGCATTTTAATCAATATATGTTATGGTTTTAGCTAGAATTAGGGACATTAAGATAGCTCTATTTTGGAGCTATCAAAATACCCCCGACCTAAATCTTGCTAGTCCCCGAGCAAGGTATACTCTTAAATAATCTCCAAAGAATTAAACGCATGCTGAAAACTCTAATCTCAATGCTTGTGATACAAGGTACTTGAAATAAATTCAAAACCATCAAATGCATGCAAACGTTGAAATCATTTCAAAATTTAAACTCCTATTCCCTTACGTGTGTGTGTGTTTAACACCTCTCAACCTAGCTCACGCAAGCCCGGAATAACCTTATACAGTCATTTGACTCGTTTTCCCCCTACTTATGGCGATAAGAACAGTCTAACGGCTTTTAGCGATAGAAAGAGCAACAAAACATAAGGCCTAAATTTTATTCTTTTCTTTGAGTACTTTGTACCCATTTTTCTTTTGAACCATTTTTTTTTATTTTTCTCCAAGAGAGCCTAACACGTCAAACCAAATTTAGCTTCACGTTTTTAAGGACTATTGCTCACTTCTATTAGTTCCCCTTTCATGCAGTGACAACCGTGGGTTACACGATCGCCCCTGGTTACACGGGCAACACAAGAAGGAGGAGCAACTCTAGAGTTTTTATTTTTTTTTCATGCTAACACTTTTTTTTTTAGGCAATAGCTAGGCTATACAACAAATGAGTTATTACCACTTCTAACACGTCAAGCCTCCCTAATGGTACCTTTCGGGGTGACAACAAGGTTTCAGACAAAAATAAGATCAGTCTAGACCTACAGAACTGAGGATAAGAGTGCTATGTGCTCAGTGAATGTAGGGAAATAACAGAAAAAATTTTAAAATAGGCTCAAAATGTGCATACATCGTCAAATTTTCGAATCATGCAAATACGGAGTGTTCACAAGCAAATCACAGACCGTCCTCATTGGACAACATGCATTCAGATTCTAATCTAACCATCAGAGTACACATATGCTCGACAACTACTAAGAAGTCTCATCTCTATCTATCAACAAACTCCACCCCCCACCTTAAGATATGCATTGTCCCCAATGCATTCAACTATAAAAACCATAAAATTCTAAGGGAACAGAAAACCTCCCCTGAATTTAATGGAGCTGACGGGTGGAGATGTGCACCATCGTCTTCCCATATACTCTCGAATTGTCGGCCATTCCACCTTTTCTCCTAGGAAAACAAGAAAACAAACAACAACTCAAAAGCAAAAATAAACAAAAGCAAAGCGATAAACAACAAAATTACAGTCCAAGCTCGGGTGCCTCCGAGAAGCGCAAATTTTTAGAGTCGATTGCTCGACTGTATTCTCTCGACCACTCATCCATAATCGAACTTGGAAGATGCCCCATCCATCTTCCTAAGCACCTCTTTCCTGCGAAAATCCATGAACAATTCTTTCTCTCGTGCCTTCTGTGCACATACAACATCAATTTTAATTTTTGAAGGTTTCACAAAAGGTTTATCCCATAAAATTGATGCAAAAACATGAGAGGGATTTTCATGCATTCCAGAAGCATAAGGATCAGCAGGAAAGAACGGATCATTAACTTTGCCCAAAACATCTTCCACCATTTTCAAGGGGTGCACATAGGATTTATCAACCAATTGCAAAGTAGAACCAGATTCATGCAAGTCATTCATTTTAAGCTCATCAAAAACAGCATGCGACTCAACATTAACCGGTGGTTCTAAATCTAGCATGGCTTGATTAATCATTTCATTTTCAGTAGTGCAAGGTAAAGTGGAAGGAAGTAGATTAGCAGAGTTCTCAACAATTGTCAAAGCAGAAACAGATGAATCACAAAATTCAGTCAATGATGGTTCATGCAACTCATGATCATCAAAAAGTTCAGTTAAAAATAATGGGCCATCCCCATCCTCAACAGTCATGCATTCATTACGAGCTACAGATTCAAAAGTGTCTACTTGACAAAGAGAGAAGACATCATCAGCATGCTCTTCTACATCGGGCAAATGCATCTCAACAACCTCTCCGCCATACTCAACAGATAATATGCCCTTATCCACATTTCTTTTAGTTTTAGCAGTTTTCATAAAGGGCCTTCCTAATAAGATCGAAGCATGCGAAGAGGAATAATTTTCATCCATTTTCAGAACATAGAAGTCAACAGGAAAAATTAACTCATTAACTTGCACTAACACATCTTCAATTATTCCTAAAGGATGCACAAAAGTTCTATCAGCAAGTTGAATAACTGTTCCTGTTTTATTCATTCCTTTCAATTTCAGTTTCTGATAAATGGAATACGGCATAACGCTAATGGAGGCTCCTAGATCAAGCATTGCTCTTCTAATATGCATGCCTCCAATCTTACAAGGGAGAGAAAACATACCTGGATCGTCGCATTTAACCGGTAAGTTCTTTGTGATCACAGCAGAGACGTTCTCACTTACCACGACGCGTTCACTCTCCTTTGTCTTCCTCTGGTTGGTGCAAATTTTCCTGAGGAACTTGGCGTACCTCGGAATTTCCTTCAGGGCGTCCAACAGAGGGATGTTGATCTCTACTTTCTTGAATGTGTCCAGGAACTCCTTCTCGTAGTCCTCCTTAGACGGTCTCGCTAACCTGCTAGGAAAAGGAGCCTTAGGCACATAAACTCTAGTGCATGTAGGATCGAAATTTACCCCATGCCACCGTGGTTCGGGATTTTCTGTCTGTGGCTCGACGTGGCCATAATCGACTTCCACCGGCGGGGTACTCGTGGGAAGATGCTTCCCACTTCTCAAGGTGATGGCACTAGCGTTCTCCACGTTCTGGTGCTCAATCACTGTCAACCTCTTACTCACTTGAATCACTGCATCGCTCAGAGTTTGAAACTGCTCTCGAGTTTCCTTATGTTGTGATTCAAGCATTTCTTCCAAGGATCTACCTGAAACAGAAAGACGGGGCTGTAAGTGATCTTTCAAAGCAATAACAGCGTTACTTACCACTAAACATTGGGCCTTAAGCTCGTCCACGTCCCTTCTCAGGCGAGTATTCTCCTTGTCTCTATCTGCACTCCCCTCCAAGCTTCTAGCGAAGTTGGAAATTAAAGCTCTAGCTTCAGCGGGTGTTTTATCCATGAGACATCCTCCACTTGCGACATCAACTAACTGTCGGTTTGGCGGTAAGAGACCTTCGTAGAAGTTCTGAATGAGTTGTTGTTCAGCTACTTGGTGGTTGGGACAATCCTCACACAACCGACCAAATCTCTCCCAACACTCAAGAACAGTCTCTTTTTCTCCTTGCTCAATTCTATTTATCATTCTTCTAAGGGCGGCGACCTTGGGAGGCGGAAAATACTTCGCATAAAACGCTTCCTGCAGCTCTGCCCAAGAAGTGATGGACCCGGTCGGTAGGTAATGCATCCAATCTCTCGCCTCTTCCTTCAAGGTGAAGGGAAAGGCCCTGAGATGGAGTTGATCTTCGGTGATGCCATCGGTCCTAAATGACGAACACACCATCTTGAATGCCTTGAGGTGTCTGACTGGATTCTCATCTGTATTACCATAAAAAGAAGGTAATAAGTTAACCAGACCAGCTTTAAGTTCAAAATTGCCTGCAGCTACCGGATACATGATACTCGATGTGTTCCGGCCTAGCTCAGATGATGCAAGCTCCCTCATGGTTCTTTGATGCTCAAGATTACCCACGACCTCCATCTTGGCGCTTCTTTTGAATTTTCAAAGAATGACAGCGCTCCAAGAACTCAAACAAAAACGGGTAAAATAATACAAAAGAATTAAACTGTACAAAAAGTAAAGAAAATTTTTAAAACTAACAAACTAAACTTAACTAAACTAAATTAATTAAATCCCCGGCAACGGCGCCAATTTTGGTAGAGCACTTAATGTGGTACTCCAAATTCAAGCTGTCGAGGCTTGCCAAAATACAATTTATAAACCCGAGTACACCGAGCTATTTGTAGCTAAGTGGTAACGGGGTCGATCCACAGGGAAATAAGAAATTTAATCTAACTAAGCCTAGTTTGCTAATGATAAAAAGTATGCACAAATTAAAATGAAAGAATGGTAATTTGGTTTGGGGGGAAGGGAGCTCCTAATATGCAAGCTAACGGAAAATTAAATGACAACGTGCAAAAATTAAACGGTCGTGCTTAACTTCGAGAAATGGAATTGCTCGTTATGGATGTTCGGTTCATCGATACATTTTGCTCGCTAGCCAATTCATGCACACAATTCATTTAGTTATCTCTAACTCAAATGACCCAAGGATTTAATTAGATGCGTGCAGTTCTAATTAAACTTGGCCAATAATCTATCCAAGGTAGCGACCCCTAAATCGACTACGTGCCAGTGACGGGAACATCGCGACGGCTTAATCCTAAGACTAACCCGGTTTCTCTCTTGCCTTAAGCCTAACATGAAAACGTTAATTAATTCAGATTACCAACTGTCACTTTGGGCCGAACTAATTAGCCATGCTTAGACCCGTGCTACCTAGCGGTATGGGCAATTATACGTCCCAACCTTTAGCCCTCTATCATGCATAGGAACTAGGGCGTCAACCTAATTTAGCTACACATGCTAGATTTTATGAAGAACAAGCAAGAAGATGCATAAACAAGCTAATCACATCAATAATTACAAAGGGGAAAATCTCCCCAAACACCCATAATTTCACAAATCCAAACTCAAATCAAGCACTAACCTTAGTTTAGCCTTCCATGGAGGATGGATAAATCCAATCCCCCATGGAAGAGCTTAGTAGCATACAAAGAGGAGAAGAAGAAGCCCAAAAATGGTGGAAAATCGCCTTAGTTGCCCGTTGTGAATTCCAAGAGAAATCAACAAGAAACCCGCTCTAATCTCTTAGAATGGGTAAGAAATGTGTTTTTGGCTCAAGAATTTAGGTCCTCAACAAATGGGGGCGGAAGAATTGGGAGAGAATGAGAAAGAATGGGAGAGGATGACCTAAAAACAGCAAAAACGGAGTTAAATACCCATTTCTGCGTCAGACTAGCGCCTAGGCGCCATAAGTCAGCGCCTAGGCGGCGCGGGCGTGGGCGTGCTGGGCTGTTGCCTTCGTTGGGCGCCTGGGCGCTGGGCGCCGGCGCCTGGGCGCTGCCCTCTCGGGTCTAAGCCCAATTTTGGGTCGTTTTGGCTCCCGAACTCCGTTTGGCCTATCTTTTTGACCCGAACACTTCCCGAAACCTCTTAAATGACCGATTTAACCCTGAAATTCATAATTTGACTTCCCGAGCTCTTCACCATGAAATCACCTACAAGGAAGCATTTTAATCAATATATGTCATGGTTTTAGCTAGAATTAGGGACATTAAGATAGCTCTATTTTGGAGCTATCAGCGTCGTATATATCGGGATCTACCTGTGCGTATATATTGGTATCTACCCGTCTACCCGTAAATCTCGCTGTATATGGTTGTATATACTATGACTATTTCTTCAAGTCAGCACTTTAGTTTCTATATTAAGCTTTCTGTTTCCTAGAATAAAGGTGTGGTTAGTCTTTCCTACAAAATAGGAACTGCAAGACTTGTATATATACTCTTGGCTTTGGTCATTCTCAATAACAGAACATATCGGACTATCTGTTCCACAAAACTCTTTATGGTATCAGAGCTCGTGGTTCAGAGCAAAGATCCTAAGGAAAAAAAAAAAAAAAAACCCTACTAGACTCTAGGGTGGCGGCGGCTCTAAGAGAGGAGACGACGACCAAACTACGACTACTTCGATTTTCTCGTTATGACTAACGACAAAACAACGAAATTTGATTATCGTCATCCCGTTATGAATGACGACGAAACCATGACATCCGACTATCGTCATCCTATTATGGCGGACGATCGAACAACCAAACCTCCTGACGGATGGAATTATGAACGAGGGAGGAGGAAGGAGCGCTGCGACCAAGTAGCCAATGTCGTCAGGTATGACCGAAGTTTGGTAAGGACGTATACCGCAACAACCACCTTACGACCTATTGATCAAGCACCCGTTCAGGATTCAGATCGGTGTGGTGTTCCTGGTCTCTCAAATGATGAGTGGGCTACACTTGTGCACATGCTCCACACTTCAAAAGAGAAGTGTTCTTCAACCGGAAAATTGAGTGGTAAGAGTGATTCTTCCACTGACTGGATCATTGACACTGGATGCTCAAATCACATGACTGGTAATGTTGGATTTTTTACTCAATTATTTGACGTTGCTCCTACTTCTGTTGGACTGTCGAATGGTAAACAAATCATTGCCACCAAGGAAGGCACAATTTCTTTGAATAAATCTTTGGTCCTACATAATGTACTATACGTTCCAGATCTTACTTGCAATTTGTTGTCCGTGTCTCACTTGCTTGCCGATCAATCTTATTTTGTCACTTTTACTGATAAGCTTTGCATCATACAGGATCGTGCTTTGAGAACTTTGATCGGAGCAGGTGAGCAATGTGACGGGGTTTATTGGTTTCGGCCTTTGAGACAATTTCAAGCGTATCGAGCAACAGTGGGAGATAAAAGTGAATTGTGGCATCGACGGTTGGGTCATTCTTCTCGAAAAGTAGACTCTTTTTTGCCAGATAATATTGCAACTCATGGACATAAGGATGGTAATGTTATCCATGAATCTTGTGAAATTTGTTTACGAGCTAAGCAAACTAGAAGCATGTTTTCTTTGAGTACTAATAGAGCAACAAATGTTTTTGACTTAATCCACTGTGATATATGGGGTCCGTATTCTTTGTCTGCTAGTAGTGGTGCTCGTTATTTCTTAACTATTGTTGATGATTGTTCTCGAGTTGTATGGGTATATTTGATGACTGTCAAAGCTGAGGTATCACAACTTCTTAAGGATTTTTGTCGCATGGTTAAAACTCAATTTGATAAGCATGTTAGGATTTTTGTCGCAACAAAATGGGCGTGTAGAACGTAAACATAGGCATATTCTTAATGTGGCTAGGGCATTACTTTTTCAAGCCAATCTACCTATTTCTTTTTGGGGGGAGAGTATTCTGACAGCCGCCTATATCATCAACCGCACCCCTACTCTATTACTGAATAATAAAACACCCCACAAAATTC
The DNA here is from genome assembly GCA_028017165.1 of Herpetospermum pedunculosum. Classification (NCBI taxonomy): domain Eukaryota; kingdom Viridiplantae; phylum Streptophyta; class Magnoliopsida; order Cucurbitales; family Cucurbitaceae; genus Herpetospermum; species Herpetospermum pedunculosum. Next base: position 21,106,645 of record CM051528.1, read on the forward strand.
TTTTTGCATCACCTCCTAAGTATGATGTTCTTCGTGTCTTTGGTTGTCTTTGTTTTGCCAAAAATCAGCCTCGTATAAAGGACAAGTTTGGCTCTCGTTCTCGACGATGTGTGTTTGTGGGGTATCCGTTTGGTAAAAAGGGATGGCGTTTGTATGAATTAGAAGAAAAGGTATTCTTTATATCGCGAGATGTTGTATTTTGTGAACAAAAATTTCCTTTCTCCGAAGAGGTCTCCTTGCATAATGTTGATAATCCATCTGAAAATACGAAGTATTATGATAGTGTCGCTTTTCTTGAGGATATTGTCTTACCATATGGGAGTAAGGATGCATCGGGCATCGCCGAAGATATAAATATGGAAAATGTTGAGTCCTCGGGTATGGCAGCAGATATACCTCGGGGGAATGCTGAGTCTTCGAGTATGACAGAAGATATACCACTGACTATACCGGTATGTACACCACCTGCAGTTAGTGACTTGGATACTGGACATGTAGTACCTACGGTTGAACTTGTTGTGCCTGAAACTGGTCGAGGTCATCGAATAAAGAAACCCTCTTGTAGACTCAAGGGTTTCATCACCAACACCGTCCGTGTTACTAAACCCGTCACATCACCTGTTCACGATTCATCAAAGTCCTCAGGTACTCCTTTTCCCATTGCTTATTACGTAAATTGTGATAAATTTTCTGCAAAACACACCCATTTTTTGGCAGCAATTACTACAGGAACTGAACCTACCTCCTTTAAAGAGGTTGTTAAGGATCCAGGTTGGCGAAAGGCTATGCAAGATGAAATAGATGCACTTGAAAGGAATAAGACTTGGACTCTGGAGGATCTTCCACCTGGAAAGAAAGCAATCGGTTGTAAGTGGGTTTATAAAATAAAATATCGATCTGATGGTGCGATTGAACGATTAAAAGGGAATCTCTTTGTATATGAGAATCGTCAGATTGTTGGACTCGACTTTAATGAAACATTTGCTCCTGTAGCAAAAATGGTCACGATTCGCACATGTCTGGCTATTGCAGTGGCACGAAAATGGGAGCTTCACCAGATGGATGTGCATAATGCTTTTCTACACGGAGATCTTACTGAGGAGGTATATATGCGACTCCCTCCTGATTTTAACTCCGGTGCCCCTGACAAAGTATGTCGATTGCGTAAGTCCTTGTATGGACTTCGATAGGCGCCTCAGAATTGGTTTGCTAAGCTCTCGACGGCCCTAAAGGAGATTGGTTTTACGCAATCTTATGCTGATTACTCATTATTTAATTATTTCAAGGATGATGTTGCTTTACATGTTCTTGTATATGTCGATGATCTTATCATTACAGGTTCTTCTTCTTTGGCAATTACAAAATTCAAGCAACAACTCAGCGAGAGATTTCATATAAAAGACTTGGGCATACTCAAGTATTTCCTTGGGATAAAAGTAGCACGTGGGAAGGACGGTTTGTTTCTTTCCCAACGCAAATATGTTCTTGACATTATCAGTGAAGCGGGCTTGCTTGGAGCACGCCCTGTATCTACACCAATGGAGCAGAATCATCACCTTGCCACAATCAATGGTGTCAACATTGATGATCCAGAGAAGTATCGGCGGCTTGTAGGTCGCCTTATATACCTGACGATTACACGACCTGAACTCTGTTATTCTGTGCATATACTAGCTCAGTTCATGGGTGATCCTCGTGTTGAACATTGGGATGCAGCTTTGAGAGTTTTGCGGTATTTGAAAGGTTGTCCTGGTCAGGGCATTCTGCTGCGAGAAGAGAATGACCTTCAGCTATATGCTTTTTGTGATAGTGATTGGGCGAGTTGTCCACTAACACGAAAATCATTGACAGGTTACATGGTCTTATTAGGTTCTTCTCCTATGTCTTGGAAAACGAAAAAACAACCAACTATTTCTCGTTCTTCGGCGGAGGCCGAGTATAGATCTATGGCCACTACTACATGTGAGTTAAAATGGTTGAAATCCCTTTTGGCTTGTTTTGGGATACAACATGTGCGTCCCATGAAATTATTTTGTGATAGTCAAGCCGCTCTTTATATAGCGGCCAATCCAGTTTTCCATGAACGAACGAACGAAACATATTGAAATGGATTGCCACTTTGTTCGTGATGTTGTGCAAGATGGTACGATTTCTACGTCTCATGTTCGGACGGGTGCACAGCTGACAGATTTTTTAACCAAAGTCCTTGGTAAAACACAATTTTCACTTCTTCTTCGCAAGTTGGGCATCTGTAATCTTCATGCTCCAACTTGAGGGGGAGTATTAAAGGCGCCGTATATATCGGGATCTACCTGTGCATATATATTGGTATCTACCCGTCTACCCGTAAATCTCGCTGTATATGGTTGTATATACTATGACTATTTATTCAAGTCAGTATTTTAGTTTCTATATTAAGCTTTCTGTTTCCTAGAATAAAGGTGTGGTTAGTCTTTCCTACAAAATAGGAACTGCAAGACTTGTATATATACTCTTGGCTCTGACCATTCTCAATAACAGAACATATCGGACCATCTGTTCCACAAAACTCTTTAAATATAGCAAGATTATAAGGCATAGATGGGACCAAGGGCACATAAATATATAATGACCAAAAGAATGTTTCACGAAAGTGGGTCAAGATCCATGTCAACCCCACTAGGTGGGGAAATGGTAGAAAACTAAAATTAAACTAATTTAATTTTAAAACACTCAATGAAAAGACAGAAACCCACTACCTATTTAGTCATTTTTTTTTTTAGTATACTATCTTATCATTATCTTCTTGGAAAAGAAAAAGTTTTCTTTCTCTTTGAGGTTGAAAATTGCCAAATGAAAGTTTCAAATTATTTGAATTATGAACACAAGTCAATGAAAAGAGAGGTGATCTTAGATGGCACTCAAATCTTCAAACCCCATTATAATCCCAAAGGATTTTTTTTTAAAAAAAATCAAATATTATTATTTAAAACGAATTTGATAACCATTTTATTTTTTGTTTTTAATTTTTAAAAATTATTAAGTCTATAAATAAGACATTCACCTATAAATTTTTTGAGTGTTCTCCATCATTTCCAATATTTCTAAAATCTAAGCCATAATTTGAAAAAAAAAAAAAAAAAAAAAAAAAAAAAACTTTCAAAAACTTACTTTTATTTTTAGAATTTGGTTAAAAATTGTGACGTTTCCTTAAAAATATGAAAGTGAGGATAGAAACTCAAAATTAGGCTTAATTTTTAAAAATTAAAAATGAAAAATAAAATTTAAACAAACAATTAAGGAGAGGTTTTTTTTTTTTTTTTTTTTTTTCATAAAGAATTAAGGAGAGACATTCTTATTAATAAATATTTGAAATGTATACATGGTTTAGAGGGGTTAGGTGAGGATAACAAGGATTTCCACAAGTCAAACAAGAAGAGAATTTCTCATTGTCTCTTACATATGTATGATTAAACTTTTGATTTTTATATAGTTTTCTATAAAATATCTAAACTACAATTTTAGACTTTAGACTTTCGTTCTTATTTACTTTACATTTATAAATCTGTGTACCATTTTTTTTTTTTAATGAATTAGGCTTTATTACCTTTTAAAACTGCAATGATTTATTTATATATTATAAAACATATAATAAGAAATAACTAAGTTGTCTTTTTGATTAAAAAAAAATAAGCATCTTTTGATAAAAATAAAATAATAATGTTACATGATAACCAATTCTCTTTAGATTTTGAAAAATGTTTTGAAATTATATTCAAAAACAAATTTCAATTTTCAAAAGCCCATTTTTTTTTATTGTGCCTATGTTTTCTCTAACATACTTTTCTAACAAATCTTTTTATTTCTAATATTTATTTTTCTAACCATTTTTTTCTTTCTAATATTTTTAGACAATAACATGTATCATAATCTAACACAAAATAATATTTTTATTTCTAATATTTATTTTTCTAACTATTGTTTTCTTTCTAATATTTTTAGACAATAACATGTATCAAAATCTAACACAAAATAATAAGGATTTTTAACACAATCTAAATTTTTTTGCAAATATAATACAATTTTATTAGGGATAGAAGTCTATTAGACTATAGAAAATTGTCATATTTATATTTTTTTTTTAAATGTGTTATATTTACGAGCAAAAAAAGTGAAACAGTTTTTAAATTTCATTTCTTCTTATTATTATTTTTTTTTGCAAAAATATTTAATTAATGTGAGGATTGAACTTTTTTTTTTGAGTACATTGGGGGTGGGGGAATTCGAACCACTGACCTCTTGGTCATCAAATCATACATATCAACTGAGTTATGCTCGCTTTGGCCACAAACCTATGCCAATTAAGTTATGTTAGTTTGACATCTCTTATTACTTTTATTTCACTCACTAAATTTTTTAATATTTATTCTAAAGTTTGTTGTTTCTAACTTATTTTTCTTTCTTCCACAATCTCTATAAAAAAAATTACCTTTCTTATGTTGTTTATTCCCTCTAACATATATATAGAGAAAGATAAATTAGAGAAGGGAGAGAAAGAAAAGTTCGGAAAGGAGAAAATTTAGAGAATAAATTTTTAAAAGATAAAAGTTATATATATATATATATATATAAACAATTATTTATTTTTATCTTTTGTCAAAAACATTAAATTACCATACCGAACATAGCTCAATTGATATAAGATTGTGTTCTTGACTAAAAAGTCATGAGTTGAATTTCTACGTTAATTAAAATAGATTTAAAAAAAGAAAACATTAAATAACAAACAAAGATGTCATGAATTAGATTCATCATATAGTTAATATACTATGCAAATATAGCTTATGGAACTACTTAAATAATTCTAGTAAAAAAAAAAAAAAAAAAACTTAAATAAGGATATCAATTATCATTTTGAATATTGACTATTAGTAACTCAAAACAAGAAAAAAAAAAATAAAATAAAGAGAAGACAAAAATGACCAATTCTCTAATTATACGCTTGGTGATGGGATAGACCATAAATATTCTTGATTTAATTTTTATTTTTATTTTTTTTGGCAACTGTTGATTTAATTTTATTTATTTATACGTATTACACTATTTATTTATAGAATTCTCTAATGTAGTACTTGAACTATAGATAACTCAAACATTTTTCTTCTTTTTCTTCTTTAAGATTGAAAGAGAGAGATTTTTCTTTTTGTTTATAATAATTATTAAAACAAAATGAGTCTCTTTTTGCTAAGTATTTCTCATACATTAACTCTATCACAAACCCACAAGAAAAAAAAAATCAATTGATCTTTCTAGAACAAGCAAGTATTAAATTTAATATAGATTTCAAAATTGCCCTTTGTCTGTTTGGTGAGCCAAACGTTTTATAAAGTTGGTAGGCTATAAAATTCTTTGGGGGAAAAAACTATATAATAAAATGGATTTATGCAGTCCAAATAATAAACAAAGTAAATTGGTGGAAATCTTAGTTGGCTTTCATCAGTGGAGTCATACATATAGGATACTTTGTCCCATTTGGTGGGTGACTAAGTGGCCGTATTATCTAAAAAGAGAAGCCTATACTTAAACTATATGATATATATTATTTATATGAATGGAGATTAAATAAGAAATTAATTACAAATGTCATATGTGACGAACTATTATATTGTAGTCATGATCTATTTTCATCCCCAATGTGATATCTCTTTCATTGGATTACAAATTCAAAAAAAAAAATCTTTATAATTTTCTCATTTATTCAAAACAATGATTGTTTGGATCACTTTCAAACCTATCCGACTTTCTTGTAGGTGTTGTTGTATCAGTTAAAGAATCAAGTTTTTGTAGGGACCATTGCAAATACATAATATAATTTTTCCATTTTTTTTTTTTTTTTTACATAATGATAGGGTGAGGGATTGAACCTAAGATCTCATGGTCACTAAACAATACACGCTATACTCTTGTTGACATATAATTTTTCGCCTTAAAACTAGAATTTAGACAAAATCTTTTGAAAATTTAAGTATGAAATTTATTTGGGAAAAAATCACAGTTTATACCCCTAAACTTTGAGGGTTGTATCAATTAAAACCCTAAACTAACAATTGTATCAACTTAAACCCTAAATTTTCATAAGTGTATCAATTTACACCTTCTAGTATAAAAATGTAAGCTTTTACATGGGTGGAGACTTGTAATTTATTAATTAAACTCTTAAACTTTCATAGAATTTATTCATTTATGAAAGTTTATGGGTTTAATTGTTAAAATCATAAGGCTCCACCCGTTTAAATTAATTTTTTTCAAATAAAATCTAACAAAAGGTGTAAATTGATACACTTATGATAGTTTAGGGTTTAAAATGATACAATTGTTAGTTTAGGATTTTAATTGATACAACCCTCAAAGTTTAGAGGTATAAATTGATTTTTTCCCAATTTATTTTTATCGGAACTATAACCACCTTCACTCTAGTTACTATCGTCGAAATTTTAAGTTACAAATAATTAATATAATTTTCTAAGGTAATGAAATCAATAGTACACTTGTTTTTATACAAAAATAAAATAACATAAATATTAACAAATTTATTTTTTCTGTTAAGGACAACATAACTCAGCATAATCCTCACATGGTTTTGCTTTTGGTTTCACTTAAAAAGTCTCACACCATTGGAGATAATTGTCCTACTTATATACTCAAGATCTTTTTTTTATCTAATTAATGTGGTATATTGTTTGTACTCTTAACATTTTATCATATACACTTTTTGTGAAATTAGGAATGACCACTTAATTCTTAAATTTCAAAAAATTTAATTTTAATTTCATCCATTGATTTTGAGTTATATTTATTTTTAGTATTAATCGTTAACAAGAATTGATGATGAAATGATATTATTAGAGAATTATCTATTTTTGTTCGGCATTCGAGAATTTTATGTACATATCTAATTTAGGAGCATGACTCGAATACCACTTATATGACGTTTGGTAGAATGGAAAATAGATTTTGATGTTGGAAATGGAGAGAGAGAGAGAAAGAAATAGAAATGAAAGGGGAAAGATATTATTGGTGTTTGATATTTTTTTTTTTTAGATATTTTTCAAGTCTAAAAAAAAAATAACTTTTTAAGATAAATAATTCAAATAATTTTAGATGAATTGTGGTGACCAAACAATTGTTGTCATCGAATCTCAAATATAGGGAGGGATTTTTAAAAAAAAACTCCAAAAAGATCTATTGGTTGAATAAAATCAAACCAATGAAAATGGAGGCCATACAAATTGGTAAGGAGAAGAAGGTTTACCATTGCCTTAGTCAACCTCAATATTATGTCGTTGACTTCTCAACAATGGTTATTTTAATATGTTGACTTAACAAGTTGAGATGTGTCCCATTAGACACTCACTACAATTTATCCATCACATCAAACCCTAATTTACATTCCAACAATAATAACCTTCTTGATTAGTGCTTTCTGACACAATAACATTCTTAAAAAAAAAAAAAAAAAAAAAAAAAAAAAAAAAAAAAATAATGCAATAACTAGTGACTATGAAGTCATAGATTCGATCCTCCAACTCTATATGCTATAAAAAAAAAAAAAAAAAAAATCTTAAACACTTTGTTTTTTTACAATATGTAAAGGAAAAATTCGAATCTCTAATCTTTTGGTTGAAGGTACATACTTACATAGTTCATCTTTTTTGGTAAATTTTTATTCAATAGGGGTTTATATCATATATCTTAAAAAAAATTTAGAGATACAGAGAGGAGAGAGAAAACCGACCCACTAGAAACATATGAATATGTGTCCCATGAGACGTGTTTCACTCTACCAAGTTTTTTAGGTTGACTTTTTAAAAACAAAAGGAAACAGCACAAAAGAGAAAATAAAAGAACGAGAGAAAGACAGCAAGAACACGTTATTACATTTACATTTAAGAAACACACACATGCCCCTCTTATTTTATTATTATTATTATTTTTTTTTTGCTTGCCAATGTAATCCGTTTTTGCACTTATTTTATTTTAGCTTTAAATCAAAAAATTTGAATAAAAATTGGTTTTTTGTTTTTCACCTTAATTAATTAAATTTGTGTAATGCATGTAACAGAAACCATACTTGATATCACTCGAACGTGAGTTTTAAAAGTCATATATGGTATAAATTTGAAAGTGGGTTGTCTATTACTTATTATAAGTACGATGTGAATATTTAATCGAAAGGATCAATCAAAACAAAGGTTGATTAGTTATGAGTGTCAAAAAGACACATTAATTTAGATAATGTTTATATATATATATATATATAAATTATTTTTAGGATTGGTTGCATAAATAGCAACCGGACTTAAAAATAATGACAAATATAACAAAATATAAAACATTTTGTAAATATGACAAAAACTCAATGACTATCACTCATAGACTACTCTCACTGATATTCATTGATAAAATGACGGTCCCAGTCACTGACAAAATTCTATAAAAAAAAACATAGGTATATAACTAGCTATCAGTGATAGTCATGGATCTGTTATCAATTACTATCACTAATAGAAGACTATCTGTGATAAAAATTATCATATTTACAAATCTTTTGAAAAAATGCTATATTTTTAATTATTTTACTCTAAATTACAATTTTACTCGTTTTTATTATGTTTTTGCAGGTTAATTTTCCAATTGTCTATTTTAAAAAATAATTGAAAACTTTCCTTTAAAAAAATATATGAGATTATAAAGGGTGAATCTTAAGCCAAAATTTAAATTCTTATGATTCACCTTAAAATTTTCTTTAAATATATATTTTTTTATAAGAAAAAATGAAGGAGTTAGTTCTTGAATTTTTAGAAAGGGTTGGGGAATAAAAATAGAATATTTGATAGTATAAGTATGAAAATAGTAATAATATTATTTGAAATTTGTTTAGGGGTGTTGTTTTGGAAATATGAATCCTTCTTACTCATTCTTCACTGAGTTTGGTGTACCCTTTTGTCCCCTCCCTTCATATAATGGTAGATGCCACTACTTTGTGTCTATAATTTCTTCTTCTTTTTTATAATGTAAAAATCCTTTGAGGTTTTGTCAGCTTCTGCACCTCAGCCTTAGGACATCCTGACATCACTCTCTCTCATTATTACTTGGTGCTTTGCAAAATTGTACAAGAATCCAACCCATTTTTGCCCTACATTCTTTTCTCATTTTAACTACCTTCAAACTTTGCTTCTCCTACCTATATAATAACAAAGGTAAGATGCACATCATGTTCACAAAAAGACTACCTAACTTTAGTATTAATTATTTTTTGAATTCATGAATTAAACTATGTCAAAATGTCAGAATAAATATTGTTTTTATTATAAATTACTTAATTTTCTAATAAATTTTCACCATTTTGATAGGATAGATACAAGATCCACTTGAATATACATAATATGTTCATTTTTTTTTCCTACTATAAATATCGATACAAATCTTCGAACAAATAACTCCTTTTCAGTTTATACTAATAAAAATCTATTATGAATTAAATAACATTTACTTTTTACACTTTAATTTTATCTTAGCTCCTTTTACTTTTAAAATTTTCATTATTATCAAATACTCTTATTAAAATTTACACGTATCTACCACTAACGAAAAATAAAAGAAATATGATGGGATGAGTTATTTTATAGATCCATGATGTGATATTTTGATTAAATAACATGGGTAGAAACAAGTTACATTGTTTTAATAACACGTGTGTTTTAAGGCACTATTTTACTTTAAAGGTAGGTAAATGTCGATTAGATTTTTTATAACTCATTTTTTATCGATAAGTACAAATAATTGGGTACGTCGAATTTTACTACTATTTATTAATTGCATAGATGTTCAAAACTTAAAAAAAAAACATAAAATATTAAGTTGAAAGAAAAAAATTAAAAGTATAGGAAATAAACATGTAATTTAACCCATATTCCATCATTATCTATAAATATTGATATTTATGAGAAGGATTCAATATTTTTTTAAACTCATATTGACTTTTTACAAGGTGTTATATCAACATCATCTGGGTGTGTGTGAATTGAAATGGGTTTTTTCAACTTTGAAAGAATGTGTGAAAAAGAGAAAAAAGGCAATTATGAGACAAATAAGTGTGGGTTGAAGCTTGAAAACATTACAAAAACTCTCTGCTGTCATAATTTATTTCATATGCCACTACTCTTAGTGGTCCTATGATACTTACTAGTACACCACAGCTTCCCCCTTCAATCCAAACCAAAATTTTTATCTTGCTCATGATTTGTTCATTCATATTGGCAATTTTTTTTTGTCAAAAGTCCAAACCATACCAAATTGGGAGAGAGAGAGAGATTTTTATGAATAATGTCTATTTCAAGAGAGCAAAAGAACAAAAGCAAAGTGTGATTCACATGTGTAATGTGGAACTGAGTAATATAGATCTTACTTTGAATGATAGACAATTAACCCAACTGGGCATTGATTCTCAAAATGAAAGAGAGAGGATTTGATTGGGTGAATTATAATCATATTTTATTGGTAAGGAATTTGATCCCTTTATTCTTCCAAATAATGGCTTCCAATTATAGACTTTGATTTCACACTTGAATTTGTTTTTTTGCTTACATTTTTGTATGAAATATTTCTATGTTGCCAAACCTTCTTTTACCGGAGTTTTTGAAAGGATGATCCACCTTTTGGGGAACGTAAAGTTTTTTTTGACCTTCTCTCGTGATAAGCAAGTGTCCTCCTCGGTGAAAAGTCATTCGTACCCTTCGCTTAGCACGAGAGCACTATAGTTGTCTGCTCGTGATCGTGCTCAGTGAAGGGTACTACAAACTTTGTGCACTATCACGAGAGAAGGTAAAAAAACATAAGTTTTCAAAAATTGGATTAAAAAATCTTACGACTCCCGAAGAGTGGATCATCATACAAAAAAAAAAAATCTTTCTTTTACTTGAGTTTAAAAAGTCACCTGAACATACTAGCATAATTTATTAACCGAGTAAGAAATTTTCAAGTTTTCTTCCTACATGTAAAAAAAAAAAAAAGAAAACAAAAAAAAGTAGTGGTAGCTACATTAGTGGATTAGTCAAAGCAAGTGTTGATAAAGTACAGTGACTTGTAAATGGCGCAATCAATATTAAAAAAGTACAATAATTTTTTTTTTTTTTTTATTATTATTATTATTATTGATTGTCAAATTAAAACATATATTCGTGAAATATTTCACTTCTTGAAGTTAAAAAAAAAAAATTATGTTGCCTTCAATAATCAATAATTTTGTCATAATTAGGGTTTGAAAATATTTTATAAATTCTATTCTTAAATAAATAAATAAATAATATAAAAGTAGTTCTTAAACCCATGATTTTTGAAAAATATATTGCTAAGATTTTTAAAGATTATTTATTGAAAAAAAATCAATTTGTACTTCTAAATTGTTGTGGGTTGAATCAATTTAAACTCTAAACAAATATGACTACCAGTATTTTCAAACTCTAATTTATATAATATTTGATATAATTTTATTTATATAACATTTTTGTCTTTAATAATTTAATAATTTATTGGTATCAATTAAGATTATATTAATTGTATATGTTTGTTCACACGAGATTTCGAACGACGAATGGAGATTCGAACACGTGTAAATGAATTTGAATTGAATTTGTATTGTATATATCAGTGCGTAGTGGATTACAATCTCTAATGTTTGATCCTCTGATTCTTTCTCTCTCAAATGTAAATGTGTTTTGAGGGCTTCGCAGCTTGTTCTCGATGTTGGATTTGTTTCCAGGGCTTTGCAGCTTGTTCTCGATGTTGAATTTGGATCGAGGGCTTTGCAGCTTGTTCTCGATGTTGAATTTGGATCGAGGGCTTTGCATCTTGTTCTCAATGTTGGATTTGTATCGAGGGCTTCGCAGCTTGTTCTCGATGTTGGATTTGTATCGAGGGCTTCGCAGCTTGTTCTCGATGTTGGATTTGTATCGAGGGCTTTGCAGCTTGTTCTCAATGTTGAATTTGGATCGAGGGCTTTGCAGCTTGTTCTCGATGTTGAATTTGGATCGAGGGCTTTGCAGCTTGTTCTCAATGTTGGATTTGTATCGAGGGCTTCGCAGCTTGTTCTCGATGTTGGATTTGTATCGAGGGCTTCGCAGCTTGTTCTCGATGTTGGATTTGTATCGAGGGCTTTGCAGCTTGTTCTCAATGTTGGATTTGTATCGAGGGCTCCGCAGCTTGTTCTCGATGTTGGATTTGTATCGAGGGCTTCACAGCTTGTTCTCGATGTTGGATTTGTTTCGAGGGCTTCGCAGCTTGTTCTCGATGTTGGATGATCGTTCAGTCTTCCAAGGATTCAGGGAGTATTCGTTGCTTGAGAATTCTTTCTGAGCTCTTAGGAGTAAAAATTTTCTGAACCTTGAAAATGAAGAATGAGCTCTCTATTTATAGAGTTCTCATGGGTCTGGTGGGCTTGGGCCTGGATCCAATGGGCTTGGGTCCAATGAACTTTTGGGTTCTGGGCCCAATTGCCATTTAAATAACTTTTTAGCCCGATTCGATTTCGAGCCCAATTGAGCTATGACCGAATTTGCTCGGTTAAGTTTATTCGATCCGCGGGCCAAGATGAAGACACGTGGCGACCGCTGATTGGCCGAAATTTCTCGGTCAACAGATGCCCCCTTTTTCGAGAGTTATGCACATGTACGTGTGGGTGAGTCTCGGAAAAGTTAAATTTTGAAATTGAAATATAGGACACCCCTAATTTCGAATCTGCCTCGACACATCAATCTTATCGAAATATGAAATTTGGTCCATAAATCAATTCTTTTGATTGATATATCTTTCTATGCCAATTGACCAAAAAATATGAATTGGACTTTTGATTTTGATCTTTCTTACTTGGCAGAAGCTTGACTTGAAATTTGGCAGAAGTTTTGGAGTTGCCCAATTGAATTTTGAATAGGATTTGACTTTGAACTTTTTACTCCAATTTCGAAGTGGGATAAAATTTGGAGTATACCCAAGCAACCAATTTCGATTTGAGACTTGGATTTAGATAAATTTTGACTCTAAATCATGCTTGGAAATAAAATTTGGAATATGCCCAAAATTTTATTTTTTAGGAAAATTTTGGATTTTCTTGAAGTTTGGCTTGAATTCGGAGTAGGAGTGTTGAAAATTTTATTTTGGCATATTTGATTTGAGACTCGGATTTAGATAACTTTTGACTCTAAATCATGCTTGAAAATAAAATTTGGAATATGCCCCAAATTTTAATTTTAGGAAAATTTTGGATTTTGCTCCAAATTTAGCTTGAATGAAAATTTGACTTGGTATAATATTTGGATTCCAATCAATTTTGACATGAAGTTCGAAAATTTGAACTTAAGGTCATGATTATGGAAGGAAATTTAGAACCCACCTAAATTTCAAGTTGAATGAAGTATTACAATCTAAAGATAAATAGTAACAATAAATCTTGTTTGGCAAAGTGGAACATGTAGAACCTTTGTTTCCTTTGGTCTTGGGTTCAAGTCGAGCCACGCAGCAGCAGCGACGAACTTGGAGCTTAAGGCGCAGAGCCCCGCAGCAGCAGCGAACTTGGAGCTTAAGATGAGCTTAAGATGCAGAGCCCCGCAGCAGCAGCGAACTTGGAGCTTAAGATGAGCTTAAGATGCAGAGCCCTGAACTTGGAGCTTAAGATGAGCTTAAGATGCAGAGCCCTGCAGCAGCAGCGAACTTGGAGATGCAGCGAGGGAGCCTTTGAACTTGAACATGAAGCGAGGAATCCTGCGAGGAATCCTTCGAGCTGGATGCGAGCGATGTTGCGATGTTCGGTCTTAAACTTGAAGTAAGCGAAGCTTGAACTTGGAGCGAACGAAAACACACATTTGAAGTTAGTGAGGCCTCGAACTTGGACTTGAAGCGAGCGACGCTCTGTTCTGATCTTGTAACAGGCGAAACTCGAATTTGAACTTTAAGGGAACGACGCAGATGATGCGCAAACTTTGGGCGGGCGAAACGTATCGCTTATAGTGGTTTACACATTAAGCTTGTAGTGTCACCGTCACAGTAGTGTGCCCGTTCGGTTGGTGGCGCCGCCTTTGTTGTAGTGTGCATCTGCAGGTTTAATATCATATTGTAACTTCAATTATGGTGTTACATTCGATAATGTTGAAAGCTCTCAATTTGTGTCGTGTCGTTCAGTGGGATTTGACGTATCGTCGTCATTCTGAGTAGGTTTGGACATCTTTAATTTGCGGCATCACTCTAAATATGGATGAAAACCTTTGATCTACAACGACAAACTTTAGTAGTCGTGACACTTATGTTTATTTTTATTTGAAGAGACTGGACTTAAAACTTGTTTAAAGCTCTGCCTACGTACCCTTTGAACAATAGAGATCAAGTTGAGACGTAGTTCAATACATGATGATTTCTTTTATTATTGTGACTGAACTTAAAGTACAATTTTTCTTTAAGTTGCCTACGTACCCTTAAAAGTAAGGGATCAAGTCATAACGTAGTTCAAATGATTTTTTTTTTTTTTTTGGGGCCGTTCACCTTTTAAGCTCGTGCGGGCCAGGAGCAACATGTAGTTTATACTCTTACGTTAAGGAGTATTACATTTCAAAAGATCTTATCTTCATCATGGTCTTGATCAGATCCTTCGTTTGTAGGATTGGTTAGAATGATGATATTTTTCTTCACCTTCAAGGAGCCTTCTGTATTTATGAGAACAGATAATTTCCTCTTCATGCGCGAAGGAACACGACTATGAATTTTCTTGTCACTATTTACTTCATCGAAGAGTCTTGCCCCTACGGTCTTCATCTTTCCTTCTTGTTGATCACTTGTCCCTTTGAGGCGATCAAAAACAGATGTTGAAGGTCGGTCTTTCTTTGATGTGGAGACACTTAACCTTTGGAAAGCTGAAGTTCGAGTGGAGGTAGAAGTTAGATATGAATTTTCTTCTTTTGTCGCGACCATACTCATCCTTTGGAAGACCGAAGTTCGAGTAGTTGAAGGCTTGATGCGATTGAAGACAGAGGTTCTTTGGTCGGCTTCTTTTGAGTCGCTGACTTCTTCTGCATTGATGTAGCATTGGTGGGCGGAATTTTGAATGTCCGCTTAATCTCAAGCTGTCGAGGCTTGCCAAAATACGATTTATAAAGCCTATGACCAAGGCTTTGCAGCCAGTGGCAACAGGGTCGATCCAAGGAATAGGAAGAATGAATTTACTAGTGAAATTGGGATTTAATTGATTAATTGGTAACGGGGGGGTTTTATCATGCAAGAAGAATGTCAAATAAGCTAACGAAAGAAGGAAATAATATGAAGAACGTGTGCGCGGTTTGGGGAGTCTAGGGATCAATTGTTAGACAACATTCAGCTTATCATGTAATGCTAATAACATGGAATACAGTTTATTTAGCACGCGGACGACTACCAGAGAAGCCCCAAAGTAGCCGACTCCATGGATTTTAATTAGGCCACACAGTCCTAATTACACGTTATCTAAGCTCGCATTAAGATGATCAGTCCTAAAGTGAATTTAGATAGTCACTAGCTAACCGCGACGAACATTCGAGCGTGAATTCTAAATGCTAGTAGGTTGCCCGCAAACGCCGTATGCAACCAACATTTATCCTACCCGACCCGATACTTCGATTTAGTTCTATTTACCTGTGTTACTTAGTCGAGCAGTGAGAGGCACGGCATCGCTACTCTTTAACATACACAACATGCGAAACTACCCGAGTGTCAATCAACGTATTTTAGCATGCGCGTTGGATTAAGCAAGGTAAACAGATGCCAATAATCAGATTCCAATATGCAAAATTATACTCAGATTATCAAAGCCATAAATGTCTAACAAAATTCCCCTAAACAAATCCCAAACCGTCACCCTTACCTTAGCCGCTCATGGCGCGGTGCGTCAATCCCGCTCCAACCACGGCCATGGAAGGATCCTTCTAAGTATTACAAAGGAAAGTGGAGCTCACAAGCATGCCAACAATGGCGGAGCTCCACGGAAAATAGAGAGAAAATGGGGAAGAAGAAGACCAAAATCGCCGGAATCCGTTGAGAGATGAAGAAGATGAAGCTCCCTAAAAATGTGCAGAAAAATCGTCTTTTAGCTACTGCCTTCGTCGTAGCGTCGAGACGCTAGGCCAGCGTCTCGACGCTGTGCCCTAAGTAATCCGCGCGCGCGCGATGGCGTCGCGACGCAAGGCCAGCGTCGCGACGCTGCCCTGATGAATTTCCTGCGCGCGCCTCCTCCGGAGCGTCTCGACGCCAAGCAGGGTCTCGACGCCAGGGCAGCGTCGAGCTAGCGTCTCGATGCTATCACTCGACGCTTGCTCTCGGGTTTTTCCAGCGTCGAGCCAGCGTCTCGACGCTATAGCTCGACGCTGGCTCTCGAGTTTGGGGCTGAAACTTTGCCTCTCCAAGGCTGTTTTGGCCCGTTTCTTCACGGAACAAGTTCCCCTCTTCCCGATGCATTCCCGGGGCGCTAAAACTCCACTTTAAGCTCTCGAACATGCCCTACGGACGCACGAGCTCTTTGCCGCTTTTCTCCTACAAAAGAGATATATTTAATCAATTGAAAGCGGACTTTAGCTATAATTAGGACGTATTTAATAGCTCCAAAATGGAGTTATCAAACACCCCCAACTTAAACATTGCTAGTCCTCGAGCAAGCACTACAAAGATATTGACTCTAAGGACGCGTTTACACATATTCTAACTCAAACCTCCATGCATTTTGAAATTTAAACACGAGTATAATCATGGAAGCATTTGTTCATGTATTAACTAGGACATATCAAAAATTAACTCTTGCCCCCTAACGTGTGTGTGTGCTAGACAACCACTCCTAAACTCACGTAAACCCGGAAAACCTACATGCAACGCACATCCCATTTTCCCCCTACTTCTAGCGTTTAAGAACAGCTACACTTGACTTACACGAGAGAGAGAAGCAAATTAAGAGACCTAATTATTTTCTCATTCTTTTTCTTTCTTTTCAAAAGTACTTTGTACTCTTTTATTTGGGTTCTTTGAACCAACCTTTCATTTCTTTTTCTTTCCTACTCGAGCTGCCTAACACGTCAAATTCATGCATAAAACTTCACGTTTTTAAGGACTGACGCTCACTTCTTTTAAGCGCTAATAAGAAGGAGGAGCGCCTCGAGAGGAATTTTTCTACCAACATGCTTTTCTATTTTTTTTTTACATTAGGCTAAGCACATGCTTTCTCAATTAACTAACCACTAACTCTCATGCAACAAGCTACCTAAGGGTGCCTTTCGGGGTGACAACGAGAATTAGCTACACATGCGATAAACCAAGCTTACGGAATCTAGGGAGAGGTGCTAAGTGCGCGATGAGTGCAAGGGAGCAACAGAAAAATTTTTAAAATTTTTGACATGAACCTAATAAACACAAAACTCATGCAAAAACTCGATTATGGACATGCTCAAAATTTTAAAATTTTTGACATGAACCTAATAAACACAAAACTCATGCAAAAACTCGATTATGGACATGCTCAGATTTCTAACACGCATTTCCTAGGCTATCACAGTCAGAAAACAATAAACAGAGTCCCAAGCACTTCAATATCTCATAGCACTGCTCAACGAACTACACATGCACATCCATCGGACTACTCCACCCCCAACTTCAAAATTTGGCATTGTCCTCAATGCCAACCAGTCAGATACAACGAAGTAAAAGGGAAGAAGAAATAGACTTCCCTGACTCTTGGTGAAGCTGGCGAGGGCGAGGAAGCGGCGCACAAACGCATCAGAGCCCAAAATTTGCCTTCTCTTCCTTGATTCCTAAAAAAAACAGCAAGCTAATTAAAACTAAATTAATCTAAAAAGCAATAAAACTACACTAAAGCATAAAAACAGTCCATCGCTCGGGTGCCTCCGAGAAGCGCAGAATTTTTAAAGTCGGTTGCTCGACTGTATTCTCTCAACAGACTCATCCATAGTCTGTAGGTGCGGGGGACGATCCATACTTGTCCTTGGCCACACCTTTTCCACCATCCACCTGAAAATTGTTTTGCACTCTTCGTGCCTCGGGCACGTGAATATAAGAAGTGTTAGTGCATAAACTAGCAGTATCATCAAACAAATTTAAATCAGAAATTTTGACAGAGACATGGGAACCATCCCTCAAGCGCGAGGGTAGACTCCCATTCTCTACATGCTCAACCACAGAAACATTCGCAACAGATCTCCCATCAAATAAAGAAAACTCATGCAAAATATCATCAAACTCTAACGAAACGACGCCCTTATACACATCGATTTTGACCCTAGCGGTCTTAAGAAAAGGGCGTCCTAACAGCATAGAGGACGAAGCATGCGATGACTTCTCATTCATGTCTAAAACAAGGAAATCAGCGGGGAACATCATATCCCCAACTCTAACTAAAACATCCTCTACCTTCCCCCTAGGACAGATGCTCGACCCATTAGCCAACTGAACAGAAACATTACATTCATGCATTTCATTTAAATTCAATTCACGATACAATGCATAAGACATAACATTGACAGAGGCTCCTAGATCTAACATGGCATTATGAACAATTTTACTACCTATAGTGCAAGGGATAGTAAAAGTACCTGGATCGTTGCACTTCGCAGGCAACGTACCTGGGAGTATGGCAGAGACGTTCTCTTTCTTATTCTCAGTCCCTCTGGACTTTCTCTTCGTAGTGCACCAGCTCCTTAGGAATTTTGCATATTTGGGCACTTGGCTGACTGCCTCCAGGAGCGGGATATTCACCATCACCTTTTGGAAGGTTCGCAGGACCTCCTCATTTTCAGATTCCAAAGTAGGCTTCGCAAGCCTACTCGGGAATGGTGCTTTGGAAAAATCCACAGGTACACTGACCTTCTCATTTCTTTTCTCATTCTGAGTCTCGGGAGCAGTCGGGGCGGACTTGTTCAAGCGGTCCGTGGCTTCCTTCGCAGCTCTGGTGGAAAGTGACTTCCCACTGCGCAGCTGAATGGCACTCACGTTTTCACATGAGTTCACAGTAGTTTGGGAAGGAAGCTTCCCCGAGCTCTTGCTCTCAATCTTACTAATAGACACCGCCATCTGTGTCAGCTGCTTGTTCAAATTCTGCAGCTCTGCCTTATGAGAATTGAGCTCTTCTCGAGCCTCTTTCTGGAACTGGCTGGTGCTAGTCACGATGGTCCTTACCATCTCTTCAAGCGAGCTGCTACCACGGGGTAGTTAATGCACAAAGGCTGCAGGTTCAGGTCTGGCGCTGCCAGCTGCTTAAGCGTCCGTGGCGCATCACCTTGCGCCATCTCGTCAAATAAGAAGGGATTGCCTTCTTCTCTTTCAAACGTTCCTTGCCCCTCACGGGCCTCTCTCCGTAACCGCCGCTCCTCTCTGTCAATCTCAGGGATATACTGCAAACTACCCTCAGAGGAACGGGTCATACACAAACAAAAATCTAAACATACAACATACAAACATAAAATTTTTTCAGTCAACCATCAATAAATCAAATTCAAATTCCAATCATAAATTCAAACAATTGCCTATTCCCCGGCAACGGCGCCAATTTTGGTGGGCGGAATTTTGAATGTCCGCTTAATCTCAAGCTGTCGAGGCTTGCCAAAATACGATTTATAAAGCCTATGACCAAGGCTTTGCAGCCAGTGGCAACAGGGTCGATCCAAGGAATAGGAAGAATGAATTTACTAGTGAAATTGGGATTTAATTGATTAATTGGTAACGGGGGGTTTTATCATGCAAGAAGAATGTCAAATAAGCTAACGAAAGAAGGAAATAATATGAAGAACGTGTGCGCGGTTTGGGGAGTCTAGGGATCAATTGTTAGACAACATTCAGCTTATCATGTAGGTTGCCCGCAAACGCCGTATGCAACCAACATTTATCCTACCCGACCCGATACTTCGATTTAGTTCTATTTACCTGTGTTACTTAGTCGAGCAGTGAGAGGCACGGCATCACTACTCTTTAACATACACAACATGCGAAACTACCCGAGTGTCAATCAACGTATTTTAGCATGCGCGTTGGATTAAGCAAGGTAAACAGATGCCAATAATCAGATTCCAATATGCAAAATTATACTCAGATTATCAAAGCCATAAATGTCTAACAAAATTCCCCTAAACAAATCCCAAACCGTCACCCTTACCTTAGCCGCTCATGGCGCGGTGCGTCAATCCCGCTCCAACCACGGCCATGGAAGGATCCTTCTAAGTATTACAAAGGAAAGTGGAGCTCACAAGCATGCCAACAATGGCGGAGCTCCACGGAAAATAGAGAGAAAATGGGGAAGAAGAAGACCAAAATCGCCGGAATCCGTTGAGAGATGAAGAAGATGAAGCTCCCTAAAAATGTGCAGAAAAATCGTCTTTTAGCTACTGCCTTCGTCGTAGCGTCGAGACGCTAGGCCAGCGTCTCGACGCTGTGCCCTAAGTAATCCGCGCGCGCGCGATGGCGTCGCGACGCAAGGCCAGCGTCGCGACGCTGCCCCGATGAATTTCCTGCGCGCGCCTCCTCCGGAGCGTCTCGACGCCAAGCAGGGTCTCGACGCCAGGGCAGCGTCGAGCTAGCGTCTCGACGCTATCACTCGACGCTTGCTCTCGGGTTTTTCCAGCGTCGAGCCAGCGTCTCGACGCTATAGCTCGACGCTGGCTCTCGGGTTTGGGGCTGAAACTTTGCCTCTCCAAGGCTGTTTTGGCCCGTTTCTTCACGGAACAAGTTCCCCTCTTCCCGATGCATTCCCGGGGCGCTAAAACTCCACTTTAAGCTCTCGAACATGCCCTACGGACGCACGAGCTCTTTGCCGCTTTTCTCCTACAAAAGAGATATATTTAATCAATTGAAAGCGGACTTTAGCTATAATTAGGACGTATTTAATAGCTCCAAAATGGAGTTATCAAGCATGAACTTGCACAAATTTCTTCCTCTTTCTTGATGGGAAGAAAACTTCTTGAGAAAAATTCTTTTAAAGTCACCCGTCGTCGAGGTTGAGAAAAATATTTGTTTTCTCTTCTCTCGTGTTTAGGATTCCTCGAATTGATTCTTCTTTTCTTCTTTGAAAGTTTATTGTTTCGTTTATCATCTCGAAGTATGCAATCTTGTTTCTGGACAGGTCTTTGTCGTCGTATTTTCTGACGAGCCACAACGGTCCAACCTTTATCCTCATTTCCGACGGCCTCAGGTTTTACTTGAGAAACTTGCTTTGGGGTTTCATGTCCGAACAGAACAATTATTGGTTCGAAGGTCCCAAACTGAATGAGGCTTTCCTTTTGCTTATTAAATGAGGCTGGAAATAATTGAGCGTCGGAGTTCATTGTTACTGCAGCGTGGTTTGATTGAGCTATTTCATCTAAGTCTAGCTCAATTTTTCCTTCTTTAGCTAACCTTAGAATTAGCTCCTTTAGGACGAAACATTTTTCCACCGGATGACTGATAACTCGATGATACTTACAACAATAGTTGGGATCATCGACTTTGTTCATCTCTTCCGGGCGCCTACACTCGGGAAACTCAACCAGTTGTGTTTTCAATAGTTGCTCTAACATGTCAGGAATGTCAGAGTCTGGAAATGGGTAGACTTTTTCTTGTCTTTCTTTTAACGTAAGGTGACGTCTCTCGCCTCCGTCATTTCTTCTTTCTGTTCTGTTTTCCTTTCCTTTTGAGGAAAACCTTACAGGGGTCGTGCTGACGACCATGGATTCTTCCACGACATTTTTCGTGATATTCTCACTGTCCTTCATTTCTTTTTTCACCTTGTTGATATCCGGGATTAGAAGGTCCTTGCTTCCTCTGTTGGCGATACTCAACTCCATATCGTGGGCGCGAGTCGCTAACTCTTCAAATGTGTGGGGCTTTATCCCTTGCAGGATGTAATGAAGTCCCCAATGCATGCCGCCGATGCACATTTCGACGGCGGACACCTCGGTGAGTCGATCCTTGCAGTCGAGACTCAACGATCTCCAACGGTTGATGAAATCGATGACTGGCTCACCCATTCTTTGGCTAGCGTGCGAGAGTTCAGACATGCTGACTGTCCGCCTCGTGCTGTAGAAACGATTCAAAAAGTCTCTCTCAAACTGTTCCCAACTGTCAATCGTCTCGGGCTCCAAGTCGGTGTACCAATCAAAGGCGTTTCCTTTCAAAGTTCGGACGAATTGCCTAACCAGCAAGTCTCCGCGAGTTCCAGCGTTCTCGCATGTTTCAACGAAGTGGGCAATGTGCTGTTTAGGATTTCCCTTCCCATCGAACTGTTGAAATTTCGGCGGCTGGTACCCGGTGGGCATCCTCAAGTTGTCGATCCTCTTGGAATACGGTTTGGTATACAAGAGGGTGCTCTGGGCTGGTCCACCGTACTGGGCTCGGATGGTGTTGGTAATCATGTCCTGTAGTTGTTGGACAGATAAGGAAGCGACCGACGTTGAGTGTTGCGCTTGGTCTTCCTGGATGACCATTTTTTCTTTGTCACTTCTTCTGGCTGCAGCAGTTAGACTTGACTCCGCGACCTCACGACTTTGCATCTGACTCCTCATTTGGGCAATCTCGAAGTCTTTGTCCTCGACTGCTTTCATCAGGAAGCTGATTTTCTTTTCCATTTCAGCCATCGCTTCGTCGTTGGTGCGCGCATCCGCCATCATTACAGATACGTTGGAGTCAGACACCTTCTCCGGATGATGAGAGGAGGGAACAACCTCATCGAACAAGGGATTGTCCTTGATGATTATCCCAACCTGCGCAGACTACGTCAGTCGCTTGTATATTTTGCTCACGATGGCAGAAGTGTGCTCGCCCGTCTGCGAGACTTCTTTGATGACGCGGCTGCGGGTGGTAGGTCCCCTGTAAGGGCTGTTGGAACTAACAGCCTGGAATGTTTTTTTCTTTGATGCCATTGTTAATTTTTGTTGAGAGAGAGAGATGAAAGGTAGAGAGGTCCCACTGGGCGTGCCAATCTGTTCACACGAGATTTCGACAAAAGATAGAGATTCGAACCCGTGTAAATGAATTTGAATTGAATTTGTATTGTATATATCAGTGCGTAGTGGATTACAATCTATAATGTTTGATCCTCTGATTCTTTCTCTCTCAAATGTAAATGTGTTTTGAGGGCTTCGCAGCTTGTTCTCGATGTTGGATTTGTTTCGAGGGCTTTGCAGCTTGTTCTCGATGTTGAATTTGGATCGCGGGCTTTGCAGCTTGTTCTCGATGTTGAATTTGGATCGAGGGCTTTGCAGCTTGTTCTCAATGTTGGATTTGTATCGAGGGCTTCGCAGCTTGTTCTCGATGTTGGATTTGTATCGAGGGTTTCGCAGCTTGTTCTCGATGTTGGATTTGTATCGAGGGCTTTGCAGCTTGTTCTCAATGTTGGATTTGTATCGAGGGCTCCGCAGCTTGTTCTCGATGTTGGATTTGTATCGAGGGCTTCGCAGCTTGTTCTCGATGTTGGATTTGTTTCGAGGGCTTCGCAGCTTGTTCTCGATGTTGGATGATCGTTCAGTCTTCCAAGGATTCAGGGAGTCTTCGTTGTTTGGGAATTCTCTCTGAGTTCTTATGAGAAGAAATTTTCTGAACCTTAGAAATGAAAATGAACTCTCTATTTATAGAGTTTTCATGGGCCTGGATCCAATGGGCTTGGGCTTTGGGCCCAATGGGCTTGGGTTTGGACCCAATGGGCTTTTGGGCTTTGGGCCAAATTGTCATTTAATCTTATGAGAGAGAGTGATGTTGGATTTGTATCGAGGGCTTTGCAGCTTGTTCTCAATGTTGATTTTGGATCGAGGGCTTTGCAGCTTGTTCTCGATGTTGAATTTGGATCGAGGGCTTTGCAGCTTGTTCTCAATGTTGGATTTGTATCGAGGGCTTCGCAGCTTGTTCTCGATGTTGGATTTGTATCGAGGGCTTCGCAGCTTGTTCTCGATGTTGGATTTGTATCGAGGGCTTTGCAGCTTGTTCTCAATGTTGGATTTGTATCGAGGGCTCCGCAGCTTGTTCTCGATGTTGGATTTGTATCGAGGGCTTCGCAGCTTGTTCTCGATGTTGGATTTGTTTCGAGGGCTTCGCAGCTTGTTCTCGATGTTGGATGATCGTTCAGTCTTCCAAGGATTTAGGGAGTTTTCGTTGCTTGAGAATTCTTTCTGAGCTCTTAGGAGTAAAAATTTTCTGAACCTTGAAAATGAAGAATGAGCTCTCTATTTATAGAGTTCTCATGGGCCTGGTGGGCTTGGGCCTGGATCCAATGGGCTTGGGTCCAATGGACTTTTGGGTTCTGGGCCCAATAGATTTTTGGGCTTTGGGACAAATTGCCATTTAAATAACTTTTTAGCCCGATTCGATTTCGAGCCCAATTGAGCTATGACCGAATTTGCTCGGTTAAGTTTATTCGATCCGCGGGCCAAGATGAAGACACGTGGCGACCGCTGATTGGCCGAAATTTCTCGGTCAACAATGTTATTTTGAAAAACAAATTAATTTTTTTTTATAAAAGATCTAGTATTCAATATTAATTAAATAATTTTTTTTTTTAGGACTTTTGATTTTCACTTTGAAATACTTTAACTTTTTTTCAACTAAGATAATTATATAGTTGTTAGTGTTTTTTTTAGTGAATTATATTTACACATTATAAATTGTTTTGGCCAGAAATGATATTGATTTGTGATAGATTTTTTAAAAACAATATTGGTGATTGAAAAGTAAAATAAATTGAGCTATATATTATATAATTTAAATAGAATTTATATATATATATATATATATATATATTTAAAGAAAACATATAAATATAATTAATTGAGTGATTTATTAGTTGCTTATTCAATATATTGATTTATTTTAATTATAAAATAACAATAAAGAATGTTGATGAAAGACTATATATATATATATATATATATATATAAAAGAAAAGTGAAAGGCAAAAAAATTAAGGGTTGATTCTATTGCAATCAAGCCTAAACTATTTGCAATTATAGCAAATTGTAAAACATTTTGCAAATATAGCAAAAAAAAAAAAAAAAAAAAAAGTCTAATCCATGTAAAAGACCAAAAAATCCAGACATCCCTCAATCAGTGATTAAAATTCCTAAACCTCAAACACCAAACCATAAACCCTAACAAGACACTTCAATGCATAGTGAACGCTGAAAAATCTCAAACCCTAAACCCTAACAGGACACTTCAATGCATAGCGAACGCCAAACGGAAGATAACCCATTTTTTTAATTCTTCTTATTTATTTATTAAGGGTAATACATAAATAAAAAAATTATTTTAGAAATTTACCATATTTGCAAAACTTTTAAAAAGTTGCTATATCTTTAATTATTTTAGTCTAAATTGACATCTACTACAATTTCCCAAAAATTAATAAGAATTCACTCCATTTTGGAAACTCATTATTGAGGATTGTATAAAAACTTCTCCCTCCCGTATAGGCATATGGTAGGATGTTGGTGTTACGGGCCGATTTAGCCCCGTGCCTCCCACTGACAACACTTCGAGTAAGTCCCGGCGAAGCAAGACCAGACGAGGTTACGACCAGAAGCCGACCTAGAGCCTCGACAGGCAAGACCCTCCATAGCTGACGGAAGCAGGTTGACGTCATCCCTCGAGTAGTGTAAAACCTGATTGAGTAGACAGCCTGCCACGCCTGACGAAAAGATAGCATGGCAGCGCCCCCAGCCTCCTCGGGAGAACAAAGGAGACGGCTACCGCCATCATTACAAAACGCGTGGATCCAACTCCGGCTGGACCCAACCCTTACGCCCCGATCCGAACGACCACCTGAAGGTCGGTCCACACGAGGAGCCTTCCCCAACGACCGACTATAAGTACCTTTCCTATTCAAAAGGAAAGGAGGAGGAACAAAAACGGGTAACACTACCCGAAACTCTCTCTCTCTCTAAAAACTACTCCTACTTAACTCAGACCTCTCTGACTTAAGCATCGGAAGCCCGTGGGCCTAGCCCACCGGTGCAAGATGATGCTTTCTTTTCTCCTTCAGGCCCCACACTGCGTCGTCGGCCACCGCTCACGGCGGAACACAAGGAGGACAAAGAAGGTCCAAAATCTTGCGTCAACATTTGGCGCCGTCTGTGGGAAGGCGTCACAACCGTGACGCTCTCCCAGTATGCTAAGACACAACATTACCTTCAAACGGCGAAGGCGGGACGCCTCGCCAAACGAAGGAGAGAACGTCATCTCATGAGTCCAACGCAGGGGGCCGCGGGACAAACTGAGGTCATACCGCGATCCCCCGATTTCTCCTCTTCTCGCCTTTCCGAAACCCTAGCCCGCTGGTGGAAGAAATTTTGAATATCCTTTTAATTCTCAGGCTGTCAAAGACTGACCAAAATGAATTTATAAGGCCTAAAACCTTTAGCTTTGCAGCTAGCGACAATAGGGTCGAACCACAGAGAAGGACTGACAAATTGAAATTAATGTTCGAGATGCAAATAAATTGATTGATTGGTTTTTGTAACAAAAGGGAGATTTTAACATGCAAGGAAGTAAAAATCGCTAACGGAGAAATAAAGAGATTGAGATTAAAAGGTGTTGGATTCGGGGGATTTCGGGATTTTGCTAAGCGTTTTAACATTCATCATTTAATTCTTCAGTAAGGCTAATAATTTTGACATGCACGCGGTCGGTTACCCGGGAACCCTAAAGTAACCGACTCCATATTAATTAATTAGAATTAACAATCCTAACTAAACATTATTCGCAATCTAGTTAGAGTGATCAACCCCAATTTGACTCCGAATAGTTACTAGCAAACCACGACGAACATTCGATTACACACCCCGACTGCTAATTGACTACTCGGCAATCCTAAAGTACTCAACAATCAGCATGCATAAAACGATACTTCGATTAATTTTGTTGTCATGTGTTACTATGGCGACAAGGAGAGGCAAGACATCGCTAGTCTATAACATTAACACATGCTAGAAAACCCGATTGTCCGTCGTTGAAATCTAACATACGCATGAATTAAGAAAGAACAACAAATGCATTCAATAATTAAAGCCTAATCAGAACCTACATGCATAGATTATCAAAACGCTGAAGGCTTAACAAAATTCCCTAATCATACCGAATCTAACACGAGTACCTTAGCCGGCCATGGAGAGAATCGTCACAATCGCTCCAACGGAGGCCTTGGCCATAATCTCAAGCTTAAATACAAGTAAAAAGCTCCAAAAACCAGCCAACAATGGCGGAGCAAAAGGAAAAATAGAGAAAAACCCGAGAGGAAGAAGAAGAAGTTCGCCAAAATCTGCTGCAAAAATCGTCTTTAAAGCACTTAAATCCGTCGGAGCGTCGAGACGCTGGGACAGCGTCGCGACGCTGCGACCTAAATAATCAGCGCGCGCCTCGCGATGGCGTCGAGACGCTGCCCCGATAATTTCCAGCACGCGCGCCTCCTCGGAGCGTCTCGACGCCACGGCAGGGTCTCGACGCCAGGCAGCGTTGAGCAAGCGTCTCGACGCTTGCTCTCGGGTTGGGGGCTGAAAAATTGCCTCTTCTTGGTAATTTTTCCCGGTTCTTCTTGGTTGAGCTTCCCCATTTCCCGAAGCACTCCCGGGGCACTAAAACGCCTTCCTTAGCCACAAAACGCACTCAATGGATACCACGAGCTCTATGCCGCAAAACTCCTATAAACGAGACATATTAAACAATTAATTACGGCTTTTAGCTAAAATTAGGGAGTGATAATTAGCTCCAAAATGGAGTTATCAAACACCCTCAACTTAAATCTTGCTAGTCCTCGAGCAAGGCAAATAAAGAATTCGACTCTAAGGACCATGCATACATGCTACTAATTCAAACCTTGATGCTTTTTACAAATCTAAACAAAACATAATCACGAAAGCAATCGACGCATGCATTTAATCAAGAACACATCAAAAATTAACTATCGCTCCCTAATGCGTGTGTGTGCTAGTCAACCTATCCTAAACCTACGTAAACCCGGAAAAACCACATGCAACATATCATCCCGTTTTCCCCCTACTTCTAGCATTTAAGAACAGTCTAAACTTGACTACACAAGAGAGAGTAATGAATTAAGAGACCTAAACGTTTTCTCATTCTCTTTCTTTTCTTGAGTACTTTGTACTCTTTGTTAAGGTTCTTTGAACCCAACTTTATTCTCTTTTTCTTTCCAATCTCGAGTTGCCTAACACGTCAAATTCATGCACTAAACTTCACGTTTTTAAGGACTAACGCTCACTTCTTAGGTACCAATAAGAAGGAGGAGCGCCTCGAGAGAATTTTCTAGCTAACATGCTTTTTCTATTTTTTTTAATTTAGGCTTAGCTCATGCTAACTCGATTAATTGACCACTAACTCTCATGCAACAAGCTACCCTAGGGGTGCCTTTCGGGGTGACAACAAGAATCATGCAACATACGATCAAACTAAGCCTACGGAGTCTAAGATGAGGTTGCTAAGTGCTCGATAGATGCAAGGGAGCAACAAATTTTGTTTAAATTTTTTTTGACATGAACCTAATAAATGCAAAACAACATCATGCAAAAACTAGATTATGCAAATGCTCAGATTCCAAAAAGACACTTCCTAGATCATCATAATTAGAAAGCAGTAAACAGAGTCCCAAGCACTTCAAATTTAAAATAAGCACTGCTCAACAATCTACACATGGAAATCCACAACATCCACCCCCAACTTCAGAAGATAGCATTATCCTCAATGCTTCTTAATCAAATACACAAAAGTAAAGGGAAAAGAAAAACAACACTTCCTTGATCTTTGTGAAGTCGGCGAGGGATAAGAGGCGGCGCTTTCCTTATCGGAGCCCAGAATTCCTCAACTTCTCCTCTGTTGGGTTTTATGTCCTAAAACTCGTGGTTTGTAAACTGTTATGTTTGTAAATTTTCTATTTAGAATAAAGAGTTATTAGTTTTATTCAGTAAAAGCGTTTACTGGAATAAAGTGAAACATGTTTGGTTTATCCTATACCAATGACCAACACCCTTGGCTGAATATGAGTATTTGAGCCTCATGTATGACATGATTGTGGATCAGGCTCAAGTAGTCAGTCAAAATGGTCTATAGTATACGGATAAGGCTGGGTACCTTATCCTGGTAACACTATAGGATGCGGCTCACTTTGTATTGTACAAAACGATGTGACCCGAATCGTTTCACATGGAGATGTGCGAGTGAGGGCGTCCTGTGCAAAGAGTTTGCATAAGACCGAACCGCGTATTAAGTCGCTCTCTCTCTCTATAACTCCGTTTACTGATGAGACCGACTTATACATATTGATGGCCTAGGTAAATCGATCTCAATCCTGAGCTCGCTATGAACTCCTGCTTATTCGATAGTATCCTTTGACTTGCACGGGTGAGAGTGGCCCATAAGCGCCGACTCAATAAGCCTACCATCTT
This sequence comes from Herpetospermum pedunculosum, assembly GCA_028017165.1. Classification (NCBI taxonomy): domain Eukaryota; kingdom Viridiplantae; phylum Streptophyta; class Magnoliopsida; order Cucurbitales; family Cucurbitaceae; genus Herpetospermum; species Herpetospermum pedunculosum. The sequence goes on from CM051528.1 coordinate 21,136,107, forward strand.
GGGGATAAAGTCGAATAGGTAGCTGGGGACATAGTACAACAAGATTGGAGTTCACTCCTAACCCGCTCTTTATGGTTAGTAGATAGGTTGTTCCCTTAATAGCTGACTCCAGGGCTTGAGTTCACACTCTCATGTGATGAGAAGGTTAACTGATCTGTTGGTTGGACCACTAATCTATTGTTCATTAGAGGTGTCAGTGGTACTTAAGAAACAAGATGTAATGTAGGGGTTAAACGGTTTAAATGACCCAACTGTGATTACGAACAACCTGTGAAGGGTCGACTTGCCCATGACGGTTATATCAGGGACATAATATATCTACAGTGAGGAGAGTGCAACCCTCGGACTATAGTGGAGTCTCTGGGGGTTAACGAATGTTGGTTAGTTCGGTTGAAAGAGTTTTGACCGGATAATCTCGTATCGTTGGAGCTCATGATCTGTAGGTCCTTTAGGTTCTCCTGGCTAGCTCGGATAACGTCGTGCAACAGTATAAGAGAAAAAAAAAAGAATTTGAATTGTTCAAATTCGGTTTGTGGAAGGATGTTGGACATATTTAAATATGATTTAAATATGAGAATGGCCTAAAACATGAATAGGATTCATGTGCAAAAAAGTCGGTTTTTGGAAAATCGGGTTTAGCCTTATTATTTAATTAATATTTGATATTGAATTAAATAATATTAATTAATTAAAATGTTTAATTAATTAATATATATATATATATATATTTTTCTTATTTATTAAAATGTTTAATAAATAAAAATATTTATTATTATTTAAAATTAATTAATTTTTAATTAATTTTTAAAATAATAATAATTATATATATATATGTCATGCATTGTGCATGTAAGACATATGTAATGTTATATATATATTTATATATTTGGTTAAATCTTTTTTGCAGCTGAGTGCTTATTGGGGTTCATATTTTTCATTTGTAAAGTGAGTTTCAAATAGTTCCTTCTTCGTATGCCTCTGCCATTTTTCTTCTTCCTTTCATTTTTTAAATCGCTTTCCGCTGCGTAAATCGCTCCATCAATTGGTATCAGAGCGATTTTGTGATTAACTCAATTTGCATCAATTTAAGTTGGTGGGTATTTTAATTTAGAAATTGTTTCTGATTTAGCGTCTAAAGTGAATATCGATTTTGGCATAGTTTCTATTTGAATTTTAAATTTTGTAATTGCCCGAGAATGTATGGGCTTTAATGTGTGCTGAAGAGTATGTATTTTTAGAGTCATTAGAGTCCATATAGGTTTCTTTGTGAAAGAAACTCGAGTTTTGAGCTCGCCGAAATGTTCGGTATAAGTTCAACTCGTTCTAGGCAATACAAAGAGAAATTCGAAGAGAAATTGGCCGAAGCGTTCGGAGGAAGCAAGCTTGTCAAAGGCGGTGCGAAAAGTTCGAAGTCCGCTCAAGACTTAGCTTGTTGTTCAAGCTTGTAATAAATTAGTTATTGCTTGCTAAATGCCAAAATCGATCCACTTTAGTGTGTTTAATTAATTATGCATTGCGAATGTATGTTTTAATTAAAGTCCATGTTTGTATGTGCATAACGTATGCCATATAGATTTAAAATCTCACCGTAGGAAGCATGCTCCATGCATTGAAAATATGTTATAAGTGTTATAATATATAGTATGCATATTTGGGAATTCATGAGTATTAATATAAGAGTTATATTAATTCATGAATTAGATGTTGCTAATTTAATAGAATAATTGATATAAGTGTTATATTAATTATGAAATTAAATTTACAACATAGCTTGCCCTGGTTTTATGCATATTATAGGTTAGAAGTGTTATAATATATAGGATGCATGTTTAATTCATGAGTATTAATATAAGTGTTATATTAATTCATGAATTAGTTGTTGTTTGCTTAATATAGAATAATTAATATAAGTGTTATATTAATTATGAAATTAAACTTCCAACTTTAGATGCATATTATTTTTTATAAGTGTTATAATGTATATGCATGTTTAATTCATGAGTATTAATATAAGAGTTATATTAATTCATGAATTGGATGTTGTTGTTTAATAGAATAATTGATATAAGTGTTATATTAATTATGAAATTACAACTTCCAACATTTGTTTTATGCATATTGTATGTTATAAATGTTATAATGTATAGGATGCATGCTTAATTCATAATAATTGATATAAGTGTTATATTAATTTATGAATTAGGAGTTGTATATTTAAGAGCAGATTCGATATAAGTGTTATATTGATTATGAAGTTAAATATTCAACTTGTCATGCCTTGGCAAATGCATGTTTGAGAAGCATGTAGATGTTTGTTGTAGTAAGTCTAGTTTTTGCAAGTGTTGTAAAAATGACTTAGACTTTTAAAATCTATAACAAAGAAAAGCATGTTCATTTAGGGTTAAATGAGTCGATCTGGTTCATTAGATAAATAGGTCGATATCTCATAAATGCTAAGGTGATGAGAAACTCACCTAGTGAAATCTTGTCTAAGGTTGAAGGAAAATGAATTGATGGATCACCTCCTACCTGGGGACTATCCGGTACTTAAGTAAAGTTAAATGGCTTTATGAGCATGCGTTAGAGGTGTGAGGTTAATAAAGTGTTTATAACCTAGACATCTTAGGTAAATAGTTTGCCTAGACTTAAGGTTTTATTTTCTTAGCCGGATAAAACCTGAGTAGTTTACCCTAAAACCATCTATGATGCTTAGTAGAAGTGTTGAGAAGGAATATATGATATATCCCTCTCCTGGTACACACTCCCTAAAATTCACAACGTGAGAATTTTGCTAGGCCTCGTGTTGCTAATGTGGCAACCCCCTTAGGATGGCATTTGCAACTTTCAATAGCAAGGTGAATGGAGTAAGTGTCTATAGTAAGTGGGAGAAGGAAGTACGTCAGTACATCCTACGGTCTCCTCCATTGGATTGAACTGTGAGATTCTCATGTTCCGCCTGCAAGGTGCCCTTGGTGGCACCAATCCCTTAGGAGGGCCGTTTCATGGGAGTTGAACAAGTCAGTCACCATTTATGGATAAAGAAACATAGGGCCATTCCCAACTCTGACATTCCCTTAGGTTGCACTGTTGGGGCCGTCCTGTGCGTTCTAAAATTGGAGGGTCACACTTACAAGATTTGCTAAGGAGTTAGTAAATCTTGACCGAAAACGATAACTAAGATGCTATAGGAATATGAGTTATTATGGAGTTAGCATTTAGTCAAGAATGTCTTAGTTTAGTGAAGGAGTGCTCGTTTACCCTTAGGTAGCGACCATTCTAACTCACTAAAATATCGTTGCATGTAAATAAAGAGTTTGGGTACTTTATTTGATGCTAAACCTCTTAATTGGTTTAAATAGGTTAAAATCGTTTCACTAATAGTTTTACATTCTGTTTCAGCATGTCGAGCTCGTTTATACAGTTGTTAGCTCATGACAAGTTAACCGGAGAGTATTACGGAACCTGGAAGTCGAACCTGAATACGATTCTGGTTCTGGACGACCTGAGGTTTGTCTTAACGGAGGAATGTCCTTCAGCTCCTGGCTCGAGTGCATCTCGAAGTGTTCGAGAGGCATACGATGGATGGATTAGGGCTAATGATAAAGCCTGAGTCTATTTCTTGCCAAGCATATTTGATGCCTTGGGCAAGTAGAACGAGGTTATGATTTCCGTAAAGGAAATCATGTCTTCATTACAAGCAATGGTGGACAGTCGTCCTCATCACTTCGTAATGAAGTCCTCAAGTTCGTTTATAACTCTCGCATAGTGGAGGATACCTCTGTTAGGGAGCTTGTCCTTAACATGATGGTCCACTTTAATGCGGCTGAAGTAAACGTTGCTACCATCGTCTTTTCAGACTTATCAGTCTCTGTACACTTCCAATGGAATAGAGAATGAGGCAAGTGTTGTCACTTCGAAGAAATTCCTTAAGAGGTTGGCGTCAGGGAGTAAGCCTATGCTTCTCTGAGTAATGAGATTATTCAGAAGAAGAAAAGTAACAGGAGAAATGGCAAAGCCCCTACTGTTCGCAAGGTAATGTCTTCAAACATAGCAAAATGTTTCCATTGTACTGAAGATGGGTATTGGAAGCGTAACTGCTCCAAATACCTTGCTAAGAAACAGGCTGAGAAAGAACGACAAGATAAATGTGATTTATTTGTCAAAACAAGTTTAGTGGATATGAATGTCATACCTGGATGTCTTCAGGAACCACTATTCATGTTTGTTTTTCTACAGGAAACTAGTTCCTGACAGTCGTTTTCTCGCTGAGAGATATGAGATATCGTTGCAGCTGAACTAGTGGGAGACTTTGTAGTTGTTGTATAGAGATAATGACATTTGATATATGTAATTATTGTCTATATTTATGGTTTAAACTGAACACTTGTATATTATATCTTTTGGTTTTATAATGAACAGTTCATTTAGCAAAAGATATATACTGATGTGTTCTATTAAACTCGAAAACATCTAGCGTGTTAAGACTCACAGTGTTAACGAAAGCTATAGTAGATATCAACAAAGGTTGTTGATCAAACTAGAGTTTCTCAACCGTTGAGAAAGCCTCAATGTAGTGGGAGGGTTGTGGGACAACCCGATCCGCTGCACTGACTTGTCTTTAACTCAAAGTTCTCATACTTGATGATAACATTGAGGATTCACTGTCTTTAATTAGGCGATGAATCACATAGACAAGGCCAAATGCCTAAAAGCCACAAATCTATAGATGGTTTTGAGACCAAGCCACTAAGGTGAAAACCTTTATGGCTTGACTTTCTGGTAATGAGATTATCCCGAAGAGAAAGGGTTTATTGTGTATACTCTCTTTCTCTTATTGTCAGACGTAAGTTAAATAGATAACTCTTATCCATTGTCATGTTCTATCTTCATAGAATAAGGCAAGTGGATGTCAAATTAGCTTTCCTGCAGAATAACTATCTTGATCAGAGTATCTATAAGTCTCAACCAGATAGATTCATAATTCGAGGACAAAGAGCAAATGGTTTGCGAGCCTATTCGATTCATTTATGAATTAGAATAAGCATCTTTATCCTGGATTGTAAGGTTTGATATGATGATCAAACCTTATGGCTTTGAACAGAAGTTTGAACGAAAGTTTGATAAACCTTGTTTGACAAGGGTTTAGTCAAAGATGTAGCTTTCATAACATATTCCCGTAGTTTTTGTCCTAATCATTGAGAATGGTGTAGGATTCATTTCTGAATTTTAGCTTAAACTAGCGACCCACATCCAAATAGTTGATTTGGAGGAGGGCTTAGTTTGTTCTAAGGATTCAGGTTAATCTGAGTCGTAAGAACAAATCGCTAGTGTTATCTCTAAAAATCTTTTATTGACAAGCTGTTGTCAGTGTTCGATGGTCTATGTAAATGGTTTCCTAAGACACCTCAAGTGTTGAGGATACGAGATGCACCCAAGTGCATTTACATATTGGAGGTTAGGTGTATCTTTTGAGATACATGACCCAATATGTGCTATGCAGTGGGAGCTGTCAGTAATATTAGTCCAATTGGATTGAATTCCGGTTAGAGTTTTGTCCTTGTACTTAGAGGAGTAGAATACAAGAGTTGTATTGCTGATTTCTCGTTGGTAGCTAAGTCTATTTGCAGCTTGTGAAGCAGCAATAGGTTTATAAGTTGAGCTCGTAGATAGTGCTATGAGGAGATGTGATGGTCACATGGAAAGCCTCGTAGTACTTCATGCTGTTTTGTTTACTAAGTCTCTCTTGGCTAAAGTGTTTGAGAGACACCTAGAAGAGTCTAGGGCTCCGAGTTGCTGGAGAGGACAGTGGGAGAAAACTTCTCATATATGATATATTAGTTTTCTCCACCTAACATGTACACCACGAACGTTTAAGTCCAAGTGGGAGTTTGTTGGGTTTTATGTCCTAAAACTCGTGGTTTGTAAACTGTTATGTTTGTAAATTTTCTATTTAGAATAAAGAGTTATTAGTTTTATTCAGTAAAAGCGTTTACTGGAATAAAGTGAAACATGTTTGGTTTATCCTATACCAATGACCAACACCCTTGGCTGAATATGAGTATTTGAGCCTCATGTATGACATTATTGTGGATCAGGCTCAAGTAGTCAGTCAAAATGGTCTATAGTATACGGATAAGGCTGGGTACCTTATTCTGGTAACACCATAGGATGCGGCTCACTTTGTATTGTACAAAACGATGTGATCCGAATCGTTTCACATGGAGATGTGCGAGTGAGGGCGTCCTGTGCAAAGAGTTTGCATAAGACCGAACCGCGTATTAAGTCGCTCTCTCTTTATAACTCCGTTTACTAATGAGACCGACTTATACATATTGATGGCCTAGGTAACTCGATCTCAATCCTGAGCTCGCTATGAACTCCTGCTTATTCGATAGTATCCTTTGACTTGCATGGGTGAGAGTGGCCCATAAGCGCGGACTCAATAAGCCTACCATCTTGAGGATAAAGTCGAATAGGTAGCTGGGGACATAGTACAACAAGATTGAAGTTCACTCCTAACCCGCTCTTCAGGGTTAGTAGATAGGTTGTTCCCTTAGTAGCTGACTCCGGGGCTTGAACAATGAGCGTTCACACTCTCATGTGATGAGAAGGTTAACTGATCTGTTGGTTGGACCACTAATCTATTGTTCATTAGAGGTGTCAGTGGTACTTAAGGAACAAGATGTAATGCAGGGGTTAAACGGTTTAAATGACCCAGCTGTGATTACGAACAACCTGTGAAGGGTCGACTTGCCCATGGCGATTATATCAGGGGACATAATATATCTACAGTGAGGAGAGTGCAACCCTCGGACTATAGTGGAGTCTCTGGGGGTTAATGAATGTTGGTTAGTTCAGTTGAAAGAGTTTTGACCGGATAATCTCGTATCGTTGGAGTTCATGATCTGTAGGTCCTTTAGGTTCTCCTGGCTAGCTCGGATAACGTTGTGCAACAGTATAAGAGAAAATAAAAATAAAAAGAATTTGAATTGTTCAAATTCGGTTTGTGGAAGAATGTTGGACATATTTAAATATGATTTAAATATGGAAATGGCCTAAAACATGAATAGGATTCATGTGCAAAAAAGTCGGTTTTCAGAAAATCAGGTTTAGCCTTATTATTTAATTAATATTTGATATTGAATTAAATAATATTAATTAATTAAAATGTTTAATTAATTAATACATATATATATATATATTTTATTTATTAAAATGTTTAATAAATAAAAATATTTATTATTATTTAAAATTAATTATTTTTTAATTATTTTTTAAAATAATAATAATTATATATATATGTCTTACATGCATTGTGCATGTAAGACATATGTAATGTTATATATATATATTTATATATTTGGTTAAACTTTTTTTGCAGCTGAGCGCTTATTGGGGTTCATATTTTTCATTTGAAAACGAGACTACCTGGGGTGGTCCTCAGGGCGTTCGTAAGAAAAGGCCGGAAGAGTTCGTGACGAGGAACGTGCGGCAGACTTGAAGAAATTGGAACTACAAGGGTATGTATTTTTAATTTCTTATTTCCGTCGCTTTGAGCATGTTTTCTATTTGTTAAATTGATGAAATTAGAGTATCATCGGTCCGAAATCGCTTTCCGCTGCGTAAATCGCTCCATCATCCTCAATTCCTATAAAAAAAACAGCAAGCTAAATTAAGCTAAATTACTTTAACTAATACTAAACTAAAATAACAATAAACTAAAAACAGAAAAAACAGTTCAACACTCTGGTGCCTCCGAGAAGCGCAAAATTTTTAAAGTCGTTTGCTCGGCTGAATTCTCCCTCTGAACTCATCCGTATTCTGATAGCGCGGGGGACGTTCCAAACATGTCCTCATCCTCGCCATTCCTGCAAACAACATCCAAAAATTTCTTTTCTCTTCGTGCCTCATGCACGTGAATATCATCATGATTAGTATAAAAATCAGCACCCTCATCAATCAATTCTAAATCAATTTTTTTCACAGAGACATAAGAGTTATCCCTCAAGCTCGAGGTCAAACTCTCATTCTCAACAGACTTCAAACATGCAACATTCTCTACAGACTTTTCTTTAAATAAGGAAAACTCATGCACAGTGTCATCAAACTCCAATGAAACAACGCGCTTAAACACATCAATTTTGACCCTCGCGACCTTTAAAAAAGGACGTCCTAACAACATGGAGGATGATACATTCATGGATTTCCTACTCATATCTAACACCAAAAAGTCAGCAGGAAACATCATATCACCTACTCTAACCAGAACATATTCGACCTTCCCCCTAGGACTTATGCTAGACCCATTAGCTAACTGAACAACAACATCAGACTCATGCAATTCATTTAAATTCAATTCCAGAAACAAGGCATAAGACATGACATTTACAGAAGCACCAAGATCAAGCATGACATTTTTAACAGTTTTACTACCTATCATGCAAGAGATAGTAAAAGTACCTGGATCGTTGCACTTGGTAGACAACTGTTACGTCTCCAAAAGTGACTATTTTAGGGACTTGTTTGCTATAGAATGATGTACACTCTTAAGCGTTTTTGATAGAATTAAGTCTAAACATGTGCATAAATATGAGAATTTATAGAATGAAGCTAAATTAGGACTTATGTGTGAAAGGAAGGAAAAAGAACCAAAAACAAAGCTAAAGAGTTGAAATTTCCATATTGCTGAAACATTGCGAAAACATTGCTGTCTCAGCAATGTTTTAAGTGAAAATTGTTAAGTTGTCTAACCGTTTGCCATTTTGTTACGATCTTTCAGCTGCCCATTCTTTCTCCTGCTGCCACGTGGAAGGTCGTCGTTCAGAATGGATGGTTCTCCTTGGCCGAATCGTACCTGCAAAACACTATAAAAGGAGGTCAAGGGGGAAGGACAAACATAAGCTGGGAAGCGTAGAACTCCCATCTCAACGCATTTTCTGCTCTTTTCTCTCTTCCGTTTGTTGGCGTGAAGGATCCAGCTGTTGGCATCGATAATCTGAGAGGAAGAAGAGAAGATCCTTCTTCTCTTCTGATTGGATTCATCCCCAAACAAAGCTCCCTTCTCCCTTCATCCGAGGCGCTTGCGGCGAGGGTTCACGCGCACGATTTACTTGCTTTCTACTACCTTCTGTCGTTCCGTTTGCTACTGTTTGTTGCTATTTGTTTAAGATTGCTACATTAGTTCATTTCGTCTTCTTCTGTTTAGTTCTCATCAGTTAGAGTTGTTGCTTGTTAAACTTTGAACCTTGTTTAATCGAAGAAGTGTTTGACTATTTCACGAGTTCCTCATTGCTTTTATTGTTTCTGTTCTCTTTTATTTTCACTTCATTACTGCTAAGCATGTCTACACCACCTATTCTTTCTCTTCTATCATCGTCCATGAGTAACTAAACCACATAAGGGTATGCTAATGACAAGTCTATAGGTAGAAATACGTGAATTCAGCATGTAGGATAGCTTTAAATGCATTGAATGTATGTGTGCTTCATCCCACGAGCAATTTCGATTGGCCATCCATTTTGTCCAAAGAACTCCTAACCTCTGGAAGGAGTAAGAGTTCAGAGTCGTCCATTCATGCTAGCCTTTCATGGTAACCAGAAAACGACCTAGGAATAAGCATTTTCCTAGCACAAGTCATTAACTTGCTTATATAAATAGATGCTTTAGCCTTACTTGGACATGAGTGAACTAAAGGATCTAATGCATGAAATCGAAAGATACATGAGAATGAGCTAATTTTATGCATGATGAGTTGATCTACTGCTGAAGAATCGTATGAAAAAGCCTATAGAGGAGTCGTTAGTAGCCCTTGTTTCCATACTTCACCCTTAAAACGCTGTTAGTACTATTGCTAGAAAATTGGTGCCTGCGCAATTTTCTTAGTTTTACTTTTGCCTTAGCCATTTGTCTTAGTTTTCTGCTTTGCGATTTTATTGCTAGATAATTGCTTTCTCCGCAATTCTTTTCCTTCTACATTCAAGTTAACCTCTTTACTTGTCTTTGTTTATGCTTACATATCTAGCACGTTCTTTACTAGTTAGGCACATTAATCCCAATTCTACCCCATTTAAACCACCCTTTCTAATTTAACATCTCACTTCGCTAGTAACTAAGAATAAATCTCTGTGGGAAATCGAATGAAAAAATACTTATTACTTGCTACAAGACCATGTATGCTTGCATGTTCTGAGTGCTCTCACATTGCATTTTAATTTACACAGTGAGCACGCAACAACAACGTACCTGGGAGGATCGCACAGACATTCTCCTTCTTCTTTTCTTCAGTCCCTCTGGACTTTTGCTTCTTCGTGCACCAGCTCTTGAGGAATTTAGCATACTTGGGGATTTGACTCACTGTCTCTAAGAGTTGGATGTTCACCGTCACCTTTTGGAAGGTTTTTAAGACCTCTCCGTCATCGTTCACCACGGTAGGCTTCGCAAGCCTACTGGGGAAAGGTGTTGCGGGAACACTCTCATGCACGCTCTTCTCTTCTTTCTCAACATTCACATCTTCAAGATCACTCGGGGATGACTCATTCAGACTGTCCTTCTTAGCTTCCTTTACATCTATAGAGGGAACTGATTTCCCACTCCTCAGCTGGATTGAGCTCACGTTCTCACATGAGTTCACGGTGGTTTGGGAAGGAAGCTTCCCGGAGCGCTTGCTCTCAATCCTGCTTATCGACACTGCCATCTGAGTCAGCTGCTTGTTCCAATTCTGCAGCTCTGGTTTATGCGAGTTTAGCTCTTCTTGAGCTTCTTTTTGAAATTGGCTTGTCGACGTCACGATGGTTCGAACCATCTCTTCCATTGAACTGGAGGAACTGGAGGCCTGAGCTTGGGTAGAATTGTTAGGTCTATCATACGACTGACCTTGATAGCGTTGCTGTCCGTCTATATTCCCATAGCTCATGTTGGGATGGTCACGCCAACCGGGGTTGTACGTATTTGCATATGGATCATACTTCCTAGTGTTGGAAGCATATCCTCCCAGTCGCGTTGACCTCTTCCGCCTCGCGGTTACCTCCCACAAACTTCTTCATTAAGTTTCCTATCTCGGCCACCTGGGCCTTCATCTCAGTCATTTCATTCATCTGGCTCACCTGGTGGATTTGCCCTGCTCCACAAATACCGAATTGCTGCGAGTTGGCTGCCATGTTTGCAATTAACTGCTTGGCCTCAACTGGGGTCTTGTCAATTAGTGCCCCACCACTCGCGGCATCGATCATCTGCCGATCATGAGGCGTCATACCCTTATAAAAATACTGTGTCAGAAGTTGGTCGACTATTTGATGATGCGGAAAGCTCGCGCACAGGAGCCCGAAGCGTTCCTAATATTCGTGTAGGGACTCACCCACATCCTGGGTAATCCCGTATATCCTCTTCCTCAGCGTAGTGGCAAGAGAGGCAGAAAAATACTTTTCCAGAAAAACCCTCTTCATCTCTTGCCACGTCGTTATCGAACCAGAAGGCAAATAATAAAGCCAGTCCTTGGCTTTGTCTTTCAGCGTGAAGGGGAATGCCCTTAAATTCAGTTGCTCTTCCATAACACCTGGGGGCTTCATCCCCGAACAGACGCAGTGGAATTCCATAGGGTGCTTGTTTGCATCCTCTCCTGCATTGCCATGGAAAGAGGGTAATTGGTGAATTAAACCAGATTTTAACTCAAAATTACCTGCTACCACGGGGTAGTTAATGCAAAAAGGTTGCAGGTTCAAATCCGGCGGTGCTAACTGCTTTAAGGTCCTCGACACATCTCCCTGTGTCATCTTTTCACGATAGAAGGGATCCACGCGTTCTTCTCCAAACAATCTTCGCCCCTCCCAGGCTTCTCTTCTCAACCGACGCTCTTCTCTGTCAATCTCAGGTATAAACTGCAGTCCACTAAGCTCAGAAGAACGGGTCATACAACAACAAAAATTTTAAACATGCAAAAACAAACAGAATTTTTTTTCCAGAAACACAACTAATCAACCAAAATCCAAATCAAACATAATTTCAATTTTTAATGCCTTCCCCGGCAACAGCGCCAATTTTGGTGGAAGGATTTTTTAATATCCTTTTAATTCTCAGGCTGTCGAAGCCTGACCAAAATAAATTTATAAGGCCTAAAACCTTTAGCTTTGCAGCTAGCGGCAATAGGGTCGAACCACAGAGAAGGACTGACAAATTAAAATTAATGTTCGAGATGCAAATAAATTGATTGATTGATTTTTGTAACAAAAGGGGGATTTTAACATGCAAGGAAGTAAAAATCGCTAACGGAGAAATAAAGAGATTGAGATTAAAAGGTGTTGGATTCGGGGGATTTCGGGATTTTGCTAAGCGTTTTAACATTCATCATTTAATTCTTCAGTAAGGCTAATAATTTTGACATGCACGCGGTCGGTTACCCGGGAACCCTAAAGTAACCGGCTTCATATTAATTAATTAGAATTAACAATCCTAACTAAACATTATTCGCAATCTAGTTAGAGTGATCAGTCCCAATTTGACTCCGAATAGTTACTAGCAAACCACGACGAACATTCAATTACACACCCCGACTGCTAATTGACTACCCGACAACCCTAAAGTACTCAACAATCAGCATGCATAAATCAATACTTCGATTTGTTTAATTGTTCTGTGTTACTAGGCGAAAAGTAAGAGGCATGGCATCGCTAATCTTTAACTCTAACACATGCTAGAAAACTCGATTGTCCGTCGGCGAAATCTAACACATGCATGGGATTAAGAAAGAACAATAAATGCATGCAAATCAGAGGCCAAATCAGAATTTATAGCATGGATTATCAAAATGAAGAAGTCTAACAAATAATCTCTAAATCATCCCGAACCGTTCATAGTACCTTAACCGACCATGGGGAGAATCGTCACAAACGCTCCCATGGATGCCTTAGCCATAATCTCTAACTCACATACAAAGAATAGCTCCAAGAAATGGCCACAAATGGTGGAGTAAGAAGAAAAACTAAGAAAAACCCGAGAGGTAGAAGATGAAGCAAAGAAGATGGCTGCAAAATCGTCCTTACAGCCCTTTAAATCCGTCGGAGCGTCGAGACGCTGCGACCTAATGAATTCGCGTGCGCCTCGCGATGGCGTCGAGACGCTGGGCGAGCGTCTCGACGCTGGCCCGATAATTTCCTGCGCGCGCGCCCCTCGGAGCGTCTCGACGCCGCAATAGGGTCTCGACGCCAGGCAGCGTTGAGCAAGCGTCTCGACGCTGTCTGCTCGACGCTTGCTCTTGGGTTTGGGCTGGAAAATTGCCTCTAGGCAATTTTCGTCCGGCTCTTCTCGGCTTAACTTGCCCTTTTCCCGAAGCACTCCCGGGGCACTAAAACACCGCTTTTAGCTCCGAAACGAGTCTAATGGACGCATGAGCTCTTCGCCGCAAATCTCCTATAAATGAGATATATTAAACAATTAAACACGGCATATAGCTAGAATTAGGGAGTGAATAATAGCTCCAAAATGGAGTTATCAAACACCCCCATTTTAAATCTTGCTAGTCCTCGAGCAAGGCAAATAAAGAATTCAACTCTAAGGACATGCTTACATGCTACTAATTCAAACCTCGATAGATTTTGCAAATTTAAACAAAACATAATCACGAAAGCAATCAGCGCATGCATTTATTACGAACATATCAAAAATTAACTATCGCTCCCTAACGTGTGTGTGTGCTAGACAACCTATCCTAAACCTACGTAAGCCCGGAAAACCCGCATGCAACATATCATCCCGTTTTCCCCTTACTTCTAGCGATTAAGAACAGTCTAAACTTGACTTACACAAGAGAGAGTAATAAATTAAGAGGCCTAAACATTTTCTCATTCTTTTTCTTTTCACGAGTACTTTGTACTCTTTGTTAAGGTTCTTTGAACCCAACTTTTTATTTTCTTTTTCTTTCCCACCCCGAGTTGCCTAACACGTCAAATTCATGCATTAAACTTCACGTTTTTAAGGACTAACGCTCACTTCTTAAGCGCTAATAAGAAGGAGGAGCGCCTCGAGGGAATTTTCTAGCCAAACATGCTTTTCTATTTTTTTTACTTTAGGCTTAGCTCATGCTAACTCGATTAATTTGACTACTAACTCTCATGCAACAAGCTACCTAAGGGTGCCTTTCGGGGTGACAACAAGAATTATGCAACATGCAGTCAAACTAAGCCTACGGAGTCTAAGATGAGGTTGCTAAGTGCTCGATAGATGCAAGGGAGCAACGAATTTTTTTTTAAAATTTTCGACATGAACCTAATAAATGCAAAACTCATCATGCAAAAACTAGATTATGCAAATGCTCAGACTTCCAAAATGCATTTCCTAGATTATCATAATTAGAAAGCATATAAACAGAGTCCCAAGCACTTCAAATTTAGAATAAACACTGCTCAACAAACTACACATGCTTATCCATCATCCACCCCCAACTTCAAAAGCGAGCATTGTCCTCAATGCTCCTTAATCAGATATACAGAAGATAAAAGGAATGAAAAACAACACTCCCCTGATTCTTGTGAAGTCGGCGAGGGAAGGGACGCGACGCATTCCACATCGGAGCCCAAAATTTCCTCAACTCTCCTTATTACCTAAAAAAAAAGCAAGCTACATTAGCTAAATTAAACTAAAAACAACAAAAAACAGCAATGAAATTAAAAACAGGAAAGACAGTTCAACGCTCGGGTGCCTCCGAGAAGCGCAGAATTTTTAAAGTCGTTTGCTCGACTGAATTCTCCCATCGAACTCATCCATAGTCCGATAGCGCGGGGGACGTTCCGAACATGTCCTTGTCCACGCTTTTCCTGCAATCAACATTCAAAACTTTCTTTTCTCTTCGTGCCTCTAGCACGTGAATATCATCGTGGTTAGTATAAAAAAAAGCATCCACTTCAATCAGATTTAAATCAGATTTTTTTACAGAGACATGAGAGTCATCCCTCAAGCGCGAGGTTAAACTCTCATTCTCGACAGACTCCATACAAGCAACATTCTCAATTGACTTCTCTTTAAACAAGGAAAACTCATGCACTGTATCATCAAACTCTAAAGAAATTACGCCCTTAAACACATCGATTTTGACCCTCGCGGTCTTAAGGAAAGGGCGTCCTAACAACATAGAGGACGAAGCATGCAAAGAATTCCTATTCATATCAAGCACAAGAAAATCAGCAGAAAACATCATTTCACCCACACTCACGAGAACATCCTCAATTTTCCCTCTAGGAAATATGCTAGACCCGTTAGCTAACTGGAGAACCACATCACACTCATGCAATTCGTTTAAGTTCAATTCTAGAAATAAAGCATAAGACATGATATTCACAGAAGCTCCAAGGTCAAGCATCGCATTTTCAACTACTTTACTACCTATAGTGCAAGAGATAGTAAAAGTACCTGGATCGTTGCACTTGGTAGGTGTTACGTCTCCAAAAGTGACTATTTTAGGACTTATTTGTGATAGAAAGATGTACACTCTTAGGTGTTTTTGGTAGGATTTAGCTTAAACTCGTGCTTATATATGAGAATTAGTAGAATGAAGCTAAATTAGGACTTATAGGTAAAAGGAAAGGAAAAGAACCAAAAACAAAGTTAATAGAGTGAAAAATGCACATTGCTGAAGCATTGCGGAAACATTTCTAAAACCGCAATGTTTTAAGTGAAATCCGTAAGTTGTCTAACCAATTTCTGTTTTGTTCCGATCTTTCAGGGGCCCATTCTTTCTCCTGCTGCCACATAGAAGAACGACGTTGAGAATGGATGGTTCTTCTTGACCCAATCGTACCTGCAGAACACTATAAAAGGAGGTCAAGATGGAAGGTTGAAACACACTCGAAAGGCGTAGACTTCCAGTTCAACGCAGTCTTTTCCATTCTTTTTCTCTCTTCCGTCTGTTGGCTTGAAAGGATCAGCTGTTGGAGTCGACAATCTGATAGGAAGGAGAGAAGATTCATCTTCTCTTCTGATTAGATTCATCCAAGCAAGGCTTTCTTTCTTCCTTCAGCCGAGGCGTTCGCAACAAGAAGATCACGCACGGATTTAACTGCTTTCTGCTTTAGCTTTCTATTTCCTTTGCTGTTTGTGTCATTTCCCTTTCGTTAGCTACTCTACTTCATTTCGTTGCTTTCTGTTTTACTTTAGTTATTCAAAGCTGTCATTTGTTTAGTTCAAACGCTAGTTAATCAAAGCATAAATTCATTACTTCGCAAGTTCTTCACCTTCTCTGCTTACTGTCTTGTCCTTCTGTTTTGTCTTTATTATTTTACTTAGCATGTCGTCTCTATATATTCTTCCCATTCCATCTTCATCCATGAGTAACTAAGTCACATAAGGGCATGCTAATAACAAATCTATAGGTAGAAACACGTGAATCAAGCATGTAGGATAGCTCTCGATTGCATTGAATGTATGTAAGCTTCATCCCACGGGCAATTTCGATTGGTGTTGCGTGCTCAATGTGTTAATAAAAATGATAAATAAGAGAGAGAGAGCACTCAGAACATGCAAGCATACATGATCTTATAGCAAGTAGTAAGTATATTTCATTCGTTTTCCCACAGAGACTTGTTTTTAGCTATTCTCGAAGTGTTTTTGTTAAGAAAGATGGGGTGGATTTGATGGGGTAAAATTGGTTTTTAATTATCTAAGTTGCGCTGAATATGTAAAGGAATATAACATAAACAAATTAAGGTTAAAATCAGACTCAAAGAACAAGAGATGGAATTGATAAACGAAGAAGAAAACAGCTAAACAGAATGAAAACTTAGTAGAATTGCGGGGACCGCAATGTTAC
This sequence comes from Herpetospermum pedunculosum, assembly GCA_028017165.1. Taxonomy (NCBI): domain Eukaryota; kingdom Viridiplantae; phylum Streptophyta; class Magnoliopsida; order Cucurbitales; family Cucurbitaceae; genus Herpetospermum; species Herpetospermum pedunculosum. The sequence continues at coordinate 21,152,899 of CM051528.1, forward strand.
CGCAATTAAACAGCAGCGAAAGTGTGTAAATGGGTGAATTGAGGGCTACTAATAACTATCCTATAGGCCTTTTTATACGATTCTCAAGCACTGGATCTACTCTCTATACATCAAACTCACTCTATCTCAAGTATCGTCCGATTCCATGCATTAGAGACTTAAGTTTACTCGACTTCAAAGTAAGGTCTTAAGCATCTTGTTAAAACAGGAGTGTTTAGTTTGTACTAGGGAAACTCCTATTCCTAGGCCGTTTCCTGATTACCATGAAAGGCTAGCATGATTATATGACTCTGAACTCTTACTCCTTCCAGAGGTTAGGAGTTCTTTGGACAAAATGGATGGCCAATCGAAATTGCCCGTGGGATGAAGCTTACATATAATCAATGTTTGAAGGCGATCCTACATGCTTGATTCACGTTTTTTAAGCCTATAGTTCTGTCATTAGCATGCCCCTAAGTGATTTAGCTACTCATGGATATATGGAGAACAGAAAGGGTAGATAAAACAGACATGCTTAGAAGAGAAATGTGTGTAAAATAGCGAGACAAAACCGTAGCAGAACAAGGTGGAAACTGTAAAATGCAGAATTGTACTTTGATTACTTTGAGTGTTTGAATGACAAAGGAAAGCTTTGAAGAAATGAATCCAAGACAGACAACAACGAAATGCAGTAAGTAAAATACTAAACTAAGAACAACAATAATCAAACTGGAAATAAGAGGAAGAACGACAGAAAAGCAGTAAAGGGTGCTGAAAAGCTTCGTGCAGTCGCCTCGAATGGAAGGGATGAGAGGTTAGCCTTGCTTGGATGAATCCAATCGAGAGAGAAGAAAAATCTTCTCTCCTTCCTATCAGATTATCGATTCCAACAGCTGAGACTCTCACTCCAACAGACGGCAAAGGAAAACAGAGAGAAATGATGGACTGCGAGAAGACTTCTGCGCTTCGAATGATGATCAAACCTCCGACTTTGGCCCCCTTTTATAGTAGTTTGCAGGTGCGTTTAGGCCAAGGAGAACCATCAATCTTCAACGTCATATATCAGAATGGATGGAGGAGAAAGAACGAATCCCTGAAATAACGGAAATTAACAGAAAAAGATCAGTCAACTTACGGTTTTCACTTGAATAATTGCGGTCACCGCAATGTTTTCGCAATTCATTCGCAATGCTCATTTTTTCATTCTTTTCCTTCGGTTTTCAACCCTTTTTCTACCTATTGTACATAAGTCCTATTTTAGCTACCTTCTTCTAATTCTCATATTAAAGCATAGGTTTAGGCTAAATGCTAACAAAAACACCTAAAAGTGTACATCTTCCTAAGCTAAATGAGTTCTAAATAAGTCACTTTCAGAGACTTAACACACCCCCAAACTTAAGGCTTTGCTTGTCCTCAAGCATACTAAGGACTTACTTAGGCTGCTGTTTTATCTTCTTTAACTACTTACCGACTCCCCTATATCCCTATCTCTAGCAGTGCTGTCCTGTGACACACTTCTAAGTTTAGAACTAACCTCTTTATCAAGCTTCTTCTGACTTCACCTGCCTACTATACCTGCTGTTTTTATTAACCCCCTACTACTGATCTAGCTACTTTTATGACATCATGCCACTATCCCTAAGGTTTCAAATTCTACCAAGCTTTACTCCAGACTCAGTACATGCTTCTAGCTTTATTTTTAATGTGCCTAGGATTCCTTAGAGTCATGCCAGTCTTAGTATTACAGTGACAGTGGTACTTTTAGAGAACAACCTAAGCCCTGGCATCACTACATTGGATATACATTCATCTCCCTAGACAAACCTAAAAGCTACAACCTTGTGCTTAGCTCATTAAGGATCAGAGTTCTTTTTACATAGGACATCTAAGCCACAAGATTATAACTCCCAAGCATACATTCTTCTTCCCTATTTCTCCCTTTTTTACTTCGGTGGAGTCTCTCCTTGGGTTGCCTTTTGATGCAATGCCACTTGTGGTTTACACACTTGGCACTGATTACTCAGCAACTTGAGAGAGACTCCCCTCTTTATTCTATTTTTCACTTTTTCTATTTATCACAATTTTTTTTTCTTAGGAGAAGAAGAATGCTCATGTCCTAAGGAAGAGAGGAATGTTCCTAGGCCTAGGGTGGCCTCCCCCAAACTTCAACTACTCATTGTCCCTAATGAGTGTCTGAGGTGGCACACCCCCAAACTTGTCCTAGAAGCATCTAATCTAAAGTAAAACAAAGAGAATCTAAAAATCCTAGGCATAGGCAAAACATTCTAAAAGCAATTATTCCAACAGCAGAAAATTTGAACATAACAGACAGTTTTTAAGGACTTACGGTTTATGCATGCTGAGCACTATTCAGAGGCAAATTTAAACTATCAAAGCGTGTCCTATGACACTCATCCAGCATGCTTTAAGATCAGCTATATAAGGTAGTCATGCTAGCAGCAAAAGATAGAATATAACAGATCATAGCCTAACTAAACAGACAGTCCAAAACATGCAATCAGTCACAAAAATTGCGGGAACCGCAATTATTTCGCAATTCAATCCGGGCAGATTTAACATTGATTCAGGCCCCTAGCATGCTTTTTCCTGTTACTCATGCATCCTAAAAATAAAACTAAACTATCCTACCTATTCAGCTAACATCAGACTAGACTAAGCAAAAGAAAAAACATAAAACTAAACATTAAAAACAGATCAAAAATTGAACAAAAAACAGCATAATGCACATTATCTATCAGAAAGCAGAAAAATTGTTTGTTTTTTCTAAGGGAACAGCAATACTCCCTTCAGTGCACTTCAAACCAGCACTCAATTCTCGTCATCCTCATCTGGTTGCCGTGGTCGTGGGGGCACCCATGGAGTTAGGAGATTAGTAGGGAAGTCCGGGAAGATGCACCCCAGCTGGTCTGCAACTTCCTTATCCCTCGCCTGCGCATAGTTGGCCCATTGAGCCATTCTCCTCTGCATGTCCATCAAGCAGGCCATGGATAGGGACTGTTCAGCAGCCAGCCTATCCAATTCAAACTCCATATTCCCCTTTCTTCTCAGCCTCAGGTTAGCAGGCAGCTCCAAATGGCCTGTGTAAGGCAGCTGCTGCTCCAAGCGCTCGGTGGGGACTCCTGCAAGCAAACATAGCTTGGTTATGGTATTAGGGAAAAACGAGGGTCCCTTACCCTTCTTTGCGCATTCAGCAATGGCAGCCGACATGATTTCCCCCACATTGACCGTGAGACCGCGCATGATGGCATAAACCAGCAGTGATCTACTCTGGTTGATTGTCGTCTCGTGTGTCCCAGGGGACAGCTTCCTCCTCACAAAGGCAAACCAAACCGCTGCCTTTGCTGTCAGATTGGCACTCATTAAGGTGTGCCTCCCATTGCGTGAGACAGTCCACGCTGCTTCAGGCTGGCCAATTGTGCGAATGGCCTCTTCCAGCACTGCCTCAGTCGGCTCATCAACTATCCGTGCATAATCTGTATGAGGTTGGCCCTTGAGACCAAATGCTTCATTGATGGCCTTGGCGGAGAAATCTACTTCCACCCCCTGACCACAGACAGGCCATCCTCAGGGCTGAGCACATTAGCGTAAAAATCATACACCATGCTCGTGTATGCTGGATTAGGCGGTCTGCAGAATTCCTCCCAGCCGTGGTTGATCACCCCTGCGCGCAAGAACTGCGGCAGGTCAGCAAGTCGGTCGAGGAAGCCTTTCTCGTGCAACAGGTCCCGCTTCCTCAGCTCAGCACCCCTGGATTCAGCATCAGATGAGACATACCTCACTGACGGAGGTTCGTCTTCAGGGTAGAGTTTAGCCTTCCCCTTATCTGCTGGTTTGGATGATGCAGCAGCCTCCACCTTGAGGCGTTTGAGCGACGGCTCAGTACTTTCTTTGTCCGTCGACGGCACCTTCTTGGCCTTCTTTTTCTTCAACTTCTTGGCCTTGTCAATCTTGGCCTTCTTCTTCTTCTTGAGCCTGGCCTTGATGTTGAGTTGCGGGAAGCGAGCCCCCAACGTCTCCTCCATGGAATCATCCTGCTGTGCAGGAACATCAGGGCTGTCTTCCCTCATGGGAGAAAAGACTTCGTCTTCCCCAGCATCTCCACTGCCCGGCGTGGACTCTTGATAATCCCCATATGGGAATTCAGGATCAGGCTGTGGAGAGTTGTGCGAGGGCGTGGGATTGTACTCTGCTGATGGTGTCTGCGCAGAACTCAGTGGCGAAGATGGTGGTTCAGGACTCTGCGCTGCTGCAGGTGTCGGATCAGAACTCTGAGGTGCTGGAGACAACTCGGGGCTCTGTGCAGGCGGTGACGACTCTGCGCTTGGCACTGGTTCAGATGGGAGAGGGCTGCGCGCAGGTGATGCAGACGGCGACGAACCTTCTTTGGCTGACTCGTGGGATGCACGATCAGTTTCTTGACTCTCCACAGAGGGAGTCTTTGCTGTGCTTGGTTCGGCGGCCGTCTTGACACTCCACCGGCGTTTCTTGGGCGTGCCCACTGGCTCAGAGGGACCAGCAGGGATCTCAGTGACCACCCTCCACTTCTTCCTACGAATAGGAAGCTTGGGAAGAGGACCGGTGCGAACGGCACCATCGTCTGCAAGGGTGAGAAGCGCTTCCCTTGCAGCCGCTTCAGCTGCGTCATCAGCCTTCTTCTTGGCTGCAGATCTCTCCGCTCGTGTGAACACCATTGCTGAGGCTTGAAGATCTTGGGAGAAGAATCAAAGATGGAGAGAATCGCTGAATTCTTGGAGAGCAAAGAGAGAGATAATCGTAACGATCGAGCGCGTTCTAACGGCTATAAATGCAACGGAAAAAAAAATCCCAACGGCTCTTTTTGCGGATCCAGCAATTTTAGCGCAATTGTAGGGATATTTTATCATCAAAATCTCAAACTTTGCTCGTCCGTATCTTTTATTTGGCTCGATCGTTTCTCGATTTTTAAAGCTTGATTTACTCTCCTTGATTCCCTCTTTCGATTCCCTACAAAAACAAATAAAACAAACATTAAATACCCAATTAAAAACACACCACAAAACATACAAACGATAATCGGAAAAACAGTAAAAATAAACTAAGGCATTTAGCCTTGACTAAACGAGCACAGTAACCACTCGTTCTCTCTCGTTCTCTTTGTCATGCTTCAGTCAAGAGGAAGGCCGAGAGAGTCTTCACATCTCCTTCCTCATAGTAGTGCTTCAACCTAGCACCATTGACCATAAATGGCTGGCCTTGCTGCAAATTCTTTATCTCTATTGCACCATGAACATAGACATTAGTAATAACAAATGGACCTGACCATCTAGACTTTAGTTTGCCTGGAAATATCTTTAAACGTGAGTTAAATAATAGGACAAGTTGGCCTTTCCTAAAGTCTTTGATCCTAAGTCTACTGTCGTGCCATATTTTGGTCTTTTCTTTATACATTTTGGCATTCTCATAGGCCATATGCCTAAGCTCGTCAAGTTCATGTAGCTGCAAAGATCTCAATGTCCCCGCATCCTTTACACAAAAATTCAATTCTTTCATGGCCCAAAATGCTTTGTTTTCTAACTCAAGTGGCAAGTGGCAAGCCTTGCCATACACCAACCTATAGGGAGACATGCCTAGGGGTGTCTTATATGCTGTTCTGTAAGCCCAAAGTGCATCCTCAAGCTTAAATGACCAGTCTTTCCTATTAGGTTTGACTACCTTTTCGAGGATGTTCTTTATCTCCCTATTGGAAATTTCAGCTTGGCCATTCGAGTGTGGGTGATAGGGAGTAGCTACCCTATGTCTAATGTTATATTTAGCCAATACTTTCTCCATAGCCTTATTAATGAAATGTGACCCCTCATCACTAATGATAGCACGAGGAGTCCCAAATCTAGTGAAAATGTGCCTATGCAAGAAGTTAGTGACTGTTTTAGCATCATTATTAGGACATGCTTTGGCTTCTACCCACTTGGACACGTAGTCTACTGCTACTAAAATGTAAAGGTTACCTGATGATGGAGGGAATGGTCCCATGAAATCAATGCCCCACACATCAAAGAGCTCCAACTCTAAGATGTAGGTGAGGGGCATCTCATCCTTGCGACTGAGGTTACCTGTCCTTTGGCATTCGTCACAGTTGTGGGCATAGTTGTGGGCGTCCTTGAAGATTGTTGGCCAATAGTAGCCACTCTGAAATACCTTCGCCGCTGTTCTTTGACCACCAAAGTGTCCACCGTAAGGAGATGAGTGACAGTGCTGTAGCACAGACTTCGCTTCAGCAGCTGAAACACACTTCCTTAGTAAGCCATCAGCACAGGTTCTGTAAAGTGTGGGGTCATCCCAGATGAATTTCCTTGCTTCATGAAGGAACCTCTTCTTCTCCTGTCCTCCCTTGAACACTGGCAATACCTGTGATGCACGGAAGTTAGCAATGTCAGCGAACCACGGTTCCTCATCGTTATCACGATGAGCTAAAGCAAAGACATGTTCATCTATAAAAGCATCAGAAATTGCGGTCTCCGCAATTTTTTCGCAATTGTGCTGCAATCGAGACAGGTGATCTGCAACCACGTTTTCACATCCTTTCTTGTCCCGAATGTCCAGATCAAATTCCTGCAGCAATAACACCCATCTAATCAATCTAGGCTTAGCGTCAGCCTTTCTCATAAGATATTTTAAAGCAGAATGGTCAGTGTATACAATGGTCCTAGTGCCTACAATGTAATTTCTAAATTTTTCACAAGCAAATACTACAGCAAGCATCTCTTTCTCTGTAGTTGTATAATTACATTGAGCCTCATTCAAGGTCTTGCTAGCATAATAGACAGGGTGTGTCAGCTTGTCAATCTTCTGTCCTAACATGACTCCTACAGCATAGTCACTGGCATCGCATAGCATCTCAAATGGGAGATCCCAATTTGGTCCGACTATGATAGGTGCTGTGACTAGTGCTTCCTTAAGGGTTTTCCAAGCTACTACACATTCTTTAGAGAAGATAAATGGTCTATTTAGCTCTAGAAGCTCGCACAGAGGCTTGGCTATCTTAGAAAAGTCCTTAATGAACCTTCTGTAGAAGCCAGCGTGCCCTAAGAAGCTTCTAATGGCCTTGACATTCTGGGGCTCTACCAACTTCTCTATGATCTCTATTTTTGCCCTATCCACTTCTACACCTGCCCTTGACACTCTATGTCCTAAGACAATCCCTTCATCTACCATAAAATGGCACTTTTCCCAATTTAGGACTAGGTTGGTCTCTTCACACCTAGCCAGGACTTGTCCTAGGTTGTCTAGACAGGTTTTAAATGGGTCCCCAAAGACTGAGAAGTCATCCATGAATATTTCTATCATGGACTCATCCAACTCAGAGAAGATTGCCATCATGCACCTTTGGAAAGTTGCCGGTGCATTGCATAAGCCAAAAGGCATTCTGCGGAAGGCAAACGTTCCAAAAGGGCAAGTGAAAGTGGTCTTCTCTTGATCCTTAGGGTCTATAGTAATTTGATTATAGCCTGAATAGCCATCTAAGAAACAATAGTAGGCTCTACCAGCTATTCTGTCTAGCATCTGGTCAATGAACGGTATAGGGAAATGGTCTTTTTTAGTTTCTTTATTTAGTTTTCTGTAATCCATACATACCCTCCACCCTGTGACAGTCCTTGTTGGAATTAGTTCGTTATTCTCATTGACTACCACAGTTATTCCCCCCTTTTTAGGTACACATTGAATGAGGCTCACCCACTGGCTACTAGCTATGGGGAAAATCACTCCTGCATCCAACCACTTTATTATTTCCTTCTTCACTACCTCTTTCATAGAGGGGTTTAGCCTACGCTGATGATCTACCCTAGGGGTGTGCTCTTCCTCTAGTATAATTTTGTGCATGCAATAAGAAGGGCTAATGCCTCGAATATCAGCAATAGTCCATGCTATAGCCTTCCTATGTTGCTTAAGCAGTAAAATTAAATCAACCTCATGCTGTTCACTTAGCTTAGAAGAAATAATTACAGGCAGCGTATCATTATCTCCTAGATATGCATATTTGAGGTGAGTGGGTAGTGGTTTCAGTTCTAAAATAGGTGGATGCTCAATGGAGGGTTTTAACGGATTTATAGTTCTATCAGTTAAATCTATATTCATACATACATGCTGTGGTTTATCTACAGGCATATTCATTATGTCAGATACATTTAAGTCAGCTACATCTACTTGTACATATTCACTAGCATGCTTGGTTAACAGTACATGCTCTAATTGTTCTTCCATTAGTGAGTCAACAACATCCATGCTAGCACAAGACTCAGAATCAGAGGGATACCTTAAAGCTTTGTAAACACTAAATTTTACCTCTTCATCATGAACCCTCATAGTTAACTCACCTTTTTGAACATCTATGAGTGCCCTACCTGTGGCTAGAAATGGTCTACCTAGCAGGATGGGGACCTCCTTGTCTGCCTCATAGTCCAGGACAATGAAATCTGCAAGGAAAATGAATTTGTCAACTTTAACTAGAATATCCTCAATCTTACCTTCTGGATATGCAATGGATCTGTCTGCTAGTTGTAAAGTGACAGTAGTTGGACGTGCTTCTCCCATTCCCAACTGGCGGAATAGGGACAGGGGCATGAGGTTTATGCTGGCGCCCAGGTCACAAAGCGCTCTGCCCACGTGCTTGCCTCCAAGTTCTACAGGTAAGGTGAAGGAACCAGGATCCTTCTCCTTCTTGGGCAGCTTGTTCTGGAGGATGGCACTGCACTCCTCGGTGAGGTTTACTGTTTCAAACTCACCAATTATTTTTTTGTTAGTAATAATGTCCTTCAAAAACTTTACATAAGAAGGCATAGACTGTAAAACCTCTACAAAAGGAATGTTAACATGCACTTGCTTAAGTATTTCTAAAAATTTATTAAAATGAACTTCCTGTTCCTGCTTCTTCTTAAGCCTTCGAGGGTATGGAGGTGGTGGCACATATGCAGGCACGTCAGGGCGCCTTAGGATGGGTGGAGGCCTTGGAATGTCTTCTACCTCCTCAACAATTGGCTCTAGCCTGGCTCCTGATGTGCTAGTTGGTGGTGGACCTTGGCTTGGCAGAGACTCCAGTGGAGCACTAGACTCAGTGTTCTCTACTCTCTTTGGTGTGTCCTTTGTGTTGCTCACCAATGGTCTTCCACTCCTAAGTTCAATTGCTTGAACTTGCTCTTTGCCATCTCTCCTTGGTACCTCGGTGTCAGCAGGGAGTCTACCTTGGGGCCTACTTTTAAGTTCATTGGCTAATTGGCCTACTTGGTTTTCCAGGCTCCTAAGAGTAGCTTGCTGGCTCTGAAGAGTAGCGTCATTCTTAGCTATATATTCCTTGAGTAGGCTTTCTACAGAAGATCCTACAGATTGATTGTAAGGCTTTTGGTACATTGACTGGTTATGTTGGGGAGTGAAACCAGGTGTTCCACTCGGCCTTGGTTGGTTAGGATTTTGGTTAGTGTTCTGTTGGCCACCCCATGACAGGTTAGGGTGGTTTCTCCAACCAGGGTTATAGGTATTGGAGTAGGGGTTGTTCCTAGGCTGCTGCTGGCTTCCTACATAGCAGACTGAGGATGGATTCCCAGGGCAGTATTCATATGGGTGCCCTTCCCCACAGAATCCACAGATAGGTGCCTCGCCTTGATTTGGTTGGGTGCCCATTGACATGGCTGTGGCGGTATTGGCACTGGTTTGGAGATTGGCCTGAGCCATTTGCTTAACTAGGTTGGTCAGGGCATTTATTTGGGTGCTCATGGCGCTTAGAGCATCCTTGTCTTGAGCCCTAGTTGGCTCTACTGGATCGTCTGACCACCTACAATGAGATGTTGAGATCTTCTCCAAGATCTCATAAGCTTCGTTGTAACTCTTGGACAACATGGAACCTCCAGCAGATGAATTTAAAACTTGTCTGGTGCTGGGGTTGCATCCTTTAAAGAAGACTTCTATTTGGATACACCATGGAATGCCATGGTGTGGACATTTAATGAGAAGGTCTTTGAATCTTGTCCAAGCTTCGTGAAGAGACTCACTTGGAGCTTGTTTGAACTTTATGATATCATCACGAAAGGTAGAATTCCTATCAGGTGGGAAGTATTTGACTAGGAATTTTTCTGCTAAATCTGTCCAATTGCGGACAGATCCTGAGGGTAAAGAATTTAACCATGTTTTGGCTTTGTCCCTCAAAGAGTAAGGGAAAAGATATAGCCTCAGGGCTTCTTGGGAAACTCCAGGGATTAGGAAGGTGTCACTAACTCCTAAGAAGTTCCTAAGGTGGTTATGGGGGTCCTCATTTTCTATTCCAAAGAATTGCCCCACAGTGGACAACATTTGGAACATCACTGGCTTTAACTCGAATGAGTTGGCAGTGATTTCAGGACGGATTATGCTGGGGTTCAGCTCCCCAGGCATAGGTACTAAATATGAAAGGATGGCGCTATCCTTGTCATTCGCTATTTCAATGGGATTGCGAGTGACAGGCACCAGGTTTTGATTTACTCCAGCCATTTCTTCTTGAGGTAATTGCGGAGGAATTGTAGTCTCTGCAATGATTGGAGGTAAAAGGGTTTGTTTAAAGAGACGTTTCTTGGCTCTATTCCTAGCTCTAAGTAATCTCTCGGGCTCAGGGTTGAACTCTAGATCACTACTTGGAGTCTCATTCATAAACTACCCTAAATGGTACCTGAAAAAGAAATGAAGATGGATCAAATTCAATGAAAAATACTTTGATGTTTCAGACTTAACAACTTCGTTTTCACTTAAAATAAGTCCCCGGCAGCGGCGCCAAAAACTTGTTGCGTGCTCAATGTGTTAATAAAAATGATAAATAAGAGAGAGAGAGCACTCAGAACATGCAAGCATACATGATCTTATAGCAAGTAGTAAGTATATTTCATTCGTTTTCCCACAGAGACTTGTTTTTAGCTATTCTCGAAGTGTTTTTGTTAAGAAAGATGGGGTGGATTTGATGGGGTAAAATTGGTTTTTAATTATCTAAGTTGCGCTGAATATGTAAAGGAATATAACATAAACAAATTAAGGTTAAAATCAGACTCAAAGAACAAGAGATGGAATTGATAAACGAAGAAGAAAACAGCTAAACAGAATGAAAACTTAGTAGAATTGCGGGGACCGCAATGTTACCGCAATTAAACAGCAGCGAAAGTGTGTAAATGGGTGAATTGAGGGCTACTAATAACTATCCTATAGGCCTTTTTATACGATTCTCAAGCACTGGATCTACTCTCTATACATCAAACTCACTCTATCTCAAGTATCGTCCGATTCCATGCATTAGAGACTTAAGTTTACTCGACTTCAAAGTAAGGTCTTAAGCATCTTGTTAAAACAGGAGTGTTTAGTTTGTACTAGGGAAACTCCTATTCCTAGGCCGTTTCCTGATTACCATGAAAGGCTAGCATGATTATATGACTCTGAACTCTTACTCCTTCCAGAGGTTAGGAGTTCTTTGGACAAAATGGATGGCCAATCGAAATTGCCCGTGGGATGAAGCTTACATATAATCAATGTTTGAAGGCGATCCTACATGCTTGATTCACGTTTTTTAAGCCTATAGTTCTGTCATTAGCATGCCCCTAAGTGATTTAGCTACTCATGGATATATGGAGAACAGAAAGGGTAGATAAAACAGACATGCTTAGAAGAGAAATGTGTGTAAAATAGCGAGACAAAACCGTAGCAGAACAAGGTGGAAACTGTAAAATGCAGAATTGTACTTTGATTACTTTGAGTGTTTGAATGACAAAGGAAAGCTTTGAAGAAATGAATCCAAGACAGACAACAACGAAATGCAGTAAGTAAAATACTAAACTAAGAACAACAATAATCAAACTGGAAATAAGAGGAAGAACGACAGAAAAGCAGTAAAGGGTGCTGAAAAGCTTCGTGCAGTCGCCTCGAATGGAAGGGATGAGAGGTTAGCCTTGCTTGGATGAATCCAATCGAGAGAGAAGAAAAATCTTCTCTCCTTCCTATCAGATTATCGATTCCAACAGCTGAGACTCTCACTCCAACAGACGGCAAAGGAAAACAGAGAGAAATGATGGACTGCGAGAAGACTTCTGCGCTTCGAATGATGATCAAACCTCCGACTTTGGCCCCCTTTTATAGTAGTTTGCAGGTGCGTTTAGGCCAAGGAGAACCATCAATCTTCAACGTCATATATCAGAATGGATGGAGGAGAAAGAACGAATCCCTGAAATAACGGAAATTAACAGAAAAAGATCAGTCAACTTACGGTTTTCACTTGAATAATTGCGGTCACCGCAATGTTTTCGCAATTCATTCGCAATGCTCATTTTTTCATTCTTTTCCTTCGGTTTTCAACCCTTTTTCTACCTATTGTACATAAGTCCTATTTTAGCTACCTTCTTCTAATTCTCATATTAAAGCATAGGTTTAGGCTAAATGCTAACAAAAACACCTAAAAGTGTACATCTTCCTAAGCTAAATGAGTTCTAAATAAGTCACTTTCAGAGACTTAACAATTGGCCATCCATTTTGTCCAAAGAACTCCTAACCTCTGGAAGGAGTAAGAGTTCAGAGTCGTACATTCATGCTAGCCTCTCAAGGTAGCCAGAAAACGACCTAGGAATAGGCGTTTTCCTAGTACAAACCAATACTTGCTGTTATAAAAAGATGCTCTATACTCGCTGCCGGGGATTTTGTTTAGTAAAAACGAAGTTTGCTAAGTTAGAAACACAAAGTTTAAGATCGATTGGAGCTGATCTATTCTCATTTCTTTTGCAGGTACCATTGGGTTAGTTTATGAATGAGCATTCAAGTAGCGATCTAGAGTTCAACCCTGAGCCTGAGAGATTACTTAGGGCCAGAAACAGAGCCAAGAAACGTCTCTTCAAACAACCCCTTATACCTCAAAACCTTGCTGATTCAACTGAGTCATCGCAATCCCATCAAATAGAAATAGATAAAACAGTACCAAATCCAGCACCTACCATTCGCAACCCCATCGAAATAGCGAATGACAAGGATAGTGCCATTCTCTCCTACTTAGTTCCCATGCCTGGGGAGCTAAACCCAAGCATTATCCGCCCTGAAATTACTGCCAACTCATTCGAGTTAAAGCCAGTAATGTTCCAAATGTTGTCCACTGTGGGACAATTCTTTGGAGTGGAAAATGAGGACCCCCACAACCATCTAAGAAACTTCCTAGGAGTTAGTGATACCTTCCTTATCCCTGGAGTTTCCCAAGAAGCCTTGAGGCTTTACCTCTTCCCTTACTCATTAAGAGATAAAGCCAAAACGTGGTTAAACTCATTACCTTCCGGATCAGTTGTCAATTGGACAGATCTGGCTGAGAAATTCCTAGTCAAATACTTTCCACCTGATAGGAATTCAAACTTTCGTGATGACATAATTAAATTCAAACAAGCTGAAAATGAGTCTCTTCACGAAGCTTGGACAAGGTTCAAGGACCTTCTGCTTAAATGTCCACACCATGGCATCCCATGGTGTATCCAAATAGAAGTCTTTTTTAAAGGATGTAACCCCAGCACAAGGCAAGTGCTGAATTCTTCAGCTGGTGGTTCCATGCTTTCTAAAAGCTATAATGAAGCCTATGAGATCCTGGAGAAGATCTCAGCCTCTCACTGTAGGTGGTCAGATGATCCAGTAGAGCCTAGGAGAGCTCAAGACAAGGATGCTCTTAGTGCAATGAGCAACCAAATAAACGCCCTGACCAACCTAGTCAAACAAATGGCTCAAACCAATCTTCAATCCAGTGTCAACACCGTAGCAGCCATCTCAATGGGCGCACAAACAAGTCAAGGTGAGACACTGATCTGTGGATTCTGTGGGGAAGGGCACCTGTATGAATACTGCCTTGGGAATCCAGCCTCAGTCTGCCATGTTGGCAGCCAACAGCAGCCTAGGAACAACCCCTACTCTAACACTTACAATCCTGGTTGGAGGAACCACCCAAATCTTTCTTGGGGGGGCCAACAAAACACTAACCAAAGTCAAAACCAACCATGGCCGAGTGGAACACCTGGTTTCACTCCTCAAAATAACCAATCCATGTATCAAAAACCATATAACCAACCAATAGGGTCATCTGTAGAAAATCTACTTAAGGAGTACATTGCAAAGAATGATGCCACTCTACAAAGTCAGCAAGCTACCCTTAGGAGCCTAGAGAACCAAATAGGGCAATTAGCCAATGAACTAAAAAGTAGGCCCCAAGGTAGACTGCCTGCTGACACTGAGGTGCCTAGAAGGGATGGAAAAGAGCAAGTTCAAGCAATTGAACTTCGCAGTGGAAGACCATTGGTGAGCAATGATAGCTCCAAAATAGAGCTATCTTAATGTCTCTAATTCTAGCTAAAACCATGATATATATTGATTAAAATGCTTCCTTGTAGGTGATTTCATGGTGAAGAGCTCGGGAAGTCCATTGATGATTTTCGGGGCTAAAAAGGTCATTTAACATGTTTCGGGAAGTGTTCGGGTCAAAACGATAGGCCAAACGGAGCTCGGGAGCCAAAACGACCCAAAAGTGGGCTAAGAGCCGAGAGGGCAGCGCCCAAGCGCCGGCGCCCAGCGCCCAGGCGCCCAACGAACGCAGCACGCGCGCGCGCCCGCGCGCGCCGCTCGCAAGCACCGCACGCCCGCGCCCAGACGGCCAGATGCGCGCGCGCCCGCGCGCGCCGCCTCGCCTCGCGCCCGCTGTTAAGTCTCTGAAAGTGACTTATTTAGGACCCATTTAGCTTAAGAAGATGTACACATTTAGGTGTTTTTGTTAGCATTTAGCCTAAACCTATGCTTTAATATGAGAATTAGAAGAAGGTAGCTAATTTAGGACTTATGCACAATAGGTAGAAAAAGGGTTGAAAACCGAAGAAAAGAATGGAGAAATGAGCATTGCGAATGAATTGCGAAAACATTGCGGTGACCGCAATTATTCAAGTTAAAACCGTAAGTTGGCTGACATTTTTCTGTTTAGATCCGACTTTTCAGGGATTCGTTCTTTCTCCTCCATCCATTCTGATATATGACGTTGAAGACTGATGGTTCTCCTTGGCCCAAACGCACCTGCAAACTACTATAAAAGGGGGTCAAAGTCGGAGGTTCAGTCATCATTCGAAGCGCAGAAGTCTTCTCGCAGTCCACCATTTCCATCTGTTTTCCTTTGCCGTTTGTTGGAGTGAGAGTCTCAGCTTTTGGAGTCGATAATCTGATAGGAAGGAGAGAAGATTCTTCTTCTCTCTCGATTGGATTCATCCAAGCACGGCTGACTTTTCATCACCATCATTCGAGGCGACTGCCACGGAGTTTCCTAGCAAACCTTTACTGTTTTTCTGTTCTGTTCTTCTCATTTCCATTTCTGATCACTGTTGTTCTTAGTTTAGCATTTCAATTACTGCATTTCGTTGTTGTCTGCCTTGGATTCAGTTCTTTTAAAGCTTTCCTTTGTTATTCAAACACTTAAAGTAATCGAAGTACAATTCTGCATTTACAGTTTCCATCTTGTTCTGCTACGGTTTTGGCTTACTCTTTTGCACACATTCCTCTCCTAAGCATGTCTATCTTATCTACCATTTCTGTTCTCTACATATCCATGAGTAACTAAAATCACTTAGGGGCGTGCTAATGACAGAACTATAGGCTAAAAAACGTGAGTCAAGTAGTCAGTTCAACACTCGAACATTGATTGTATGTAAGCTTCATTCCACGGGCAATTTCGATTGGCCATCCATTTTGTCCAAAGAACTCCTAACCTCTGGAAGGAGTAAGAGTTCAGAGTCATATAATCATGCTAGCCTTTCATGGTAATCAGGAAACGGCCTAGGAATAGGCGTTTCCCTAGTACAAACTAAACACTCCTGTTTTAACAAGATGCTTAAGACCTTACTTTGAAGTCGAGTAAACTTGAGTCTCTAATGCATGGAATCGGACGATACTTGAGATAGAGTGAGTTTGATGTATAGAGAGTTGATCCAAAGCTTGATAATCGTAATAAACTGCCTTTAGGATAGTCATTAGTAGCCCTTAATTCACCCTTTTAATCAGTTTCGCTGCCATTTAATTGCGGATTAATTGCGGTTCTCGCAATTCTGCTAAATTGCATTCTGTGTAGCTGTTTTCTTCTTCGTTTATTGATTCCATCTCTTGTTCTTTGAGCCTGATTTTAACTTTAATTTGTTTATGGTATATTCCTTTACACATTCAGTAAAACTTAGATAATTAAAAACCAATTTTACCCCATCAAATTCATCCCATCTTTCTTAACAAATACACTTCGCGAATAGCTAAAAATGAGTCTCTGTGGAAAAAACGAATGAAATATACTTACTACTTGCTGTGAGACCATGTATGCTTGCATGTTCTAAGTGCTCTCTCTATCCTTTTGCATATTTATCTTTTCACATTGAGCACGCAACAAGTTTTTGGCGCCGCTGCCGGGGACTTATTTTAAGTGAAAACGAAGTTGTTAAGTTTGAAAAATCAAGTTTATCATTGAGTGAAACTAATCTGTTTCATTTCTTTTGCAGGTGCTATTAAGGTAGTTTATGAGTGAGCGTTCACATAGTAATTTAGAGTTCGATCCTGAACCTGAAAGATCACTTCGAGCTAGGAATAAGGCAAAGAAACGTCTCTTTAAACAACCTCCTGTACCTCAAACCACACCTGAAACTAAAGAAATGGGCGATCTAGTTCCAAATCCGGCACAAGCCATTCGCAACCCCATCGAAATAGCGAATGACAAGAATAGTGCCATTCTGTCATATCTAGTACCTATGCCTGGGGAGCTGAACCCCAGCATAATCCGTCCTGAAATCACTGCCCACTCATTCGAGTTAAAACCAGTGATGTTCCAAATGTTGTCCACTGTGGGACAATTCTTTGGAATAGAAAATGAGGACCCCCATAACCACCTTAGGAACTTCCTAGGAGTTAGTGACACATTCCTAATCCCTGGAGTTTCCCAAGAGGCCCTGAGGCTATATCTTTTCCCTTACTCTTTGAGGGACAAAGCCAAAACATGGTTAAATTCATTGCCCTCAGGATCTGTCCGCAATTGGACAGATTTAGCAGAAAAATTCCTAGTCAAATACTTCCCACCTGATAGGAATTCAACCTTTCGTGATGATATCATAAAGTTTAAACAAGCTGATAATGAGTCTCTTCACGAAGCTTGGACTAGATTCAAAGACCTTCTCATTAAATGTCCACACCATGGCATTCCATGGTGTATCCAAATAGAAGTTTTCTTTAAAGGATGCAACCCCAGCACAAGACAAGTCTTAAATTCATCTGCTGGAGGTTCCATGTTGTCCAAGAGTTACAACGAAGCTTATGAGATCTTGGAGAAGATCTCAGCATCTCACTGTAGGTGGTCGGATGATCCAGTAGAGCCAACTAGGGCTCAAGACAAGGATGCTCTAAGCGCCATGAGCACCCAAATAAATGCCCTGACCAACTTAGTCAAGCAAATGGCTCAGGCCAATCTCCAAACCAGTGCCAATACCGCCACAGCCATGTCAATGGGCACTCAACCAAATCAAGGCGAGGCACCTATCTGTGGATTCTGTGGGGAAGGGCACCCTTATGAATACTGCCCTGGGAATCCATCCTCAGTCTGCTATGTAGGAAGTCAGCAGCAGCCTAGGAATAACCCCTACTCCAACACCTATAACCCTGGTTGGAGAAACCACCCTAACCTGTCATGGGGTGGCCAACAAAACACTAACCCAAATTCTAACCAACCTAGACCGAGTGGAACACCTGGTTTCACTCCTCAACATAACCAGTCAATGTACCAAAAACCTTATAATCAACCTGTAGGATCTTCTGTAGAAAACCTACTCAAGGAGTATATCGCTAAGAATGATGCTACTCTTCAGAGCCAGCAAGCTACTCTTAGGAGCCTGGAAAACCAGATAGGCCAGTTAGCCAACGAACTTAAAAGTAGGCCCCAAGGTAGACTCCCTGCTGATACCGAGGTACCAAGGAGAGATGGCAAAGAACAAGTTCAAGCCATTGAACTTAGGAGTGGAAGACCATTGGTGAGCAACACAAAGGACACACCAAAGAGAGTAGAGAACACTGAGTCTAGTGCTCCACTGGAGTCTCTGCCAAGCCAAGGTCCACCACCAACTAGCACATCAGGAGCCAGGCTAGAGCCAATTGTAGAGGACGTAGAAGAAATTCCAAGGCCTCCACCTATCTTAAGGCGCCCTGACGTGCCTGCATATGTGCCACCACCTCCTTATCCTCGAAGGCTTAAGAAGAAGCAGGAACAGGAAGTTCATTTTAATAAATTCTTAGAAATACTTAAGCAAGTGCATGTTAACATTCCTTTTGTAGAGGTTTTACAGTCTATGCCTTCATATGTAAAGTTTTTGAAGGACATTATTACTAACAAAAAAATAATTGGTGAGTTTGAAACAGTAAACCTCACCGAGGAGTGCAGTGCCATCCTCCAAAACAAGCTGCCCAAGAAGGAGAAGGATCCTGGTTCCTTCACCCTACCTGTAGAACTTGGAGGCAAGCATGTGGGCAGAGCGCTTTGTGACCTGGGCGCCAGCATAAATCTCATGCCCCTGTCCCTATTTCGCCAGTTGGGAATGGGAGAAGCACGTCCAACCACAGTCACTTTACAACTAGCAGACAGATCCATTGCATATCCAGAAGGTAAGATTGAGGATATTCTAGTTAAAGTTGACAAATTTATTTTCCTTGCAGATTTCATTGTCCTGGACTATGAGGCAGACAAGGAGGTTCCCATCCTGTTAGGTAGACCATTTCTAGCCACAGGTAGGGCACTAATAGACGTGCAAAAAGGTGAGTTAACTATGAGGGTTCATGAAGAAGAGGTAAAATTTAGTGTTTACAAAGCTTTAAGGTATCCCTCTGATTCTGAGTCTTGTGCTAGCATTGATGTTGTTGACTCACTAATGGAAGAACAATTAGAGCATGTATTATTAACCAAGCATGCTAACGAATATGTAGGATTAGATGTAGATGATCTAAATGTATCTGACATAATGAATATGCCTGTAGATAGACCTCAGCATGTATGTATGACTATAGATTTAACTGATAGAACTGTAAATCCGTTAAAGCCCTCCATTGAGCATCCACCTGTTTTAGAACTGAAACCACTACCAACTCACCTCAAATATGCATATCTGGGAGATAATGATACGCTGCCTGTAATTATTTCTTCTAAGCTAAGTGAACAGCATGAGGTTGATTTAATTTTACTGCTTAAGCAACATAGGAAGGCTATAGCATGGACTATTGCTGATATTCGAGGCATTAGCCCTTCTTATTGCATGCATAAAATCATACTAGAGGAAGAGCACACACCTAAGGTAGATCACCAGCGTAGGTTAAACCCCTCTATGAAAGAGGTAGTGAAGAAAGAAATAATAAAATGGTTAGATGCAGGAGTGATTTTCCCCATAGCTAGTAGCCAGTGGGTGAGCCACATCCAATGTGTACCTAAAAAGGGGGGAATAACTGTGGTAGTCAATGAGAACAACGAACTGATTCCAACAAGGACTGTCACAGGGTGGAGAGTGTGTATGGATTACAGAAAGTTAAATAAAGAAACTAAAAAAGACCATTTCCCTCTACCATTCATTGACCAGATGTTAGACAGAATAGCTGGTAGAGCCTACTATTGTTTTTTAGATGGGTACTCTGGCTATAATCAAATCACTATAGACCCTAAGGATCAAGAGAAGACCACCTTCACTTGCCCTTTTGGAACGTTTGCCTTCCGCAGAATGCCTTTTGGCTTATGCAATGCACCGGCAACTTTCCAAAGGTGCATGATGGCAATCTTCTCTGAGTTGGATGAGTCCATAATAGAAATATTCATGGATGACTTCTCAGTCTTTGGGGACTCATTTAAAACCTGTCTAGAGAACCTAGGACAAGTCCTGGCTAGGTGTGAAGAGACCAACCTAGTCCTAAATTGGGAAAAGTGCCATTTTATGGTAGATGAAGGGATTGTCTTAGGACATAGAGTGTCAAGGGCAGGTGTGGAAGTGGATAGGGCAAAAATAGAGGTCATAGAGAAGTTGGTAGAGCCCCAGAATGTCAAGGCCATTAGGAGTTTCTTAGGGCATGCTGGCTTCTATAGAAGGTTCATCAAAGACTTTTCTAAGATAGCCAAGCCTCTATGTGAGCTACTGGAGCTAGGTAGGCCATTCATCTTCTCTAAGGAATGTGTATTAGCTTGGAAAACCCTTAAGGAAGCACTGGTCACAGCACCAATCATAGTGGGACCAAATTGGGATCTCCCATTTGAGATGCTATGTGATGCCAGTGACTATGCTGTAGGAGTCATGTTAGGACAGAAGATTGACAAGCTCACACATCCTGTCTATTATGCTAGTAAAACCTTGAATGAGGCTCAATGTAACTATACAACTACAGAGAAGGAGATGCTTGCTGTAGTATTTGCTTGTGAAAAATTTAGGAACTATATTGTAGGAACTAGGACCATTGTATATACTGACCATTCTGCTTTAAAATATCTTATGAGGAAGGCTGATGCTAAGCCTAGATTGATTAGATGGGTGTTATTGCTGCAGGAATTCGATTTGGACATTCGGGACAAGAAGGGATGTGAAAACGTGGTTGCAGATCACCTGTCTCGATTGCAGCACAATTGCGAAAAAATTGCGGACCCCGCAATTACTGATGCTTTTATAGATGAACATATCTTTGCTTTGACTCATCGTGATAACGATGAGGAACCTTGGTTTGCTGACATTGCTAACTTCCGTGCATCACAGGTATTACCAGTGTTCAAGGGAGGACAAGAAAAGAAGAGGTTCCTCCATGAAGCAAGGAAATTCATCTGGGATGACCCCATACTTTATAGAACCTGTGCTGATGGGTTGTTGAGGAAGTGTGTTTCAGCTGCTGAAGCAAAGTCTGTGCTGCAGCACTGTCACTCATCTCCTTACGGTGGGCACTTTGGTGGTCAAAGAACAGCTGCTAAAGTATTTCAGAGTGGCTACTACTGGCCAACAATCTTCAAGGACGCCCACAACTATGCCCACAACTGTGACGAATGCCAAAGGACAGGTAACCTCAGTCGCAAGGATGAGATGCCCCTCACCTACATCTTAGAGTTGGAGCTCTTCGATGTGTGGGGCATTGATTTCATGGGACCCTTCCCTCCATCATCAGGTAACCTGTACATCTTAGTAGCAGTAGACTACGTGTCAAAGTGGGTAGAAGCTAAAGCATGTCCTAATAATGATGCTAAAACAGTCACTAGCTTCTTGCATAGGCACATTTTCACTAGATTTGGGGCTCCTCGTGCTATCATTAGTGATGAGGGGTCACATTTCATTAATAAGGCTATGGAGAAAATATTGGCTAAGTATAACATCAGACATAGGGTAGCTACTCCCTACCACCCACACTCAAATGGTCAAGCTGAAATTTCCAATAGGGAGATAAAGAACATCCTAGAAAAGGTAGTTAAACCTAATAGAAAAGACTGGTCATTTAAGCTTGAGGATGCACTTTGGGCTTATAGAACAGCATATAAGACACCTCTAGGAATGTCTCCCTATAGGTTGGTGTATGGCAAGGCTTGCCACTTGCCACTTGAGTTGGAAAACAAGGCATTTTGGGCCATGAAAGAACTAAATTTTTGTGTGAAGGATGCGGGGACATTAAGATCTTTGCAGCTACATGAACTTGATGAGCTTAGGCATATGGCCTATGAGAATGCCAAAATGTACAAGGAAAAGACAAAAATATGGCACGACAGTAGACTCAGGATCAAAGACTTTAGGAAGGGCCAACTTGTACTGTTATTTAACTCACGATTAAAACTATTTCCAGGCAAACTAAAGTCTAGATGGTCCGGTCCATTTATTATTACTAATGTCTTTGTTCATGGTGCCATAGAAATTAAAAACTTGCAGCAAGGACAGCCATTTATGGTCAACGGTGCTAGGTTGAAGCACTACTATGAGGAAGGAGATGTGAAGACTCTCTCGGCCTTCCTCTTGACTGAAGCATGACAAAGAGAACGAGAGAGAACGAGTGGTTACTGTGCTCGTTTAGTCAAGGCCAATGCCTTAGTTTATTTTTACTGTTTTTTCGCTTATCGTTTGTACGTTTTGTGATGTGTTTTTAATTACGTGTTTAATGTTTGTTTTGTTTGCTTTTGCAAGGAATCGAAAGAGGGGATCAAGGAGAGTAAATCAGGCTTTAAAACTCGAGAAACGGTTGAGCCAAATAAAAGATACGGACGAGCAAAGTTGGAGATTTCGATGAAAAGATATCCCTACAATTGCGCAAAAATTGCTGGATCCGCAAAAAGAGCCGTTGGGATTTTTTCCGTTTTATTTATAGCCGTTAGAACGCGCTCGTTGATACGATTCTCTCATTCTTTGATCTCCAAGATTTCTGCGATTCTCTCCATCTCTGATTCTTCTCTCAAGATCTTCAAGACTCGACAATGGTTTCCACTAGGGCTGAAAGATCCGCAGCCAAGAAGAAGGCCGATGACGCAGCTGAAGCGGCTGCGAGGGAAGCGCTTCTCACCCTCGCTGATGAAGGTGCTGTACGCACTGGCCGCCTTTCCAAGCTTCCTATTCGTAGGAAGAAGTGGAGGGTGGTCACTGAGATCCCTGCTGGCCCATCTGAGCCAGTGGGCACGCCAAAGAAACGCCGGTGGACTGTCACGACTGCTGCCGAACCAAGCACCGCCAAGACTCCCTCTGTGGAGAGTCAAGAAACTAATCGTGCAGCCCACGAGTCAGCCAAAGAAGGTTCGTCGCCGTCTGTGTCACCTGCGCGCAGTCCCCTCTCGTCTGAACCAGTGCCAAGCGCATAATCGTCACCGCCTGCACAGAGCTTCGAGTTGTCTCCAGCACCTCAGAGTTCTGATCCGCCACTTGCAGCAGCGCAGAGTCCTGAACTGCCATCGTCGCCACTGAGTTCTGCGCATATACCATCAGCAGAACACACTCCCACGCCATCGCACAAGGCTCCACAGCCTGATCCTGAATTCCCATATGGGGATTATCAGGAGTCCACGCAAGGCAGTGGAGATACTGGGGAAGAAGAAGTCTTCTCTCCTATGAGGGAAGACAGCCCTGCCGAGCCTGCACAGCAGGACGATTCTATGGAAGAAACGTTGGGGGCATGCTTCCCACAACTCAACACCAAGGCCAGGCTCAAGAAACAGAAGAAGGCCAGAATTGATAAGGCCAAGAAGTCAAAGAAAAAGAAGGCCAAGAAGGTGCCATCGACGGACAAGGAGAGTGCTGAGCCTTCGCTCAAACGCCTCAAGGTGGAGGCTGCTGCATCATCCAAACCAGCAGATAAGGGGAAGGCTAAACTCTACCCTGAAGACGAACCTCCGTCAGTGAGGTATGTCTCATCTGATGCGGAATCCAGGGGTGTTGAGCTAAGGAAGCGGGACCTATTGCACGAGAAGGGATTCCTTGATCGACTTGCTGACCTGCCGCAGTTCCTGCGCGCAGGGGTGCTCAACCATGGCTGGGAGGAATTCTGCAGACCTCCCAATCCAGCCTACACGAGCATGGTGTACGATTTCTACGCCAATGTGCTCAGCCCTGAGGATGGCCTATCTGTGGTCAGAGGGGTGGAAGTTGATTTCTCAGCCAAGGCCATCAATGAAGCCTTTGGTCTCAAGGGCCAAGCGCACACAGATTATGCACGGATAGTAGATGAGCCGACCGAGGCTGTGCTAGAAGAGGCCATTCGCACAATTGGCCAGCCTGAAGCCTCTTGGACAGTGTCACGCAATGGGCGGCACACTCTCATGAGTGCCAACCTCACGGCTAAGGCAGCTGTGTGGTTTTCATTCGTCAGAAGAAGACTCTCCCCAGTGACTCATGAGACTACAATTAACCAGAGCCGTTCGCTGCTGGTTTATGCTATAATGCGAGGTCTCACGATCAACGTGGGAGAAGTCATCGCTGCTGCCATAGCTGAGTGTGCTAAAAAGGGTAAGGGGCCATTATTTTTCCCCAACACTATAACAAAATTGTGTTTGCTTGCAGGGGTTCCCACCGAGCGCTTGGAGCAGCAGCTGCCTTACACAGGCCATTTGGAGTTGCCTGCACACCTAAGGCTGAGAAGAAAGGGCAACATGGAATTTGAGTTGGATAGGCTGGCTGCTGAACAGTCCCTATCCATGGCCTGCTTGATGGACATGCAGAGGAGAATGGCTCAATGGGCCAACTATGCGCAGGCGAGGGACAGAGAAGTTGCAGACCAGTTGGGGTGCATCTTCCCAGACTTCCCCACCAACCTCCTAACTCCATGGGTGCCCCCACGACCAAGGCAACCAGATGAGGATGATGAGAATTGAGTGCTGGTTTGAAGTGCACTAAAGGGAGTATTACTGATCCCTTAAGAAAAACAAAACAATTTTCCTGCTTTTTGATAGAACCATGTATAGTATGCTGTTTTGTATTTAATTTTTGATCTGTTTTTCATGTTTAGTTTTATGTTTTTTCTTTTGCTTAGTCTAGTCTGATGTTAGCTGATTAGGTAGGATAGTTTAGTTTTATTTTTAGGATGCATGAGTAACGGGAAAAAGCATGCTAGGGGCCTGAATCAATGTTAAATCTGCCCAGATTGAATTGCGAAATAATTGCGGTTCCCGCAATTTTTGTGACTGGTTGCATGTTTTGGACTGTCTGTTTAGTTAGGCTGTGATCTGTTAAATTCGATCTTTTGCTGCTAGCATGACTACCTTATATAGCTGATCTTGAAGCATGCTGGATGAGTGTCATAGGACACCCTTTGATAGTTTAAATTTGCCTCTGAATAGTGCTCAGCATGCATAAACCATAAGTCCTTAAACCTGTCTGTTATGTTCAAATTTTCTGCTGCTGGGATAGTTGCTTCTAGAATGTTTTGCCTATGCCTAGGATGTTTAGATTCTCTTTGTTTTACTTTAGACTAGATGCTTCTAGGACAAGTTTGGGGGTGTGCCACCTCAAACACTCATTGGGGACAATGAGTAGTTGAAGTTTGGGGGAGGCCACCCTAGGCCTAGGAACATTCCTCTCTCCCTTAGAAACATAAGCATTCTTCTTCTCCTTTTTAAAAAAAAAAATGATGAACAAAATGAAAAAAAGAACAAAGGAGAGGCTCCACCTAAGAAAAAAAAAGAAGAGAAAAATATAGGGAAGAAGAATGTATACCTAGGAGTTATAACTTTGTGGCTTAGATGTCCTATTTAAAAAGAACTCTGATCCTCAAAGTAGCTAAGCACAGAAGTTATAACTTGTAGGGTTGTTTTAGGGAGATGAGTGTTGATCCAATGTAGTGATGCCAGGGTTTAGGTTGTTCTCTAAAAGTACTACTGTCACTGTTAATACTAAGACTGGCATGACTCTAAGGAATCCTAGACACATTAAAAATAAGCTAGAAGCATGTACTGAGTCTAGAGTAAAGCTTGGTAGAATTTGAAACCTTAGGGATAATAGCATGATATCATAAAAGTAGTTAGATCAGTAGTAGGGGGTTAACAAAAGCAGTGGGTATAGTAGGCAGGTGAAGTCAGAAGA
Source organism: Herpetospermum pedunculosum (assembly GCA_028017165.1). Taxonomy (NCBI): domain Eukaryota; kingdom Viridiplantae; phylum Streptophyta; class Magnoliopsida; order Cucurbitales; family Cucurbitaceae; genus Herpetospermum; species Herpetospermum pedunculosum. The sequence continues at coordinate 21,178,455 of CM051528.1, forward strand.
AGCTAGACAAGAGGTTAGTTCTAAACTTAGAAGTGTGTCACAGGACAGCATTGCTATAGACAAGAATATAAGGGAGTTAGTGAGTAGTTAAAGAAGAAGAAACAGCAGCCTAAGTAAGTCCTTAGTATGCTTGAGGACAAGCAAAGCCTTAAGTTTGGGGGTGTGTTAAGTCTCTGAAAGTGACTTATTTAGGACCCATTTAGCTTAAGAAGATGTACACATTTAGGTGTTTTTGTTAGCATTTAGCCTAAACCTATGCTTTAATATGAGAATTAGAAGAAGGTAGCTAATTTAGGACTTATGCACAATAGGTAGAAAAAGGGTTGAAAACCGAAGAAAAGAATGGAGAAATGAGCATTGCGAATGAATTGCGAAAACATTGCGGTGACCGCAATTATTCAAGTTAAAACCGTAAGTTGGCTGACATTTTTCTGTTTAGATCCGACTTTTCAGGGATTCGTTCTTTCTCCTCCATCCATTCTGATATATGACGTTGAAGACTGATGGTTCTCCTTGGCCCAAACGCACCTGCAAACTACTATAAAAGGGGGTCAAAGTCGGAGGTTCAGTCATCATTCGAAGCGCAGAAGTCTTCTCGCAGTCCACCATTTCCATCTGTTTTCCTTTGCCGTTTGTTGGAGTGAGAGTCTCAGCTTTTGGAGTCGATAATCTGATAGGAAGGAGAGAAGATTCTTCTTCTCTCTCGATTGGATTCATCCAAGCACGGCTGACTTTTCATCACCATCATTCGAGGCGACTGCCACGGAGTTTCCTAGCAAACCTTTACTGTTTTTCTGTTCTGTTCTTCTCATTTCCATTTCTGATCACTGTTGTTCTTAGTTTAGCATTTCAATTACTGCATTTCGTTGTTGTCTGCCTTGGATTCAGTTCTTTTAAAGCTTTCCTTTGTTATTCAAACACTTAAAGTAATCGAAGTACAATTCTGCATTTACAGTTTCCATCTTGTTCTGCTACGGTTTTGGCTTACTCTTTTGCACACATTCCTCTCCTAAGCATGTCTATCTTATCTACCATTTCTGTTCTCTACATATCCATGAGTAACTAAAATCACTTAGGGGCGTGCTAATGACAGAACTATAGGCTAAAAAACGTGAGTCAAGTAGTCAGTTCAACACTCGAACATTGATTGTATGTAAGCTTCATTCCACGGGCAATTTCGATTGGCCATCCATTTTGTCCAAAGAACTCCTAACCTCTGGAAGGAGTAAGAGTTCAGAGTCATATAATCATGCTAGCCTTTCATGGTAATCAGGAAACGGCCTAGGAATAGGCGTTTCCCTAGTACAAACTAAACACTCCTGTTTTAACAAGATGCTTAAGACCTTACTTTGAAGTCGAGTAAACTTGAGTCTCTAATGCATGGAATCGGACGATACTTGAGATAGAGTGAGTTTGATGTATAGAGAGTTGATCCAAAGCTTGATAATCGTAATAAACTGCCTTTAGGATAGTCATTAGTAGCCCTTAATTCACCCTTTTAATCAGTTTCGCTGCCATTTAATTGCGGATTAATTGCGGTTCTCGCAATTCTGCTAAATTGCATTCTGTGTAGCTGTTTTCTTCTTCGTTTATTGATTCCATCTCTTGTTCTTTGAGCCTGATTTTAACTTTAATTTGTTTATGGTATATTCCTTTACACATTCAGTAAAACTTAGATAATTAAAAACCAATTTTACCCCATCAAATTCATCCCATCTTTCTTAACAAATACACTTCGCGAATAGCTAAAAATGAGTCTCTGTGGAAAAAACGAATGAAATATACTTACTACTTGCTGTGAGACCATGTATGCTTGCATGTTCTAAGTGCTCTCTCTATCCTTTTGCATATTTATCTTTTCACATTGAGCACGCAACACCCGCGCGCCAGCCCGCTCCGCCTCGCCCATGTCCGCGCGCGCCCGCGCGCCTCGCCCGTGTCCGCCTCGCCCGCGCGCCCGTCATTGAAGATCTGCGTGCGCCCCAGCGTCTAGACGCTAGCTCGACGCTGCCCCGACAATTCCCCAAGATAGACGTGCATCAGCGTCGAGCGCGCGTCTCAACGCTCGCTCAACGCCGACAGCGTCGAGACGCTGGCCGAGCGTCTCGACGCCCCGAAGTCTGAAGCGTGATTCTGGAGTTCCACCCGAGAGCAAGCGTCGAGCGCAAGCGTCTCGACGCTCGCTCGACGCCGCCCCGCGCGCGCGCGCCTGCCAACTTAGGGCACAGCGTCGAGACGCTGGCCTAGCGTCTCGACGCTCCGAGCTTAAAAACCGTGAAACCTTCTTTTTTGCAGCCACTTTTTCATTCTCCTTCTTCCTCAAGCTTCTCCTCTCGGGTCTAGGGCAAAATTCCGCCATTTTTGTACTTCTTCTCCTTCTTTGTGCATGATTTCAAGCTCTTCCATGGGAGATTGGATTAATCCAACCTCCATGGAAGGCTAAACCAAGGTTAGTGTTTAATTTTGGGTTTGGATTTGTAAATTATGGATGTTTGGGGAGATTTTCCCCTTTGTGAATGTTAAGCCATTTAGCTTGTTAATGCATCTTCTTGCTTGTTCTTCATCCATATCTAGCATGTGTAGCTAAATTAGCTTGACAATCTAATTCCTATGCATGATAGAGGGCTAAAGGTTGGGACGTATAATTGCCTATACCGCTAGGTAGCACGGGTCTAAGCATGGCTAATTAGTTCGGCCCAAAGTGACATTGGTAAACTGAGTTAATTAACGTTTTCATGTTAGGCTTAAGGCAAGAGAGAAATCGGTTTAGTCTTAGGATTAGACCGTCGCAATGTTCCCGTCACTAGCACGTAATCAATTTAGGGGTCGCTACCTTGGATAGATTATTGGCTAAGTTTAATTAGAATTGCACGCTTCTAATTAATTCTTTGGGTCATTTGAGTTAGGAATAACTAAATGAATTGTGTGCATGAATTAGCTAACGCGTAAACCGTATCAATGATCCGAACATCCATAACGAGCAATTCCATTTCTCGAAGTTAAGCACAACCGTTTACTTTTTGCACGTTGTTAATTTTCCGTTAGCATAATTAGGAGCTCCCTTCCCCCAAAACCAAATTACCATTCTTTAATTTGTGCATCCTTTTATTTCTAGCAAATTAGACTTAGTTAGATTGAATTTCTTATTTCCCTATGGATCGACCCCGTTGCCACTTAGCTACAAATAGCTCGGTGTATTCGGGTTTATAAATTGTATTTTGGCAAGCCTCGACAGCTTGAATTTGGAGTACCCCAAAAGTACCTCTACCAAAATTGGCGCCGTTGCCGGGGAATTAATTAATTTAATTTAGTTAAGTTTAGTTTGTTGGTTTTAAAAAATTTCTTTACTTTTTGTACAGTTTAATTGTTTTGTATTATTTTACGCGTTTTTGTTTGAGTTTTTGGAGCGCAGTCATTCTTTGAAAATTCAAAAGAAGCGCCAAGATGGAGGTCGTGGGTAATTATGAGCATCAAAGAACCTTGAGGGAGCTTGCATCATCTGAGCTAGGCCGGAACACATCGAGTATCTCGTATCCGGTAGCTACAGGTAATTTTGAACTTACAGCTGGTCTGATTAACTTATTACCTTCTTTTTGTGGTAATACAGATGAGGATCCCGTCAGACACCTCAAGGCATTCCAGATGGTGTGTGCGTCATTCAGAACCGATGACATCACCGCAGATCAACTCCATCTCAGGACTTTTCCCTTCACCTTGAAGGAGAAGGCGAGAGACTGGATACTTTACCTACCGACCGGATCCATCACGACTTGGAAGGAGTTGAATAGGGCGTTTTTAGAAAGGTATTTTCCTGCGAAAAAGGCCGCCGCCCTCAGAAAGGAGATATTGAAAATTGAGCAAGGAGCTGAAGAGAGCGTTCTTGAGTGCTGGGAGAGGTTTGGTCGATTATGCGAGGATTGCCCCAATCATCAAATAGCCGAACAGTCCCTCATTCAGAGTTTTTACTACGGTTTGCTTCCCCAAGGGCAGCAGATGATAGACGCCGCTAGTGGAGGCTCGCTCATGGATAAGACACCCACCGAAGCTAGAGCTTTAATTTCCAACGTAGCTAGAAGCTTGGAATGGGGTGCAGATAAAGACAAGGAGAATGCTCGCCTGAGAAGGGACGTGGACGAGCTTAAGGCTCAACTTTTTGAAGTAAGTAGTGCTATTCTTGCTTTGAAAAATAACTCACAGCCCCGTCTTTCTGTTTCAGGTAGATCCTTGGAAGAAATGCTTGAATCACAACATAAGGAAACTCGAGAGCAGTTTCAAACTCTGAGCGATGCAGTGATCCAAGTGAGTATGAGGTTGACAGTGATTGAGCACCAGAACGCGGAGAGCGCTAGTTCATGATGAGGAGGTTAAGTTTTTTGTCTTTAAAGCCCTAAGGTATCCTTCTGACTCTGAATCTTGTGCATGTATGGATATAGTAGATTCACTGATGGAAGAACAACTTGAGCATGAACTACTGATTAAGCATGCCAATGATTATGTACAACTAGATGTAACTGACTTAAATATTTCTGAAATAATGGATATACATGTGGATAAACCTCAACATGTTTGTATGACTAGTGACTTGACTGAAAGATCCATGAATCCATTGAAACCATCCATTGAGCATCCACCTATCTTAGAATTAAAACCACTGCCTGATCATCTTAAGTATGCATATCTTGGAAATGATGATACTTTGCCTGTTATTATTTCGTCCAAATTGAGGGAAAAGCATGAAATTGAGCTAATATTATTGCTTAAGCAACATAAAAAGGCTATTGCATGGACGATTGCTGACATTAGAGGTATTAGCCCTTCTTACTGCATGCATAAGATAATATTGGAAGAAGAACATACACCCCGAGTAGATCACCAACGTAGGTTGAACCCCTCCATGAAGGAGGTAGTTAAAAAAGAGATAATAAAGTGGTTAGATGCAGGTGTAATCTTCCCTATAGCCAACAATCAGTGGGTGAGTCCAATTCAATGTGTACCTAAGAAGGGGGGGGATAACGGTAGTAGTGAATGAGAGTAATGAACTAATTCCAACTAGAACTATTACAGGATGGAGAGTCTGTATGGACTATAGAAAATTAAATAAAGAAACAAAAAAGGATCACTTTCCCTTACCGTTTATAGATCAGATGTTAGATAGGATAGCTGGCCGAGCCTACTATTGCTTTCTAGATGGTTATTCTGGATATAACCAAATCACCATAGACCCTGTGGACCAGGAGAAAACCACCTTCACATGTCCCTTTGGAACGTTTGTTTTTCGCAGAATGCCTTTTGGCTTATGCAATGCACCAACAACTTTCCAAAGGTGCATGTTGGCTATTTTCTCTGACTTAGATGAATCCATGATAGAGATATTTATGGATGACTTCTCAGTCTGTGGTGATTCTTTTACAAACTGTTTAGAGAACTTAGGACAAGTCCTAGCTAGGTGTGAGGAGACCAACCTAGTCCTTAATAGGGAGAAATGCCACTTTATGGTGGAAGAAGGGATAGTCCTGGGTCATAGAGTGTCTAGGGCAGGAGTAGAGGTCGATAGGGCCAAGATTGAGATAATAGAGAAGCTAGTGGAACCTCAGAATGTAAAAGCTATTAGAAGTTTCTTAGGACACGCAGGTTTCTAGAGAAGGTTCATTAAAAACTTTTCAAAAATTTCTAAGCCTTTGTGTGAACTTTTAGAGCTAAATAAACCCTTCATCTTCTCAAAAGAATGTTTCTTGGCTTGGACAACCCTTAAGGAAGCATTAGTCAAAGCACCTATTATAGTAGGACCAAATTGGGATCTCCCATTTGAGATGTTATGTGATGCGAGTGACTATGCAGTAGGGGTTATGCTAGGACAAAAGATTGACAAACTAACACATCCTGTATACTATGCTAGTAAGACACTGAATGAGGCACAATGTAATTACACAACCATGGAGAAGGAAATGCTAGCTGTAGTATTTGCCTGTGAGAAGTTTAGGAATTACATTGTAGGCACTAGGACCATTGTGTATACTGATCATTCTGCACTAAAATACCTTATGAGGAAGGCTGATGCTAAGCCTCGGTTAATTAGATGGGTATTATTGCTGCAAGAGTTTGATCTAGACATTAGAGATAAGAAAGGATGCGAAAATGTAGTTGCAGATCATCTTTCTAGATTGCGACATAATTGCGATAAAGTTGCGGAAACCGCAATTTCTGATGCTTTTATCGATGAGCATGTCTTTGTATTAGCACATCGTGATAACGATGAGGAACCTTGGTTTGCTGATATTGCTAACTTCCTTGCCTCGCAGGTACTACCAACTTTCAAGGGAGGACAAGAAAAGAAGAGGTTCCTACATGAAGCTAGGAAGTTCATCTGGGACGACCCTACACTCTACAAGACATGTGCAGATGGTTTACTGAGGAAGTGTGTGTCAGCTGCTGAAGCGAAGTCTGTGCTGCAGCACTGCCATACATCTCCCTATGGTGGATACTTTGGTGGCCAAAGAACAGCTGCAAAGGTGTTCCAGAGTGGCTACTATTGGCCTACGATCTTCAAAGATGCCCACGACCATGCACACAGCTGCAATGAATGCCAAAGAACAGGTAACCTTAGTCGGAAGGATGAGATGCCTCTCACTTACATCCTAGAGTTGGAGCTCTTTGATGTGTGGGGCATTGACTTCATGGGACCATTTCCCCCATCAGCAGGTAACCTCTATATACTTGTAGCTGTAGACTATGTATCTAAATGGGTAGAAGCCATAGCATGTCCAACAAATGATGCCAAAATAGTCATTAAGTTCCTTAATAGACATATCTTTACTAGGTTTGGTACACCCCGTGCGATAATTAGTGATGAAGGGACTCACTTCATTAATAAAGCTATGGAAAAAGTGTTGGCTAAGTACAATGTTAGACATAGAGTAGCCACCCCGTATCACCCACATTCGAATGGTCAAGCTGAAATATCAAATAGGGAGATTAAAAACATACTTGAAAAAGTGGTCAAACCCAATAGAAAAGATTGGTCGTTTAAATTAGAGGATGCACTTTGGGCATATAGGACTGCATATAAGACACGCCTAGGTATGTCTCCTTATAGACTTGTGTATGGCAAAGCATGTCACTTACCATTCGAATTGGAAATCAAAGCATTTTGGGCCTTGAAAGAACTAAATTATTGCGTGACCGATGCGGGAACATTGCGGTCTCTGCAATTACACGAGCTTGATGAGCTGAGACATATGTCCTATGAAAATGCCAAAATGTATAAAGAAAAAACTAAAATTTGGCATGATAGTAGACTTAGGATTAAGGACTTTAAGAAAGGCCAGCATGTCTTGTTATTTAACTCAAGGTTGAGATTATTTCCAGGCAAACTTAAGTTCAGATGGTCAGGTCCTTTTGTTATAACTAACGTGTTTGTTCATGGTGCAATTGAGATTAGGAACCTGCAGAATGGGCAACCGTTTATGGTCAATGGTGCACGTTTGAAGCATTACTACGAGGAAGGAGATGTGAAGACTCTCTCGGCCTTCCTCTTATCTGAAGCTTGAAAATAAAACCGAGATAGGACAAGTGATTACTGTGCTCGTCCATGCGAGGCTATGCCTTAGTTTTTTTTTATTGTTTTGAATTTCTTCGGCTGTTATTTTTGTATGTTTGTTACGTCTCAGAAAGTGACCTTTTTAGGACTTAATTATCTTAGAAAGATGTTCACTCTTAGGTGTTTTTGATAGCATTTAGCCTAAACCTATGCTTAAATATGAGAATTAGAAGAAGGTAGTTAAATTAGGACTTAAGTACAATAGGAAAGAAAAGGGTTGAAAACCGAAGGAAAAGAATGAAAAACAAGCATTGCGACAGCATTGCGGAAACATTGCTGAAACCGCAATGTTTCAAGTGAAAACCGTAAGTTGACTGATCTTTTTCTGTTAATTTCCGTTATTTCAGGGATCCGTTCTTTCTCCTCCATCCATTCTGAAGTACGGCGTTGAAGATTGATGGTTCTCCTTGGCCCAAACGCACCTGCAGATTGCTATAAAAGGGGGTCAAAGTCGAGGGTTCAAACATCATCCGAAAGCGTAGAAGTCTTCTCGCAGCTCCATCTTTTCTCCTGTCGTTCTTCTCCGTCTGTTGGCTTGAGAGTTTCAGCTGTTGGAATCGACAATCTGATAGGATCTTCTCTCCTGATTGGATTCATCCAAGCAAGGCTATTCTTTCATCCCCTTCAGCCGAGGCACCCGCAACTAGGCGTTCACGCTCGTTTTTATGCTTTCTGTCTTTCATTTTCCATTTCCAACTATGTTCTGTTGTTGTTTCATTTCCAGTAGCTAGTTTATTTCATTTCGTTGCTGTCTGTCTTTATATTATTCGATTTAAGCTTCCTTTTGTTCAGTCCAACATTCAAGTAATCAAAGCATAGTTATTAATTCACAAGGTTCTCATCTCTTGCTGCCACTGTTTTTCCTTGCTATTTTCAGTTTATTTCTCTCCTAAGCATGTCTCTTTCGTTGCTTATTTCTGTTCTCCCCATATCCATGAGTAACTAAATCACTTAGGGGCATGCTAATGACAATACTATAGGCTAAAAAACGTGAACCAAGCATGTAGGATAGCTCTCGAAGCATTGATTGTATGTAAGCTTCATCCCACGGGCAATTTCGATTGGCCATCCATTTTGTCCAAAGAACTCCTAACCTCTGGAAGGAGTAAGAGTTCAGAGTCATACTATCATGCTAGCCTTTCAAGGTAGCCAGGAAACGGCCTAGGAATAGGCGTTTCCCTAGTACAAACCATATTCTTCTGCCTTAACAAGATGCTTAAGACCTTACTTGGACATGAGTAAACTAAAGAATCTAATGCATGAAATCGGAAGATACATGAGAATGAGATAGTTTGATGCATAGTGAGTTGATCCAGTGCTTGAGAATCGTATGAAAAAGCCTATAGGATAGTCGTTAGTAGCCCTTAATTCATCATTTTACACACTTTCGTTGTTAATTAAATTGCGGTAGAATTGCTGTTTCCGCAATTCTGCTAAAGTTACAATTCTGTCTAGCCATTTTTGTCTTCATTTATTAGTCTCGTCTCTTTTCGTTTGTGTTTAGCTTTAACTTGCACTTGTTTATGTTGCTACCCTCTACGTATTCAGTAGGAAATAGACAATTTAAAACCAATTCTACACCATCGAATCCACCCTTTCTTTCTAACTTTACACTTCATGAATAGCTTATAATAAATCTCTGTGGGAAAACGAATGAAAAAATACTTACTACTTGCTATAAGATCATGTATGCTTGCATGTTCTGAGTGCTCTCTCTATCTTATTGTCTAATTATTTTAACACATTGAGCACGTAACAAGTTTTTGGCGCCGCTGCCGGGGATTTATTTAAGTGAAAACGAAGTTTGTTAAGTTTGAAACACCAAGTTTATTGCCTATTGAAGCTGATCTGTTCCATTTCTTTTGCAGGTACTATCGGGTTAGTTTATGAGTGAGCCTTCAAGTAGTGATCTAGAGTTCAATCCTGAGCCTGAGAGATTACTTAGGGCCAGAAATAGAGCCAAGAAACGTCTCTTTAAACAACCCCCTTTACCTCAAGTAATTGCGGGTACCGCAATTCCTCCGCAATTGTCTCAAGAAGAAATGGATGGAATAGTTCCAAATCCGGTGCCTGTCACTCGCAATCCCATCGAAATAGCGAATGACAAGGATAGCGCCATACTTTCGTACCTAGTACCTATGCCTGGGGAGCTGAACCCCAGCATAATCCGTCCTGAAATCACTACCAACTCATTCGAGTTAAAGCCGGTGATGTTCCAAATGTTGTCCACTGTGGGACAATTCTTTGGAGTGGAAAATGAGGACCCCCACAACCATCTTAGAAACTTCTTAGGAGTCAGTGATACCTTCATCATCCCTGGAGTTTCCCAAGAAGCCTTGAGGCTATACCTTTTCCCTTACTTTTTGAGGGACAAAGCCAAAACATGGTTGAACTCATTACCCTCTGGATCTGTTCGCAATTGGACAGACTTAGCAGAAAAATTCCTAGTCAAATACTTCCCACCTGATAGGAATTCTACCTTTCGTGATGACATAATCAAGTTCAAACAAGCTGACACTGAGTCTCTTCACGAAGCTTGGACAAGGTTTAAAGATCTCCTTCTTAAATGTCCACACCATGGCATCCCATGGTGTATCCAAATAGAGGTCTTTTTCAAAGGATGCAACCCCAGCACTAGACAAGTCTTGAATTCATCTGCTGGTGGTTCCATGTTGTCCAAGAGTTACAACGAAGCCTATGAGATCTTGGAGAAGATCTCAGCATCTCACTGTAGGTGGTCAGATGATCCAGTTGAGCCAACTAGAGCTCAAGACAAGGATGCTCTAAGTGCAATGAGCAGCCAAATAAATGCCCTGACCAACCTAGTTAAGCAAATGGCTCAAGCCAATCTCCAAACAAGTGTCAACACCGCCACAGCCATGTCAATGGGCACCCAACCAAGTCAAGGTGAGACACTTATCGGTGGATTCTGTGGGGAAGGGCACCTGTATGAATACTGTCCTGGGAATCCAGCCTCAGTCTGCTATGTTGGAAGCCAACAACAGCCTAGGAACAACCCTTATTCCAATACTTACAACCCTGGTTGGAGGAACCACCCAAACCTGTCATGGGGTGGACAACAAAGTGCTAACCAAGCTCCTAACCAACCAAGACCTAGTGGAACACCTGGTTTCACTCCCCAACATAACCAATCCATGTATCAAAAACCATACAACCAACCTATAGGATCTTCTGTAGAAAACTTACTTAAGGAATACATAGCCAAGAATGATGCCACTCTACAGAGCCAGCAAGCTACTCTTAGGAGCCTAGAGAACCAAATAGGGCAACTAGCCAATGAAATCAAAAGTAGGCCCCAAGGTAGGCTTCCTGCTGACACTGAAGTGCCAAGAAGAGATGGTAAAGAGCAAGTTCAAGCAATTGAACTTAGAAGTGGTAGACCATTGGTGAGCAGCACCAAGGACACACCAAAGAGAGTAGAGAACACTGAGTCTAGTGCTCCATTGGAGTCTCTGCCAAACCAAGGTCCACTATCTACAAGCACATCAGGAGCCAGGCTGGAGCCGATTATTGAGGAGATAGAAGAAATTCCAAGGCCTCCACCTATCCTAAGGCGACCTGACGTGCCTGCATATGTGCCACCACCTCCATATCCTCGAAGGCTTAAGAAGAAGCAGGAACAGGAAGTGCACTTTAATAAATTCTTAGAAATTCTTAAGCAAGTGCATGTCAACATTCCGTTTGTAGAAGTTTTACAGTCTATGCCTTCCTATGTAAAGTTTTTGAAAGATATTATTACTAACAAAAAAATAATTGGTGAGTTTGAAACAGTAAACCTCACTGAGGAGTGCAGTGCCATACTCCAGAACAAGCTACCCAAGAAGGAGAAGGATCCTGGTTCCTTCACCTTACCTGTAGAGCTAGGAGGCAAGCACGTGGGCAGAGCGCTTTGTGACCTGGGCGCCAGCATAAACCTCATGCCCCTATCACTATTCCGCCAGTTGGGAATAGGAGAAGCACGTCCAACAACTGTCACTTTACAACTAGCAGACAGATCCATCGCATACCCTGAAGGTAAGATTGAGGATATTCTAGTGAAAGTTGACAAATTTATTTTCCTTGCAGATTTCATTATCCTGGATTATGAAGCAGACAAGGAGGTCCCCATCCTATTAGGCAGACCGTTTCTTGCCACAGGTAGGGCCCTGATCGACGTCCAAAAAGGTGAGCTCACTATGAGGGTTCATGATGAAGAGGTGAAATTTAGTGTGTATAAAGCCTTAAGGTACCCCTCTGACCTTGAATCCTGTGCTAGCATGGACGTTGTAGATTCTTTAATGGAAGAACAATTGGAGCATGTGTTATTAACCAAGCATGCTAATGAATATGTAGGATTAGAATTAACTGACTTAAACATAGCTGAGATAATGGACATATCTGTAAATAACCCTCAGCATGTTTGTATGAATATTGACTTGACTGAAAAATCTTTGAATCCATTAAAACCATCCATTGAGCATCCACCTGTATTAGAATTGAAACCTCTCCCCACTCACCTCAAGTATGCATATTTAGGAAGTAATGATACCTTGCCTGTAATTATTTCTTCTAAATTAAGTGAAAAGCATGAGGTTGAACTGATTTTACTACTTAAGCAACATAGGAAGGCTATTGCATGGACTATTGCTGATATTAGAGGCATTAGCCCTTCTTATTGCATGCATAAGATTATACTAGAGGAAGAGCATACATCTAGAGTAGATCATCAACGTAGGCTGAATCCCTCTATGAAAGAGGTAGTTAAGAAAGAAATAATTAAATGGTTAGATGCTGGTGTGATCTTCCCCATAGCTAGTAGTCAGTGGGTGAGCCCTATACAATGTGTACCTAAGAAGGGGGGGATGACTGTGGTAGTCAATGAGAACAATGAACTGATTCCAACTAGGACTGTCACAGGATGGAGAGTATGTATGGATTATAGGAAACTAAATAAAGAAACTAAAAAAGACCACTTCCCTCTACCATTCATTGACCAAATGTTAGACAGAATAGCTGGTAGAGCCTACTACTGCTTCTTAGACGGTTACTCAGGTTATAACCAGATCACTATAGACCCTAAGGATCAAGAGAAGACTACCTTCACTTGCCCTTTTGGAACTTTTGCCTTTCGCAGAATGCCTTTTGGCTTATGCAATGCACCGGCAACATTCCAAAGGTGCATGTTGGCAATCTTTTCTGATTTGGATGAGTCCATGATAGAGATATTCATGGATGATTTCTCAGTCTTTGGGGATTCATTTACAAACTATCTAGAGAACCTAGGACAAGTCCTGGCTAGGTGTGAGGAGACCAACCTAGTCCTAAATTGGGAAAAGTGCCATTTCATGGTGGATGAAGGGATTGTCTTGGGACATAGAGTGTCGAGGGCAGGTGTAGAAGTTAACAGAGCAAAAATAGAAATCATAGAGAAGTTGGTAGAACCTCAGAATGTCAAGGCCATTAGAAGTTTCTTAGGGCATGCTGGCTTCTACAGAAGGTTCATTAAGGACTTTTCTAAGATAGCCAAGCCTCTGTGTGAGCTCCTAGAGCTAAATAGGCCATTCATCTTCTCTAAGGAATGTTTAGTAGCTTGGAAAACCCTTAAGAAAGCACTAGTCACAGCACCTATTATAGTAGGGCCAGATTGGGATCTCCCATTTGAGATGTTATGTGATGCTAGTGACTATGCTGTAGGAGTTATGTTAGGACAGAAGATTGACAAGTTAACACACCCTGTATATTATGCTAGTAAGACACTTAATGAGGCACAATGCAACTACACAACCACTGAGAAAGAGATGCTAGCTGTAGTGTTTGCTTGTGAGAAATTTAGGAACTATATTGTAGGCACTAGGACAATAGTGTACACTGACCATTCTGCCTTAAAGTACCTCATGAGGAAGGCTGATGCTAAGCCTAGGTTGATTAGGTGGGTACTGCTGCTGCAAGAGTTTGATCTAGACATTAGAGACAAGAAAGGAAGTGAAAATGTGGTTGCGGATCATCTTTCTAGATTGCAGCATAATTGCGAAAAAATTGCGGAACCCGCAATTTCTGATGCTTTTATTGATGAACATGTCTTTGTATTGACTCATCGTGATAACGATGAGGAACCGTGGTTTGCTGACATTGCTAACTTCCTTGCATCACAGGTACTACCAGCTTTCAAGGGAGGACAAGAGAAGAAGAGGTTCCTTCATGAAGCAAGGAAATTCATATGGGATGACCCCACACTTTACAAAACATGTGCTGACGGCTTGCTGAGGAAGTGTGTTTCAGCTGCTGAGGCGAAGTCTGTGCTGCAGCACTGCCACACAGCTCCTTATGGTGGACACTTTGGTGGCCAAAGAACAGCTGCAAAGGTATTTCAGAGTGGCTACTATTGGCCAACGATCTTCAAGGATGCCCACAACTATGCCCACAGCTGTGATGAATGCCAACGAACAGGTAACCTTAGTCGCAAGGATGAAATGCCTCTCACTTACATCTTAGAGTTGGAGCTCTTTGATGTATGAGGCATTGACTTCATGGGACCATTTCCTCCTTCCTCAGGTAACCTCTACATCCTTGTAGCAGTAGATTATGTCTCCAAGTGGGTAGAAGCCATAGCATGTCCCAATAATGATGCCAAAACAGTCATAAAATTCTTGCATAGGCACATTTTTACTAGGTTTGGAACACCTCGTGCTATCATTAGTGATGAGGGGACACATTTCATTAATAAGGCTATGGAGAGAGTGTTGGCTAAGTATAACATTAGACATCGAGTAGCCACTCCCTATCACCCACACTCGAATGGTCAGGCTGAAATTTCTAATAGGGAGATTAAGAACATCCTAGAAAAAGTGGTCAAACCTAATAGAAAGGACTGGTCATTTAAACTCGAGGATGCACTTTGGGCGTATAGGACTGCATATAAGACACCCTTAGGTATGTCTCCTTACAGACTTGTGTATGGTAAAGCTTGTCATCTTCCATTCGAGTTAGAAATCAAGGCATTTTGGGCACTAAAAGAGTTGAATTATTGCGTGACCGATGCGGGAACGTTGCGGTCTCTACAATTACATGAGCTTGATGAGCTTAGACATATGTCTTATGAAAATGCCAAAATGTATAAGGAAAAGACCAAGATTTGGCACGATAGTAGACTTAGGATCAAGGACTTTAAGAAAGGCCAACTTGTTTTATTATTTAACTCACGATTGAGGTTGTTTCCAGGCAAACTAAAGTCCAGATGGTCAGGTCCTTTCATGATTACTAATGTGTTTGTTCATGGTGCCATCGAGATAAAGAACCTGCAGCAAGGTCAACCATTCATGGTTAATGGTGCAAGGTTGAAGCACTACTATGAGGAAGGAGATGTGAAGACTCTCTCGGCCTTCCTCTTGACTGAAGCATGAAATTAAGAACGAGAGAGGACGAGTGATTGCTGTGCTCGTCAACATGAGGCTCATGCCTTAGTTTATTTTTTTGCGATTTTCCGGTTATCATTTGTGTATAAGTTTGTATGATTTTAATTGCGAATTTGATGTTGATTGTATTTCTTTTTGTAGGGAATCAATAGAGGGAATCAAGGAGATTAAATCCAGCTTTAAAAATCAAGAAGATATTGGGCCAAATCAAAGATACGGTTGAGCAAAGATTGACATTTAAATGGAAAAAATCTCCAACGGTCACTAGAATTGCGCTGGATTTGCAGGATCCGCAAAAATATAGCCGTTGGGATTTTTTCGTTTTCTTTATATCCGTTGAGACGCGCATTGATCTATACGACTTCCCAAGTATCTGAACTCCAAGAAAGCTGCGATTCTCTTCATCTGTGATTCTTCTCTCCAAACCTCCACGATTCAACAATGGTGCTCACGAGGGCTGAAAGATCTGCGGCCAAGAAGAAGGCTGACGAAGCTGAAACGGCTGCGAGAGACGCACTGCTTGCCTTGGCTGAGGCTGATGCTGCGCGAACTGAACGACTTCCCAAACTTCCGATTCGTAAGAAGAAGTGGAAGGTCGTCACAGAGATACCTGCTGGACCCTCTGAACCAGCAGGCACACCCAAGAAGCGCAGATGGAGTTTAGCGGTGGCCGCAGAACCGAGCAAAGAAAAGACTCCCTCTGTGGAGAGTCAAGAAACTGATCGTGTGTCCCACGATTCGGCCAAGAAGAGTTCTTCGCCATCTGCACCACCAGCGCACAGCTCTTCACCATCACCACCAGCGCACAGCTCTTCACCATCACCACCAGCGCAGAGCCCTGAACTGCCTTCATCACCGTAGAGTTCTGAGCATACTCCGCCAGAAGAGAGCCCTGAGGCATCACCCACTTCCCCACAACATGACCCTGAATTCCCGTATGGTGAATATCAAGAGTCAACGCAGGGCAGTGGGGAGGGTGAGGAAGAGGAGGTTTTCTCTCCTATGAGGGAAGCTAGCCCGGAGAGTCTTGCACAGAAGGATGACTCAATGGAGGAGACACTGGGGGCGTGCCTCCAGCAGATCACCATCAAGGCAAAGCTCAAGAAGAAGAAGAAAGCCAAGATTCTCAAGGCCAAGCGGTCCAAGAAGCTGAAAAAGAAGAAGGCCAAGAGGGCGCCTTCATCAGAGAAGGAAAGCACTGAGCCATCGCTCAAGAAACTCAAGGTTGAGGCTGCGGAGTCAGCCAAACCAACAGACAAAGGGAGGGCCAAGCTTTACCCTGAAGATGAGCCTCAATCAGTGAGGTATGTGTCCTCTGACGCTGAGTCCAGAGGCATTGAGCTGAGGAAGAGGGAGTTGCTGCACGAGAAGGGCTTCCTCGACAGACCTGCTGACCTGCCGCAGTTCTTGCGCGCAGGAATTACAAACCACGGATGGGAGGAGTTTTGCAGACCACCCACTCCAGCTTACACAAGCATGGTGTATGATTTCTACGCCAATGTGCTTAGCCCTGAGGATGGCGTGTCTGTGGTCAGAGGGGTAGAAGTGGACTTCTCAGCAAAAGCCATCAACGAAGCCTATGGCCTCAAGGGCCAAAGACATACTGACTATGCGAGGATTGTTGATGAGCCTACTGAGGCAGTCCTGGAAGAGGCCATTCGGACCATTGGCCAGCCTGAAGCATCCTGGACCGTGTCACGCAATGGGAGGCACACTCTCATGAGTGCCAACCTCACAGCTAAGGCGGCTGTTTGGTTTTCTTTCGTGAGAAGGAAACTGTCCCCAGTGACTCATGAGACCACCATCAACCAGAGCAGATCGCTGCTGGTATATGCGATAATGAGAGGTCTCACGATCAACGTGGGAGAAGTCATTGCTGCTGCCATTACTGAGTGCGCCAAGAAGGGTAAGGGTCCATTGTTTTTCCCTAATACTATAACTAAACTCTGTTTGCTTGCAGGAGTCCCTATTGAGCGAATGAAGCAGCAGATGGCTTACACGGGCCACTTGGAGTTACCTACTGGCTTAAGGCTGAAGAGGAAGGGGAACATGGAATTCGAGTTGGATAGATTGGCTGCTGATCAGTCGCTGTCCATGGCTTGCCTGATGGATATGCAGAAGAGGATGGCTCAATGGGCCACTTACGCGCAGGCACGGGACAAGGAAGTTGCTGACCAACTTGGGTGCATCTTCCCTGATTTCCCCACGAATCTCCTGAATCCATGGGTGCCTCCACGACCTCGACGACCTGATGAGGATGAAGACATCTGAGTGCTGGTTTGAATTGCACTCAAGGGAGTATTGCTGTTCCCTTAGAATAATAATAAAAAAAAATCTGCTTTCTGATAGACCATGTGAATTATGCTCTTTTTAGTAAAATTTTGATCTGCTTTAGTTGCTTAGTTTTACGTTTTTAAATTGCCTAGTATAGCCTGTTGCTAGCTGATTAGGTAGGATAGTTTAGGTTTATTTTTGTCGAGCTTGAATGAATGGATAAAGCATGCTTAGGGGCCTTAGTGACTGATATATCTGCCCTGACTTGATTGCGAAATTTTTGTCGAGCTTTCTGTCTTTCATTTTCCATTTCCAACTGTGTTCTGTTGTTGTTTCATTTCCAGTAGCTAGTTTATTTCATTTCGTTGCTGTCTGTCTTTATATTATTCGATTTAAGCTTCCTTTTGTTCAGTCCAACATTCAAGTAATCAAAGCATAGTTATTAATTCACAAGGTTCTCATCTCTTGCTGCCACTGTTTTTCCTTGCTATTTTCAGTTTATTTCTCTCCTAAGCATGTCTCTTTCGTTGCTTATTTCTGTTCTCCCCATATCCATGAGTAACTAAATCACTTAGGGGCATGCTAATGACAATACTATAGGCTAAAAAATGGGAACCAAGCATGTAGGATAGCTCTCGAAGCATTGATTGTATGTAAGCTTCATCCCACGGGCAATTTCGATTGGCCATCCATTTTGTCCAAAGAACTCCTAACCTCTGGAAGGAGTAAGAGTTCAGAGTCATACTATCATGCTAGCCTTTCAAGGTAGCCAGGAAACGGCCTAGGAATAGGCGTTTCCCTAGTACAAACCATATTCTTCTGCCTTAACAAGATGCTTAAGACCTTACTTGGACATGAGTAAACTAAAGAATCTAATGCATGAAATCGGAAGATACATGAGAATGAGATAGTTTGATGCATAGTGAGTTGATCCAGTGCTTGAGAATCGTATGAAAAAGCCTATAGGATAGTCGTTAGTAGCCCTTAATTCATCATTTTACACACTTTCGTTGTTAATTAAATTGCGGTAGAATTGCTGTTTCCGCAATTCTGCTAAAGTTACAATTCTGTCTAGCCATTTTTGTCTTCATTTATTAGTCTCGTCTCTTTTCGTTTGTGTTTAGCTTTAACTTGCACTTGTTTATGTTGCTACCCTCTACGTATTCAGTAGGAAATAGACAATTTAAAACCAATTCTACACCATCGAATCCACCCTTTCTTTCTTAACTTTACACTTCATGAATAGCTTATAATAAATCTCTGTGGGAAAACGAATGAAAAAATACTTACTACTTGCTATAAGATCATGTATGCTTGCATGTTCTGAGTGCTCTCTCTATCTTATTGTCTAATTATTTTAACACATTGAGCACGTAACAAGTTTTTGGCGCCGCTGCCGGGGATTTATTTAAGTGAAAACGAAGTTTGTTAAGTTTGAAACACCAAGTTTATTGCCTATTGAAGCTGATCTGTTCCATTTCTTTTGCAGGTACTATCGGGTTAGTTTATGAGTGAGCCTTCAAGTAGTGATCTAGAGTTCAATCCTGAGCCTGAGAGATTACTTAGGGCCAGAAATAGAGCCAAGAAACGTCTCTTTAAACAACCCCCTTTACCTCAAGTAATTGCGGGAACCGCAATTCCTCCGCAATTGTCTCAAGAAGAAATGGATGGAATAGTTCCAAATCCGGTGCCTGTCACTCGCAATCCCATCGAAATAGCGAATGACAAGGATAGCGCCATACTTTCGTACCTAGTACCTATGCCTGGGGAGCTGAACCCCAGCATAATCCGTCCTGAAATCACTGCCAACTCATTCGAGTTAAAGCCGGTGATGTTCCAAATGTTGTCCACTGTGGGACAATTCTTTGGAGTGGAAAATGAGGACCCCCACAACCATCTTAGAAACTTCTTAGGAGTCAGTGATACCTTCATCATCCCTAGAGTTTCCCAAGAAGCCTTGAGGCTATACCTTTTCCCTTACTCTTTGAGGGACAAAGCCAAAACATGGTTGAACTCATTACCCTCCGGATCTGTTCGCAATTGGACAGACTTAGCAGAAAAATTCCTAGTCAAATACTTCCCACCTGATAGGAATTCTACCTTTCGTGATGACATAATCAAGTTTAAACAAGCTGACACTGAGTCTCTTCACGAAGCTTGGACAAGGTTTAAAGATCTCCTTCTTAAATTTCAACACCATGGCATCCCATGGTGTATCCAAATAGAGGTCTTTTTCAAAGGATGCAACCCCAGCACTAGACAAGTCTTGAATTCATCTGCTGGTGGTTCCATGTTGTCCAAGAGTTACAACGAAGCCTATGAGATCTTGGAGAAGATCTCAGCATCTCACTGTAGGTGGTCAGATGATCCAGTTGAGCCAACTAGAGCTCAAGACAAGGATGCTCTAAGTGCAATGAGCAGCCAAATAAATGCCCTGACCAACCTAGTTAAGCAAATGGCTCAAGCCAATCTCCAAACAAGTGTCAACACCGCCACAGCCATGTCAATGGGCACCCAACCAAGTCAAGGTGAGACACTTATCTGTGGATTCTGTGGGGAAGGGCACCTGTATGAATACTGTCCTGGGAATCCAGCCTCAGTCTGCTATGTTGGAAGCCAACAGCAGCCTAGGAACAACCCCTATTCCAATACTTACAACCCTGGTTGGAGGAACCACCCAAACCTGTCATGGGGTGGACAACAAAGTGCTAACCAAGCTCCTAACCAACCAAGACCTAGTGGAACACCTGGTTTCACTCCCCAACATAACCAATCCATGTATCAAAAACCATACAACCAACCTATAGGATCTTCTGTAGAAAACTTACTTAAGGAATACATAGCCAAGAATGATGCCACTCTACAGAGCCAGCAAGCTACTCTTAGGAGCCTAGAGAACCAAATAGGGCAACTAGCCAATGAAATCAAAAGTAGGCCCCAAGGTAGGCTTCCTGCTGACACTGAAGTGCCAAGAAGAGATGGTAAAGAGCAAGTTCAAGCAATTGAACTTAGAAGTGGTAGATGTTGCGTGCTCAATGTGTAAAGATAAGTATGCAAAAGGGTAGAGAGAGCACTTAGAACATGCAAGCATACATGGTCTCACAGCAAGTAGTAAGTATATTTCATTCGTTTTTTCCACAGAGACTCATTTTTAGCTATTCGCGAAGTGTATTTGTTAAGAAAGATGGGATGAATTTGATGGGGTAAAATTGGTTTTTAATTATCTAAGTGTTACTGAATGTGTAAAGGAATATACCATAAACAAGTTAAAGTTAAAATCAGGCTCAAAGAACAAGAGATGGAATCAATAAACGAAGAAGAAAACAGCTACACAGAATGCGTTTTAGCAGAATTGCGAGAACCGCAATTAATCCGCAATTAAATGGCAGCGAAACTGATTAAAAGGGTGAATTAAGGGCTACTAATGACTATCCTATAGGCAGTTTATTACGATTATCAAGCTTTGGATCAACTCTCTATACATCAAACTCACTCTATCTCAAGTATCGTCCGATTCCATGCATGAGAGACTCAAGTTTACTCGACTTCAAAGTAAGGTCTTAAGCATCTTGTGAAAACAGGAGTGTTCAGTTTGTACTAGGGAAACGCCTATTCCTAGGCCGTTTCCTGATTACCATGAAAGGCTAGCATGATAATATGACTCTGAACTCTTACTCCTTCCAGAGGTTAGGAGTTCTTTGGACAAAATGGATGGCCAATCGAAATTGCCCGTGGGATGAAGCTTACATACAATCAATGTTCGAGTGTTAATCTGCCTACTTGACTCACGTTTTTTAGCCTATAGTTCTGTCATTAGCATGCCCCTAAGTGATTTTAGTTACTCATGGATATGTGGAGAATAGAAAAGGTAGATAAAACAGACATGCTTAGAAGATAAATATACTTAAAACAGCAAGCCAAAGCCGTAGCAGAACCAGATGGAAACTGTAAAATGCAGAAGTATACTTCGATTACTTTAAGTGTTTGAATGACAAAGGGAAGCTCTAAAAGAAATGAATTCAAGACAGATAACAACGAAATGCAGTAATTGAAATGCTACACTAAGAACAACAGTGATCAGAAATGGAATTGAGAAGAACAGAGCAGAAAACAGTAAAGGATTGCTGGAAAACTCCGTGGCAGTCGCCTCGAATGATGGTGATGAGAAGTCAGCCCTGCTTGGATGAATCCAATCGAGAGAGAAGAAGAATCTCCTCTCCTTCCTATCAGATTATCGATTCCAAAAGCTTAGACTCTCACTCCAACAGACGGCAAAGGAAAACAGATGGAAATGGTGGACTGCAAGAAGACTTCTGCGCTTCGAATTATGACTGAACCTCCGACTTTGACCCCCTTTTATAGTAGTTTGCAGGTGCGTTTGGGCCAAGGAGAACCATCAGTCTTCAACGTCATATATCAGAATGGATGGAGGAGAAAGAACGAATCCCTGAAAAGTCGGATCTAAACAGAAAAATGTCAGCCAACTTACGGTTTTAACTTGAATAATTGCGGTCACCGCAATGTTTTCGCAATTCATTCGCAATGCTCATTTTTCCATTCTTTTCTTCGGTTTTCAACCCTTTTTCTACCTATTGTACACAAGTCCTATATTAGCTACCTTCTTCTAATTCTCATATTAAAGCATAGGTTTAAGCTAAATGCTAACAAAAACACCTAAATGTGTACATCTTCTTAAGCTAAATGGGTCCTAAATAAGTCACTTTCAGAGACTTAACACACCCCCAAACTTAAGGCTTTGCTTGTCCTCAAGCATACTAAGGACTTACTTAGGCTGCTGTTTCTTCTTCTTTAACTACTCACTAACTCCCTTATATTCTTGTCTATAGCAATGCTGTCCTGTGACACACTTCTAAGTTTAGAACTAACCTCTTGTCTAGCTTCTTCTGACTTTACCTGCCTACTATACCCACTGCTTTTGTTAACCCCCTACTACTGATCTAACTACTTTTATGATATCATGCTATTATCCCTAAGGTTTCAAATTCTACCAAGCTTTACTCTAGACTCAGTACATGCTTCTAGCTTATTTTTAATGTGTCTAGGATTCCTTAGAGTCATGCCAGTCTTAGTATTAACAGTGACAGTAGTACTTTTAGAGAACAACCTAAGCCCTGGCATCACTACATTGGATATACATTCATCTCCCTAGACAAACCTAAAAGCTACAACCTTGTGCTTAGCTCATTGAGGATCAGAGTTCTTTTTTACATAGGACATCTAAGCCACAAGATTATAACTCCCAAGCATACATTCTTCTTCCCTATTTCTTCCTTTTTCCTTTTTTACTTTGGTGGAGTCTCTCCTTGGGTTGCCTTTTGATGCAATGCCACTTGTGGTTTTACACACTTGGCACTGATTACTCAGCAACTTGAGAGAGACTCCCCTCTTTATTCTATTTTTCACTTTTTCTATTTATCAAAAAAAATTTTTTTAGGAGAAGAAGAATGCTTATGTCCTAAGGAAGAGAGGAATGTTCCTAGGCCTAGGGTGGCCTCCCCCAAACTTCAACTACTCATTGTCCCCAATGAGTGTTTGAGGTGGCACACCCCCAAACTTATCCTAGAAGCATCTAGTCTAAAGCAAAGCAAAGAGAATCTAAAAATCCTAGGCATAGGCAAAACATTCTAAAGCAATTATCCCAGCAGCAGAAAATTTGAACATAACAGACAGGTTTAAGGACTTATGGTTTATGCATGCTGAGCACTATTCAGAGGCAAATTTAAACTGTCAAAGGGTGTCCTATGACACTCATCCAGCATGCTTCAAGATCAGCTATATAAGGTAGTCATGCTAGCAGCAAAAGATAGAATTTAACAGATCACAGCCTAACTAAACAGACGGTCCAAAACATGCAATCAGTCACAAAAATTGCGGGAACCGCAATTATTTCGCAATTCAATCTGGGCAGATTTAGCATTGATTCAGGCCCCTAGCATGCTTTTTCCCGTTACTCATGCATCCTAAAAATAAAACTAAACTATCCTACCTAAACAGCTAACATCAGACTAGACTAAGAAAAAGAAAAAACATAAAACTAAACATTAAAAACAGATCAAAAATTGAATACAAAACAGCATACTATACATGATTCTATCAAAAAGCAGGAAAATTGTCTTTTGTTTCTTAAGGGATCAGTAATACTCCCTATAGTGCTCTTCAAACCAGCACTCAATTCTCATCATCCTCATCTGGTTGCCTTGGTCGTGGAGGCACCCATGGAGTTAGGAGGTTGGTGGGGAAGTCTGGGAAGATGCACCCCAACTGGTCTGCAACTTCTCTGTCCCTCGCCTGCGCATAGTTGGCCCATTGAGCCATTCTCCTCTGCATGTCCATCAAGCAGGCCATGGATAGGGACTGTTCAGCAGCCAGCCTATCCAACTCAAATTCCATGTTGCCCTTTCTTCTCAGCCTTAGGTGTGCAGGCAACTCCAAATGGCCTGTGTAAGGCAGCTGCTGCTCCAAGCGCTCGGTGGGAACCCCTGCAAGTAAACACAATTTTGTTATAGTGTTGGGGAAAAATAATGGTCCCTTACCCTTTTTAGCACACTCAGCTATGGCAGCAGCGATGACTTCTCCCACGTTGATCGTGAGACCTCTCATTATAGCATAAACCAGCAGCGAACGGCTCTGGTTAATTGTAGTCTCATGAGTCACTGGGGAGAGTCTTCTTCTGACGAATGAAAACCACACAGCTGCCTTAGCCGTGAGGTTGGCACTCATGAGAGTGTGCCGCCCGTTGCGTGACACTGTCCAGGAGGCCTCAGGCTGGCCGATTGTGCGAATGGCCTCTTCCAGCACAGCCTCGGTCGGCTCATCAACTATCCGTGCATAATCTGTGTGCGCTTGGCCCCTGAGACCAAAAGCTTCATTGATGGCCTTGGCTGAGAAATCAACTTCCACCCCTCTGACCACAGATAGGCCATCCTCAGGGCTGAGCACATTGGCATAGAAATCGTACACCATGCTCGAGTAGGCTGGATTGGGAGGTCTGCAGAATTCCTCCCAGCCATGGTTGAGCACCCCTGCGCGCAGGAACTGCGGCAGGTCAGCAAGTCGATCAAGGAACCCCTTCTCGTGCAACAGGTCCCTTTTCCTCAGCTCAACACCCCTGGATTCAGCATCAGATGAGACATACCTCACTGACGGAGGTTCATCTTCAGGGTAGAGTTTAGCCTTCCCCTTATCGGCTGGTTTGGATGATTCAGCAGCCTCCACCTTGAGGCGTTTGAGCGAAGGCTCAGTACTCTCTTTGTCCGTCGATGGCACCTTCTTGGCCTTCTTTTTCTTCAACTTTTTGGCCTTTCCAGTCGTGGCCTTCTTCTTCTTTTTGAGCCTGGCCTGGAGTTGTGGGAAACATGCCCCCAACGTCTCCTCCATAGAATCGTCCTGCTGTGCAGGCTCGGCAGGGCTATCTTCTCTCATAGGCGAGAAGACTTCGTCTTCTCCAGCATCTCCACTGCCTTGCGTGGACTCTTGATAATCCCCATATGGGAATTCAGGATCAGGCTGTGGAGCCTTGTGCGATGGCGTGGGAGTGTGTTCTGCTGATGGTATATGCGCAGAACTCAGTGGCGACGATGGCAGTTCAGGACTCTGCGCTGCTGCAAGTGGCGGATCAGAACTCTGAGGTGCTGGAGACAACTCGAAGCTCTGTGCAGGCGGTGACGATTCTGCGCTTGGCACTGGTTCAGACGAGAGGGGACTGCGCACAGGTGACACAGACGGCGACGAACCTTCTTTGGCTGACTCGTGGGCTGCACGATCAGTTTCTTGACTCTCCACAGAGGGAGTCTTGGCGGTGCTTGGTTCGGCAGCAGTCGTGACAGTCCACCGACGTTTCTTTGGCGTGCCCACTGGCTCAGATGGGCCAGCAGGGATCTCAGTGACCACCCTCCACTTCTTCCTACGAATAGGAAGCTTGGCAAGACGGCCAGTGCGTACAGCACCCTCATCAGCAAGGGTGAGAAGCGCTTCCCTCGCAGCCGCTTCAGCTGCGTCATCGGCCTTCTTCTTGGCGGCGGATCTCTCCGATCGTGTGAACACCATAGCTGAATCTTGAAGATCTTGAGAGAAGAATCAAAGATGGAGAGAATCGCTGAAGTCTTGGAGATCAAAGAATGAGAGAATCGTATCAACGAGCGCGTTCTAACGGCTATAAATAAAACGGAAAAAATCCCAACGGCTCTTTTTGCGGATCCAGCAATTTTTGCGCAATTGTAGGGATATCTTTTCATCGAAATCTCCAACTTTGCTCGTCCGTATCTTTTATTTGGCTCAACCGTTTCTCGAGTTTTAAAGCCTGATTTACTCTCCTTGATCCCCTCTTTCGATTCCTTGCAAAAGCAAACAAAACAAACATTAAACACGTAATTAAAAACACATCACAAAACGTACAAACAATAAGCGAAAAAAACAGTAAAAATAAACTAAGGCATTGGCCTTGACTAAACGAGCACAGTAACCACTCGTTCTCTCTCGTTCTCTTTGTCATGCTTCAGTCAAGAGGAAGGCCGAGAGAGTCTTCACATCCCCTTCCTCATAGTAGTGCTTCAACCTAGCACCATTGACCAGAAATGGCTGTCCTTGCTGCAAGTTTTTAATCTCTATGGCACCATGAACAAAGACATTAGTAATAATAAATGGACCTGACCATCTAGACTTTAATTTGCCTGGAAATAGCTTTAATCGTGAGTTAAATAACAATACAAGTTGGCCCTTCTTAAAGTCTTTGATCCTGAGTCTACTGTCATGCCATATTTTTGTCTTTTCTTTGTACATCTTGGCATTCTCATAGGCCATGTGCCTAAGCTCGTCAAGTTCATGTAGCTGTAAAGATCTTAATGTCCCCGCATCCTTCACACAAAAATTTAGTTCTTTCATGGCCCAAAATGCCTTGTTTTCCAACTCAAGTGGCAAGTGGCAAGCCTTGCCATACACCAACCTATAGGGAGACATTCCTAGAGGTGTCTTATATGCTGTTCTATAAGCCCAAAGTGCATCCTCAAGCTTAAATGACCAGTCTTTTCTATTAGGTTTAACTACCTTTTCTAGGATGTTCTTTATCTCCCTATTGGAAATCTCAGCTTGGCCATTTGAGTGTGGGTGGTAGGGAGTAGCTACCCTATGTCTGATGTTATACTTAGCCAATATTTTCTCCATAGCCTTATTAATGAAATGTGACCCCTCATCACTAATGATAGCACGAGGAGTCCCAAATCTAGTGAAAATGTGCCTATGCAAGAAGCTAGTGACTGTTTTAGCATCATTATTAGGACATGCTTTAGCTTCTACCCACTTTGACACGTAGTCTACTGCTACTAAGATGTACAGGTTACCTGATGATGGAGGGAATGGTCCCATGAAATCAATGCCCCATACATCAAAGAGCTCCAACTCTAAGATGTAAGTGAGGGGCATCTCATCCTTACGACTGAGGTTACCTGTCCTTTGGCATTCGTCACAGTTGTGGGCATAGTTGTGGGCGTCCTTGAAGATTGTTGGCCAGTAGTAGCCACTCTGAAATACCTTAGCAGCTGTTCTTTGACCACCAAAGTGCCCACCGTAAGGAGATGAGTGACAGTGCTGCAGCACAGACTTCGCTTCAGCAGCTGTAACACACTTCCTCAACAACCCATCAGCACAGGTCCTGTAAAGTATAGGGTCATCCCAGATGAATTTCCTTGCTTCATGGAGGAACCTCTTCTTTTCTTGTCCTCCCTTGAACACTGGTAATACCTGTGATGCACGGAAGTTAGCAATGTCAGCGAACCAAGGTTCCTCATCGTTATCACGATGAGTCAAAGCAAAGATATGTTCATCTATAAAAGCATCAGAAATTGCGGGGTCCGCAATTTTTTCGCAATTGTGCTGTAATCGAGACAGGTGATCTGCAACCACGTTTTCACATCCCTTCTTGTCCCGAATGTCCAAATCGAATTCCTGCAGCAATAACACCCATCTAATCAATCTAGGCTTAGCATCAGCCTTCCTCATAAGATATTTTAAAGCAGAATGGTCAGTATATACAATGGTCCTAGTTCCTACAATATAGTTTCTAAATTTTTCACAAGCAAATACTACAGCAAGCATCTCTTTCTCTGTAGTTGTATAATTACACTGAGCCTCATTCAAGGTCTTACTAGCATAATAGACAGGATGTGTGAGCTTGTCAATCTTCTGTCCTAACATGACTCCTACAGCATAGTCACTGGCATCACATAGCATCTCAAATGGGAGATCCCAATTTGGTCCCACTATGATTGGTGCTGTGACCAGTGCTTCTTTAAGGGTTTTCCAAGCTACTACACATTCTTTAGAGAAGATGAATGGCCTACCTAGCTCCAGTAGCTCACATAGAGGCTTGGCTATCTTAGAAAAGTCCTTGATGAACCTTCTATAGAAGCCAGCATGTCCTAGGAAACTCCTAATAGCTTTGACATTCTGGGGCTCTACCAACTTCTCTATGACCTCTATTTTTGCCCTATCCACTTCTACACCTGCCCTTGACACTCTATGTCCTAAGACAATCCCTTCATCTACCATAAAATGGCACTTTTCCCAATTTAGGACTAGGTTGGTCTCTTCACACCTAGCCAGGACTTGTCCTAGGTTCTCTAGACAGGTTTTAAATGAGTCCCCAAAGACTGAGAAGTCATCCATGAATATTTCTATTATGGACTCATCCAACTCAGAGAAGATCGCCATCATGCACCTCTGGAAAGTTGCCGGTGCATTGCATAAGCCAAAAGGCATTCTGCGGAAGGCAAACGTTCCAAAAGGGCAAGTGAAGGTAGTCTTCTCTTGATCCTTAGGGTCTATAGTGATTTGATTATAGCCAGAGTACCCATCTAAAAAACAATAGTAGGCTCTACCAGCTATTCTGTCTAGCATCTGGTCAATGAATGGAAGAGGGAAATGGTCTTTTTTAGTTTCCTTATTTAATTTTCTGTAATCCATACACACTCTCCACCCTGTGACAGTCCTTGTTGGAATCAGTTCGTTGTTCTCATTGACTACCACAGTTATTCCCCCCTTTTTAGGTACACATTGGATGGGGCTCACCCACTGGCTACTAGCTATGGGGAAAATTACTCCTGCATCTAACCACTTTATTATTTCCTTTTTCACTACCTCTTTCATAGAGGGGTTTAACCTACGCTGGTGATCTACCCTAGGTGTGTGCTCTTCCTCTAGAATAATTTTGTGCATGCAATAAGAAGGGCTAATGCCTCGAATATCAGCAATAGTCCATGCTATAGCCTTCCTATGTTGCTTAAGCAGTAAAATTAAATCAACCTCATGCTGTTCACTAAGCTTAGAAGAAATAATTACAGGCAGCGTATCATTATCTCCTAGATATGCATATTTGAGGTGAGTTGGTAGTGGTTTCAGTTCTAAAACAGGTGGATGCTCAATGGAGGGCTTTAACGGATTTACAGTTCTATCAGTTAAGTCCATAGTCATACATACATGCTGAGGTCTATCTACAGGCATATTCATTATGTCAGATACATTTAGATCATCTACATCTAATCCTACATATTCGTTAGCATGCTTGGTTAATAATACATGCTCTAATTGTTCTTCCATTAGTGAGTCAACAACATCAATGCTAGCACAAGACTCAGAATCAGAGGGATACCTTAAAGCTTTGTAAACACTAAATTTTACCTCTTCATCATGAACCCTCATAGTTAACTCACCTTTTTGCACGTCTATTAGTGCCCTACCTGTGGCTAGAAATGGTCTACCTAGCAGGATGGGGACCTCCTTGTCTGCCTCATAGTCCAGGACAATGAAATCTGCAAGGAAAATAAATTTGTCAACTTTAACTAGAATATCCTCAATCTTACCTTCTGGATATGCGATGGATCTGTCTGCTAGTTGTAAAGTGACTGTGGTTGGACGTGCTTCTCCCATTCCCAACTGGCGGAATAGGGACAGGGGCATGAGATTTATGCTGGCGCCCAGGTCACAAAGCGCTCTGCCCACATGCTTGCCTCCTAGTTCTACAGGTAGGGTGAAGGAACCAGGATCCTTCTCCTTCTTGGGCAGCTTGTTTTGGAGGATGGCACTGCACTCCTCGGTGAGGTTTACTGTTTCAAACTCACCAATTATTTTTTTGTTAGTAATAATGTCCTTCAAAAACTTTACATATGAAGGCATAGACTGTAAAACCTCTACAAAAGGAATGTTAACATGCACTTGCTTAAGTATTTCTAAAAATTTATTAAAATGAACTTCCTGTTCCTGCTTCTTCTTAAGCCTTCGAGGGTATGGAGGTGGTGGCACATATGCAGGCACGTCAGGACGCCTTAAGATAGGTGGAGGCCTTGGAATTTCTTCTACGTCCTCAACAATTGGCTCTAGCCTGGCTCCTGATGTGCTAGTCGGCGGTGGACCTTGGCTTGGCAGAGACTCCAGTGGAGCACTAGACTCAGTGTTCTCTACTCTCTTTGGTGTGTCCTTTGTGTTGCTCACCAATGGTCTTCCACTCCTAAGTTCAATGGCTTGAACTTGTTCTTTGCCATCTCTCCTTGGTACCTCGGTATCAGCAGGAAGTCTACCCTGGGGCCTACTTTTAAGTTCATTGGCTAATTGGCCTATTTGGTTTTCCAGGCTCCTAAGAGTAGCTTGCTGGCTCTGAAGAGTAGCATCATTCTTAGCTATATATTCCTTGAGTAGGTTTTCTACAGAAGATCCTACAGGTTGATTGTAAGGTTTTTGGTACATTGACTGGTTATGTTGGGAAGTGAAACCAGGTGTTCCACTCGGCCTAGGTTGGTTAGAATTTGGATTAGTGTTTTGTTGGCCACCCCATGACAGGTTAGGGTGGTTTCTCCAACCAGGGTTATAGGTGTTGGAGTAGGGGTTATTCCTAGGCTGCTGCTGGCTTCCTACATAGCAGACCGAGGATGGATTCCCAGGGCAATATTCATAAGGGTGCCCTTCCCCACAGAATCCACAGATTGGTGCCTCGCCTTGACTTGGTTGGGTGCCCATTGACATGGCTGTGGCGGTATTGGCACTGGTTTGGAGATTGGCCTGAGCCATTTGCTTAACTAAGTTGGTCAGGGCATTTATTTGGGTGCTCATGGCGCTTAGAGCATCCTTGTCTTGAGCCCGAGTTGGCTCTACTGGATCGTCTGACCATCTACAGTGAGATGCTGAGATCTTCTCCAAGATCTCATAAGCTTCGTTGTAACTCTTGGACAACATGGAACCTCCAGCAGATGAATTTAAGACTTGTCTGGTGCTGGGGTTGCATCCTTTAAAGAAAACTTCTATTTGGATACACCATGGAATGCCATGGTGTGGACATTTAATGAGAAGGTCTTTGAATCTAGTCCAAGCTTCGTGAAGAGACTCATTATCCGCTTGTTTAAACTTTATGATATCATCACGAAAGGTTGAATTCCTATCAGGTGGGAAGTATTTGACTAGGAATTTTTCTGCTAAATCTGTCCAATTGCGGACAGATCCTGAGGGTAAAGAGTTTAGCCATGTTTTGGCTTTGTCCCTCAAAGAGTAAGGGAAAAGATATAGCCTCAGGGCCTCTTGGGAAACTCCAGGGATTAGGAATGTGTCACTAACTCCTAGGAAGTTCCTAAGGTGGTTATGGGGGTCCTCATTTTCTATTCCAAAGAATTGTCCCACAGTGGACAACATTTGGAACATCACTGGTTTTAACTCGAATGAGTGGGCAGTGATTTCAGGACGGATTATGCTGGGGTTCAGCTCCCCAGGCATAGGTACTAGATATGACAGAATGGCACTATTCTTGTCATTCGCTATTTCGATGGGGTTGCGAATGGCTTGTGCCGGATTTGGAACTAGATCGCCCATTTCTTTAGTTTCAGGTGTGGTTTGAGGTACAGGAGGTTGTTTAAAGAGACGTTTCTTTGCCTTATTCCTAGCTCGAAGTGATCTTTCAGGTTCAGGATCGAACTCTAAATTACTATGTGAACGCTCACTCATAAACTACCTTAATAGCACCTGCAAAAGAAATGAAACAGATTAGTTTCACTCAATGATAAACTTGATTTTTCAAACTTAACAACTTCGTTTTCACTTAAAATAAGTCCCCGGCAGCGGCGCCAAAAACTTGTTGCGTGCTCAATGTGTAAAGATAAGTATGCAAAAGGGTAGAGAGAGCACTTAGAACATGCAAGCATACATGGTCTCACAGCAAGTAGTAAGTATATTTCATTCGTTTTTTCCACAGAGACTCATTTTTAGCTATTCGCGAAGTGTATTTGTTAAGAAAGATGGGATGAATTTGATGGGGTAAAATTGGTTTTTAATTATCTAAGTGTTACTGAATGTGTAAAGGAATATACCATAAACAAGTTAAAGTTAAAATCAGGCTCAAAGAACAAGAGATGGAATCAATAAACGAAGAAGAAAACAGCTACACAGAATGCGTTTTAGCAGAATTGCGAGAACCGCAATTAATCCGCAATTAAATGGCAGCGAAACTGATTAAAAGGGTGAATTAAGGGCTACTAATGACTATCCTATAGGCAGTTTATTACGATTATCAAGCTTTGGATCAACTCTCTATACATCAAACTCACTCTATCTCAAGTATCGTCCGATTCCATGCATGAGAGACTCAAGTTTACTCGACTTCAAAGTAAGGTCTTAAGCATCTTGTGAAAACAGGAGTGTTCAGTTTGTACTAGGGAAACGCCTATTCCTAGGCCGTTTCCTGATTACCATGAAAGGCTAGCATGATTATATGACTCTGAACTCTTACTCCTTCCAGAGGTTAGGAGTTCTTTGGACAAAATGGATGGCCAATCGAAATTGCCCGTGGGATGAAGCTTACATACAATCAATGTTCGAGTGTTAATCTGCCTACTTGACTCACGTTTTTTAGCCTATAGTTCTGTCATTAGCATGCCCCTAAGTGATTTTAGTTACTCATGGATATGTGGAGAATAGAAAAGGTAGATAAAACAGACATGCTTAGAAGATAAATATACTTAAAACAGCAAGCCAAAGCCGTAGCAGAACCAGATGGAAACTGTAAAATGCAGAAGTATACTTCGATTACTTTAAGTGTTTGAATGACAAAGGGAAGCTCTAAAAGAAATGAATTCAAGACAGATAACAACGAAATGCAGTAATTGAAATGCTACACTAAGAACAACAGTGATCAGAAATGGAATTGAGAAGAACAGAGCAGAAAACAGTAAAGGATTGCTGGAAAACTCCGTGGCAGTCGCCTCGAATGATGGTGATGAGAAGTCAGCCCTGCTTGGATGAATCCAATCGAGAGAGAAGAAGAATCTCCTCTCCTTCCTATCAGATTATCGATTCCAAAAGCTTAGACTCTCACTCCAACAGACGGCAAAGGAAAACAGATGGAAATGGTGGACTGCAAGAAGACTTCTGCGCTTCGAATTATGACTGAACCTCCGACTTTGACCCCCTTTTATAGTAGTTTGCAGGTGCGTTTGGGCCAAGGAGAACCATCAGTCTTCAACGTCATATATCAGAATGGATGGAGGAGAAAGAACGAATCCCTGAAAAGTCGGATCTAAACAGAAAAATGTCAGCCAACTTACGGTTTTAACTTGAATAATTGCGGTCACCGCAATGTTTTCGCAATTCATTCGCAATGCTCATTTTTCCATTCTTTTCTTCGGTTTTCAACCCTTTTTCTACCTATTGTACACAAGTCCTATATTAGCTACCTTCTTCTAATTCTCATATTAAAGCATAGGTTTAAGCTAAATGCTAACAAAAACACCTAAATGTGTACATCTTCTTAAGCTAAATGGGTCCTAAATAAGTCACTTTCAGAGACTTAACAGTAGACCATTGGTGAGCAGCACCAAGGACACACCAAAGAGAGTAGAGAACACTGAGTCTAGTGCTCCATTGGAGTCTCTGCCAAACCAAGGTCCACTATCTACAAGCACATCAGGAGTCAGGCTGGAGCCGATTATTGAGGAGATAGAAGAAATTCCAAGGCCTCCACCGATCCTAAGGCGACCTGACGTGCCTGCATATGTGCCACCACCTCCATATCCTCGAAGGCTTAAGAAGAAGCAGGAACAGGAAGTGCACTTTAATAAATTCTTAGAAATTCTTAAGCAAGTGCATGTCAACATTCCGTTTGTAGAAGTTTTACAGTCTATGCCTTCCTATGTAAAGTTTTTGAAAGATATTATTACTAACAAAAAAATAATTGGTGAGTTTGAAACAGTAAACCTCACTGAGGAGTGCAGTGCCATACTCCAGAACAAGCTACCCAAGAAGGAGAAGGATCCTGGTTCCTTCACCTTACCTGTAGAGCTAGGAGGCAAGCACGTGGGCAGAGCGCTTTGTGACCTTGGCGCCAGCATAAACCTCATGCCCCTATCACTATTCCGCCAGTTGGGAATAGGAGAAGCACGTCCAACCACTGTCACTTTACAACTAGCAGACAGATCCATCGCATACCCTGAAGGTAAGATTGAGGATATTCTAGTGAAAGTTGACAAATTTATTTTCCTTGCAGATTTCGTTATCCTGGATTATGAAGCAGACAAGGAGGTCCCCATCCTATTAGGCAGACCGTTTCTTGCCACAGGTAGGGCCCTGATCGACGTCCAAAAAGGTGAGCTCACTATGAGGGTTCATGATGAAGAGGTGAAATTTAGTGTGTATAAAGCCTTAAGGTACCCCTCTGACCTTGAATCCTGTGCTAGCATGGACGTCGTAGATTCTTTAATGGAAGAACAGTTGGAGCATGTGTTATTAACCAAGCATGCTAATGAATATGTAGGATTAGAATTAACTGACTTAAACATAGCTGAGATAATGGACATATCTGTAAATAACCCTCAGCATGTTTGTATGAATATTGACTTGACTGAAAAATCTTTGAATCCATTAAAACCATCCATTGAGCATCCGCCTGTATTAGAATTGAAACCTCTCCCCACTCACCTCAAGTATGCATATTTAGGAAGTAATGATACCTTGCCTGTAATTATTTCTTCTAAATTAAGTGAAAAGCATGAGGTTGAACTGATTTTACTACTTAAGCAACATAGAAAGGTTATTGCATGGACTATTGCTGATATTAGAGGCATTAGCCCTTCTTATTGCATGCATAAGATTATACTAGAGGAAGAGCATACACCTAGAGTAGATCACCAACGTAGGCTGAATCCCTCTATGAAAGAGGTAGTTAAGAAAGAAATAATTAAATGGTTAGATGCTGGTGTGATCTTCCCCATAGCTAGTAGTCAGTGGGTGAGCCCTATACAATGTGTACCTAAGAAGGGGGGGATGACTGTGGTAGTCAATGAGAACAATGAACTGATTCCAACTAGGACTGTCACAGGATGGAGAGTATGTATGGATTATAGGAAACTAAATAAAGAAACTAAAAAAGACCACTTCCCTCTACCATTCATTGACCAAATGTTAGACAGAATAGCTGGTAGAGCCTACTACTGCTTCTTAGACGGTTACTCAGGTTATAACCAGATCACTATAGACCCTAAGGATCAAGAGAAGACTACCTTCACTTGCCCTTTTGGAACTTTTGCCTTTCGCAGAATGCCTTTTGGCTTATGCAATGCACCGACAACATTCCAAAGGTGCATGTTGGCAATCTTTTCTGATTTGGATGAGTCCATGATAGAGATATTCATGGATGATTTCTCAGTCTTTGGGGATTCATTTACAAACTGTCTAGAGAACCTAGGACAAGTCCTGGCTAGGTGTGAGGAGACCAACCTAGTCCTAAATTGGGAAAAGTGCCATTTCATGGTGGATGAAGGGATTGTCTTGGGACATAGAGTGTCGAGGGCAGGTGTAGAAGTTGACAGAGCAAAAATAGAAATCATAGAGAAGTTGGTAGAGCCTCAGAATGTCAAGGCCATTAGAAGTTTCTTAGGGCATGCTGGCTTCTACAGAAGGTTCATTAAGGACTTTTCTAAGATAGCCAAGCCTCTGTGTGAGCTTCTAGAGCTAAATAGGCCATTCATCTTCTCTAAGGAATGTTTAGTAGCTTGGAAAACCCTTAAGAAAGCACTAGTCACAGCACCTATTATAGTAGGGCCAGATTGGGATCTCCCATTTGAGATGTTATGTGATGCTAGTGACTATGCTGTAGGAGTTATGTTAGGACAGAAGATTGACAAGTTAACACACCCTGTATATTATGCTAGTAAGACACTTAATGAGGCACAATGCAACTACACAACCACTGAGAAAGAGATGCTAGCTGTAGTGTTTGCTTGTGAGAAATTTAGGAACTATATTGTAGGCACTAGGACAATAGTGTACACTGACCATTCTGCCTTAAAGTACCTCATGAGGAAGGCTGATGCTAAGCCTAGGTTGATTAGGTGGGTACTGCTGCTGCAAGAGTTTGATCTAGACATTAGAGACAAGAAAGGAAGTGAAAATGTGGTTGCGGATCATCTTTCTAGATTGAAGCATAATTGCGAAAAAATTGCGGAACCCGCAATTTCTGATGCTTTTATTGATGAACATGTCTTTGTATTGACTCATCGTGATAACGATGAGGAACCGTGGTTTGCTGACA
Organism: Herpetospermum pedunculosum; assembly: GCA_028017165.1. NCBI lineage: Eukaryota > Viridiplantae > Streptophyta > Magnoliopsida > Cucurbitales > Cucurbitaceae > Herpetospermum > Herpetospermum pedunculosum. The sequence continues at coordinate 21,214,312 of CM051528.1, forward strand.
TTGCTAACTTCCTTGCATCACAGGTACTACCAGCTTTCAAGGGAGGACAAGAGAAGAAGAGGTTCCTTCATGAAGCAAGGAAATTCATATGGGATGACCCCACACTTTACAAAACATGTGCTGACGGCTTGCTAAGGAAGTGTGTTTCAGCTGCTGAGGCGAAGTCTGTGCTGCAGCACTGCCACACAGCTCCTTATGGTGGACATTTTGGTGGCCAAAGAACAGCTGCAAAGGTATTTCAGAGTGGCTACTATTGGCCAACGATCTTCAAGGATGCCCACAACTATGCCCACAGCTGTGATGAATGCCAACGAACAGGTAACCTTAGTCGCAAGGATGAAATGCCTCTCACTTACATCTTAGAGTTGGAGCTCTTTGATGTATGGGGCATTGACTTCATCGGACCATTTCCTCCTTCCTCAGGTAACCTCTACATCCTTGTAGCAGTAGATTATGTCTCCAAGTGGGTAGAAGCCATAGCATGTCCCAATAATGATGCCAAAACAGTCATTAAAATTCTTGCATAGGCACATTTTTACTAGGTTTGGAACACCTCGTGCTATCATTAGTGATGAGGGGACACATTTCATCAATAAGGCTATGGAGAGAGTGTTGGCTAAGTATAACATTAGACATCGAGTAGCCACTCCCTATCACTCACACTCGAATGGTCAGGCTGAAATTTCTAATAGGGAGATTAAGAACATCCTAGAAAATGTGGTCAAACCTAATAGAAAGGACTGGTCATTTAAACTCGAGGATGCACTTTGGGCGTATAGGACTGCATATAAGACACCCTTAGGTATGTCTCCTTACAGACTTGTGTATGGTAAAGCTTGTCATCTTCCATTCGAGTTAGAAATCAAGGCATTTTGGGCACTAAAAGAGTTGAATTATTGCGTGACCGATGCGGGAACGTTGCGGTCTCTGCAATTACATGAGCTTGATGAGCTTAGACATATGTCTTATGAAAATGCCAAAATGTATAAGGAAAAGACCAAGATTTGGCACGATAGTAGACTTAGGATCAAGGACTTTAAGAAAGGCCAACTTGTTTTATTATTTAACTCACGATTGAGGTTGTTTCCAGGCAAACTAAAGTCCAGATGGTCAGGTCCTTTCATGATTACTAATGTGTTTGTTCATGGTGCCATCGAGATAAAGAACCTGCAGCAAGGTCAACCATTCATGGTTAATGGTGCAAGGTTGAAGCACTACAATGAGGAAGGAGATGTGAAGACTCTCTCGGCCTTCCTCTTGACTGAAGCATGAAATTAAGAACGAGAGAGGACGAGTGATTGCTGGGCTCGTCAACATGAGGCTCATGCCTTAGTTTATTTTTTTTTGCGATTTTCCGGTTATCATTTGTGTATAAGTTTGTATGATTTTAATTGCGAATTTGATGTTGATTGTATTTCTTTTTGTAGGGAATCAATAGAGGGAATCAAGGAGATTAAATCCAGCTTTAAAAATCAAGAAGATATTGGGCCAAATCAAAGATACGGTTGAGCAAAGATTGACATTTAAATGGAAAAAATCTCCAACGGTCACTAGAATTGCGCTGGATTTGCAGGATCCGCAAAAATATAGCCGTTGGGATTTTTCCGTTTTCTTTATATCCGTTGAGACGCGCGTTGATCTATACGACTTCCCAAGTATCTGAACTCCAAGAAAGCTGCGATTCTCTTCATCTGTGATTCTTCTCTCCAAACCTCCACGATTCAACAATGGTGCTCACGAGGGCTGAAAGATCTGCGGCCAAGAAGAAGGCTGACAAAGCTGAAACGGCTGCGAGAGACGCACTGCTTGCCTTGGCTGAGGCTGATGCTGCGCGAACTGAACGACTTCCCAAACTTCCGATTCGCAAGAAGAAGTGGAAGGTCGTCACAGAGATACCTGCTGGACCCTTTGAACCAGCAGGCACACCCAAGAAGCGCAGATGGAGTTTAGCGGTGGCCGCAGAACCGAGCAAAGAAAAGACTCCCTCTGTGGAGAGTCAAGAAACTGATCGTGTGTCCCACGATTCGGCCAAGATGAGTTCTTCGCCATCTGCACCACCAGCGCACAGCTCTTCACCATCACCACCAGCGCACAGCTCTTCACCATCACCACCAGCGCAGAGCCCTGAACTGCCTTCATCACCGCAGAGTTCTGAGCATACTCCACCAGAAGAGAGCCCTGAGGCATCACCCACTTCCCCACAACATGACCCTGAATTCCCGTATGGTGAATATCAAGAGTCAACGCAGGGCAGTGGGGAGGGTGAGGAAGAGGAGGTTTTCTCTCCTATGAGGGAAGCTAGCCCGGAGAGTCTTGCACAGAAGGATGACTCAATGGAGGAGACACTGGGGGCGTGCCTTCAGCAGATCACCATCAAGGCAAAGCTCAAGAAGAAGAAGAAGGCCAAGATTCTCAAGGCCAAGCGGTCCAAGAAGCTGAAAAAGAAGAAGGCCAAGAGGGCCCCTTCATCAGAGAAGGAAAGCACTGAGCCATCGCTCAAGAAACTCAAGGTTGAGGCTGCGGAGTCAGCCGAACCAACAGACAAAGGGAAGGCCAAGCTTTACCCTGAAGATGAGCCTCAATCAGTGAGGTATGTGTCCTCTGACGCTGAGTCCAGAGGCATTGAGCTGAGGAAGAGGGAGTTGCTGCACGAGAAGGGCTTCCTCGACAGACCTGCTGACCTGCCGCAGTTCTTGCGCGCAGGAATTACAAACCACGGATGGGAGGAGTTTTGCAGACCACCCAATCCAGCTTACACAAGCATGGTGTATGATTTCTACGCCAATGTGCTTAGCCCTGAGGATGGCCTGTCTGTGGTCAGAGGGGTAGAAGTGGACTTCTCAGCAAAAGCCATCAACGAAGCCTATGGCCTCAAGGGCCAAAGACATACTGACTATGCGAGGATTGTTGATGAGCCTACTGAGGCAGTCCTGGAAGAGGCCATTCGGACCATTGGCCAGCCTGAAGCATCCTGGACCGTGTCACGCAATGGGAGGCACACTCTCATGAGTGCCAACCTCACAGCTAAGGCGGCTGTTTGGTTTTCTTTCGTGAGAAGGAAACTGTCCCCAGTGACTCATGAGACAACCATCAACCAGAGCAGATCGCTGCTGGTATATGCGATAATGAGAGGTCTCACGATCAACGTGGGAGAAGTCATTGCTGCTGCCATTACTGAGTGCGCCAAGAAGGGTAAGGGTCCATTGTTTTTCCCTAATACTATAACTAAACTCTGTTTGCTTGCAGGAGTCCCTATTGAGCGAATGGAGCAGCAGATGGCTTACACGGGCCACTTGGAGTTACCTGCTGGCTTAAGGCTGAAAAGGAAGGGGAACATGGAATTCGAGTTGGATAGATTGGCTGCTGATCAGTCGCTGTCCATGGCTTGCCTCATGGATATGCAGAAGAGGATGGCTCAATGGGCCACTTACGCGCAGGCACGGGACAAGGAAGTTGCTGACCAACTTGGGTGCATCTTCCCTGATTTCCCCACGAATCTCCTGAATCCATGGGTGCCTCCACGACCTCGACGACCTGATGAGGATGAAGACATCTGAGTGCTGGTTTGAATTGCACTCAAGGGAGTATTGCTGTTCCCTTAGAATAATAAAAAAAAAATCTGCTTTCTGATAGACCATGTGAATTATGCTGTTTTTAGTAAAATTTTGATCTGCTTTAGTTCCTTAGTTTTACGTTTTTAAATTGCCTAGTATAGCCTGTTGCTAGCTGATTAGGTAGGATAGTTTAGGTTTATTTTTGTCGAGCTTGAATGACTGGATAAAGCATGCTTAGGGGCCTTAGTGACTGATATATCTGCCCTGACTTGATTGCGAAATAATTGCGGTACCCGCAATTTTTATTACTGAATGCATGTTTTGGACTGTCTGTTTAGCTAGGCTGTGATCTGTTTAAATTCTATCTTTTGCTGCTTTCATGACTACCTTATATAGCTTATCTAAATGCATGCTGGATGAGTGTCATAGGACACCCTTTGATAGTTTAAATTAACCTCTAAAAAGCTCAGCATGCATAGCTGTAAGTCCTGGCCTGTCTGTTTTTTTCAATTTTCTGCTGCTGTGATATTTTCTTTTAGAATGTTCTGCCTATGCCTAGGACTTTTAAATTCTCTTTGTTTTACCTTAGACTAGATGCTTCTAGGATAGTTTGGGGGTGTGCCACCTCAGACACTCATTGAGGACAATGAGTAGTTTTAGTTTGGGGGAGGCCACCCTAGGCCTAGGAACATTCCTCTCTCCCTTTAAGCATAAGCATTCTTCTTCTCCTTTATGAAAAAATGATGAGCTGAAAAAAAAATGAAAAAAGAATAAAGGGGGGAGTCTCTCTTAGGTTGCTGAGTAATCAGTGCCAAGTGTGTAACCCACAAGTGGCGTTGCATCAAAAGGCAACCAAAGGAGAGACTCCACCAAAGTGTGAAAGAAAACAAAAAAAAAAAAAAAGGAAAAAATAGGGAAGAAGAATGTATACCTAGGAGTTGCAACTTTGTGGCTTAGATGTCCTGTTTAAAAAGAACTCTGATCCTCAATTTAGCTAAGAGCAAAGTTGTAGCTTGTAGGGTTGCTTAGGGAGATGAGTGTATATCCAATGTAGTGATGCCAGGGTTTAGGTTGTTCTCTAAAAGTACTACTGTCACCATTAATACTAAAGACTGGCATGACTCTAAGGAATCCTAGGTAGCTCTTAAGTATAAACTAGAAGCATGTACTGAGTCTGGGGTAAAGCTAGGTAGAATTTGAAACCTTAGGGATAGTGGCAGGATATGACAAAAGCAGGTAGATCAGGGTAGGGAGTTAATAAAGACAGTAGGAGTATTAGGCATGTGAAATCAGAAGAAGCTAGATGAGAGGGTAGTTTTAAGCTTAGAAGTGTGTCACAGGACAGCACTGCTATAGATAGGGATATAGGGGAGTCATAAGTGGTTAAAGAAAAAGAAACAGCAGCCTAGGAAAGTCCTTAGATTGCTCGAGGATAAGCAAAACCTTAAGTTTGGGGGTGTGTTACGTCTCCAAAAGTGACCTTTTTAGGACTTAATTATCTTAGAAAGATGTTCACTCTTAGGTGTTTTTGATAGCATTTAGCCTAAACCTATGCTTAAATATGAGAATTAGAAGAAGGTAGTTAAATTAGGACTTAAGTACAATAGGAAAGAAAAGGGTTGAAAACCGAAGGAAAAGAATGAAAAACAAGCATTGCGACAGCATTGCGGAAACATTGCTGAAACCGCAATGTTTCAAGTGAAAATCGTAAGTTCACTGATCTTTTTCTGTTAATTTCCGTTATTTCAGGGATCCGTTCTTTCTCCTCCATCCATTCTGAAGTACGACGTTGAAGATTGATGGTTCTCCTTGGCCCAAACGCACCTGCAGATTGCTATAAAAGGGGGTCAAAGTCGAGGGTTCAAACATCATCCGAAAGCGTAGAAGTCTTCTCGCAGCTCCATCTTTTCTCCTGTCGTTCTTCTCCGTCTGTTGGCTTGAGAGTTTCAGCTGTTGGAATCGACAATCTGATAGGAATCTTCTCTCCTGATTGGATTCATCCAAGCAAGGCTTCATCCAAGCAAGGCTATTCTTTCATCCCCTTCAGCCGAGGCACCTGCAACTAGGCGTTCACGCTCGTTTTTATGCTTTCTGTCTTTCATTTTCCATTTCCAACTGTGTTCTGTTGTTGTTTCATTTCCAGTAGCTAGTTTATTTCATTTCGTTGCTGTCTGTCTTTATATTATTCGATTTAAGCTTCCTTTTGTTCATTCCAACATTCAAGTAATCAAAGCATAGTTATTAATTCACAAGGTTCTCATCTCTTGCTGCCACTGTTTTTCCTTGCTATTTTCAGTTTATTTCTCTCCTAAGCATGTCTCTTTCGTTGCTTATTTCTGTTCTCCCCATATCCATGAGTAACTAAATCACTTAGGGGCATGCTAATGACAATACTATAGGCTAAAAAACGGGAACCAAGCATGTAGGATAGCTCTCGAAGCATTGATTGTATGTAAGCTTCATCCCACGGGCAATTTCGATTGGCCATCCATTTTGTCCAAAGAACTCCTAACCTCTGGAAGGAGTAAGAGTTCAGAGTCATACTATCATGCTAGCCTTTCAAGGTAGCCAGGAAACGGCCTAGGAATAGGCGTTTCCCTAGTACAAACCATATTCTTCTGCCTTAACAAGATGCTTAAGACCTTACTTGGACATGAGTAAACTAAAGAATCTAATGCATGAAATCGGAAGATACATGAGAATGAGATAGTTTGATGCATAGTGAGTTGATCCAGTGCTTGAGAATCGTATGAAAAAGCCTATAGGATAGTCGTTAGTAGCCCTTAATTCATCATTTTACACACTTTCGTTGTTAATTAAATTGCGGTAGAATTGCTGTTTCCGCAATTCTGCTAAAGTTACAATTCTGTCTAGCCATTTTTGTCTTCATTTATTAGTCTCGTCTCTTTTCGTTTGTGTTTAGCTTTAACTTGCACTTGTTTATGTTGCTACCCTCTACGTATTCAGTAGGAAATAGACAATTTAAAACCAATTCTACACCATCGAATCCACCCTTTCTTTCTTAACTTTACACTTCATGAATAGCTTATAATAAATCTCTGTGGGAAAACGAATGAAAAAATACTTACTACTTGCTATAAGATCATGTATGCTTGCATGTTCTGAGTGCTCTCTCTATCTTATTGTCTAATTATTTTAACACATTGAGCACGTAACACTTCTCCTTGCGCCATCTCGTCGCCAAAGAAGGGATTGCCTTCTTCCTCAAACAGTCTTCGCCCCTCCCGGGCCTCTTTTCTCAACCGCCGCTCTTCTCTCTCAATTTCAGGGATAAACTGAAGTCCACTAAACTCAGAAGAACGGGTCATACAACAACAAAAATTTTAAACATACAAAAACAAACAGAAAAAATTTTCAGCGCACAAAAAATCAACCAAAATCAAAATCAAACATAATTTCAATCAATTAATGCCTTCTCCGGCAACGGCGCCAATTTTGGTGAGACAGATTTTGAATATCCTCTCTAAATTCGGGCTGTCGAGACCCGCCAAAATAAATTTATAAACCTATTAACCTTAGCTTTGCAGCTAGTGGTAACAGGGTCGATCCATAGAGAAGGACTTAAAATGATTGAAATTAAAGTTCGAAATTCCAAATGGTTGATTGATTGAGTTTTGGTAACTGGGGGTTTTTATCATGCAGCGAGAGAATAAAAAATGCTATTGGAAAGATTAAAGAGAGAGAGATTAACAAGTGTACGGTTCGGGAAGTTTCGGGATCTTTGCTAGACATTCTATCATTCATCATCTAATTCAACTCTAAGGCTATCTAATTGTCATGCACGCGGTCGGTTACCTGGGAAGCCCTTTGGTAACCGGCTCCATATTAATTAATTAAACCAACAGTCTAATTAAACATTGTTCAAAGTATTCCTAGAGTGATCAGCTCCAAATTTACTCTAAACAGTTACTAGCTAACCGCGACGAACTTTCGACCATGCAATCCTAATGCTAACTGGCTACCCGCCAACGCTGAAGTACCCAACATTTATCATGCATAAATCAATACTTCGATTTGTTTCATTGTTCTGTGTTACTTGGCGAAAAGTGAGAGGCATGGCATCGCTAATCTTTAACTCTAAGACATGCTAGAAAACTCGATTGTCCGTCGGCGAAATCTAACACATGCATGGGATTAAGAAAGAACAATAAATGCATGCAAATCAGAGGCCAAAGCAGAATTTATAGCATGGATTATCAAAATGAAGAAGTCTAACAAATAATCCCTAAATCATCCCGAACCGTTCACAGTACCTTAGCCGACCATGGAGAGAATCGTCACAAACGCTCCCATGGATGCCTTAGCCATAATCTCTAACTCACATACAAAGAAAAGCTCCAAGAAATGGCCACAAATGGCGGAGCAAGAAGAAGAACTAAGAAAAACCCGAGAGGTAGAAGATGAAGCAAAGAAGATGGCTGCAAAATCGTCCTTACAGCCCTTTAAATCCGTCGGAGCGTCGTGACGCTAGGACAGCGTCGCGACGCTGCGACCTAATGAATTCGCGCGCGCCTCGCGATGGCGTCGAGACGCTGGGCGAGCGTCTCGACGCTGGCCCGATAATTTCCTGCGCGCGCGCCCCTCGGAGCGTCTCGATGCCGCGACAGGGTCTCGACACTAGGCAGCGTTGAGCAAGCGTCTGGTCCGACTCTTCTCGGCTTAACTTGCCCTTTTCCCGAAGCACTCCCGGGGCGCTAAAACACCGCTTTTAGCTCCGAAACGAGTCCAATAGACGCATGAGCTCTTCGCCGCAAATCTCCTATAAATGAGATATATTAAACAATTAAACACGGTATATAGCTAGAATTAGGGAGTGAATATTAGCTCCAAAATGGAGTTATCATAAAGCCTAATCAGAACCAACATGTATAGATTATCAAAACGCTAAAGGCTTAACAAAATTTCCTAATCATCCCGAATCTAACACGAGTACCTTAGCCGGCCATGGAGAGAATCGTCACAATCGCTCCAACGGAGGCCTTGGCCATAATCCCAAGCTTAAATACAAGTAAAAAGCTCCAAAAACCAGTCAACAATGGCGGAGCAAAAGGAAAAATAGAGTAAAACCCGAGAGGAAGAAGAAGAAGTTCGCCAAAATCTGCTGCAAAAATCGTCTTTACAGCACTTAAATCCGTCGGAGCGTCGAGACATGAAGACTATCAACATTATGCGCCAACTCAAAATGAAGAATTATCACCCGCTTTGGAGGCGCTATGGATAGAATTCGTGGAAAGGAATGATGCATCCATGAGGAGAATGGATGTGCAATTAGCCCAGCTCACAAATGACTTACAAAATCTACTTGCTACAGCAAAATCACCACCACCATGCCCTCAGATGTTTGATTTTTATGATGATGACTCCTTTGTAACCTTCGATTCTGAGAAGAGTGATCCAATGGAATATCCATATGAAATGGTGGAGTTGGTGAAAGTTGAGAAAAATGAAATTGTGTTGGATGAGGCCAAAGAGACTAATGCGCTGCTTGAGGAACAAGAATTTGAAATGTTTGATGTTGCAGCAAGCTTCTCCACCAATGAAAGAGCTGAGCCACCACCACCACAAATGCTCCAGCTGAAGAAGTTAGAAAGAGATGTGCCAGAAAAAGAAGTCCCAGCGCATCAAAGCTATGTTGTAGAAAAAAAACCAACGCACAGAAAGTACAAACCTTGGGATGTTATAACATGCAGTCTCTTTGAAAGAATCAACAATTTCAAGGTGTGGCAGAATGTCCGACCCCGTAAATCAAGACTTAAGTATCTTAAAGGAGCAGAAGTGATGCCTCGAAACATTGAAGAATATCCATATGAGGCAGATTGACAAGGGAGATTTCTGATCCCTAAACTCTTAAATTAGGCTTTTATCATGCTTTGCTTAGATTTTGTATGTTAGGAGTGGTTTATTTTGGGAATGGAATATTTATCATATGCCAACAATCATAGTGTTCTGGGAGACAATTCTGAAAATAGTTTGATGCTTCTGCTATCATGCTTGAAATCTTTGTTAATGCGCTTACCACAGTCGTTTAGAATGAATTGATGATGCCTTCATTTTGAAATGATTATTTTGCATGCTTGTGCTATTACAACATTATACTTAGGCATGGAGCGAAGTGTGGAATTCTGCCTTCCGAATTTGTCTTGTGATAATGCTGTTAGATTTATAATGTTTAGCTAGCTTGGACTATTTTCTCTGCTGATAGTTTCTGTCTATATCTTTTGCAACTGGCTAAAATGTGATTCTCTGTGGGCTGTTTATTGTTTAGAGTGTGCTGGATGAGTGTCAAGTACACGCCTTAAATTAGAGTAAAGCCTCATTTGTTAGAAAGCATGCAACCTTGTAAGACCTTACCTTTGTTTCGAATAAACCTCTGCCTGGTGTGTTATCTAACCTAGGAGAGTCATTCCAACCTTTAGATATTTAAAGTCTGCCTGCTTTTTACTTAAACTAGATGCTTCTAACTAAGTTTGGGGGTGTGCCACCCAATGCTCTGATTGAGGACAATGAGAAGTCCAAGTTTGGGGGTAAGGCAGCCTTCTAGCCCTAGGAACACTCCTCTCTCCCTTATTAGATATGCATTGTTCTTCTTTGAAAAAAAAAACATTTTCTTTTTTCTAGGAATGCTGAGTAATCAGAGCCATCTGTGTAACCCACAAGTGGCACTGCATCAAAAGGAAAACTTAGGAAAAAGAAAACATTGAAAAAGAAAAGCAAAGATATATAAAAAAAAAAACAGAAAAAGAACAGAAAGCAAAGAAGAAGAATGTATGCCAGAAGGTTGCAGCCTTGAATGCTTAGATGTTCCTATGTACTGAAATATGATCCTAAGTTAGCTAAGCAAATGGCTGTAACTAGAATGCTTATCTAGGGAAATGAGTGTCTATCCTAAATAGAGTGATGCCATGGCTTAGATTGTTCTATGGATTCTGTACTCTGACACTTTTTTGGTTCTAAGCATGGCATGACTTTAAGGATTCCTAGGAGATAAAAGAATGAGAATAAAATTTAGAAGCATGTACTGAGTTTTAAGTTGAGAGTAAGTAGATTTTAAAGCTAAAGGATGACTGCACAATGAGCTTGGTGATATAGGCAGATAAACCAGAAGGTAGGGAGTTATAAAAAGCTGAAGGTTTTAAAGGCAAGGGAAATCATAATGATAGCATGGGAATTAGCTTTAGTTTAAAATGAGTCACAGGACAGCATTGCTTTTAGCAATAAGCCTCAAAGGATAGCAGTTTAGTTGATTAGAGATAAAGAAAAAAAACATAGCAGCAAGATAATTAGGAAAGGCAGAGAGAGAAAGAGAGGGAAGGTGAGTTTATAGTGTTGCTCGAGGGCTAGCAATAGCTCAAGTTTTGGGGTGTGTTACCTCTCCAAATGAGAGTTATTTAAGTCTATACTTGCTTTATATTCATAAAGTCTTTTGAGCATTTTAGCTATTATTGAGCATAATATGTGTTTAGTAGTGACATTTGTGAAATGGTGTTAAGTTAATGCTTATGTGGAAAATCTGTGCATAAGTGTGTAATTAGTGAAAAATGTCTAATTAAATGTCTTTCAGGATTGCTGAAGTATTGCGAGGAGCGCAATGGGATAAGAAGAAGGGCCGCTGAAAACAGAGCTTTGCGATCGCAACGCAATCGCAATACTGGCAGTATCCTTTGCTGAGTTTGTTAGCCACCAGCCCTTCCGTATCTGCCACGTCTGAGGTTGTTCCGCTAATTTGGAGGGAGATCTGCGACTAGGGTATGGACTATGGAACCTCTGAGGACTATATATAACATAAGTTGAAGGAAGGAAAAAAATAACCCTTTACGGTGAAGAGATTCGAAAATCCGAAAACCCCAAGAGAAATCCTCTCGATCATCAGATCCGAGAAGAAACCTCCTTGGCGTTCTGGAATTTGGAGGAAGAAGGGAAGATTCCTGACAAGAAATTCTTCTCCTTCGACCGAAGCAAACGTGGACGAGCAGATCTTCACTCTACTGTTTTCTTTTGTTTATAGCTACTGCTTTCATATCGTTTGAATCTGTTATTTGAATTGTTGTTGTATTTGCTTATCATGAGTAATCAATTAGTTTTGTTGAGTTCTTCTAAATTCATGAGTGGCTAGTATTATAAAGGTTTGCTAGGACAAATCCATAGAAAATAAAGATGTGATTTCGGCATGTAAATAAGCATGAATGCATTGATTGAGTGTGAACTTCATCCCATGAACATTTTCGATCGGCCATCCATTTTGTTCTAACGAGTTCCTAACCTCCGGAAGGAGTAAGAATTCAGAGTCACTCATTCATGTTAGCCTTTCACGGTAAATGGAGAGTGGTCTAGGAATAGGCACTTTCCTAGCACGTTTAATATCATGCAATTATAAATAGGTTTTTATCCTTACTTGGATATGAGTAATTTAAGAATCTAAAGCATACAATCGGAAGATGTATGAGATCTAGCTAAAACGATGCATGTAATGTTAATTTGCAGCTGAATGATCATGGTTTATGTCTATGGAGGAGTCTTAGCCAACCTTGCTGTCTTTATTTTAGATTTTACTTGTTTGTTAATCTGTTGCTAGTTTATTGCGAAAGTTTTGCTAGATCCGCATTATTTCTTACAACTGCAAGTTACTTTAGCATTCTTAGTCAGTAGTCAACTTAGTTTTAGTATAGATTTTTGTTGCTGTCTGTTCGCTAGTATTTTGCTGTTTACGCATTTATATTTGTAGTCTTGCCTACAGTTTTCTGCAAGTTGTTATTATTTCAGGAGTTTCGCTATTTACTTGTTTCTGCATTTTGTATGTTCTGTCGTTATTTCAGCAACCCAACCAACAACATTTTGTCACCGGTTACATTGTCCTTCAATCAATCTGTACATAGCATAAACTTAATCAAATCTCTATGGGAAAACGATATAAAATATACTTATCACTTGCTGCAGACCGTGTATACTTGCATGATCTGAGTGCTCTTCGCATCTAATTTACACACACATTGAGCACGCAACACCAGGACACTAATAATATTTATCTCTAATTGTTATGTTAATTTTTACATTTAAAGATGTCTTACACGTGTGAGAATTATCCATTATGAGGAAGGTTTTTTTTGGAATCCAATACTTCCATGGGATGAGCATTTAAGGGCCCGTTTGATAACGTTCCCGTTTTTTGTTCCCTGTTTCCTGTTTCTTGTTCCCTGTTTTTTGAGAACTAGAAACAGGAACATGTTTGATAACTACTCTTGTTTCTTGTTTCTTGAAAAAAAAAATAAACAAAATAGATTGATAATTATTTTTTTGTTAATTGTTTCTTTTCTTTATGTTTTTTCTTTTTTATAGTTTAAATATAATTTAGTATACATAATATAAAAAAGATATAACATGCATTAAAATATATATAACAAAAAAAACTATCCAAAATTTACATAATCGAATACAAATAAGTCTTGATGCAAAATTAAAAACAACCATAAAATTGTATTTATACTTCAAATGTTACCCAAATTTGATTTGGTATATGTTTTTGTGTGTTAACCGGGTAAGGAGACATTTGTTTAAGAATAGGGAATTGAGCCTTCTACACACCAAAACTGATGGAGCGACATGCGCAGCGGAAAGCGATTTTGGACCGATGATACTCTAATTTCATAAATTTAACAAATAGAAAACATGCTCAAAACGACGGAATTAAGAAATTAGAATTCCATACCCTTGTAGTTTCGAATTTCTTCAAGTCCGCTGGTCGTTCCTCATCACGAACTCTTCTTGCCTCTTCTCACGAATGCCCCGAGGACCACCCCAGGTAATCCCGCTATCCTCGGAGCCGCGCAACGGAGTTGTGGGACTCCGAAAGAAGAGAAAACAAGAAAGAAACAGAAGAGAAAGAAGGAAGGAATGGAGGGCTGGAGAAGTTTTTAAAAACATCTGAAGATTCAACTTCAGCCAAGATTAGCGGTCAAAGCCTGTGGATATAACCCAGGTCCGTTTCATTTCCTTTGTTGGTTAAATCGAACCATAATCCAAGATTAGCGGTCGAAGCCTGTGGACATAACCCAGGTCCGTTTCATTTACTTTGTTGGTTAAATCGAACCATAATCCAAGATTAGCGGTCGAAGCCTGTGAACATAACCCAGGTCCGTTTCATTTCCTTTGTTGGTTAAATCGAACCATAATCCAAGATTAGCGGTCGAAGCCTGTGGACATAACCCAGGTCCGTTTCATTTCCTTTGTTGGTTCCAAAAAAAAAAAAAAAAAAAAAAAAAAACCTTTGTTGGTTAAATCGAACTGTTATCCAAGATTAGCGGTCAAAGCCTGTGGATATAACCCAGGTCCGTTCAATTCCTTTGTTGGTTCAAAAAAAAAAAAAAAAAGTCCTTTGTTGGTTAAATCGAACCCTAATCTAAGATTAGCGGTCGAAGCCTGTGGACATAACCCAGGTCCGTTCAATTCTTTTGTTGGTTCAAAAAATTAAAAAATAAAATAAAAAAGAAAAAAGTAATTATTGGTTAAATCGAACCCTAATCCAAGATTAGAAGTCGTAGCTTGTGTAAACCCAAGTCTATAAAAAATCATTATTGGTTAAATCGAACCCTAATACAAGATTAGCGGTCGAAACCCGGGAGATAGCCCAAGTCTATAAAAAAAAATCATTGTTGGTTAAATCGAATCCTAATCCAAGATTAGCGGTCGAAGCCTGTGGACATAACCCAGGTCCGTTTCATTTCTTTATTGGTTAAATCAAACTCTAATCCAAGATTAAGGGTCGTATTCTTTGTAAACCTAGGTCTGTCTTTTTTATTAATAATAAACAAATTTCCGCCTTCCCAATACTTTGTCTTCATCCTTTGTCTACCCTTTCAATTCTTCAAAGATACACAAAGGGGAGCAAGCTGTAGACACCGTATTTGGTCCGGCCATTTGTTTATTATTAAAGTTATTTTTCCTTATTTTTATGTATTTTTGTCATTATTCTTTAAACCATTTTCAAACTTTTAAAATTCACCTTTTTTATTTTTTAAATATATTAATTCCGAAAATTCAAGAAAAATAAGAAAAAGAATGTTTTGGTTGTTTGGAAAAGTTTTTACCTATTTTGACAAATAAAATTAACATTTAATGAGTACAAAAATTTTAAGTCATTTTATGGCTAAAGTTTGATATTGATTTATTTACTTCAATGAATAAAAAATCTTTAATTTATTTTTGGGTTAAAATTTGATATTCATTTATGAGTATAAAATATTTAATTCACTTTTGGTTTAAAATTTGATATTCATTTATGATATAAAATATTTGTTCATTTTTGGCCTAAAATCTATTTCAATTGAGAAAACATTTTGAGTAATAAATTCATTGAGATTTTTATCTTTGATGTGATTTTCAATGGCCTATAAATACCGACTAAGAGAAATAGGTAAAGAGGACGATAAGAGAAGATCAGAGCGAAGGGCTCGAAGGAGAGAAAAAAAAGATTAGGGCGAAAGGCTACCAAGTTGGAGAGAAAATGTTAATTTTAATGGTCAAAACTCTTATTTGACTAATTTAAAATAACTTTCTCTTCCCTCCAAACTTCACAACCACTTTCCTCCATTCCTCCCATCTCAAGCAAAAAAAACCAACAACCACCATCTTCATCCAACTATAATCTTCTGCGGATATCGGCAACCACGAGCTTGAACAAACGATAACTCCCTCATGGTGATGGAAGGCATAGACCGCGACACGCTAGATTGAAGAAGAAGGTATATTTTTAGGTTTTTATGTTATTTACAAAAATGTCATTACTTTTATATTATTTACAAGTTTGTCATTGCATGCTTAATTACAAAACTGTCATTCCTTGTTTTTATTTATTCACTCCCAATTTTAACATTTGACCCGAAGTTAATGTTTGAACTTTTTTTTATTTTCCAATTAAGTTAGGATATATTTTCCTTTTTAGATTTAATATTTTAAGGCATATTTCAATTTTACCTTCATTTAAGTCTTGTAAATAAATTTTAATTATTTGTTTTAATATATTTCAAACAAATTTCAACTTTATCTTTAATTTAAATTTTCCTAAATCTGAATTTGATTTTATAATCAAAGTCATATTTCCGTTTAAAAATAACGTTTGTAAAATAAAATAATATTTGTTTTGAGGGCTGAGTAATGTGACTTTCGTAGAGTTTCGACTCTCGTGCAAGCACACGAAAATCCTCCCAACCACTTCTAAAAATAACAAATCAATATGTTTTTAAAATAAAATATTATCATATAAATCCTATGACGGAGTTGGGATAAATTTCTCAAATTCTTGAGGTAAATAATTTCCTTTAAATAAAAGAAAATTTAGATATGATAATTAATTAAAGTTAAATTCACTCAATATATCAAACTCTTACCTTATTTTTAAGGTTAAGATTTGATTAAATGAGACATTAATTTTTAACAAAACTATTATTTATTTATTTTCTCAAATTAAGGACATTTTAAAATTAATTGGATAATATAAGATAAAATATGGCTACCGTTTTTAACGGGTGTTGTAGGGTGCTAACACCTTCCCTACACTCAAACGACCCCCGAACCTAATTTCTGTTTTCGTAGACCAGTTTTTGTTTTAAGGTGACCAATCACACCCAAAATTATTGGTGACGACTCCATCTCTTTTATTTTTTAAAACAAAACCCTTGAAAGAGGACGTCAGCCGCTCCGCGTCGCAATGACGTTGCGACAGCATGGCGACTCCACTGGGGACCTTTTTTTAGAGGGTCAGGCCATTGCATTTTATCTTTTTATTATCCAGTTTTCCATTTTTAGTCCTTTGTTTTTTCTTTTATTTCTTTGTTTATTTATTTTATTGATAGTTTTTTTATTTAACATGTTTTCAGTTTTAAATTTTCATTTTTTTGTCCTTTGTTTTTCTGGTATTTCTTTGTTTATTTATTTTATTGTTAGTTTTTATTTAGCATGTTTTATTTATTATTACAGTATTAATATATTTATTGCAATTTACATTTTGCATTGTCATGCATCGCACACACTTTCACAAGCCTCCTACCCGGGCTTTACCTTTAAGATTAGATTCGGAGACTGAGTAGTGTGACCTTCGTGGAATTTCGGTTCCCGTGCAGGCGCATGAAATTCTTCACTCAAGCTAACTACGTTGTTTAATCAGATAGAAGGCTTGGGGAACATTTACTTCTAGGAATGATTAGAACATAAATTACACTCATACGCATCCTAGAGCCAACCAATTATTATCGAAAGTTTTGAACTTTAGGATACACATACTTGGTTATATCACATGTTGATCCTTAAACTTATTGTATAACATATATTGCAAATCTCATTCATGCATTCATGTGATATATTTATTCTTTTGTATATAATTACTGTTTTTTTTGCATTGTTTCCTTAAAAATAATAATAAAAAAAATCCACGTTGGTTTTAAAAAAATAAAATAAAAAAATTGCTTGTTTCCTCATGGAAAAAGAAGTAAAAAAAAAACTGTTATTCATTCAAAAAAAAAAAAAAAAAAAAAACACAAAAAAACTACATGTCAAAACATTCACATACATCTCATGAACATTCTTTATATACCCTCATACATACATAAAATCACATTCTCATATTGATCTATTCATTGTAGGAAATCCAAAAAAAGTTCATTTGCATTCTGGCATACCTTAGAATAAAAATGATCATGCCTTTCATGTTCACATGCATATAGAGCCGCAAGACATTGATTTTCATGCAAACACATCTCCTACTCATGATTAGAAGTCATTTCTTTATTCTTTTTTAGTTGCATTTAGAGTCTAGCATTACATATTCACATGCATAATAAAAATTACCAATGATTGCTTTAATGTTAAATTTAAGAACGCAACATATCATTTGGAGCAATCAACGGTTTATTTTAAAAACAAAAAAACAAAAAAATGTCCAACATCATTTCACACACATGCATACATAAAAAAATAAAAACAAAAAAATCATTTGTTATCACATCCTACATCACACCATCAAAATAAATTTTATGCATATTCCGCATGTCAAATCATAATTTACTCACCAATTACATCATATCATCTCACACATGCATACATAAAAAAAATAAAAACAAAAAAAAAATTATTTGTTATCACATCCTACATCACACCATCAAAATAAATTTTATGCATCATTTCGCATGTCAAATCATCAATTGCATCATATCACACATGCATACATATATTAAAAAACAAAAAAAAATCATTTTTATCGTACACATGCATACATCACGGAAAAATAAAATTAAATTTTATTCTCCAACATGATAAAAATGCTCATGCATTCGTTATCTCATTTCACATCCAAAAAAAAAGTTTTAAATTTTTTTCATTTTCACAATATCATTTCATGCGTGTTTTACAAAATATTCTTGAATTTTATCACATCCTTCATTATTTCATTGGAAAAAAAAAGTGATAGTTTTCATGTTTATTCTGATCATCTTTGTGTTTACTTTGGTCGTTCTTGTTAGCTGAAAACTTAGGAAGAATTTTGAGCAAAAATGTTGAATCGTCACTGAAAAAAAAAAAAAAAAAAAAAAAAAGTTATGAGTGCTTTCACTACTCTATGATGAGAAATTGTAAACTCTCAACCATTTTATGACTTTCTTGAAAATATTTTTCTCAGCCTTCATTCTTGGGTTAAGCTCTAAATTGAGAGAACTTCATTTTGACCTTCAAATTTCTCATGTGCTACTATACACTCCCGAACAAGGTTTTAATCTTCATACTGGGGCAAACACCCTTTTGCAGTGAATGTTCCTAATCACTCACTATAAAACCTTGAACTTGCATACCACATCAATTTTGAGGCAATTTATCCTGATTTGTGGATTCACCACAAAATCCTGGACTAAACTCAACATCCACACTTATATGATGTTTCTCTACATTTATCTGCCCACTTAGCCTTTTGCTAAACCTGCCATATTTAATTAGATGACAAACATACCAAATTATTCGAAAGAACCTTCAAATGTAATACATAGTATTGAACTCTTGTGATCTACTGCTTCATAATTAAGACTTGTAATTTCTCATATATTTCTCATATTCAACTTCATTTGATCCAAATTCTCATTTCTTTCCATTCTTATCATTTGTCATTTCTCTTTCCTCAATTAGAAAGTGATTCCATGTTCTAAGATAATAGTTTTGAGAACTAATGAGTCGGTAACTGTGAAAATCATCTCGAATGTCTCAATTTCTTTCAATGAGTTTTGCTCGCGGGACATCCTCGATACCATGAATCATGGCCAAAGAAACGGCGAGGAAGGACTACAAGAGGTTGTAAAGGAGTAACTAAATGTTATCAATTATTTGTATATGATTGCACAATTTCTTGCTAAGTAAAAGAAACAATGTTAAACAAAAAAAAAAAAAAAAAAAAAAAATGTTGCAAGATTTGTGCAATCAATAGATTAAGGAACTACATCTCAAAATGCTTGAAAAGTCTCCTTTGCAACGCAACCAATCGGGGCAAAGCCTCCATCTTCGCCAAACTAAGACAAAAATTTCAACTTTGCCACACCGGAGCAAAGCTTTCATCTTTGCCACACTAGTGCAAGGTCATCATTGCCACACAGGAGCAAAGCTTTCATCTTTGCCACACTGTAGCAAGGTCATCATATGTAAACTGGAGCGAAGTCTTCATCTTTGCCACACTGGAGCAAGGTCATCATATCTAAACTGGAGCAAAGCCTTCACCTTTGTCACACTGGAGCAAAGCCATCATCTCTAAACTGGAGCAAAGTCTTCGCCTTTGCCACACTGGAGCAAAGCCATCATATCTAAACTAGAGCAAAGTCTTTGTCTTTGCCTTACCCGAGCAAAACTACCATCAACAAACTGGAGCAAAGTCTCCATCTTCGCTACACTGGAGCAAGACCTCTATCAACAAACTAGAGCAAGTCCACCATCCATACAGGGGAAAAATTAGCGAGCTGAAGCATTTGATTGCACCATTTCTTAAAAAAAGAAAAAAAAAAATGTTGCAAGATTTGTGCAATCAATAGATCAAAGAATTACATACAGAATGCTTGAAAAATCTTCTTTGCAAGGCGACCAATTGGGGCAAAGCCTTCATCTTCGCTAAACTAAGACAATTCTTTCGACTTTACGCACTAGAGCAAAGTTATCATCAACAAAACTGGAGCAAAGCCTCTGCCTTTGCCACACTAGAGCAAATTTATCATCAAACTGAAGCGAAGCTCTTGTCTTTGCTACACCGGAACAACGCTACCATAAAAAGACTGGAGCAAAGTCTTCATCTTTGCAAACTGGAGTAAGGACTTCATCTTTGTAACACTAGAGCAAAGTCTTCATCTTTATCATACTGGAGCAAAGCTACCATCAACAAACCGGGCTAAGGTGTCACCTTTGCCACATTTGGAAAAAATCATTCATCTTCGACCAAGTCAAGATGGAGATATTATCACATTTATCGAAGACCTCGAGCTTACTCAAAGAAAGGAGAATGTATATACATGAGATGATTTCCTAAGAAGTTGCTTCATGTTCTTAAAACTATTGTCCAAATAATTGGAATCACTTCATTCGTCTTCCATTGGATCATATTCAATCTCTTACTCAAATATTTGAAATATATCATCAATCTCTTATTGTTCAAGAGATTTGAAAACCACATTATCTGCTGTTCTTTTTCCTTTGGAAGAAGACATGTACTTTTTATCTCTTTTATACTTACTTCAAAGCTAAATTCATTCAAATCATTGTGTCCATTACAAGACTAAATAATGAAGCAGTTAGTCAAGTAAGATATTCAATTCTACAAATTACTTTTGATAGTTCTCTAACCTAGCACATGAGAAACTTCCAAAATATTTACCATGCCTAATATGGTTGAGTACTCTATGATTAACATACATAATCCCTTTCGAGTGAAAGCATTCAAAAAAAAAAAAAAAAAAAAAAAAAAAAAAAAAAAAAAAAAACAAATCTGATGATGATAACATTTTCTCTTTTGATTCTTTGTTAAATGTCAGCTAACAACAACAAGGAGAGTAGACAAGGATAATCATTTTCCTTAAACATGAAGTTCATTTTGATATCTTGCATTTCGTTTACCAGTTTGAAACAATTCACATCATTATTTCAAATAAAAAATAAAAAAATCATTTATGAAACACATGCATACATGTTGCATTCATTGATCACATGCATAACATTATCAAAAGAACATTTTAGAGAATTTGGCAGCTAAGTTTTGAAATAAAAACCGTTGTCTTTCGAAAAACAAAAAAATACTTTGGTTAAATCGAACCCTAATCCAAGATTAGCGGTCGAAGCCTGTGGACATAACCCAGGTCCGTTTTATTTACTTTGTTGGTTAAATCGAACCATAATCCAAGATTAGCGGTCGAAGCCTGTGGACATAACCCAGGTCCGTTTCATTTACTTTGTTGGTTAAATCGAACCATAATCCAAGATTAGCGGTCGAAGCCTGTGGACATAACCCAGGTCCGTTTTATTTAAATTTGTTGGTTAAATCGAACCATAATCCAAGATTAGCGGTCGAAGCCTGTGGACATAACCCAAGTCCGTTTCATTTCCTTTGTTGGTTAAATCGAACCATAATCCAAGATTAGCGGTCGAAGCCTGTGGACATAACCCAGGTCCGTTTTATTTAAATTTGTTGGTTAAATCGAACCATAATCCAAGATTAGCGGTCGAAGCCTGTGGACATAACCCAGGTCCGTTTCATTTCCTTTGTTGGTTAAATCGAACCATAATCCAAGATTAGCGGTCGAAGCCTGTGGACATAATCCAGGTCCGTTTTATTTAAATTTGTTGGTTAAATCGAACCATAATCCAAGATTAGCGGTCGAAGCCTGTGGACATAACCCAGGTCCGTTTCATTTCCTTTGTTGGTTAAATCGAACCATAATCCAAGATTAGCGATCGAAGCCTGTGGACATAACCCAGGTCCGTTTCATTTACTTTGTTGGTTAAATCGAACCATAATCCAAGATTAGCGGTCGAAGCCTGTGGACATAACCCAGGTCCGTTTCATTTCATTTGTTGGTTAAATCGAACCATAATCCAAGATTAGCGGTCGAAGCCTGTGGACATAACCCAGGTCCGTTTCATTTCCTTTGTTGATTAAAAAAAAAATTTGTTGGTTAAATCGAACCATAATCCAAGATTAGCGGTCGAAGCCTGTGGACATAACCCAGGTCCGTTTCATTTCCTGTGTTGATTAAAAAAAAAATCAAAAAAATATAAAAAAATTGTTGGTTAAATCGAACCCTAATCCAAGATTAGCGGTCGAACCTGTGGACATAACCCAGGTCCGTTTCATTTACTTTGTTGGTTAAATCGAACCATAATCCAAGATTAGCGGTCGAAGCCTGTGGACATAACCCAGGTCCGTTTCATTTCCTTTGTTGGTTAAATCGAACCATAATCCAAGATTAGCGGTCGAAGCCTGTGGACATAACCCAGGTCCGTTTTATTTAAATTTGTTGGTTAAATCGAACCATAATCCAAGATTAGCGGTCGAAGCCTGTGAACATAACCCAGGTCCGTTTCATTTCCTTTGTTGGTTAAATCGAACCATAATCCAAGATTAGCGGTCGAAGCCTGTGGACATAACCCAGGTCCGTTTCATTTACTTTGTTGGTTAAATCGAACCATAATCCAAGATTAGCGGTCGAAGCCTGTGAACATAACCCAGGTCCGTTTCATTTCATTTGTTGGTTAAATCGAACCATAATCCAAGATTAGCGGTCGAAGCCTGTGGACATAACCCAGGTCCGTTTCATTTCCTTTGTTGATTAAAAAAAAAATTTGTTGGTTAAATCGAACCATAATCCAAGATTAGCGGTCGAAGCCTGTGGACATAACCCAGGTCCGTTTCATTTCCCGTGTTGATTAAAAAAAAAATCAAAAAAATATAAAAAAGTTGTTGGTTAAATCGAACCCTAATCCAAGATTAGCGGTCGAACCTGTGGACATAACCCAGGTCCGTTTCATTTACTTTGTTGGTTAAATCGAACCATAATCCAAGATTAGTGGTCGAAGCCTGTGGACATAACCCAGGTCCGTTTCATTTCCTTTGTTGGTTAAATCGAACCATAATCCAAGATTAGCGGTCGAAGCCTGTGGACATAACCCAGGTCCGTTTTCTTTAAATTTTGTTGGTTAAATCGAACCATAATCCAAGATTAGCGGTCGAAGCCTGTGGACATAACCCAGGTCCGTTTCATTTCCTTTGTTGGTTAAATCGAACCATAATCCAAGATTAGCGGTCGAAGCCTGTGGACATAACCCAGGTCCGTTTCATTTACTTTGTTGGTTAAATCGAACCATAATCCAAGATTAGCGGTCGAAGCCTGTGGACATAACCCAGGTCCGTTTCATTTCATTTGTTGGTTAAATCGAACCATAATCCAAGATTAGCGGTCGAAGCCTGTGGACATAACCCAGGTCCGTTTCATTTCCTTTGTTGATTAAAAAAAAAAAATTGTTGGTTAAATCGAACCATAATCCAAGATTAGCGGTCGAAGCCTGTGGACATAACCCAAGTCCGTTTCATTTCCTTTGTTGGTTAAATCGAACCATAATCCAAGATTAGCGGTCGAAGCCTGTGGACATAACCTAGGTCCGTTTCAATTCCTTTGTTGATTCAAAAAAAAAAAAAAAAAAAAAAATCTTTTGTTGGTTAAATCGAACCCTAATCCAAGATTAGCGGTCGAAGCCTGTGGACATAACCCAGGTCCGTTCAATTCCTTTGTTGTTTCAAAAAAAAAAAAAACACAAAAATACCTTTGTTGGTTAAATCGAACCATAATCCAAGATTAGCGGTCGAAGCCTGTGGACATAACCCAGGTCCGTTTCATTTTCTTTGTTGGTTAAATCGAACCATAATCCAAGATTAGCGGTCGAAGCCTGTGGACATAACCCAAGTCCGTTTCATTTCCTTTGTTGGTTCCAAAAAAAAAAAAAAAAAAAAAAAAACCTTTGTTGGTTAAATCGAACCCTTATCCAAGATTAGCGGTCAAAGCCTGTGGATATAACCCAGGTCCGTTCAATTCCTTTGTTGGTTCAAAAAAAAAAAAAAAGAAATCCTTTGTTGGTTAAATCGAACCCTAATCCAAGATTAGCGGTCGAAGCCTGTGGACATAACCCAGGTCTATTCAATTCTTTTGTTGGTTCAAAAAATTAAAAAATAAAATAAAAAAGAAAAAAGTCATTATTGGTTAAATCGAACCCTAATCCAAGATTAGAAGTCGTAGCTTGTGTAAACCCAAGTCTATAAAAATTCATTATTGGTTAAATCGAACCCTAATACAAGATTAGCGGTCGAAACCCGGGAGATAGCCCAAGTCTATAAAAAAAAATCATTGTTGGTTAAATCGAATCCTAATCCAAGATTAGCGGTCGAAGCCTGTGGACATAACCCAGGTCCGTTTCATTTCTTTATTGGTTAAATCAAACTCTAATCCAAGATTAAGGGTCGTATTCTTTGTAAACCTAGGTCTGTCTTTTTATTAATAATAAACAAATTTCCGCCTTCCCAATACTTTGTCTTCATCCTTTGTCTACCCTTTCAATTCTTCAAAGATACACAAAGGGGAGCAAGCTGTAGACACCGTATTTGGTCCGGCCATTTGTTTATTATTAAAGTTATTTTTCCTTATTTTTATGTATTTTTGTCATCATTCTTTAAACCATTTTCAAACTTTTAAAATTCACCTTTTTTATTTTTTAAATATATTAATTCCGAAAATTCAAGAAAAATAAGAAAAAGAATGTTTTGGTTGTTTGGAAAAGTTTTTACCTATTTTGACAAATAAAATTAACATTTAATGAGTACAAAAATTTTAAGTCATTTTATGGCTAAAGTTTGATATTGATTTATTTACTTCAATGAATATAAAATCTTTAATTTATTTTTGGGTTAAAATTTGATATTCATTTATGAGTATAAAATATTTAATTCACTTTTGGTTTAAAATTTGATATTCATTTATGATATAAAATATTTGTTCATTTTTGGCCTAAAATCTATTTCAATTGAGAAAACATTTTGAGTAATAAATTCATTGAGATTTTTACCTTTGATGTGATTTTCAATGGCCTATAAATACCCACTAAGAGAAATAGGTAAAGAGGACGATAAGAGAAGATCAGAGCGAAGGGCTCGAAGGAGAGAAAAAAAAGATTAGGGCGAAAGGCTACCAAGTTGGAGAGAAAATGTTAATTTTAATGGTCAAAACTCTTATTTGACTAATTTAAAATAACTTTCTCTTCCCTCCAAACTTCACAACCACTTTCCTCCATTCCTCCCATCTCAAGCAAAAAAAACCAACAACCACCATCTTCATCCAACTATAATCTTCTGCGGATATCGGCAACCACGAGCTTGAACAAACGATAACTCCCTCATGGTGATGGAAGGCATAGACCGCGACACGCTCGATTGAAGAAGAAGGTATATTTTTAGGTTTTTATGTTATTTACAAAAATGTCATTACTTTTATATTATTTACAAGTTTGTCATTGCATGCTTAATTACAAAAATGTCATTCCTTGTTTTTATTTATTCACTCCCAATTTTAACATTTGACCCGAAGTTAATGTTTGACCTTTTTTTTATTTTCCAATTAAGTTAGGATATATTTTCCTTTTTAGATTTAATATTTTAAGGCATATTTCAATTTTACCTTAATTTAAGTCTTGTAAATAAATTTTAATTATTTGTTTTAATATATTTCAAACAAATTTCAACTTTATCTTTAATTTAAATTTTCCTAAATCTCAATTTGATTTTATAATCAAAGTCATATTTCCGTTTAAAAATAACGTTTGTAAAATAAAATAATATTTGTTTTGAGGGCTGAGTAATGTGACTTTCGTAGAGTTTCGACTCTCGTGCAAGCACACGAAAATCCTCCCAACCACTTCTAAACATAACAAATCAATATGTTTTTAAAATAAAATATTATCATATAAATCCTATGACGGAGTTGGGATAAATTTCTCAAATTCTTGAGGTAAATAATTTCCTTTAAATAAAAGAAAATTTAGATTTTATAATTAATTAAAGTTAAATTCACTCAATATATCAAACTCTTACCTTATTTTTAAGGTTAAAATTTGATTAAATGAGACATTCATTTTTAACAAAACTATTATTTATTTATTTTCTCAAATTAAGGACATTTTAAAATTAATTGGATAATATAAGATAAAATATGGCTACCGTTTTTAACGGGTGTTGTAGGGTGCTAACACCTTCCCTACACTCAAACGACCCCCGAACCTAATTTCTGTTTTCGTAGACCAGTTTTTGTTTTAAGGTGACCAATCACACCCAAAATGATTGGTGGCGACTCCATCTCTTTTATTTTTTAAAACAAAACCCTTGAAAGAGGACGTCAGCCGCTCCGCGTCGCAGTGACGTTGCGACAATGCCCTCCTGGTAGATAGGTTTCTTTATTCATACCCAAAATGATTTATTTTAAATTAAAATTTAAAGATCCCAATTCATTTTTTTTCCTATCCCAACAAAATATGGGTGAGGGATTAGAAACCTCTCACCTTACTACTCTTCTCCATTTTATTTACTTTTTCTTTAATTGTCAAATATTTTTTTATATTTGGTGAAATTTCTCTAGTGTGCATTTAATGATTTTTTTTTATTATTATTTGTTTATTTTCTTTTTTGAGTTGTCAATAACAAATGGAGAATTCAAACCTCCAACATTAAGAGAAGGAATACATAT
This sequence comes from Herpetospermum pedunculosum, assembly GCA_028017165.1. NCBI lineage: Eukaryota > Viridiplantae > Streptophyta > Magnoliopsida > Cucurbitales > Cucurbitaceae > Herpetospermum > Herpetospermum pedunculosum. The sequence goes on from CM051528.1 coordinate 21,240,671, forward strand.
CAATTATCACTGAGCTATATTCACTTTGGCATTAAAATATATAATATGCATTAAAATATATAAAACAAATTAATTTCAAAAGTTTACCTTAAAAAATTCTATCATTTAAATGTTGTCTAAATTTGGTATGCAATATTATCTCTCTCACTCGAATCATTCGCCTTAAATGGTGCTAACTCAAATCCAACTTAATTATATTACTCTGTAAATGTCATGGTTGTAAAATATTAAAATGAAACTAAATGCATGTTTTAGTGACCAAAATTTATATATTGTCAAATTTTAACCGATTTCAAGTGTATTGAAAAATTAAAATAATATATAAATATATTTATTACAAAATTTAAAATTTAAAATTAAGGTTCTAAGTATATATATATATATATATATATATTTGTAAAATTAAAAATGAAAAAAATATATAAATATACTATTGTAAAAATTTAAAATATTAAAGTGAGATTAAATGCCTTATTTATTGACCAAAATTCTATCGAGTTATAAATGTACTTTAAAAAAAATTATTTAAAAAAAAAATGAACTAAAAATTAAAATAATATATAAATATAAATATTAAAAAATTATAATTCAAATTTTAAATTTAAATTCAAAATTCTATATAAATATATATTTATAAATAAAAATGTGCAATACCCGGGATTCGAAGTAGATATCTTCAAAAGGAGCAAAATTTGACGCACGCACCTCTGACCACTAAAGCATCAATGAATTATGTTATTGAAACGATAATGAGTTAATAAGAATGAGTAGAAACGGAACAAAGAGAAACTTATTTTTGTAGTTTCTCAAATTTTGGCATTTTTTAAGAAACGTTTCTTAAAATTTAGAAACAAGAAACGAGAATGGTTATCGAACAAGTCCGTTTCTTAAAAAATGAGAAACAGAAACAGGAAACAGGAAACGGGAACGTTATCAAACAGGCCCTTAGTTTCTTAAATTTTGGCAGTTTTTAAGAAACGTTTCTTAAAATTTAGAAACAAGAAACGAGAATGGTTATCAAAAAAATCTGTTTCTTAAAAAATGAGAAACATAAATATAAAATAGGAAACGGGAACGTTATCAAACGGACCCTTAATTTCTTATTCTTTAATTGTCTGTTAGTTAATTTTCTGCATGTTTTAGTTTTAGTTTAACCAATCCCCGTTTTATTTACTGTTTTAATTAAGGAAAATATAAATTAATTAGGAGATGTTAATTCAAGGTTCCCTGTGGATCGACCTGACTTTCGCTGTCTACAAGCTAGATTAGCAAAACCAGTATTATAAATGTAATTTGGCGGGTCTCGACAACCCGTTCACCAAATTTGGCGCCTTGCCGAAGAACCATTTAGTTTCTCTTAGTTAAATTTTATTTGTTAAAAAACCAAAACAATATTTCTTTTTTGTTGTGTCATCTTGTTGTAGCATGACATATTTTCCAGTAAATTATTGGGGACGAGCTTCAAGTTATGAAGCTGAGAGAGCTCCTCATAATTCTTGCCAAGGTATGTCATTGAAACAAATGATTATTGAATTGACTAATCAATCTCTCCAATTTCATGAGGAAAGTCGAGCTTCGATACAATGTCTGAAGGACCATATGGGTCATATGCATGATTCATTAAAAAGATTGAGGATTGAAGTAGAGCACCCCTTTGAGAATACCACTGAGGAAAGGTTCTTTGAGGAAATGCACCCCGATCTCGATAAAGAAATTGAGAATACTCCGCCATGCGAAGATGTGGTTTGTGAGTTTAAGGAAGAGGTTGAGCCTAGTCTCGAGAAGGAGTTTCAGGTGATAGAGTTTGAGGCTTACGAGTCTCTGTCTATTTTATTCTCTAAAAATTCATTTATTGATGCATGGTCTCTTCCTTATTCTCCTAAGTCTGTTGAATCTTTTATTCTTGTTGAGTCGTACCTTTTTCCATATATTAAAAAAATAAAAAAAAATTCTTTGTCTGACTGCCTTGAAAAGTCGAAGAGTTTGCTTCTCTTAGCAGGTTTTATTGATTCTAGGAAGAAAGGGCGGAAGAAGTACGAGAATTTCTATGTACCTTAACAGAGTGGTGGACACGTCGAGCATAACGACGTTAAGAAATTGCACTTCTTGGGAGGCAACCCATGTGTTTTTCAATTCTTGTCTTTACTTTCAATTTTATTTTTCCTAGCTTAGTTTGATTGTTTTCTTTTGTAGGGATTTGACCTAAGGAACAAAATAACTGGGCAAGGACCGCGCCTCTCCAACCGCCGACCTTACAAAGATCAGGGGAGTTTTCATATTCCCCTATATTCTGATCATTTAATTGCTTCATCTGATGGATTGATACATTGGGGACAATGTATCATTTAAGGTTGGGGTGAAGTTGGTTGTTGAACTTCTCTAGTTGTCAAACATTTGGGAAACTCTGAATTTGAGACGCTTTAGTTTGTTTTTGCATGTTGTTCGATGAGAACAATTTATGAAATGCTTTTAAAATCTTCGTATTTGCCTATTGAGAAAAACATGAGATAGTATGCATTTTTTAGAGTATTTTGAAAATTTTGAATTTTTTTTATGTTGCTCTCTTGCATTCATCGAGCACATAGCCTTCTATATATTCTTGGTTCTGTAAACTTAGAATTGTCTTATTTAGCCTGAAATCTCGTTGTCACCCTGAAAGACACCCCTAGGGAAGGCTTGATGCATTAGTGGTTGTAATAATTGAATTGTGATATAGCATAGCTATTGCCTAAAGTAAAAAAAAAAATGAAGCATGTCAAATAAAACCTCCTGAGATACTCCTTCTTCTGAAGTGCGCATTAAGAAGTGAGTATTAGTCCTTAATCTGTGAAAGTTGCCCGTAGTCAGATATGTTGTGCAGTGGAACTGAGGGTAAGCTGGAACAAAAGCAAGCTTGGCATTTAAGGCTCTCTTGGAGAAGAAAAGTATAAAAAAAAAGTGGTTTGAAAATAAAAGGTTGAAGAGTACAAAGTACTCCAAAGAAAAGGAATTTTCGGCCTTTTGTTTTGTTGCTCTCTCTGATGCGTAAGACCATAGACTTTTCTTATTGTTAGAAGTAGGGGGAAAACGAGATATACGGTTGCATAAGGTTTTTCTGAGCTTATAAGAGCTAGAATAGGAAGGTCTTCGAGACACACACGTAAGAGAGTAGCAGTTTGATTTTTGAAATGTTTTCTACTTGTGCATGCATTCGATTGTTTTCTTTTGTTGCAACTGCCTTGTTTTCATAAGCATTGAGGTTAGAGTCTTGTTGCGTGCTCAATGTTTAAAATAAAGATGCAATGATAGAGCACTCAGAACATGCAAGCATACATGATCTTGTAGCAAGTAATAAGTATTTTTTCATTCGATTTCCCACAGAGATTTATTCTTAGTTACTAGCGAAGTGTTTTGTTAAGTGAGAATGGGTGGATTAAATGGGGTGGATTTGGTTTTAAAGTGCCTAATTACTAAGGAATGTGTAAAGGATGGAAGCATAAACAAGTGCAAGTAGATAATAAACTTGAATGTAAAGAGAAGAGAATAACAAATGAAGAGAGAAATGGCTAAGGCAAAATTTGAACTAAAGGAATTGCGGAAACAACAATTATTTAGCAATGTTACTAACAGCGAATTATGTGTAAAGTGTGGAAACAAGGGCTACTAACGACTCCTCTATAGGCTTTTTCACACGATTCTCAAGCATTAGATCAACTCATCATGCATCAAACTAACTCATTCTCATGTATCTTCCGATTTCATGCATTAGATCCTTTAGTTTACTCATGTCCAAGTAAGGTCTTAAGCATCTTTTTATAACAGCGAGTATTGGTTTGTACTAGGAAAACGCCTATTCCTAGGTCGTTTTCTGGCTACCTTGAGAGGCTAGTATGAATGTACGACTCTGAACTCTTACTCCTTCCAGAGGTTAGGAGTTCTTTGGACAAAATGGATGGCCAATCGAAATTGCCCGTGGGATGAAGCTTACATACATTCAATGCATTCGAGAGCTATCCTACATGCTTGATTCACGTGTTTCTACCTATAGACTTGTCATTAGCATGCCCTTATATGATTTAGTTACTCATGGATGAAGATGGAATGGGAAGAGTAGATGAAAACGACATGCTTAGTAGAATATTAAAGACAAAACAGACGGCAAAGACAGTAAACAAAGGAGGTGAAGAACTTGCGAAGTGATGAAATTATGCTTTGATTAACCAACGTTTGAACTAAACAAATGACGACTTTGAATAACTAAAGCGAAACAGAAAGAGACGAAATGGAATAGAGTAGCAAACGAAAGTGAAATAACAACAAACAACAACGGAAACAGAAAGATAAAGCAGTAAAGCAATTAGATCCGTGCGTGAGCTTCTCGTTGCGAACGCCTCGGCTGTAGGGAGAAGGAAAGCCTTGCTTGGATGAATCTAATTAGAAGAGAAGACAAATCTTCTCTTCTTCCTATCAGATTGTCGACTCCAACAGCTGATCCCTTCACACCAACAGACGGAAGAGAGAAAAAGAGTGGAAAAGACTGCGTTGAACTGAAGAGTCTACGCCTTTCGAGTGTGTTTCAACCTTCCATCTTAACCTCCTTTTATAGTGTTCTGCAGGTACGATTGGGTCAAGGAGAACCATCCATTCTAAACGTCGTTCTTCTACGTGGCCGCAGGAGAAAGAATGGGCCCCTGAAAGATCGGAACAAAACAGAAATCGGTTAGACAACTTACGGATTCCACTTAAAACATTGCGGTTTTAGCAATGTTTTCGCAATGCTTCCGCAATGTGCAATTTTCAAGTCTTTAACTTCGTTTTTGGTTCTTTTTCTTTCCTTTTACACAAAAGTCCTAATTTAGCTTCATTCTCCTAATTCTCATATATAAGCACAAGTTTAAGCTAAATTCTACCAAAAACGCCTAAGGATGTACAACTTCCTATAGCAAATAAGTCCTAAAATAATCACTTTTGGAGACGTAACACACCCCCAAACTTAAGGTTTTGCTCGTCCTCGAGCAATATAAGGACTTACTTAGGCTGCTGTTTAACCTCTCTAACCACTTGCTGACTCCCTTAAATTCACTATCTATGGCCACACTGTCCTGTGACACGCTTCTAAGTTTAAAACCAACTCTCTATTTTGCTTCTTCTGATTTCTCTTGTCTTGTGCTCCTACTGTTTTATTAACTCCCTACAACTGATCCATCTGCTTCTGTCATTAAGTTCATTGTGCAATTATCCCTAAGTTTTCAAATTCTACCTAGCTTTACCCTAGACTCAGTACATGCTTCTAATGCTCTTCTTTGAACTACCTAGGATTCCTTCAAGTCATGCCAGTCTCAGTATAAACCAGTGTCAGTAGTACATTCATAGAACAACCTAAACCCTGGCATCACTACATTGGATATACATTCATCTCCCTTTAACAAACCTACAAGCTACAACCCTGTGCTTAGCTAATTGAGGATCAGAGTTCATTCACATAGGACACCTAAGCACAGAACTATAACTTATAGGCATACACTCTTCTTCCTTAGTTTTTCCTTTTTTCCTTTCTTTCTTTGGTGGAGCCTCTCCTTTGGTTGCCTTTTGATGCAATGCCACTTGTGGGTTACACACGTGGCACTGATTACTCAGCAACTTCAATAGAGACACCCCTCTTTATTCTATTCTCATTTTTTTTTTCAGTTCATCATTTTTGCAAAGGAGAAGAAGAATGCTTATGTCTAAAGGGAGAGAGGAATGTTCCTAGGCCTAGGGTGGCCTCCCCCAAACTTAAATTTCTCATTGTCCCCAATGAGAGTCTGAGGTGGCACACCCCCAAACTTATCTTAGAAGCATCTAGTCTAGGGCAAAACAAAGAGAATCTAAAAGTCCTAGGCATAGAATGAACTTTTCTAAAGCAAATACGACAGTAGCGGAAATTTAAAAAAAAAACAGCAAGTTAAGGACTTAAAGAGATGCATGCTGAGCATTGTAAGAGAGTTAATTTAAACTATCAAAGGTGTTCTAAGACACTCATCCAGCATGCTTACAGATAGTTCATATATGGCAGTCACACAAACAGCAGAAGAACAAAATTGAAACAGAACCAGCCTATCAAAACAGTCAGTCAATAGCATGCGACAACTAACAAAAATTGCGGAATTCGCAATAATTTCGCAATGAATATACAGGGCATATGTATCAGTGATCAGCCCCTTTTGCATGCTATTTCCAGTTATCTACAGCTAAACAAAAAGGAAACTAAAAAAAACTACTTAATCAGATACCATCTACCTAAACTAAACTATCCTAAACAGCCAAAAGAAAGAATGAAAAACAGATCAAATATTGGATTCAAAATGACAGAATTCACCTTGTTTAACGAAAAGCAGTTTGTTTTTTTTTTTTTTCTGTTTTAAGAGGGAACAGAAGTACTCCCTCGAGTGCCCTTCAGACTGGCACTCAAACGTCCTCATCATCATCCTTCCTTGCTCTTGGAGGTGTCCATGGCTTCAGTAGATCAGTGGGGAAGGCAGGGAAGATGCATCCCAATTGATCAGCCACGTCTTTGTCCCTCGCTCGAGCATATTCTGCCCACTGTGCCATCTTGCGCTTGAGATCCATCAAGCAAGCCATGGAGAGAGATTGAGCTGCAGCCAGGCCGTCTAGCTCAAACTCCATGTTTCCCTTTCTTCGCATCCTCAGGCCTGTAGGCAGCTCCAGATGACCCGTGTAGGCCAGCTGCCTCTCCATTCTCTCGATTGGCACACCTGCACGTAAACATAGCTTAGTCATGGTGTTTGGGAAGAAAAGAGGGCCTTTACCTTTCTTGGCACAGTCGGCTATTGAGGCTGCAATGACCTCACCAACATCTATAGTGAGGCCCCTCATGATCGCATATACCAGCAACGATCTCCCCTGATTTATGGTGGTTTCGTGGGTCACCGGGGATAGACGCCTTCGCACGAAGGAGAACCAGACGGCTACCTTTGCCGTGAGGGTCGCACTCATCAGAGTGTGCTTCCCATTACGTGAGATTGTCCAAGCCGCCTCAGGTTGGCCTATGATGCGCAGGGCTTCTTCCAGGACAGCCTCAGTTGGTGCGTCGACGATCCTCGCGTAGTCAGTATACTTCTGCCCCTTGAGTCCATAGGCTTCATTGATCGCCTTGGCCGAAAAATCGACCTCAATCCCCCTCACCATGGACAGACCATCTTCGGGGTGCGTCAGATTTGCGTAGAAATCGTACACCATGTTGGAGTAGGCAGGGATGGGCGGTCTGCACAACTCTTCCCAACCGTGGTTGACGATCCCTGGGCGCAAGAACTGCGGCAGGTCCGCCAATGCATCAAGAAACCCCTTCTCATGGAGTAGGTCTCGCTTTCTCAGTTCAGTGCCCCGTGATTCAGCATCTGAAGATACATACCTCACAGCTTGAGGTTCGTCTTCGGGGTACAATTTGGCTTTCCCCTTGTCCCTTGCCTTGGCCGACTCAGCAGCCTCGACCTTTAGCTTCTTCAAAGAAGGCTCACTACTGACCTTCTTCTTCTTGGATCGTTTGGAAGCTTTTGGCTGTTTGGCCTTCACAGTCTCGGGCACCTTCTTCCTTAGCCGTGCCCTGGTGGTGATTTGCTGAAGGCAGTCCCCCAACGTCTCATCCATCGAGTCTCTCCCCTCTGCTGGGCTATCAGGGCTGACTTCCCTCAAAGGAGAGAAGACTTCATCTTCCTCAGCCGCCTCGTCGCTCGGCACTGATTCTTGATGTTCTTCAATCGGGGCTTCAGGCTCAGGCGTCTGCGAAGATGGAAATAGCTCAGGGCTCTGTGAAGGTGGAGATGGCTCGGGGCTTTGTGAAGGTGGAGATGGCTCGGGGCTTTGTCTGGCCGTCTCGTAGGATGGACGGCCACTCCCTTGACTCTCCACGGTGGGAGTCTTTTCCTTGATCGGTGCGTCCCCGACTGCCATCTTCCATTTTCTCTTCTTGGGTATACCCACTGGTTCAGATGGACCAGCAGGGATTTCGGTCACCACCTTCCACTTCTTCTTGCGTACTGGAAGCTTAGAAGGTCGTTCGGGTTGCGCAGCTTCGGCATCTGCCAAGGCAAGTAGTGCTTCTCTCGCAGCTACCTCGGCGTCCGGTGACTTCTTCTTGGAAGCAGATCGCTCAGCCCGTGTAAGCACCATTGTTGATTTGGAGAGATCTGAAGGTAGGAGATGCAGAGGAAGAAGAATAGTGATTTCTTGAAGTCCAACGAATGACGGAAGCGTAAGGGCACAGCTGTTTTAACGGCTATTTGTAATCAAGTGAATCCCAACGGCTCTTTCTGTTGCGGTTTCAGCAAATCCCCCGCAATTAAATGGCCGTTGGAGATTTTCTTGATTTAAATCCCAAGATTCTCACAACTCAATCTTTGATTCGGCCCGATTTCTTCCTCGATTCTTTACCCTTGATTCATCTCCTTGATTTCCTCTTTTGATCCCCTATTAAAACGTACAAAATTAATAAAAATCACACCTAAACATACAAAAATAACAGCCGAAGAAATTCAAAACAACACAAAAAAAAAACTAAGGCATAGCCTCGCATGGACGAGCATAGTAATCACTCGTCTCCTCTCGGTTTTATTTTCAAACTTCAGTTAAGAGGAAGGCCGAGAGAGTCTTCACATCTCCTTCCTCGTAGTAATGCTTCAAACGTGCACCATTGACCATAAACGGTTGCCCATTCTGCAGGTTCCTAATCTCAATTGCACCATGAACAAACACATTAGTTATAACAAAAGGACCTGACCATCTGGACTTAAGTTTGCCTGGAAATAATCTCAACCTTGAGTTAAATAACAAGACATGCTGGCCTTTCTTAAAGTCCTTACCCCTAAGTCTACTATCATGCCAAATTTTAGTTTTTTCCTTATACATTTTGGCATTTTCATAGGACATATGTCTCAGCTCATCAAGCTCATGTAATTGCAGAGACCGCAATGTTCCCGCATCGGTCACGCAATAATTTAGCTCTTTTAAGGCCCAAAAGGCTTTGATTTCCAATTCGAATGGTAAGTGACATGCTTTGCCATACACAAGTCTATAAGGAGACATATCTAGGGGTGTCTTATATGCAGTCCTATATGCCCAAAGTGCATCCTCTAACTTAAACGACCAATCTTTTCTATTGGGTTTGACCAATTTTTCGAGTATGTTTTTAATCTCCCTATTTGATATTTCAGCTTGTCCATTCGAATGTGGGTGATAAGGGGTGGCTACTCTATGTCTAACATTGTACTTAGCCAACACTTTTTCCATAGCTTTATTAATAAAGTGAGTCCCTTCATCACTAATTATAGCACGAGGTGTACCAAACCTAGTAAAGATATGTCTATTAAGGAACTTAATGACTGTTTTGGCATCATTTGTTGGACATGCTATGGCTTCTACCCATTTAGATACATAGTCTACAGCTACAAGTATATAGAGGTTATCTGCTGATGGGGGAAATGGTCCCATGAAGTCAATGCCCCACACATCAAAGAGCTCCAACTCTAAGATGTAAGTGAGAGGCATCTCATCCTTCCGACTAAGGTTACCTGTTCTCTGACATTCATCGCAGCTGTGTGCATGGTCGTGGGCATCTTTGAAGATCGTGGGCCAATAGTAGCCACTCTGGAAAACCTTTGCAACTGTTCTTTGGCCACCAAAGTGTCCACCATAGGGAGCTGTATGGTAGTGCTGTAGCACAGACTTCGCTTCAGCAGCTGACACACACTTCCTCAGCAAACCATCTGCACATGTCTTGTAAAGGGTAGGATCGTCACAGATGAACTTCCTAGCTTCATGTAGAAACCTCTTCTTTTCTTGTCCCCCCTTGAAAGTTGGTAATACCTGTGAGGCAAGGAAGTTAGCAATATCAGCAAACCAAGGATCCTCATCGTTATCACGATGTGTTAATACAAAGACATGCTCATCGATAAAGGCATCAGAAATTGCGGTTTCCGCAATTTTATCGCAATTATGCCGCAATCTAGAAAGATGATCCGCAACTACATTTTCGCATCCTTTCTTATCTCTAATGTCTAGATCAAACTCTTGCAGCAATAATACCCATCTAATTAACCTAGGCTTAGCATCAACCTTCCTCATAAGGTATTTTAGTGCAGAATGATAAGTGTACACGATTGTCCTAGTGCCTACAATGTAATTCCTAAACTTCTCACAGGCAAATACTACAACTAGAATTTCCTTCTCCGTGGTTGTGTAATTACATTGTGCCTCATTCAGTGTCTTACTAGCATAGTATACAGGATGTGTTAGTTTGTCAATCTTCTGCCCTAGCATCACCCCTACTACATAGGCACTCGCATCACATAACATCTCAAATGGGAGGTCCCAATTTGGTCCTACTATAATAGGTGCTTTGACTAACGCTTCCTTAAAGGTTGTCCAGGCTAAAAAACATTCTTTTGAGAAGATGAATGGCTTATTCAGCTCTAGAAGCTCACACAAAGGCTTGGAGATCTTGGAGAAGTTCTTAATGAACCTTCTATAGAAACCTGCGTGTCCTAGGAAACTTCTAATAGCTTTTACATTCTGAGGTTCCACTAGCTTCTCTATTATCTCAATCTTGGCCCTATCGACCTCTACTCCTGCTCTAGACACTCTATGACCTAGGACTATTCCTTCTTCGACCATAAAGTGGCATTTATCCCAATTAAGGACTAGGTTGGTCTCCTCACACCTAGCTAGGACTTGTCCTAAGTTCTCTAAACAATTTGTAAAAGAATCACCAAAGACTGAGAAGTCATCCATAAATATCTCTATCATGGATTCATCTAAGTCAGAGAAAATAGCCAACATGCACCTTTGGAATGTTGCTGGTGCATTGCATAAGCCAAAAGGCATTCTGCGAAAAGCAAACGTTCCAAAGGGACATGTGAAGGTTGTTTTCTCCTGGTCCACAGGGTCTATGGTGATTTGGTTATATCCAGAATAACCATCTAAGAAGCAGTAGTAGGCTCGGCCAGCTATCCTATCTAACATCTGATCTATAAATGGTAAAGGGAAGTGATCTTTTTTTGTTTCTTTATTCAATTTTCTATAGTCCATACAGACTCTCCATCCTGTAATAGTTCTAGTTGGAATTAGTTCATTACTCTCATTCACTACTACAGTCATCCCCCCTTTCTTAGGTACACATTGAATTGGACTCACCCACTGACTATTGGCTATAGGAAAGATTACACATGCATCTAACCATTTTATTATCTCTTTCTTAACTACCTCTTTCCTGGAGGGGTTCAACCTACGTTGTTGATCTACTCGGGGTGTATGTTCTTCTTCCAACAGTATCTTATGCATGCAGTAGGAAGGGCTAATACCTCTAATGTCAGCAATCGTCCATGCAATAGCCTTTTTATGTTGCTTAAGCAGTAATATCAACTCAATTTCATGTTTTTCACTGAATTTGGATGAAATAATAACAGGCAAAGTATCATCCTTTCCTAGATATGCATACTTAAGATGATCAGGCAATGGTTTCAATTCTAAGATAGGTGGATGCTCAATGGATGGTTTCAATGGATTCATGGATCTTTCAGTCAAGTCATTAGTCATACAAACATGCTGAGGTTTATCCACAGGTATATCCATTATTTCAGAAATATTTAAGTCAGTTACATCTAATTGTACATAACCATTAGCATGCTTAATCAACAGTTCATGCTCAAGTTGTTCTTCCATCAGTGAATCTACTATGTCCATACTTGCACAAGATTCAGAGTCAGAAGGATACCTTAGAGCTTTAAATACACTAAACTTAACCTCCTCATCATGAACCCTCATGGTGAGCTCACCTTTCTGGACATCGATCAAGGCCCTACCTGTGGCTAGAAATGGTCTGCCTAATAGGATGGGGACCTCCTTGTCTGCTTCATAATCCAGGATGATGAAGTCTGCAAGAAAAATGAACTTGTCAACCTTGACAAGAATATCCTCTATCTTACCCTCAGGGTAGGCTATGGATCTGTCTGCCAACTGCAAGGTTACAGTGGTAGGACGTGCTTCTCCTATTCCAAGCTGACGGAATAGTGATAGGGGCATGAGATTTATGCTGGCTCCCAGGTCACAAAGAGCTCTGCCTACGTGCTTGCCTCCCAACTCCACTGGTAAGGTGAAGGAACCAGGATCCTTCTCCTTCTTTGGTAGCTTGTTCTGGAGTATAGCACTGCACTCCTCAGTGAGATTCACTGTTTCAAATTCACCAATAATCTTCTTGTTAGTAATTATATCCTTTAAAAACTTAACATAAGAAGGCATAGATTGCAAAACCTCTACAAATGGAATATTAACATGCACTTGCTTTAGAATTTCTAAGAATTTATTAAAGTGCACTTCCTGTTCTTGTTTTTTCTTTAGCCTTCTAGGGAATGGAGGTGGTGGCACATATGTAGGCACTTCAGGTCGCCTCAGGACAGGTGGAGGCCTTGGAATTTCTTCTGGTTCCTCTATGATAGGTTCCAGCCTCACCCTTGATGTGCTTGTTGGTGGTTGACCCTGGTTTGGCAGAGAATCCAGTGGAGCACTAGACTCTTCATTCTCTACTCTCTTTGGGGTTTCTCTGGTGTTGCTCACCAATGGTCTCCCACTTCGAAGTTCAATTGCTTGAACCTGCTCTTTTCCATCCCTTCTAGGCACCTCAGTGTCAGCAGGCAACCTACCTTGGGGCCTACTTTTGAGTTCATTGGCTAATTGCCCTATTTGGTTCTCTAGGCTCCTAAGGGTAGCTTGCTGACTTTGTAGAGTGGCATCATTGTTTGCAATGTACTCCTTAAGTAGATTTTCTACAGATGACCCTATTGGTTGGTTATATGGTTTTTGATACATGGATTGGTTATTTTGGGGAGTGAAACCAGGTGTTCCACTCGGTCTTGGTTGGTTGGGAGCTTGGTTAGTGTTGCGTGCTCAATGTGTTAAAATAAGTAAGCAATAAGAGAGAGAGAGCACTCAGAACATGCAAGCATACATGATCTTATAGCAAGTAGTAAGTATTTTTTCATTCGTTTTCCCACAGAGATTTATTATGAGCTACTCGTGAAGTGTATTGTTAAGAAAGAATGGGTGGATTTGAGGAAGTAGAATTGGTTTTAAGGTGTCTAATTTCTAAGGAATATGTAAAGGGTAGCAACATAAATAAGTGCAAGTTAAAGATAAACTCAAATGAAGAGAGAAGAAATTAATAAACGAAGAGGAAATTAGCTAAACAGAATTTTAAACTTAGCAGAATTGCGGAAACAGCAATTCTACCGCAATGTTACTAACAGTGAAAGTGTGTAAAATGGAGAAACAAGGGCTACTAACGACTCCTCTATAGGCATTTTCTTACGATTCTCAAGCATTGGATCAACTCACTATGCATCAAACTAACTCAATCTCATGTATCTTCCGATTTCATGCATTAGATTCTTTAGTTTACTCATGTCCAAGTAAGGTCTTAAGCATCTTGTTAAAGCAGAAAGTTATGGTTTGTACTAGGAAAACGCCTATTCCTAGGTCGTTTTCTGGTTACCTTGAAAGGCTAGCATGAGTGTATGACTCTGAACTCTTACTCCTTCCAGAGGTTAGGAGTTCTTTGGACAAAATGGATGGCCAATCGAAATTGCTCGTGGGATGAAGCTTACATACAATCAATGCTTCGAGAGCTATCCTACATGCTTGGTTCACGTTTTTTAGCCTATAGGATTGTCATTAGCATGCCCCTATGTGACTTAGTTACTCATGGATATAGAAAGAACATAAATACGAGATGAAGTAGACATGCTTAGAAGGAATTTAAAGACAAACAACAAGGGAAAAACAGTAGGCAACAAAGACAAGAAACTGTGAAATAATGAATTTTGCTTTGATTACTTGATTGTTTGAATGAACAAAGGGAAGCTTAAAATAAATAACATAAAGACAGAAAACAACGAAATGAGATGAACTAGCCACTAGAAAAGAAACAACAACTAAACAGAGCTGGAAATTTAGAAATAAAAGACAGAAAGCAGGTAATTGAGCTTGAACGCCTCGTCGCAACCGCCTCGGCTGAAGAGAGAGAAAGGATAGCCTTGCTTGGATGAATCCAATCGGGAGAGAAGATGAATCTTCTCTCCTTCCTATCAGATTGTCGATTCCAACAGCTGAACCTCTCACACCAACAGACGGAGAAGAAAAACAGGAGAAAAGATGGAGCTGCGAAGAGACTTCTACGCTTTCGGATGATGATCAAACCCTCTACTTTGACCGCCTTTTATAGTAATCTGCAGGTGCGTTTGGGCCAAGGAGAACCATCCATCCTCAACGTCGTACTTCAAAATGGATGGAGGAGAAAGAACGAATCCCTGAAATAACGGAAAATAACAGAACAAGATCAGTCAACTTACGGATTTCACTTGAAACATTGCGGTTTTAGCAATGTTTCCGCAATGCTGCCGCAATGCGCATTTTTCCTTCTTTTAACTTCGGTTTTCATTCCTTTTCTTTCCTTTTGCACACAAGTCCTAATTTAGCTACCTTCTTCTAATTCTCATATATAAGCATAGGTTTAAACTAAATCCTATCAAAAACACCTAAGAGTGTAAATCTTTCTAAGATAAATAAGTCCTAAAAAGGTCACTTTTGGAGACGTAACACACCCCCAAACTTAAGGTTTTGCTCGTCCTCGAGCAATTTTAAGGACTTACTTAGGCTGCTGTTTCATTCCCTTTAACCACTTACTGACTCCCCTACATTCCTATCTATAGCAGTGCTGTCCTGTGACACACTTCTAAGTTTACAACTAACCTTTTATATTGCTTCTTCTGACTTTGCACGCCTAATACTCCTGCTGTTTCATTAACTCCCTCCGACTGATCTACTTGCTTTTGTCATATTGTGCATCTATCCCTAAGGTTTCAAATTCTACTTAGCTTTACCCCAGACTCAGTACATGCTTCTAGTTATTACTTTTGAGCTACCTAGGATTCCTTAGAGTCATGCCAGTCTTAGTATTAACAGTGACAGTAGTACTTTTAGAGAACAACCTAAACCCTGGCATCACTACATTGGACATACATTCATCTCCCTAAACAACCCTACAAGTTACAACTTTGTGCTCAGCTAATTGAGGATCAGAGTTCTTTTTATTCAGGACACCCAAGCCACAAAGTTTCAACTCCTAGGTATACATTCTTCTTCCCTATTTCTTCCTTTTTCTTTCTCACTTTGGTGGTGCCTCTCCTTTGGTTGCCTTTTGATGCAATGCCACTTGTGGGTTACACTCTTGGCACTGATTACTCAACAACTAAAAAGAGACACCCCTCTTTATTCTATTTTTCATTTTTTTTTTTCAGCTCATCATTTTTTGTAAAGGAGAAGAAGAATGCTTATGCTTTAAAGGAGAGAGGAATGTTCCTAGGCCTAGGGTGGCCTCCCCCAAACTCAAACTACTCATTGTCCCCAATGAGTGTCTGAGGTGGCACACCCCCAAACTTGTCCTAGAAGCATCTAGTCTAAGGTAAAACAAAGAGAATCTAAAAGCCCTAGGCATAGACAGAACATTCTAAAAGTAAATATCACAGCAGCAGAAATTCATAAAAACAGGCAGGTAAGGACTTAAAGCTATGCATGCTGAGCACTTTTTAGCGGTTAATTTAAACTATCAAAGGGTGTCCTATGACACTCATCCAACATGCTTTTAGATAAGCTATATAAGGCAGTCATGATAGCAGCAAAAGACAAAATTTAAACAGAACCAGCCTAGCTAAACAGTCAGTCAAAAACATGCATTTACTAATAAAAATTGCGGTTTCCGCAATTATTTCGCAATAGATACAGGGCAGATATATCAGTGATCAAGGCCCCTATGCATGCTCTTTCCAATCATTCAAGCTATACAAAAATGAAACTAAACTAATATACCTATTCAGCTACCATCAGACTACACTAAACAAATTTAAATATTACAATTAAAGAACTAAAACAGATCAAAATACTAACTCAAAACAGCATAATTCACATGGTTCAACAAAAAGCAGTTTGATTTTTTTTTTCTTATTTTAAGGGAACAGCAATACTCCCTTTAGTGCTTCTCAAACTAGCACTCAGATGTCTTCTTCATCATCATCCCTTCTTGGCCGTGGAGGTGCCCATGGAGTCAGCAGGTCCGTGGGGAACTCAGGGAAGATGCAGCCCAATTGGTCTGCCACATCTTTATCTCTTGCCTGCGCATATGTGGCCCATTGAGCTATCTTCTTCTGCAGGTCCATCAGGCACGCCATGGTCAGAGACTGAGCAGCAGCCAGACCATCCAGCTCGAACTCCATGTTTCCCTTCCTTCGCAACCTCAAGGCAGTAGGCAATTCTAGGTAGCCCGTGTAGGCCAGTTGCCTTTCCATTCGCTCTACTGGGACCCCTGCACGTAAGCAAAGCTTAGTAATTGTATTAGGAAAGAAAAATGGTCCCTTACCCTTTTTGGCGCAGTCAGCAATTGAAGCTGCAATGACCTCGCCCACGTTGATTGTGAGACCTCGCATGATCGCATAGACCAGCAGCGATCTGCGTTGGTTGATGGTTGTCTCATGGGTCACTGGGGACAACTTCCTCCTTACGAAGGAAAACCAGACAGCCGCCTTGGCAGTGAGGGTGGCACTCATCAGGGTGTGCCTCCCATTGCGCGATACTGTCCATGATGCCTCTGGCTGGCCAATGATCCGAATTGCCTCCTCCAGGACAGCTTCTGTTGGCTCATCAACGATCCTTGCATAGTCAGTGTGTCTTTGGCCCTTGAGGCCATAGGCTTCGTTGATCGCCTTCGCTGAGAAGTCCACCTCAACCCCTCTGACCACAGACAGGCCATCCTCAGGATTCATCAAATTGGCGTAAAAGTCATACACCATGCTGGAGTAGGCTGGATTGGGTGGTCTACATAGCTCCTCCCAGCCGTGATTCGTGATCCCTGCGCGCAAGAATTGCGGCAGGTCTGTGAGGGCGTCTAGGAATCCCTTCTCGTGCAGCAGCTCTCTCTTCCTCAGCTCAGTGCTTCTGGACTCAGCATCAGAGGACACGTACCTCACTGATTGAGGCTCATCTTCAGGGTAAAGCTTGGCTTTCCCTTTGTCTTTTGGTTTGGCTGACTCAGCAGCCTCAATCTTGAGCTTCTTCAGAGACGGCTCATCACTCCCCTTCTCTGATAAAGGCGCCCTCCTGGATTTCTTTTTCTTGGACTTCTTTGGCCGTTTGGCCTTGACAACCTTGGCTGCCTTCTTCTTCAACCTTGCCTTGGTTGTCATCTGCTGGAGGCAATCCCCCAGTGTCTCGTCCATCGAATCATCCCTCTGCGCAGGGCTCTCAGGGCTTGCTTCCCTCAAAGGAGAGAAGACCTCTTCTTCCTCAGCTTCCCCACTGCCCTGCGTCGATTCTTGATACTCTCCATATGGGAATTCAGGGTCAGGTTGTGGGGAAGTGGGTGATGCTTCAGGGCTCTCTGCTGGTGGGGTGTGTTCAGAACTCTGCGGCGATGGAGGAAGCTCAGGGCTTCGCGCTGGTGGAGATGGCGAAGAGCTCTGCTTGGGTGACTCGTGTGACCGATGATCACTTTCTTGACTCTCCACAGAGGGAGTCTTTTCCTTGCTTGCTTCTTCGGCCACCGCCATACTCCACTTGCGTTTCTTGGGTGTGCCTGCTGGTTCAGAGGGTCCAGCAGGTATCTCCGTAACTACCTTCCACTTCTTCTTGCGGACAGGCAGTTTGGGGAGTCGTTCAGTGCGCGCAGCCTCAGCATCTGCAAGGGCAAGAAGTGCTTCCCTCGCAGCAATTTCAGCGTCGTCGGCCTTCTTCTTGGACGCAGACCTTTCAGCTCTCGTTAGCACCATCATTGAATCGTGGGAATCTGGAAAGAAGAATTGCAGATGAAGAGGGAGAGAGTTTTCTTGGAGTTCAGATAGTTGGGAAATCGTACGGATCAGCGCGCTTCTAACGGATATAAGTAATGATGGAAATCCCAACGGCTATATTTGTTGCGGATTCTGCAAATCCAGCGCAATTCTAGTGACCGTTGGAGATTTTCTGAGTTTAAATGCCAATCTTTGCTCAACCGAATCTTTGATTTGGCCCAATATCTCCTCGATTTTTTTAGCTGGATTTCATCTCCTTGATTCCCTCTATTGATTCCCTACAAAAAGAAATAAAATCAACATCAAATTCGTAATTAAAATCACACGAAAATATACACAAATAATAACCGGAAAAATAGCAAAAAATAAACTAAGGCATTAGCCTCGCATGGACAAGCACAGGAATCACTCGTCCTCTCTCGTTCTTATTTTCATGTTTCAGTCAGGAGGAAGGCCGAGAGAGTCTTTACATCTCCTTCCTCATAGTAGTGCTTCAATCTTGCACCATTAACCATGAATGGTTGCCCTTGCTGCAGATTCTTAATCTCGATTGCACCATGAACAAACACATTAGTTATTACAAATGGGCCTAACCATCTGGACTTAAGTTTGCCTGGAAATAATCTCAATCGTGAGTTAAATAATAAGACAAGCTGGCCTTTCTGAAAGTCCTTAATCCTAAGTCTACTATCATGCCAAATCTTGGTCTTTTCCTTATACATTTTAGTATTTTCATAGGACATATGTCTAAGCTCATCAAGCTCATGTAATTGCAAAGACCGCAATGTTCCCGCATCGGTCACGCAATAATTCAACTCTTTTAGTGCCCAAAATGCTTTAATTTCTAATTCGAATGGTAAGTGACATGCTTTGCCATACACAAGTCTATAAGGAGACATACCTAGAGGTGTCTTATATGCAGTTCTATATGCCCAAAGTGCATCCTCGAGTTTAAACGACCAATCTTTTCTATTGGGTTTGACCACTTTTTCGAGTATGTTTTTAATCTCCCTATTTGAAATTTCAGCTTGGCCATTCGAATGTGGGTGATAAGGGGTGGCTACTCTATGTCTCACATTATATTTAGCCAACACCCTCTCCATAGCTCTATTAATGAAATGTGTCCCTTCATCACTAATTATAGCACGAGGTGTTCCAAATCGAGTAAAGATGTGTCTATGCAGGAATCTTATGACTGTTTTGGCATCATTATTGGGACATGCTATGGCCTCTACCCACTTAGATACATAATCTACTGCTACAAGAATGTAAAGGTTACCTGATGATGGGGGAAATGGTCCCATGAAGTCAATGCCCCACACATCAAAGAGCTCTAACTCTAAGATGTAAGTGAGAGGCATCTCATCCTTTCGACTAAGGTTACCTGTTCTCTGGCAGTCATCACAGCTGTGTGCATAGTTGTGGGCATCCTTGAAGATCGTTGGCCAATAGTAGCCACTCTGGAACACCTTTGCAGCTGTCCTTTGGCCACCAAAATGTCCACCATAGGGTGCTGTATGGCAGTGCTGCAGCACAGACTTCGCCTCAGCAGCTGACACACACTTCCTGAGTAGACCATCAGCACATGTCTTGTAAAGTGTGGGATCATCCCATATGAATTTCCTTGCTTCATGAAGGAACCTCTTCTTCTCTTGGCCTCCCTTGAAAGTTGGTAGTACCTGCGATGCAAGGAAGTTAGCAATGTCAGCAAACCAAGGTTCCTCATCGTTATCACGATGAGTCAATACAAAGACATGTTCATCAATAAAAGCATCAGAAATTGCGGTTTCCGCAATTTTTTCGCAATTATGCTGCAATCTAGAAAGATGATCCGCAACCACATTTTCACATCCTTTCTTATCTCTAATGTCCAGATCAAACTCTTGCAGCAGCAAAACCCATCTAATCAACCTAGGCTTAGCATCAGCCTTCCTCATAAGGTACTTTAAAGCAGAATGGTCAGTGTACACAATTGTCCTAGTGCCTACAATGTAATTCCTAAACTTCTCACAAGCAAACACTACAGCTAGCATCTCCTTCTCAGTAGTTGTGTAATTACATTGTGCCTCATTAAGTGTTTTACTAGCATAGTATACAGGGTGTGTTAACTTGTCAATCTTTTGTCCTAACATAACCCCTACAGCATAGTCACTAGCATCACATAACATCTCAAAGGGGAGATCCCAATTAGGCCCTACTAAAATAGGTGCGGTGACTAGTGCTTCCTTAAGGGTTTTCCAAGCTAGGAAACATTCTTTAGAGAAAATGAATGGTTTGTTTAGCTCTAGAAGTTCACATAAAGGCTTGGAGATCTTAGAAAAGTCCTTAATGAACCTTCTATAGAAGCCAGCATGTCCTAAGAAACTTCTAATGGCTTTTACATTTTGAGGTTCTACCAATTTCTCTATTATTTCAATTTTTGCCCTATCGACCTCTACACCTGCCCTAGACACTCTATGACCTAAGACAATCCCTTTATCCACCATGAAGTGGCACTTCTCCCAATTTAGGACTAGGTTGGTCTCCTCACACCTAGCCAGGACTTGTCCTAAGTTCTCTAGACAGTTTGTGAATGAATCCCCAAAGACTGAGAAATCATCCATGAATATCTCTATCATGGACTCATCCAAATCAGAGAAGATTGCCAACATGCACCTTTGGAATGTTGCCGGTGCATTGCATAAGCCAAAAGGCATTCTGCGAAAGGCAAAAGTTCCAAAAGGGCAAGTGAAGGTAGTCTTTTCTTGGTCCTTAGGGTCTATAGTGATCTGGTTATATCCTGAATAACCGTCTAAGAAGCAGTAGTAGGCTCTACCAGCTATCCTGTCTAACATTTGGTCAATGAATGGTAGAGGGAAATGGTCTTTTTTGGTTTCCTTGTTTAGCTTCCTATAATCCATGCAAACTCTCCATCCTGTGATAGTCCTAGTTGGAATCAGTTCATTGTTCTCATTGACTACCACAGTCATCCCCCCCTTCTTAGGTACACATTGTATAGGGCTCACCCACTGACTACTAGCTATGGGGAAGATCACACCAGCATCTAACCATTTTATTATTTCCTTTTTAACTACCTCTTTCATAGAGGGATTCAGCCTACGTTGGTGATCTACTCGGGGTGTATGCTCTTCCTCTAGTATAATCTTATGCATGCAATAGGAAGGGCTAATGCCTCTAATATCAGCAATAGTCCATGCAATAGCCTTCCTATGTTGCTTAAGTAATAAAATCAGTTCAACCTCATGCCTTTCACTTAATTTAGAAGAAATAATCACAGGCAAAGTATCATTACTTCCTAGATATGCATACTTGAGGTGAGTGGGTAGAGGTTTCAATTCTAAGACAGGTGGATGCTCAATGGATGGTTTTAAAGGATTCATGGATCTGTTAGTCAGGTCTTTATTTATACATACATGTTGTGTTTTATCTACAGGTATATCCATTATCTCAGAAACATTTAAGTCAGTTAAATCTAATTGTACATATTCATTAGCATGCTTAGTTAATAATACATGCTCCAGCTGTTCTTCCATTAATGAATCTACAATGTCCATGCTAGCACAAGATTCAGAGTCAGAGGGGTACCTTAAGGCTTTATAAACACTAAATTTCACCTCTTCATCATGAACCCTCATAGTGAGCTCACCTTTTTGGACATCTATCAGGGCCCTACCTGTGGCTAGAAACGGTCTGCCTAATAGGATGGGGACCTCCTTGTCTGCTTCATAATCCAGGATAATGAAATCTGCAAGGAAAATAAACTTGTCAACCTTTACAAGAATATCCTCAATCTTACCCTCAGGGTAGGCTATGGATCTGTCTGCTAGTTGTAAAGTGACAGTGGTTGGACGTGCTTCTCCTATTCCCAGCTGGCGGAATAGTGATAGGGGCATGAGGTTTATGCTGGCTCCCAGGTCACAAAGAGCTCTGCCCACGTGCTTGCCTCCTAGCTCTACTGGTAAGGTGAAGGAACCAGGATCCTTCTCCTTCTTGGGTAGCTTGTTCTGGAGTATGGCACTGCACTCCTCAGTGAGATTTACTGTTTCAAACTCACCAATTATTCTTTTGTTAGTAATAATATCCTTCAAAAACTTAACATAAGAGGGCATAGACTGTAAAACTTCTACAAAAGGAATATTAACATGCACTTGCTTAAGAATTTCTAAAAATTTGTTAAAGTGCACTTCCTGTTCTTGTTTTTTCTTTAGCCTTCGAGGAAATGGAGGTGGTGGCACATATGCAGGCACTTCAGGTCGCCTCAGGATAGGTGGAGGCCTTGGAATCTCTTCTATCTCTTCTATGATTGGCTCCAGCCTTGGTCCTGATGTGCTTGGCAATGGTTGACCTTGGTTTGGCAGAGACTCTAGTGGAGCACTAGACTCAGTGTTCTCTACTCTCTTTGGTGTTTCTTTTGTGTTGCTCACCAATGGTCTCCCACTTCTGAGTTCAATTGCTTGAACTTGCTCTTTACCATCTCTCCTTGGCACTTCAGTGTCAGCAGGTAGTCTACCTTGGGGCCTACTTTTGAGTTCGTTGGCTAGTTGCCCTATTTGGTTCTCTAGGCTCCTAAGAGTAGCTTGCTGACTCTGTAGAGTGGCATCATTCTTGGCTATGTATTCTTTGAGTAGATTTTCTACAGAAGACCCTACAGGTTGGTTGTATGGTTTTTGGTACATGGATTGGTTATGTTGGGGAGTGAAACCAGGTGTTCCACTCGGTCTTGGCTGGTTATGAGCTTGGTTAGCATTCTGTTGGCCACCCCATGACAGGTTTGGGTGGTTTCTCCAACCAGGATTGTAAGTATTGGAATAGGGGTTGTTCCTAGGCTGCTGCTGGCTTCCAACATAGCCGACTGAGGCTGGATTCCCAGGGCAGTATTCATACAGGTGCCCTTCCCCACAGAATCCACAGATAAGTGTCTCACCTTGACTTGGTTGGGTGCCCATTGACATGGCTGTGGCGGTGTTGACACTTGTTTGGAGATTGGCTTGAGCCATTTGCTTGACTAGGTTGGTCAGGGCGCTTATTTGGCTACTCATGGCATTGAGTGCGTCCTTGTCTTGAGCTCTAGTTGGCTCAACTGGATCATCTGACCACCTACAGTGAGATGCTGAGATCTTCTCCAAGATCTCATAGGCTTCATTATAACTCTTGGACAACATGGAACCACCAGCAGATGAATTTAGAACTTGTCTGGTGCTGGGGTTACATCCTTTGAAGAAGACCTCTATTTGGATACACCATGGAATGCCATGGTGTGGACATTTAAGAAGAAGGTCTTTGAACCTTGTCCAAGCTTCGTGAAGAGACTCATTCTCAGCTTGTTTGAACTTGATTATATCATCACGAAAGGTAGAATTCCTATCAGGTGGGAAATACTTAACTAGGAATTTCTCTGCCAAGTCTGTCCAATTGAGGACTGATCCAGAGGGTAATGAGTTTAACCACATCTTTGCCTTGTCCCTCAATGAGTAAGGGAAGAGGTATAGCCTCAAGGCTTCTTGGGAAACTCCAGGGATGATGAATGTATCACTGACTCCTAGGAAGTTTCTAAGATGGTTGTGGGGATCCTCATTTTCCACTCCAAAGAATTGTCCCACAGTGGACAACATTTGGAACATCACTGGCTTTAACTCGAATGAGTTGGCAGTGATTTCAGGGCGGATTATGCTGGGGTTCAGCTCCCCAGGCATAGGTACTAGGTAAGAGAGTATGGCGCTATCCTTATCATTCGCTATTTCGATGGGATTGCGAGTGACAGGCACCGGATTTGGAACTAACCTATCCATTTCTTCTTGAGAGGATTGCGGAGACTCTGCGGTTTCAGCAATTATTTGAGGTAAAGGGGGTTGTTTAAAGAGACGTTTCTTGGCTCTATTCCTAGCCTTAAATAATCTCTCAGGCTCAGGGTTGAACTCTAGATCACTACTTGAAGGCTCATTCATAAACTAACCCAATGGTACCTGCAAAAGAAATGAAAATAGATCAGCTTCAATAGACAATAACTTGGTGTTTCAAACTTAACAAACTTCGTTTTCACTAAAATAAATCCCCGGCAGCGGCGCCAAAAACTTGTTGCGTGCTCAATGTGTTAAAATAAGTAAGCAATAAGAGAGAGAGAGCACTCAGAACATGCAAGCATACATGATCTTATAGCAAGTAGTAAGTATTTTTTCATTCGTTTTCCCACAGAGATTTATTATGAGCTACTCGTGAAGTGTATTGTTAAGAAAGAATGGGTGGATTTGAGGAAGTAGAATTGGTTTTAAGGTGTCTAATTTCTAAGGAATATGTAAAGGGTAGCAACATAAATAAGTGCAAGTTAAAGATAAACTCAAATGAAGAGAGAAGAAATTAATAAACGAAGAGGAAATTAGCTAAACAGAATTTTAAACTTAGCAGAATTGCGGAAACAGCAATTCTACCGCAATGTTACTAACAGTGAAAGTGTGTAAAATGGAGAAACAAGGGCTACTAACGACTCCTCTATAGGCATTTTCATACGATTCTCAAGCATTGGATCAACTCACTATGCATCAAACTAACTCAATCTCATGTATCTTCCGATTTCATGCATTAGATTCTTTAGTTTACTCATGTCCAAGTAAGGTCTTAAGCATCTTGTTAAAGCAGAAAGTTATGGTTTGTACTAGGAAAACGCCTATTCCTAGGTCGTTTTCTGGTTACCTTGAAAGGCTAGCATGAGTGTATGACTCTGAACTCTTACTCCTTCCAGAGGTTAGGAGTTCTTTGGACAAAATGGATGGCCAATCGAAATTGCCCGTGGGATGAAGCTTACATACAATCAATGCTTCGAGAGCTATCCTACATGCTTGGTTCACGTTTTTTAGCCTATAGGATTGTCATTAGCTTGCCCCTATGTGACTTAGTTACTCATGGATATAGACAGAACAGAAATATGAGATGAAGTAGACATGCTTAGAAGGAATTTAAAGACAAACAGCAAGGGAAAAACAGTAGGCAACAGTAGGAAACTGTGAAATAATGAATTTTGCTTTGATTACTTGATTGTTTGAATGAACAAAGGGAAGCTTAAAATAAATAACATAAAGACAGAAAGCAACGAAATGAGATGAACTAGCCACTAGAAAAGAAACAACAACTAAACAGAGCTGAAAATTTAGAAATAAAAGACAGAAAGCAGGTAATTGAGCTTGAACGCCTCGTCGCAACCGCCTCGGCTGAAGAGAGAGAAAGGATAGCCTTGCTTGGATGAATCCAATCGGGAGAGAAGATGAATCTTCTCTCCTTCCTATCAGATTGTCGATTCCAACAGCTGAACCTCTCACACCAACAGACGGAGAAGAAAAACAGGAGAAAAGATGGAGCTGCGAAGAGACTTCTACGCTTTCGGATGATGATCAAACCCTCTACTTTGACCCCCTTTTATAGTAATCTGCAGGTGCGTTTGGGCCAAGGAGAACCATCCATCCTCAACGTCGTACTTCAAAATGGATGGAGGAGAAAGAACGAATCCCTGAAATAACGGAAAATAACAGAACAAGATCAGTCAACTTACGGATTTCACTTGAAACATTGCGGTTTTAGCAATGTTTCCGCAATGCTGCCGCAATGCGCATTTTTCCTTCTTTTAACTTCGGTTTTCATTCATTTTCTTTCCTTTTGCACACAAGTCCTAATTTAGCTACCTTCTTCTAATTCTCATATATAAGCATAGGTTTAAACTAAATCCTATCAAAAACACCTAAGAGTGTACATCTTTCTAAGATAAATAAGTCCTAAAAAGGTCACTTTTGGAGACGTAACAGTTAGTATTTTGTTGCCCACCCCAAGAAAGATTTGGGTGGTTCCTCCAACCAGGATTGTATGTGTTAGAGTAGGGGTTGTTCCTAGGCTGTTGTTGGCTTCCAACATAGCAGACTGAGGCTGGATTCCCAGGGCAGTATTCATACAGGTGCCCTTCCCCACAGAATCCACAGATCAGTGTCTCACCTTGACTTGTTTGTGCGCCCATTGAGATGGCTGCTGCGGTGTTGACACTGGATTGGAGACTGGTTTGAGCCATTTGTTTGACTAGGTTGGTCAGGGCGTTTATTTGGCTACTCATGGCACTGAGTGCATCCTTGTCTTGAGCTCTACTTGGCTCTACTGGATCATCTGACCACCTACAGTGAGAGGCTGATATCTTCTCCAGGATCTCATAGGCTTCATTATAGCTTTTAGAAAGCATGGAACCACCAGCTGACGAATTTAGCACTTGCCTTGTGCTGGGTTACATCCTTTAAAAAAGACTTCTATTTGGATACACCATGGGATGCCATGGTGTGGACATTTAAGCAGAAGGTCCTTGAACCTTGTCCAAGCTTCGTGAAGAGATTCGTTTTCGGCTTGTTTGAATTTGATTATGTCATCACGAAAGTTTGAATTCCTATCAGGTGGAAAATATTTGACTAGGAATTTCTCAGCCAGATCTGTCCAATTGACAACTGATCCGGAAGGTAATGAGTTTAACCACGTTTTGGCTTTATCTCTTAATGAGTAAGGGAAGAGGTAAAGCCTCAAAGCTTCTTGGGAAACTCCAGGGATAAGGAAGGTATCACTAACTCCTAGGAAGTTTCTTAGATGGTTGTGGGGGTTCTCATTTTCCACTCCAAAGAATTGTCCCACAGTGGACAACATTTGGAACATTACTGGCTTTAACTCGAATGAGTTGGCAGTAATTTCAGGGCGTATAATGCTTGGGTTTAGCTCCCCAGGCATGGAAACTAGGTAGGAGAGAATGGCATTATCCTTGTCATTCGCTATTTCGATGGGGTTGCGAATGGTAGGTGCTGGATTTGGTACTGTTCTATCCATTTCTATTTGATGGGATTGTGATGACTCCGCAGAGTCAGCAAGGTTTTGAGGTATAAGGGGTTGTTTGAAGAGACGTTTCTTAGCTCTGTTTCTGGCCCTAAGTAATCTCTCAAGCTCAGGATTGAACTCTAGATCGCTACTTGAATGCTCATTCATAAACTAACCCAATGGTACCTGTGAAAGAAATGAAAATAGATTAGTTCCAATAGGTTTTAAACTTTGTGTTTCTAACTTAACAAACTTCGTTTTTACTAAACAAAATCCCCGGCAGCGGCGCCAAAAACTTGTTGCGTGCTCAATGTTTAAAATAAAGATGCAATGATAGAGCACTCAGAACATGCAAGCATACATGATCTTGTAGCAAGTAATAAGTATTTTTTTCATTCGATTTCCCACAGAGATTTATTCTTAGTTACTAGCGAAGTGTTTTGTTAAGTGAGAATAGGTGGATTAAATGGGGTGGATTTGGTTTTAAAGTGCCTAATTACTAAGGAATGTGTAAAGGATGGAAGCATAAACAAGTGCAAATAGATAATAAACTTGAATGTAAAGCGAAGAGAATAACAAATGAAGAGAGAAATGGCTAAGGCAAAATTTGAACTAAAGGAATTGCGGAAACAGCAATTATTTAGCAATGTTACTAACAACGAATTATGTGTAAAGTGTGGAAACAAGGGCTACTAACGACTCCTCTATAGGCTTTTTCACACGATTCTCAAGCATTAGATCAACTCATCATGCATCAAACTAACTCATTCTCATGTATCTTCCGATTTCATGAATTAGATCCTTTAGTTTACTCATGTCCAAGTAAGGTCTTCAGCATCTTTTTATAACAGCGAGTATTGGTTTGTACTAGGAAAACGCCTATTCCTAGGTCGTTTTCTGGCTACCTTGAGAGGCTAGTATGAATGTACGACTCTGAACTCTTACTCCTTCCAGAGGTTAGGAGTTCTTTGGACAAAATGGATGGCCAATCGAAATTGTCCGTGGGATGAAGCTTACATACATTCAATGCATTCGAGAGCTATCCTACATGCTTGATTCACGTGTTTCTACCTATAGACTTGTCATTAGCATGCCCTTATATGATTTAGTTACTCATGGATGAAGATGGAATGGGAAGAGTAGATGAAAACGACATGCTTAGTAGAATATTAAAGACAAAACAGACGGCAAAGACAGTAAACAAAGGAGGTGAAGAACTTGCGAAGTGATGAAATTATGCTTTGATTAACCAACGTTTGAACTAAACAAATGACGACTTTGAATAACTAAAGCGAAACAGAAAGAGACGAAATGGAATAGAGTAGCAAACGAAAGTGAAATAACAACAAACAGCAACGGAAACAGAAAGATAAAGCAGTAAAGCAATTAGATCCGTGCGTGAGCTTCTCGTTGCGAACGCCTCGGCTGTAGGGAGAAGGAAAGCCTTGCTTGGATGAATCTAATTAGAAGAGAAGACAAATCTTCTCTTCTTCCTATCAGATTGTCGACTCCAACAGCTGATCCCTTCACACCAACAGACGGAAGAGAGAAAAAGAGTGGAAAAGACTGCGTTGAACTGAAGAGTCTACGCCTTTCGAGTGTGTTTCAACCTTCCATCTTGACCTCCTTTTATAGTGTTCTGCAGGTACGATTGGGTCAAGGAGAACCATCCATTCTAAACGTCGTTCTTCTACGTGGCCGCAGGAGAAAGAATGGGCCCCTGAAAGATCGGAACAAAACAGAAATCGGTTAGACAACTTACGGATTCCACTTAAAACATTGCGGTTTTAGCAATGTTTTCGCAATGCTTCCGCAATGTGCAATTTTCAAGTCTTTAACTTCGTTTTTGGTTCTTTTTCTTTCCTTTTACACAAAAGTCCTAATTTAGCTTCATTCTCCTAATTCTCATATATAAGCACAAGTTTAAGCTAAATTCTACCAAAAACGCCTAAGGATGTACAACTTCCTATAGCAAATAAGTCCTAAAATAATCACTTTTGGAGACGTAACAAGTCTTAAGCATGCAAATTCATTTTTTTGGATAATTCTGAGTTTATCTTGTTCGAGGACTAGCAAGATTTATGTTTGAGGGTATTTGATAACTCTCCAAAAGATCTATCCTTAAGGCCCTAATTCCCATCATATACTTCACTCATGTGTGTTTATTTAATTGATTTATAGGTTTTGAGTGAATGAGAGCTCAAAGGAGTCCATGACATCAAATGGTGCAAAAGAGAGGCAAAAATGCGCAAACAGAGGCATCAAGCGTAAAAGAGGAAGCAATTATTCAACAAAACCCGAGAGTAAGGCGCCCATTTCAGGCGCCTAGGCGCCCGACAGATGCGCGTGCAAGCTGTTTTGCATTTTCTTCCGTCCGTAGCGTCGAGACTCTGCTTACAACGTTTCGACGCTGTCCTGAAGCTATAAAAGCATCCTTAACTGTTTTTTGGTCATTCTCCACCTCCCCTATTGTAAGAATTCCGATTTTGGGAGAGAAAAAACTTGAAGCTTAATCTTTGGTTGTTTTGGATTGATTTTCATCACGAGCAACTAAGGTAAGTACTCTAATTTAAGGTTACGGGTTAAATCTTTGATGCAATTAGTGATGATTAGTTCTTAATTGTTTACTTAGCATTTATCATTTTAAGCATACTCTTCTCATGACCATACTTAATTAGCAAACATCTTCTATTTAGATATTGACACTGATCTAATGGGTTATGTATGCTAGTTGTTAGAGATTAGTGGGTTGTGAACTTTTTGATTGTTCACTCTTTTCAGGGTGTCGAATCCTGCGAAAATAAATTTATAAAATCGATTCTACTAAACTAACTTGTAGCTAGTGACAATCGGGTCGATCCACAGGAGTTATCTCTAATCTGTAATTAATTGAATTGAATTTTTAAAATAAAACAAGGGGGTTTTTAAACATGCAAGGGAATTAAATGCTAACGGAAGAGTAAAATAATTATATGCGAATGTGTAAGACTTGGGGAGTCGGGATTGCAAATCAATGTAAATCAGATCATCGAACTCTATAGACTTTGACATAGCCCTTTAAGCACACAAACAGTCACCCAGACCCTCTGTAGCAATCGTCCCAAAGAAATTAGTTAGATGGGTGCAATTCTAACTAAACATGGCAATTAATTAATTCAAGGCGATCAATCCTAAATTAACCAAAGCCAGTAACGGAAAATTTGTGACGGATGTTTGACTTGGATAACCTAAGCCAATATTCTAATTTATCTACTTCTTCGGGGTTGGCTAACACAGACTAAGTGAACATGCAATGCTACCTATGGCTTCACCGAACCCATGTTACTTAGGCGATTAGAAGAGACAGGACATCACTAATCTAGATAACGATATAGCATACATACATTCATGAGCGTCAATCAATCTTGAACACATGCTAATAAGGATAAAATCAGAGGAAGTAAATGCTCAAAAGATTAAGACTAAGTAGAACTGAAAATCATAATAATCTCAAATCATTACATTAATTGCAAATCCCTAAAATTCCCAAAATCTAACACTTACCTCTAGCCTTCCATGGGAATTGGTGGAATCCAAGCTTCCATAGGGGACTTCGAGTTCATACAATCAAAGGGGGGAAGAAAAAGCTTGAAAATGGTCTAAAATGGCGGAAACCCGAGAGAAAACGGATGATGGAATTACCTAAAATCGGAGAAGAAGACTATTTATAATAGACGTAGCGTCGAGACGCTACAGGCAGCGTCGCGATGCTACAAACGAAAATCCCAGCGCGCGCATTCGGAGCGTCCAGGCGCTAGGGACAACGTCTCGATGTTGTCGCCTTAAAAGCTCTCGGGTTTGAAATTATATTTTTGCCTTGGAGCGGCGTCGAGACGCTATAGGCAGCATCGAGACGCTGGGCCTTTAGTGTCACTTTGCCTTTTTGCTCCTCTTCTTCGTCCGGTTCATTCCCGAAGCCTTAAAACGTCCTTCTTAGCTCCGAAATGTGCTCTTTGGACTCCACGAGCTCTTTACCGCAAAACAACTACAACAAAGGCAATTAATCACAAATAAACACGATATTTAGCCATAATTAGGGAGTAAATAATAGCACCAAATGAGAGCTATCAATTAGTGACGCGATCGCCTATCCTAATCGCTAAGTAACAAGAGTTTAATTATGCCTAAATGAATATGGCCATGTTCATTCTAGTTTTCATGATAGGCTTTGGGTTAGGGGATAAATCGGGCTCTTCCGTAGGGATTCCAAAAGAATAGTCAGTCACACTGTTTCCCGTCACTGGCAATTAATCGATATGGAACGATCGCCCCGAGTTGATTAATTGTCAAGTTTAATTAGGATTGCATGATCTTAGTTAATTCATTGGGTTGTTTGTTACATATTCATGCAAGCAAACTGTGTGCTTGGAATATAATAGATAAGTATGTTAGAATCCTTATGATCTAAGTCGCATCAAAGTAAATACCGATCCCTTAAATTAGGAGCACATGTTACAATTTTAATTTCTTGTTCTTTAATTATCTGTTAGTTAATTTTCCACATGTTTTAGTTTTAGTTTTAGTTTAACCAATCCCCCGTTTTATTTACTATTTTAATTAAGGCAAATAGAAATTAATTAGGAGAAGTTAATTCAAGGTTCCCTGTGGATCGACCTGACTTCCACTGTCTACAAGTTAGATTAGCAAAGCCAGTATTATAAATGTAATTTAGCGGGCCTCGACAACCCGTTCACCAATCGAGTACCCACAAATTCGAAAAATATACACCTACCAAGGTGCTGACAGAAAAGATATTCTTATGGAAATTGTTGCGTGTCTACTGCGTGGGAAAAATTATAGCAAACACTTAAATCATGCAAGTATACATGGTCTTATGCAGCAAGTAATAAGTATACTTATATTGTATTCCACAGAGATTTGGTGTATGCATTCGTTAGTTAACTTAACTCAGAAACGATGTAACCAGTGACAAAATGATTTTTGGGAGAATCTTCAGCAATGTAAGAAAAAAAAACGAAATAAAACAAATGAAAGGAAACTTAACAGAGAATGCGTAAAAGATGCTAATCAGCAACAACTTACATAAAACTTTAGACAAGTTATGGAAGCGATGCGCAAACAGCAAGGAAATAGCAAAAATACAATGTAGAATTCGCGATCTAGACAGAACATGTCAGACTAGGAATAATGACGATTTAACTCATGATTCAGATATTTCAACATAGATCATCATGGAGCGCATGGAGCGCAGCGGAAGCGAGTCGGATCATTGGCACTCTAACTTCATCAATTTAACTAAACTAGAAACATGCTCAAAACTTGGAAATAAAAGAAATTAGAACACAAACCTCTTGTAGTTCGAAATTCTTTTATTCCAATGCTCAAATCTTCTCACGAACTCTACAAACCTTCTCTCGAACGCTTCGAGGAACACCTCCAGTAGTCCCGCTATCCTCGGGCCGAGCAACGGAGTGGTGAGACTCCTTTACAAGAGAAAAACTTTGGAAGATGAAGATGGAAAGAGAAGAGATCTTTGTGATGAGAGTTTTGAAGGAGAATTGTCACACAATCAAAGCTTCCAACAAAATTCAAACATCATCAAACTCAAACCATTTGAACTCCATCCAATTTATAGGTCATTCATATGCAACAAACTCTTTGCTTAGCATGACACCTCAAAAATGGATGAATTAGTCTTCACACAAGTGTTCAACGATTGATGAGTTTATGCATGTAGTTAGTGATTCACAATCCATTTGCTAAACTTGGATAAACTCACTCAACTTTGATAAACCCACTAAACTTGGATAATCCCACTTGTATTATTTTGTCATTTTAAAATTTAATTAATTAATTTTAATAAACAAAATAAATTTTAATTAATTAAACTTTTTAATTAATTAATATTATTATTTAATTCAATATCAAATATTAATTCAATAATAAGACTAATCCCGGTTTCTTAAACCGAATCATCAAACATGAATCCATATTCATGTTTTAGACCGATCCCATATTTACATCATATTTAAATATGTCCATCATTCTTCCAAAAACGAATTTGAATTGAATTAAAATTCTTTTCTCTCATATTGTTACACGGCTTAATTCGAGCTAGCTAGGAGAACCTAAAGGACCTACAGATCATGAGCTCCAACGATACGAGATTAACCTGCCAAACTCTTTAGCCAAGCTAACCAACATTCGTCAACCCACGGAGACTCCACTAAAGTCCAAGGGTTGCACTATTCTCACCGTAGATATATTTCTGTCCTCTTGATATAACCATCATTAGTAAGTCGATCCTTCACAGGTCGTTCGTAATTACAGCTGGGTCAAAAAAACCGTTTTACCCCCGTAATTACATCTTGTTCCTTAAGTCCCACTGATCCTCTAATGAACTATTGATTTGTTGTCCAACCACCAAACCTATTGGTATGTGATCTCATCACTATACCAAGTCCCTCTCGGGCCAATGAGAGGGTGGCATCCCTAGTTCAAGACCCGGAGACAGTACTTAATGGAATAACCTCTCTACTGTCCCTAAAGGCGGGTATGAGTGAATTCCATCTCGCAGGACTATGTTCTCAGCTCCCTACTGGGTATTATCCCCAAAGTGGTAGACATAATGAGTCGGCGAACTCGGGCCACTCTCACCCATACAAATCAAAGGATAATCCCGAATAAGAAGGAGCTCATAGTGTGCTCAGAATTCAGATCGAGTTACCTAGGTCATCATATGAAAAAGTCAGATTTTACAGTAAACAGAGTTATAAAGAAAGAGCGACTTGTTTCGCGGTTCAGTCTTATGCAAACTCATTGCACAGGACGCCCCCACTCGCATGTCTCCACATGAACGATTTCGGATCACATCGTTTGTACTATGCAAAGCGAGTCGCGTCCAATAGTGTCCCTAGGATAAGGTACCCAGCCTTATCCCTATCCTATAGACCGTTTTGGCTATTACTTGAACTTGATCCACAATCATGTCACACATGAAGTTCAAGTATACAACCTATAGCCATGGGTTCTTTGTTTATTCGAGTTAGGTTAAAAGTAAACACAATTCACTTTATTCAATAACAACTTTATTGAATAAATCTCAATAACAACTTTATTGCAAAATATAATATACATTCAGTTTACAAACCACGAGTTTTAGGACATAAAACTCAACAGATCAAGCATACATACAGACCACATAACATAAACACATGAGATTTGTCGATCCTCGTCATTAGGAATCAAACTCCACTCATATCCAAATGTAGTTTTCATCCAATTCATAAAAACATGCTATAAAGTCTACTAGGAGAGCGACTATGTCTAGCCTCCTCTTTAGTTACCATGAAAGGCTAGCAAAAGCATGCGAAATCAGAATCCCTACTCCTCTAGGAGGTTCAGAAATCAGTAACACATAATCGATGACCGGTCAAAAATGTATTATTAGAATAACAACACACATGCTTTGTAAATATTATGCTAAACTTACGCCAAAATATTATTTTCATTCATTAAACCTTACTCCTAGCCTTCCCTTTGGGAAATTAGTTCCACATGCTCAAAATAACAAACAATTCAGTAAAGAGGTTCATTACAAGTACTACACTAATGTTGCGTGCTCAGTGTGTAAATAAAAATGCGATGTGAGAGCACTCAGAACATGCAAGCATACATGGTCTTATAGCAAGTAATAAGTATTTTTTCATTCGATTTCCCACAGAGATTTATTCTTAGTTACTAACGAAGTGAGATGCTAAATTAGAAAGGGTGGTTTAAATGGGGTGAATTGGAGAACAATGTGCCTAACTAATGAAGAATATATGAGGTATGCAAGGATAAACAAAAGCAAGTGAAGAGATTAACTTGAATGTAGAGGAAAAAGAATTGCGGAGAAAGCAATTGTATAGCAACAAAATCGCAAAAGTAAAAGACTGGAAAATGGCTAAGGCAAAAACTGACTTAAGGAATTGCAGAGACAACAATTGTATAGCAATTAATTTAGCAACGTTTTAAGGGTAAGAGGGGGAAACAAGGTCAACTAACGACTCCTCTATAGGCTTTTTCATACGATTACTCAGCAGTAGCTCAACTCATCATGCATCAATTTAACTCATTCTCATTCATCTCTCGATCACATGCATTAGATATTTTAGTTCACTCATATCCAAGTAAGACTTAAGCATCTATTTATATAAGCAAGTTAATGAATTGTGCTAGGAAAACACCTATTCCTAGGTCGTTTTCTGGCTACCATGAAAGGCTAGCATGAATGGACGACTCTGAACTCTTACTCCTTCCGGAGGTTAGGAGTTCTTTGGACAAAATGGATGGCCAATCGAAATTGCCCGTGGGATGAAGCATACATACATTCAATGCATTTGAAGCTATCCTACATGCTGAATTCACGTATCAAATTCACCTATGACCTTTTTGTTGGTGACTATATCCTTGAGGAATTTGACATATGAAGGAATGGATTGTAGGACTTCAACGAAAAGTATGTTGACATGCACTTGTTTTAAGATTTCCAAATTTTTTTGGAAATGAGCTTCTTGCTCCTGTTTCGTTTTCAAACGTCTTGGGAAGGGCGGAGGTGGAATATACCTAGGGAAACTAGGTTTGGAATTTACTGGATTAGTTCTAAGGATTAACTCAAGATCCTCCTCTATGGTCTCAAGCCTCGGTTTTTGCTGAACAGTTGCGTTAGAATTGCCAAGATTTTGCTGATTTCCTAGTGGAGCATTAGGCCCTTGGTCCTCTACTCTCTTTGGGTCAGCTTTGGCTATACTAACCAAAGGTTTACCACTTCTCAACTCGATAGCCTGGATCTGTTCCTTTCCTTCCCTTCTCGAATTTTCCGTATCCGAAGGTAATCTTCCTTGTGGTCTATTCTTCAACTCAGTAGGCAATTGCCCTATTTGGTTTTCCAAGTTCCTCAAGGAAACTTGTTGACTCTGGAGAGTTGAATCATTTTTGGCTATGTATTCTTTTAACAGGCTCTCCAACAACAAACTTATAGGCTGATTCGCTACAGGTGGCTTATGGAACTGTGCTGGATTAGATTGGTTGTTCTGATTGAATCTTGGAGGTCCATTGGGTCTAGGTTGCATATTTGACATTGCATTTTTGTTCCCTTGCCCATTCCATGAGAAATTTGGATGGTTCACTGCCTCCAGATTGTAAGTATTGGGGTAAGGGTTGTTCCTTTGTTGAGGTTGACTTCCTAAATAACATACCGACGTAGGGTTGGCTGGACAATAATCATAAACGTGGCCTTCTCCACAGTAGACACACACCAAAGCATCTACTTGATTTGCTACCGTCGACATTGTTGAAGCATTAACACTAGCATTAGCAGTCTGTTGAAGACTTGTTTGTGTTAATTGTTTCATCATGTTGTTCAATGCTGTGATTTGATTATTCATCGCACTCAACTCATCTACCTCGTATGTTCCCTTTCTCCTACTTGGCTCTATTAGATCATCTGACCATCGACAGTTTGTAGCTGAAATTTTCTCCAAAATTTCATACGCTTCATTATAGCTATTGGAAAGCATGGATCCCCCTGCTGATGAGTTTAGCACTTGCCTCGTGCTAGGATTTCATCCTTTAAAGAAGACCTCAATTTGTATACACCAAGGTATATCGTGGTGTGGACACTTACTCAGTAGGTCCTTGTAACGCTTCCATGCCTCGTGCACTCACTCGTTCTTCAATTGTTTGAACTTAATGATGTCATCTCTAAAGTTAGAATTCCTATCGGGTGAAAAATACTTAACCAAGATTTTTTCAACTAAGTCTGCCCAATTTGCTATAGATCCTGAGGGTAAAGAATTTAGCCAAGTTTTTTCCTTATCCCGCAGAGAATATGGGAACAAGTACAGTCGCAGTGCCTCTTCTGTAACTCCTGGTATAACGAAAGTATCGCTAACACCAAGGAAATTTCGCAAGTGGTTATGTGGGTCCTCGTTCTCAATCCCATAAAATTGTCCCACTGTGGACAACATCTGGAACATCACAGGCTTTAGCTCAAAAGAATGAGCTGTGATTTCAGGTCGAATAATGCTAGGATTTAGCTCTTCCAGCATAGGCACTAAATAACTCAATATGGCATTGTCTTTGTCATTAGCTATATCGATGAGATTTCTAATGACTTCTGCCCTATTTGGCTCTACCATTGGTTGCACAAATCCAGGTGGGTTACGGTTAGGTTGGTTCCTAGGTGCTACGGGCGCAAGGTTCCTATTTTGAATATCCATATTTGCTACGGCTTCCCTTTGCTCTCGCAATCTAGCCTAAAGGCTCTCTCTGGCTCTGGATCTAATTCGTACT
The DNA here is from genome assembly GCA_028017165.1 of Herpetospermum pedunculosum. Classification (NCBI taxonomy): domain Eukaryota; kingdom Viridiplantae; phylum Streptophyta; class Magnoliopsida; order Cucurbitales; family Cucurbitaceae; genus Herpetospermum; species Herpetospermum pedunculosum. The sequence goes on from CM051528.1 coordinate 21,277,696, forward strand.
CGTATCCAGAAAATTCACTAATAACCAACACCTTCAGTACCTGAAAAAGAAAAATCAATAGTTAGGCTCAAAGAGTTTAGCTCAAGTCTCAAGTTAACATGAACTAACATGCAAACAAACAAATCCCCGGCAACGGCGCCAAAAACTTGTTGCGTGTCTACTGCGTCGGCAAAATTATAACAAACACTCAAATCATGCAAGTATACATAGTCTTATGCAGCAAGTAATAAGTATATTTATATCTTATTCCACAGAGATTTGGTGTATGCATTCGTTAGTTAACTTAACTTAGAGACGAAGTAACTAGTGACAAAATGATTTTTGGGGGAATCTTCAGCAATGTAAGAAAAACAAATGAAAGGAAACTTAACAGAGAATGCGTAAAAGATGCTAATCAGCAACAACTTACATAAAACTTTAGACAAGATTATGGAAGCGATGCGCAAACAGCAAAGAAATAGCAAAATTACAATGTAGAATTCGCGATCTAGACAGAACAGGGCAGGCTATGAATAATGACGGTTTAACTCATGAATCGGATATTTCAACATAGATCAAGCATACATACAGACCACATAACATAAACACACGAGATCTGTCGATCCTCGTCATTAGGAATCAAACTCCACTCATATCCAAATGTAGTTTTCATCTTATTCTTAAAAACATGTAATAGAGTGTACTAGGAGACCGACTATGTCTAGCCTCCTCTCTGGTTACCATGAAAGGCTAGCAAAAGCATGCGAAATCAGACTCCCTATTCCTCTCGGAGGTTCAGAAATCAGTAACACATAATCGATGGTCGGTCGAAAATGCATTATTATAATAACAACACACATGCTTTGTAAATATTATGCTCAACTTATGCCAAAATATCATTTTCATTCATTAAACCTTACTCCTAGCCTTCCCTTTGGGAAATTAGTTCCACATGCTCAAAATAACAAACAAATTAGTAAAGAGGTTCATTACAACTACTACACTAACTACTGAATACAGAGAAAAGTAAAGATGAAGAGAATAGGGACTGAAGAGGTTGTAGAAGGTTGAAGAAGATGCTCTTGAGCTCCACGGTTTCCCCTTGATTCCTTCGAGCAACTCCTTCTCTTTTCTCCAACAATCTTCCTCTCAAAGAAGCTTCTTCTCCAGATAATTTCTTCGCAGCTACAGACTTCTCGGAGCTATTTTCAATGGAGGATTCCCTCTTCCCCAAATGCACCGAATTCTAAGATTATTCTTCTAAAAGTTCATTTTTCGATTCCCCCCTTTCTTTATCTACCCATTTCTATATATACCCCAAGGATTTCCTCAAAATTTTCCCTAAAATTGTCGAAGCAATTCCATTGGACGACTGCAACGGATAAAGCATTTATGCCTGTACGGCAGGTGACAGATTCTGCCTTTTCACATGATCAAGTACAGTTTTTGCGAATGCGATGCGTTCGCAAAAAGATCCTTAAAGGTCCAAGCTTTGCTACCGCGTCGCACCCGCAATATTCCTTCAACACTACAACCAGCCTTGCTGCCAAAAATGCTTCTCAGCAACATCTTTGCAAAACCTAAAATTGGCACACAATGACTTATTTAAGTACAATCAGGCACAAATATATATAATTTTCGCACAATAACTCTTAAGCAGGCTTTCACTATTCTTTAAGCTAAATTTCTTAAAACATCACATTAATCAACTCAATTACTCAACGAAGACTCAATATTCCTTCTATTTTGGCTCTAAATAACTCTCATTTGGAGAGTTATCAGAAATACAACACATAAATCTGTTACATCGGCCAGAAAGGATGAAAGCAGGAAACAATAAAAAGGACAAAAGAAGGTATTGTTCTTTCCACCAAGACCTTGGGCACGATACTAGAGAATGTATACCATTAAAATATGAGATCGAATCTCTAATATGACATGGGCACTTGAGGAGTTTTGTTCAAAATGAAGACAACCCAAAATCAATAAGCAGACCAAGAAAATAAACTCCAGGAGAAAGAAAGAACTCCCCCATTAAGTGAAATTTGAACCATCTTCAGAGGATTAGATGGGGGGATTCAAGTAGAAAGAGAAAGGCTAAAACCAGAGAAACAGGGAACAAGGAAGAGGTGTATTCAATGCAAATAGAAAATGGATCTCCAGTAGTAAGTTCCAGCGAAGATGAAGCTCATGCTTTCTTACAACCTCATAACGACGCATTAGTTGTCACGCTCACAGTTTCCAACTCAAGAGTCCGCCGAATCTTAATCGATGGAGGAAGTTCAACTGATGCTTTATCCTTCTCAACTTTTAAAGCAATGGGTTTCGAAAGAGAGCACCTCAAGACATGTTTGACCCCATTAGTTTGGTTTGGAGGAGAAAAAATAGTTCCAGAATGATGTGTAGAACTCCCCGTAACATTTGGCGAGGGAAATAAATCTCACACCAAGATTGTCAACTTTTTGGTGATAGACAATTTGTCAGCATACAACATAATACTGGGTAGACCAATTTTGCATAGCCTAAAAGCAGTATCTTCTACTTATCATCAGGTAATGAAGTTTCCAACACAAGAAGGAATAGAAGAGATCAAAGGAGAACAAAAAGATTCAAGAGATTGTTATTACATAGCGCTCAAGGGTTTGAAGTAAAAAAAATCAAAAGAAGATTGAAGTTGACTCATGCTCAAGATTAGGAAGAAAATTAGTTTAAATGTTTATGTTTTTATTTCTCATGTTCTATTTATTTGAAAGTTAATTATAGTTTAGTTTGTTTTAAAGCATCGGTCCAAGAAAAGTTGAAAAAAAAAAACTAGAAGTTGCAACCCATAAAGAGGGCACATCAAATGCATCTTAAAATAAAGGCCAATCCGCATAAGGGCCGAACATAAGAAATAAGATCCTTAAGAGATTCAAAATACATACATAAATGACAAAATAAGAGTAAAAAATCTATTTGGCCTTGTGGAAAAGAAAATAACGCAAAGAAGAGAATTTTAACTCTCAGCATGATCATCAGGAAAAGCAAAAGGATCTTTCTGTAGAGTAGCAAAGTCATCATTCAGGAAGCTGAAGTCAATTTCAGGATGTTGATGAGAGGCCCTTTGAGCCGACCAGGAGACTCTGTACTCCATTACTTCATTCTGCATATTAGTGTAACCTACGGTCTTCCTAAAACCTTCAGTTAAGAACTCAGCATCGAAAAGATGGGGTTGAGCTTCCTGAAATTTAGCACAGAGAAAAGTAATCTCTGCTTGAGAAGAGGAGAGCTTCACCTTGGCTTGTTGGAGCAGATGTTTAACTTTCGTTAAGCTTGCCTGGGCATGAGACAACTTTGATCGGGGAACATAATTATGTTCAAGGAAGTTAATCTTGTTGGACATGCTTCGAGTAAAGACTGAAATACGAGTAAAAACCTGTAAAAGGAAAAGTTAGGAGGAGAAACTTGAAGAAATAATCACATGTGAAAGGAAAATTTACCTGATGAAAATCATAGAAAGACTGAGTAATAACTTCAGCAGGATCATTAAACCCAACCTCATCAACATGCTGATTTTTTCTCAATACCCTGCCAAAGTTTAAAGTTTTGATTAAGAACCTCGACTTCATCATCAACACCTGAATAATCCTCTGGAAGCACAAAAGCTTGTGTACGAGGAGTGAGGCCACCTTTCGCTCGAGATGGACCACTGTGAAGTTTAATCGACCTACGTTGACCTGAAGTGGTGTGTGAAGGAGCAGTAGGGGTATGGGCATCCAAGGGAGCATCATCTGAAAGGTCAGCAACAACAACCCCAGGAACATTTTGTGAAGTACTGTTACGTCTCCAAAAGTGACCTTTTTAGGGCTTAATTAGCTTAGAAAGATGTTCACTCTTAGGTGTTTTTGATAGCATTTAGCCTAAACCTATGCTTAAATATGAGAATTAGAAGAAGGTAGCTAAATTAGGACTTATGTACAATAGGAAAGAAAAGGGTTGAAAACCGAAGGAAAAGAATGAAAAACAAGCGTTGCGAAAGCATTGCGGAAACATTGCGGTTCCCGCAATGTTTCAAGTGAAAACCGTAAGTTGACTGATCTTTTTCTGTTAATTTCCGTTATTTCAGGGATTCGTTCTTTCTCCTCCATCCATTCTGAAGTACGACGTTGAAGATTGATGGTTCTCCTTGGCCCAAATGCACCTGCAGATTACTATAAATAGGGGTCAAAGTCGAGGGTTCAAGCATCATCCGAAAGCGTAGAAGTCTTCTCGCAGTCCATCTTTTCTCCTGTTTTTCTTTGCCGTCTGCTGGTTTGCGAAGCTCAGCTGTTGGAATCGATAATCTAATAGGAAGGAGAGGAGATTCTTCTTCTCTCCCGATTGGATTCATCCAAGCAAGGCTGACTTTTCTCATCCTTCATTCGAGGCGGCTGCAACGAGACATTCAAGCTTGCTTTACTGTTTTCTGTTCTTTATTTCCATTTTCCAACTCTGTCTTGTGTTGTTTCTGTTCTTGTGGCTAATTTAGTTCATTTCGTTGTGTTCTGTCTTTCTGTCCTTTACTTTAAGTATCTCTTTTGTTCATTCAAACAATCAATTAATCAAACATAAAGTTCAGTATTTCACAGTCTCTCGCCTTTGCATTCTACTGTTTTCCCTTGCTGTTTTAAGCACATTTTCCTTCTAAGCATGACTATCTTATCCTTTAGTTCTGTTCTCCTTATATCCATGAGTAACTAAGTCACTTAGGGGCATGCTAATGACAACACTATAGGCTAAAAAACGTGAATCAAGCATGTAGGATAGCTCTCGAGACATTGATTGTATGTAAGCTTCATTCCACGGGCAATTTCGATTGGCCATCCATTTTGTCCAAAGAACTCCTAACCTCTGGAAGGAGTAAGAGTTCAGAGTCATACTATCATGCTAGCCTTTCAAGGTAACCAGGAAACGGCCTAGGAATAGGCGTTTCCCTAGTACAAACCATATCTTTCTGCCTTAACAAGATGCTTAAGACCTTACTTTGAGTTGAGTAAACTAAAGAATCTAATGCATGGAATCGGACGATACATGAGATTGAGATAATTTGATGCATAGAGAGTAGATCCAGTGCTTGAGAATCGTATAAAAATGCCTATAGGATAGTCATTAGTAGCCCTTAATTCACCCATTTACACACTTTCGCTGTTATTTAATTGCGGTAGAATTGCTGTCTCCGCAATTCTGCTTAAGTTAAAATTCTGTTTAGCTGTCTTTGCCTTCATTTATTAATTTCGTTTCTTTTCATTTGAGCTTAGATTTCACTTGTTCTCGTTGATGTTACTACCCTTTACACATTCAGCAAAAATTAGATAATTAAAAACCAATTTTACCCCATCAAATCCACCCCTTCTTTCTTAACAAAACACTTCGCGAATAGCTAAAAATAAATCTCTGTGGGAAAACGAATGAAATATACTTACTACTTGCTATAAGATCATGTATGCTTGCATGTTCTGAGTGCTCTATCTCTTTTATTGCCTAATTATTTCAACACATTGAGCACGCAACAAGTACCAATTGCCTCTAATGAGCTCCTTCTCGTCCTTTTGCCGCAGATTTAAAAAAGGGACGAAGGCCGAGAAGTCATATCTTCAAAGAATAGCAAAGATTTCAACAGATGAGGAGTGCTCAACAAAAGTCCAAAATCATAACATGAAAGAAAACTCTTTACCGAGAAACACCTGGGAAGGAGAAAAACCAACAACTTCAAGGACGTCCTGATGAACCAGCGATAAGCTATACCTCTCTTTTCTCTTAAGGGACTTAACAGATCGAGAAAATTGTACGGCTGAAGGGGAGAGATCAAATTAAAGAGGAGCTATAAAAAAAATTAGAGAAGAAAGAAACAACAACAAATAAATAAAGAAGTGTAGAACAAAACTGACTATACTCCCCAAAACTCATGGGAACCGCATAAATTGAATTATTCCATTCCTTCGTAGCAGAAGGGCCACTAACTAAAAACCCTTATAAGTTTTTATATAATAAAAAAGGTGACCATATTCGGGGTTACGATGCAAACAATACAGATACATAAAAGTTTGCACAAATAAAGGAGAATCATCACCATAAAACATAGCACCCAACTAAGTGACCCCAACTGCTTGGATAAATTTGGGCAGGAGCCAACTGAATCAAGGCAAGAAAGTTCAGGAGAAATAAAGATAAGGGAAGTTGAACACCAAAGCGAAACATTCCTAAGTAAAAAGCGACTTCACCAGGAGGAGGACTGCCCATACAATCTTTCGGACTGGGAACGCGCGTATGGATGTTTCCAGGGACATTATATTCATCTCGAATTTGGCCAAGATGATGATCAGTAATAAAGGAAGGAAAGGTCTCGAAAGAAGTATTCGAGTTAGATTGCTCAAAAGTAGGCAGCTCCATCACAAGACATAAACATAAGGCAGCTGCAACAATGCTAAAGTTATACTTCATACGCAAGGTTAGGGAGAAAGTATGCAAGGTAAAGGAAGTAGCACGCACGAAAGAGTGACACACTAATTACTGGGCACACAAGGCTGAAAATAGATTAGCAATTGCATTAAAAAGAGGCATGCTTCAAGGGCAACACTAACTACTTATAAAACTAAACAAAAGAGGCCCCAAGGGCGATACAAAAACTAAGTAAAGAACAACAACTAACTAGTCTAAACCTAAGCAAAGTAAAAATGCAGTACAAATTTTTGATTCAATTGAGGGGGGGTAACATGGTCAGAGAAAAGCAGTGAATATCGAGAATAATCAAACTTCCCCAGAGCAATTTCAATCTTCTCGCTCTTCCATCTCTTCTTCTTCTTCCAGCTCACGAGGAGGCACCCAAGGATCGAGGATTTCCACAGGAAAGGCAGGCATCTGGAATTTCAGATGCGCGCTGAGAGCTTCATCCCTTTCTTTTGCATATGTGACCCATCCGATGTGCTTTTGCTGCAGATTTGCTAACTGCGCAGACAAGACGCGCTGCATCCTGAGTGCTCTATCTCTTTTATTGCCTAATTATTTCAACACATTGAGCACGCAACAAGTTTTTGGCGCCGCTGCCGGGGATTTATTTTAGTGAAAACGAAGTTAGTTAAGTTTGAAACACCAAGTTTACTGTCAATTGGAACTAATCTAGGTTCATTTCTTTTGCAGGTACTAGTTGGGTTAGTTTATGAGTGAGCATTCAAGTAGTGATCTAGAGTTCAATCCTGAGCCCGAGAGACTATTTAGAGCCAGAAATAAAGCCAAGAAACGTCTTTTTAACCAACCCTCTATACCTCAAGTAATTGCGGGAACCTCAATTCCTCCGCAAGAATCTCAAGAAGAAATGGCTGGAATAATTCCAAATCCGGTACCTGTCACTCGCAATCCCATCGAAATAGCGAATGACAAAAATAGTGCCATCCTTTCATATTTAGTTCCTATGCCTGGGGAGCTGAACCCCAGCATAATCCGTCCTGAAATCACTGCCAACTCATTCGAGTTAAAACTAGTGATGTTCCAAATGTTGTCCACTGTGGGACAATTCTTAGGAGTGGAAAATGAGGACCCCCACAACCATCTTAGAAACTTCTTAGGAGTCAGTGATACTTTCATCATTCCTGGAGTTTCTCAAGAAGCCTTGAGGCTATACTTGTTCCCTTATTCTTTGAGGGACAAAGCCAAAACGTGGTTAAACTCATTACCCTCTGGATCTGTCCTTAATTGGACAGATTTAGCAGAGAAATTCCTAGTCAAATACTTCCCACCTGATAGGAATTCTACCTTTCGTGATGACATAGTTAAATTCAAACAAGCTGATAATGAATCTCTTCACGAAGCTTGGACAAGGTTCAAAGATCTTCTTCTTAAATGTCCACATCATGGCATCCCATGGTGTATCCAAATTGAGGTCTTTTTCAAAGGATGCAATCCCAGCACTAGACAAGTCTTAAACTCATCCGCTGGAGGCTCCATGTTGTCCAAGAGTTACAACGAAGCCTATGAGATCTTGGAGAAGATCTCAGCATCTCACTGTAGGTGGTCAGATGATCCTGTTGAGCCAACTAGAGCTCAAGACAAGGATGCTCTAAGTGCAATGAGCAGCCAAATAAATGCCCTGACCAACCTAGTCAAGCAAATGGCTCAAACCAATCTCCAAACAAGTGTCAACACCGCTACCGCCATGTCAATGGGCACCCAACCAAGTCAAGGTGAGACACTCATATGTGGATTCTGTGGGGAAGGGCACTTGTATGAATACTGCCCTGGGAATCCAGCCTCAGTCTGCTACATTGGAAGCCAGCAGCAGCCTAGGAACAACCCCTATTCCAATACTTACAACCCTGGTTGGAGGAACCACCCAAACCTGTCATGGGGTGGCCAACAAAATACTAACCAAAATCCTAACCAACCTAGACCGAGTGGAACACCTGGTTTCACTCCCCAACATAACCAATCAATGTATCAAAAACCATACAACCAACCTGTAGGATCTTCTGTAGAAAACTTACTCAAGGAATACATAGCTAAGAATGATGCTACTCTTCAAAGCCAGCAAGCTACTCTTAGGAGCCTAGAGAACCAAATAGGCCAATTGGCCAATGAACTCAAGAGTAGGCCCCAAGGTAGACTCCCTGCTGACACCGAGGTGCCAAGGAGAGATGGTAAAGAACAAGTTCAAGCAATTGAACTTAGATGTGGTAGACCCTTGGTGAGCAACACAAAGGACACACCAAAGAGAGTAGAGAACACTGAGTCTAGTGCTCCACTGGAGTCTCTGCCAAACCAAGGTCCACCACCAACTAGCACATCAGGAGCCAGGCTAGAGCCAATTATTGAGGAGATAGAAGAAATTCCAAGGCCTCCACCTATCCTAAGGCGCCCTGACGTGCCTGCATATGTGCCACCACCTCCATATCCTCGAAGGCTTAAGAAGAAGCAGGAACAGGAAGTGCATTTTAATAAATTCTTAGAAATTCTTAAGCAAGTGCATGTCAACATTCCTTTTGTAGAAGTTTTACAGTCTATGCCTTCCTATGTAAAGTTTTTGAAAGATATTATTACTAACAAAAAAATAATTGGTGAGTTTGAAACAGTAAACCTCACTGAGGAGTGCAGTGCCATACTCCAAAACAAGTTGCCCAAGAAGGAGAAGGATCCTGGTTCCTTCACCTTACCTGTAGAACTTGGAGGCAAGCACGTGGGCAGAGCGCTTTGTGACCTGGGCGCCAGCATAAACCTCATGCCCCTATCACTATTCCGCCAGCTAGGAATAGGAGAAGCACGTCCAACCACTGTCACTTTACAATTAGCAGACAGATCCATTGCATACCCAGAAGGTAAGATTGAGGATATTTTAGTAAAGGTTGACAAGTTTATTTTCCTTGCAGATTTCATTATCCTGGATTATGAAGCAGACAAGGAGGTCCCCATCCTGTTAGGCAGACCATTTCTAGCCACAGGTAGGGCACTGATAGACGTCCAAAAAGGTGAGCTTACTATGAGGGTTCATGATGAAGAGGTGAAATTTAGTGTGTATAAAGCTTTAAGGTACCCCTCTGACCTTGAATCTTGTGCTAGCATGGACGTTGTATACTCTTTAATGGAAGAACAATTGGAGCATGTATTATTAACCAAGCATGCCAATGAATATGTAGGATTAGAATTAACTGACTTAAACATAGCTGAGATAATGGACATATCTGTAAATAACCCTCAGCATGTTTGTATGAATATTGACTTAACTGATAGAGCCTTAAATCCTTTAAAGCCATCCATTGAGCATCCACCTGTATTAGAATTAAAGCCACTCCCCACTCACCTCAAGTATGCATATTTAGGGAGTAATGAAACTCTGTCTGTTATCATTTCTTCTAAATTAAGTGAAAAGCATGAGGTTGAACTGATATTACTGCTTAAGCAACATAAGAAGGCTATTGCATGGACTATTGCTGATATTAGAGGCATTAGCCCTTCTTATTGCATGCATAAGATTATACTAGAGGAAGAGCACACACCTAGAGTAGATCACCAACGTAGGCTGAATCCCTCTATGAAAGAGGTAGTTAAGAAAGAAATAATAAAATGGTTAGATGCTGGTGTGATCTTCCCCATAGCTAGTAGTCAGTGGGTGAGCCCTATACAATGTGTACCTAAAAAGGGTGGGATGACTGTGGTAGTCAATGAGAACAATGAACTGATTCCAACTAGGACTATCACAGGATGGAGAGTATGTATGGATTATAGGAAGCTAAATAAAGAGACCAAAAAAGACCATTTCCCTCTACCATTTATTGACCAAATGTTAGACAGAATAGCTGGTAGAGCCTACTACTGTTTCTTATACGGTTATTCAGGGTATAACCAGATCACTATAGACCCTAAGGATCAAGAGAAGACCACCTTCACTTGCCCTTTTGGAACTTTTGCCTTTCGCAGAATGCCTTTTGGCTTATGCAATGCACCGGCAACTTTCCAAAGGTGCATGTTGGCAATCTTCTCTGATTTGGATGAGTCCATGATAGAGATATTCATGGATGATTTCTCAGTCTTTGGGGATTCCTTTACCAACTGTCTAGAGAATTTAGGACAAGTCCTGGCTAGATGTGAAGAGACTAACTTAGTCCTTAATTGGGAGAAGTGTCACTTCATGGTAGATGAGGGGATTGTCTTAGGTCATATAGTGTCAAGGGCAGGTGTAGAAGTTGACAGGGCAAAGATAGAAATCATAGAGAAGTTGGTAGAGCCTCAGAATGTCAAGGCCATTAGGAGTTTCTTAGGGCATGCTGGTTTCTACAGAAGGTTCATTAAGGACTTTTCCAAGATAGCCAAGCCTCTGTGTGAGCTTCTAGAAATAAATAGGCCATTCATCTTCTCTAAGGAATGTGTAGTAGCTTGGACAACCCTTAAGAAAGCGCTAGTCACAGCACCTATTATAGTAGGGCCAGACTGGGATCTCCCATTTGAGATGTTATGTGGTGCTAGTGATTATGCTGTAGGGGTCATGTTAGGACAGAAGATTGACAAGCTAACACACCCTGTCTATTATGCTAGTAAAACCTTGAATGAGGCTCAATGTAATTATACAACTACTGAGAAAGAGATGTTTGCTGTAGTGTTCGCTTGTGAGAAATTCAGAAACTATATTGTAGGCACTAGGACAATTGTGTACACTGACCATTCTGCCTTGAAATATCTTATGAGGAAGGCTGATGCTAAGCCTAGGTTGATTAGGTGGGTGTTATTGCTGCAGGAATTTGATTTGGACATTCGAGACAAGAAAGGATGTGAAAATGTGGTTGCGGATCACCTTTCTCGATTACAGCACAATTGCGAAAACATTGCGGAGGCCGCAATTTCTGATGCTTTCATTGATGAACATATCTTTGTTTTGACTCATTGTGATAACGATGAGGAACCTTGGTTTGCTGACATTGCTAACTTCCTTGCATCACAGGTGTTACCAGCTCTCAAGGGAGGACAAGAGAAGAAGAGGTTCCTTCATGAAGCAAGGAAATTCATCTGGGATGACCCCACACTTTACAGAACCTGTGATGACGGCTTGCTAAGGAAGTGTGTTTCAGCTGCTGAAGCGAAGTCTGTGCTGCAGCACTGTCACACAGCTCCTTATGGTGGACACTTTGGTGGCCAAAGAACAGCTGCGAAGGTATTTCAGAGTGGCTACTATTGGCCAACGATCTTCAAGGATGCCCACAACTATGCCCACAGCTGCGATGAATGCCAAAGAACAGGTAACCTCAGTCGAAAGGATGAGATGCCCCTCACCTACATCTTAGAGTTGGAGCTCTTTGATGTGTGGGGCATTGACTTCATGGGGCCATTCCCTCCATCATCAGGTAACCTTTACATTTTGGTAGCAGTAGACTACGTATCCAAGTGGGTAGAGGCCATAGCATGTCCCAATAATGATGCCAAAACAGTTATAAAATTCTTGCATAGGCACATTTTTACTAGGTTTGGGACACCTCGGGCTGTCATTAGTGATGAGGGGACACATTTCATTAATAAGGCTATGGAGAGAGTGTTGGCTAAGTATAACATTAGACATAGAGTAGCCACTCCCTATCACCCACACTCGAATGGACAGGCTGAAATTTCGAATAGGGAGATTAAGAACATCCTAGAAAAAGTGGTCAAACCTAATAGGAAAGACTGGTCCTTTAAGCTTGAGGATGCACTTTGGGCGTATAGGACAGCATATAAGACACCTCTAGGTATGTCTCCTTACAGGCTTGTATATGGTAAAGCTTGTCATCTTCCATTTGAGTTAGAAATTAAGGCATTTTGGGCACTAAAGGAGTTGAATTATTGCGTGACTGATGCGGGAACGTTGCGGTCTTTGCAATTACATGAGCTTGATGAGCTTAGGCAAATGTCTTATGAAAATGCCAAAATGTATAAGGAAAAGACCAAGATTTGGCACGATAGTAGACTTAGAGTTAAGGACTTTAAGAAGGGTCAGCTTGTATTGTTGTTTAACTCACGGTTGAAACTATTTCCAGGGAAACTTAAGTCGAGGTGGTCAGGTCCATTTGTGATTACTAATGTGTTTGTTCATGGTGCCATAGAGATAAAGAACTTGCAGCAAGGCCAACCATTCATGGTTAATGGTGCAAGATTGAAGCACTACTATGAGGAAGGAGATGTGAAGACTCTCTCGGCCTTCCTCTTGACTGAAGCGTGACAATGAAAACGAGAGAGGACGAGTGATTGCTGTGCTCGTCGACATAAGGCTCATGCCTTAGTTTATTTTTTTTGCGATTTTCCGGTTATCATTTGTGTATAAGTTTGTATGATTTTAATTGCGAATTTGATGTTGCTTTTATTTCTTTTTGTATGGAATCGAAAGAGGGAATCAAGGAGAGTAATTCCAGCTTTAAAAATCAAGAAAAGATTGAGCCAAATAAAAGATACGGACGAGCAAAGATTGACATTTAGATGAAAAAAAATCCCTAAAATTGCGCTGGATTTGCAGGATCCGCAAAATATAGCCGTTGGGATTTATCCGTTTCCTTTATATCCGTTAGAAGACGCTCGATCTGTACGATTCTCCCACTCTCTGAATTCCAAGAAAACTGCGATTCTCTTCATCTTTGATTCTTCTCTCCAAATCTCCAAGACTCAACAATGGTGTTCACAAGGGCTGAAAGATCTGCAGCCAAGAAGAGGGCTGACGACGCTGAAACGGCTGCGAGAGACGCATTGCTTGCCTTGGCTGAGGCTGACGCTGCGCGAACTGAACGCTTACCCAAGCTTCCGATTCGCAAGAAGAAGTGGAAGGTTGTCTCTGAGATACCTGCTGGACCCTCTGAACCAGCAGGCACACCCAAGAAGCGTAGGTGGAGTCTAGCGGTGGCCGCTGAACCGAGCAAAGAAAAGACTCCCTCTGTGGAGAGTCAAGAAACTGATCGTGTGTCCCACGATTCAGCCAAGAGGAGTGCCTCGCCACCTGCACCACCAGCGCACAGCTCTTCCCCATCACCGCCAGCGCAGAGCCCTGAGCAGCCGTCTTCACCACAGAGTTCTGCACAGACACCTACAGCAGAGCAAACAACCACGCCGTCGCACACTTCCCCACGGCCTGACCCTGAATTCCCATATGGGGAGTACCAAGAATCAACGCAGGGCAGTGGGGAAGGTGAGGAAGAGGAGGTTTTCTCTCCTGTGAGGGAAGCTAGCCCAGTGAGTCTGTCGCAGCAGGATGATTCCATGGAAGAGACGCTGGGGGCGTGCCTCCAGCAGATCACCATCGAGGCAAAGCTCAAGAAGAAGAAGAAGGCCAAGATTATCAAGGCCAAGCGATCCAAGAAGCTGAAAAAGAAGAAGGCCAAAAGGGCGCCTTCATCAGAGAAGGAGAGCACTGAGTCATCGCTCAAAAGACTCAAGGTTGAGGCTGCAGAGTCAGCCAAGCCAGCAGACAAAGGGAAGGCCAAGCTCTACCCTGAAGATGAGCCTCAGTCAGTGAGGTATGTGTCCTCTGACGCTGAGTCCAGGGGCGTTGAGCTGAGGAAGAGGGAGTTGCTGCACGAGAAGGGCTTCCTCGACAGACCTGCTGACCTGCCGCAGTTCTTGCGCGCAGGAATTATAAATCACAGCTGGGAAGAGTTGTGCAGGCCACCCAATCCAGCTTACACGAGTATGGTATACGACTTCTACGCCAACCTGCGAAACTCTGAGGAGGGGCTTTCTGTGGTTAGGGGAGTAGAGGTGGACTACTCAGCAAAAGCCATCAACGAAGCTTATGGCCTCAAGGGCCAAAGACATACTGACTATGCGAGGATCGTTGATGAGCCTACTGAGGCAGTGCTGGAGGAGGCCATTCGAACCATTGGCCAGCCTGAAGCAGCGTGGACTGTATCACGCAATGGGAGGCACACCCTCATGAGTGCCAACCTCACAGCAAAGGCAGCTGTATGGTTTGCCTTTGTAAGGAGGAAGCTGTCCCCTGTGACCCATGAGACGACCATCAACCAGAGCAGGTCGCTGCTGGTCTATGCCATCATGCGAGGTCTCACGGTCAACGTGGGTGAAATCATGTCAGCCGCCATTGCTGAGTGCGCCAAAAAAGGTAAGGGACCATTGTTTTTCCCTAACACCATAACCAAACTATGTTTGCTTGCAGGAGTCCCTATTGAGCGAATGGAGCAGCAGATGGCTTACACAGACCACTTGGAGCTGCCTGTTAGCTTGAGGCTGAAGAGGAAGGGGAATATGGAGTTCGAACTGGATAGGCTGGCTGCTGATCAGTCACTATCCATGGCATGCCTGATGGATATGCAGAGGAGGATGGCTCAATGGGCCACTTACGCGCAGGCACGGGACAAGGAGGTTGCAGACCAACTTGGGTGCGTCTTCCCTGACTTCCCTACAAATCTCATGACTCCATGGGTGCCTCCACGACCACGACAACCTGATGAGGATGAAGACATTTGAGTGCTGGTTTGAATTGCACTGAAGGGAGTATTGCTGTTCCCTTAGAATTAGAAAAATAAAAAAAAATCTGCTTTCTGATAAACCATGTGAATTATGCTGTTTTTAGTACAATTTTGATCTGTTTTAGTTGCTTAGTTTTATGTTCTTAAAAGTGCTTAGTATAGCCTGTTGTTAGCTGACTAGGTAGGATAGTTTAGTTTTATTTTTAGAGAGCTTGAATGACTGGAAAAAGCATGCTTAGGGGCCTTAATCACTGTTATATCTGCCCTGACTTGATTGCGAAATAATTGCGGTACCCCCAATTTTTATTACTGAAAGCATGTTTTGGACTGTCTGTTTAGCTAGGCTGTGATCTGTTTAAATTCCATCTTTTGCTGCTATCGTGACTACCTTATATAGCTTATCTAAAAGCATGCTGGATGAGTGTCATAGGACATCTTTTGATAGTTTAAATTAACCTCTAAAAAGCTCAGCATGCACAGCTTTAAGACCTTATCTGTCTGGTTTTTTTTTCAAATTCCTGCTGCTGTGATATTTTCTTTTAGAATGTTCTGTCTATGCCTAGGTCTATTAGATTCTCTTTGTTTTACCTTAGACTAAATGCTTCTAGGACAAATTTGGGGGTGTGCCACCTCAGACACTCATTGGGGACAATGAGTAGTTTAAGTTTGGGGGAGGCCACCCTAGGCCTAGGAACATTCCTCTCTCCCTTAGAAACATAAGCATTCTTCTTCTCCTTTACAAAAAAAAAAAAAAAAAATGATGAACTGAAAAAAAAAAAAATGAAGAATAAAATAAAGAAGGGAGTCTCTCTCAGGTTGCTGAGTAATCAGTGCCAAGTGTGTAACCCACAAGTGGCATTGCATCAAAAGGCAACCAAAGGAAAGGCTCCACCTAAGAAAGAAGAAAAAGAAGAAGCAGGGAAGAAGAATGTATACCTAGGAGTTGCAACTTTGTGGCTTAGATGTCCTATTTAAAAAGAACTATGATCCTCAAATTAGCTAGGCACAAAGTTGTAACTTGTAGGGTTGTTTAGGGAGATGAGTGTTTATCCAATGTAGTGATGCCAGGGTTTAGGTTGTTCTCTAAAAGTACTACTGTCACCGTTAATACTAAGACTGGCATGACTCTAAGGAATCCTAGACACATTAAAAATAAAGCTAGAAGCATGTACTGAGTCTGAGGTAAAGCTAGGCAGAATTTGAAACCTTAGGGATAGTGGCATGATATGACAAAAGCAAATAGATCAGTTGTAGGGAGTTAATGAAAACAGAAGGAGTGTTAGGCAGGCGAAGTCAGAAGAAGCTAGATAAGAGGGTAGTTTTAATCTTAGAAGTGTGTCACAGGACAGCAGTGCTATAGATAGGGATATAGGGGAGTTAGTAAGTGGTTAAAGAAGAAGAAACAGCAGCCTAGGAAAGTCCTAAGATTGCTTGAGGACAAGCAAAACCTTAAGTTTGGGGGTGTGTTACGTCTCCAAAAGTGACCTTTTTAGGGCTTAATTAGCTTAGAAAGATGTTCACTCTTAGGTGTTTTTGATAGCATTTAGCCTAAACCTATGCTTAAATATGAGAATTAGAAGAAGGTAGCTAAATTAGGACTTATGTACAATAGGAAAGAAAAGGGTTGAAAACCGAAGGAAAAGAATGAAAAACAAGTGTTGCGAAAGCATTGCGGAAACATTGCGGTTCCCGCAATGTTTCAAGTGAAAACCGTAAGTTGACTGATCTTTTTTTGTTAATTTCCGTTATTTCAGGGATTCGTTCTTTCTCCTCCATCCATTCTGAAGTACGACGTTGAAGATTGATGGTTCTCCTTGGCCCAAATGCACCTGCAGATTACTATAAATAGGGGTCAAAGTCGAGGGTTCAAGCATCATCCGAAAGCGTAGAAGTCTTCTCGCAGTCCATCTTTTCTCCTGTTTTTCTTTGCCGTCTGCTGGTTTGCGAAGCTCAGCTGTTGGAATCGATAATCTAATAGGAAGGAGAGGAGATTCTTCTTCTCTCCCGATTGGATTCATCCAAGCAAGGCTGACTTTTCTCATCCTTCATTCGAGGCGGCTGCAACGAGACATTCAAGCTTGCTTTACTGTTTTCTGTTCTTTATTTCCATCTTCCAACTCTGTCTTGTGTTGTTTCTGTTCTTGTGGCTAATTTAGTTCATTTCGTTGTGTTCTGTCTTTCTGTCCTTTACTTTAAGTATCTCTTGTGTTCATTCAAACAATCAATTAATCAAACATAAAGTTCAGTATTTCACAGTCTCTCGCCTTTGCATTCTACTGTTTTCCCTTGCTGTTTTAAGCACATTTTCCTTCTAAGCATGACTATCTTATCCTTTAGTTCTGTTCTCCTTATATCCATGAGTAACTAAGTCACTTAGGGGCATGCTAATGACAACACTATAGGCTAAAAAACGTGAATCAAGCATGTAGGATAGCTCTCGAGGCATTGATTGTATGTAAGCTTCATTCCACGGGCAATTTCGATTGGCCATCCATTTTGTCCAAAGAACTCCTAACCTCTGGAAGGAGTAAGAGTTCAGAGTCATACTATCATGCTAGCCTTTCAAGGTAACCAGGAAACGGCCTAGGAATAGGCGTTTCCCTAGTACAAACCATATCTTTCTGCCTTAACAAGATGCTTAAGACCTTACTTTGAGTTGAGTAAACTAAAGAATCTAATGCATGGAATCGGACGATACATGAGATTGAGATAATTTGATGCATAGAGAGTAGATCCAGTGCTTGAGAATCGTATAAAAATGCCTATAGGATAGTCATTAGTAGCCCTTAATTCACCCATTTACACACTTTCGCTGTTATTTAATTGCGGTAGAATTGCTGTCTCCACAATTCTGCTTAAGTTAAAATTCTGTTTAGCTGTCTTTGCCTTCATTTATTAATTTCGTTTCTTTTCATTTGAGCTTAGATTTCACTTGTTCTCGTTGATGTTACTACCCTTTACACATTCAGCAAAAATTAGATAATTAAAAACCAATTTTACCCCATCAAATCCACCCCTTCTTTCTTAACAAAACACTTCGCGAATAGCTAAAAATAAATCTCTGTGGGAAAACGAATGAAATATACTTACTACTTGCTATAAGATCATGTATGCTTGCATGTTCTGAGTGCTCTATCTCTTTTATTGCCTAATTATTTCAACACATTGAGCACGCAACAAGTACCAATTGCCTCTAATGAGCTTCTTCTCGTCCTTTTGCCGCAGATTTAAAAAAGGGACGAAGGCCGAGAAGTCATATCTTCAAAGAATAGCAAAGATTTCAACAGATGAGGAGTGCTCAACAAAAGTCCAAAATCATAACTTGAAAGAAAACTCTTTACCGAGAAACACCTGGGAAGGAGAAAAACCAACAACTTCAAGGACGTCCTGATGAACCAGCGATAAGCTATACCTCTCTTTTCTCTTAAGGGACTTAACAGATCGAGAAAATTGTACGGCTGAAGGGGAGAGATCAAATTAAAGAGGAGCTATAAAAAAAATTAGAGAAGAAAGAAACAACAACAAATAAATAAAGAAGTGTAGAACAAAACTGACTATACTCCCCAAAACTCATGGGAACCGCATAAATTGAATTATTCCATTCCTTCGTAGCAGAAGGGCCACTAACTAAAAACCCTTATAAGTTTTTATATAATAAAAAAGGTGACCATATTCGGGGTTACGATGCAAACAATACAGATACATAAAAGTTTGCACAAATAAAGGAGAATCATCACCATAAAACATAGCACCCAACTAAGTGACCCCAACTGCTTGGATAAATTTGGGCAGGAGCCAACTGAATCAAGGCAAGAAAGTTCAGGAGAAATAAAGATAAGGGAAGTTGAACACCAAAGCGAAACATTCCTAAGTAAAAAGCGACTTCACCAGGAGGAGGACTGCCCATACAATCTTTCGGACTGGGAACGCGCGTATGGATGTTTCCAGGGACATTATATTCATCTCGAATTTGGCCAAGATGATGATCAGTAATAAAGGAAGGAAAGGTCTCGAAAGAAGTATTCGAGTTAGATTGCTCAAAAGTAGGCAGCTCCATCACAAGACATAAACATAAGGCAGCTGCAACAATGCTAAAGTTATACTTCATACGCAAGGTTAGGGAGAAATTATGCAAGGTAAAGGAAGTAGCACGCACGAAAGAGTGACACACTAATTACTGGGCACACAAGGCTGAAAATAGATTAGCAATTGCATTAAAAAGAGGCATGCTTCAAGGGCAACACTAACTACTTATAAAACTAAACAAAAGAGGCCCCAAGGGCGATACAAAAACTAAGTAAAGAACAACAACTAACTAGTCTAAACCTAAGAAAAGTAAAAATGCAGTACAAATTTTTGATTCAATTGAGGGGGGGTAAGATGGTCAGAGAAAAGCAGTGAATATCGAGAATAATCAAACTTCCCCAGAGCAATTTCAATCTTCTCGCTCTTCCATCTCTTCTTCTTCTTCCAGCTCACGAGGAGGCACCCAAGGATCGAGGATTTCCACAGGAAAGGCAGGCATCTGGAATTTCAGATGCGCGCTGAGAGCTTCATCCCTTTCTTTTGCATATGTGACCCATCCGATGTGCTTTTGCTGCAGATTTGCTAACTGCGCATACAAGACGCGCTGCATCCTGATGACACTGCTCAGCTCCAGCTCCGAACTTCCTCCTTTCTGCAGCTTCAATAAGTTTGGCAACTCGATATGCCCTGTATAGTGGAACCGCTTCTCCAGGCTAGAGATTGAGACTCCTGCAAACAAACACAATTTGGTGATTGTGTTAGGGAAAAATAGTTGACCTTTTTCTTTCTTTCCAGAATCTTTGATGGAGCTGAAAATCAATTATCCCACGTCTATGGTGAGTCCTCGCATGATTGCGTATAGGAGGAGAATTCGATTTCGGTTGATGGAAGTTTCGTGCGTGACTGGGAGTAGGCGCCTCTTCAGCAGGGTGAACCACACATTGGCCTTAGGCTTTAAATGCGCATTGAGCAAGGTGTGATTCGCTTGCTTGGATACAGACCATAGAGCATGAGGGACTCCGACTTCTTTTAACGCAACCTCCAGCACTGTCGTCGTGGGGTTCTCTATCAACTAAGCATACTCTGACTTGGGCTGATCCTACACTTCATAAACAACATTAATCGCCTTGGGGGAAAAATCAACCTTAATCCCTTGCACCACCGAGTAAGTCCCCTCCCCGGTCTTGATATTGGCGTAGAAGTCATACACCATATCGAGATAAGCAGTTACTGGGGGCTTGCAAAATTCTTTCCAGTCGTGCAGAGTGTTTCGTTGCATTCTCACGCAGTAGCAGAAATGTAGCGCTCAACTGGCACTTCTGGTTCATCCTCAAACATTTTGGCTTTCCCTTTTTCCTTGGCTTTGGCTGCCTCGACAACCGCTTTCTTGATTTGTGCTTCTGGCAGTGGCAGGGGATTTTTCAAAGCGGCTTTTCTTAAAGGTTTTGGTCGTTTGGCCTTGACCACGATCGGCTTCCTTTTCTTTGGAGCTGGCTCTTCGTCCGTATCAGCTCCCAGCTCTGCGTCTAGCTCTTCTGCGAGCGCAGCAATATTTTTGCGCTCTTCCTCTGATTCCTGCTGAGACTCCTCGATGATCTTCTCTGCTTGGACCGCAATTTCACCAGCATCTTCTGCTTCTTCCTTTTCCTCCGGTTCTTGAGGCTCTGCTTCCTCGACTGTAGCCTCCTTCAGACTAGCCTCCACCTCTTTCTCTTCGATTGGCTCTTGATCTTCCTCCTCCAACTCTGGTTCTTCATATCTTCTTGCATCCACTGCAGCTTTTGCAGCTTCTAAATCAGGCTGCCTCATGGGTGAGATTTCGGTTCAGGACCTCTTCTTGGGCGTCATGGAAGGCGGGTGTTAACTCTCCAAATGAGTGTTATTTAGGCTTAAAAAGGAAGAAAATGTGGAGTCCTCTTTATGAAAGAGAATGAAATATCTTGAAAAGCGTGTTGAATTATTGTTATTTGAGAAGAGTTTAGCAATTGAGCCTTGTGTAGAAATTGTAAGTTTGTGAGCTCTTTTGTGCATAAATAACTTAGCTTTGATCTTATCAGGTGTCGCTAGTTCTTCGCGTAAATTGCAACATGTGAAAAAAAGTATGCAGCGCCATTCAAGAAGCTTTGCGGTCGCATCGCAGTAGCAAAGCTAGCGCCTTTAAGGAAGCTTTGCGGACACAAAGTATCAGCAAAAATTGTACCTGATGCAGCAGAAATATCAGATATTGTCTCCTGCCGTACGCTCAAAATGCTTTTTTCCATTTGATGCCCTCCAATGAGGAGGAGAGGCCATTTTAGGGCAAGCTTGGATGTAATCCCCGGGAGTATATATAGAAAAAGAACTGAAAGAGAAGAGAGAGCCGAGAGGGGAATTGTGTGGAAATCAAGAGAAAAAGCTCTCGGGTTTTAGAGCTTTGGGGGGAAAAGAGAAGAAGCCTCCATTGAAGCAGTCTCCTCCAAGTCTGAGCTGTGCATCTTTCATCTGAAGAAGGGCTAAGGAGGAAGGATTCACAGAGGAGAGCTGAGCTGCTGTGACAAGTTGCAGTAACTGAAGGATCCGATTACATTTACTATTTTATGTTTTTTCTTCTAAGTGTTGTAGTATTCTTGCTTCTGGTATTTCGAAGTTTAGCTTTATTTTCTGAGTTATGAACTTTGTTGTTGCTTTGAGTTCTGTCTGTAGCATGAGTAGCTAAACCCGCAAAGGTTGGCTAGGATGATTCGGCAGTGAATAGATTAATAGTTCAGCATTTGATTGACATGAAATGTTCTGAGCATATGTGTTCTTCATCTAACAATGCATTTTCGACCGGCCATCCATTATGTGTTAATGATTTTTGAACCTCCGAGAGGAGTAGGGACTTTGAGTCATAGGTTCATGCTAGCCTTTCATGGTAACCAGAGAGGAGGCTAAGCTTAGTCACTCTCCTAGCGCGTCAGATAGCTTATTCGTATGAATAGGATGCTAGTCTCGTTTGGATATGAATGAACTAGAGTCCTAATGCTTAAGATCGAGAGATCTTATGAGTTTCTGCTAGAACGGTGCATATGCATGTTTAATCGCAGCTGAAGTATTGATCTATGAACTGTTGTATGAATCCTAGCCAGCCTTGCTTGTCAATTAAGTATTTCTGTGTTAGTTGTTTGTTTGCTAAAGTTTTGCTAGATTCGCATAATTTTTGTTCCTTGCAGTTAAGTTCGTTACTGTCTATTTCGCTCTATGCATGACTCTTATCTTGTTAGTTTTAGTTTGCGTCTTCTTTGTGTCATTTACAATTTTAAAAACATACACAAAAATCAATCTGTCACTGGTTACTTCTTTTAAGATAACACGCCTAAAAATCGTGGTTGTTTGCACAAAATCCCTGTGGGAATCGACATAAATTATACTTATCACTTGCTGCGGATCATGTATGCTTGCATGACTGAGTGCTCTAATTAAATATTTTACACTCCTACTGGGCACGGAACAACGGGCTCTGCAATTCTTGCGCAGTTGTGGCAGCTGAGGGAGAATTCTGGCTTCGGTCTTTCTTCCTTCAGCTCTTCTTTTTCTTATTAATCCTCTTGGTTTTGCTGACCGCGCTTCCTTTTCAAGACTCTCGAACAGAAAGTTCTGGCATGACTGCCACTAACTCTTCTACTCCAGCTAATGCCATTACTACGTCGTTGCTGGCAAAAACTGGTTCTTCTACCGCAACTTCTTGTTCTTTTCTTGCGCTCTCAGGTTCCTTGCTCTGCTTGGAACTCTTGGATTCCGAAGATGATGATCGCCTCGATTCTCTTGTTGACACCATTTTGTTTCTTTGGAAGGGTTTGAATTTTTGCTCGGAGAGTTCTGAGGTAGTGAAGAAAGAAAATCTGGATGGCTATCTTGGGAGCTGAAAATGAATATGCGTACTGCTGAAGGGTTGGAAGTGAAGCTTTTATAGACTTGAAGGCCTTGTTACCGTTGTGCGGTGCTGACATTTCGCTGGCATCCCTGCACCACTGACAAACTCACAAAAGGTATCGTTATTGCTATTTTACTGGTTATGGTAAAATCGCAAGAAATGGAACGTCGTCACTTCTTACTGCGCATGCGGAGCATTTTAATGACAACCTGCCACCTTGACTTCAGCTTACCTGGAAATATTTTCAATCCAGAATTAAATAATAACATTTGTTGCCCCTTTTTGAAGTATTTTGGCCTTAGTCTATTATCATGCCATATTTTAGTCTTTTCCTTGTACATTTTGGCATTTTCGTAGGCCATGTGCCTAAGCTCATTTAATTCATGCAATTGTAAAGACTGCAATGTCCCAGCATCGGTTAAGCAAAAGTTTAATTCCTTGAGCGCCCAAAAGGCTTTGTTCTCTAATTCAAGCGGTAAATGGCATGCTTTGCCATAAACTAACCTATATGAGGACATGCCTAGTGGTGTTTTGTAAGCTATTCTATAGGCCCATAAGGCCTCATCCAACTTAGATGACCAGTATTTTCTATTAGGCTTAATGATAACTCTAAAATAAAGCTATTATTATGTCCCTAACATAGCGAATTATCGTGCTTAATAATAGTTAATTGGCCTTATTACAGGTGTTTCGCGGTGGAGAGCTCGAGAAATCCATTTACGAGTTTTGGAACTATTTCGGGTGATTTAGAAGCTTCGGGGAGTGTCCGGGTCAAGAAGAGATGCCAAGGGGAGCTTAGATGTGCAAAAGTTGGAAAATAAATGCACAAACCAGAGAGCTAGCATCGGAGACGTTGGCTCGACGCTGTCCTGAAGCGTCTTGACGCTCCGTACGCGCGCACGCTGAGTTTTCCGGCCGTAGCGTCTTGACGCTACGCCAGCGTCTCGACGCTACATAATGTATAAATCGGAAATTTCCGTTTGTAGGTCGTCATCTTCTTTTCTCTCTCGATTTTTTAACGACTTTCTTACCACTTTTGGCTGTTGTAACCTCCATTAATGATGTTTGCGAAGCTTTTCTTGGATTTCTTGCTTACTCTTGCTTCCATGGCTAGCTAAAAGGTAACATTCGATCTTTAGGTGGTGGATTAAACTTTGTAGATGTGATTATGTGAGACTTGGCATGTTTATGTATGTTTAGCTTGTATTTAGCATTCAACTCTTCTTTGAGCTTAATTTCCATCATCAATTTCTTCATGGATTGACTCCCATTTAGTTTCTTGTATGTTGGATTGGTTAAAAATCATGATGCGATTGCCTCTCTTGGTTTAAGTAACGGTAGTCTAATTTTGCCCAATTGAGTATGGCCATATAAATTTTGGTTGCACGATAGGCTATAGGGAAGAGTATAATCGAGTCCGTTGTTAGAGATTTCTGCAATTTACTCGTCGCATTGGTACCCGTCGCTCGTAATTAATTCATTATGGAGCGATCGCCCCCAATTGGATTAATTGCGAAGCCTAATTTAGAGTTGTCAACTCTTTATTAACTACTTGGGTTACTTGTTTCTAATTAGAGCATGTAATTTGCGTGAATGCGATTAAATTAGCTAAGTTTTTAGTGTGTCAATGACCCGAATCACATCGCAATAATAATCCTAATCCTTTAGATTGAGTGTGCTCGTTAAATTTTCTTAATCTCCCGCTTTTCCAAAATTATCTTTCATTCTTTATCTTTGCATGTTTCTTGTTTTTAAACTCTCAAACCCCCCGTTAGAATATTTTTACAAATCTGCAAGTAAAATTAGAATTTATATTAAGCTAATTAAATTCCCTGTGGTTCGATCCTGACTACCGCTTTCTACAAATTTTAGAAGCTTTAGACAGTGTTATAAATATTAATTTGGCGGGTCTCAACAACCCGAAAGGGTGGCCATTCAAAAAGGCCGCTACCACTTAACCACTTTTTCTAGGATGCTTTTTATCTCTCGATTTGATATTTTTGCCTGCCCATTAGTCTGAGGGTCATATGATGTTGCTACTCTATGCTTGACATTATGCTTAGCTAACATACTAACCATTGATCTGTTTATGAAATGTGTGCCCTCATCACTAATGATTGCCCTAGGGGTGCCAAATCTAGTGAAAACATGTTTGTGTAAAAATTTCAGCACTGTTTGAGCCTACCCGCTTAGACACATAGTCAACAACCACTAATATGTATAGATTACCTGACGAAGGGGGAAATGGCCCCATGATAACTCCATTTTGGAGCTATAAAATACTTCCTAATTATAGCTTAAGTCCGCTTTTAATTGGTTAATATATCTCATTTGTAGGAGAAATGCGGCAAAGAGCTCGTGCGTCCGTTGGGCTCGTTCGAGTGCTTAAAGTGGAGTTTTAATACCCCGGGAGTGCATCGGGAAAAGGGGAACTTGATCCGTGAAGAAACGGGCCAAAACCGCCTTGGAGAGGCAAAGTTCCAGCCCCAAACCCGAGAGCCAGCGTCGAGCTATAGCGTCGAGACGCTGGCTCGACGCTGGAAAAACTCGAGAGCAAGCGTCGAGTGATAGCGTCGAGACGCTAGCTCGACGCTGCCTGGCGTCGAGACTCTGCTTGGCGTCGAGACGCTTCGGAGGAGGCGCGCGCAGGAAAATCATCGGGGCAGCGTCGCGACGCCATCGAAGGCGCGCGCGGAAAAATTAGGGCACAGCGTCTCGACGCTGGCCTAGCGTCTCGACGCTACGACGATTGCAGAAGTTAAATGACGATTTTTCTCCACATTTTTGGACATCATCTTCTCCACCATTTTTAGAGCTTTTGATCTTCTTCTTCCTCTAGATTTCTCTATTTTCTCTTCAAGCTCCGCCATTGTTGGCATGTTAGAGAGCTTCTTCTTCTTTGTAATACGTTGATGACACCTTCCATGGCCGTGGTTGGAGCGGATTTGACAAACCGCGCCATGAGCGGCTAAGGTAAGGGTGAACGGTTTGGGAATAGTTTAGGGAATTTTTGTTAGCAATTTTGGTTCTGATAATTTACGCTTTGATTATGCATATTGGGTTCTGTTTATTTGCATTTATCTATCTTGCTTAATCCAACGCGCATGTTAGATTTCGACGATTGACACTCGAGTCATCTTGCATGTTGTGTATGTTAAAGAGTAGCGATGTCGTGCCTCTCACTGCTCGACTAACTAACACAGGTAGATAAAACTAAATCGGAGTATCGAGTCGTGTAGGATAATTGTTGATTGCATACGGCGTTTGCGGGCAATCTACTAGCAATTAGAATTCACACTTGAATGTTCGTCGCGGTTAGCTAGTGACTGTCTAAAATTAACTTAGGGCTGATCACCTTAATGTCGTTTTGGATAACGTATAATTGGGACTGTGTGGTCTGATTAAAATCCATGGAGTCGGCTACTTTGGGGCTTCTCTGGTAGTCGTCCGCGTGCATAATAAACTGAATACCATGAATTTAGCATTAAATGATGAACCGAAATTGTCTAGCAATTAATCCCGAAACTCCCAAACCGTGCACGCGTTTTCTACTTGTTATTCTTTCTTCCGTTAGCGTTTTATTATTTCCCTTGCATGCTAAAAATCCCCCCGTTACAAAATCAATCAATTAATTAAATCCCAATTTTAATAGTGATTTTGATCGTTCCTACTCCTTGGATCTACCCTGTTACCACTGGCTGCAAAGCCTTGGTTATAGGCTTTATAAATCGTATTTTGGCAAGCCTCGACAGCTTGAGATTAAGTGGATATTCCAAAAATCCGCCCACCACCCCATAAAGTCTATTCCCCAAACATCAAATAACTCTACTTCTAAAATATAAGTCAAAGGCATTTCATCCTTTCGACTTATATTTCCAGTTTGTTGGCATTCATTACGTGTCTTGGCAAATATATAAGCATCTTTAAAGATTGTGGGTCAGTAATATCCACATTGAAATACCTTAGCGGCGGTTCACTGACCACCAAAATGCCCACCATATGGCGAGGAGTGGCAATGCTCTAGAACGGTTGCCACTCTGAAGCTGCCACGCATTTCCTTAGCATTCCGTTCGCACAACATCTGTACAGCGTCGGGTCGTCCCATAGGTATTTTCTCACTTCATTCAGAACTTCTTACGATCTTGCGCCCTATCAAACTCTGGCATTAGGTTGGCTACTAGAAAGTTAGCAATATCAGCGAACCAAGGCACGAAATCCTTGTCAATATGTGTTAAACTCAAAATTTTCTCATCAATAAAAGAATCCATTAATGCGGATGTCGCATTATCTTTGCGCGCTCCTTCTAGCCGAGATAGGTGATCTGCTATCACATTCTCACATCTTTTTCTATCTGTGATTTCTAACTCAAATTCCTGTAACAACAAAATCCAACGGATTAGTCTAGGCTTAGCATCAACCTTGTTCATTAGATATTTAATTGCAGCATGATCCGTGTAAACTATGGTTCTGTTTCCTACAAGGTAAGCACGAAATTTCTCGCAAGCAAACACCACTGCCAAGAGTTCCTTCTCGGTGGTAGTGTAATTGCATTGAGTTTCATTTAGCCTTTGGCTTGCCTAGTAAACGGGATGTGTGATATTGCCTATTTGTTGCCCTAACATCGCTCCCATCGCATAATCGCTTGCATCACACATTAATTCAAAGGGCAAATCTCAATTTGGAGCAACAGTTATGGGGGCGTTTATAAGGGCGTCTTTTAGCGTTTTCCACGCTTCAAAACATTCAGATGAAAATTCAAAAGGTTCAATTCCAACAATTCACATAGGGGTTTGGATATTTTTGAGAAGTCCTTAATAAACCTCCTATAGAATCTCGCATGGCCTAAAAAACTACGTATCCCTTTGACATTCGAAGGTGGGTCTAATTTCTTAATTACTTCAACCTTCGCCTTGTCAACCTCAATACCATCCTTTGATATCTTGTGTTCTAACACAATTCCTTCTTTCACCATAAAATGACATTTTTCCAAATTAAGCACTAAGTGTGTACTTTCGCACATTTCCAACACTTTTCCTAAATTCACTAGACACTGATCAAAAGAACTCCCATAAACAGAGAAGTCATCCATAAAGATTTCTACAATTGACTCGGCCAGATGAGAGAAAATTGCTAGCATACATCGCTGAAATGTTGCTGGCGCATTGCACAGTCCAAAAGGCATTTTGCGAAACACAAATGTACCAAAGTGACATGTGAAAGTAGTCTTCTCTTGATCCTTGGGGTCAATTGTGATTTTATTATAGCCCGAATATCTGTCTAGGAAACAGTAAAAAGATTGCCTCGCTACCTATCTAACATTTGATCAACGAATGGAAGGGGAAAATGATCATTTTTTGTTACTTTATTCAATTTCCTATAGTCCATGCATACTCGCCAACCTGTGACAGTACGAGTGGGTATTAGTTCATTAAATTCCTTGACAACCACTGTCATTCCTCCTTTCTTAGGCACACATTGAATTGGGCTAACCCACTGACTATTGGAAATTGGAAAGATAACACATGCATCTAGCCATTTTACAATTTATTTTTTACTAACTTCTTTCATTGAGGGATTTAATCTTCTTTGATGTTCTATTCTAGGGGAATTCCCTTCTTCCAATAAAAGTTTGTGCATGCAAAATGATGGGTTGATTCCTCTAATGTCTGCTAATGTCCAACCTATTGCTTTCTTGTGTCGTTTTAGCAAAATTATCAATGCAGATTCATGCTCTTGATTTAAAGTGGAAGAAATAATTACAGGCAACGTTTCATTTTCTCCTAAGTAAGCATACTTGAAATGAACAGACAAAGGTTTTAACGGGAGGTTGTTCAATGGAAGGGAGCATGGGTGGTGTTATACGATCAATAACAGCGTTTCTCAGACAAACATGCTGTGAAGCGTCAATATTGCTCTCAGCATCCTTATGCGCAATATATACATTCAAATCATTCAAATCGACTTTCCCATGGCTATTAACATGCATTTCCATCAATTCCACTTCATGCTCGTGCTCTACTAAGGTGTAATTGACATCAACAGAAGCACAATCTTCTAAGTCAGAGGGGTACCTGAGTGCCTTGAACACACTGAATTTTACCTCATCTTCGTTTACTCGCATGGTCAACTCTCCTTTCTGCACGTCTATGAGCACACGCCCTGTTGCAAGGAATGATCTTCTCAAGATGATAGGCACCTCTTTGTCGGCTTCATAATTCAGGATGATGAAGTCTGCAAGAAAGATGAATTTATCAACTTTAACGAGAATATCCTTTATCTTACCTTCAGGGTATGAGATAGAGCGGTATGCCAACTGCAATGTGACTGTGGTCGGGCGAGCCTCTCCAATGCCTAATTGCTGAAAAAGCGAAGCGACATTAAATTAATACTAGATCCTAAATCACAAAGTGCTCTCCCCACATGTCTTCCTCCTATGGCAACAGGTAAGGTGAATGACCCTGGATCCTTCTCTTTTGGAGGCAGTTTATTTTGCAAAATAGCACTGCACTCTTCAGTAAGGTCCACAGTTTCAACTTCACCTATGATCTTTTTGTTGGTGACTATATCCTTGAGGAATTTAACATATGAAGGCATGGATTGAAGGACTTCAACAAAAGGTATGTTGACATGCATTTGTTTTAAGATTTCCAATTTTTTTTGGAAATGGGCTTCTTGCTCCTATTTAGTTTTCAAATGTCTCGTGAATGGCATTTTAGACATATTTTGAGAACTAAAACAAAATAAATTAAAACACGTTTAAAAATCAATAAATAATTGTTACTTGGACATAAACTTCATGGATTTGGTTTCACCTAAAAGAGTTCGTATCTTTGGAGATAGTTGTTCTCACTTATATACTCATAATCTCTCATTTATTAAACCAATGTGGGACTTTTTTTGTATTCCCAACATATGCTTTATAATCTATCCAAACTCTAGTAAGCTCCTGCCACCTATGCTTCTTCCCTTGTTGATAGGTGATCAACGGAGACTAGTGTTTTTGTTGTTATTTCTGCCTCTGCTGGTTCGTTTTGATGCTCCAATGTCTGCTTCAACCGGTGTATACAAGATCAATTTCAATTGAAAAAGATTGAAAATACCTCTGGTGACTTTTATTGATCTAGGTTTTTAAACTCAAGTTTTTTATTTTTTGTTGAAAACGAATGCATGATTAATATATGATTAAGAAAACACAGCACTGAAATAAGTAGATACTTCTGTGCATTGTAATAACTTTTTTCTGAATTGAAAGTGCAAAATAAAATGTATTTGATATATTTTTTTCTTTCCAATATTCAATTTAGAAATGATGACACAAAAAGTAGTCATAAATCAATAATTTCATTTTTTTTTTTTTTTTTACCATATGTGAAGTTGGGATTGAACCTAGGACTTCATAGACACTAAACGATACATCATGTCAGTTGAGCTATGCTCTTGCTGGCAGAAACAAATTCATAATTAAAATGATAAAAAAAACTATATATGCATAATAAATAGTTATAAAAAAAATATATTATAAAAAGAATTAAAAAGAGTGAATGAATGTAATGTAGGGCCCGTTTGATAACGTTCATGTTTCTTGTTCTCTGTTTCCCGTTTCTCGTTCCCTGTTTCTTTAAAAAAAAAAAAAAAAAACATAAACTCGTTTGATAACGTTTCTTGTTTCTTGTTTCTTGAAAAAAAAAATAAACAAAATAGAAACATTGTCATGTTTAATAATTATTTTTTGTTAATTGTTTCTTTTTTCTCTTTATGTTTTTTTCTTTTTTTAGTTTAAATAAAATTTAGTATACAGAATATAAAAAAGATATAACATGCATAATAATAATAATAATAATATTAATATTAATAATAAAAAAAATTCAAAAAAAAAAAAAAAAC
Source organism: Herpetospermum pedunculosum (assembly GCA_028017165.1). Taxonomy (NCBI): domain Eukaryota; kingdom Viridiplantae; phylum Streptophyta; class Magnoliopsida; order Cucurbitales; family Cucurbitaceae; genus Herpetospermum; species Herpetospermum pedunculosum. Next base: position 21,308,416 of record CM051528.1, read on the forward strand.
TATCCAAAGTTTACATAATCGAATACAGATAAGTCTCGATGCAAAATTAAAAACAACCATAAAATTGTATTTATACTTCAAATGTTATCCAAATTTGATTTTGATTTGATTTGGTATATGTTTTTATGTGTTGATAGGGTTAGGCGACGTTTATTTAAGAATAGGGAAGCGAGTCTCCAACACGCCCAAACAACGTTCAATAACATTTCGCAGTGAAAAAATGTTGATAGTTAAAAACTTTTCCCTACCTCGAGGATGATGCCTTCCTTGCTCTAAAATCTTGAAGTCGTTGTCTTTCGTCATTGTTTGTTATGGACTGTGTTTTAAATTTTCGTTGACGTATAGACATTTCTACGTGTCAATGAGCTCAATATCGACATGAGAGGTGAATCGACATTTCAATTATATTATAGATAAATTTATGTTATATAACTAAAATATCACTATTTGTGAACCTATGACACAATATCGACATGAGAGGTGAATCGACATTTCAATTATATTATAGATAAATTTATGTTATATAACTAAAATATCACTATTTGTGAACCTAATATTTAATAGTGGGAAATTACTTATTAAAAAAACATAAAAAATTGCATAATTAAGAAAGAAAAAAGAAAAGAAAAAAAGAGGTTATAATGAGGATTTGAAGCCAGGACCTCATAGGTGAAGAGCTTATTTGGGTGCTTCCCTTGCCAATGAACCATCACTAATTTATCATTATTTCAGGAACAAATTAATATAAAGAGAAACGGAACTGAGAGACACCTTTTTGAAGTTTCTCAAATTTTGCCTATTTTTTAGAAACGTTTCTCAAACTTTAGAAACAAGAAACGAGAATAGTTATCAAACAAGTACGTTTCTTAAAAAATGAGAAACGGGAACAAGAAACAGGAAATGGGAACGTTATCAAACAAGCCCGTAATGGTTATATTCATGGACACAACTTGTCTTACAGTGCATAAGAGTGCAGCTCTAGCCCTATAGTGAGTGACCTAGAGTCAATGAATTAAAGTTAATTGATTAATGAGTTTAATAAATTAATTTTGTATCATTGGAGCTTATAAGTTGTAGGTCCATAAGATCACTGTTCACTTGAAAATTTCGACGAGAAATTTAACACGTGTAAATGAATTTTGATTTGTATTTATGTTTGTATGTATATGTATCAGTGCGTAGTGGATTACAATCTCTAATGTATGATCATCTGATTCTCTCTCTTAAATGTAACTGTACTCGAGGGTTTCGTATCTTGTTCTCGAGGTTGAATCTTCAGCTTCGCGTAGCGGTGAAGTCTTCAAATGTTTGATCTTCAAGCGGTGTTCAGTCTTCAGGATTCAAAGAGTCTTTTGTTGCTTGTGAATTCTCTTTGAGTTCTTAGGAGAAGAAGTTTTTTGAACCATGCAAATGAAGGATGAGCTCTCTATTTATAGAGTTCATGGGAACATGGTGGGCTTGGGCCCAATGGGCTTTTGGGCCCAATCATATGAGTTTGGGCTTTGGGCCAAATTGTCATTTAACTAGTTTTCTGGGCCAATTTGATTTCGAGCCCAATTGTAATATGACCCAATTTGACCGGTTAAGTTTATTTGATCAAACGACCATGATGAAGACACGTTACGTTTTCTTGAGGCTCGTCAATTTTGTGTTCAAATTTAATCTAAGATACTTGTCGATTTGAGATTCGTCCCAGATGTAAGTTTGTCATCGCTTTGTGAATGATGACGTGGTAACCGCTGATTGGCCGAAATTTCTCGGTCAACAATCACCTTGCTAGCTCATAGTAACACTAAAAGGATAAATTTAGTTGAAAGAAAAATTTGAAATATTCAAATTAATATTTAATATATTTGATATATTAAATGTAGTAGAGAAAAATATATTTATTGTATTTGATACATTAAATATTAGAGAAAATAGTTTATGTATTCGATACATTAATATTAAAAACTATATATACATATGAAATTTGAATGAGATTCAAATTGGTTAAATGTATATCATATTATGATATTTGAATGAGATTCAAATAAATATAAAATACATATTTTAATATAATAGATATTAAAATGTATTTTATCAAATAAAATTAATTCCTAAATGCCCTATAAATAGGTCATTTAGGTTTAGCCAAAACCAAATGGTTGGCGAAAAACACTAAGAATTGTTCTATCATTCTTTCAAGAAAGCTCCCACCAGCGTTGATCATTTGTTCGAGTCATAGTGAGGAAGATCTCATGAAGAAGGTCATAATGAGGAAGGTCTTATGGAGATGGAATACAAGAAGATTATTGTTCTTCAAAGGTAAATTAGCTTATCTTGTATTTTAATTTAATTTTAAATAAACCAAATAAAGATTTCAACGCTTCCGCTACGGGGTTTTAAGTGTTCATTCCATGCACATGGGTGGGGAGATCAACCAAACTTTGACTGCATAAATCAAAAAAGACAATTTCAGAACTTCAATAAACCATATCAAGTTCATGTGGAAACTCAAGTTCCAAGCTCAAGTATGTCTCTTTAAAAGAAATTATTAGGGAGTTTTGCTATTAACATTCTTCAATTTCAACAGGACACCATACAATTTTAAAAGGAAACCTGGGAAGAAATGAAGAACTTATGCTACCAAATCACCCAAATGGCTATGTCTTTAAGCAAATTAGAGGGACAAAGTTTGGGGGAATTGTCTACCGAACCCAAGGAGAATTTTGAAGAGATTGTTAGAGCAAGTGAGCTGACAAGTGAAAATGAGACTTCTTCTAAATTAGAGCACTTACCTTAGCCAACCATAACGATAGTTCACTCCAAATTCACCATAGTTTTGCAAATAAACATTAAGAATAGCAAAACTTGAAAATTTATAGAGAATTTGGTGCAAATTTATAGAGAATTTGGTGCAAGGATTACAAAAGTCAGACTTATGAATGACCTAAATGAGAAAATTATGTTTTTATAGTCGGAAGGCAGCACCAGCATGGAAAGCATCAAAATGGACCGCACAAGTGTTTGAACAACACATGGGGGCTAGAAATGGTCGCCTAGCTAGGCGCCCGACTCTCTAGTCTGAGGCTGATTTTTGCTCTTCTTCTTTACTTGATTTCTTCAATTTAAGTTTTTTTGCCCATTTTTTACACCATGTAATGCTTATGAAGTCCAAAACGCTTCAATTTGCTTACATCCTATAAAATAAAAAATTAAAAACGGATAAGCAACGAAAATGACGAGTGTTGGTGTAGAAATAAAATGGAACGAAAATACTGATAAAACTTCTAGGTTGAGTCGCGGACTAGGTCGCTCTCTTTAAGACGCTTCACAACTTTGCCCAAATTGTGTATATCAGCCTTGATAGCACACAAAGTGTGCTATCTTTAGAGCCTTTTTATCGCTAGTTTTGTTGCTCAAACGAGTACTTTCACGTTGATTTCCCTTTGTTGTGTAGAAATTGAGCAAATAGAGCAATTTGGAGCTTTATGGGGATTACTATTGAAAAGAGAAGTCAATTGGGTGATCATAGAAGAAGCCAAGTCAAGAGAAGAAGGAGATCAAGCCAGAAAACCCACAGCAGTAGCGTCGAGACGCTAAAAAATCCTCCTTCAAGCCATTTATCCCGCAACAGTTGCGTTGAGACGCTACACGAGAGCGTCGAGACGCTCCGAATAATCTCATCAGCATTTTTTTTCGTCCGTAACGTCGAGACGCTGTGCCTAGCGTCTCGACGCTAGATTTCCAATTTAGTTTTACGCTTTTTCGCAGGGTAGGGTCGAGACGCTACCCCTAGGGTCTAGACGCTATACCGATTTTTACTATAAATGCAGATTTTTCTCCATTCGACGGGGGAGGACAATTTTTGGGAGATTTGTGTTGGGTTTTATGTCCTAAAACTCGTGGTTTGTAAACTGAATGTATATTCTATTTTGCAATAAAGTTGTTATTGAGTTTTATTCAGTAAAGTTGTTATTGAATAAAGTGAATTGTGTTTACTTTTAACCTAACTCCAATAAACTAAGAACCCATGGCTATAGGATGTATACTTGAACTTCAGGTGGTGACATGATTGTGGATCAAGTTCGAGTGATAGCCAGAATAGTCTATAGTATAGGGATAAGGTTGGGTACCTTATCCTGGGGACACTATTGGACGCGGCCCACTTCGTATAGTACAAACGATGTGATCCGAAATCGTTCATGTGGAGACATGTGAGTGGGGGCGTCCTATGCAATGAGTTTGCATAAGATTGAACCGCGAAACAAGTCGCTCTTTCTTTATAACTCTGTTTACTGTAAAGACCGACTTTTTCATATGATGACCTAGGTAACTCGATCTGAATCCTGAGCACGCTATGAACTCCTGTTTATTCGGGATTATCCTTTGACTTGTATGGGTGAGAGTGGCCCAAAGATCGCCGAATCAATAAGCCTACCATCTTGGGGATAAGACTGGGTAGGTAGCTAGGAACATAGTCCTGCGAGATGGAATTCACTCCTACCCGCCTTGAGGGATTAGTAGAGATGTTGTTCCCTTAAGTGCTGACTCCGGGTCTTGAACTAGGGATCCCACCTTCTCATTGGCCCGAGAGGGACTTCGTATAGTGATGAGATCACATACCAATCGGTTTGGTTGTTGGACCACAAACCAATAGTTCATTAGAGGATCAGTGAGACTTAAGGAACAAGATGTAATTATGGGGGTAAAAAGGTTATTTTGACCCAGCTGTAATTACGAACAACCTGTGAAGGATCGACTTACTGATGATGGTTATATCAAGAGGACATAAATATATCTACGGTGAGGAGAGTGCAACCCTTGGACTTTAGTGGAGTCTCCGGGGGTTAACGAATGTTGGTTAGCTTGGCTAAAGAGTTTGGCCGGTTAATCTCGTATCGTTGGAGCTCATGATCTGTAGGTCCTTTAGGTTCTCCTGGCTAGCTCGGATTAAGCTGTGTAACAATATCAGAGAAAAAGAATTTGAATTTATTCAAATTCATTTTTGGAAGAATGATGGCATATTTAAATATGATTTAAATATGGGATCAGTCTAAAACATGAATAGGGATTCATGTGTGATGATTTGGTTTAAGAAACCGGGATTAGTCATATTATTTAATTAATATTTTATATTGAATTAAATAATAATATTAATTAATTAAAAAGTTTAATTAATTTAAATTTATTTTATTTATTAAAATTAATTATGAATTAATTTTAAAATGACAAAATATTACAAGTGGGATTATTCGAGTGAAGTGGATTTATCCAAGTTGAGTGGGTTTATCCAAGTTGTGAAGTGGATTGTGAATCACCAACCACATGCATAAACTCATCAATTTTGGAACACTTTGTTGAAGACTAATCCATCCAATTTGAGGTGTCATGCTAAGCAAAGAGTTTGTTGCATGTGAATTTCCTATAATATGGATGAAGCTCAAATGGTTTGAGGTTGATGAATTTTCAAAGAGTTTGAATATTTGGATGAGCATGAAGAGTTCATGTTACTTGAGAAATTAGAAAGCTAAGTGTTAGATATTTCTCACAAAATCTCATCCCTTTCACCTTCAAATCTTCATCTTCCAAAGTTTTTCTCTTGTAAAGGAGTCCCACCACTCCGTTGCTCGGCCCGAGGATAGCGGGACAACCGTAGGTGGTTCTTGATGAGTTCGAGAGGAGCTTTGAAGTGTTCGTGAAGAGATTCGAGCATCGAAATAGAAGACTTTAGAACTACAAGAGGTATGTGTTCTAATTTCTTCTATTTCCTAGTTTTGAGCATGTTTCTAGTTTAGCTAAATTGATGAAATTAGAGTGCCAATGATCCGACTCGCTTCCGCTGCGCTACATGCGTTCCATCAATTTGAACCCTATTTTCGAAATACACTCATTGGAAAGGTTAAGGGACACTCTTTAGAGCTGAAGAAGAGATTTGGAGGCTCGGGAACGTGCAAATCACATAGGGAACGAGGCTTGACACGCTACAAGAGTTTTTCTCCTTTACCTTTCATTTTATTGCTTTATTTTATGGATTCTAAACATTGTTTAAGCGTTATTTTAGTGATTATGAGTAGCTAAACTCTTACTTAGGGGATTGATGTAATCGATTTAGTTTTCATGTTTGATTAATCTAAGTTCTTCATATTGCATCAATTATTCGTGTGGTTGTTTGTTTAATGCTTTTATCCTTTTGGCCAAAGTATAAATTGTTATTTGTTTAATCTCTAGCTTGAAAAAGTAGTTTTTAAAGTAGAACTCAACCGCATGACTATTTGTAAATTCTTGCATGGACATGAAGAATTCTCTTAGAGGCCATTAATAGAAGTTGCTTAATGTCTTTCTTTTCTATTAAAAACTAGACAGACATGTTAGTTTTATAAAAAGGGAATAAAATTATTTGAGCTCTAGCGAGTATTTTATGATTTTTATTCTTCTTGGCCTATAATTGTATGCATAACTATTTTTGGATTAATAGATTAATTAAGCATGAATCTATTCGATGAAATCAATTCCCTAGGTTTTTCTCTCTAAAAGGTTTCCCATTATTTTTCAGTCATTTAATTTTCACTCAAACTCAAAGTCTTTTTAATCTAAAAAACATTTGTGGTTAGTACCTACGGTAGTCAATTGATCTAGAAAACCAATCATGTGGACGATACTCTTTACTTAAATCACTATATTAAAACTTGACCCGTACACTTGCGGTACACAATAAATCACGCAACAAGTTTTTGGCGCCGTTGCCAGGGATTGGCATATTTAGATCAATTGATATTGTGGAGAATTCAACAAATCTTACTTTAGATTGTTTTTTATTTTTTATTAATTTTCTGTTATTTGTGTTTTTCTTGTCAGGTTCGTGTTTCAGTTTATGCGAAAGGACAATGGAGTTTCCTTACTTCCCTTTGATCCTGAGATATAAAGGGCCTGCAAGATGAATCGGAAAATTCATAAAGAGAAGGACAAATCAATGGCACAACCAAATATGGTCGAACAGGAGAACAAGGCCATTATGGACTATTTCCATCTCACATTTGACATTAATCAATCCGGGATAATCCTCACACCTATAGTTGCCAACAATTTTGATTTGAAGACAAGACTGATTCAAATGGCCATGAACAATGCATTCAGGGGCCGTCCTGACTCAAGATCCCAATTCTCATTTGAAGAAGTTCTTAGAAATTTCTAGCACGGTAAAAATTAATGGTGTTTCTACTGATGGAATTCGCTTACGCCTTTTTCCTTTTTCTTTACAGAAAAAACAACTAATTGGCTAGAATCATTACAACCAGGAAGCATCACTACTTGGGAGGAGTTGGCACATGCATTTTTTACTAAATTCTTCTCACCTGCTAAATCTGCCAAGCTGAGAACTGAGATAGGAACCTTCAGACAAAATGAAGGTGAATAGTTGTTTGAAGCATGGGAGCGGTACAAGGAACTAATAAGGAAGTGTCCTGAGCATGGGTATCCAGACTGGCTACAAATTCAATTTTTTTACAATGGACTCATAGGACAAACTAAGACAATTGTAGATGTAGCATCTGGAGGAACTATCCTGAAGAAAACTGTAGATGGAGCTCGTACACTATTAGAGGAGATGGCAACTACGAGCTATCATTGGCCAAATGAATGCTCAAATTATAAAACAGTAGCTAGCCTCCATGAGGTGGATGAGGTAAGTTCCCTTAAGGCTCAAATTGCATCTCTTACTAATGCAATGAACAAACTTGCAGGAATAGGTGTCACTCAATCTATTGCAGCCTTAGCAGCATCTCATACCTCTCCATCTGGTGAGGAATACAACTTGGAACAAGCCCAATATGTGAACAATAGAAATTTCAACTATGGAGGCCAACAAATGCAAAATAATCTTCGTACTTACTACCATCCAGGTTTGAGAAATCATGAGAATTTTTCCTCTGCTAATACTAAGAATGGTTTGCAGCCTCCACCAGGTTTTGCATCCACTTCTCAATAGCTTGAAAAGAAGTCATCCCTTGGAGAATTGGTTGGAGCATTCGTTACAGAATCTAGAAATAGAGCCAACCAAATGGAAAGCACAATGACTAGTCAAGGGGCGGCCATAAAGAATTTGGAGGTACAAATGAGTCAGATGGCCACATCTATCAATAGTCTCCATAAAGGTAAATATCCTAGTGACACTGAGGTGAATCCAAGGGAGCAATGCAAAGCTTGCAAAGCTATCACATTAAGAAGTGGAAGGATCATGGATGAGGTTGCAAAGGAACCAGTTGAGAAGTCTACTAAAAAAGAGTTCACTCCAGAGCTGTCTACTAATGGGTTTATTCAGGTTGAGGAAGAGGAAGAACAAAAGAAGACTATTGAACTACCTCAGGCTGAGCAATCTACTAAGTCTTCTGTGTCTTTTGTTCCTAATTGTATTCCTTATCCTCAACGGTTTAAAAAGAAAAAACTTGAATCTAAATTTTCTAAATTTTCAGACATATTTAAAAAGCTTCATATTAATATCCCATTTGCAGATGCTTTTGCTCAAATGCCACATTATGCAAAATTCATGAAAGACATCATGTCCAACAAGAAGAAACTGGAGGCCTGCGAGACTATCAACCTTACTGAGGAATGCAGTGCCATCATTTAAATAAAATTGCCTCCGAAGTTAAAGGATCCAGGGAGTTTTACTATTCCTTGTGTTATGGAAAATTCTTCTTCTCCTTATAAAGCTTTATGTGACTTAGGAGCTAGCATTAACTTGATGTCTTTATCTGTATACAGGAAACTAGGTTTGGGGGAGGTGCAACCTACCACCATATCTCTCCAGTTAGTTTATCGATCTATCACATATCCTAGAGGTATTGTAGAAGATGTATTGGTTAAGGTTGACAAGTTTATCTTTCCTGTACATTTTGTAGTGCTAGACATGGAGGAGGACAGTGAAGTCCCAATAATTTTGGAAAAACCTTTTCTTAGCCATTGGACGAGCTTTAATCGATGTACAATAGGGTAAGCTATCTCTAAGATTGAATGACGAAGAGGTAACTTTCAATATATACAACTCTATGAAATTCCATGAAGAAGAAAGTGATTGTTTTCGTGTGGACATGATTGATTCCATTACTAATGAGTTTGAGAAATTTGTGGCAAATTCTAATATTTTAGATAAATTAAATTTAGACAATGAGAATGAGCAGGTGAAACAGATGGAGGTGAAACACATGGGCAAGCGACCACCTTGATGAATTTAATGAGCCTCGTCTAGCCGAAGACGTTAAACAAAGCGCTTCTTGGGAGGCAACCCAAGTTTATTTTTGAGTTTTTTTCTTTTGCTTTGTTCTTTTGTGCCGTGTTGTTGTCCTTATATCCATTTGCTTTTCCTATAGGAGCTTGATCACCAAAGTTTTTCTCCCCATCTCAGAAAAAAGAGAATTCACTCGCATTTCAGGGCAGTTTCGAAATCCCCTATCTATTTTTATTGTCCTTTGCATACTATTTATTATACATTGAGGACAATGTATGCTTTAAGTTTGAGGGTGGGATTATGCATGTTATGCATGTTTTAGGAAAATTTTACATTTTTTTAGCATGATATTCATAGTTGAATCTTTGTTGCATCGCTCGTGATTAGGACAATCTAGAAAGTGTTCTAAATTTTGATATTCTATTTTTGTTGGACTATGAGACCATGCCGGTTAACGGAGAAATTTTTATTTTTTGAGTCTCTTTTGATATGTTTTAGTACTTTGTAAGCTAAGGATGCATCTTTAGTTTGAGTTTTAATGCATAAATGAGATAAGCATGATTAGATTTTTCTTTGAAAAGTTATATGATGGTGTCTCATTTTTTGTTGCTAAATGAAGAATAAGTAGGATTTGATACCAAAATACCATGCTTTTCTGTGAGTTTTTTTAACCAATAAGCACTTCCTTAACACGGTGCTCTATTCTTTTAAAATTGAGTGATTGCCATACATGATTGATATTTATAGAACTTTCTTTGTTATGCATGTCTGGAATCTCTGAATTTGACTTGAATGTTTCAATGTCACAAGGGCATTTAGGTAAAACCAATTTTAGCTTTCTCAAATGACCTACCTTGCCATAATCCTTAGAAAACCAATTTTTGAGCCTTAAACCTTTTCATTTGAAAATTACCACATTACAAGCCTTATACCCATTCTCTTGTTGTTTTCCTTTCTTTGAACCCTTAATGGAAGGTTTATAAGTGCTTACCACAGGATGTGTCAATTCATCCCAAGGAGAAAGTTGAATGGTGTTAATAGAATATTCAAAAGGAAGCATTCATTCCATTAGCTTCTTTTAGAGACAAAAGAAAAGAGAAAAAGAAAAGAAAAGAAGAATTGAGAAAAGAAAAGAAAGAAAACTTCATGTGGTAAGTCTTATAATTCTTCCAACCTAGTAGCTTAAAATGTTCATCCTTACCTAAGCCCAATTACAACCAAAGCAAGACCCTTGAAGTTTTACATTCAATCTAATTCATCGATGATGAAGATGTGATATATTAGCAAGCTTATGGTAAATGTCTCTTATGTTTTGGTTTGAGCGTTTATCTTACCTACTCTAAGCAGTTGAGTGTTTTTATTCTATGTGAGGGTATCAAGTCTTGTGCATTCGGTTTTAGTAATTTTATGAGATGCTTGAGTTTTTTGTTATAAAATTGAATTATATGATTGCTTAATCTCTTGATTGTCACTATGACTCAAGTTATTGATGTATGTTTAATTTTATTGGTATTCATAGATATTAAGGGAAGAAAAGTGAGCACACATGCAAAAGATAAAATGTTTTTATTTTTAAAATTTATTGTTGATGGGTCGTGGTCTAATATGTCCTCTTTTGTGGTTTATTTGTCTTAAGAACACTGAGGTTCGAGTCACGAGCATGCATTCATTGATTCTTTTAATGGTTTGTTTTTATTTTGCTCGAGGACTATCAAAAACTTAAGTTTTGGGGTGTTTGATAGCACACAAAGTGTGCTATCTTTAGAGCCTTTTTATCGCTAGTTTTGTTGCTCAAACGAGTACTTTCACGTTGATTTCCCTTTGTTGTGTAGAAATTGAGCAAATGGAGCAATTTGGAGCTTTATGGGGATTACTATTGAAAAGAAGAGTCAATTCGGTGATCATAGAAGAAGCCAAGTCAAGAGAAGAAGGAGATCAAGCCAGAAAACCCGCAGTAGTAGCGTCGAGACGCTACTTGAGCATCGAGATGCTAAAAAATCATCCTTCAAGCCATTTATCCCGCAGCAGTAGTGTCGAGACGCTACACGAGAGCGTAGAGACGCTCCGAATAATCTCATCAACGTTTTTTCCGTCTGTAGCGTCGAGAATGAAGCTAAGTAAGATAGCACATTTAGTGTGATATCACTCATCACATTGCTCGTTTGGCTTTCAATAAGAATCTTGATTTTGTCGGGTTATAATGAAATTTGCAACGAAAATTCGGGGGCCTAGGAGCTCCGTTTTTGCGATAAAAAAATCAATTTTTCCACGTTTTCTTTTAGGTTGGGCCATCGTTTTTTTCCTTCTATATATTTGCAAAATAGAAAAGTTGTTATATTTGATATTAACTATTAAGTTTTTACTATATATTTGAAAGCATCCCAAAAATGTATTTGTAATGGGTAACAAAATTATTTTTCATATTTGCAAATACTGAAACAAAATTTTTGTTTTGAAAATATGGCAAAAAAATATTGATAAGATCTTTACATTTTTTTTATTATTCCAGTTTTGTCCTCATTATTTTTGGAATTTTAGTGATATTTCTAATATTTAAAGTATATCTGATATAGGAAGACATGTCAGATAATTAGTCTAATTTAACTAATATTAGTTTTGTTGATATTTTTACATTAATTAGTTCTTAATTAGTATTTTAGATATAATTTTGTTTTTAGTACATTGGGGGTGGGGGATTCGAACAACAACCGTTTTGGTCCTCAACACATACATATGTCAGAGTCATGCTCGCTTTGGCATTTTAGATATAATTTTAATATTAGTTTTATTGATATTTTTAGATTAATTAGTTATTAATTAGTATTTTAGATATAATTAGTTGTTTTCTTAGTTTTTTTTTTTTTTTGCAAAGATATTTAATTAATGTGGGGTGGAGGATCCGAACCTCTGACAAATTGATCACCAGTTCATACTTCATGTCGAGTTGTTATGCAAAATATTTGGGTGATAATAATGTATTTTAAATTGCTACACAAGTGCAATATTGAACCTTCACTCTGGACTATCTAGGCGATGTACTCACCCGTTACAAATTTGGGTGGTAATAGTGTATTTTAGATATAATTATTTATTTTCTTAGTTTATTGTAAGGTTATAAATAGTCTCTTTTTTCAAAATTGTAAAGAAGTTTTTATAATTATAATTTTGAATAGAACATTGTTCTTAGACAGGGTTGTAACGACCCAACTTCCTATGACCCCACTCTAGAGTCATTATTAAATGCATGGCGTCAAAAAAAAAATCAATAAACACTTAAAACTATATTTTAGAATAATGAAAACAAATAAATACACGTTAAAAAACATCTCAAAGTCAACGTAAATACATTTATTTTGGGACTCCGATAAAAGCATAAAAAAATAGTTAACCAAGTTCATTTAAGACAAAACTTAAAACCAAAACTACTAGTTTTGAGCCATAACGAATAAATGATCTGACTCAAATGAATAAAAAAAAATAAAAAAATGCGGAAACTCTGACCTCCTCTTGTCTCATGGCATCATAAAAAAAACCACCTTGTCAAGCCATGCACATTCATGACATTACACAAAAAAAAAAATTAAAAATTAAAATATTCAACTACTCGGTCTATCAGACTCCTCTGGAAATTTACCTCTACTGATGGTTAGTTGGCATACAGTCAGTGGAGTAGAACCTCATTCTACTAGCTACCAAACACGAATCATACATATTTGATGCCTATCCATTCGGTAAGAGGGGTAATTGTCACTAAATTGACTGACTAACATATGCAACATGTAGTAAATGAGGTCCCACAACATACATGTTTATCATGGTAAAACATGACATTTTCATAACATCAATCATATAGTTTTCATCCATCATCAAAGGAAAGCTTTTCTCAAACATCACATAAACATTCAAGGCTATACAGAAATCGATTGACTAACTCAAACAATTTCAAAAAAGTCGTCAACCTAGCCCGAAGGCTAGTGATGAACGCCATTTATACCATGATTTTGCCTATAAAAATTATCACTTTTGAAGGAATTAAAGCATGTTAGGAAGAAAATTATGGGTTGTTTTTTAATAATATTGTACTTTTTAAAACTTTTTATAAAAATATTGTAGGTTTGAAACTATTTTTAAAAAACAATGTCTACACGCAAGCAATGGTCATCTTTTGAAAAGACGATCTTGCTCCACGTGGATGAAGACCGTCTTTTCAAAGGACGATCTTCTTCGGCATCTACGTTCCTTTCATTAAAAAATTGATATCTTTTTATCCCGATATTAAAAAGTTTCAAAAAAGGTATGGTTAGAAAGCTAACAGAGAGAGCATCAATTTGATACCTGGTTTCACTATTTTTGGAGTTGTGTATCAAAAAATTAAGATCATCAAAGTTAGACTATAGTTTTGCAAATTTCAGAGCTGCAGATTTTTTAGAGAAGTCTTACCCAAATATTCAAAAACTTCGAAAATGGTACGGTTGAAAAGCTAATACAAAGAACTTTCATTTGATACCTAGTTTCTTTATTTTTGGAGTTGTGTATCAAAAGATACAGATCGTGGAAGTTCTGAAAACTTCACTAAACCTAGAACTAAAGATATGAATGAAAAGTTCAAAATTGTAGCTAAACTTCAATCTTTTGATACACAACTCTAAAAATAGTGAAACCTGGTATCAAGCTGAAGCTCTCCGTATTAGCTTTCCAACCGTACCTTTTTCAATTTTTTTAATGCACCCCTCAAAAGAATCTTCAGTTCTGAAATTTACAGAACTATAGTCTAACTTCGATGATCTTTATCTTTTGATACACAACTCCAAAAATAGTGAAACCAGGTATCAAATTGAAGCTCTCTCTGTTAGCTTTCCAACCATACATTTTTACAAAAATTTGAATATCTCGATCAAAATATATCAATTTTTTAATGAAGGGAACGTAGATGCCGAAGAAGATCGTCTTCTCGGCCAAAGAAGATCGTCTTTTGAAAAGATGATCTTCATCCACATGGATCAAGATCGTCTTTTCAAAAGACGATCTTTGCTCGCGTGTAGAGGTCGTCTTTTCAAAAGACGACCTCCCTTTAAAACAACATTATTTTTAAAAATAGTTTCAAACCTACAATATTTTTATAAAAAGGTTTAAAAAGTACAATATTATTAAAAAAACAAAAACAGCCCAAATTATGGTCAAAAGATTCCAATTACGATATAAAAAAAAAAAAAAAAAAAAAAGGAATTTTGTATAATTTAAGGAATTACTTGAGTAAATTGGGAGAATTAAAGAGAAGGTGCTAGAAAATTGATGTTATTTGACCGAAAATTGCTCTTTTGTAGGAATGTTCCAAGAAGAACCATGATGCGGCCGCAATGCGAAGCATGCGCAATTATGGAAAACTGAAGAAAAATGTGATGCGGTCGCAATGCTGGCTGCATTAGAATCGAAGACCAAATTAACGTTTTTGCGTGGACTGAGTCAAATACTCAACTAACTGTTGTGTGGACTTCGAAGAACGAGGGTGGAGTCATCCACCACAATTTTCGCACCTACCTAACCTCATTTGAAGTTATAAAAGGAATCCCTCTACATCTAAAAAGAGGGTCGATTTCCAGTTGGAGAAAAACCTACATATATATTACCACTCTCACCACAATTTCACCTCACTTCAACACTAGTAGCTAGTCCTCTTCTAGGAAATTTTGATCCATTACAGTTTTAGTTGTGTTAGAATTTCATTTTTCCAATTACATTGTATTTTGATCATGCATCTTTCAATTCTTTTTTTAATACATTTTCGTTGTTCAATGAATTCTGATTTTGCAATGTATTTCATGTCATTTCCCACTATGAGCTAAGCTTTTAGTAGGGATTTGATGTAGTGAATCCCCTGATAATTGAAGTTGCTAATAAAGTGTGACTGTTGTTCATTGTCTGCATACTTGTTAATTCCCTCGTTGATATTGTTGGGTTTTATGTCCTAAAACTCGTAGTTTGTAAACAATTGTGTTTGTAATCGTTCTATTTAACAATAAAGTGTTATTGAGTTTTATTCAGTAAAAGTGTTTATTGAATAAAGTGAAATGTGTTTGCATTAACCTATACCAATAACAAACACACATGGCGACGTATGAGTACTTGAGCTTCATGTATGACATGAATGTGGATCAGACTCAAGTAGACAGGCAAAACGGTCTATAGTATATGGTTTGTTGGGTTTTATGTCCTAAAACTCGTAGTTTGTAAACTGTTATGTTTGTAAATATTCTATTTAGAATAAAGAGTTATTAGTTTTATTCACTAAAAGAGTTTACTGGAATAAAGTGAAACGTGTTTAGGTTAACCTATACCAATGACCAACAACCTTGGCTGAATATGAGTATTTGAGCCTCATGTATGACATGATTGTGGATCAGGCTCAAGTAGTCAGTCAAAACGGTCTATAGTATACGGATAAGGTTGGGTACCTTATCTTGGTAACACTATTGGATGCGGCTCACTTTGTATTTTACAAAATGATTTGATCCGAATCATTTCACATGGAGATGTGCGAGTGAGGGCATCCTGTGCAAAGAGTTTGCATAAGACCGAACCGCGAAATATGTCGCTCTCTCTTTTTAACACCGTTTAATAATGAGACCGACATTTTCATTTGATGGCCTAGGTAACTCGATCTTAATCCTGAGCTTACTATGAACTCCTGCTTATTAGACAGTATCCTTTGACTTGTATGGGTGAAAGTTGTCTAATAGCGCCGACTTAATAAGTCTACCATCTTGGGGGATAAAGTCGAATAGGTAGCTGAGGACATAGTACAATAAGATTGTAGTTCACTCATAACCCGCTCTTCAGGGTTAGTAGATAGGTTTTTCCCTTAATTACTTACTCTGGGGATTGAACAATGAGCGCTCACACTCTCATGTGATGAGAGGATTAATTGATTTGTTGGTTGGACCACAGGTCTATTGTTCATTAGAGGTGTTAGTGGTACTCAAGGAACAAGACGTAATGCAGGGGTTAAACGGTATAAATGACCCAGCTGTGATTACGAACAATCTGTGAAGGGTCGACTTGCCCGTGACGGTTATATCAGAGGACATAATATATCTACAGTGAGGAGAGTGCAACCCTCGGACTATAGTGGAGTCTCCGGGGGTTAACGAATGTTGATTAGTTCGGTTAAAAGAGTTTTGACCGGATAATCTCGTATCGTTGGAGCTCATGATCTGTAGGTTCTTTAGGTTCTCCTGGCTAGCTCGGATAACGTCGTGCAATAGTATAAGAGAAAAGGAAAAAGAATTTGAATTTGTTCAAATTCGGTTTTTGGAAGGATGATGGACATATTTAAATATTATTTAAATATGGGAATGGTCTTTAAACATGAATAGGATTCATGTGCATAAAGTCGGTTTTCGGAAAACCAAGATTAGCCATATTAATTAATTAATATTTGATATTGAATTAAATAATATTAATTAATTAAAAAGTTTAATTCATTAATATATATATATATATATATTATTTATTAATTAAAAAGTTTAATTCATTAAAATATATATATATATATATATATTATTTATTAATTAAATAGTTTAATTAATAAATATATATATTATATTTTTTTAAAATTAATTTTGAATTAATTTTTAAATAAATATTAAAATTATATATATTTTATAAATTAGTTTTGTATGACTAATCTTTTTTCTAAAAGCTTAACTCTTAAGCTTAAGGCAAGTGGGTATTTGGGTTCTCTTAAAAAGGATGAAGTTTTTTTTTTAAAAAAAAAAAAAAGATCTCTTTGATGGGTTTTTGCTTCTGTCCGAGGATTTTTTTTTTGAAGTTCTTAAAAAAAAAAGAACTTTGAGTTCTTCTTCATCCCAAAGTTGCACCACTTCTTTTCCTTCTTTGTTTCCTTCTTCTGTTCTCTTATAACGGAGTCTCACAACTCCGTTGTGCGGCGTCGAGGATAGCGGGACTACCTGAGGTGGTCCTCGGGGAGTTCGTGAGAAGAGGCCGGAAGAGTTCGTGACGAGGAACGAGTGGCGGGAGATTGAAGAAATTAGAACTACAAGGGTATATTTTTCTAATTTCTCATATTTCTGTCGTTTGAGCATGTTTCCTAATTGTTAAATTGATGAAATTAGAGTATCATCGATCAAAATCGCTTCTGCTGCGTATATCGCTCCATCATGGTTAAGGTTGGGTACCTTATCCTGGTAACACTATTGGATGCGGCTTTGTATTGTACAAAACGATGTGATCTTACTCGTTTCACATGGAGATGTGCGAGCGAGGGCATTCTCTGCAATGAGTTTGCATAAGACTGAACCGCGAAATCAAGTCGCTCTCTCTTTATAACACCGTTTACTGAAGAGATCGACTTATTCATATGATGACCTAGGTAACTCGATCTCAATCTTGAGCTCGCTATGAACTCTTGTTTATTCGAAAGTATCATTTGACTTGTACGGGTGAGAGTGGCTCATTAGCGCCGACTCAATAAGCCTACCTTCTTGGGGATAAACTCGAATAGGTGGTTGGGGGCATAGTAGAGCAAGACGGAATTCACTCCTACCCGCTTTAGGGTTAGTAGAGAGGTTGTTCCCTTAATAGTTGACTCTAGGGCTTGAACAATGGGCGCCCACCTTATCCTGGCCAGAGAGGGATCTGATCTGCTGGTTGGACCACATATCAATTGTTCATGAGAGGTGTCAGTGGTACTTAAGAAACAAGAGGTAATGTAGGGGTTAAACGGTATAAATGACCCAGCTGTGATTACGAACGACCTGAGAAGGATCGACTTGCCAGTGATGGTTATATCAAGAGGACATAATATATCTACAGTGAGGAGGGTGCAACCCTCGGACTATAATGGAGTCTCTGGTGTTAACGAATGTTGATTAGTTCGGTTAAAAGAGTTTAACCGGATAATCTCGTATCGTTGGAGCTCATGATCTGTAGGTGCTTTAGGTTCTCCTAGTTAGCTCGGATAAAGCGGTGTAGCAATGCAAAGGAAAGAATTTGGAGAAATCCAAATTAGGGTTTGTAGACTGAGGTTCGACATATTTAAATATGATTTAAATATGTGTTCGGAGAAAAATATGAATAGGGATTCATATGCGAAAAGTCGGTTTTCGAAAAACTGGGTTAGTTTTATTATTTAATTAATATTTGATATTACATTAAATACTAAAAGAATTAATTAAAAAGTTTAATTAATTATATAAATATATTCATTATTAAATATTTATTTATAAATTAATTTTGAATTAATTTTATAATAAATATTAAAATAATAATATATATGTTTAATGGGTTTAAAACATGTTTTGCATGTTTGACACCTATTAAGTTGGTGACTAACCCTTTTGCTTGAAGATTAAAAGTGAAGAAAGTCTTCACTTTGAAGTTTGATGACCAGAAATGAAGAATGGTTCTTCATTTTCTCTCTCTCTTTTTCTCTTGGTTCCTCTTCAATGGTTGAAGAAACCTTGATTTGCTGAAGAATTTGATGCTGAATTTTGAGGGAATTCTTATGAAGAATTGTTGAAGAAGTGAAAGGTTTTATATTCTCCCTCAATATTGTGCTTCAATTTGTTGAAAACAAATGAGAATAGGAAAGATGAAGGTTTGAATTTGTTGAAGAGTTCTTCATCTTCAAACAAGAGTTCATCTTCTTCCTTAACTCAATCATCATCTTCTTCTTCCTCTCCTCCTCTCAACTAACCTCTTTAGCTCAAAGGAGTCCCACCACTCCGCTACTAAGTCTGAGAATACCCGGGACTCCTCTAAGGGTGGTCCTCGCCTTGCTGCGTTCGTGATCAGAATAGCATCCAAGGATTTTGCAGAGGTGGTTGCTGCGGAGACGAGAAGACAAACATTAAAAAAGGTATGTTTTTCCCCATTTTCGCGTTGTCTGGTAAATTTACCGGTGGAGTTTACCGGTCGGTAAACCAGTGAGATTTACCGATAAAAATTTATCGGTGGCTCGGCCAACGCTATAAGATAGCGTGTGGCGAGCTCTTCGGTCGATATTTACCAGTCGAGTATGATGGAGCGACATGCGCAGCGGAAAGCGATTTCGGACCGATGATACTCTAATTTCATCAATTTAATAAACTAGAAACATGCTAGAAAAGATGGAACTAAGAAATTTAGAATACATACCCTTGTAGTTCCAATTTCTTCAAGATCCGCCGGTTGTTTCTCCTCACGAACGTTTCGAGCTTCTTCTCACGAACGCTCCGAGGACCACCTTCGGTAGTCCCGCTATCCTCGGCACCGAGCAACAGAGTTGTGGAACTCCGTTAAGAAGAGAAAAGAAAAGAGAGAACAAAGGAGATGAAATAAAGGAAGAAGAGAGGGACTATGAGCTTTCAAGTTTTTTCCTTTTTTTTAAGAAAAAAACAGTAGCCAAAACTCAACTCTTGAGTTTCTAATTTTTCAAAAGTCAACACCCACGAAGATAAACTTCATTTCCTTCCTTTATATTAAAAGAAAAGACAATTAAGCACTCCTTAGAATAGTAAACAACCATAAACAACCAGGTGTAGGCCATGCAAAAATGCATGATATAATATTATATATAAATTTATTATTATTTAAAAAATTAATTCAAAATTAATTTTTAATAATAATAAATATTTTATTAATTAAACATTTTAATTAATATAATATATAATATATATTTTAATTAATTAAACTTTTTAATTAATTAATATTATTTAATTCAATATCAAATATTAATTAAATAATATGACTAATCCCGATTTTCCGAAAACTAGCTTTTCGCACATGAATCTTATTCATGTTTTAGACCATTCCAATATTTAAATCATATTTAAATATGTTCATCATTCTTCCATAAACCGAATTTGAACAGATTCAAATTCTTTTCCTTTTTCTTTTCTCTTATACTGTCACACGACGTTATCCGCTAGCCAGGAGAACCTAAAGGACCTACAGATCATGAGCTCCAACGATACGAGATTATCCGGTCAAAACTCTTTTAACCAAACTAATCAACATTCGTTAACCCCCGGAGACTCCACTATAGGTACCCAGCCTTATCCGTATACTATAGACCATTTTGACTGACTACTTGAGCCTGATCCACAATCATGTCATACATGAAGCTCAAGTACTCATATTCAGCCAAGGGTGTTGGTTATTGGTATAGGTTAAACCAAACACGTTTCACTTTATTCCAGTAAACTCTTTTACTGAATAAAACTAATAACTCTTTATTCTAAATAGAATATTTACAAACATAACAGTTTACAAACCACGAGTTTTAGGACATAAAACCCAACAAACTCCCACTTGGACTTAAACGTCTGTGGTGTACATGTTAGGTGGAGAAAACTAATATATCATATATCAGAAGCTTTCTCCCACTGTCCTCTCCAGTAACTCGGAGCCCTAGACTCTTCTAGGTGTCTCTCAAACACTTTAGCCATGAGAGACTTAGTAAACTAATCAGCATGAAGTACTACAAGGTTTTCCATGTGACCATCACATCTCCTCATAGCACTAACTGCGAGCTCAACTTATAAACCTATTGCTGCTTCACAAGCTGCAAATAGACTTAGCTACCAACGAGGAATCAGCAATACAACTCTTGTATTCTACTCCTCTAAGTATAAAGACAAAACTTTAACCGGTATCCAATCCAATTGGATTAATATTACTGACAGCTCCCACTGCATAGCACATATCGGGTCATGTATTTAAAAAGATACATCTGACCTCCAATATGTAAATGCACTTGGGTGCATCTCGTATCCACAACACTTGAGATGTCTTAGGAAACTATTTCCATAGACCATCGAATATTAACAACAACTTGTCAATAAAAGATTTTAGAGACAACACTAGCGATTTGTTCTTACGACTCAGATCAACCTGAATCCTTAGAACAAACTAAGCCTACCTCCAGATCAACTATTTGGGAGTGGGCCGCTAGTTTATGTTAAACTGTCAGAAATAAATCCTACATCATTCTCAATGATTAGGACAAAATTACGGGAATATATTATGAAAGCTTTAACATTGATTAAACACTTGTCCAACAAGTTTTATCAATGTAATGTTCAAAACCATAAGATTTGAAAAACAAACCTTATAAATCAGAATATAGATGCTTATTCCAATTCATAAATGGATTGAAGAAGCTCGCCACCCGACCCCGGCCACCGCCGCCGCCGCCCAAACCCCGACCTCGACCAACGCTGCCGCCGCCCGAACCCCGACCCCGACCCCCGGCCACCGCCGCCGCCACCCGACCCCCGACCCCGGCCACCGCCGCCGCCGCCCAAACCCCGACCTCGACCAACGCTGCCGCCGCCCGAACCCCGACCCTGACCACCGCCGCCGCCGCCCGAACCCCGAACCCCGACTCCGGCCGCCGCCGCCCGAACCCCGACCCCAGCCGCCGCCGCCCGAACCCCGACCCCGGCCGCCGCCGCCCGAACCCCGACCCCGGCCGCCGCCGCCCGAACCCCGACCCCGACCACCGCAGCCGCCGCCCGAACCCCGGCCACCGCCGCCGCCACCCGACCCCGACCCCTGCCGCCTCAGCCACCCGACCCCAACCCTACCACCGCTGGCCAGGACCCGACCACCGCTGACCCGACCATCGCCGACCTAGACCCCGACCCTAACACCGACCCCGGCCACCGTCGCCCTAGCCCGACCACCCGACCCCGACCCTCGCCGCCCCAGCCACCCGACCCAAACTCTACCACCACTGGCCAGGACACGACCACCGCCGACCCGACCATCGCCGACCTAGACCCCGACCCCGACCCTGACACCGACCCCGGCCACCGCCGCCCTAGCCCGGCCACCCGACCCCGACCCCCGCCGCCCCAGCCACCTGACCCCGACCCTACCACCGCCGACCCGACCACTCGAGCCGGACCCCGACCGCTCGACCCTGACCCCGACCCCGACAACGACCTTGACACCGACCCCGGCCACCCGACCTCGACCCTAGCCTTGGTTTCCCAACCCCGTCCCTAACTCCGACTGTCCGAACTCAACCTCGACCCCGACCTCGACCGCCCGACCCTGACCCCGACTCCGACCCTAACCGCCAGACCCCGACCATCAACAATAGTAAACCCTAAACTCTAAACGGCAAATATAAATTTAAACTTATTAATTCATATTGTTTATTAATAATTGTCCTTATAGTAATTTGACATTAAGAGAAACACTTTTAGTGTAGAACAAACCAAACACACTTGTAGATAAAAACACTTTTGAGAAAATGTAACCAAACACATGAGTGTTTTAATTATAAACATTTCTAAAAAAAATGTTTTTAAAAAAATGCATTCTTTGAAAAACATTTTTTTAGTAGTCAATCCAAACACACCCTTAACAATTAAGCACTCCATAGAATAGTAAACAACCAGGTGTAGGCCATGCAAAAATGCATGATATAATATTATATATAAATTTATTATTATTTAAAAAATTAATTCAAAATTATTTTTTAATAATAATAAATATTTTATTAATTAAATATTTTAATTAATATAATATATAATATATATTTTAATTAATTAAACTTTTAAATTAATTAATATTATTTAATTCAATATCAAATATTAATTAAATAATATGACTAGTCCCGATTTTCCGAAAACTAACCTTTCGCACATGAATCTTATTCATGTTTTAGACCATTCCCATATTTAAATCATATTTAAATATGTTCATCATTCTTCCATAAACCGAATTTGAACAGATTCAAATTCTTTTTCTTTTTCTTTTCTCTTATACTATCGCACGACGTTATCCGAGCTAGCCAGAAGAACCTAAAGAACCTACAGATCATGAGCTCCAACGATACGAGATTATCCGGTCAAAACTCTTTTAACCAAACTAATCAACATTCGTTAACCCCCGGAGACTCCACTATAGTCCGAGGGTTGCACTCTCCTCACTGTAGATATATTATGTCCTTTGATATAACCGTCACTGGCAAGTCGACCCTTCACAGGTTGTTCGTAATCACAGCTGGGTCATTTAAACCGTTTAACCCCTGCATTACGTCTTGTTCCTTAAGTACCACTGACACCTCTAATGAACAATAGATTTGTGGTCCAACCAACAGATCAATTAACCCTCTCATCACATGAGAGTGTGAGCGCTCATTGTTCAAGCCCCGGAGTCAGATATTAAGGGAACAACCTATCTACTAACCCTGAAGAGCGGGTTAGGAGTGAACTCCAATCTTGCTGTACTATGTCCCCAGCTACCTATTCGATTTTATCCCCAAGATGGTAGGCTTATTGAGTCGGCGCTTATGGGCCACTCTCACCCGTGCAAGTCAAAGGATACTATCGAATAAGCAGTAGTTCATAGCAAGCTCAGGATTGAGATCGAGTTACCTAGGCCATCAATATGTATAACTCGGTCTCATCAGTAAACGGAGTTATAAAGAGAGAGCGACTTAATACGCAGTTCGGTCTTATGTAAACTCTTTACACAGGACGCCCTCATTTCTCACATCTCCATGCGGAACGATTCAGATCACATCGTTCTGTACAATACAAAGTGAGTCGCATCCAATAGTGTTACCAGGATTAGGTACCCAGCCTTATCCGTATACTATAGACCATTTTGACTAACTACTTGAGCCTGATCCACAATCATGTCATACATGAAGCTCAAGTACTCATATTCAGCCAAGGGTGTTGGTCATTGGTATAGGTTAAACCAAACACGTTTCACTTTATTCCAGCAAACTCTTTTACTGAATAAAACTAATAACTCTTTATTCTAAATAGAATATTTACAAACATAACAGTTTACAAACCACGAGTTTTAGGACATAAAACCCAACAGAGTATACCGGTAAATGATTTACCGAAGCAGCTGACCGGTAATAGTTATCGGTTTACTAGTGTAAACTTTATGTGTTGGGTTTATTGTCCTTAAACTCGTGGTTTGTAAACTATGTTTGTAAATATACTATTTATAATAATAAGTTATTAGTTTTATTCAGTAAATGCGTTTACCGGAATAAAGTGAAACGTGTTTTGCATTAATCTATACCAATACATAAAACCCTTGACGTATGCCAGATACTGGAGCTTCATGTGTGACATGATTGTGGATAAAGCTCTAGCATTTATAGTCAAAAACGGTCGATAGTATATGGATTAGGCTGGGTACCTATTCCTGGTAACACTATTGAATGCGGCCTGCTCTGTGTTACACAGAACGATGTGATCTGAATCGTTTCACATCGAGATGTGCGGGCGGGGGCGTTCTATGCGATGAGTTTGCGTAAGACTGAACCACGAAAAAGTCGCTCTCTCTTTATAACACCGTTTACTGAAGAGACCGACTATTTCACATTTGATGACCTAAGGTAACTCGTTCTTAATCCTGAGCTTGCTATGAACTCCTGCTTTTTCGAGAGTATCCTTTGACTTGTATGGGTGAGAGTGGCGGAACGCCCGCTCAATAAGCCTACCAACTTGGGGATAAACTCGAATAGGTAGCTGGGGACATAGTGTGGCAAGATGGAATTCACTCCTACCCTCTTTAGGGTTAGTAGATAGGTTGTTCCCTTAATAGCTGACATCTAGTCTTGAACAATCTGCGCACACTCTCTCCAAGCTTGAGAGAGGATCTGATCTGTCGGTTGGACCGCTGATCAATTGTTCATTACAGGTGTCAGTGAAACTTAAGGAACGAAGATGTAACACAGGGGTTAAGCGGTTAATATGACCCAGTTGTGATTACGGACAACCTGTGAAGGGTCGACTTGCCCATGACGAGTATATCAAGAGGACATAATATATCTACAGTGAGGAGAGTGCAACTCTCGGACTATAGTGGAGTCTCCGGGAGTTAACGAATGTTGATCGTTTCGGGTTAAAAGAGTTTTGACCGAATGATTTCGTATCGTTGGAGCTCATGATCTGTAGGTCCTTTAGGTTCTCCTGGCTAGCTCGGATAAAGCGGTACAACAGGGCTATAGGGTAGAACTCGGAGAAATCTGAATTCGGGTCTGTTGTTCGAGGTTTTGTATATTTAAATATGATTTAAATATATAACTGGAAGAAGTCGTATTTAAATATGATTTAAAAACCGACCGGTGGAAAATATAGATTTAGATTCATATATTGGAATAGTCGATTTTCGAAAACCGGGCTTAGGGGATAGTTTATTATAATATTAATATTTTATATTAATTAATAATAAATATTATAATTATAATTGTTTTAATTATAATTAATAATTTATAATATTAATAATTATTTATAATTATTATTATTATTATTATTAAGAATCCACTATGGAGCCATGCATTGTGCATGGGCTCCATGTGGATTCCATTAACCATTTTCATTCTCCATCTTTCGAGAATTGGAACATTTCCAACGAATGAGTTTTTACTTCTCTCTCAAGCAATTCCTCTCTCTTATTTTTCTCTCAAGCGAACATCCATCTTCAAGGGTTGAAGAAGAAGTTCTTGGTTGTTGCTTGAGATTGATGAAGTTTTGAAGCTTTGGACTTTTGAAGATTAGAGGTTTGTTCTTTGGAAGAACTCCAAGTAAGTGTAAAGTTGTTTATACTTATTCCTCTAATTTTGAATTTCAATTGTTGAAATTCATGAGTTTGTTGTTTGAGTTCTTCATGTTCTTGATGAATTGTTCATCAAGTTCTTGGTAAACTCATATCCAAACTCATCCAAGCTTCATCACCTTCTTCTTCCCTCTCTTCAAACTCCCTTAGCTCAAGGAGTCCCACTACTCTGCTATTAAGCCCGAGAATAGTTGGGACTACTCTAAGGGTGGTCCTCATCGGTGCCCGTACTGAGTTTGTGACTAGAGAAGACGTAGAGTTCGAGGGGGCAGTAGAGGTGCTGAGGTAGACGAGAAGACGAACGTCAAAATAAGGTATTTTTGTCAATATATACCGGTGTATATATGATATATACCGGTACTTTTTCAATGAGTTCTCTTCGCTGAAAAATATACCGGTGGTATATATGGTATTTATTGGTGATATATACCGGTGGTATATATTTTATTTACCGGTGATATACCGGTGGTATATATATCGGTGGTATATAATATTTACCAGTGATATATACCAGTGATATATACCGGTGGTATATATATTATTTACCGGTGATATATACCGGTGGTATATATCGGTCAGTATTTCCTCGGTATATTATATATCGGTGTATATATGATATATACCGGTGATATATTTACCGGTGATTTATACCAGTGGTATATACCGGTCAACTTTTTTGGTTGACTTTTACCGGTCGGTTTACCGGTGGAGAGGGGTTTTACTGGTGGACTCGAATTCAAGAAATTTTCTAAGTGTTAGAAATGTTTCTTCAATTCTTAGTTCATTCCTTATTGATTGTTTTAGGTCCTCAACCAGTTTTAGGGTTTTATTTTAAGTTTTTCTTCCGTTGCGCTTCTGGTCGAGGGTCGTGACCCTCGCAGTTGGTTGAGTGGGGGTTCCAGCAATTGGTATCAAAGCATGCTTTTAGTTCTCAATTTGGAATGAATTGAGTCCTAGGTGGGTTTAGGTTGTTTTCTTACTTGGGTGGCTGAAATGTATCAGATTATGGCAACCGTTTATTTTCTTGTACTTTACTTTTGGTTTGTAATAACCTTGTCTGTTAATTAAGGCTTAATATTTGGATGAGAGTCTGTATTCGTTGAGTTTTAGAGTTTTAGGCTATTGCGGAAGCCGTGGTGTGCAAGAAGTCAGAAGCCGAGGAGGTTGAGGTTGTTCGAAGAGTTCGAAAAGCTTCAAGAGCCTAGCTCGGGGGTCGACGAGTTTGTAATAATTAGTTGTTGCTTGCTAGTTGCCATAATCTAATTCGTTTTAGTGTGTTTAATTTATAGGATGCATGAGATGTATGGTTTAAATTAACGCCCTTGTTTGTGCATAAAGTATGCCATGTAGATTTCAAATCTCACCATAGGAAGCATGTTTCATGCATTTTGTATGTTATAAGTGTAATGATGTATAGGATGCATGCCTAATTCACTAAGATTTAATATAAGCGTTATATTGTTTTTGAATTAGGAGTTGTATGTTTAAGACCGTAATTGATATACGTGTTATATTGATTATGTATTTAAATATTCAACTAACCTTGCCTTAGTGTTTGTATGTTTGAGAAGCATATAGAAGTTTGTTGTAGTAAGTGTAGTTTTTGCAAGTGTTGTAAAAATGACTTAGACTTTTAAAATCTATAAACAAAGAGAATAGCATGTTCATTTAGGGTTAATGATACGTCTGGTTCATTAGATGAATAGGTCGTTATCTCGTAAATGCTAAGGTTATGAGAAACTCACCCGGTGAAATCCTGTTCTAGGTTGGAGGTATTTAAGCTGACGGTTTACGGAACACCTCCTACCTGGGGACAATCTGGTACTTGAGTAAAGTTAACCAGGCTTTATGAGCGTGCGGGTGAGGTGTGAGGTTAATTAATTTGTTAATAGCCTAGATATCTCAAGTAAAATAGTTTGCCTAGACTTAAGGTTTTGTTTTCTTAGCCGGATAAAACCTGAGTAAGTACCATTAAAAACCGTCTACGATGCTTAGTAGAAATGTTGAGAAGGAATATATGATATATCCCTCTCCTGCTACGCACTCCCTAAAGTTCACAACGTGAGAATTTTGCTTGGCCTCATGATGTCATATGGGGATCTCCAGACGGGTGGTGTTTGCAACTTTCAATAGCAAGGTGAATGGAGTGAGTATCTATAGTAAGTGGGTGAAGGAAGTGCATCGGTGCTTTCTGTGGTCTCCTCTGTTGGATTGAACCGTAAGATTCTCATGTTCCGCCTGCAGGCTGCCCTAGGGGCACCATCCAAACAGAGGGCTGGGCATGGGAGATCGAACACCTCAGTCACCATTTATGGATAAACAAACATAGGGTCATTCCCAACACTGACATTTCATACGGTTGCTATGTTGGGGCCGTCCTGTGCATTCTAAAAATGGAGGGTCACACTTACGGGATTTGCTAAAGAGTTAGTAAATTCATACCAAAAACGATAACTAAGATGCTAATGGAATATGAGTTATTCTGGCATTAGCATTTAGTCAAGATTGTCTTGATTTAGTAAAGGAGTGCTCGACTGACCCTACGGCAGCGACCGTTCAGACTTACTAAAGTATCGTAGTTAGTAGATAAAGAGTTTGGGTCCTTTTATTTACTGCTGAAATCTCTTAGTTGGTTTAAATAGGTTAAAACTGTTTCACTGATAGATTTACATTCTGTTTCATCATGGCGAGTTCTTTCGTACAGTTGTTAGCGAACGACAAATTAACCGGCGAAAATTATGCGACATGGAAGTCCAACTTGAATATGATTCTAGTTTTGGACGACCTAAGATTTGTCTTAACGGAGGACTGTCCTCCGGCTCCTTCTGCAAATGCTTCACGAAGTGTTCGTGAGGCATACGATCGCTGGATCAGGGCTAATGATAAAGCCCGGGTCTATATTTTGGCAAGCATGCAAGATGTCTTGGCCAAGAGGCACGAGGTAATGGTTTCCGCTAAGGAAATCATGACTTCATTGCAAGCGATGTTTGGACAACCGTCCTCAACGCTTCGCTATGAAGCCCTCAAATACGTTTACAATGCTCGAATGAAGGAGGGCACATCTGTCAGGGAGCATGTCCTTAATATGATGGTGCACTACATGACAGCAGAAGTAAACGGGGCTACGATCGATGAAAAGAGCCAAGTTAGCTTCATTCTAGAATCTCTTCTGAAGAGCTTTCTAAATTTCAGATCTAATATGGTCATGAATAAAATTGAATATAACTTGACCACTCTTCTGCATGAGCTGCAGACTTACGAGTCCTTACGAGCCTCTAAAGGAAAGGAGAAGGAGGCTAATGTAGTCACTTCAAAGAAATTCCAGAAGGGGACCGGGTCGGGAACTAAGTCTGAAGCCATTACTACGAGTAGTAAGACTATTCGTAAAAAGAAGAGAAGTAGGAGAAAAGGCAAGGCTCCGTTGGTTGTGGTCAGGGTTAAAACTTCGGACAAATGAAAATGTTTCCATTGTAACGAAGACGGGCACTGGAAGTGAAATTGCCCGAAATACCTTGAGGAGAAACGCGCCGAGAAAGAACGACGAGGTAAATAAGATTTATTTGTCTAAACAAGTTTGGTGGATTTATGAATGTCATACCTGAATTATCTTTCAGGAACCACTAATCTTGTTTGTTCTTTCTGTTTTAGGAAACTAGTTTTTGACTGTTGTTTTCTCCATACGGATGACTTTTGAAGACATCTTCATAGTTGTTCACTTGGGAGCTTGTCTGTTTTGAGTGTTGTTTGTATATATTTAATCACATACACTAGTTATGTAATTATTTGTATATATTTCTGTTACAATAGAACTTCTGTATATATTGTATCTTTTGTTGTATATAAATGAACTGTTCATTTTAACAAAAGATATATACTCTGTTCTATTTAAATCAGAAAACAACATTTTGGTTGAGACTTTATGTTATAGAAAGCTGTCTTGGTTATACTCAATAGTTGAGAAAACCATCAAACATTGGTTTGTCCATATGACTCAATGTTATCTTGTTTGATGATAATATTGAGGATTCATTGTTTTTAATTAAACAAAGAATTTATGGACAAGATACCAATGATTTAAAATCACAGATTTACAAATGTTTGGAGACCGAACCTTTAAGGTAAAAACGTTTAAGGTTTGAACTTTTGGTAATTGGATTGTCCCAAAGTAGAGGGGTTGATTGTGTATCAACTTCTTTACTTGTTACCAAATATAAGTAAGACTTAAGCATCTATTTATATAAGCAAGTTAATGAATTGTGCTAGGAAAACGTCTATTCCTAGATCGTTTTCTGGCTACCATGAAAGGCTAGCATGAATGGACGACTCTGAACTCTTACTCCTTCCGGAGGTTAGGAGTTCTTTAGACAAAATGGATGGCCAATCGAAATTGCCCGTGGAATGAAGTACACATACATTCAATGCATTCGAAGCTATCCTACATGATGAATTCACGTATTTCTACCTATAGATTTATCATTAGCAGACCCTTGTGTGATTAGTTACTCATGGATGATGTGGAAGTGGAAACACTAGATTGTTTAAGCATGATTAACAGTACTTAAATGAAAGCAAAGGAAAGACAGAAAGTGATAAGAAACTTGCGAAGTTGTAAATGATTTCTCTATTAAATAAGATTCAAAGCTTAATGTGCAAAGACTGTAAAACAGTAAAGACTAAGCAAATGTAGACGAATTGAAATAATGTCGCAAACAGAAGCAAATGACAGCAAACAGTAGCGAAAATGGAAGACAGAAAGCAGTAGAAAGCGATGTAAATGTGTGCGTGAACTCCTCGCCGCAAGCGCCTCGGATGAAGGGGAAGGTTAGCGTTTTTTGGGGATGAATCCAATCGGAAGAGAAGAAGGATCTTCTCTTCTTCCTCTCGAATTATCGGTGCCAAAAGCTGATTCCTTCACTCCAACAAACGGGATAGAAAATGGAGAGAAACTGCGTTGAGATGGAGAGTTCTACGCTTCCAAGCTTGTTGTTCTTCTTCCCCCTTGACCTCCTTTTATAGCTCTTTGCAGGTACTCTTCAGTCAAGGAGAACCATCCATTCTGAACGACGACCCTCCACGTGGCAGCAGAGGAGAACTTGGGCGGCTGAAAGATCGCAACAAAATGACGGACGGTTGGGAAAAACTTAACATCCGCAGCTTAAACATTGCGGATTCCTCGTTGAGACCGCAATTCCCATTGCGGAGACAGCGATGTTTCAGCAATTCCCCTGCAAAGCAAATTTCAACTCTTTAGCATCGTTTTTTATTCTTTTTTGTTCCTTTTACAAATAAGTCCTAATTTAGTTCCCTTCCTTGAATTCTCATATTTAAGCACGTATTAAACTAAATTCCAACAAAAATGCTTAAGAGATTACACAATTACATGGTAAATAAGTCCCTAGATTATGTACTTTTGGAGACGTAACACACCCCCAAACTTAAGTTATTGCTCGTCCTCGAGCAATTATAAGGGCTTACTTGGGCTGCTATTACTCTATCTGACTACTTGCTGACTTCCCTAGTCTTACTATCCAAAGCATGGTTGTCCTGTGACACTCTTCTAAGTTCAAACTAACTTCACATGCTGCTTATTCTGGTTTCTCTTGCCTTTTACAAATTTCCTATCAACTGATTTATCTGCCTATGTCATTAGGTTCATTGTGCAGCTATCCCTAAGTTTTCAAATTCTTCCTAGTTTTAACCCAGACTCAGTACATGCTTCTAAAGTATTTCTTTTAAGCTACCTAGGATTCCTTAGAGTCATGCCAGTCTTAGTACACACGAGTAACAGTAGTACATTTCATAGAACAACCTAAACCCTGGCATCACTACATTGGATATACACTCATCTCCCCTAACATACCTTCAAGCTACAGCCCTGTGCTTAGCAAACTAAGGATCGGAGTTCATTCATACAGGACACCTAAGCACTTAGGCTATAACTTGTAGGCATACATTCTTCTTCCTTGGTTTTTCCTTTTTCTTTTCTTTTTCTGGTAGAGTCTCTCCTTATGGTTTGCCTTTTGATGCAGTGCCACTCGTGGGTTACACAAATGGCCCTGATTACTCAGCATCCTCAAAAGAGACACTACTCTTTATTCTTTCATTTTTTTTTTCTTTTCATTTTTTTTTTCAAAGAAGAAGAATGCTTATGTTTAAAGAGGGAGAGAGGAATGTTCCTAGGCCTAGAGGCTGCCTCCCCCAAACTTGAACTCCTCGTTGTCCCCAATGAGAATCGGAGGTGGCACACCCCCAAACTTGTCCTAGAAGCATCTAGTCTAAGGCAAAACAAGCAGAACTCAAATGTCCTAGGCATAGAACGACCTTCTTAAAGCAGATAACTCAGAGGCAGAATATTTGTAAAAACAACATGTTAAGGGCTGACAGAGGTGCATGCTTAGCAATAAATGAAGCTAAATTTAAACGAACAAATGTGTACTATGACACTCATCCAGCATGCTCAACAGATAGATTACATACTGAAGTCAGTAAAGCAGCAAAATATTGAGATTTAAATCAACACAGCCCATCAAAAAG
Source organism: Herpetospermum pedunculosum (assembly GCA_028017165.1). NCBI lineage: Eukaryota > Viridiplantae > Streptophyta > Magnoliopsida > Cucurbitales > Cucurbitaceae > Herpetospermum > Herpetospermum pedunculosum. The sequence continues at coordinate 21,340,757 of CM051528.1, forward strand.
TCATCCAACAGCATGCGAAAACTAACAAACAATTGCGGACACCGCAAGGAATTCGCAATTAATCCTACAGAGCAAATTTAGCTGTGATTAAGGCTCTTAGCATGCTATATTCAGACATCAACAACTACATAAAACAACAAAACTATTTAAGCTAACTACGCAGATGACATCAATCTAATCTAAACTACTCTAAACACACAAATTAACAATTAAAACAGATCATTGATTGGATTAAAAATGGGGTAACAGTTCACAGAAAAGCAGGATTTTTTTTTTCTTTAAGAGGGATCAGAGATACTCCCTCGAATGCCGTCAGCTGGCATTCAATCATCCTTGTCCTCGGCTCTCCTCTCCTTTGGAGGCGCCCAAGGCTTCAGCAGACCAGCAGGGAAAGTGGGGAATATGCATCCCAGCTGCTCAGCCACCTCCTGATCCCTTGCTTGCGCATACTCAGCCCATTGGGCCATCTTGTGCTGCAAGTCCATCAGGCAGGCCATGGACAGTGACTGTGCAGCAGCCAGGCCGTCCATCTCAAATTCCATATTGCCCCGTCTTCTCATCCTCAAGATCGTGGGCAGGTCCAGATGGCCAGTGTAAGCCAACTGCCTCTCATCCTTCTCCATAGGCACACCTGCACGTAAGTAGAGTTTAGTAATAGTATTAGGAAAGAAGAGTTGGCCCTTACCTTTCCTTGAGCATTCAGTGATGGATGAGGCAATGACTTCACCAACATCAATGGTGAGTCCCCGCATGATGGCATAGAGCAGCAACGATCGCCCCTGGTTGATGGTCGTTTCGTGTGTCACTGGAGAGATGCGTCTGCGGACAAGAGAGAACCAAACTGTTGCCTTGTCTCTAAGGGTTGCACTCATCAGGGTGTGCTTCCCATTCCGTGAGACCGCCCAGGCTGCCTCAGGTTAGCCGATTGTGTGCAAGGCCTCTTCTAAGACTGCCTCAGATGGCGAGTCGACGATCTTGGCATACTCAGAATGTGTATGCCCTTTGAGAGCGTAGGCCTCATTGATGGCGTTGGCAGAGAAGTCGATTTCTATCCCCCTCGCTGTTGATAGACACGCTTCAGGGTGTGTGAGATTGGCGTAGAAATCGTAAACCATATCAGGATATGCTGGAATTGGAGGCCTGCAGAGTTCCTCCCAGCCATGGTTGATGATCCCTGCGCGCAAAAATTGCGGCAGGTCCGCCAATGCATCAAGAAATCCTCGCTCGTGGAGGAGTTCCTTCTTCATCAATTCGAGGCCCTTGGCCTCTGCTTCCTGGGAGACGTACCTCGCAGCTTGAGGTTCGTCCTCTGGGTACATCTTTCTTTTCCCCTTCTCTTTTGCTTTGGCCGACTCAGAGGCCTCAATCTTCATTTTCTTTAAAGAAGGTTCAGCTCCAACCTTCTTCTTCTTGGCTCGTTTGGAAGACTCGCCCGCTTGCCCTTGCCAATCACTGGGGCCTTCTTCCTGAGTCGTGCCTTGGTGGTTATTTGCTGGAGACAATCCCTCAGTGTCTCGTCCATGGAGTCCTTGCTTTCCCCCTCCACAGGGCTGTCAAGACTGACATCTCTTAAGGGGGAAAATACCTCCTCTTCCTTCGTCGGCTCGTCGCTTGGCACCGAATCTTGGTGCTCTTCAGGTGGAACTTCAGGCTCCGGCGTCTGTGGAAAAGGTTTGGGGCTCTGTCTGGCCGTCTCAAATGATGGGCGGCCACTCCCTCGGCTCTCCTCGCTGGGAGTCTTTTTCTCCCTGATCGGTGAATCATCCATCGCGATTCTCCACTTCCTTTTCTTGGGAGTCCCTACCGGATCAGAGGGGCCAGCAGGTTCCTCAGTCGCCACCTTCCATTTCTTTCTTCGCACAAGTAGCTTCGGAGGCCGTGAGGGTTGCGCAGCATCGGCGTCTGCTAAGGAAAGCAGCGCCTCCCTCACAGCTTCTTCCGCGTCAGGCAACGCTTTCTTGGGCGTGGACCGATCTGCTCGTGTTGACACCATTGCTGTTTCTTTGAGATCTGAGTTTGGGGAATGCAGAGGAAGGAGAAGGCTGAGTGTCTGAAGTTCCAACAGTTTGAGAAAACGTAGAGGGCAGGGATCCCCCAACGACGGCTATTTGTACTCAAGTACTCTCCAACTGCTATTTTCTGTTGCGTACTCCGCAAATCCTCCGCAATTAATCTGCATAGCCGTTAGGATTTTCTTGATTTGAGTTGCAAGATTTAGCAACCAAATCTCTGATTTTGCCAGATCTTCTTCGCGGATCTTCTCCCCTCGATTCATCTCCCTCATTGCTTCTTAAAGATCTCCCATTAATATCCTTTTAATCAAAACAAAAATCCGTAATTAAAACTAAAAATAAACAAACAAAACACAATCTAAAAATACTTAAAGAAAAATCTAAGGCATAGCCTTCTGACGGATGAGCACAGTGGTCACTCATCCCCTTTCGAATTGCTTCTTAGGCTTCAGCTAGGAGGAAGGCCGAGAGTGTCTGCACATCTCCTTCCTCATAGTAATGCTTCAACCTCGCACCATTCACCATGAACGGTTGCCCTTGGTGTAGGTTCTGAATCTCAATAGCACCATGAACAAAAACGTTAATAACTACAAAAGGACCTGACCATCTAGACTTCAGTTTGCCTGGAAATAACCTTAACCGTGAGTTGAATAATAAGAGATGCTGCCCCTTTTTAAAGTCCTTAAACCTGAGTTTACTATCATGCCAAATCTTAGTTTTTTCTTTATACATTTTAGCATTTTCGTAGGACATATGTCTTAGTTCATCTAACTCATGTAATTGCAGAGACCGCAATGTTCCAGCATCGGTCACGCAATAATTCAGCTCTTTTAAGGCCCAAAAGGCTTTGATTTCTAATTCGAAGGGAAGATGACATGCTTTTCCATAAACTTGCCTATAAGGAGACATGCCTAAGGGTGTTTTATATGCAGTCCTATACGCCCAAAGTGCATCGTCTAACTTAAAAGACCAGTCATTTCTATTAGGTTTAACCATTTTTTCAAGTATGTTCTTGATCTCCCTATTGGATATTTCAGCTTGTCCATTTGAGTGTGGGTGATAAGGGGTTGCTACTCTATGTCTAACATTGTATTTAGCTAGTACCTTTTCCATAGCTTTGTTTATAAAGTGGGTTCCCTCATCACTTATTATTGCACGTGGTGTACCAAATCTTGTAAAAATGTGCCTATTTAGAAATTTAATGACTGTCTTGGCATCATTTGATGGACATGCAATGGCTTCTACCCATTTAGAGACGTAATCTACAGCTACCAATATATAGAGATTACCTACAGATGGAGGGAATGGTCTCATGTAGTCAATGCCCCATACATCGAAGAGTTCCAACTCTAAGATATAGGTGAGAGGCATCTCATCCTTCCTACTGAGGTTACTTGTCCGTTGACACTCATTGCAGCTGTGTGCATGGTCGTGGGCATCCTTGAAGATCGTGGGCCAATAGTAGCCACTCTGGAAACCTTTGCAGCCGTCCTTTGGCCACCAAAATGTCCACCGTAAGGAGATGTATGGCAGTGCTGCAACACTGACTTTGCCTCAGCAGCTGATACACACTTCCTCAACAATCCATCCGCACAAGTCTTGTAAAGTGTAGGATCGTCCCAGATGAACTTCCTGGCTTCATGTAGGAACCTTTTCTTCTCTTGCCCCCCTTTGAAAGTTGGTAGTACCTGCGAGGCAAGGAAGTTAGCAATGTCCGCAAACCAGGGTTCCTCATCGTTATCACGATGTGCCAATACAAAGACATGTTCATCAACAAAGGCAACAGAAATTGCTGGCTCAGCAATTATTTCGCAATTACTTCGCAATCTAGATAAATGGTCAGCAACTACATTTTCGCATCCTTTTTTATCTCTAATGTCTAAGTCAAACTCTTGCAACAATAATACCCATCTAATCAACCTTGGCTTAGCATCAGCCTTCCTCATTAGATATTTTAGTGCAGAGTGATCAGTGTACACAATTGTTCTAGTGCCTACAATGTAATTCCTAAACTTTTCACAAGCAAACACTACAGCTAGCATTTCCTTCTCTGTGGTCGTGTAATTACATTGTGCTTCATTTAAAGTCTTACTTGCATAATATACAGGATGTGTTAGTTTATCTATTTTTTGTCCTAGCATAACCCCTACTGCATAGTCACTAGCATCACACATCATTTCAAACGGTAAATCCCAGTTTGGACCTACTATAATTGGTGCTTTGACTAAGGCTTCTTTAAGTGTTGTCCATGCTAGGAAACATTCTTTTGAGAAGACAAATGGTTTATTAAGCTCTATGTCGCAACGTTTTTGCGACGCGGAGCGGCCACGTCCTCTTTCACAGGGTTTTGAAAATAAAAGAGATGGAGTCGCCACCAATCATTTTGGGTGTGATTGGTCACCTTTAAAATAAAACTGGTCTACGAAAAAAGAAATTAGGTTCGGGGGTCGTTTGAGTGTAGGGAAGGTATTAGCACCCTACAACACCCGTTAAAAACGGTAAGTCATATTTTATCTTATATTATCCAGTTAATTTTAAAACGTCCTTAATTTGAGAAAATAAATAATAGTTTATTAAAAAAAACAATGTCCCATCCAATCAAGCCTTAACTTTAAAAATAAAGTAAGAGTTTTGATGTATTGAGGGAAAATTATCCATAGTTAATTATCATATTAAATTTCCTCTTATTTAAAGGAAATTGTTTACCTCAAGAATTTGAGAAATTTATCTCAACTCCGTCATAGGATTTATATGATAATATTTAATTTTTAAAATACGTTGATTTATTATTTTTTAGAAATGATTGGAGGATTTTCGTGTGCTTGCACGAGAGTCGAAACTCTACGAAAGTCACATTACTCAGCCCTCAAAACAAATATTATTCTATTTTACAAACGCAATTTTAGATGAAAATATAACTTTGATTAGGAAACCAAATTGAGTCTTAGGAAAATTCAAATTAAAGATAAAGTTGAGATTCATTTGAAATTTATATTTACGAAAATAATTAAAATTTATTCTAAAGATTTAAAATAAGGTAAAATTGGAAAAAGATTTGAAATCTTAAAATTAAAAGCAAATATACCATAATTTAATTGAAAATCAATGATGAAATATTGAAAAATATTGAATTATAAGTCAAATGTTAAAAATTGTGAAATAACAAAATAAAGGTAACAATTTTGTAATTAAGCCAATATATCAAATTTGTAAATAAACATAGTCAATGGCATTTTCTTGGATATTTTATATTAATAATGTACTTTAAATAACTTATTATAAAAATATGGTAGTTTTGAAAGTATTTGCAAAACTAGGGTACCTAAATCGTGTACCATGGACACGATTTCCATGTAACTCGTGTACCATGGACACGATTTTGGGGTAACTCGTGTCCATGGTACACGATTTAGGGGGTAACTCGTGTACCATGGACACGATTTACATGACGTGTCAACCTAAGTTGTGTAACATGTACACGAGTTACCCCTAAGTCGTGTACCATGTACACGAGTTACCCCTAAGTCGTATACCATGGACACGAGTTACATGCGACGTGGCAGATCATAACTCGTGTCCATGGTACACGAGTTACCCTCTAAATCGTGTACCATGGACACGAGTTGTCCCTAAATCGTGTCCATGGTACACGAGTTACCCCCTAAATCGTGTACCATGGACACGATTTAGGAAAATCGTGTCCATGGTACACGATTTAGGTACCCTAGTTTTGTAAATACTTTCAAAACTACCATATTTCTATAATAAGTTATTTAAAGTACATTATTAATATAAATTATCCCATTTTCTTAAGTAACTAAAAATCTAAAATTTTCACCTTCTTCACGATTGTGATGTTCCGCCGCTACCTTCGTAGATCTAGATTTTTCGCCGTCGTCGTGAAGGTTGACGGAGACTGGAGGTCGAATTTTTGATGGAGCTTGGGATTGAAGGATGATGAAGGTGATGAGGAAGAGAGATGATGACCAGTGAGGAGAGAAAAAATGTAGGAGTTTTTTATGTTTTGGGAAATCTCAACATTTTGTCTTCCTCCTCCAAATTTTTCCCTCCTCAAAGCCTCTACTTTTTGCTCCAACTCCTTCCTTTCAAAACCTCTCTAATCACCTCTATTTATAGTGTTAATCCCATCTTTTTTTCCATTTTATATTATAGATAAATCCAAATTTGAAATCAAATCTAAAACTAACCAATCTCAACTAAGTCAAATTTTAAAATTAAAACGTCTTTCCATCTTTCTTTTTCCATTTTATATTCTAGATAAACCTAAATTCAAAATTAAATCTAAAACTAACCAATCTAAACCAAATTATAATCTAAAGTCAAATTTTGAAATTAAATGTCTTTTCATCCTCTTTTCCATTTTATATTCTAGATAAACTTAAATTCGAAACCAAATCTAAAACTAATCAATCTAAACCAAGTCAAATTTTAAAATTAAATGTCTTTCCATCTTTCTTTTTCCATTTTATATTCTAGATAAATCTAAATTCAAAATCAAATCTAAAACTAACCAAATTAAAATCTAAAGTCAAATTTTGAAATTAAGTGTCTTTCCATCCTCTTTTCATTTTATATTCTAAATTCAAAATCCTAATCAAATATAAAACTAACCAATCTAAACCAAATTAAAACCTAAAATCAAATTTTAAAATTAAATGTCTTTCCATCCTTCTTTTTCATTTTATATTCTAGATAAACCTAAATTCGAAATCAAATCTAAAACCAATCGATCTAAACAAAGTCAAATTTTAAAATTAAATGTCTTTCCATCTTTCTTTTTCCATTTTATATTCTAGATAAACCTAAATTCAAAATCAAATCTAAAACTAACCAATCTAAACCAAATTAAAATCTAAAGTGAAATTTTGAAATTAAATGTCGTTGGAAACTTCCTTTTAAACAAACTAGAGATTTACGTTTACAATCAATTTGAATTTATTTTGGCCAAATATAAATTCGAATTCTAAAACTAAATATTTTTTATCAAGTTTATCTCTTAAACAAACCTATTCGTAAGATTCAATTTTAAAAACAAATTGAATTTATCTCGACCCAATTAAAATATAAAATCGAAATCTAAAACTAAATGTTTTTTCTGAAAATTTCTTTTTAAACAAATCTATTTGAAAAATCAATTTAAACTTATCTTGACCCAAATTAAAACCTTAAAATTGAGTTCTAAAATTAAATGTCTTTGTAAATTTTCTTTCAAACAAATCCATTTGAGAGATTTAAGTTTACAATTAATTTGAATTTATCTTGGCCAAAATTAAAACCTTAAAATCGAGTTCTAAAATTAAATGTCTTTGGAAATTTATCTTGAAAAGTCTTAATTAGTCTTGGAAAAAAAATCATAATTCGGGAAAAATCAATTTGAAAGTTTTAATTTTAAACCCTAAAAAACTCAAACCCCAAATCGAAACCCCAAACCTCCTTAATTTTAAAACCTTGAATTGAAACCCCAAATCTCCTTAATTTTAAAACCCTGAATTAAAACCTCAAATCACCTTAAATTTTAAACCCTGAATTGAAACTATAAAGTTAAACCCTTAAAAAAAATGTTTTTGAAAAGTCTTTAAACGGGAGAAATTCTTTTGTGCATTCTCCCCAAAATCTCAAAAATAACAAGGAAAATAGGGAAGTAAGAGATTAAATGATTTTAACAATCCTTTGAGTGAAACACAATGAAAAACCCTAAAACGAGGAAAACCTAGAAATAATGATAAATAAGGCCGGACAAAATACGGTGTCTACACTCTAGAAGCTCACATAAAGGTTTAGAGATTTTTGAAAAGTTTTTAATGAATCTTCTATAAAAACCTGCATGACCTAGGAAACTTCTAATAGCTTTTACATTTTGAGGTTCCACTAGCTTCTCTATTATTTCTATTTTGGCCCTATCGACCTCTACTCCTGCTCTAGATACTCTATGTCCTAGGACTATCCCTTCTTCCACCATAAAGTGGCATTTTCCCCAATTTAAGACTAGGTTGGTCTCTTCACATCTAGTTAGGACTTGTCCTAAGTTCTCTAAGCAATTATTAAAAGAATCACCAAAGACTGAGAAGTCATCCATAAATATTTCTATCATGGACTCATCTAAGTCAGAAAAAATGGCCAACATGCACCTTTGGAATATTGCTGGTGCATTGCATAAGCCAAATGGCATTCTGCGAAAAGCAAATGTTCCAAAGGGACATGTAAAGGTTGTTTTCTCCTGGTCCACAGGGTCTATGGTAATTTGGTTATATCCAGAATAACCATCTAAAAAGCAGTAATAGGCTCGGCCAACTATTCTATCTAACATCTGATCTATAAACGGTAAAGGAAAGTGATCTTTTTTGGTTTCTTTATTAAGTTTTATGTAGTCCATACAGACTCTCCATCCTGTAACAGTTCTAGTTGGTATAAGTTCATTATTCTCATTAACTATTACAGTCATTCCACCTTTCTTAGGCACACATTGGATCGGGCTCACCCATTGACTATTGGCTATGGGAAAAATTACACCTGCGTCTAACCATTTGATAATTTCTTTTTTAACTACCTCCTTCATGGAGGGGTTCAACCTACGTTGGTGATCTACCCTAGGTGTATGTTCTTCTTCCAACAATATTTTATGCATGCAATAGGAAGGACTAATACCTCTTATATCAACAATCGTCCATGCAATAGCTTTTTTATGTTGCTTAAGCATCAATATTAGCGCAATTTCATGCTGTTTACTCAGTTTGGACGAAATAATAACAGGCAAAGTATCTTCCTCTCCTAGATATGCATACTTAAGATGATCAGGCAATGGTTTTAATTCTAATAGAGGTGGATGTTCAATTGATGGTTTCAAAGGATTGGAGGTTCTTTCAGACAATTTATTAGTCACACAAACATGCTGAGGGTTGTCCATAGGTATATCCATCAATTCAGAAATGTTTAAGTCATTTATATTTACTTGTACATAGTCAGTAGCATGCTTAATTAACAGTTCATGCTCAAGTTGTTCTTCCATAAGGGAATCTACTACATCTACTACATCTACATTTGCACAGGATTCAGAATCAGAGGGATACCTTAGAGCTTTAAATACACTGAATTTAACCTCCTCATCATGAACCCTCATGGTGAGCTCACCTTTCTGGACATCGATTAAAGCCCTACCTGTGGCTAGAAATGGTCTGCCCAATAAGATTGGTACCTCCTTGTTTGCCTCATAATCCAGAATGATGAAGTCTGCAAGAAAGATGAATTTGTCAACCTTGACAAGTATATCCTCAATTATCCCCTCCGGGTATGCTATGGATCTGTCTGCAAGCTGCAAGGTGACAGTGGTAGGTCGTGCTTCTCCTATTCCAAGCTGACGGAATAGTGACAAGGGCATGAGATTGATGCTGGCTCCCAGATCACACAGAGCTGTGCCCACGTGCTTGCCTCCCAACTCGACTGGTAAGGTGAAGGAACCAGGATCCTTCTCCTTCTTTGGTAGTTTGTTCTAGAGTATAGCACTGCACTCCTCAGTGAGATTCACTGTTTCAAATTCACCAATGATTTTCTTGTTAGTAATTATATCTTTCAAGAATTTAACATAAGAAGGCATAGATTGCAAAACTTCCACAAATGGGATATTAACATGCACTTGTTTTAAAATTTCTAAAAACTTATTAAAGTGCACTTCCTGTTCTTTTTTTTTCTTCAGCCTTCTAGGGAATGGAGGTGGTGGCACATATGTAGGCAATTCAGTTCGCCTAATGACAGGTGGAGGCCTTGGAATTTTGTTACGTCTCCAAAAGTGCATATTTTAGGGACTTATTTGCTATAGAATGGTGTAAACTCTTAAGCGTTTTTGATAGAATTTAGTCTAAACATGTGCTTATATATGAGAATTTATAGAATGAAGCTAAATCAGGACTTATGTGTAAAAGAAAGGAAAAAGAATCGAAAACAAAGCTAAAGAGTTGAATTTTCTGTATTGCAGGAACATTGCGAAAACATTGTTGTCTCCGCAATGTTTTAAGTGAAAATGTTAAGTTGTTCTAACCGTCTTCTGTTTTGTAGCGATCTTTCAGCCGTCCAATTTCTCTCATGCTGCCACGTGAAAGGTCGTCGTTCAGAATGGATCGTTCTTCTTGGCCGAATCGTACCTGCAAAACACTATAAAAGGAGGTCAAGGGGGAAGGAGAACAACAAGCTTGGAAGCGTAGAACTCCCATCTCAACGCAGTTTCTTCTCTATTTCTTCTCCCGTTTGTTGGCGTGAGGGATTCAGCTGTTGGCATCGATAATCTGAGAGGAAGAAGAGAAGATCCTTCTCTTCTGATTGGATTCATCCCCAAACAAAGCTCCCCTTCTCCCTTCATCCGAGGCGCTTGCGGCGAGGAGTTCACGCACACGTTTAACTACTTTCTACTGATTTCTGCTTTTCCTTTTTTGCTGTTGTTGTTGCCTTTTGGTTCTGTTAGCTACATTGTCTCATTTCGTCTCTGTCTGTTTAGTCTTTATCGTTTTAAAGTTGTTGCTTGTTAAGTTTTGAATCTTATTAAATCGAAGAATTGTTTGACTACTTCGCAAGTTCTCCATTGCTTCTGTTTCCTTTGTTTCCATTTCATTACTGCCAAGCATGTTTAATCAATCAAGTCTTTCCACTCCATCATCATCCATGAGTAACTAAACCACATAAGGGTCTGCTAATGATGAATCTATAGGTAGAAATACGTGAACTCAGCATGTAGGATAGCTACAAATGCATTGAATGTATGTGTGCTTCATCCCACGGGCAATTTCGATTGGCCATCCATTTTGTCCAAAGAACTCCTAACCTCCGGAAGGAGTAAGAGTTCAGAGTCGTCCATTCATGCTAGCCTTTCATGGTAGCCAGAAAACGACCTAGGAATAGGCGTTTTCCTAGCACAATTCATTAACTTGCTTATATAAATAGATGCTTAAGTCTTACTTGGACATGAGTGAACTAAAGGATCTAATGCATGAAATCGAGAGATACATGAGAATGAGTTAATTTGATGCATGATAAGTTGATCTACTGCTGAAGAATCGCATGAAAAAGCCTATAGAGGATTCGTTAGTAGCCCTTGTTTCCACCCTTCACCCTTAAAACGCTGTTAGTACAATTGCTAGAAAATTGCTATCTGCGCAATTTTCTTAGTTTAAGTTTTTGCCTTAGCCATTTTTCTTATGTTTTCTGTCTTGCGATTTTATTGCTAGATAATTGCTTTCTCCGCAATTCTTTCCCTTCTACATTCAAGTTAACCTCTTTACTTGTCTTTGTTTATGCTTGCATATCTCGCACGTTCTTTATTAGTTAGGCACATTAATCCCAATTCTACCCCATTTAAACCATCCTTTTCAATTTAACATCTCACTTCGCTAGTAACTAAGAATAAATCTCTGTGGGAAAACGAATGAAAAAATACTTATTACTTGCTACAAGATCATGTATGCTTGCATGTTCTGAGTGCTCTCACATTGCATTTTAATTTACACATTGAGCACGCAACAGATTTCTTTTGGTTCCTCAATGATAGGTTCCAGCCTCACCCTTGTTGTGCTTGGTGGTGATTGATCACGGTTTGGCAGAGAATCCAGTGGAGCACTAGACTCTTCATTCTCTACTCGCTTTGGTGCTTCTCTGTTGTTGATCACCAACGGTCGTCCACTCCGAAGTTCAATGGCTTGAACTTGTTCTTTTCCATCCCTTCTTGGCACTTCAGTGTCTGCAGGCAATCTACCTTGGGGCCTACTTTTCAGTTCGTTGGCTAACTGCCCTATTTGGTTCTCTAAGCTCCTCAAGGTTGCTTGCTGACTTTGCAGGGTTGCATCATTTTTTGCAATGTACTCTTTAAGCAAAATCTCCACTGATGATCCTATGGGTTGGTTATATGGTTTTTGGTACATAGATTGGTTATTTTGTTGAGTGAAACCAGGTGTTCCACTCGGTCTTGGTTGATTTTATGCTTGGTTAGTATTTTGTTGTCCACCCCAAGAAAGATTTGGGTGGTTCCTCCAACCAGGATTATAGGTGTTAGAATAGGGGTTGTTCCTAGGCTGCTGTTGACTTCCAACATAGCAGACCGAGGCTGTATTCCCAGGGCAAAAATTATACAAGTGCCCTTCCCCACAGAATCCACAGATTAGTGTCTCACCTTGACTAGTTGATGCGCCCATTGAAACGGCTGTTGCGGTGTTGACACTTGGTTGGAGATTAGTTTGAGCCATTTGTTTGACTAGATTGGTCAGGGCATTGATTTGGCTACTCATTGCACTAAGTGCATCCTTGTCTTGAGCTCTTCTAGGCTCTACAGGATCGTCTGACCATCTACAATGGAAAGTCGAGATTTTCTCCAAAATCTCGTAGGCTTCATTGTAGCTCTTTGAAAGCATGGAACCACCAGCTGAAGAATTCAACATTTGCCTTGTGCTGGGGTTGCATCCTTTAAAGAACACTTCTATTTGGATACACCATGGAATGCCATGGTGTGGACATTTAAGTAATAGATCTTTGAATCTTGTCCAAGCTTCGTGTAATGATTCGTTTTCGGCTTGCTTGAACTTGATAATATCATCACGGAAGTTGGAATTTCTATCAGGTGGGAAGTATTTGACTAGGAATTTTTCAGCTAGATCTGTCCAATTGACAATCGATCCAGAGAGAAGGGAATTTAACCATGTTTTGGCCTTATCTCTTAATGAGTAGGGAAAGAGGTAAAGTCTTAAGGCTTCTTGGGAAACTCCAGGGATGATAAAAGTATCACTGACTCCTAGGAAATTTCTCATATGATTGTGGGGATCTTCGTTCTCCACTCCAAAGAATTGTCCCACGGTGGACAGCATTTGGAACATAACTGGTTTTAACTCAAATGAGAGAGCTGTAATCTCAGGGCGTATAATGCTTGGATTAAGCTCCTCAGGCATAGGAACTAAGTATGAAAGGATGGCACTATCCTTATCATTCGCGATTTCGATGGGGTTGCGAATGGTAGGTGCTTGGTTTGGGGCTGCTCTATCCATTTCGGTTTGTTGGGATTGCGGTAACTGTGCGGAGTCCGCAATGTTTGGAGTTACAAGTGGCTGTTTAAAGAGGCGTTTCTTAGCTTTGTTTCTGGCCCTTAGAAGTCTTTCAGGCTCAGGATTGAACTCTAGGTTGCTACTTGAATGCTCATTCATAAACTAGCCCGATGGTACCTGTAAAGGAAATGAAAGAAGATTAGCTCCAATAGATATTAAGTTTGTGTTTTTTCTAAAATAACACACTTCGTGTTTACTAAACAAAATCCCCGGCAGCGGCGCCAAAAACTTGTTGCGTGCTCAGTGTGTAAATAAAAATGCGATGCGAGAGCACTCAGAACATGCAAGCATACATGGTCTTGTAGCAAGTAATAAGTATTTTTTCATTCGATTTCCCACAGAGATTTATTCTTAGTTACTAACGAAGTGAGATGCTAAATTAGAAAGGGTGGCTTAAATGGGGTGAATTGAAGATTAATGTGCCTAACTAATGAAGAATAGACGAGATATGCAAGCATAAACGAAAGCAACTAGAGAGATGAACTTGAATGTAGAGGAAAAAGAATTGCGGAGAAAGCAATTTGCTAGCAATAAAATCGCAAAAGTGAAATACTGGAAAATGGCTAAGGCAAAAACAGAACTATAGAATTGCGCAGACAGCAATTATCTAGCAATTAAATTAGCAACGTTTTAAGGGTGAGATGGGGAAACAAGGTCAACTAACGACTCCTCTATAGGCTTTTTCATACGATTATTCAGCAGTAGCTCAACTTATCATGCATCAATTTAACTCATTCTCATGCATCTCTCGATTACATGCATTAGATCCTTTAGTTCACTCATATCCAAGTAAGACTTAAGCATCTATTTATATAAGCAAGTTAATGAATTGTGCTAGGAAAACGCCTATTCCTAGGTCGTTTTCTGGCTACCATGAAAGGCTAGCATGAATGGACGACTCTGAACTCTTACTCCTTCCGGAGGTTAGGAGTTCTTTAGACAAAATGGATGGCCAATCGAAATTGCCCGTGGGATGAAGTACACATACATTCAATGCATTCGAAGTTATCCTACATGCTGAATTCGCGTATTTCTACCTATAGATTCATCATTAGAAGACCCTTGTGTGATTAGTTACTCATGGATGATGTGGAAGTGGAAACACTAGATTGTTTAAGCATGATTAACAGTACTTAAATGAAAGAAAAGGAAAGACAGAAATTGATAAGAAACTTGCGAAGTTGTAAATGATTTCTCTATTAAATAAGATTCAAAGCTTAATGTGCAATGACTGTAAAACAGTAAAGACTAAGCAAATGGAGACGAATTGAAATAATGTCGCAAACAGAAGCAAATGACAGCAAACAGTAGCGAAAATGGAAGACAGAAAGCAGTAGAAAGCGATGTAAATGTGTGCGTGAACTCCTCGCCGCAAGCGCCTCGGATGAAGGGGAAGGTTAGCGTTTTTTGGGGATGAATCCAATCAGAATAGAAGAAGGATCTTCTCTTCTTCCTCTCGAATTATCGGTGCCAAAAGTTGATTCCTTCACTCCAACAAACGGGATAGAAAATGGAGAGAAACTGCGTTGAGATGGAGAGTTCTACGCTTCCAAGCTTGTTGTTCTCCTTCCCCCTTGACCTTCTTTTATAGCTCTTTGCAGGTACTCTTCAGTCAAGGAGAACCATCCATTCTGAACGACGACCCTCCACGTGGCAGCAGGGGAGAACTTGGGCGGCTGAAAGATCGCAACAAAATGACGGACGGTTGGGAAAAACTTAACATCCGCAGCTTAAACATTGTGGATTCCTCGTTGAGACCGCAATTCCCATTGCGGAGACAGCAATGTTTCAGCAATTCCCCTGCAATGCAAATTTCAACTCTTTAGCATCGTTTTTTATTCTTTTTTGTTCCTTTTACAAATAAGTCTTAATTTAGTTCCCTTCCTTGAATTCTCATATTTAAGCACGTATTAAACTAAATTCCAACAAAAATGCTTAAGAGATTACACAATTACATGGTAAATAAGTCCCTAGATTATGTACTTTTGGAGACGTAACAACCACGGACGTTTAAGTCCAAGTGGGAGTTTGTTGGGTTTAATGTCCTTAAACTCGTGGTTTGTAAACTATGTTTGTAAATATACTATTTAGAATAATCAGTTATTAGTTTTATTCGGTAAATGCGTTTACCAGAATAAAGTGAAACGTGTTTTGCATTAATCTATACCAATACACAAAACTCTTGACGTATGCCAGATACTGGAGCTTCATGTGTGACATGATTGTGGATCAAGCTCTAGCATTTATAGTCAAAAACGGTCTATAGTATATGGATTAGGCAGGGTACCTATTCCTGGTAACACTATTGAATGCGGCCTGCTCTGTGTTACACAGAATGATGTGATCTGAATCGTTTCACATCGAGATGTGCGGGCGGGGGCATTCTACGCGATGAGTTTGCGTAAGACTGAACCACGAAAAAGTCGCTCTCTCTTTATAACATCGTTTACTGAAGAGACCGACTATTTCACATTTGATGACCTAAGGTAACTCGTTCTTAATCCTGAGCTTGCTATGAACTCCTGCTTATTCGAGAGTATCCTTTGACTTGTATGGGTGAGAGTGGCGGAACGCCCGCTCAATAAGCCTACCAACTTGGGGATAAACTCGAATAGGTAGCTGGGGACATAGTGTGGCAAGATGAAATTCACTCCTACACTCTTTAGGGTTAGTAGATAGGTTGTTCCCTTAATAGCTGACATCTAGTCTTGAACAATCTGCGCACACTCTCTCCAAGCTTGAGAGAGGATCTGATCTGTCAGTTGGACCGCTGATCAATTGTTCATTAGAGGTGTCAGTGGAACTTAAGGAACGAAGATGTAACACAGGGGTTAAGCAGTTAATATGACCCAGCTGTGATTACGGACAACCTGTGAAGGGTCGACTTGCCCATGACGGTTATATCAAGAGGACATAATATATCTACAGTGAGGAGAGTGCAACTCTCGGACTATAGTGGAGTCTCCGGGAGTTAACGAATGTTAATCGTTTCGGGTTAAAAGAGTTTTGACCGAATGATTTCATATCGTTGGAGCTCATGATCTGTAGGTCCTTTAGGTTCTCCTGGCTAGCTCGGATAAATCGGTATAGCAGGGCTATAGGGTAGAACTCGGAAAAATCTGAATTCGGGTCTGTTGTTCGAGGTTTTGTATATTTAAATATGATTTAAATATATAACCGGAAGAAGTCGTATTTAAATATGATTTAAATATCGACCGGTGAAAAGCATGAATTTAGATTCATATATTGGAATAGTCGATTTTCGGAAACCGGGCTTAGTGGATAGTTTATTATAATATTAATATTTGATATTAATATTAATAATAAATATTATAATTATAATTGTTTTAATTATAATTAATAATTTATAATATTTATAATTATTTATAATTATTATTATTATTATTATTATTAAGAATCCACTATGGAGCCATGCATTGTGCATGGGCTCCATGTGGATTCCATTAACCATTTCCATTCTCCATCTTTGGAGAATTGGAACATTTCCAACGAATGAGCTTTTGACTTCTTTCTCAAGCAATTCTTCTCTCGTGTTTTTCTCTCAACCGAACATCCATCTTCAAGGGTTGAAGAAGAAGTTCTTGGTTGTTGCTTGAGATTGATGAAGTTTTGAAGCTTTGGACTTTTGAAGATTAGAGGTTTGTTCTTTGGAAGAACTCCAAGTAAGTGTAAAGTTGTTTATACTTATTCCTCTAATTTTGAATTTCAATTGTTGAAATTCATGAGTTTGTTGTTTGAGTTCTTCATGTTCTTGATGAATTGTTCATCAAGTTCTTGGTAAACTCATATCCAAACTCATCCAAGCTTCATCACCTTCTTCATCTCTCTCTTCAAACCCCATTAGCTCAAGGAGTCCCACTACTCCGCTATTAAGCCCGAGATTAGTTGGGACTACTCTAAGGGTGGTCCTCGTCGGTGCCCGTACTGAGTTCGTGACCGGAGGAGACGTAGAGTTCGAGGGGGCAGTAGAGGTGCTGAGGTAGACGAGAAGACGAACGTCAAAATAAGGTATTTTTGTCAATATATACCGGTGTATATATGATATATACCGGTACTTTTTCAATGAGTTCTCTTCGCTGGAAAATATACCGGTGGTATATATGGTATTTACCGGTGATATATACCGGTGGTATATATATTATTTACCGGTGATATATACCGGTGGTATATACCGGTCAGTGTTTCCTCGGTATAATATATATCGGTGTATATATGATATATACCGGTGATATATTTACCGGTGATTTATACCGGTGGTATATACCGGTCAACGTTTTCGGTTGAATTTTACCGGTCGGTTTACCGGTGGAGAGGGGTTTTACCTATGGACTCGAATTCAAGAAATTTTCTAAGTGTTAGAAATGTTTCTTCAATTCTTAGTTCATTCCTTATTGATTGCTTTAGGTCCTCAACCAGTTTTAGGCTTTTATTTTAAGTTTTTCTTCCGCTGCGCCTCTGGTCGAGGGTCGGGACCCTCGCAGTTGGTTGAGTGGGGGTTCCAGCATTATGAAGTTTACTCGACCGGTTTATCGGTCCAAGCTTACCGGTATCGTTTTTACCGGTGTAAGCTTCCTGATACCGGTTTACCGGAGTAAGCTTAGAGAAGCTTACCAAACCGGTTTACCGATGGTAACTTACCGGTCCGTTTTTACCGATATGAATTTATCGGTGCCGGTTTACCGGTATTTATTTATTCGTATGATTTTACCGGTCTTGATTTACCGGTGTACCATTTATTGGTGAAGCTTGTGAAGGTTACTGGTTTGGTTCACCGAGGTAAATCTACCGGTGTGTTATTTACCAGTCGAGGCTTACCGGTGTGTCTTTACCGGTGTAAACTTGTGAACTTTACCGGTGGCACACCGAGAGCTTTACCGTTCGTGCCTTACCGGTCAACCTTTACCGGCGATATTTACCAGTCGGGATGGCATTTACCTGTGGGACTCGGGTTTGAGAAAAAGTTAAGTGTTAGCTATTTTTCTTCTCTCCCAGTTTGTTACTTATTGATTGTTGAATATCCTCAGCCAGTTTAGGTTTCTTTTCGCTGCGCCTCTGGTTGTTTTAGGACCTCAGTTCCATCAGATATAATTTCTATCTTGTTAATTTAACATCATCAATTAGATTAGCATGTTAGTTGAGTCTGAACACTGAGAAAACTTAGGCAATATATGGATTTCATGAGGGGATACGAGACTAAGGGCCTAGGAATAGGACGTCTCGTGCACTTAGGAATAAGGCACACTGTAGGGTTAAAGAATCGTATGCTTGATTTATCTGAGTTCACATTAGCCCTAGGAATAAAGATTTGATGGTTCAGACTCCTAAAAGTATACCCACGGAGGTCAAATAAGAGGTGAATTCACAACCCTTAACAAGTATTGCAAAACAATGAGCATTGTGACGGCATCGAGTTAGCATTCACATCAGTGGCTGAAACTCGATCGAATCCTCCCATTTACTTTTATTATTTTCAAAAAAAAAATCGATTACTACTTAAACCTACCCATTTATGGGTTACTTGTCACATTTTGACCTTAATTCCCAGAGCAACACTTTTTTTATTAAACTGAATGGCTCCCCTGTCTCTTGGGATTCAATATCTTTGAGTGCTTCCAATTTTACTACTTGCTAACAACGTTCACTTGCGCTCGAACATTCATAATAAGAAGAACTAGTTTCATACACACACTTATTGTCCACTTGCTAGCCAGTAGTAAAGTCACTTTTCTCAAATATAAATCCTGCAAAAATTAGCCCTCCAAATTGGCTTGCTAAAGCCTAAAGCCAATTCTTAAACACAAGACTTAAGATTAATGCCAAACTTTGAGGCCAAAAGCTACTATGAAGATTTACCCATGACAAAAGTGCTTAGGAATCTTACCCAAACTGAAATCTACTCCAAAACTAGTTTCTCAGCCTCAACAAACTGTCCAACTCTAAGCACAAGAAAACATAAGACTTACAGGTCATAACACAACATCCAATAGAGAAACCAAGAAGGAATTGAAGCCTCTTTACCTACTGAAATTTCTAAAAATAGATCAACAACTCTTGCTTGACAACGTGCCAAATTTCTCAAAACTCACTATTTTAGCCCTGGAACATAGTGGGTATTGAATTAAGAGGATGATTAGAACATTTGTAACTAAAAAATTGAGTCGAATGGATTGCAAGTTAGAACCAATACTTAACAAAACAAGACAAGAGGTCGTTAGAGAAGGAGAAGACTTGCGTCGTCGCCCAGGATGCGTCGCTGTCGCTACTCATGTTGCATCGCCATCGTAGACACAACCGAATGGTTTCTGCTGCTTGAAACGTCATCGGAGACCTGCTCTACGTCATGTCGCTAGATTTGTCAAAAATAGGGAGTCGCGAGGAGAACGAAAAAGAAGAAGAAGATGTTGGAATTAATTAAATAATTAATTCATATGTGGGTAACAAATTCAATAGCAATTATATTTGGGCTATTTAATGGGCATTTGACTGATCTTGATTATTGGCCCAAGACTTCCATATAGTGGTGTGGCCTGCTGAGCAGAAACCAGCCCGTTGGTCCTAGGGGATTATGGGAAACCCTAGAATCAACATATATATAGTTTAGGTTATGGTCCCCAATAAGCTATGCGGCTTTAGCCTCTCCTATTCCCCATCTGATAGAGAGGATTGCCCATGATTGGTCTGAGTTGCATAGATGAGGAAGACCACAAACCACAGAGTGTTGAAGGCTATAGATTCATCACATCCAATGGTTCAGGTAATTCTAATCCCCTCTAATTTAGTTTTCTTCCATGCTTAGATCCTAAAATTTTGTCATGATTTGTTCTTGGATTAAATGTATTTATTCTTGAATAATCATATATTGGGTTTTTCCCAATAAATATTCCAACAAGTGGTATCAGAGCGGTTTTTGCATGGTAGATTACTAATTTTATCAAACATGTTGTCTTTCCTTTGATTCATAAGATTTCGATTCAATAGGATTTTAGAATTATTTTACAACATGTTGTGTGAATTACTCGAACGATTGAATAGTCAAATTTAATTCGGATGCTTTTGCATATTTGAGTTATATCATTAAGGATTATGAATGTTTTCATATGCATATTTTGGCTCAATGATAAAAAATGTTTTCATAATCAATCTCTGACTATATGATGGTTGTCAGGAAGAAAGATCATTAGAGAAAGAATTAAAGAATGAAAAAAAAAAAAAAAAAAATAGTGTTCGCAGCAACACTGTTGTTGCGGAAAATGGCTTAAAGAGGTGCTAGGACACCGTAGCATGAGATTTCCAGTGGGTCTTGGCCCACTGCAAATATACAGATAACATAATGAATTTTATGTTATGTTAATATATATGATTTTAAAGATAATACTATTGTTTGTATTTTCCTTTTATAACAATAGTACTTGTTTATAAAATTATATATATGCCTTATGTTATAAATTTGAATTTGGGCATGAAAAAGTGTGGGGAATTATTTAATTTTTCATTTTTGGTGTGCTTGATAAGGTATCAAGAATTAGCACAATTAGTACAATTTATTTTGAATGTTTCGAACCACAGACCTCTTGGTCATTAATACATACATGTGCCAGTTGAGCTATGCTCGCTTTGGCTATTATATTTTATTATTGGATTCTAAATGTGATGCCCAATGCATATGTTAGGTTGTCAGGTGGGTTGAAATCCCAATAAAGTTTTTTTTTTTTTTTGGGCATTCTAATTTTTATTTTTGAGGACTTTTCCCTTTATAAATTATGCACGTAAAGATATTACTTTAATTTTGAAAATAATTTTGGTAATTTTATTTTCATGAACATAAAATTAATAGTAATTAAAATAAATGTGTTTTGCATAATAATCTAATTTTCTATGTTAGTGTTGATTTGATGGATCATGCTGCCAAAGTAGCCTCTGATTTCTGATATTGACATCTTCATAGTTAATTAGATGTTTGTGGACCTGTTGTTTATGCGTTCTATTGTCGGCCCAAAGGAAGACGTCAGTTTTGCCAAATAGCAGGTACATTTATGGTTAGCTGGTGATAAAACATGAATAATATAAAGTTATGCCATGTGAGTGATTGTCGGCCCAAAGAAAGACTTTCACTTGACCGGATTAGGTATCAGTGTTTCCTCACCACATTGAGAGTATTGTTTGCAAGTTGACAGTCGACCCAAAGGAAAGTTGTCAATGTTGTGTTTGGTATCTTGTTTTCCTCATAAAGTTTAATTTGAAGGTATTTTTATAAATACTAAGTTATTTGTGGGCATGTTTTAGTTGTTTTTTCAAAATTTTAAATACTATTGTCTTGTTTGATTTTGAGAATATTTTTGTTCACGTTGTAATGAATAAAGAAACACTTTCATTTTTTTTTTTTTTACTTAGCAACATCCCATTCAGATTAATTGGGATTTATATTAAAAAAAAAAAAATGGAATAATCTTAATTTCATAAGCTTTATGATGATGAAATTTATTATTCAAGGGAATCATGTTTGATAAGGAAATAATTAGGAAATTCCTTTAAAAAGATAAAGATTGTTCTGAAATGAACATAAAGTAAGAGACATTTAAACTTTTGGTTAAATGTGTCTTAATGAAGAACAATGGAACATAAAAGAGTACACTATGATGCTTGTAAGGGTAGATGAACCCTTAATGAGTGAATCTTCGATGGTATGTTGAAGAAAATTGTTTTAAATATGAAAGAACAAAATGTACTCAATTAACTATTTCCTTAAGGGAGAAATTAAAGTCGGACACAAAGCTGCATTTTGAACATATTAGTCCAAATCACTAAAAATTAGGATTCAGATTTCTCCTATTTTTTTTGTTAGAAAATTTGGACATGTAGGAAAATATGTTCTTAGTACTTCTTTTCATAATGTATAAAGAAAATTTGACTTCTCACTTAGGATTTAAACAAAGTTAGTTTAGTTTGCATGTCAGACTTCCATGTGTTGAATAGACTCTAGTATTTCTATTCATTGATGATTTGTTCTTTTGATTTAACAAATTTTCGAGTCTGTATTAAATAGGATTAAGGGGAAAATAATGAAATAGTCAATAATTAAGTGCATTGAGAGGTTTACTCTCTTTGAACAATCTTTCATAGTCTATTTTATATGGCTTCTTAAAATGCTTAACAATATTGTTTAATATTTTCATAAATATATTCTCAGTGAAGTCACTTATGTTTGATGTCAGAGAGGTCTTTAGTTCTGGATATCTTGAAAGTCATATGATTAGTTTCTAGTGATGAAACCCTATGAATTTGGTAGAGAATGTCTAATGTCTTTTGTTAAACTTCTTTAAGAATTTATAGAGCCATTAAGTAAGACGTTTTTTAAGGCAAACCTAAGTAAAGTGTGTTGCTTATAGAATGATTCAAAGCTCATTAAGATGGGGTTAGAAGTATGACAAATTATTTCTCTTTGCATTTAACTTCTTT
This sequence comes from Herpetospermum pedunculosum, assembly GCA_028017165.1. NCBI lineage: Eukaryota > Viridiplantae > Streptophyta > Magnoliopsida > Cucurbitales > Cucurbitaceae > Herpetospermum > Herpetospermum pedunculosum. The sequence goes on from CM051528.1 coordinate 21,363,339, forward strand.
GGGATAAAACTTAAGATTGCAGCATAAAGTTAAAGTGGTGTATCACATAAAACAACAACTAAATCTCTTGCAATTAAAGGTTAGGCAAATGCTTAACATTATGTTTGCATTTAGAGATGTCCAACTAATGATTGGTCCTAAAGGTCAATAAGAAAAATTTGGACTTAAAGATTATTTGTTGTTACTCTAGGTACACTAGTCATTTTCATGATTTCTAAAATTAAGTCTCACCTAGGTTCATTTGCTAGATATCTTTACTTTCTCAGGGATGTTGAGTTTGAGGGGAAGATAAAATGAGGAATGTTATCCTTATGAAAAGAGAATTTGAGTTATTTTCTATATGTGAAAACATTAGTTAAGATTCTCCTCATTTAAGTAAGACAAACTCAACATTATTAAAAGTGTTATTAAAGTAATCACAAGAGATGGGAGAAATCCAAGTATAAAGATTTAAGTTTGACTTAAACGTAAAAGTAAGATGATTTCATTATCTTCCCCTAAAGTCAAACAAAGATTTAACTCTTAAAATAGAGAATTAATGTCACAAAGAATTAGGTGAAACAACAATGACAATATTTGACATCTTGTCATATTGCCTTTAAGAGGTAATGTGTGTTGAAAGATATAAGGTTTGTCTAGTTATTATGTTTCAATTATTATGGGTGACATTAATTATTTAGAGACTTGTGATAACACTTCAAAACTATTTTTAAAAGTTATGTCAAATAGATATAAAGATTGATAGCCTATATAGTTTAGAAACTCTTGATCTAGTAACACAAGATTTCAAAGGTTTTTCATTCCATTTGTGATCTTAATAAGGTTTTTGTTTGTAACTTCATAAGCTTCATTCATTAATTATCACATTTAAGGTCTAAGGTATACAAAAGTGATAATTATGAATTACAGACTTAGTAGGAGTAAAATTATTTTCTTAGGGTAATATGACTATGACGTGATAAATACTAAGCTATAGGATGAAAGCTTGTATGAATATCTCTTTTTATATTGTGAAATGGTATTGTGAGATCAATCTCAAGTAAGATTGAGATTTCACAAAAGAGGTTATGTCAGAAAGTCTCCCAAGTTTTCTAGCATAAAGTTGTATGCACTAAGAAATATTCAAATCATTAAAGACGACAAATTTAGTCTCAATAAAGGTCCCTTGAATAAAGAAATGAAGAATTTCATGCTTGAAGTTTAGACGCTTCCGCTTCCGTATTCATATCAATAACAAAAGGCAATATTTTTATAACTCTTAATTGGATCTAAAGAGTTTTAAGGTAATTAACAAAATGATACATGCTCACTCGTCAAAATCAAATAAAGTAGAGATCATGAGGTAATTTGATTTTGATAATAGTAAGAGTTGCCAACAGGATCCATCTTCCCGGTTATGTTCACTAAATGAGTAAAAGATACTACTGTAAATAAAAGTGACAAATAGTCATTTGTAGTAGTTTCTTTTATCATTGAGGTTTGTGGTCATAACACTTTGTGTGGCAAGAAACTCATAAATTTTAATTCTTGTCACTAAGTTGTCTTGACAAGAATTTGTAATTCTTTTCAATTTATAGCAACAAAAGCTTTATGAGAATCATAAGCTTTAGTTGATAAAGAAAATTCAGAGTTTTTATTGTGTCTAAAGGAATACAACTTCATCATTACAGATACGTTCATTAAGAAATTTCACACACAAAAGTTTTGGGAGCATAAGGCTCATATATGTGTGAAAATTATGGTACGTCAGTTGAGTGGGAGTTTGTGCTTTCGTAAAGTAGACACAAAATTTTGTTTCTGCAGAATAAAGAAGATGAATTATTTTTGTTACTCTGAATCACTTTCTTTCTAACAGTAGTTTAACATAAGGCTAGAAAGAGTTAAGTTTGATCTCTCTAAAGAATAAAGTTGACCAGTTGAAAATAGACATGTTTAGATCACATTACATGTAATTTTCATGTTGCTCTTCCACACTTGATCCATGTCATTGAGTATATTTGGTGTGGTGATCATTGAAGGCTGAGTTGCAACCATACATGTGACAAAAGTCGCTTTGGTTCCTCATTGGTATACAAAATGGACCGGATTGTGATTAAAGGGAAGTTATTTTTAAAATAGCATTAAGTTGTGCACTAAAGAATAAATTAATAATTGCTAATAAGGAAATTGTTGCCCAAGTGGGAGATTGTTGGAATTAACACTACAACAAAATAGACCTAAGATGACAGTTGGTAAAATATCTCAAACATACGAGGGCGGTTTTTAAAAATCCGCGCTCATTTTCATTTTTTTTTTTTTTTCGGAAATAAAACATATAAGGGCGGTTAAAAACCGCCATTATAGGTGATCTTTTAATGGCGGTTTTCCCCCGTCATCTATTCCCTACCGAGGATTCCAAAACGACGTCGTTTCATTAATCCATCAAAACGACGTCGTGTTCATTTGAACCGCCATCGTAAGTCTGAAACAAAACGACGTCGTTTTGCTTCAAACCGCCATCTTAAGTCGGAATCAAAACGACGTCGTTTCGTTTTATCACTAAAAGTCAAATCTGGGATTTTAAAACGACGTCGTTTTGGTGTGGAACCGCCATCTTAAGTTTGGATAAAAACGACGTCGTTTTGATGTAAACCGCCATCTTAAGTTTAAATCAAAACGACGTCGTTTTGAACTAAACCTAAAGACCAAACGGGACTTCAAAACGACGTCGTTTTGATTCCAACCGCCATCTTAAGTCTGAATCAAAACGACGTCGTTTTGATTCAGCCCTAAAACCCACCTGAAGCCCCGATGTTTCATCATTTTGTCTTTGCTTTGCTCAGCAGCCTTGCAAGCTTGACGACGACGGCGGCCGGTGGTTCTCCTTGACGACGACGACGGTTCTCCTTGACGACGGCGGCCGGTGGTTCTCCTTGACGACGACGGCGGACGGTGGTTCTCCTTGACGACGACGGCGGACGATGGTTCTCCTTGACGACGACGGCGGTTGTTGACGGTGCTGACGGCGTTGACGGAGGTTCTTGACAGAGCTGACGGCGGTTGTCGTTTGTGGTCCCTGCACAAACGACAAAAATTGTTTGGTGGTCCCGGCTTAAACGAACAAAAAAAATTTGGTGGTCCCGGCGCAAAACGACAAGGTTAGTATTTTGGTTGGATTTTTAATGAATAAGCATTTTGTTTGAGACAAAGTTAGTATTTTGGTTGGATTTTTTTTTAATAAGCATTTTGGTTGAGATTGATGAAGATAATTTAGTTGAAATTATTTTTTTTGTTCATTTAATCTCAATTTAGTTGTATAATTTAATAATATAAATGAAAATTTATATATAAACTAAATTTGTTGTTACAAATTGTTTTTAGAAAACTTGAGTACAAAATAAAAATAAAATTACAACATAAACAAATACTCATATTTGGAACTTTAATAAAATGAAATCGAATGTATACGGACCAAAATGGTATTTTATAGTTACATCATATAAACTAGTAAATCTTTGTAATTTGGTTCTCATGCCTCATATAATTAACATAATTATCTTAGAAAGTAGCTTTAGAGAATAACATCCATCTAAACACTTAAGAAATATAAAGTCAATAATTCATTAAATTAAAGACTAATCAACTTATCCAAACTTATAAACATAATCACTAAAGTAAACTATCTTTTCAAAACTAAACTAATAGATTGACGGAAAAACATGAACTTAGAAATTAAAATTAACTCCAACTTTTCAAACTAATGAATTTTGAACATCAAAACTTAATTTAGAGAGAAATTATAAACATAATAACTAAACTAACTATTCAAAATTAATGAACTAATTAACAAGTTGAGAGGTCGGTGTGAGTCAAACAAACAAGATTATAAACTTATAAACCAAATTATGGTGTCAACTTGAGCTCCACTTAAAAGCATTTGCCCTTGAATAATTGTTCAACTAAAAAAAAAATGGTTAATATTATGTTCATATTAGTGATATTTTGTTCATGCTTTTTTATTGAAGAAAGAATGGAAGTAGTAGATTGACTAAATAATATACTAAGTATTTTTTTTTTTTTTTTTTTTTTGTAGATAATATCTTGTTATAAATTTTTCCATATGGATAAGTCATGGATGGACAATGATAGGTTGTCAAATGAGTACAACTTAGGTGTTGAAAACTTCATTCAAAATGGATTACGTCATTTCAAAGGGTCAAATTTCATGTGGTGTCCATGCTTAAAGTGTGCAAACGCACTTAAACAAGATGCTAACACAGTTAGAGACCATTTGTTTGTCCATGGCATTGATAAGAGTTATAAGACATGGTTTTTGCATGGTGAAGAAGTACCTATTAAGGATGAAGACGAAAGTGTTCATAATTTTGGTAAAGGAGCTTGTGATGAAAATGATGAAAATGATATAAGAAACACAACTGACTTGTTTGAAGCTGCACAAGACTATTTTACAACTGAAGGTACAAAATTTGACAAATTATTGGGTGATGCACAAAAGCCATTGTACTTGGGTTGTAAATGTTTTACTAAGATTTCTGCATTATTGAAATTATATAACTTGAAAGCCAAATACGGATGGAGTGATAAAAGTTTCACAGAGTTATTAACATTAGTACATGACCTACTACCAAATCCGAATGAGATTCCAACTTCTTTATATGAAGCAAAAAAGACACTGTGTACTCTCGGAATGGATTATAAGAAGATTCATGCATGTGTCAATGATTGTGTTTTGTTTAGGAAGGAACTTTCAGATGCAAATTCATGCCCAATTTGTAACACATCTAGATGGAAGCTTCGTAAGAATTCAGATGAAGTTAAGAAAGGTGTTCCAGCAAAGGTTATGTGGTACTTTTCCCCAATCCCTCGATTCCAACGAATGTTTCGAAGTGCAGAGACATCAAAGTTGTTAACTTGGCATGTTGGAGGAAGGAAAAATGATGGGTTTTTGCGACATCCTGCAGACACGCCATCTTGGAAATTAATAGACAACCTGTGGCCAAATTTTGGTTCTGAGTCAAGAAATCTTCGTTTAGCTATCTCAACTGATGGAATTAACCCTCATGGCAACCTGAGTAGTAGATATAGTTGTTGGCCAGTTATAATAGTTATTTATAACCTTCCACCCTGGTTGTGCATGAAACGGAAGTTTATGATGCTGACTACATTAATATCTGGTCCGAAACAACCTGGAAATGACATTGATGTATACTTGGGTCCATTAATTGATGACTTGAAGAAACTGTGGATTGATGGGGTTGCTTGTTTTGATGCATTTCGAGATCAAACATTCATCTTGAAAGCTGTGTTATTGTGGACCATAAACGACTTTCCAGCATATGGAAATCTATGTGGTTGTACTGTAAAAGGTTATCGTGCATGTCCAATTTGTGGGGAGCAGACGTCCTGCATTCGATTGGTAAACGGAAAAAAAAATGGCATACCTTGGACATCGACGATATTTACCTCGTTATCATCCTTACCGAAGGGAGAAAAAGACTTTTAATGGACATCAAGAGTTTGAGTTAGCACCAAATCCATTGTCTGGAGATGAAATTTATGCTACAATCAGTAACATTCACACTATATTGGGTAAACAGACTGGAAAACAAAATTCAGATGAACTTTCAAGTAGTTACTGAAAGAAAAAGTCTATTTTTTTTAGTTAGACTATTGGAAGAAGTTGCATGTAAGACATTGTCTGGATGTAATGCACATTGAAAAAAACGTGTGCACAAATATCATTGGTACCTTACTTGATATTCCTGGAAAAACAAGAGATGGAGTAGAGACCCGAGAGGATTTGGTTGATTTAGATATTAGGTTAGAATTGGCCCCGGTAAAAAAAGGAAACCGAACTTTCATACCTCCAGCATGTTATACACTGTCACGAAAGGAAAAAATAAGTCTATGTAAAACACTTGGAGAAATTAAGGTGCCTGATGGATATTCATCCAATATAAGAAGTCTTGTGTCACTCAAAGACCTAAAGCTTTATGGTCTTAAATCTCATGACAATCATGTTCTCATGCAACAGTTGCTACCAGTGGCAATTCGTGGAATTCTACCAAAGCATGTGAGGTATGTCATTATTAGGTTTTGTTTTTTTTTCAATTCACTATGTAAAAAAGTGGTGGATTCGGCGAAGCTTGATGAGTTGCAAAAGGAAATAGTCGTCACTCTATGTTTGTTGGAAAAATATTTTCCACCATCATTCTTCACCATTATGGTGCACCTTACCGTGCATCTAGTGAGAGAAGTAGAATTGTGTGGGCCGGTTTATTTAAGATGGATGTATCCTTTTGAGAGGTACATGAAAGTATTAAAAGGGTATGTTCGGAACAAAAATAGACCAGAAGGTTGTATTGGTGAATGTTACATTGTTGAAGAAGCTGTGGAATTTTGTTCTGAATTTCTCTCTGGCATGGATCCGATTGGGTTGGGATCAAGTTTAAAAGAAGAAAAGTTAGGTACTACTAGACCAATATCAACGGCTTCTTGTATCAGACCAGCTAAACAACAATTAGATCAAGCTCACCTTTATGTTCTTGAAAACACTGACGACGTGCTTCCATTCATAGAGTACGTATATACCCTACTTTTACAACTTTAGAGTTTTACATATGTAGTAGATTAACATGTGTGAACAATCATTTGCAACAGGCAACACAAGAAATATTTGAAAGTAGTCAATCCGAAACAATCAAAAAATCCAAAGTGGTTGCAGGATGAGCACAATCGTACCTTCATAAGTTGGTTATGGGAAAGGGTAACATTTCTTAATTAAAATATTTTGCAAAGTTTCTATTAAGATGATTTTCTAATTGTAGGATAAAATACAGGTTAAGCTTGCACTTGAGATCCCGAACAACCATATATCATCCACTTTGAGGTGGTTAGCTAATCGCCCTCGACCGAATGTATCGACATATGCTGGATATATGGTGAATGGTTGTCGATATCACACAAAAGAACGTGATCGTGTAAGAAGTGTCCAAAACAGTGGTGTTAGCATCGTTGCAAACACTATGCAAGTTTCTAGTGCTAAAGACAAAAAACCAATTGTCACAGACATGATTTTCTATGGAGTAATTCAGGAGATATGGGAACTTTTTTTTTTTTTTTTAGCAAAGAGATATGGGAACTAGACTATTATAGTTTCACGTTTGTTTTATTCAAATGTGATTGGGTGGACAACAAGGGTGTTAAGATAGATGATCTTGGATTTACAACAGTGGATCTTAATCGATTGGGACATAAATCTGATCCATTCATTTTAGCAAATCAAGCAACTCAAGTGTTTTATGTAAATGACCCTATGAATCCTAGTTTGCATGTGGTTCTTTCCCCACCGGAACGAGACCACGAAGATGAGTCTAATGATGATGAATTGGGAGACACAGATCTTGATTGTTATGGGTTATTGAAATCCATGCCTAATATTGTTAAACTCAATGATATGAATGAAGACTCGTCTGTTTATACTAGAACCGATTGTGATGGTACATGGATTGACAACAAGTAACTCATTTTCAATGCATGTATGTGGTCAAAACTATATAAGGTTTTATTTTTGTTTTTAATTTTTAATTATTCAGTTCATTTTCATACTACTAAACTCATTTCTTTTTTCTTATGTGCAGTTGTTTTCATCATGGATGCACCTAGTAGTAGTAGTAGTGGTGAAGATGAAGCATGTGAGAGACATATGAGAGTTAGGGGTATCACTACCATGAGCGACTTAGCGCGAATTAGGGATGTGGGGGATAAAGTGATTATTAGATATAATGATGAAGGGCATCCAGTTGGAGAGAATGCAATTAAATTGCAGAGTTATATTGGGGTTTGTGTGAGGACCCAAATCCCCATTACATACGACCACTGGAACCACGTGCCGCGTGACTTAAAGGAAAGAATTTTTGAATGTATTCAGGTATGTTTTTTATTACATCGTTTATAATGTATATTATATCGTTTTGATTTTTTGGTTTAATTCGTATATGGTTGTAGATGTCATTTGAGGTGGACCCTCGTTCGCAATACAATATCATTCAATCTGCTGGGAAAAAGTATAGATCATTTAAAAGCACGTTGACCCAGAAGTATGTCATCCCCTTCAAAGATCAACCATCTTGTCTGGCCCATCCTCCAGAAAAATATAGTTTCATCGAACAAGCTGATTGGGATGCATTTGTTCGAGCGAGATTATCTAAAGAATTTCAGGTAATTTATATAATTTTACATAACCTATAAGGAAAATGTATTTGTATATAGTGTAACTTTTGTAATATACATTTTTTGGATTCTTTCTAGAAACATAGTGATGAACAGAAAGATCGAAGAGCTAGTCTTAAATACAATCATCACATTTCGCGTAAGGGGTATGCGAATTTGGCCGAGGAGTTGGTAAGTCTTAATGTCGTTAGTGTTCAAGCAATCTAGTACTTAGATGATGTACTTAATATCTTTTTAAATTTGGGTTCAGAAACATGCTGGGAAATCGACACATCGGTCGAGTCTATGGAAAAGTGCAAGATTGAATAAGAAAACAAATGATTACGATGATGATGACACACGTAAAGTGGCATACAAAATTGTAAGTTTAATTTTCAATGCTAGTGTATGTTATGTAATTATGTATATTCAATAAAATTTTATCACTTTGGGATAGGATGAGTTGGAGGAAGAATGTGGAGGAGAAGACATTCTATCACAAGCATTGGGTACACCCGAACATTCTGGACGGGTAAGAGGAGTTGGAGGTTTCGTGACGCCTTCTACATATTTTAACATTGTAAGGCCCAAGTCGAAGGAAGAAAATAAATCAGCTGACGTGGTTTATCCTTCAAAGACCCCAAAAACTAAATCTACCCAAGACGTGGTTGAAAGAAAATCAAAGAATAAAGGTGTTGATTTAGGTAAAAATCTTGACGTTGAGACTGAGCAACATTTAAAGGTAAGCATATGATTCATATAATATTATTATGCATTAGTATATTATATTTTTTTAAGTAATTGATGATTTTATTTCATTTGTTTGAAGAGTACACCATGCAACTTAGCAATAGGCTCAATTTCGAACATTGTTGCCGTTGGCACAATGTTTGAAGGGATGGAGAATGAGAGAGTTCATGACATACTTCTAGGAAAACAAAATGTGAAGGTCCTTGTGGAGATGATTTATGGACAAGAAGACATTCGTATTCCTATTCCGGTGAAGGGGAAGATGGAGACTCTTTTCGTTTGTCAGGATAACATAGTTGCTTGGCCTCGTAGCCTTGTTATTCCCATAGTCGAGAAGGTATGTTACTCGAGTAAAGTATTTAAATGTGAATGTTCTCATTGGCCTCGTAGTCTTTTGAATCCCACATTTATCGCATTTAACTTATATATTGTATTTTTTATAGGATCTTAAACCGATGACACGAATCACACATAGTTTTCCTAGTGAAGCGTTTGTTCCTCCATGCATCAAGATGTTGTATCGGTACGCTGAAACACTCGATAAGGATGAGTCCTTGCGGGTTCCTTTAAGTGAAGATGTCTTTGGAAAAGGGTTAACTCTCTACGTTATGCCAGAAGATGTCATGCAATTCTGTGCAATGGTAGAGATATCGAATACGTGCATTCTAGTATATATTGCGTAAGTACATATTCTTTAATCATAGTATAATTAGTTACAACTATTACGTTATCTATAGTCTCATGCATATATCTGTGAAAAAATGTGAGACAGGTTTCTTTGGAAATCATTAGAGAATAAAGGAATACTAGATATGATAACTGTAGTTGACTCAAATGAAATTGCACCCTTTTATGGGACAGTGGAGAGTCGAACCAAAAAGTTGGCATCTATTTTTTCACAACAACAACCTGGACAAAAAGTACTGATTCCATATAATCCTGGGTAAGAGTCTACAACTACCTGTATTTTAGTATTTAATATGTTCATTACATTTATGCTTCTCATTATTGGTTTCTGAGTATTATGATAGTTCTGTGGATTTTAGGAATTTATTGTTGGATATGTGCAATAAGACATATTTTGTAGTATGATTTGAGAAACGATATGTTGGGAGTGTATGTATTCTTTTTTTCAGGAATGTGTTAGTCAATTTTCAAACGAAACTCTGCTCAAATTTTTATGAATTTATGGTTTCAATTGCCAGTTACTATATTAAAAATGTGTAGTTATGCTTCTCATTATTGGTTTATGAGTATTATGGTAGTTCTGTGGATTTTAGAAATTTATTGTTGGTTTATGTGCAATAAGACATATTTTGTAGTATGATTTGAGAAACGATATGTTGGGAGTGTATACATTCTTCTTTTCAGGAATGTGTTGGTCAATTTTCAAACGAAACTCTGCTCAAATTTTTATGAATCTATGGTTTCAATTGCCAGTTACTATATTAAAAATGTGTAGTTTTTTATAATGATAATTACATGGTTGGTTTTGATAGTAATCATTGGATATTGTGCGTTGTGGAAGTATATGAGAATACAGCTTATATTTTCGACTCCCTCCATCCTACCATGTTAGAGGACTTGAAACGTATCGTAAATATGTAAGTTTGTTTAATATTAATTGAAGTTGATTTAGTGTATGGTTATTAAGTTTGTTCGAAATTATGCATTTATTAATTTACATGTTTTTCAACTTTATTTAGGGCAATGCGAGTTTGTATGGCTCAAAGTACCGCCGTTCAAATACCACGAAAGAATACTACTAATTGGATGAGCATGAAGGTAAAATAAATGAATTATAATCAATTGTTATTATATGTTTGACCAATTTCAAATATTCTTATTTATTTCTATATTTTGTATAGTGTCCTCGCCAAGAAGGTAGCGTCGAATGTGGGTACTATGTGCTCAAGTTTATTAGAGAAATTTTATATAATTTACGGACTCCTTTGAACTCTCTTGTAAGTAATGCATCTTTACTATTATATTTTAAAATATACATTGTATTTTCTTCATTATCATAATATTTATCTTTTGTTTTCGTGTAGTTTGATAGTAAGAAGTCATTTACACGAGAAGAACTCGACGTAGTACGGACGGAATGGGCAAATTATATTGCAAGCATCGCATTTGGGTAAACTAGTGTAATGTAGTGAACTTTGTAGTTTTTGTGCAAATTTTGGATGTAAATATGAATTATGGGAACACACATGTTTGTACTTAGAACCAATATCTTTTGTAGTTTATTTGGATGTAAATGTTAAATATTTTGTTGTTTTGAATGAAATGACAAGAATTTAGTTTAATTTCACATCCAACATTGTATTCATTCAATTAGAAGAATTTCAGTTATAAAACGTTCACTGAAACAAAACAGGATTAAAACAAAACAACAATAATCCGTATTAGGTAATGCTCAATAATCTGTATCTGAAACGAAACATGACGTTTTAAGCCCGTCATTAAAACTATTTACAATGACGGTTTTCCACCGTCATTAAAAATACCTTTAATGGCGGTTGGTAACCGCCATGTTAGGGTTAAGATGGCGGTTTTAAACTGCCATCGTAGGGATAAGATGGCGGTTTTAAACCGCCATGTTAGGGTTAAGATGGCGGTTACCAACCGCCATCTTAGGGTTAAGATGGCGGTTTTACAATCCAAAACCGCCATTGTAAGGTTTAGATGGCGGTTTTAAACCGCCATCTTATCCCTACGATGGCGGTTTCAAAACCGCCATCTTAGGCTTACGATGGCGGTCACCTTTAATGGCGGTTGTGAACCGCCCTTAAAAGGTAACCGCCCTTATACCCCTAAGATGGCACCACCTTAGAGGGCGGTCGTTAAACCGCCCTCATATACCTAAGATGGCAGTTGAGAACTGCCATCGTAGGTCTAATTTGTTGTAGTGTAATTAAATAATTAATTCATATGTGGGTAACAAATTGAATAGAAATTATATTTGGGCTATTTAATGGGCATTTGAGTGATCTTGATTATGGGCCCAAGACTTCCATATAGTGGTGTGGTCTGCTGAGCAGAAACCAGCCCGTTGGTCCTTGGAAATTATGGGAAACCCTAGAATCAACATATATATAGTTTAGGTTATGGTCCCTAATAAGTTATGCGGCTTTAGCCTCTCCTATTCCCCATCTGATAGAGAGGATTGCCCATGATTGGTCTGAGTTGCATAGATGAGGAAGACCACAAACCACAGAGTGTTGAAGGCTATAGATTCATCACATCCAATGGTTTCAGGTAATTCTAATCCCCTCTAATTTAGTTTTCTTCCATGCTTAAATCCTAAAATCCTGTCATGATTTGTTCTTGGATTAAATGTATTTATTCTTGAATAATCATATATTGGGTTTTTTCCAATAAATATTTCAACAGAAGAATTATGGCCCGACTGGCTTTCACGAGGAGATAGAGGTAGAGAAAAATTAGTGCATCCACGAAGAAGAAGCGATGCTGAGGGGTCTTCATGTAATTTCAAAGAATAGAAGGGAAATAGTTGTTAGGTTAACGAATGACCTTTTATTTTCTTCTTTTCTCGTTTTTTAACAACAATCAATTAAAGTAATATATATATATATATAAACACTCCAAAAGTGGAAATTGACGTTACTTTAAGAAAATGGGGTGTTACAAAGTTCTTTCAACCTTGTGATGAATTTGACCTAATTGCAAATATGTTATATCAATATATTACTAATATACTTTTATTAGGTATATTATTGATATAGTTGATAAATTACTGATGTAATCGATATACCTAAAATGAAATATATCACTATTATAACTGATACATATTATATGAAGTATATGAAAGAAAAAATAGTTTTACATTTTTTTGTTTTTCATTAACATAGTTGGTTGCCTATAAATCGACCTCCTCCTCAAATACTAATGTTAGCATCGTGAAGGAGTCCAAGACTCGTTGTTGGAGAGTTGATCTTTTGAGGATATTTTTGCAATTGTTTCTCTATTTTCTAGTTTTGATGTAAGTTTGCAATAATAATGAAGTCAACATACCCAAAACTTCCTTACTTCCATATTCTCTTTCTCTTTGGTTTTTTTTATCTCTTCTTCTATCATTCGTTGTTTAATTTGTCTTTCATTTCCTCTATTAATTTTTTTTAATATAAAAATTAAAAGTAGCAGCTCGCAGACCATATCATTGACAGTGGACACGAAAGGGACGATTAAAAACTACACGTAAATAAAAGTAAGCTGATTTAGTAAATCCTAGCTACCTTATGCATAATATATGTATGATATACTTCTTATTATATATCAATGAAATAATATACTATGTCATTCATATATCTAATATGAAATACATCAATGTACTTGAGAGTGATATACTTCATTTTAGGCATGTACCTAATATGAAATATATTAATAATATAACAAAATTGCACATTTTAAGAGTATAATCCATTTTTTCATGTTTTCTTTTGGATTAGAGTAACACTTTGTTGCTTCTCGACTAAGCTGGACACACACGTGGCTCAACCACAAATTGCCACGTGTCAAACCTTTTTTTTAAAGGAATTTTTTCTTCTCTTTTCTTTTCTATTTTTTTTTTATATTTCTTTCCTATTTTCTTTCTTTTTTATTTTCGAGAATTTGTTTTCCCCTTACATTTAGGGTTTAATATTTTTAGTTTAGGGTTTGAAATTTTAGTATTTAAGAATTAGAATTTAGAGTTTGGAGTTTAGGATTTTACTTAAATGTTAATAAACTCTAAATACTAAATATTAAATTATAAATCCTAAATTTAACGGGAAAAATATATTTTCGAAAAAAAAGTAGAAAAAAATTGACATGTGACTACCTGTGGTTGAGCCACGTGACTGTAAAATTGGATTGTAGTTGAGCAGCGGCTAAGTATTATTCTTTTGGTTGGACTTTTTTTTTTCTTTTTAATGTATTTGCAAATAGAAAAAGTTGTTGCTAAATTTGTAATTAACTATTATTTTATTTTTTTTGCTATATTTAAAAGCGGTAAAAAAAATCCGGAAAGATTAGATGTTAAATGCAAATTAACACCAAAATGAGATGTAAAGTTGGTATAAATTAGAGATGAAGAAAGGTAAGAGAATGTGGAGAGATGATGTGGGCAATTTGGAGAGTGAGAAAGAGAGCAAATGATTAAGAAGGAAGAATTTTGTATTTAGAGGCAGAAAAATAAAAATAAATATATATATATAAATAAATAAATATGGAACAAAGTCATTTTCCAGGCTCTGACTCTTATGGTGGGTATGAGAAAGAAACAGAGGTGAGAGACGAGACTGGGCCCCACGTGTCGTCGCACGCGTGCACGCCGTGTGGACCCAATTCGTTGACCTTTTTTTATTTCTTTTTTTTCTCTTCATCTTTTTGAAAAAAACAAAGGGTAAAATGATACATATGTTTGACTCAACCTAATCTTCAATGGCTCCCTTCTTCCTAACCCTCTCCTCTGCCGCCACCCTGCGGATTTCAAAGTCAATTTTATTATTTCTTTTAAAAATTAAAAAAAAGTTTATCCCCCACTACAATATAAATATTTTTATATATAAAAAAAATTATAATTTTAACTCCTAGTTGTAAGTGTACTTTCACATTGGTGTCGCTTTTAAAATATTACTATATTTTTTTATATTTTTATTTTTTTAACTTCGTGGTGTTGATTTCATCTACTGATCTCTTGACTGAATATATATATTTTAATAAATTCATCTAGACTCTTTTTTATAAAATAACTGTCATATGACACTTTTAAAAAAAATCAACTATTTAAAAGTAAATTAATTCTTGATAAATTATATTTTTTAAATAATTGTTTAAAATGTTATTTGCTTTTCATTTAAATTTATATTTTGTTTTTTTAAATTATTTGTTAGGCTTTCAACGGTAATTTTTTTTTTTTTTAAGAGATTAATATTAATTATTTAAAAAAAATGTTGCAAAATTAGATATTTAGTTGTCGGAAAAAGACATATATAAATCTCTTTTAATTTTTGACCGATAAAATTAAGAAAATTGTAGCATATGTCAATTTAAAGTAAAATAATTAAAAATATAGCACTTTAAAAAAAAAAAAATGCAGATATAGCAATTTCTATCACCAATAGTATAGTCGATCGCTGATAGAAGTTTATTGATAGTAGTCTATCGCCTCAGTTTTTTATAAAATTTTGTAAACTATCATAGAAGTCTATCAGTAATAGTCATATATCAATGATAGAGTATATCAGTGATAGTCACTTTTTTTTTTCTTTTTTTTTTTTTTTTTTTTTTCATATTTTTAAAATTTGAGAAAGTTTTTGTATGTTTTTATTATAATAATACATCATTTTGATTATAAAAAATGGGCATTGGTTTGTTGGTCTAATGTGTTCTCACCTTTGTATTTCATCCTATGGTTCCTGGTTTGAGACGTAAGGGAATTTTTTTTTTAATAAATATATTATTTAAATTTTCAGTACACTTAAAACTGGACAACATGCATTGATAATTTAAATTTTACAATAAATATATATATATTATATATATTATTATTTTAATTTTTAGTACACTTAGAATTGTTTAGAATTTCGCTATATATAAATTTTGCTCACTAATTTTTTTTAGCCTCGTTTTAATATTTTACAACCACGACATTTACAGAACAATATAATCTAATTGAATTTGAGCCGACATCATTTAATTAAAGTGAATGACTCGAGTGAGAGATGACATTGCAAATCAAATTTTAGCAATATTTTAAGGATAAATACAATTTTATCGTTGTTTTTTAATTTTGCATCGAAACTTATTTGTATTAGATTACGTAAACTTTCGATAATTTCTTTTATATTTCTAGTGCATGTTATAAATTATTTATATTATGAATACAAAATTCTATATAAACTATAAAAAAAAGGAAAAAATATAGAAACAAAAAAAAAAGTAAAAAGAAACTAGAAACAAAAAATAATTATAAAACGCTCGTTTTGTTTTTGTTTGTTTTTTTTCTAGAAACAAGAAACAAGAGTAGTTATCAAACAGGTTTATGTTTCTAGTTCTCAAAAATCAAGAAACAATAAACAAGAAACGAAAAACAGAAAACGAAAATATTATCAAAACGGGCTCATAATAAATGAGTTCATTGTAAAAAATAAGAAACGAGAAACAAGAAACATAAACATAAACATTATCAAAACGGGCTCATAGTAAACGAGTTGATGGTATAATTAAACTTATTTTAGGCATGTATATTTTAGTCCTAATTATGTTTAGTGGTTCTTCAATTTTATCTTTTACGCTTTTACTTTTTTTTTCTTTAATTATACTCTTTTCGTAAGTCAATGTCAAAATTAGCGGATGATAATATGATATTTTGTGAATTAGCAAAAGTTTAGGGGATACTTGAAAGATAAACTTATCTATGTGAAAGTTTCTATTTTCTCCTTTAAATTTCTAACAAATGAGCACATTTTGACTCTCTCTCTCTCCTTAGTTATTTTTTTTTTTCTTTTAAAGTTATTTTAATTAAGGTGGAGATTAAACCATCACTTCTCACTCAAAGACACAACCTTATACCAATTGAACTATGTTCGATTTGACAATCTCTCTTCTTAGTTGCTTATTTCCTTAGTTTAGCCTCATTCTTCCTCTAAAATTTTATTAAATCCACTTATTATATTACCATGTAAACTTTATTGTCAACCAATTTTAACATTTATCAATAAAAATAATATGAAATTAAAATTAAAATTTGATAAAAAAAAAAAAAGAAAAAAACTAAATATAGTTTTAGTCCTTCATATTTTAGTTTTATTTAATTCAATCCCTATAATTTTTAAAAGTTACTCAATTTAGGCCCGGTTTGAAATTATGTTTGAAGACGTTAAAAGTCATTTCAAATTTTTTTTAACAGTATTTCAAGTTTCACAAAACTGATTTTTAAATAATTTGAATAAAATCTATTTTTCATTCACTTTGATTTGCAAAACTGGTTGAGCTTTTGGATTTTGAATTCCATAAAAAACTGTTGTAACTAATAAATTTTAAATTTCTTTTTTTATCTCCCTTTATATTCTCTACAAATTATTCACAATTTAACTAGTCCTCATCATTTTTTAAAATTTAATTTATTATTTTTTAATTATGGTTGTTACCTTTTTTTTCTTATTTAAATTAAAATTATATTTTGTTTGACCCCTTCTTTATATATCATTTTTTTATATATAGTTTATAAAATTATGTAGAATAAACAAAATATAATTTTCAATTTAAATTATATAAAAATTTATATAATTATCTTATAAATTTTTTAAAGTTAAATATTAATACAAATTCATACTTAATTATTGAAATAGAGTTATATTCGAGTCAATATAACTATTTCATCACAGTTCGATAGTAATTTACCAAACATTATAACTAGATTTTTCAGGTTTAAATCTGAAATTTACCAAACAAATTAACTACACGCTACGATTCATTTTTCTAAAAGCACAAGCTGACAACAATTGTTTTAAAAGTTACCCAATCCCAAAGGAACCTTAGTCTTTCCACTTTTATTTTTTTTCTTTAAAAAGAAAACAAAATAGTATAGGACGGAGGATTCTACGTAATGGAGGAGGATGGGATACTTATTTTTTTTTTTTTTGGTAATTCTTTTGTGTATCTATAGCAATTGGACATATATTACAATCTTTAGTACCTTTTATGTTTTTTTTTTAATAAATAAATAAAATATACCAAAAATTTTATATATATAATATTTAATTTTTTTTTTGGAAAGGTAATATATTACCAAAGCAAAAGGAGACCTCAGAACTCGAGGTTAAAGCACAAAGAAGAAACCAACATAAAAGCAACCTGCCAACAAAAAAAAAAATCAAATCTAGAGGAACACAAAACGAGCAAACACCAGATTGCGACGGTTTGCCTTTTCGCCGCACGTTTTGTAAAAAACGTTGCTAAACGTGTTCACCGACGAAGCTACAACGATGTTTTACACGACGTATTTTTTTTTCGTCGCTAAAGATTTTTTGTGATGAAATACTGGTTTTAGAGACGTTTTATTTTTGTCGCTAAAGACAATATTTCTTGTAGTGAAACTTTACGTCGAGCACCAGAAAGCCGTTATTAATGAAAGATATATTATGATTCATTTTCATTTTTTTTTTCTAGATGAAAAGGAAGTGGTAAAGGTTTACTCAATCTTGTTTCACGGTTAAATTTTTAATGTTAAAGAATGAACTATTAATACGTCAACCTGAGAATAGTTCAACGGATATAAAATATGTATTCTCGACCAAGAGGTCAGAGATTCGAATCTCCCACCCCATATTATTGAATCAAAAAGAAGAAGAAGAAGAATGGAACAATTACATTTATAATCAAACGTCTCCTATAGAAGCGCAAGTGCACACTATCTCACTCCAGTAGTATAAAATTGAGTATTTCAAGTATCGATTCCCAAGGGAACAAGGTAATAAATGTTCAACTAAAGATTGTTGTCTACATGTGCCCGCAATTGATCCTTTCGAATTTAATAGAAGCTAGTTAGAATACTTAAATTGCGCCCACATCTTTCAACATTTAGAAATT
Source organism: Herpetospermum pedunculosum (assembly GCA_028017165.1). Lineage (NCBI taxonomy): Eukaryota > Viridiplantae > Streptophyta > Magnoliopsida > Cucurbitales > Cucurbitaceae > Herpetospermum > Herpetospermum pedunculosum. The sequence goes on from CM051528.1 coordinate 21,381,897, forward strand.
TGAACGGAATTCAAACAACTACTCAAAAACCCATTTTTCAAAGTCTTTGTGAATCCTATGTCTATGTGGCTAATTAAGGCTTAAAGAAATAAGCACATAACTCTAAAGGTTCTATAGACTTGGCCTTATGTTTAGGGGTAAGAAATAAAGTCCTATGTCTAGATTTTTTTCTCTTCAGTAGTGTTAGACTCACCCTCATATATTTTTCTACATGCAAGGAAGAAAAAAAATAAAAAGTAAAGTCAATAAAAGAAAGTGGTGGAAAATGGTGTTAAGAGTTAAAAGTTAAGTAAAGTTGCTAAAACGCAAGTGAGACTTTCTCCTACTTTAGGGTATTCACATGTTTTGAATCCTTAAAGAATGATTTAGCTCATAATAAAATAAAAATAAAACAGAATTGAGTAGAAATAAAGTTCATATTAATGTCCAAATCAAATTACACAAAAGTTCAAATGAAAGTAGTAGAGAAATTAAGAACTAAAAAACAGTAAAGTAAACATGTTGAAACACGAATGAAAAACTAACACTTGGAACTCTAATTTTTTTTTCATCTTTATTTAACTCTATTCAATCTCTTTCGAGATGAATAAAGTACACTTGCTCTTTCTATACAACTATCTAAATAAGAATCAAGTTAACGAAGAAGTACTCGGTGTGGCTGCCACAAAGTAAAAGAAAACATAAAAAAATTGTCTTGAACAATCTGAGCTTGCCCAGGATGATGTGTGTGTTTTGATCTTGAACTTTGACTATATCTTTTATAGACGACCTTGATGTCTAGGGTTTCTGCGAGATCAGTGTGGGAAACCGTCCTGATCATTAACGTCATGATTTGAGGAAGATAATGAAAGATTTTGTCAATTCCTTCTATATGTCATTTTCTGTCGATTCTGTCAAAAACTTCAATTGCGCCCTGCAACTTGGGCGCATTTTTTGATATCGCTTGACAACTTCACATTTCTTTAATCTTCTATCTTAATCTTGTCGAAATGTTGGCGTATTTCCATAACAATCTAAGTACACGGTTTCTCTAAAACCTTTATTTTACACCAATTTTATCCTTTATTTAGCAAATTATGTTAGAAACATACTCTTTAACTTGTTTTTACTTACTTTTGCTTACTTGACATTATTTAACTCAATTTACATACAATTTTTAGACAATAAATATAAGTTTTAAGATTAAATAACTCTCATAAATTAGAGTTATCGCCTACTTACACGTGGCCTCAAAGATTTTTTTACCATGTAGACATCTGTTAAATGACCAAAAAAAAAAAAAAAAAAAAAAAATTTTTGTGTCTATGTCTCATTTCTATTAAATAATTTAACTATAAAAATTATGAGAAAGTTGGATTTTTTCCCATAAACTTGTCAAGTTATATAAATTTTTACATTAAACTTTTAATTTCATCAATTGAACCTCAAATTTTGATAAATTTTGAAAATCTTAACCTTAAACTTGAAAAAGTGTTGCCGTTTTTACCATCTAATAAGTTTTGGGTTGAAATTTCGTTAAAAAAAAAGAATTATTATAGGCTTTAATTTCAATGAATTATAAATTAAAATATATGTGTATGGTACACAAAATTGATAAGATCTCAGATAAAACGACATTAGAGCTAATTTTTTGTTAGTATTTATGAGTTTTGGCAAATATATTCAATGATTAATTTGTACTTTAATTAAACTTGATAATGTTGAAATCAGTGAATTTATAGAGATGTTTATAGTTATTTTTGTTAAAGTTAGTAGGTAGAAATTTCAATATTTAACTAAAGCTAAGTTTACTTCCCTCCGAACGTAATCAATCAATTAATGATAATTATGACTGTGGGACCCACATCGATTACGTTTCATGGCGTTTACCAAAATCTGCCTTTGGATTCCAAAACTTGTGGAGAAAAATTAAAGAGAAACTCATTTGATTAAAAAAATGAACAAATTGTTGGTATTAGATAAAAGATGAACAAATTGGAGAGAAAAAAGAGAAACTCATTACTTTAATGTTGAAATCCTTGAAATTGGGGGTTATTTTTCTTTTGTGAGGAAGAAACGTTAATGGTAGAGGAAGGAGATTGAAGCTCCAATGAAAAACGAAGAAAGAAGAGAGAATAAACGGAAGGAAGTGAAGATTCATGATGAAAAATGAGTTTACGACTCGTAACACTTAAACAACGAATATTATGGTAAACTCACTAATGATTAGGTGCATGAAAGTTTGAATTAGCCTTAAGTAAACACTATCGAATGATAACCCGATTACTATTGAAGCTTTAATTTATTATGATTGTTGGGAGAAATTCATTACGATGTGGTAAACATGCTCTAAGTTTATGGTTCAATTTGATGAAATTTAAAATAACGCGCCACAAGTCGTGGGATTCAAATTGATTTTTTTCTTCTAAACTTAAAGTAGACTTTTGTATAAGCTTAAAATTTAAACAGAAGTTTCAAAGTTTAGAGATAAAATTGAAAAGTGTAAAAAAAAAAAAAGATAAAATTGAATAAGTACGAAAGTTGGAGTCTAAAATAAAAAAGTATTATCAACCACGACGATATGATGATGAATGCATCCAGAAAATTTATAACAAATAGCATTATTTAATATTATAGAAAGAAAACGAGCGTTTGAATTGTTTTATAAATATGTAATACTAATTAATTGTTGAATCATTTTCATAAACCAATTAAAAGAAAACAAAGTTGAAGTCCACTGATTTGTGTACGACAAATTTGACATTCCCACCAATAAATATCTGATTTGGTCAGCACGAAATCAACGGAGACCTAATTTTGAAAACCAATTGCTTGGCCTCAAATTGGCTGCACATTTAAGATTTTTTTTTCTTTTTTTAAGACCAGAGTTTCAATTTACTAAAATAAAATAAAGAATGTCACACTTAATTTAAAGAGCTACCAATATTTAGCACATAACAAATTAAAAGAATAATAGGGTCTTGATAAAAAAAAAATCTAATACATTAAGGATAAATTTGAAAATTTTGGAACATTTGGGCAAAAAAGAATATTGTATATTCTTTGATGATATATTTTGATTAACATTAATTATTAACTTTTTTTATCTTTTTTTGAGGCATGAAAAATAAAGAAATAAATTTTGCAATTTATATGTGTATTAGTTTTGATGGTTATGTTCTAACACTTGTAACTTTTGCTTGCATTAGCTTCTAGGATTTACCATTTATATATTTTTAAAATTCTTAAATAATTTTTTTGACTTCCAAAATTAATAAGTATCTCTGTTTTCGAAATTAAATTTTATTTTCTATATACATACCCAATTCTATAAGTAAATATTCTTCAATTTGTTAAGCATGGAACTCTTTTGGGCAACTTATTATGGGCAGAATTTTAACCCATTAAAAAAGAAATTTCATACGTCTATTACTTAATTAAACATTTTACTTTGAAAATGTTTTTAATCCGATATGTCAATAAATCTTTTTTTTCTTCCAATTAGGATAATGTGGGACCCATTCTAAATTTAGAAGCCTTTAAGTTTAAAGTTTAATTTTAGAACTTTTTAAAAAATGGATTTTAATTTTTTTTTTTTTGTTCATTAATATCTTTCACCATATGCCATTTTCTTTTATGTTTGTCAATTTCATTCCTACGCATTAATGCTATATATATATATCAATTTAGTGCTTTTTTTACTTACTAATTTCAATAATCATCGTTATTAATGTAATAAAGATAGATTGTGAACCATATTAGTGCTATGTTACATCAATTCTCACAATTCAAAGTTTGTAAATTTGGTAGGTGAGATGAAATTATATTTTAAAAGAAATTGAAAAATGTGTTATTTTGATATTCAAATGCAACCAGTAAAGGTAAGGAATAATCAAAATATAGGTAAATAAAGGCTAAATTTTATATATAAAAAAAAAATTCTCTCAACTATGAAAAATATTTAAAAAACGTCTTTACCGTTAACATCACATACAAAATTCAAACGTGTGAACGGTTAAATTCTAATAACTGTACCTACGTGACATTGAAAAAATGAAAATGTGAACGTCTGATGGGTTAAAAAATTCATGAAAACGTAGACATTATCTAATCTATTTTCCATCGATTTTGCTTTAGTTTTGTTTCTATTCCTTGATCTTTTGAATCGATAAAATAGAATTTTCACAATTTGTTAGCACCTTATATACGTTCATGCTTTCATTTTTTCATGTCACATAGGTATAAATTAGAATTTACTAAAAATTTTGTGTGTGCTATTAATGGTAATGTCATTTTTGAAAAGTTTATTATAGTTCAACAATATTTTTGAATTTTTTAAAAGTTCAATTTTTTTTTTTTCGAAATTAAATTTGCTTGCATGCCATGCTACAATAATCTTTTGTAGCCTAGCCATGTGGCATATTGTGATTGGCTAAATATTTATATTTTTTTTATAAATAAAATCCTTCCTAATTTTCTAACGTGGTTACTTTATTTCGATTTTTTTTGTTCCACTTTCTCTCTCCTCTCACCTCCTCTTTCCTCTTTTGAAGTCTCTTCCCCTCCCGTCCTTCAACCCCTCCTAACATGGAAATCGATTTCAATCTTTCTTTTCCTTTATTCTTCCACTGATCTATGTTCAACACTAAAATTAAATTTAAAAAATAAAAAGGGAAATCTGTTTTTTCACTTCCTGAAAAAAAATGGCTCAAATTGAAATTTGTGTCAACCCACCTTGTCTTCTTCTCCTCTAATCCAAAACTTTACAGCTTCCAATTACAATCCACACACATCACAAATCTCACGCCGTCCGGATCCCAATCGAACAAAACCTCTAATTTTCTCCTCTCCTCCAATTTCAAAACCGTCGTTCCACTCCGATCAGCCTCCCCTTCACAAAAATCGTTGAAACTTTCACCTCTTTTAACCTTTAACATCCTCAGTTCATCCTGTCAGAAAGTAGATTTTTATTTTTAATCCATTGAGGTTGAGGCTCGATTTTCATGGTCACTGGAGGAGGAGAGAAAAGGGAAGGACAATTGAAGGAGGAAAGAGAGAAAAACGAGATAACGAGGTTAGAAAATTATGGAGGATTTTTTTTAAAAAAAAAATATAAATATTTATCCATTCGTGGCACATAACTGAACTGCAAAAGATGTTTGTAGTCCAACCTGCAAACAAGTTTTACTGAATAAAAAACAATTGTCGGAAATTAATTGTCGGAAATTTATAATGTTATGTGGGAAATGAGAGTAATGAGAGTTGTAGCCTTTTTGTGATGGTTTTAAGAGAAGTGGAATATAAGGTCCTTGAGCAAAATTATTTGGGCAAAAGCAAAGTCATAAAAGGCGAAGTCTCCTAGAAATGTTTTTGGTAATTGCTGTATGAACACAAGATTTATATGTGTTGGGAGAAGTTAAGAATTAAATGAAAATGATATAAACAAGTGTTAGAAGAAAAAAAGAAAAGCGTGATAATATATAAGGGAATAAAAGAAATTGAATTGGGAAACCAGGTTTCCTGAGTCTAATCAACCCTCTCCCTCAAAAATGAAAAACAAAAAAATAAAACTAAACCACTATTTTTGTTCTGTTGCACCCAATATAAATACCGATATGCCGCGAACCGTTTTCAATCGTTTTTTTTGTAAATAAAAACTCCACACGCACACACAACAAATCCAAGAGCTTTTTGATTGATCAGAGAGAATCATCAAACTGGGTTTTCAGTTGTTGAGAGCAGTAGTAGCCATGGCGGAGGAGTTTCAGAGCACTGGGAACTGGTGGGAAGCTTCTAGAAGCCCTTCCTCCTCCTCCATCACCACCTTCGTCGACCCTGCCGCCGACCCCATCATGGGCTTGGGCCTCGATTGGAACCAACCCCTCTTGTAACTAATACCTCTCAAATTTTATTCTCTTTTTCTTTTTATCTTTCTTTTGTAATCATTTTTGTTTGTTTCGGACCATAGCCGCAGCGGTGGAGACAAGCCGCCGGACACCAGTTTCCGCTCGATGCTGCACCCGGATAATATGAATTTAAATATGCAACAGCAACAAATTCAATGGATGAGATCGGAGAAGCTTTATTCAGGGGAGTCTCCGGCCAACGAATTCAAGCCAATAAACAGAGGGTTTTCATTAGATCATCATCATAATCAACCTCACCCGCAGTTCAGCCCTCCTCACTACACTTCGGGGGACACAACATTACTACAAGGCTTGTTAGCCGGTGACCAACAGCAAGGGTCGGCCACGGGTATGAATAACTTCCCTTACACTGCCCATTTCGGGATGAACTCCGGCGAGTTAATGCCGGCGGCATCGTGGTCAACCTCTAAAGTGCCAGAGTTCTTAAGAAACTCGCCGCCGAAAGGGGCGGCTCCAGTAGCGCCGCACAGTCAGTTACAGTTTTCCAACAACACGGCGTTCTGGAACGCGTCGGATATGAAAGACGTGAGGCCCAGTTATTTTCCGGCGTCGTATAACCCAGGCGCCGCGGCAGCTTTCGCAGAGAAATCAAAGGTAAAAAAGAAAAAGGAAAAAAATGGGTTTTTGTTTTGATGGGTTATAGTTAGGGTTTTGGATTATGATGATGATGATTGAAAATGTTATTTATTTTTGTTTGAAAATTGAAATGAGTAACAGAATATATCGGAGGTTCGTGATTCGGGAACAGTAGTGAAAAAAAGTGGAAATAATCAGCAATCCGTTGCTGCACCTGCTAAAAGGCCTCGGAATGAAACTCCTTCGCCATTGCCAGCTTTTAAGGTCACTAAAACCCTCCTATTTTTCTTTTATTATAAATTAATAGACGGAAATAATAGAGAATTAGAAGACAAAAATGGTTGCAGGTCAGGAAAGAGAAGATGGGGGACAGAATCACTGCACTCCAACAACTCGTTTCACCTTTCGGAAAGGTATATAATTAATCTTATTTTTACAAAATCCTTTTTTTTTTCTTTTCAATTAAGAAAAAAATATGACTTCTAAAAGTGTAAACAAAATTAATATGAAAATTTGAAATTCTAATATGGATTTAAACATATATATTTTAATTAATGCGGTGATTAAACTCATGACTTCGTAGTTAAGGGAACAATCTTATGTTTGGAATTTTGCATCAACCATTAATTTTTTCTTTATAGAAGATTTTCACTAAATATAGTGCAAAATGAATTGTAGCTCAACTGACCTGATGTATTGTGTAACTGACTAGGAGATTTTAGGTTCAATCCCCATTTTTAAATGTTGTTAAAAAAAACGAAAAAAAAATATTAATAAGATCCACGATAATAATTGGTAGTCAACATTTAAAAATTAAAACGAAATATGTTTGAAATTTTAGGGATAAAACAGAATTATTTAATTGCTAAAATAAGTTTGTACTATTTTTTTTTTTTTTGTTTATTATTCAAGAAATATAAGGTTTTTAATATGATGTTTGTGATTTTGTGTCAGACTGATACAGCTTCAGTGCTGTCTGAAGCCATTGAATACATAAAGTTCCTCCATGAACAAGTCAGTGTAAGTGCTTATTGCATATTGATTTTATTATCATTACTATTTTAATTATAACCCTTCAAAAAAAATTGAAAAATATTAATTCTACTGGTTTTATTATATTTTTTATTTTTTCAAATTGTTTTTGGAAATTTAGGTTTTGAGCACTCCATATTTGAAGAGTGGAGCTGCAGTACAACAACACCAGCAGCAGGTGAAGTATTATTCTCTTTTCAAGATTCCATCTTTCGTTAATTAATTACTATATATTTTTAATTACCTTCTCTAATATTTAGTTAATACGTTCTTTTAGTAGAAAAGAGAAGAGATAACTTAGAATTAGTTTGATAATATTTCATTTTCTTAAAACATGTATGTATTTCAAAATCTAATTACCAAATTAGAGAGAAAAGTAATTTAAAAAAGTTTATTTCTAAAATAAGGTAAGATTTCAAAACTACATATTTTTTTAAAAAAAATAAATAGATAAGTTGATTTTTAAAAATTAGAGAATAAAAGGAAAAAAAACCATTATAATAAACAATCAATACCTCGGTTATTACTTAAACAACCTTATTTCCAACAATAAAAGGTTTGCCACTTTATTTTTTTTAATTTTCAAAAGTATTTAATTAATACGATGATTGAACTCAGTATCTTTTAATCAATGACACAACTTTATGCCGATTGAGTTTTGCTCGGTTTGACGCCACTTTATATTTTGAGTTTTCGTTTCGTTGAAAGATTAAACTTATAAAAAGTATACTTCTCTTTATTTAGTTTTTCATTTTTTAGAAATACATTTAAAATCGTATTTAAAGGTTTCAAAATTATATTAATTATGAAAAAGGGAAAAGAAAAAGGGTTTTATACTTTAAAAACAACATTTTGAAAGTAGATTATTAAAAGAGAGGGAGAGAGAGAGAGAAAGATTAGTGAATAAAAATAAATGATAAAAAACAGAAGAGAAATCCATCCTAAGATTAATAATGATTTTGAAATGACATTTGAAATAAAATTGTGTAAAGAATTTGTATTGCATTTGATAGTTTTAAGAATCTTAAAAAATGACATAGAGGGTCTCAAAAAAAGCATTCGAAATTAAGGTTAAATAATATATAATGGTGTGTGTGTGTAAAATTTGCAGAGTTGTGATAAAACAAAAGATGGAGAAGGAGGAAAACAAGATCTAAGAAGCAGAGGGCTTTGTTTAGTTCCAGTTTCAAGTACTTTTCCAGTCACTCACGAAACCACTGTTGATTTTTGGACTCCAACCTTCGGTGGAACCTTCAGATAAAATGCTTTCTTATATACTTATATATATATATATATATATTATATTGTTTTATTATATAGTTACATATATATTATAGATTAGTATTCTGTGCAACTAGTACATATCTTATCAAAACCCTAGAAACATAATTGGGGGGTGATAAGATGAGTGGAGGAAGAAGAGAACAAAACCCCCACATTACTGTACTAGTTTTTCAACAACAAAACAAAACAATATTTTATGAGAGATTATTGAATGCTAGACCCTAAATGATGCAGCTTTAGGGCCATTATTTGGGACCATTTTTTTAAAAGAAAAAACAAAGAAAAAGTGGGCTAGGAATGATCAGGAAAGAGCTATATACTACTAACATGATCTCTTGTTTTTGTAATTTTGAAGTTTCTTCTTTTAAATTTGTTTTATGTTTTTCTTTACAACATAAATTCACTAAAAACATGTTTCATTCATTTTCTCTCTCTCTCTCTCTTTTCTTTTATTGTTGTTTATTTCTATATAGATACATCTAATAATCACAAAATCCTTAAAAACAGCCTTACATATCAATAACCCAACCAACTATACTTTTTGTTCAATATTTTCACAGGTGGGTTCCGTAGTGTTTTTCAATTCCGCCTCGAAAATAATATTTTTTTTGTTATTTTGCTGACGTCATCATTATCGTGAGAAAAAAATCTGTAATACCATTTGCTGAGCACGAGGATATTATAGTCGCCCCTCACAGTCGTGTTCAGCAAAATGTATTAGCAGACATTTTTCTCGTGATCGTTCTCAACAAATACGTACTTGTGCTTAGCAAAAGTAAAAAAAAAAAACATGCGTTTTAAAAAATTGGATCAATTTTGATTAGCGCATTCAAAGAATTATTTGTGAAAATTCTTCTTCTCTCTTATTTTCTATAGAGCTGTCAGTGGCTTTAAGGTTTGTAAGAAAGAGAATGACAATTTTTTAAAAAAGAAATTGTGAAAAAAGAAAAGGGTGAAAGAATATTTGAGATTTTATTTAGAATTAGGAGAGAGAAGAGAAGAAGAAAAAGAGATTGTGGGGATTGGGCAATTTTGATTTGACATCTCACTTTTTAAATTTATTTATTTATTTAGAATATGTTAGTGGAAGTCAGAAGATGACCCACATCTTCCTCCATTTTCCATTCAACTCAATTTATCATTATCATTATATTTCTTTTAACAAAATTTTCAATATTTTAGTGAAAAATAATTTATATATACATTTCGATGTAGATGCTCTTTCATATATGCTCTTTTTGCTTTTCATCCAATGGTCAGAATGAGTGGCTTCCATTTCAAGATAATCAATTTCTGATCGTTGGATGGGGAGTGATCAGACGGTGTAAAATGATTTGAATCGTGAGAGGAAAAGGTTTTAAGAGAGAATATAATCAGTTTTATTCTTCTCATTCCCATTGGTTGATCAAGAAAGCTGAAAATTACAATCAAAGAATATAAGAATAACAGTTTGGGGAATGGCCATCTGTCTTAGAATAAGATTTGTATCAATTTAAACCCATTTTTTTCCCTAATTCAATCAATTTAAGTCTTTATTTAGTGATTTCAAATTAATTTTCATTTCAATACTAAAATTGTAACTAAAGTTGATTGAAAAATTATCACAATTCTAGATAGATAAGTAGAAAAAAATAAAAGAAAATGAGACGATGAAAAATCATTCATATTAATGAAAAAAAAATCACCACTATTCATTTGATTCCAACCTTTATCTCTCTAATATTACGTTAATTCCTGCATTGAAGTCATGTACAAGTAAAAATGATGCATTAATGATTTTAAAGCAAAATCCTTACATAAAGTTTAAATTGAATCACTTATGAAAGTTCGGAGTTTTAATTAATACAATTATTAGTTTGAGGTTCTAAGTTATTTACTATTTTAAAGTCAATTGAAATGGTAAATGATCCCCGCGCTTAAGATCTCGAAATAAATACTGAAAGACAAAAGATAGAATAATGTTAACCCTCAACATAAAAAACCAAGTTAAAAACTAATATAATATATAGATTTGAAAAATAAATAAGATTATTTGTTGCTGTAGAAATTTTAACTTAAATTATTATTCATATATAGTTGAAAATAAAAAAAATGTAGTAGAATACCCCATTTATGTGTAATGCAGTTTGAGATCTATTTATGATGTAGCATATTTCAATGTGTTTGGGTAATTTGGAAAACATCCTATTAGTTTTAGTACAATACAAATGTGAAATATGAAAAATTAAATCTCAGAGCTCAAAGAAAGAGTAGATAGTAATTAGTATTCATCAAGTTGGTTGCTTAGAGGATAATTTGAGATATATCATGTCAATAAATGATCAGCTAGTAGATGTTAATTGTTCAGAGAGGGTAATATGAGTGTACTAAAAAAAAGTAATTTGAGAAATTCCATGTCAAAAAATCACTAATTAAACGTAAATGTCAAGTAATCAACATGTAAATATAATAAAATAATTATTCATAATAAGTTGATGATACTAAACAAATTGGTTTTTTTTTTTTTAATAATGTAATTTTGAAAAGTAGTTCGAAAAACAGTTACAAAAATAAGGTAATTAAATCGTCTACTATAGACAACATTTCTAATGTAACTCGTATACCATAGACACAATTTTTACTGTACATCGTGTACCATGGACACACGATTTCTACTGTAACTCGTGTGCCATGGACACGATTTGAAACCCACGATTTACCTTGAAAATCAACAAATTACTTTAGATATCGTGTCCATGATACATGATTTAGCATACTCGTATCCATGTTACACGATTTAACTATTTTTATAAATACTTTCAAAACATCTCTATTTTGTAATTATTATTTTTTAATCATTAATTACTTTTTAAAACTACATTATTTATAATAAAAAAAAAGTCCAAAAAATTGTTTATAAATTCAATGTTAATAAATTGATAATTTACGGAGGTTATAATTAATCATCTCAATTGAATTATTTAATTTTTGACTTTTTATTTCAAATATAGTTTTTGAATTATTAAAGTAATAATCATTGAGTATTGTAATTACAAAAGTTCCATTCATGTAATTATAGCAATAAATTCTACTATTTTCTATAATTTCAATAAAGAAAACTACTTTTATGATACTCATTAAAGAAAATCTATTGACTATTATTTCTGTACGATGAGGCGTAATAATACCTTTTTTTCTTTTCTTATCCTTTTGAGATATGTAATAATGCCAAATTAATTTAAGACATAAATAAGTCATCAAGTTTTCACATTACATAATTTTATTATTATTATATTTTTTATTATTATTTTTGCAACGGATACACATTACACAACTTTTTTTTGTTTTTTTTGTTTTTGTTTTTTTTTTTTTTTTGCAAAGAATCACATTACATAAATGCTGATACCTTAAATCATTTCTTACTGTACTGCTTATACTTAATAATGCATATTGTAATTTGAAATATATATATATGAATTAATTTTTCTTAATAAACATTTAAATCCCTTTTACTTTTTCTAATTCATTAACATTAATTTTTTTTCTCTTTTAAAATCATTGAAATTCGTACTTAAAGAAAATAATACGTTTTATCACATTTTTGTCAATATCACAATATTAAATAGGTTGATCCACGAATTTGGTATAGGTGAATCCACCTAATTGATATGATGTCAAAGAGTAATAATGGAACATCCGTACATTTAAAATACTATAATTTGCACACTAGTGTGGTGCTTACTACTTGTTACACACATTCTGATGTCTAAGTAAGACTAAAGTTTGTGTGATCGTAGCAAGAATTAAGATTTTTGTCACACACCTCACGTGCGCGAGCCTCATCTTTCTATTTATTTTAGATTTGACTTAGGGTTTTTGGTTTTGTCTTTACTTTTTAGTGTGAGTCTCAGGTTGAAACGAACCAACTAACTTAACTCAATAAGGGGGGCTCGACCCTAGGCCTTGGGTAACCAGGGTGTGATTGGTCAGAGCGTAGTACATTGGGGCGCGTTCAACCCGAGTGTGATCAATCGAGGGTGCGATCGGTCTAGGAGCATGGGGTTCGCTGGGTGTGATTGACTTCTAGGATTTAGGAAGCAGAGAGATAAGTAAAGAAGAATGAGAAGAACACAAATGATGGTTTTCTCTATACATTTAGTGATCACACTATGACCCTTTATATAGGGCAGACTGTACAACTCAGTCAAGTAAGTTACAATGTAAATAACAGTAATTATAACCAAAATAGACTAAATCTTAACCTTTCCTAACCTAACTTCCTAAACTTAATGAGCTCTCTTAATACCTCCCCTCAAGCCAATGGAGATTGAAGAGCAAACATTGAGCTTGGACAACCATGGTAGGAAGCTAGAAGCAGAAAGAGGCTTTGTAAAAATATCAGCTATTTGAGCAGTGGCAGGAAGATGGTAAATACAAATATGCTTCCCTAAAACCAAATCTCTAACAAAGTAAATGTCTATTTCAACATGTTTCGTACGAGAATGTAAAACAGGATTCACACTCAAATGAACAACACTCAAATTATCACACCACAAAGTAGGTGGTTGAGGAAGACAAATCTTTAACTCACAGAACAAAGATTTTAACCACATTAACTCAGCAGATGCATGGGCAAGGCTTTGATATTCAACTTCAGTCCTGGATCGGGAGATGATACTCTGCTTCTTTGACGACCATTGAATCAAATTACCTCCAAAATAAATGCAATAATCAGAGGTAGACTTTCGGTCATCAGGATCAACAACCCAATCAGCATCGGCATAGCCCTGGAGATGCAATTCTTTTGGTTTGTGAAACACCAAACCATGATTTAGAGCACCCTTGAGATAACGAAGAATTCTTTTAACAGCTTGTCAATGAGAAACAGTAGGAGCATGCATAAATTGACAGACTTTTTTCACACTATACACAATCTTAGGATGAGTCAATGTTGCATATTGAAGAGCGCCCACAGTACTCCGATACAATCGAACGTCCAAAAACTTCTCACCATGAAAAACAGACAAGATGGAACCACTAATCATTGGAGTATTAATCGGCTTCGCTTGATGCATCTTCGTTTTAAAATGTAAATCAGATACATATTTACATTGAGACAAAAATAAACCACCAGAAGGAATGACAGACACTTCAACTCCCAAAAAATAACTCAATACACCAAGATCCTTAAGAGAAAAGGTTTGATTGAGCAGAGATATAAGATGTTCTATTGCAGAAGAATCACTTCCAGTAATCACAATATCATCAACATAAACCAATACATAACATTGAGACCCATTCTGATTACGGATTAGCAAGGATGAGTCTGCTTTTGAATTAACAAATCCAAGAGAATGAAGGAAAGTACTTAACCTTTCAAACCAAGCACATGGAGCCAAATCCAAGAGAATGAAGGAAAGTACTTAACCTTTCAAACCAAGCACATGGAGCCTGTTTGAGCTCATACAAAGTTTTCTTCAACCGACACACTTTATGCGGATGAAGCGAAGAGATCATACCTGGTGGTTGGGACATAAACACCTCCTCACTAAGGTGACCATGCAAAAATGCATTGTTGATGTCAACTTTCCGGAATTTTCAGCCATAATACAAGGCTAGGGTGAAGAGAACACGAATTGTCATCGGTTTAACGACGGGACTAAATGTCTCTGTATAGTAAAAATCAACCTCTTGATGAAATCCCTGAGCAACCAGTCAGGCCTTATAACGAGCAATAGATCCACCAGCGTTCATTTTTATCTTGAACACCCACTTACAACCAATGATTTTCTTTGTAGTAGGAGGAGTTTCCAATGACCATGTTGATGGAGCGCATGTGGCGCAGCGGAAGCGAGACGAATCATTGGCACTCTAATTTAATCAATTTAGCTAAATAAGAAACATGCTCAAAGCTTTGAAATAAAAGGAATTAGAACACATACCTCTTGTAGTTCTAAGGACTTCTATTCCGATGCTCGAATCTCTTCACGAACCCTTCAAAGCTTCTCTCGAACTCTCCGAGAACAACCTCCGGTAGTCTCGCTATCCTCGGGCCGAGCAACGGAGTGGTGGGACTCCTTTATGAAAGAAAAAGTTTGGAAGAAGAAGATGGGAAGATGAAAGTGATGAGGATTTTGTGAGAAATATCTAACACTTAGCTTTTACTCAATGATCATACTTAAGAGCTTCTTTAACATTAGGAGGCTCCACCTCAATATATTCCGTAAGAAGAACCTTAGGCTTAAAAATTCCAGCCTTTGCTCGAGTCACCATTGGATGAAGATTATCAACAGCCACACTAGAGGACACAGGAACAAGTGTGTTCGAAACATTGGTTGATGAATCTGTGGATGACGAGGTCGCTGAAGATGAAAAAGACATTTCATTTGAAAGAGGAGAAGAAGACGTCGACTGTGAGGCTTCAGGTAAGGGAGATGTAGAGGAAATTGGGGAAAATAAAGGTGAAGGAGATAAAGGGAGAAGGTCATCACGTGAGGTTGTACTTGAAGATAAGATGGGTGAAGAAAATGAGTGTTGACGATGAGACAATTCATTGGCACACGAAGACAACCCTCCATTATGACTAGTGGGACAAGGCAAGGAATGTACAACAAGGGGAGTGAAAACGTTGAGATCTGTGGAGGAAAGAGAAATGGGTGTAATGTCATGATTAGAAGATGACAAGAAAGAGGTTGTAGGGAAAGCATTTTCATCAAAAATGACATGCCTTGAGATAAACAACCTACCACATGAATCAAGACATTTATATCCTTTATGTTGAGTACTATATCCAAGGAATAAACAAGGAGTAGACTGAGGTTCAATTTTATGTTTGTTATATGCCCTCAAAGATGGATAACATAAACAACCAAAGATCTTGAGAAAAGAATAGTTTGGTTTGATGTCAAAAAGCTTTTCCAAGGGCGAAACTTGCTGATGGACTATAGTAGGAAGACGATTAATGAGATAAGTCGCAGTGGAAAATGCATCATCCCAAAATTCTAGAGATAAAGAAGCATGAGACAACAAAGTAAGACCCATGTCCACTATTTGACGATGTTTTCTTTCGACAATCCCGTTTTGTTGAGAAGTATAAGGACAAGTTAATCTATGTTCTATACCGTTTGATTTAAGAAAAGGAATGAAGGAACAAAATTCACCCCCTCCATCGGTTTGTAAACGAAGGATGAACTTCCCAAGAAACTTCTCAACATGAGCTTTAAATAGGAGAAAAGCAGAGAAAGCTTCAGATTTAGTATTTAAAAAGTAGATCCAAGTAAAACGAGAATAAACATCAACAAAACTAACATAGTAACGAAATCCATTCCTAGAAGTTTGAAAAGCCGGACCCCAAACATCGACAACAACTAATTGGAGAGGAGTAGTGTAGACAGTTAACGACTTAGAAAAGGGTAAATTATGGCTCTTTCCTATGGCACATGCACGACAAACACTAAGACTTTTATTAGATGAAAAAGGAACGTTACAAGACTTCAATATACCATGAACAGTAGATATGGCCAGATGACCTAAACGATTATGCCACAAGGTAAAAGAAGTGCATGACTCACGCCCTTTAGACAGACTAGTATGAAGAACTTGAGAATGAGTGATTGAGGATGAACAACCACGAGAGGGCACTGACCGAGAGAGTTGTGAATGAACTTTTTCCAAGTTGAAACTGTATAGTCCATCAGTTAAGTTACCTTGAAGAAGAATGTTGCCACTGTTTATATCCTTCACAAAACAATGAAACGGATGAAATTCAAAGTAAACATTATTGTCATTGGAAAATTGACTCACACTGATTAAGTTTTTGGTGATGAGAGGAACATGTAGAAGATTATTGAGATGAAACACATAATTAGAAGAAGATTTAAAAGTAGAAGAACCAATGTTTCGAACATCCAAACCTGTTCCGTTGCCCACATGGACCTTAGTATCTCCAAGATATTCTGAATGTAAATTCAAATTGGCAAGATCATTGGTGACATGGTTTGAAGCCCCTGAATCTGGATACCACTGATTGTCTCTATTCAACTCATGTTGGAGAACATAAGCAGAGGCTTGTTGTGAATGAGGGAAGTAATGTGAACCCGGACCTGAATTCATCGAGGACTGCCCATAGGTCGAGGAAGACGCTTGATTATTCGAATTACCATTGGGTCCCTGATACGCTCGTTCAAACCGCAAAGGACAACGAACAATAGTATGGCCAAATTGTCTGCAAAGTTGGCATTTTGGTGTATTATTTGAATTCCATCGCCGAGTTGATCTAGACCCCTGATTCTTCCCCTTTCGATTACGATCGGAATTTCCAGAGTAAGATGAGTCAGAACTTTGTTGGGGTTGAGATTGAACAGCAAGATTGACTGAAGGCAAAGAACCATCCATATTTATCGAAGAATTTCGTAGGAGACGACTTTCTTGCGTCAAGAGCAATGAATAAACCTTCTGTAGGGAAGGAGTCGTATCATTTATGGAGAGAACAAAGACTGTCGGGTCATATTTCGGACCTATGCCTTTGAGGATGTACATCACATGATCATCATGATCAATTTTCTTTCCAGCCGCTGTCAAAGAATCTACTAGAGTCTTGATTTTGGAAAAATAATCTTGAAGATCAAATTACCTTTCTTTAAAGTCTCAAGCTTCGATTTCAACTCCATCGCCCGGGCAAGATTTCGAGAAGAAAAGCGAGCAGAGAGAATAGACCAGACCTCGCTTGATTTTTGGCAATCAAGCATTTCAGAGACTAGTGTATTCGTCATTGAACTAATCAGCCATGCCGTAATGAGATTATCTTGTTGGATCCAGTGTTGGTGGGCAGGATTGATCAATTTTATCAATTCATCAGCAGTCGAGAGAAACTTCGGAGGAGGCTCTTTATCTTCCTCGACAAAATTAGACAAGTCATGACCGCGAAGTGTCTTAAGAACTTGAAATTTCCACAGAAGAAAGTTCTCATCATCAAGCTTGGTAATAGTAGATTTGGTTGCTGGATTGACAATTTTCAAAGATGCAGAATAATTTACCAGATCTTGAAGAAGAATAAGCCATGGCGGAAAAATAAAATAAAAAATGGATTCTAAAGGGTCGTTTGACCTATTTTTGGCTCTGATACCATTCTAGGATTTAGGAAGCAGAGAGATAAGTAAAGAAGAATGAGAAGAACACAAATGATGGTTTTCTCTGTACTAAAACACTATGACCCTTTATATAGGGCAGACTGTACAACTCAGTCAAGTAAGTTACAATGTAAATAGCAGTAATTATTGTAACTAAAATAGACTAAATCTTAACCTTTCCTAACCTAACTTCCTAAATTTAATGAGCTCTCTTAATATTGACCTAGGCGAGATCGTACACCCTGAGCGTGGTAATTTGTTGGGGCACAGTTGGCCGGAGCATGGTTGGGGTCAGTCGGCCGAGGTGTCCAACTTGTGTGTCGGCCCTTGACTAGCTTGCTTCAAGGCTTTTCTCCTAGAGACTCCCTCGCATATATCTCATTTGTCATTTTAGATTTAATTTTATGATGAAAAGTGAAGATCATACTAATATTATAATCTAAAAGACGAATTACCAAAAATATTAAATGTTAGACTTTTAGTCCCAAAATTTATGTTTTTGTTTATAACTCAGTCCAAAAGTTTAAAGAGTTTATTTTAGTCTTTAATATTATATTAGATTGCGTAGTAAATCTTGTTTGAGAATTAGATAGTCTTACAATTACTAGAAATTTCCATCTATTATTGAAGAAAACAATTTAAAGTCTTTACATACATATGTTGCGAATTTAGATCGTTTGTCAATCACGAATTCACTTTTTAGATGCAATAAAAAATAATAACAGAAGTAAAAGAGAAAATTATTTATGCTAAATAATCTATATAGTTTCACTATTAGTTGAATTAGCACTTAATCTATAGTTTCAAACTCAGTCCCTAACTTGTATGTTCCATTATAAAGATGAAATTACAATAAAGACGATAAAAAACACATCAACTCCAACCAATCATGTTACAAAAGTCTCAGACTGACTGCCCATGTACCTTAAAAAAACATTTTGCTTAAAATCCCACAAAATTTCTCATATACTTCAACTATACTTAAGACTCAAATCCAGTTAAAAGTTCCACCATATATCCTAAAACCACACCTACATACAATATTATATTCCCTCATTTCTTCAAAGTCAAAGAAGCAAACTACAGTTTCTCGCTCCTCAGCTGAAGTCGAATATCGTACTCTTGCACACGTTGTTAGTGAGCTCACTTAGTTTACTCATATTTTGCGTGATTTACACATTTCTTTCTATACATCCTGCAGTGGTATATTGTGATAATCAAGGGGCTATTTCTATTACTTCCAATCCAACTTTTCATGAGAGGACCAAACACATCGAGATCGATTGTCACTTTGTCTGCGACATGATTGTTCGGAGATTTTTGAAGCTTTTGTCCATTCGGTCTTCTTTACAACTCGCTGACATGTTCACTAAGGTCTTGTCCTCTTCTCATCTTCTCATTTTTATGTCCAAGATGGGTATTTTTAATCTTCATGCTTCATCTTGAAGGGGGCGTATTGATATATGATATATTGAGATATTAAGTTGGTATTCTTGTAATTAGTTAGAAGTCTCTGGTTAGTTACTTTTCTGTTAATTGATTTGATTACAGCTGTTATTTAGTTAATTCCTACCGTTTGTACTATTACTTGATTATTCATTGGGTATAAATGAGAGAAAATATTATTTAATTAATATAATAGAAAAGATTGGTACATTTTGTAAAGAATTTCTGACTCCTTGAATTAAAAAAAAAAAAAAAAAAATGAATACAGAAATTAAAGTAATCCACAGAGAAATTGAAAAATAATATATTACAGCTGCATATCATAAACTGGAAAGCTGTAAATAGCTACCCAACCTTGCTTTTTTTAGTTTGCTTTGTTTGCTTATCAAAATAGGAAGAGATCTTATAAGTTGATGGCCCTTTTGCTTCTATTAGGGTTTTCTTAACAATATAAATCACTTTACATTTATGTAACCAAAAAATATGATGATACCATGTAACTTTAAATATTCCAAACCTAACTTTTTCTTTTTAACTTCAACATCTTATTGAATTTACAGGAAAATTAAACTGAAGCTTTTCATCCTTTTTTGCTAAACTTTCACTTTGTTTTGGGAGCACCTTTACCTTTAGGATTTAACCCAAACATGTTCATATTTTATCCAAATGGAGTAAAACTGTCACATCTCATTTTGCATTTCTATCTTTAACATATTTTATATATTGGTTGGGTTATTTCACTAAGTTTTGGGATTTTTTTTTCTTTTTTTTTTTTTTTTTTTTTTTTTTTTTTGAGAATCCCACATTCAAGAGCAAGAGTCACACTCTTTATAAGACACATTCAAGAGTAAGGTTTGTGTAAGACAAAGTTAAGAAGTCGATCCAATTGTTTGTTATGAAAATTTGATTATCTCATATCTAATATATTTGACTCATATAGTTTAGTTAGATTTGTGTAAGACAAAGTTATGAAGTGGATCCAATTGTTTGTTACGGAAATTTGATTATCTCATATCTAATATATTTGACCATATAGTTTAGTTAGATTTGTGTAAGACAAAGTTATGAAATCGCTCCAATTATTTGTTACGGAAATTTGATTATCTCATATCTAATATATAAGCCAAAAGCTTATGAAGTCTACATTTTATACTACATGTTAACATTTACAAGTTGTAGGCTTACAAAGTAGACACATATTATATAAACTCAATTTTTTTTTTTTGAAAAAAGATACTCCATGGATGATTAAGAGAAAGAGATCAGGCTAGAGAGAAACCATCCAATTGAGTACTGTTGATGTCAAATTTTGTACGGAGATTGCATCTGCTTCTCAAGTGGCTTCAACGGTGAATTTTTAATCTTCGGGACGGAGGGACCAGCAAAACAAAGTAAACAAACTTCGATGCCAAAGTCAGTAGTGCGGCAATTGACTATAGAGTTCTTGAATTAGATTTGACTTACTTCCTTCATGCTATTGAGACAATATTTATAGTGTTGTTCTAGGTCTTTTCCCTTTCCGTACTAAGGTTTAGGAAAAAGGATAGACTGGGCCCCTTAGACTATGCTTACCCTTCCCCTACAGGAGTTGATAGAGCCTGAAAAACCCTAAGTCTGCCATGAGGGCGAGGAGTGGTCGACATCGATTGGATTTGAATCCATCGGGGTCGACCAGTGGTCGATATCGACCCCTTTTTGGTGTTCGACCTTGGTTGCTGTTGTGGGCCGAATATTTCGTTTAGGCCGAGGAAGTGGTCGGTCTTGGCTGACCACCCCTCATTTTGGGCCTGAAATATATCATGGTCGACCTGTGGTCGGCTTGAGCCTCCTAGTTATTTTTATGGGCCAAGTTGGTATGTATTTTGGGTCAAGCTTCCTTAATGTGTTGGGCTCGTGCTAATTTATCCCAATGCTGATAGAGGAAGGAATGGTCTTTCCTGTAGCACGAAACCTGGTTCGAATGAACTAACTTTTGGTCCGGTCTTTTATATACGATTATTTTATCTACAACATTAAGTCCCCTACTTCCGAGTTCAAGATTAATTTGTTTTAGCTATTTTTGTATGGCTGAAGCAAAGACCTTGACTTAAGAGTAATTGTTGCTTTTGCTTGTATATATTAAGACCCAGAGGTCCCCAATATGCCTTAGATTCTTATCCTGAGAGTTATGGCTCAAATTTTTAAATTGATCTAGGGTCACCATCTGAGCCTTATTAAGGTCTGCTCGATGTTATTAGACCTGAACGCTCCATAACAATTTATTGTTAAGGTCGATGCACTTAATGTTTTTCTCCTACCCCGTCGATTATGGTTAACATTTTGTTCCACATGGTTACTTTGGTCCTGTTGGCCTCCTTGAGCACTTTTCCATCATTTTAGTGCGAAATTGTGTGATTTTCAACGTTTTTTAGTTCGTCAGTCTCTTGCCTCATTCCTGCGAGCGAAACTTTTATTTGACCAACTAACGCTTCAACCCTCATAACCTTTTTCCTAAAATTAATCAGGATTTGTGCTACGAGAGCGTTACTGAGCCCCTCTTGACTTTTCCTGTCTCTTTAGGATTATATGTTAGGGTTTTAGTGTAATCTCGATCAACCTACTTCATACTCCCTGCAATTAAGCAGGCTCTTATGTCCAACCGACAAAATTCTCGCCCCCATGGCATATCCCTGAATTTAATGGGCTACCCAACTCAGGTTTTGAATCCTAAGTCCTTCAAGCTTTATCTACTCTGGTTTCGGTTCTAAGAAAACAATTAACCAATATGACCTGGAATTTCTTCAATTCATTGTGCAAAGGTCCCTTGTATAGGTAAAGCACTATCGTTTCCACAGACGACGCAAACTATTGATGCCAAATTTTGCACGGTGGACTGCACCTGCTTCTCACGTGGCTTCAACAGTGAATTTGTAATCTTCGGGATGAAGGGACCTACAAAACAAAGTAAACAAACTCCGATGCCAAAGTCAGTAGTGCGACAGTTTGGGTTTTATGTCCTAAAACTCGTGGTTTGTAAACTGAATGTATATTCTATTTTGCAATAATTTTTTTATTGAGATTTATTCAGTAAAGTTGTTATTGAATAAAGTGAATTGTGTTTACTTTTAACCTAACTCCAATAAACAAAGAACCCATGGCTATAGGATGTATACTTGAACTTCATGTGTGACATGATTGTGAATCAAGTTCAAGTAATAGCCAGAACGGTCTATAGTATAGGGATAAGGCTGGGTACCTTATCCTGGGGACACTATTGGACGCGACCTACTTTGCATAGTACAAACGATGTGATCCGAAATCGTTCATGTGGAGACATGCAAGTGATGACGTCCTGTGTAATGAGTTTGCATAAGACTGAACCGCGAAACAAGTCGTTTTTTCTTTATAACTCTGTTTATTGTAAAGACCGACTTTTTCATATGATGACCTAGGTAACTCGATCTGAATCCTGAGCACACTATGAACTCCTGTTTATTCGGGATTATCCTTTGATTTGTATGGGTGAGAGTGGCCCGAGTTCGCCGACTCAATATGCCTACCACTTTGGGGATAATACCGAGTAGGGAGCTGGGAACATAGTCCTGCGAGATGAAATTCACTCCTACCCGCCTTGAGGGATTATTAGAGAGGTTGTTCCCTTAAGTGCTGACTCCGGGTCTTGAACTAGGGATCCCACCCTCTCATTGGCCTGAGAGGGACTTGGTATAGTGATATCACATATCAATCGGTTTGGTGGTTGGACCACAAACCAATAGTTCATTAGAGGATCAGTGAGACTTAAGGAACAAGATGTAATTACGGGGGTAAAACGATTATTTTGACCCAGCTGTAATTACAAACGACCTGTGAATGATCGAATTACTGATGATGGTTATATTAAGAGGACACAA
This sequence comes from Herpetospermum pedunculosum, assembly GCA_028017165.1. Taxonomy (NCBI): domain Eukaryota; kingdom Viridiplantae; phylum Streptophyta; class Magnoliopsida; order Cucurbitales; family Cucurbitaceae; genus Herpetospermum; species Herpetospermum pedunculosum. The sequence goes on from CM051528.1 coordinate 21,405,138, forward strand.
ATATATCTACGGTGAGGAGAGTGCAACCCTTGGACTTTAGTGGAGTCTTCGGGGGTTAACGAATGTTGGTTAGCTTGGCTAAAGAGTTTGACCGGTTAATCTCGTATCGTTGGAGCTCATGATCTGTAGGTCCTTTAGGTTCTCCTGGCTAGCTCAGATTAAGCCGTGTAACAATATGAGAGAAAAAGAATTTGAATTTATTCAAATTCGTTTTTGGAAGAATGATGAACATATTTAAATATGGGATAAGTCTAAAACATGAATAGGGATTCACGTGTGATGATTCGGTTTAAGAAATCGGGATTAGTCTTATTGTTTAATTAATATTTGATATTGAATTAAATAATAATATTAATTAATTAAAAAGTTTAATTAATTAAAATTTATTTTGTTTATTAAAATTAATTATGAATTAATTTTAAAATGACAAAATATTACAAGTGGGATCATTCAAGTTGAGTGGATTTATCCAAGTTGAGTGGGTTTATCCAAGTTGGTGAAGTGGATTGTGAATCACCAACCACATGCATAAACTCATCAATTGTGGAACACTTGGTTGAAGACTACTTCATCCAATTTGAGGTGTCATGCTAAGCAAATGGTTTGTTGCATGTGGATGACCTATAAATTGGATGAAGTTCAAATGATTTGAGTTTGATGATGATTGAGTTTTGTTGGAAGCTTTGATTGTGTGACAATTCTCCTTCAAAACTCTCATCACAAAACTCTCTTCTCTATCCATCTCTTCTTCTAATTTTCTCTTGTAAAGGAGTCCCACCACTCCGTTGCTCGGCCCGAGGATAGCGGGACTACCGAAGGTGATTCTCGAAGAGTTCGAGAGAAGGTTCGAGGTGTTCGTGAGGAGATTCGAGCATCGGGATTAGAAGATTTTAGAACTACAAGAGGTATGTGTTCTAATTTCTTTAATTTCCAAGTTTTGAGCATGTTTCTAGTTTAGCTAAATTGATGAAATTAGAGTGTCAATTGTTGGGTTTTATGTCCTAAAACTCGTGGTTTGTAAACTGAATGTATATTCTATTTTGCAATAAAGTTGTTATTGAGATTTATTCAGTAAATTTGTTATTAAATAAAGTGAATTGTATTTTACTTTTAACCTAACTCCGATAAACAAAGAACCCATGGCTATAGGTTGTATACTTGAACTTCATGTGTGACATGATTGTGGATCAAGTTCAAGTAATAGCCAGAACGGTCTATAGTATAGGGATACGGCTGGGTACCTTATCCTGGGGACACTATTGGACGCAACCCACTTTGTATAGTACAAACGATGTGATCCGAAATCGTTCATGTGGAGACATGTGAGTGGGGGCGTCCTATGCAATGAGTTTGCATAAGACTGAACCGCGAAATAAAGTCACTCTTTCTTTATAACTCCGTTTACTGTAAAGACCGACTTTTTCATATGATGACCTAGGTAACACGATCTGAATCCTGAGCACGCTATGAACTCTTGTTTATTCGGGCTTATCTTTTGACTTGTATGGGTGAGAGTGACCCGAGATCGCCGACTCAATAAGCCTACCATCTTGGGGATAAGACCGGGTAGGTAGCTGGGAACATAGTCCTGCGAGATGGAATTCACTCCTACCCGCCTTTAGGGATTAGTAGAGAGGTTGTTCCCTTAAGTGCTGACTCCAGGTCTTGAACTAGGGATCCCACCCTCTCATTGGCCCGAGAGGGACTTGGTATAGTGATGAGATCACTTACCAATCGGTTTGGTGGTTGGACCACAAACCAATAGTTCATTAGAGGATCAGTGGGACTTAAGGAACAAAATGTAATTACGGGGGTAAAACGGTTATTTTGACCCAGCTGTAATTACGAACGACCTGTGAAGGATCGACTTACTGATGATGGTTATATCAAGAGGACAAAAATATATCTACGGTGAGGAGAGTGCAACCCTTGGACTTTAGTGGAGTCTCCGGGGTTAACGAATGTTGGTTAGCTTGGCTAAAGAGTTTGGTCAGTTAATCTCGTATCGTTAGAGCTCATGATCTGTAGGTCCTTTAGGTTCTCCTGGCTAGCTCGGATTAAGCCGTGTAACAATATGAGAGAAAAAGAATTTTAATTTATTCAAATTCGGTTTTGGAAGAATGATGGACATATTTAAATATGATTTAAATATGAGATCGGTCTAAAACATGAATAGGGATTCATGTGTGATGATTCAGTTTAAGAAACCGGGATTAGTCTTATTATTTAATTAATATTTGATATTGAATTAAATAATAATATTAATTAATTAAAAAGTTTAATTAATTATAATTTATTTTGTTTATTAAAATTAATTATGAATTAATTTTAAAATTACAAAATATTACAAGTGAGATTATCCAAGTCAAAGTGAAATTATCCATGTTGAGTGGATTTATCCAAGTCAAGTGGATTTATCCAAGTTGAATGGGTTTATCCAAGTTGTGAAGGGGATTGTGAATCACCAACAACATGCATATAAACTCATCAATTTTGGAACACATGGTTGAAGACTAATCCATCCAATTTGAGGTGTCATGCTAAGCAAAGACTTTGTTGCATGTGAATTGCCTATAAATTGGATGAAGTTCAAATGGTTTGAGGTTGATGAATTTTCAAAGAGTTTGAGTTTTTGGATGAGCATGAACAGTTCATGTTACTTGAGAAATTAGAAAGCTAAGTGTTAGACATTTCTCACAAAATCCTCATTACTTTCATCTTCCCATCTTCTTCTTCCAAATTTTTTCTTTCATAAAGGAGTCCCACCACTCCGTTGTTCGGCCCGAGGATAGCGGGACTACCGGAGGTGGTTCTCGAGGAGTTCGAGGGAAGCTTCGAAGGGTTCGTGAGGAGATTCGAGCATTGGAAGAGAAGTCTTTAGAACTACAAGAGGTATGTATTCTAATTTCTAGTATTTCAAGGCTTTGTGCATGTTTCTTATTTAGCTAAATTGATGAAATTAGAGTGCCATAGATCCGTCTCGCTTCCGCTGCGCTACTTGCGCTCCATCACCAATGATCCGACTCGCTTCCGCTGCGCTACATGCGCTCCATCAGACAATTGACCATAGAGTTTTTGAATTAGAATTGACTTACTTTCTTCCTGTTATTGAGGCGATGTTTATAGTGTTGTTCTAGGTATTTTCCCTTTTCCTACTAGCTTTAGGAAAAATGATAGACTGGGCCCCCTTAGGCTATGCTTACCCCTCCCCCATAGGAGTTGATAGAGCCTGAAAACCCTAAGTCTACCATGAGGGATGAGGAGTGGTCGACCTGGGTCTGAACGAGCACTCCTCGATTGAACTCGAAAATCCATCGAGGTCGACCCCTTTTTGGTGTTCGGTCGTGTTTGATATTGTGGGCCGAATCTTTCGTCTAGGTCGAGGACTGGTCGATCTTGGCTGACCACCCCTCATTTTGGGTTTGAAATCTCGTGGGCGGCCACCTGGGCCTCCTTGTTGTTTTTATGGTCCAAATTTCGTATCTATTTTGGGTCGAGTTTCCTTGATATGTTGGGCTCGTGCTAGTGTATCCCGGTGCTGCTATAGGAAGGAATGATCTTTCCTGTAGTACGGGATCTGGTTCGAATGAACTAGCTTTCGGTTCGATCTTTTATATATAATTATTTTATCCACAACAAATACAATGACAGATAAACCATAGTTACAAAATAACTTAGATTTCGAGTACCACAAAACAAACGTTGAGAATGATATCGAGGTATAAAACTCATTCTTTTAGACCATTCAAGAATTAGGTTACTACATAAATTTACATATTCTAACTTCAAGTTTTGTAAACTCAACCTTATTTCAAAACCCCCCGAATTGTTCTTAAATTCTCCGAAATCATTGGATAAGATTTTTATGTTTTGTTTTAAAAAATAATTTTGAAATATTAACCAATTAAAAAAAATAAAAATATGTTTTTAAAAATAATTATTTCCATTTGTTGAAAACTTGAGTAGGATTTTAAATATTTTTAGCTTTATCTGATTCATTTTAATTTTATTTAAAAATAGATTACATAAATTTTAATATTCCATCTCAAAATCTAATAAAGTCGAGCTTATTTAAAAAAAGTGTGAACTGTTTTTAAAATCTCAAAACTCATTTTATAAGAATTTATTTTATTTTATTTGTTTTGCAAAATTAGTTAATTAATGCAAGGGTAGAGATCAAACCTTAGATTTTTTGGTCATGAGTTCATACTTAGTTGCACGTTGCATTTATTTATCTTTTTATTTAAAAGTTATTTTTTTAAATATTAGTCAATTTAAAAAATAAAATATGAGTTTTATAAACTAATTGTTTCCATTTTGAAGATTTGATTAAGATTTAAAAATATTTTTAATTTTCCTGGATTAATTTTAATTCTTAAACATAAATATTATTTTAATTTCAATAGAAATAATAAAATAGATCATAAAATTATATATAGAACAAATAGGGTCCAACAATAATTCTTGTTAGTCGGATGAACCGAAATAGATTTATGCTTTCAAATTGTAATCGAAACCATAACCAGAAAAGAAATTGTTGTGCCATGAATACCACTGCCTTGAAAGAAAATTGCGGCACGACTTCGGTGTGAATCGTTTGTCGACCCGGTTGCTCCCCAAGATTAACATAATTCCCCTCAAAACGTTTCAGATGTCAAAACCGATTTTACCATTTAATGTAAAACGATAATATTTTTAAAAGGAAGGTGTAATTTTTTTTTGCTTTTAACTAGACTGACCGGATGGACAGACGACATGTGTGGAGAAAGGGGAGTATCCTCCATACTAACAACTTTTTCAAGCTTCAACCAATTCTGAAGGTGTTTCTCTATTTATACCCACTCCCGAATTGTAAATTTTTTCGAAGGGGCAACCAGAGGAATAGCTAAAAGAAAATAATTGTTACTGAAAAATAGCTAACTCCCTTACATAAATGAAATATAGCTAACAACTATAATTAGTAAATTGCTTAACCTACATTTAGACTTAAATACCCTATGAGATTTTATCGGTAGAAAAATCAAATCAACTAAAAACAAGGGTTGATTTTATGAGAGAGAAATTTGTTGGGAGAAAAAAACGTAACAATTAGTAAATCGTTGAAAATTTATAAATAATTTGAATGAAACATATTTTGAAATAATTTGAATGAAATGTAAACCGTACCTACCAATCCTTGTATTTACCAGTATACACCGACTCGAAGAACACAATAATGAAGTCCAGGAAATCTATCAGCTATATACGGAACATTAACAATCTGCACAAACACAATGATGGAACATAAACATAGTGTAAACAAATGGTTTCACAAAAAAAAAATAAACAAAAAATATACACACTCATCCAACATCCAAATAAAAAGGTCACATCCAAAAGTATACATAGAGCCAATAAATTGATGGAACCCTTCACCTTACACAATCATGTCAACCTCGATTCCAGCACCCCAATGTTGGTTAAAATATAAAAATTTAAAACTTCTTCATTGATGTTTGTTAAAATAACACAACGGAATTTAAAACCTCTTCACATTCAACTCACCTTCCATCCATCAATTGAAAACCCTCCACATTCAACATCCATTAATTGAAAACCTTTCACCTTCCTAAATCAGAGAACAAAACTCACTTACCTCAAGCAAATTGAAAACTTTTCACCTTCCTAAATCAGAGAACACAACTGACCTCCCTCAAGCAAATTGAAAACATTTCACCTTCCTAAATCAGAGAACACAACTCACCTCCCTAAAGCAAATCGGCGCCAATATTTTTCACTTGAACCATCGATGGCCGCCGGTGGAAGGTAAAGAACGAGCGGCAAGAAACAATCGGGTTGCTTCCGTGCGCGTCAGAGAATACTTTGGCGACCACCGTGAGTCGGCCAACTTTATAACCAGTTACGACAAAACCCTTTTTATACACCTTGTCAGTTCAGTTCGCCAAACTTTATACACACATTGAGTCTGCCCCCTCACCTCTCTGAAGCTCCGATTCCGGCCTACAGAAGGTAGACAAAAGAGGTCATCGTGAGTTCACGAAACCCTATAAAAGCTACGGTGCAAATCGAACATCAAGACTACCGGTACGCTTGAATGAATGAACGAACGATATAATGTTTTGTAGATTTTCTGTTTGTAATATAGTTTAGAATCCCTATTTTTTAGGGATTTCTTTGTTATAAATTTTTATTTATTTAATTGATCGGTTGCCGCAATGTTGAGCGTGAGTCTAGGGTTTTAATATTTTTGTTCTACAACATCTTCATTTTTGTAGATGGCAAGGGCGAGTGAAAGATTGAAAGCTGCCGGTGTAATGCCTACAAAAAAAATGAAGAAGCAATCGTCACCAATCCGAGTAGATGAGGAAGCCGAGGTAATGACCCTTAGAATATTACTTTGTTCATGTTTGTATCCTAATAGCTAGTTATAAATCTTCTATTGGTATATATTATGGTTGTATAAATTGAAGTATACACATGCAGGACTCCCTACCCGAAGTCACAAGTGGAATGAACAAGGAGACAAAAGAAAATGTGCAACGCAGCAAGGCAGTTAAAAATGAAAAACAATCCAGGGGGACTAGGGCGAAGACAAAGGTATCGCCTACAAAAAAGGAGAAAGGGAAGTCAAAAGAGGTTAAGAAACATGATGAATTTAGTGAGGTATATAGTCGTATTTACAGTCATTGGTACTGACATTTCACCCGTCTATACCTGTATTTACACACTCTAATTTGTTGTCCTACAGGAAGCAAAGATGGACAATCTGGATGATGCACCTTCAGGGTCGCCAGATAAAAAACGAAAAAGGAAGATGGAGAAGAGGGATAGGGCTGCCGAGGGAAGCAAAGAAAAGAATCGGGGGACACCGAGATCGAAGGACAAAGAGAAGGTCAAGCAGGCTGAGCCAAAAGACTCCGACCACAGTAATGTAATACTCTTTAAATGATGTTTGCTATGTATAAATTTAGATTACTTCACTAACACATGTGTTATGTAAGTCTGATGTTGAGAAGAGCGCTGAGAGCTTGCGCGGGGGCAGGGAGGACGACTCAATTGCCCATTATTATTCGGATGAATCCAGTGATAGCGGTGGTGAATTGAAAAAGAAGTCAAAGCGTGACGAGGTTAAACATATATGTAGTAAATGAATTTCAGCGTTTGTATTCCAAGGAAAGAAATGTATGATATGCTAATTACATGGTATATAATATGTTGTACTAAGATAGGTATAATTTTTACTACAACATGTTCTTGTGAGAGAAATCGAGACCAAAGGTAAAGGGAAGTCGAAGGGCATGGACGGGGTGAGCACTGGAAAGGTGCCAGAGTCAGAGGAGTTTTTGGAAACACAGGTAATGCATTTCTTTGATATCTACTTGCATTGTAGACATTACACATATGAAAAATAAAATTCTGAAAAATTTGGTGATATAACTCCTATATGTTCTTATATACCTCTAATATAGTATACTTATCGTAGTATATCTTTTAGTATTTATCCCAATTGTAGTGCATTTCTTTCTTATGTGCTTCCATTATCGAATTTAAGAATATGTGAATTAATTTTGTAGCCATAGGTGGTATATACTGTATCTGTTATTCTATACCTCCACCCGAGTATACCTATGGTAGTACATCTTAATATATACCTCAACTGTACTGCATTTATTTCTTCTGTAGTTTGATTGTCAACATTAAGAATATCCGGAATTAATCATATAATAATATTTTAATTAGGTGGTATACGTGGTATTTGGTTAGTATTTAATCGAATTTTATACTTCGTATCTGTTGATATAACTTACTCATTTAATTGTGGCAATTTATTTATTTTGGTGGTATATTCCGTATATTGTGTTATATACCTCGCAAATAGTATACATGTCTTTGTACAACATAACATATACAAAATAAATATGTCCATTGAATGTTTGTCGATACGTATGTATGATATTAAATAAATCTAAACATGTATGTTCATACCAAATCAAAATGATTAGTAAATGGATAGTTCACCACGGATACCTGGCTGTGTAACCACCGTTTCATAACATGACAAGATGTGATGTGCACAATTAGTTGATAGTTGTGTATGTTGTTATATACGTCAAACTATGGATGTTGATACCCATATGTTATATGTGGTGTTCTGTTCTTGTTAATTTTTGCACTTTAGCTTACTACTTATGCATTATCCACCTAACTTTATAAATCTACCGAATTAAAATAATAAATAAATAGATGTTCCCCGCCCGTATCTGGTTGTGTTCCCTAGTATGTACTGACAATATGAAATGGTATTATCAACTGACATCTGTGTATATTGATATATTCATATAGCTAACAATGAATATCTTGCAGGATGACGACTACTTCATGACATCGCCTAAAAGGAGTAGGCCACTAAAAATTAATCTATGCGGGAAAAGTGGCATAATGGATATGGTGCGCAAGACACTACAGGGCGATTGCGAGGCAAGATTTCGCGCGACGTGTTTCAGACATTTTTGGGATTTTTCCTTCAAGAAAACATCGTCTCAGTTGCTCCTCCACCTCATCCAACACCAATGCAAACCCAAGAAGACCTCTGAATTGAACTTCAAGATCGGAGGGAAAGTTCTGAAATTTGGACTAAGAGAATTTGCATTGGTGACCGGGTTGAACTGTGGTCCCCTTCCTGAGATAAACATAGACTTGATAAAAGAAAAAGCTAAACTGAAGAATGACTACTTCGAGGACGAGGAAAATGTAACGCGAGCATGTCTGAACCTAGCATTCAAGTTCAGCAAAAATGCATGCGAGGAAGACAGGGTGAAGATGGCCCAATTGTACTGCCTAGAGAGCTTATTGCTCCCAAGACAGGAAAAAGTCTACGTTGAACCAGATCACTTGTTAATGGTTGACGACGAGGAGTTGTTCAACACATATCCTTGGGGGCGTGTTTCCTTTCAATTGTTGCTGAGGTATATGAAAAATGCCATCGTGAGTCAGGGGACTTGTGGAATAGGGATGGGCGATTTTATCTATGCCCTACTAGCTTGGGCATACGAGGTGATACCCGCATTGAGCGCACCTCCCACGTTTTACGCAAGGCGTATCCGAAATACAGTGCCAAGGTTAATCAATTGGGAGGCGGATAATCAACCCGAATGGAGGGAATTGCAAGCCAACATATTTAAGTCTCCCTCGGTATGTACTTACTTTATGCTAGTCGTACATTATATTGATGTTTGTAGCCTTGGGTCTCTTAAAGGAGTGACTCAACTTTTTGCAGTTGGAAGTAATGGACTTAGAGCCCACAATAGAAGAGCTAGAGATGCCATATTTTGAACCTTTCTTGAAGGACGAATTGGCAAAACGTAGGGTTGTGGAACATGGAATGACTATTGAAGGAGAAAATGCATCAGACAAAAGGTTCTTCGTAGGGTCTTCCTCCATGGAAGCACAAATGGGAAAAATGTTTAAGAAACAGGATGAAACAAATGCGAAGCTCGAGGGGGTTGTCAGTGCCTTGAACACGCTAGTAGCATACTTAAGGACAACACATGGGATTAGTGGTACCGTGGACAATCAATCTGGTTTCAAGGTACATACTAATAATTACACCTCATTTTCTCACGCGATGCATTCTTGTGTGGTATATACGAAACTTGACTTCAGAATCTAATCTCGGATTGTAAGTATGTAATTGTCTAAACCTTATTTGATCAATTGTTTCAGGATGGAGCCCCTGTAAGTGCGGAGGTGCAGACGGATGCTACGGAACCAAAAAAGGCCGATAAATTAAAAGTAGATGATCATGGGGTTGAGAAACTCCCTCATCCATCACGCAAAGACGATGATGATTGCCCCCCCGGTGGAAATCAATCCCACACACCACTAGTTGGGCGTGTTGATAGCGTGACCGTAGCACCTTTGGGCGCCGATGGTAAGGGAGGGGGACCGAGCGTAACAGAAGGCAGTGTCCAGGTATGATAGTAATTAATTTAGACATAGAAGAAACGAACATTATCTAAATGAGACTATTTGTAGGAACACGATGACATAGAGGCAACCATCAACCAAGTGATCTCCTCTATAGACGAGACTAGTATTATGGAGAGATTTAACAAGGAAAAAAAGATAAAACCATTGAAGTTGGGAAAAAAAAGACCCCCACTTGTAGAGGTGAGCTTTAGTTGTTTTAGGTTTTCTGTGTTGTATATGTATATCTGAAGTCAGACACCAACTGATGTGCTTGACTAAAATTGTATATATGTGAAGCTTAACAAGAATTTGCCCCGAGATGGAGGGGCACGTGGAGATGTTCCTACTGGAGGGGGGTTTGTGGGAGCGATGCGAGGATCCCACAGTAAGAAGACCCTTGATGACCTCCCAGTTCAATTCTGTCAGCCCACCTTTGATCTGAAACTCAGCCAGCAAGAGGGTTGAATGATCGTACCTACACCTTTTAGAACTTATGATTTTTGGATAATTTAGACATTATGTTTGATTATATACAGTTAAACTTTGATTGAATTGGATAGCTTTGAAAGGTAGTTTTCAATTTAGGACTACTAGGTCTAACGCAAAGCAATTTATGGTCAACTGCATTGAACAATCTTGCAGCTGGTCCCTCTACGCATCTGTGTATGGAACTGGGAGTATGTGGGTCGTTAGGAGGTTCATAAATGAGCATACTTGCCCGATAGATATTGTTAAGAACGACCACAGACAAGCTACTGCCACTGTTGTTAGCGAATATGCAACCACAATAATGTCAACCAACAGCAAGAAGCATTGCACACCAAAAGACATCATTCGTTATGCTCGAAAACATCATGGAGTTAACATAAGTTATGACAAGGCTTGGAGGGGAAGAGAGAAGGCATTTACGTCTATCAGGGGTTCAGCCGAAGAGTCGTATGCTCGGATACCCACCTTTGCAGCTAGGTTGATCGAAAAAAACCCAGGTATGTACGAATATATACCACGAGATATATTATGTATGCCAACTGTATATACTATAATATACACCATATGTTTCAGGTACCTACACCGCACAGGAAGTGGGGGAGGACAATAGGTTCAAATTTTTCTTCATGAGTTTAGCTGCATCTATATCAGGATGAGAGCATTGTCTTTCAGTGATAACTGTTGACGACACCTCGCTGAAGAACAAGTTCAATGGGACACTGCTCACAGCCTGCACGTTCGATGGCAACTCTCAGACCTACCCTTTGGCCGTTTCAGTTGTCGACTCTGAAAATGACGCTTCGTGGGGGTGGTTTTTCCAGAACCTCAAAGCAGTGTTTGGGGAGCCCAAGGACCTAGTTATTGTTTCCGACTGCCACAAGAGTATAGCCAACGGATTCAGGGCTGTATATACATCTGCACACCACGTATATTGTAATTACCATCTAGTACAAAACCTCAAGACTGATCACAGGGGTAAACCGATTGAGGAATTGTTTCAGAAGTGTGCCAAAGCATATACTTCGTCTGTGTTTGATTATTACATGAGGCAGATGGAACAACTAGTACCATCTATCCGGACCGAACTGGAGGGAATAGGATTGTCTAGATGGAGTCGGACATTCTCAACAAAGAAAAGGTACACAATGATTACAACGAACATATCAGAGAGTTTTAACTCCCGTCTAAGTAATGCTCGCGAGCTTCCAATCATTTCATTGTTGGAGGAAGTAAGAGACATCTTGCAGGAATGGTTCTTCGAGCGGAGGACATGTACAATATTTCGACGTCAAGATATAACACAGTACGCCCAGAGCCAGTTACGGGACGCACTGAATGCTAGTCGTACAATGGATGTAAGTTGTATTTACTTTTCGATCCCCCTGAATATAATGTGTCACCACTTATCATCTTTCTATATACCTCTAAATACGCAGATAAATCCTGTTAATGATTATCAATTCGAAATCCGCGATGATCGCAAGCAGTTTGAAGTTAACCTCACAGAGCGTAGCTGCACGTGTAGACGATGGGACGAAGACCTTATCCCATGCTCTCATGCGTGCCGAGCCATATGTCATAAAGGATTCACCTTAGAGAACCATGTACATGACTTCTACCGTACTTCCACGCTTCAAAAGCTATATAGCGGCGATATACATCCGATTTCACTTTCGTATGATGATGTTGACGCAAGCATTCCATGTGATACAGTAGTGCACCCTCCTCTTGCCAGACGCCCTGTGGGGAGACCCAAAAAGAAACGGATAACTTCCCACCGAGAAAGGGCAACAACTCTCAAGTGTGGTAGGTGTGGGAAGGTTGGGCACAATCGAAGACGATGCAACACCCCCCTCCCTAGTTAACTTAGTTCGTGTTTATTTTGTTCGCATTTGCAATAATATGATCTTTATGTAATAGATCATTCAATAATTTTTTACTGTATATACCTATCACTCATTTCCAAGTCTTTCTCACTATTGATGGTGTTTGACTGTATATACCTATCACTCTTGGTCTAACCTATTTCTTAATATGTACCCAAATCGTTTAGTAAACACGAAACATGTGTTCCATGTATATAACACATAAGCCTTTAATTCACACGACCATTGAATAATATAGGAAAATCCATTACACTTTGAGATTAATATAACATTATATACAGATACCCTTTACCATAATTATGAGAACGTTGAAAACAATCCTGCATAGTATAAACTTTTATATAACTGGCGTTTTAGTTTTGTAATTCACATGCATACTAAAACAATAATAGTATATACAATTGGCATAACATTTGTCATATACAATTGGGTCTGTATCCGATCTAATTGGCACATGCATTACATTTTTGTAATCTGCTATGGTATGCCAATTGTATATACTATAATACACACCATCCATTTACTATTTATGCATTACTTTTTGAGATGAATATAACATTATATACAAATACTTTTTTTTTTTATCATAATTATGAGTACGTTGAAAATAGTTGGACATAGTATAAAGTGTTATATAACTCTCGTTTGAGTTTTGTAATTCGGATGCATACTAAAACAATAATAGTATATCAAGTGGCATAACATAGTCTAGACAATTGGCATATACAATTGGGTTTGTATCTTATCCAATTGGCATATGCACTATATACTTTGCGGTTTAATATGTTATGCCAATTGTATATACTAGAATACACATTCTCCGTTTACAAATTTTGTATTACACTTGAGATGAATATAACCTTATATACAGATACCTTTTACCATAATTATGACAAGGTTGAAAACAATGTAACTCAGTATAAACTGCCATTTAACTCTCGTTTGAGTTGTGTAATTGGGATGCATACTAAAACCATATAAATTCAATGCAAAGATAGTTCATAATCATTCATAATGAATACACATTATCCGTTTACAAATTTTGTATTACACTTGAGATGAATATAACATTATATACAAATACCCTTTTACCACACTTGAGAGTTGTTGCCCTTTCTCGGTGGGAAGTTATCCGTTTCTTTTTGGGTCTCCCCGCAGGGCGTCTGGCAAGAGGAGGGTGCACTACTGTATCACATGGAATGCTTGCGTCAACATCATCATACGAAAGTGAAATCGGATGTATATCGCCGCTATATAGCTTTTGAAGCGTGGAAGTACGGTAGAAGTCATGTACATAGTTCTCTAAGGTGAATCCTTTATGACATATGGCTCGGCACGCATGAGAGCATGGGATAAGGTCTTCGTCCCATCGTCTACACGTGCAGCTACGCTCTGTGAGGTTAACTTCAAACTGCTTGCGATCATCGCGGATTTCGAATTGATAATCATTAACAGGATTTATCTGCGTATTTAGAGGTATATAGAAAGATGATAAGTGGTGACACATTATATTCAGGGGGATCGAAAAGTAAATACAACTTACATCCATTGTACGACTAGCATTCAGTGCGTCCCGTAACTGGATCTAGGCGTACTGTGTTATATCTTGACGTCGAAATATTGTACATGTCCTCCGCTCGAAGAACCATTCCTGCAAGATGTCTCTTACTTCCTCTAACAATGAAATGATTGGAAGCTCGCGAGCATTACTTAGACGGGAGTTAAAACTCTCTGATATGTTCGTTGTCATCATTGTGTACCTTTTCTTTGTTGAGAATGCCCGACTCCATCTAGACAATCCTATTCCCTCCAGTTCGGTTCGGATAGATGGTACTAGTTGTTCCATCTGCCTCATGTAATAATCAAACACAGACGAAGTATATGCTTTGGCACACTTCTGAAACAATTCCTCAATCGGTTTACCCCTGTGATCAGTCTTGAGGTTTTGTACTAGATGGTAATTACAATATACGTGGTGTGCAGATGTATATACAGCCCTGAATCCGTTGGCTATACTCTTGTGGCGGTCAGAAACAATAACTAGGTCCTTGGGCTCCCCAAACACTGCTTTGAGGTTCTGGAAAAACCACCCCCACGAAGCGTCATTTTCAGAGTCGACAACTGAAACGGCCAAAGGGTAGGTCTGAGAGTTGCCATCGAACGTGCAGGCTGTGAGGAGTGTCCCATTGAACTTTTTCTTCAGCGAGGTGCCGTCAACAGTTATCACTGAAAGACAATGCTCTCATCTTGATATAGATGCAGCTAAACTCATGAAGAAAAATTTGAACCTATTGTCCTCCCCCACTTCCTGTGCGGTGTAGGTACCTGAAACATATGGTGTATATTATAGTATATACAGTTGGCATACATAATATATCTCGTGGTATATATTCGTACATACCTGGGTTTTTTTCGATCAACCTAGCTGCAAAGGTGGGTATCCGAGCATACGACTCTTCGGCTGAACCCCTGATAGACGTAAATGCCTTCTCTCTTCCCCTCCAAGCCTTGTCATAACTTATGCTAACTCCATGATGTTTCCGAGCATAACGAATGATGTCTTTTGGTGTGCAATGCTTCTTGCTGTTGGTTGACATTATTGTGGTTGCATATTCGCTAACAACAGTGGCAGTAGCTTGTCTGTGGTCGTTCTTAACAATATCTATCGGGCAAGTATGCTCATTTATGAACCTCCTAACGACCCACATACTCCCAGTTCCATACACAGATGCGTAGAGGGACCAGCTGCAAGATTGTTCAATGCAGTTGACCGTAAATTGCTTTGCGTTAGACCTAGTAGTCCTAAATTGAAAACTACCTTTCAAAGCTAATCCATAAACCAACTTCTTTAGGTTAGCTTTGGTATCAAACACACAATTCTCAACAATTTGGATGTTCTCAGCAAATGTGTCAATGCGGTTTGGGTCGACAAAATGAACAACCCTACTCTCTCGAGATGCAGTCCTCTTGAGCTTAATACTACGACCTCTACTGTATGACCCAGTATCTACAGTCGCAGTATCAACGACCAGAACACAATCATTGTACTTATTGTCTGAGTAACCCGTCAGCACCCACACGAGGTCTCTGTCTTCGTTGAGCCTCATGATCAGCGATTTTTCTTCCACATTCCTAAATAATGAGAGTTGTGAGATCTTTCGATGAGGATCAAGTGATAGCAATTGAGAGAGCGAGTTGTGAAATCATCGAGGGTAGAAACGTTTGGAACATGAATGGTGCAACACTCAAAGTTCTTGTATATGTTATTGTTGTCCTATACTCCATCGAATGCAATGTTAATCTGACAAGATGCCATTAATTTAGTGGTGAAGGACACGAAATATGATTGTTAAAAAGATGGAGGAGGAGAAATCAATGAGTGTAGAAGATAGAGAATTATTGTTTGGCTAATATTAAGTAGGTTTTTGTGAAGCCTTAAATTTTGGAGGGTGGTTCGAAATAAAAGGGAGAATAAACTTGGTGGTTGGGGGTTGACGGTATGTTATGAGAATTTTTAAATCGCTGAAATAAAGATATTCGGTTGGTGGGTCTAACACTTTGGTTGAGTGGCAGAATTGTAAATACTATTATATACAAGGGGCATATTCGGGTTAAAAATTATTCTCTTCCCCACCCTAAATTGTAGTTAGTTATTGGATGCAATTAATAAAATAAGTTAGTTATTTTTCCTTTTGGCTATTTTAAACTAGCTATACACAACAATTCTCCTTTTTTTCGAACGTAAGATTCTTGAGCCTTTAAACTTGCAAAGGGCTCAAGCCCATGACTAGTCATTCCCAACCATTCTCAACTAACCCATCTTTTAAAATATAATAATTGCCCAAAATTACATATAATTACTAATAACTTAAATATTACCAGTTCAAAAATTGCATGGCATATTTTTTATTTGGCCAGAAAATTTAAGTAACACATTTATAATTAACTTGAATCTCCTTGCTTAAGAAAATGTCTCAGTTTATTTCCTAAGTGAATAATTATCCAACTGACCTTATATGGGGTTTGCTTTCATTTTCAAACAAATTAATCATGCATTAAATTGGTACTTTGGATATCAATCAATAGACTATTTTTTTCCTTTTAAATTCTTGCTTTCTAAGTTCTCTTAGAATAATCCCTTTCACCTAATGCTCAATCTTTTAGGGATAATTCCTATTGATGGCTTAGAGAAAGAGAATTAAAATGGAATTATATGATTAATTAGCATCAACTAGTTACTTATTAATGCAATGATTGCTATAGGATTTCATGATTTGTCTTTCTTCCTCAGTTTCTTTTAACATAATCTAAAAAAGAAAAGAGATTAAAAAATGAAGATCTCAAACGAAATCTAATAAAAATATGAGATTGAAAAATGGTAACCGTCAATTTAGAGTAAAATAATTAAAAATATAGCATTTTTAAAAAAAATTGCAAATATGACAATTTCTACAGTAATCTATCACGATAGTAGTCTATCACCTCAATTTTTTATAGAATTTTGTTAGTGGCTATCACTGATAGTAGTCTATCCGTGATAGTCATATATAATAGCAGTCTATCACTAATAGTTACTGATTTTTTGTCATATTTGTAAAATATTTTTGATTTTGCTATATTTATTATTTTGGATCTAGTTGCTGTTTATGCAACCAAGCTATGAGATTTATGATATTTATGATGCTTTACTTTTTTTTTTTTTTTAATAAAAATGAAGATATGATGCTTTACTTTTTTTTTTTTTTAATAAAAATGAAGATCTCAGTATAATAACATTTTTATTGAATTTAAATTCTATATAAATAATAACCCATTTCAAATTAGGTAAGTGGGTAGCTTTTCAATTCATTTAATTAAAATATAGAGCATCTCAAGTAAAGTAATGAAATGAAATATATTTGATGTTCTATCATTATCTTATCAAATAAAATTGTGACATTAAAAAATAACTTGATTAAAAAATAAAATAATATTTTAAAATAAATTATGATCAATTTTTTTTTTAATGAAACAAAAGATTAAAGATTAAATGATGTATTTAGTGTAAGCAAGAAGGCATATTCAAACAAACAACTATTAATTGAGGCCTAAATGCATAATGATGCCCTATTGCCTCTAAAATTCAATCCAAGCAAGATAGCTTCACTTTATTTTTCTTTATTTTCCCTCCATGTTTCATTTTTTAGGGAATCAAAGGAAAATTATATGCGTTTGGTAGTTCTCTTTTTTATTTGTTTATTTATCATTTTGTAGAATCAAAAGGATTCTTAGATTTATAATCAAATAGAGAATTACTATTGCTGATAACTGGGAAAATTTGTTTTGAGAGAAAAAGGGATCTTAGCTACTGGCTAGAGAGTATCAAAATTTGACCAAAGCACATGAAATATAGAATTTTATTCTAATTGAACAAAATGCAAATAGCTTTTTCTTGACAAATAGAATTGTGGAGCTAATTAATCAATATCTCTGAGAGAGTGTTTTTTTTTTTTTGGCTCATATTTAGGACAAGTTTGAGTTTATAAAGCTCGAGATATGATTAGTGTTGATGTCAAAAATCTAGACACAAAAATGTTGTCTGACATTCACGTGACTCAACTATAGAATTTGTTGATTCTAAGAACAAGATGACCTACAAAACAAAGTATTAGATATATGTTCGCATACGATCTTAGTTAGGACCACTTGGTTATTACTTTGAGTGGTTATTTGTCCCAACTTTGTTACAATTATTATATTAGAAGTTATTCTTACCTGGTTTACTGCCACTTGTATTTATAGAAAGGATAAATCTTCATCAATTTTTTCCTCTCATTTACTTGTCATGGTATTCCAGCAAAAGTTTCTGAGTTTTTTTTTTCTCCCTTTCGTGCCAATTATCATCTCTCTCCCCTGATGAACGATGATCTTTCTGATATTACACTAAATTCAATCCTTCTTCTTTACATATCATTCGTATGGTCTGACCAATGTTCTCGTCACTCAATTCCTAATCGATGCAAATAATTACATTCAATGGAGTCGTGCGATGTTGATGGCTCTCTCCAACAACACTATTAGAAATCAGGGTTATAATGACAAATAAAAACTTTCATGAACACTTTAGATGACAATTTTTTTTAGTCGTTATAGCCGCTGCCGTCTTCACTCTATAGATGACAAAAACCAAAAACTGTCATTATTGATTTTTTAGTGACAGTTTTTTTTCCTGTCTTCATAATACGATTAATGAGTATTATTCTTTGTCAAGAGACATTATTTTACGACACTTAAACATTGTCACTAATAGCTCACGCATACATATTTTGTCAACTAATCCACATTGATGACATCAAATTTTTGTCAAATAATCCACATTGATGACATTAATTTTTTGTCAAATAATCCATATTGATGATAGTAAATTTTTGCCAACCAAATGTTAATAATGACAAATATTTACAATCACTAATAGGTTGAAGACGACAACTATTTTGTGTCAACAAATTTAATTGAATGACAAGATTTTTTTTGTCGAAAAATATGTTTTTATGACAATTTTTTTGGTTGTAAATCTAAATATATTTATATTTATAATTGTCATTATTATTAAATTTTATAATCTTGATGGACCTTTATTTCTTTTAAGGATGGTTCACCAAAGCCATAAAACTAACGGATAGACATACCTGTGAATACAAACCAAAATAAATTACTCAAGTTGGACACAATGAAACATTATTGAAATAAGAAGTTCTATATATCATTCAAATACCAAAGTTCATCAAATTTTACACAAACTAATTCATATGTATACAATATTGACACTAACTACGATGCCCAACAATTGTTTCAACATTAACACTAAAATGTTGCATAACATGATGAAATATCCATCTAACCCAACCAAAAAGCCCATCATTTGTTGCAATACGGCTTCTAGCTTAAAGAAAATATTTCACTTCGTTTTGTAGTTACTGCAGTAAATATTCAAGAAGACACAATAACTTCAACCTCAACCTATCATAGAAAATGCAATGAAAAGTGTCCAAGTTAACACAAACAACTATAATTATCAAGCTTTATTCAACATAAATACAAAACTTAACTAATACATCAAAATTTATGAATGTAACAACTAAACTTAGCGAAACTTAAAACATAACAACTAAACTTCGGTAAACTTAAAATATAACAACTAAACTAAGCTTAATCAAAACTTAGGAACATATAAACTAAACTATACTTATCACACATGTCGTTTTCAATCTTAAATCAAGTTAAGAAATACCTAAAGTGAACCTAAGAGTACAAAAAAAAGAAAGAAATGCAACAAAGTGTGTATAACAAAAACAAAAGTGGCTACCATAACTGCAAGATATCCATTAAGAAGTTGTTGCTCGATTTCGCGAGTGTACGAATCGTCCCAAGTAATAAAGTGTGTAAGTACTAATTATCGTCTCCACAGGGAATGAAAGCTACTAATTACCAAAATTCTAAGCCTCAATTTTATTTGTGCAATCAATAAATCAAGGGTGGATGAAATTTAAAATTGCTTATGACTTAATTAATTCAAAACACATAAAACTAACAATAGTTATGCTAAATGTAGATGGTTGAGACTCTAGAGCAAAGACTTCATCGCTATCTCCTTCTATTCTTCAATAATTTAAAGTAAGTTTGATTTCTAGATTGTTGACAAGTTCTACTAAAAAAAGATTTGCTACTCTCTCTCGAGCAATAACAATATTCATTAAAAGGTAAATTGCCTATATTTCTATGACAATCAGAACAATTCAATTATAAAGGTTGTAAAACTAGCATTGCCACAAAACCTACAAGGATATGTCTATCGCTCATATAAATTAGGGAAAACAATTAAGGTTCGTCAATGAATATCGTCTATCGACCTCAAAACATTAATATAAACTCACACTAAGATTGGTCAAATCCTAACATGCATTCATTAAGCTCATAAAGGTTTTCACAATCTAATATGAAATCAAGTTGTTAACAATCAACAATGAAAAATAAGATTCAACAACGACTACATCTACGGTCTAGATAAATGAATTAGTTCATGGTGAAAATCTCAGCAAAATTCATGTTCAGAGGCATATTCATTACAAGTAAGAAAAATGATGAAATAGGGGAAAAGAAACAATCCACGAATGAATCCACGAGTTTTCTAGCGTCGCTCCCGCTCCGTTTGGATGCTCAAATCTTCAAAACTCCTTTCTCTGCTGTCTTTTCTCCTTTTTTCGCAGTCAACTTTCAGCTCCTTCTCAAAATAAGGAAACATTCCTTTTATACTTAGGGCAATTATCGTCGCAGCGCCTAGGCGCTAAGCCTTTTGCCCTGGTTGTCGTTCGGGCGCATAGGCGGCCAAGTGCAGCGCCTAGGCGCTAGGCGTTATGCACAACGTTCTGACTTAGAGCCGCGCTGGCATCCTTTTTCCTTTCATCTTCGATCTTTCTCCTACTTTCCTCCTTAAATCACCTACACACAAAATAAGCAACAATCAGACAGAAACAAGAGACAAAACGTCATTTTACTCAACGAAAACTCTAAAATCAACTTGATTTAACAAGTCTAAAAATCATTTAACAAACTACCCTCAACTTAGCATTTTGCTCGCCCTCGAGAAAATAACAAGATGATTCTATGAATAGACAGTTGCATTCAAATGACTCAAATTAAAATGTTTTGATTGGCAACTTAAACGCACATGAAAGAAACATTTGAGCACAATCAATCTGTAAGAAATCTAACTTCCTTAATTTTTCGAGTGTTCTTTTCAAATTACTTAATATCTAAAAATACTGGTAAAGCTAAACACACATTCATTACTTTGGATGTAATAGCAGTCAAGAGAATAAACATTCATCACTACAAGAATTACACCCTTTCCCGACGTTACATAACGTCGGGAAATAGTTCAATTTGTGTCGGCAAAGGCTTTCCCGACGCCAAATCCAGCGTCGACATAATCGTCGGGTTAGGCGCGTGGGAAAAGGTGATGGCGACGTGGTAATTGGTCTGCGCCGGCAAAAATGACCAATGCCGACGCCACGATACCACGTCGGCATAGAAGATAAATGCCGACGTCAAGATGTCGCGTCGGCAAAGAGGAGCAATGCCGAGGCATACTCCTAGCGTCGACATTGGTCATTTTTGCCGACGCGACATCTTGGCGTCGACATTTATCTTCTATGCCGACGTGTTGGCCACGCGTCGACAAAACAACATGTTTGCGTCGGCATTTCCTTTTCGCCATTCCAAATAAATTTTCAAAATTTTCAAAAATTCTTTTTTTAACCATTACAATCTATATAAAAAAAATCTTATTTATTTTACAAGTGAAACCAACCTTCAGAATCTTATTTATTTTACAAGTGAAACCAACATTCAGAATCTTATTTATTTTACAAGTGAATACTGAAAAATATATTCGTACAATATTCTAGAATACTCTAATATGATTGATACAAAACCAGAAATAAAAATGAAAAGTACAAACTTAAATGTAACAATAACACAAGAAAGAAAAGTTCAAAAACTTAATTGTAACGATGTCAAAATTTTTGAAATTTCTTTATCACGATCTTCCCAGTCGTTCATCGATCGATCATGAAACACCTAATTCTGAAAACAAAAAAAACTTATAAGTACTTAAAACCATATACATATTAATCAACTTTTTTCACAAAAATCAAAGTATGAGATTACGTATCAAAGTTTACAAAATTTCATAAAAGAATAAGTTCATCCAACATATACTTTTCAAAGACGGTTAACTCGGGTCATTCAAACTCCAAAAGTACACCAAGTGTGCCTTATGCCACACTAATCAGTTTACAAATCAGCCACAACAACATAACATAAAAAAAACCTCAAATGAAAAACAAACTTAAACTTTTCAATCTAAACAGTAAAGAGAACTTATAAACGGAAATCTCAACACAAATTCAACATATTCTAAGTCTCTCATGACCCTCTCCCTAAACTCACAATCAATCATACTTTTAAACTCCGACCTAATCGCATTCATATTGCATACAAATATGAAATGTACCCAACCTAATATATCTCATAGATCAACATCACAAAGTTTACCTAAATCTCATAAAGTGCACAAAAAATCACTTAATCCAATAGAACTAAACTTATTCACATATTTTGAATAAGTAATGGAACGAACCTACTTTTCAAAGACCGTTAACTCGGGTCATTACTACGAACAACAATTAAAAACTCAATAAAATCTCACTTTCCACAAAGATTTAAACAAAAGGAAAGGGTAAAAAATTTATTTTAGAAACTTTTAAAAATTTCGACAGAGTTTCCTTTGAAAAACGGATAAAACACTCCTGCAATGAAAAATGCACACTCCCAAATAAACTATTCAAACTCCAAAAGTACACCAAGTGTGCCTTATGGCACACTAATCAGTTTAGAAATCAGTCACAACAACCTAACATAAAAAAACCTCAAATGAAAAACAAACTTAAACTTTTCAATTTTAACAACAAAGAAAACTTAAAAACGAAAATCTCAACACAAATTCAGCCTATCCCAAGTCTCCCATGACCCTCTCCCTAAACTCACAATCAATCATACCTTTAAACTCTGAACTAATAAATTGTACTCGACCTAAGTCTCCCATGACCCTTTCTTAAACTCACAATCAACCTAATTAATTAGTTAGTGTACCAGCCAATTGGGATCCACAAACTTATCACATATAACTCGCCACTCCTCAATGTTGTCCTTGAGCCTCTTAGGTGGGTTCACACGTGTCACTTTAAGGGAAAAGAGCAGAACTAGAACGTAATAGCCTAACCATAACTAAATTTCAAAGAAAAAAAATTCAATTCAAGGTAACCCAATGGAAACTAAAACATGCTTCCAAGAAAAGTAAACTAAAACATTCCAATATCAACTCAAAACAACTCCTATATTGTTTTAAACATAAATAAACTATGAAGTATAGAAACTTTCTATAAAATGGGCGATGTGAAGTGTGAACAGATCTTCCACCCTCTTGATCGATCCATTGAAACAATGTCTATCCCAATTATTCACATCATCAGAAGGGCACCAAACACATAAATGAACATAACTTGATAACCAATGGAACTTGATGATTGAATAGTTTTCTAATGCAAACTGACAACGCAAGCTTGATAACTAATGGAATAGAAAATAGTAAAGTAGTTTAAACAAACAAAACGCTTCTTCACAAACTGAACGAAATTCAGAAAATTAAAAGAAGCATCAAACGGAAACAAAATTCACTGACCGTTTTGAAATTGCAGAGACGACAGCGGCGAAGGAGACCGCGATTGGTAATGGAGAGACGGCGTCGACGGCGGGGGCGACAGTAGTGGAGAGGAGGGAGAGACGACGACGGTGGAGAGGAGGGAGGAGACGACGACGACGGTGGAGAGAAGGGAGGAGACGGTGACGAATTGGAGATGAGGGGAAGGAGAAGTCGATTTGCGGTAGGGTTAGGGGGTAGAGAAGATGGAATCGAAATTTTGGACTTCAGATCTTTACCGACGCGTTTTAACGCGTCGGTAAAGGCCATTATTGCCGACACTATAATAAAACGTGTTGGTAAATATACATAATTAAAAAATAATTATTTATTTTTGCCGACGTGGTCTCAAAGGGCGTCGGTAACGCCCATAATTGCCGACGCGTATTTGGCCCGCGTCGGTAAATATAAATATTTAAAAAATAATTATTTATTATTGTCGACGCCGTCCCAAAGGGCGTCTAAAATATAAATATTTAAAAAATAATTATTTATTATTGCCGACGCGGTCTAAAGCCGCGTCGACAATTATGGGTGTTGTCGACGACCTTTGGGACGGCGTCGGCAAAAATAAATAATTATTTTTTAATTATTTATATTTACCGACGCGGTCCAAATCCGCGTCGGCACTTATGGGCTTTACCGACGCCGTTTGGGACCGCGTCGACAAAAATAATAATTGTCGACGCCCTTTTGGACGCGTCCGCAATTAATTAAATTTACCGACGCGGTTCACTAAACGTCGGCAATAGTGACATTACCCGACGCCATGTAAATCGTCGGGAATATGTGGCGTCGGTAATCCCATTATTTGTTGTAGTGCATAGTGTACAAATTATACCAAAAACTCAAGTATCTCATCAAACTACCAAAATTGAATGCACAAGGTCTATCACCCTCACAGAAATTCACTCATAACGCTCAGAAATTCACTCACAACGCTCAACTGTTTAGGGCATATATTCGATGTCTCTCACACCAATACATACAATATTTTTATCATAAACTTTCTCATATATCACATAAAAGCCATCGATGAACATAATGAATGCAAAAAATTAAGGGTTTCGTTTTGGATGTAATTTGGCTTATGAATGGGTAGATGGATAGAAAATTTTAAGCTCTTTATTGAAAGAATTAAACATGACTTATCCACATGAAGCCTTTACTTCTATTTTCAAGGAGCTTTTACTCATACCTCCATTTCCAAGGTGGAATATGAAAGTTATTTTTTTTTTCCACTTCTTCTTCACACTTCTTCTTCACACATTATTATTATTATTTGTGTGTGAAAGATATGCTTCCATTTAGAAATTCCCTATTGGAACATGATACAACTCTCTGGATAAATTAAAACTTCATGTGGTAAGCATATGTAATCTTTCAATCTAGGGTTCAAAGAAATGATTACAACAAGAGAATGCTTTTAAGGCTTTTAATATGGTAATCTTCCAATGAAAAGGTCTAAGGCTCAAGATTTAGCTTAACTAAGGACTCAATGTTGAGGTAGGCTGTTTAAGAAAGCTAAACATTAGCTTTACCTAAATTACCCTTAGAAATTAAGCATTCAAAACAATTCAGAGGCTTCAGACATGCATAACAAAGCAAGTTCTACAAAAATTCAAACATGTATGACACTCACACAATTTAAGAACTTAAAGAACCATGTAATGCATGTGCTTAAAGGCTAAAAAACTCACAGGAAAGTGGTAGAGCACTTTTGAATGTACTCCAAAATTGAAGCTATCGAGGCTTGCCAAAACAAAATTTATAAATACCAAAACTACTAAGCTTTGCAGCTAGTGGTAACGGGTTGATCCGCAGGGAACCTAAATCAATCTCTCTTAACTAATTTCTATTTGTCTTTTTAATTAAAACTCAAAATAAAAACTATGAATTAAAGGGAGAGTTAATTAAAATTAAACTAAGCAAAAATTAAACTAACGGAAAAATAAATGCGAAAAGTAAAGAGCGGAAAAATAAATGTAACACGTGCTCCTAATTCGAGGGATCAGGATTTATCTTGATGCGCTTAGATCATAGGGATTCTAATCATGCTTAGTAATTTAATATCATGCACGCGAAATGTTTGCTCGTTTCCGTAGCAAACATCCGAATGAATTAATTAGAAAAGTGCAATTCTAACTAAACATGCTCATTAATTAATCTAAGTTAGCTACGCTTAAACCAATCAAAGAACAGTAACGGGTAATATCGCGACGAACCAATTGATCGAGAACTCGACCAATTCGCGCGATTTCTCTTCTTTCCCTAAGTCTATCGTGCAAACGTTAATTAATTCTATTCTCCTACTGTCACTTAGGTTAGAATTAATTAGTCACGCTTAGACCCTTGTTACCTAGCGATTGAGACAATTATACGTCCTAATCTTTAACGGTAAAACATGCATAAGGACTCGGACGTCACTCCTAATCAGTCATACACGTTCTTGGGATGCAAACAAAGGAAGAACATGCAAGAAATATACAATTACAAGCTGGAAAATTAAGCTAAAACCCTCCCTAGGCATCAAGATAACCCCTAAACTCGAATTAGAGAACTTACCTTAGCTCCCCGTTGTGCGAATCAAGAGAAACGATTAATGTTGAAGCTTTATTGAAGAGAAAAGGGAAGAAAATGACGTTTGAAGCTCCCACCCGAGCTTAAACAATGGTGGAAATCAAAAATTGGGAAGAAGAATGCGGCTAAAAATCGAAGAAGAAGGCTTTAAAGCCGTCGAAGCGTCTCGACGCTAGGACAGCGTCTCGACGCTATGCCCTAAGTTGGCAGCGCTCGCGCGCGGGGTGGCGTCTCGACGCTCGGACAACGTCTCGACGCTGGCAGCGTTGAGCGGGCGTTGAGCGCGCGAGCTCGACGCTGGGGCGCTCGTCAATTTTCGGAAGCTGTCGGGGCAGCGTTGAGCCAACGTCTCGGGTTTGGTGGCCAAAAATTGCCTTTCCATGGCAATTTTTGCCATTTCTTCAATTCTTCAAGCCCCTTCACTCCCGATGCGTCCATGAAGCTCTAAAACGTCTCTTTAAGCCTCGAAACACGTCCTCGGACTCCTCGAGCTCTCGACCATGAGTTTACCTACAAAAAGGCATTTTTAATCAATATTGAGCATGATTTTATCTATAATTAGGGAGTAAATAATAGCTCTATTTTGGAGCTATCAGAAAGCAGGTTATTTTGGCAGTGGACCTTACGCATTCGTCATTCAATAACTCAATGAGAAGCTATCATGTATTTCTCAAAGCAAAAACACTAATCATGCTCTTCTCTCTTATGCATTACAACCCAAACTACTGATGTGTCCCTAACTTACATGATACTCCAAGATATCATGTAAAATTCAAAGAACATTTCTTCGATTGTATTCATCATAAAGAATGCAACACCAATTTATCATCAACATCACGCTCAACAAAATTGCTGTTGGGTTTTATGTCCTAACACTCGTGGTTTGTAAACGTTGTAAATGTAATATGTCTATTATCGCAATAAAGAGTTATTGAGGTTTATTCAGTAAAGGTGTTTATTGAATATAGTGAAACGTGTTTGCATTAACCTGTACCAATAACAACACCCTTGGCTGAATATGAATACTTGAGCTTCATGTATGACATGATTGTGGGTCAAGCTCAAGTAGTCAGTCAAAATGGTCTATAGTATACGGATAAGGCTCGGTACCTTATTCTGGTAACACTATTGGATGCGGCTCGCTTTGTATTGTACAAAACGATGTGATCCGAATCGTTTCACATGGAGATGTGCGAGCGGGGGCGTCCTATGCAAAGAGTTTGCATTAGACAGAACCACGATAAAGTCGCTTTCTCTTTATAACGCCGTTTACTGGTGAGACCGATTTTATCACTTTTGATGACCTAAGGTAACTCGTTCTTAATCCTGAGCTTACTATGAACTCCTGTTTATTCGAGAGTATCCTTAGACTTGTATGGGTGAGAGTGGCAGGTCGCCCGCTCAATAAGCCTACCAACTTGGGGATAAACTCGAATAGGTAGCTGGGGACATAGTGTAGCAAGATGGAATTCACTCCTACCCTCTTTAGGGTCTAGTAGAGAGGTGTTCCCTTAATAGCTGACCCCGGGGCTTGAACATGAGGCCTCATCCTCTTCTGTGTGAAGAGGATTCTGATCTGATGATTGGATCACAGATCAAATGTTCATTAGAGGTGTCAGTGGTACTTAAGGAACAAGAGGTATCACAGAGGTTAAACGGTATAAAAGACCTAGCTGTGATAACGGACACCTGTGAAGGATCGACTTACCCATGATGGTTATATCAAGAGGACATAATATATCTACAGTGAGGAGAGTGCAACCCTCGGACTATAGTGGAGTCTCCGAGGGTTAACGAATGTTGATTAGTTCGGTTAAAAGAGTTTTGACCGGATAATCTCGTATCGTTGGAGCTCATGATCTGTAGGTCCTTTAGGTTCTCCTGGCTAGCTCGGATAACGTCGTGCAACAGTATAAGAGAATTTAAAAAGAAAAAGAATTTGAATTGTTCAAATTCGGTTTGTGGAAGAATGATGGACATATTTAAATATGATTTAAATATGAGTATGGCCTAAAACATGAATAGGATTCATGTGTAAAAAAGTCGGTTTTTCAGAAAACCGGGTTTAGCCATATTATTTAATTAATATTTGATATTGAATTAAATAATATTTATTAATTAAAAAGTTTAATTAATAATTATATATATATATTTTTTTATTAAAAGTTTAATAAATAAAATTATTATTATTATTTTTAAATAATAATAATAATAATTATATTTATATATATATATATAAGCTTTCTTAAGGGTTAAGAAAGTGTGGTTGGTCATATAAAAAGAGAATTGGACATTTGGAGAGCTCTCTCGGTGAGTTTGAAAAAAAGTTATAAAAAAAAGGAAAGAATTTTTCCTTTCTTTTTTTTTAGCTTCTGTCCGTCCGTCTCCATTTCTCTTCTTCTTCTTCCTCTTCTTTTCTTTTTCTTTTCTCTTGGTTTCGGAGTCCCACAACTCATTGATGGAGCGACATGCGCAGCGGAAAGCGATTTCGGACCGATGATACTCTAATTTCATCAATTTAACAAATAGAAAACATGCTCAAAAGACGGAAATAAGAAATTTAGAATACATACCCTTGTAGTTCCAATTTCTTCAAGATCCGTCGGCCGTTCCACGTCACGAACTCTTCCGACCTCTTCTCACGAACGCCTAAGAATGATGGACATATTTAAATATGATTTAAATATGAGTATGGCCTAAAACATGAATAGGATTCATGTGTAAAAAAGTCGGTTTTTCAGAAAACCGGGTTTAGCCATATTATTTAATTAATATTTGATATTGAATTAAATAATATTTATTAATTAAAAAGTTTAATTAATAATTATATATATATATTTTTTTATTAAAAGTTTAATAAATAAAATTATTATTATTATTTTTAAATAATAATAATAATAATTATATTTATATATATATATATAAGCTTTCTTAAGGGTTAAGAAAGTGTGGTTGGTCATATAAAAAGAGAATTGGACATTTGGAGAGCTCTCTCGGTGAGTTTGAAAAAAAGTTATAAAAAAAAGGAAAGAATTTTTCCTTTCTTTTTTTTTAGCTTCTGTCCGTCCGTCTCCATTTCTCTTCTTCTTCTTCCTCTTCTTTTCTTTTTCTTTTCTCTTGGTTTCGGAGTCCCACAACTCCGTTGCGCGGCGCCGAGGATAGCGGGACTACCGGAGGTGGTCCTCGAGGCGTTCGTGAGAAGAGGTCGGAAGAGTTCGTGACGTGGAACGGCCGACGGATCTTGAAGAAATTGGAACTACAAGGGTATGTATTCTAAATTTCTTATTTCCGTCTTTTGAGCATGTTTTCTATTTGTTAAATTGATGAAATTAGAGTATCATCGGTCCGAAATCGCTTTCCGCTGCGCATGTCGCTCCATCAATTGGTATCAGAGCGATTTTGTGATTAACTCAATTTGCATCAATTTAAGTTGGTGGGTATTTTAATTTAGAAATTGTTTCTGAATTGGCGTCTAAAGTGAATATCGATTTTGGCATAGTTTCTTTTTGAATTTTCTTATTTGTAATTGCCCGAGAATGTATGGGCTTTAATGTGCGCTGAAGAGTCTGTTTTTTTAGAGTCATTAGAGTCCATATAGGTTTCTTTGTGAAAGAAGCTCGAGTTTTGAGCTCGCCGAAATGTTCGGTATAAGTTCAAACTCGTTCTAGGCAATTCGAAGAGAAGCTCGAAGAGAAATTGGCCGAAGCGTTCGGAGGAAGCAAGTTTGTCAAAGGCGGTGCGAAGAGTTCGAAGTCCGCTCAAGACTTAGCTTGTTGTTCAAGCTTGTAATAAATTAGTTATTGCTTGTTAAATGCCAAAATCGATCCACTTTAGTGTGTTTAATTAATTATGCATTGTGAATGTATGTTTTAATTAAATTCCATGTTTGTATGTGCATATAGTATGCCATATAGATTTAAAATCCCACCGTAGGAAGCATGCTCCATGCATTGTTAATATGTTATAAGTGTTATAATTTATAGTATGCATATTTGGGAATTCATGAGTATTAATATAAGAGTTAATTTAATTCATGGATTAGATGTTGTTTTTTTTTAATAGAATAATTGATATAAGTGTTATATTAATTATGAAATTAAATATACAACATAGGTTGCCCTGGTTTTATGCATATTATAGGTTATAAGTGTTATAATGTATAGGATGCATGCTTAATTCATAATAATTGATATAAGTGTTATATTAATTCATGAATTAAGAGTTGTATGTTTAAGAGCATAATTAGTATAAGTGTTATATTAATTATGAAATTAAACATTCTTTTTTTCATGCCTTAGTGATGCATGTTTGAGAAGCATGTAGAGTTGTTATAGTAAGTCTAAGTTTTGCAAAGCGTTGTAAAATTGGGTAGACTTTTAAAATCAATAACAAAGAAACGCATGTTCATTTAGGGTTAATTGAGACGTCCGGTTCATTAGTTGAATAGGTCGTTATCTCGTAAATACTAAGGTTATGAGAAACTCACCCGGTGAAATTCTGTTCGAGGTTGGAGGTATTTAAGTTGACGGTTTACGGAACACCTCCTACCTGGGGACGATCCGGTACTTGAGTAAAGTTAACCTGGTTTTATGAGCGTGCGCGAGAGGTATGAGGTTAATTAAACTTGTTAATAACCTAGACATCTCAGGTAAAAAGTTTACCTAGACTTAAGGTTTTAATTTCTTAGCCGGATAAAACCTGAGTAATTTACCCTAAAACCGATTATGATACTTAGTAGATGTGTTGAGAAGGAATATATGATATATCCCTCTCCTGCTACGCACTCCGTGAAGTTCACAACGTGAGAATTATACTCGGCCTCGAGATGTCAATAGGGCATCCCCCTTAGGGTGGCATTTGCATCTTTCAATAGCAAGGTGAATGGAGTAAGTATTTATAGTAAGTGGGAGAAGGAAGTGCGTCAGTACTTCCTATGGTCTCCTCCATTGGATTGAACCGTGAGATTCCCATGTTCCGCCTGCAAGGTGCCCTTGGTGGCACCAATCCCTTAGGAAGGCCGTTTCAAGGGAGTTGAACAAGTCAGTCACCATTTATGGATAAAGAAACATAGGGCCATTCCCAACTATGACATTCCCTTAGGTTGCATTGTTGGGGCCGTCCTGTGCGTTCAAAAAATGGAGGGTCACACTTACAGGATTTCCTAAGGAGTTAGTAAATCTTGACCAAAAACGATAACTAAGATGCTATAAGAGTAAGAGTTATTCTGGTATTAGCATTTAGTCAAGAATGTCTTGGTTTAGTGAAGGAGTGCTCGTTTACCCTTAGGTAGCGACCATTCTAACTCACTAAAATATCGTTGCATGTAAATAAAGAGTTTGGGTACTTTATTTACTGCTAAATTTACTTGATTGGTTTAAATAGGTTAAAACTGTTTCACTAATAGATTTACATTTCTTTTCAGCATGTCTAGCTCGTTTAAAAACGTAGTAGCTTCGGTTAAGTTAACTGGCGATAAATACGAGACCTGGAAAACGAACTCGAATATGATTCATGTTCGTGATGATCTAAGGTCTGTCTTAACAGAGGATTGTCCTTTTCCCAGCCCAATAATGAGTCGTGCTGAGAAGAAACAACAAAGTAAATATGATTTGCTTGTTGTAGAGACGTGTTTAGTGGAAAATGATAGTCATGCCTGGATCCTCGATTCAGGAGCCACTAATCACGTTTGTTCTTCGTTTCAGGAAACTAGTTCCTGGCAGCCGCTAGCTAAAGATGAGATAACTCTCAGAGTTGGTACTGGAGAGGTTGTCTCAGCTAAAGCAGTGGGAGC
Organism: Herpetospermum pedunculosum; assembly: GCA_028017165.1. Taxonomy (NCBI): domain Eukaryota; kingdom Viridiplantae; phylum Streptophyta; class Magnoliopsida; order Cucurbitales; family Cucurbitaceae; genus Herpetospermum; species Herpetospermum pedunculosum. The sequence goes on from CM051528.1 coordinate 21,437,152, forward strand.
GGTTAAGTTGTCTTATAGAGATAGTTACATTTTGCTAGAAAATGTGCTATTGGTTCCTAGCTTCAAGAGGAACCTAGTCTCTATAGCTTGTTTATTAGAACAAATGTATAAAGTATCTTTTGCTGATAATGAAGCTATCATTAGCAAAAGAGGTGTACAAATTTGTTCTGCTAAACTTGAGAATAACTTATATGTGTTAAGACCGACAGAGGTTCAAGCTATTTTGAACACCGAAATGTTTAAAACAGCTGAAACTCAAACCAAGAGGCAGAAGCTTTCTCCTAGTACCTATCTTTGGCACTTGAGACTAGGCCACATTAATCTCAATAGGATTGGGAGGTTGGTTAAGAGTGGTCTCCTAAATCGTTTAGAGGATAACTCTTTACCGCCTTGTGAGTCATGTCTTGAGGGCAAGATGACCAAACGACCTTTTACCGGAAAAGGTTATAGGTCAAAAGAACCTCTAGAAATCGTGCATTCGGATCTCTGCGGTCCTTTGAATGTCAAAGCACGAGGAGGGTATGAATATTTCGTTAGCTTCATTGACGATTATTCTAGGTACGGCTATCTTTACCTAATACATCATAAGTCCGATACTCTTGAAAAGTTCATTGAGTATAAGGCAGAGGTTGAGAACATATTAGGTAAATCGATAAAAACACTCCGATGTGATCGAGGTGGAGAGTATATGGATACTAGATTCCAGGACTATATGATAGAACACGGAATTGTATCTCAACTCTCAGCGCCCGGAACACCGCAGCAGAACGGTGTATCCGAAAGGAGAAATAGAACCCTGTTAGACATGGTTCGTTCTATGATGAGCTATGCTCAGCTGCCAAGCTCGTTTTGGGGATACGCAGTAGAGACTGCCGTATATATTCTGAACAATGTTCCCTCTAAGAGTGTTTCTGAAACACCTTATGAGCTCTGGAGTGGGCGTAAAAGTAGTTTACGTCATTACAGAATTTGGGGATGTCCAGCACACGTACTGGTATCCGGTCCAAAGAAACTGGAACATCGTTCAAAATTGTGCCTATTCGTAGGCTACTCCAAGGAAACGAGAGGTGGTCTTTTTTACGATCCTCGACAGGACAAGGTATTAGTATCGACTAATGCCACGTTCTTAGAGGAAGACCACATGAGAGATCATCAACCTTCAAGCAAAATAATTTTGTCTGAATTATCCAGGGAAGCTACAGAGGGATCAACAAGAGTTGTTGATCAGGCTGGTCCTTCTCAAGAGTTGAGAGAGCCTCGACGCAGTGGGAGGGATGTGAGACAACCCGACCGCTACATTGGCTTGTCCGAGACTCAATTCTTCATACCTGATGATGGAATTGAGGATCCATTGACCTTTAAACAGGCAATGACAGATGTAGACAAGGATCAGTGGCTCAAAGCCATGGACCTCGAAATGGAGTCTATGTACTTCAATTCGGTCTGGAGTCTTGTAGATCAACCAGATGGTGAAAGACCAATTGGTTGCAAGTGGATCTACAAGAGGAAACGAGACCAGGCCGGTAAGGTGCAAACCTTTAAGGCCCGACTTGTGGCAAAGGGTTTTACCCAGCGAGAAGGGGTGGACTATGAAGAAACCTTTTCTCCTGTTGCCATGTTAAAGTCGATTAGAATACTCTTGTCCATTGCCGCATTTTATGATTATGAAATTTGGCAAATGGATGTCAAGACTGCCTTTCTTAATGGCAATCTTGAAGAGAGTATCTATATGGTCCAACCAGAGGGGTTCATAATTCAGGGTCAAGAGCAAAAGGTTTGCAAACTGAATCGATCCATTTATGGGTTGAAACAGGCATCTAGATCCTGGAATATAAGGTTTGATACTGCGATCAAATCTTATGGCTTTGAACAGAATATTGACGAGCCTTGTGTCTACAAGAAGATTGTCAATAAGGCTGTAGCTTTCTTAGTCTTGTATGTAGACGACATACTACTCATTGGGAATGACGTAGGGGTCCTTACTGACGTAAAACTGTGGCTAGCAACCCAATTCCAAATGAAAGATTTGGGAGAGGCTCAGTTTGTTCTTGGGATTCAGATCGTAAGGAATCGCAAGAACAGAACGCTAGCACTGTCTCAGGCATCTTATATAGATAAAGTGTTATCTAGATACTCGATGCAGAATTCCAAGAAAGGTTCGCTGCCGTTTAGGCATGGAATTCATTTGTCTAAGGAACAGTCTCCTAAAACACCTCAAGAAGTTGAGGACATGAGACGGATTCCGTACGCATCTGCAGTTGGCAGTCTGATGTATGCTATGTTATGCACTAGACCTGACATCTGTTTTGCAGTCGGAATTGTCAGTAGGTACCAGTCTAATCCAGGATATGATCACTGGACCGCCGTTAAACATATCCTCAAGTATCTTAGAAGAACGAGGAACTATGTGCTCGTGTATGGGCCTAAGGATATGATCCTGGCAGGATACACTGACTCTGATTTTCAGACTGACATAGATTCTCGGAAATCTACATCAGGATCAGTGTTCACTCTTAACGGAGGTGCTATAGTGTGGAGGAGTATCAAGCAAGGTTGTATTGCTGACTCCACCATGGAAGCTGAATACGTCGCAGCTTGTGAAGCAGCGAAGGAAGCAGTATGGCTCAGGAAGTTCTTGACAGATTTGGAAGTTGTTCCAAATATGAATTTGCCCATCACACTTTATTGTGATAACAGTGGTGCTGTGGCAAATTCTAAAGAACCTCGGAGTCATAAGCGCGGGAAGCACATCGAGCGGAAATATCACCTTATCAGGGAGATAGTGCAACGAGGAGATGTGATCGTCACACAGATTGCCTCGGAGCACAATGTTGCAGATCCGTTTACAAAGTCTCTCACGGCTAAAGTGTTTGAGAGACACCTGGAGAGTCTGGGGTTGCGAGCTGCTAAATAGGACAGTGGGAGATACTTTGTATTCCTGACCAAGCACTCATCCCACAGACATGTTAGTCCAAGTGGGAGTTTGTTGGGTTTTATGTCCTAACACTCGTGGTTTGTAAACGTTGTAAATGTAATATGTCTATTATCGCAATAAAGAGTTATTGAGGTTTATTCAGTAAAGGTGTTTATTGAATATAGTGAAACGTGTTTGCATTAACCTGTACCAATAACAACACCCTTGGCTGAATATGAATACTTGAGCTTCATGTATGACATGATTGTGGGTCAAGCTCAAGTAGTCAGTCAAAATGGTCTATAGTATACGGATAAGGCTCGGTACCTTATTCTGGTAACACTATTGGATGCGGCTCGCTTTGTATTGTACAAAACGATGTGATCCGAATCGTTTCACATGGAGATGTGCGAGCGGGGGCGTCCTATGCAAAGAGTTTGCATTAGACAGAACCACGATAAAGTCGCTTTCTCTTTATAACGCCGTTTACTGGTGAGACCGATTTTATCACTTTTGATGACCTAAGGTAACTCGTTCTTAATCCTGAGCTTACTATGAACTCCTGTTTATTCGAGAGTATCCTTAGACTTGTATGGGTGAGAGTGGCAGGTCGCCCGCTCAATAAGCCTACCAACTTGGGGATAAACTCGAATAGGTAGCTGGGGACATAGTGTAGCAAGATGGAATTCACTCCTACCCTCTTTAGGGTCTAGTAGAGAGGTGTTCCCTTAATAGCTGACCCCGGGGCTTGAACATGAGGCCTCATCCTCTTCTGTGTGAAGAGGATTCTGATCTGATGATTGGATCACAGATCAAATGTTCATTAGAGGTGTCAGTGGTACTTAAGGAACAAGAGGTATCACAGAGGTTAAACGGTATAAAAGACCTAGCTGTGATAACGGACACCTGTGAAGGATCGACTTACCCATGATGGTTATATCAAGAGGACATAATATATCTACAGTGAGGAGAGTGCAACCCTCGGACTATAGTGGAGTCTCCGAGGGTTAACGAATGTTGATTAGTTCGGTTAAAAGAGTTTTGACCGGATAATCTCGTATCGTTGGAGCTCATGATCTGTAGGTCCTTTAGGTTCTCCTGGCTAGCTCGGATAACGTCGTGCAACAGTATAAGAGAATTTAAAAAGAAAAAGAATTTGAATTGTTCAAATTCGGCTTGTGGAAGAATGATGGACATATTTAAATATGATTTAAATATGAGTATGGCCTAAAACATGAATAGGATTCATGTGTAAAAAAGTCGGTTTTTCAGAAAACCGGGTTTAGCCATATTATTTAATTAATATTTGATATTGAATTAAATAATATTTATTAATTAAAAAGTTTAATTAATAATTATATATATATATTTTTTTATTAAAAGTTTAATAAATAAAATTATTATTATTATTTTTAAATAATAATAATAATAATTATATTTATATATATATATATAAGCTTTCTTAAGGGTTAAGAAAGTGTGGTTGGTCATATAAAAAGAGAATTGGACATTTGGAGAGCTCTCTCGGTGAGTTTGAAAAAAAGTTATAAAAAAAAGGAAAGAATTTTTCCTTTCTTTTTTTTTAGCTTCTGTCCGTCCGTCTCCATTTCTCTTCTTCTTCTTCCTCTTCTTTTCTTTTTCTTTTCTCTTGGTTTCGGAGTCCCACAACTCCGTTGCGCGGCGCCGAGGATAGCGGGACTACCGGAGGTGGTCCTCGAGGCGTTCGTGAGAAGAGGTCGGAAGAGTTCGTGACGTGGAACGGCCGACGGATCTTGAAGAAATTGGAACTACAAGGGTATGTATTCTAAATTTCTTATTTCCGTCTTTTGAGCATGTTTTCTATTTGTTAAATTGATGAAATTAGAGTATCATCGGTCCGAAATCGCTTTCCGCTGCGCATGTCGCTCCATCAATTGCTTCCCACCCCCAACTTAAAATTAAACAGTGTCCTCAATGTGAAATGAAAAGAAGGAATACACAAAGAAAAAGAAAGCAAAGAAGAAGAAAAAGAACAAGGAATACGAAAACTTCCCTGAGTGAGCGTCACTCACATGTGTTCTTCTTCATCAGACGACAGAGGAGGGGTTGGACAACGAATTGGGTCAGTTCCTTGATTGAACCCTAGACGTGCCAACACCTGAAAAAGACGATCAAAACATTGATTGTTGTGCTCCATGTGTATTTGCATCTGTCTTTTCATTATGCGTCGTCCTTGCTCTTGTCTTTGCTCCATTCTATCCAACCTTTGTTCATTTCGAAGTTCCATTCTCTCTAATCTTTCCTCCAAAGACAACTGATCTTGAGGTGGTTGAGACGAATTGATAGCTAAGTATTGTTGGCCATGGGCTAGTTCTTCAACCATGTTCGGACCTTTTAATCCTAAAATGTATTTTTTATCCATCACACACGTAGGATGTTTTAACTCCTCATCCGAGCCCCAAGCCACCCCAGCAGCGCTGCATAGTGTCGTAATCAAAGATGGGTGAGCGAGGCCACCGGTTGTAGTTGCCCTTTTGGCATGTTTTATGGATTGATGAATGATGCGACCCACATTAACTGACTTTCCGGTTACAAGTGCATATAGAAGGATTGCCCTGTCTTTTGTCACATTGCTCACATGTGTGATAGGAAAAAGTTTAGCACAAATAAAATTGTGCCAAACCTCATTCGTCACACTAAGGTGAGATGCCTTAAAAGTCAGCTTTTCTCCCTGTCGAGTTTTCCATTGAGTTTCCGGCTGACACAGTCTGGCTATGATCTCATCATAATCAACTTCATCGGCGGCATAGGTTCCATAACCATCCCGATCAATGGTTGGAAGGTTGTAAAATCGGTTGATGGATGCAAAATCAAAATGCACATATTTGTGGCGTACAAATACCTTGGTGCCCCCTCTTTCATATTTGCGTAAAATTCACACATATGTGGGACAACAACAGACTCAGGTTGTTTTGTGAATTCCTCCCAACCTCTATTTTGATTATTATAAAAAAGACTCGGTTGCTCTCCAGGACATGGTTGTAAACCCCGCTCAGAAATTACATTACGCTTGATAATCAAATCTGAATAAGATTTGGAGGCCTCTTCGTCCCTGAATCTATTACTGTTAAAAGTTTCAGAAGAGCTCTCGCCCGTTTGTGCACGCTTCGATGCTTTTGAAGCCATAACTAATGAACACTATTTTCTTCCTAAAAGCCAGCACCTTCAAGGTAGCTTCCAATTTTTCTTACCAACACCTCAAAATCACACAGTTCCACGCACTCAAGCACACAAACCAAATTTCCTCCACAACAACTCCAAAAAAAAAAATTCACCAATCACCCGTTAACTCCACCAATATACTTCAACTTCAAAGGTTGTCCTTAGATGAACCACAACCCTCCACAATCTCTAAATTTCAGCCCAAATAAAACACATAAAAAGGATAAATGCACTTACTTAGAGAAGAAACCCAAAGATTTGAAGTGGAGAGACAATTTGGAGAAGAAACCAACCCATAAATTTGAAGTAGAGATCCTTGGAGAACTTTATAGAAATTGTGAAGAACTTCACACACCTTAGCAAACTTGAAAAACCTACAAAGAGCAATAGATTAGTGGTAGATTAGAGGTTGAAAATTTTGTGAAACAAGGGGAAGAAATTTGTGGGTAAATATGGAGATTTGGGAGAGAAAAGAGAGGAAATTAAGAGAGAAAAATTGAAGAATAGAAAGGGGGGGGGGGGGTTAAGGTTTGTTTTGGGGCGGCTAAGAATTCCTTTAAAAATCTCAAAACTCAACCAATTTTTCTTAAAAATAAATTATTTTTTTTTTTCGGCAGAATCGCGTCAGCGCCTAGGCGATGAGCATTCTATCCTTAAAACGAAATTTGCTCTTTTTTTTGTTTTTCGGCTGAAGTGCTAAAGTGCCTAAGCGCCCAAAAGGCAGCGCCTAGGCGCTGAGCATTCTGTCCTAAATAACAATTTTTTTTTGTGTTTTTTTTTTTACAATGACGGGTTGCCTCCCTATTAACGCTTGGTTTAAAGTCCCCAGCCCGACATTCTCCTCCTAAAGTGAGCTCAACGTCATCGTGGTTTTCACATCGTCAATCATATCGTGCACATACGGCTTCAAACGTTGCTCATTAACCTTGAATGTATCCCCGATCTCGTTTCTCACTTCAACTGCACCGTGAGGATAAACTTGAACCACAGTAAATGGACCCGACCATCTCAATTTCAATTTCCCAGAAAATAGCCTAAGGCGCGAGTTGTAGAGCAACACCTTTTGGCCCGACTCAAAACTTTTTCTTCAAATGTGCTTGTCATGCCATGCCTTAGTTCTCTCCTTATAGATGCATAGGCTTCATTTCTGAACTCTTCCATCTCAGTCAATTGTAACAATCGTTTTTCTCCAACTGACTTCAAATCCATATTGAGAAATTTCATTGCCCAATATGCCCTATGTTTTAACTCAACCGGCAGGTGACATGCTTTTCCAAATACTAACCTGTAGGGAGACATCCCAAGAGGAGTTTTGAATGTCGTCCGATATGCCCACAAAGCATCATCTAACTTCTTTGCCCAATCCTTGCGTGAATGATGCACCGTCTTCTCAAGTATCCTCTTCACCTCTCTGTTACATACTTCCGCTTGTCCATTTGTCTGAGGATGGTTGATAACTCTTAAATAGAGCTATTGCAATGTCCTTAATATTTGCTAATTACCGCGCTTAATGATTGTTAATTCTCTCTTTTATAGGTGATTCGTGGTAGAGAGCTCGGGAAGTCCTTTCATAAGTTTCGGGGCCAATTCGGGCATTTTAAGAGTTTCAGAAAGTGTTCGGGTCAAGGAGAGAAGCCAAGAAGAGCTTGGAGGTGAAAAAGATGAAAAGTGTAGGCCAAACCCGAGAGGGCAGCGCCTAGGCGCCTAACATCGTTCCAGACCCGAGAGGCCAACGCCCCTGCGCCAAAACCCGAGAGGTCAGCGCCTAGGCGCCCGACATCGTTCCAGACCCTAGAGGCGAGCGCCCCTGCGCTGGCCGCGGAGCGCCTCTGCGCCAAAACCCGAGGGGTCAGCGCCTTGGCACTACCTTCGCAGCGCCTAGGCGCCCGTCATTGTTTCTGTCCAGAGAGGTTAGCGCCTATGCGCTGTCCCGACTGCGCGCGCGTCCCTATGCGCAGCGCCTTGGCGCTGGTCCGACGCAGAAATTGGGTATAAATATGTTCTTCTTAATTCAGGACAAACGACCACCGTTCTCCTCCTTCTTCTTCCACCCTTTTTCGTTTTTAGCCTTCTTTGAAATCTTGTAACTCCATTGATGGACTCCTTGAAGCCATCCATGGAATACTTGGAGGTTTCCACTCCCATGGGTAACTAAAAAGGTAACATTCGATCTTTGGGTAATGGGTTAAACGTTTGTATTGCGATTTGGAGAGACTTGGGCGATTTAATGTATGTTTAGTTAAGTTTGGCATTCATCTTTACTCTTGAGCATAGTTCTTAGCATCTCTTTATTCTTTGATTGACATCCATTGAATATTTTTGTATGTGGGCTTAGCTAGAAATCATGATGCGATTGCCTCTCATGGTGAAAGTAGCAGTAGTTTAATTTAGCCCAAGTGAGTATGGCCATACTCATTCTGGTTGTACGATAGACTATAGAGGAGAGAAAAATCGAGTGCGCTGTTAGAGTTTTCTGCAGTTTACTTGTCGCAACGCTCCCGTCGCTCACTATTAATTTAGAGCGGTCTACTCTTCCTTAATAATTTGGGTTGCATGTTACTGATTAGAGCATGTTAGTTGCGTGATTGTTATTGAATTAGCTAAATCTCTTGTGTATGTCTATGATCCGAATCGCATAACAATTGTTAACCTTGACCCCTTAGATTGAGTGTGCTCGTCTAAACAATTTCTACCGTTCTCCCACATTTCCAACATCATAACTTTAGCTTTCCCGTACACTGCACGTTTTCTTATTTTCAAACTCACAAAACTCCCGTTAGCATATTTTTACAATTCGACAACTAAAATTGGAATTCAGATTAAATTAACTAAAATTCCCTGTGGATCGACCCTGACTTCCATTATCTACTAGTTAGGTAATTTAGGCTAGTGAATATAAATATTAAATTTGGGAGGCCTCGATAGCCTCGACCAAATTTTGGCGCCGTTGCCGGGGACTTTAATTTAGTTTGTCTGAATTAAAATTTTATTTCTTGTTAATTTTTCTAAAATTTTTGGTTATGTTGGCTTCCTTTTGTTGTATGACCCGGTCCTCTGAGTTTAGTGGCTTGTAGTTTATTCCAGAGATTGACCAAGAGGAACAACGACTGAGGAGAGAAGCTAGGGAAGGAAGAAGATTGTTTGAAGGAGAAGGTTTAGGAACGCCTGAACGTGCTGAAACGCTGGAGCGTGCTGAAATGGCAACCAATGAGGCCCCGCGAACTCTTAAGCACCTGGCAGCACCAGACTTGGACCAACAACCACTGTGCATAAATTATCCGGTTGTCGCAGGTAATTTTGAGTTTAAGTCTGGGCTAATTCACCAACTTCCATCTTTTTATGGTAATGCAGGTGATGGCGCCCACAAACATCTCATGGAGTTTCACTGCGTATGCGCCGGGATTAAGTCGCCTGGAGTGACGGAGGAGCAATTAAATTTGAGAGCCTTTCCCTTCACTCTGAAGGATAAGGCGCAGGATTGGCTGTACTACCTCCCGTCGGGTTCAATCACCACATAGAACGAGATGAAGAGGTTGTTCTTGGAGAAGTACTTCCACGCCTCTTTGGCGACCACGATCAGGAAGAACATTTATGGAATTACCCAACTTCATGGGGAGACTCTCCATGAATATTGGGAGAGATACGGGAGGCTGTGTGCCAGTTTCCCCCACCATCAGATCGCAGATCAGCTCCTGATCCAGTACTTCTATGAGGGGATGGTGCCCCATGACAGACAGATGATCGACGCTGCAAGTGGTGGAGCTCTGATTGATAAAACTCCAGTAGAGGCGAGGCAGTTGATTTCGAATATGGCTGGAAATTCCCAGCAATTCGGTGTCCGTGATGGCCAAGTGCATCAAGTTCAGCAAACTCAAGGTTTTAATGAGAGTCAGATGTCTGAGCTTAGAGGTATGTTTCAGCAAATGATGGGCAGTAGAGGATAGGACCCAAAGAAGGTAAACGCCATTGGAGGTTATGCCTCCAATTAGAAGAGGTATGACCCTTATGCCAGCACGTATAATCCGGGGTGGAAGGATCATCCCAACTTGAGTTATGGGAACCGCGAGGGGCAACAGAGGTTCCAAAACCAATCATATGACAGACCTCAAGGTTCCCCTCAAGCACAAGTTTCATCATCCTTGAGTTCCATAGAAAGTTTAGTGCAGACCCTGATCGTGAATACGAGTCAGATGCAGAAAAAGACCAGGATGCTGCAGAAAGAGACCAAGGAGGAACTGGATAAGCACTCAGCTGAAATTCTAAATATGGGGAAGCAGTTAACCCAGATAGTTGTATCAGTCAGCAGGCTTGAGAACCAAGGTTCAGGGAAATTACCTGCTCAGACCACAGTAAATCCCCGTGAGCATGTGAATGCCATCACCCTGAGAAGCGGGAAGGAAATCCTTCCCAACGCTGAATCTGTGAAGGAAAATCCAAAGCAAGCAAGCCAAGCAGTGGAAAATCATGTGACATCTTATGGAGGCTCGTTTGGTTGTTTCCCTCATTTGAACTTGAAGGATTGCTTACCAAAAGTTCCTTTCCCGAGTAGGCTGGCTGTACCCAAGCCTAAGGAGGATGATGTAGACAAGGAGGTTTTGGACACCTTCAAGAAGGTGGAGATCAACATTCTGTTGTTAGAGGCAGTCAAACAACTTCCTAAATATGCAAAATTCCTGAAAAGATGGTGCACTTCCAAGAGGAAGCAGAAGGTTATTGATGGGAACACAAAAGGAGAGAACGTCTCGGCCATATTCCAAGGTACTTTACCAGAAAAGCGTGGAGATCCAGGTATGTTTACATTGCCCTGTGTTATAGGAGATTTGCCTATTAAGCATGCAATGTTAGACTTAGGGGCTTCAATAAACGTTATGTCATTGGTGTACGATATTTTGAACTATCGCTTAATCTCAAGTTGTCGAGGCTTGCCAAAATACGATTTATAAAGCCTATAACCAAGGCCTTGCAGCCAGTGGTAACAGGGTCGATCCAAGGAGTAAGAACGATCAAAATCACAATTAAAAGTGGGATTTAATTAATTGATTGATTTTTAGTAACGGGGGGTTTTTAGCATGCAAGGAAAAATAAAGCTAACGGAAGAAAGAATAACCAGTAGAAAACGTGTGCACGGTTTGGGATTTTCGGGATCAATTGTTAGACAAATTCAGTTTATCATTTAATGCTAATAACATGGTATTCAATTTATTGAGCACGCGGACGACTACCAGAGAAGCCCCAAAGTAGCCGACTCCATGGATTTTAATTAGACCACACAGTTCTAATTACACGTTATCTAAGCTTACATCAAGGTGATCAGCCCTAAGGTGAGTTTAGACAGTCACTAGCTAACCGCGACGAACATTCGAGCGTGAATTCTAATTGCTAGTAGATTGCCCGCAAACGCCGTATGCAATCAACAATTATCCTACCCGACCCGATACTTCGATTTAGTTCTATCTACCTGTGTTACTTAGTCGAGCAGTGAGAGGCACGACATCGCTACTCTTTAACATACACAACATGCGAAACTACTCGAGTGTCAATCGTCGTATTTTAACATGCGCGTTGGATTAAGCAAAGTAGACAAATGCTAATAAACAGAACCCAATATGCATAATTCAAAACGCAGATTATCAGAACCAAATTATCTAACAAAATCCTCCTAAATCATTCCCAAACCGTTCACCCTTACCTTAGCCGCTCATGGCGCGGTTTGTCAATTCCGCTCCAACGACGGCCATGGAAGGAATCATCCACTAATTACAAAGAAGGTGGAGCTCACTAGCATGCCAACAATGGCGGAGCTCCACGGAAAGTAGAGAGAAAACGAGGAAGAAGAAGATGAAGGAGAGCAAAAATGGTGAAGAAGAAGTATACAAAAATGTGCAGAAAAATCGTCATTTAAGTTCTGCAATCGTCGTAGCGTCGAGACGCTAGGCCAGCGTCTCGACGATGTGCCCTAAGTAATCCGCGCGCGCCTTCGATGGCGTCGCGACGCTGGGTCAGCGTCGCGACGCTGCCCCGATAAAATTCCTGCGCGCGCCTCCTCCGAAGCGTCTCGACGCCAAGCAGGGTCTCGACGCTAGGCAGCGTCGAGCTAGCGTCTCGACGCTATCACTCGACGCTTGCTCTCGGGTTTTTCCAGCGTCGAGCCAGCGTCTCGACGCTATAGCTCGACGCTGGCTCTCGGGTTTGGGGCTGAAACTTTGCCTCTCCAAGGCTGTTTTGGCCCGTTTCTTCACGGATGAAGTTCCCCTCTTCCCGATGCATTCCCGGGGCGCCAAAACTCCACTTTAAGCACTCGAACAGGCCCAACGGACGCACGAGCTCTTTGCCGCTTTTCTCCTACAAAAGAGATATATTAATTAATTAAAAGCGGACTTAAGCTAATATTAGGAAGTATTTAATAGCTCCAATATGGAGTTATCAGTTATATGCCATTTTTAAAGAGCTTAAGCTGAATGTTATGCATAGGACTAGCATTGTTGTGCAATTGGCCGATAAATCTCACATGCATCCGTTGGGAATAATTGAGGACGTTCTAGTACAAGTGAATGGTTTATTTCTCCCTGTTGACTCTTACGTATTGCCAAGGATTGAGAATGCATCAGATACTCCTTCTTCCATATTGTTAGGACGCTATTTCATGAACACTTCAAAAGTTAAAATAGACGTTGCTAAGGGAGCCTTTTCTGTGGAATTTGACGGAGTAGTGAATGAATTCTCGATAAATGCTGGAAAATTTGACTTGCCTATTAAAACTCATGTTGATAAGAATAATGTCGTTTGTGTTGAGAATGTGAATTTGAATCCTTCTGTGAAGGTTGAGTCTGAAAAATTAAAATCTGTTTATTTTCTGTCTATTCTTGATGATGATCCATACTTGACTGAAAATGATGATGGATCAGTTTGTTTGTCTGATTATAACGATGTTCACGTGCATGAGGCACGAAGAGAAAAATTTTGTTTGTTTGATGATCGTAGGTCCAACGCGGACAAGGGAATGGTTGGAGCACCCTCCGCGCCATTGGGCTATGGTTGAGTTTGCAAAGGGAGAATACAGTCGAGCAATCGACTTTAAAAATTTGCGCTTCTCGGAGGCACCCGAGCTTGGACTGTATTTTCTGTTTGTTTTTAGTTTGTTGCTTGTTTATTTCCATTGTTTAAGTTTGCTTGTTTGTGTTGTTTGGAGAAGGTGAAGGAGGACCGACAATTCAGTTTTATTTTAGACCGAGGATGCGCATCCCAACCCATCTATCCCGCCAAAATTTAGGGGAGGTTTCCTTTCCCTTATAATTTTATCGCTCTCATTGTGTATTTTGATGGATTAGTTGCATTGGGGACAATGCAATGTTTTAGGTGGGGGGTGGAGTTTAATTTTGGACCTCTTTGTAGTTCTCTAGCGTAGTTATATTCTGATATGAATGCATGTTGTCCCATGAGGACTTTCTGTGATTTACTCGTGAACTACCATATCTGTGCATTTCGATAAAAGCATGAGTTTTTTTTTTTTTTTTTTTTTTTGAGTACATTGGGGTGGGAGGATTCGAACCACAAACCTCTTGGTCATCAACACATACATATGTCAGTTGAGCCATGCTCGCTTTGGCGATAAAAGCATGAGTTGTATGCATATCTTGAGCCTATTTTAAAAAGCAATTTCGAATACTCTCTTGCATTCATCGAGCACATAGCCCTCTGAGTCTTAGTTCTAATAGGGTTTTAGGGTTATTTTATTTGATCTGAAAATTCGTTGTCACCTCGAAAGGCATATTTAGGGAGGCTTGATGTGTTAGAAATTGTAATAACTCACTTGTTTTAAGAAAAAGCTTTATGCCTAATTTTTTTCAATTTTCAGTGAGTTAAAAAGCATGAAAAATGTTCTTTCTTGAGGTGTTCCTCCTTCTTGTGTTGTCCGTGTAACCAGGGGCGATCATGTAACCCACGATTGCCACTGCATGAAAGGGTGACTAATCGAAGTGAGCACCTGTCCTTAAAAACGTGAAGTGAATTAAGCTTGACGTGTTAGGCTCTCTGATAACTCCACTTTGGAGCTAAATATCACTCCCTAACTCTAGCTAAAAGTCGTGCTTAATTGTTTAATTTATCTTGTTTATAGAAAAATTGCGGCAAAGAGCTCATGGTGTCCATTGGACGCGTTTCGTGGCTAAGGAAGCTGTTTTAGCACTCCGGGATTGCATCGGGAGATGGGGAGGTTTAACAAGGAAGATTTGGAGAAAATTGCCATGCAAAGGCAATTTTCCAGCTCCAAACCCGAGAGCAAGCGTCGAGACGCTTGCCCAACACTGCCGAGGCGTCGGGACGCTCCGAAAAGGCGCGCGCGCTGAGAATTTTAGGTCGCAGCGTTGCGACGCTGGCCTAGTGTCTCGACGCTCCGACGGATTATATAAGCTGTAAAGACGATTTTTCATCATCTTCTCCGTCTTTTTCCCTCGGGTTTTCGCCATTGTTGGGCGTTTTTGAAGCTTTTCTTCTCTATTTCTGTTGGGATGATGTCTAAGGCTTCCATGGGTGTATTGGGACACAATTCCTCCATGGTCGGCTAAGGTAACGTGTAGGATTTGGGAACGATTAGGGATTTTTGCTAAGTTTTGATGTTTTAATAATTATGCATTTGGATTCTGTTTTGGCTTGATTTATGGTATGCATTTATTGTTCTTGCTTAATCTATGCATGTGTTAGATTTCTAGACGGACAATCTCGCTTTCTAGCATGTGTTAACGTTATATACTAGCGATGCCTTGCATCTCCTTGTCGATTTAGTAACACATAACAATAGAACAAATCGAAGCATCGTATTATTCATGTTAAATGTTGATTACTTTAGGGTTGTCGGGTAGTCAATTAACATTTAGGATGTGTAATCGAACGTTCGTCGTGGAGCGCCAGTGACTGTTTGAGTTAATTTGGGGCTGATCACTCTAATTTGATTGCGAACACTGTTTAGTTAGGATTGCGAAATTCTAATTAATTATTATGAGGCCGGTTGCTTTAGGGTTGCCGGGAAACCGTTCACGTGCATGTAATTTTGATAGCCATACTTTAGAATTAAATGATGAACATTATTATGCTTAGCAAAGTCCCGAAATCTCCCAAATCCAACACTTTTTAATCTCATTCGCATTTTTTTGTTAGCGTTTTTCTCCACAATTTGCATGATAAAAACCCCCCGTTTTGTGACAAATCCTCCAACCAATCTAATTACATCTCAAACAATTAATTTCGATTCTTATTCTCACTCTGTGGTTTGACCCCGTTACCGCTAGCTGCAAAGCTAAAGCTACGGGTTTTATAAATTTATTTTGGCAAGCCTCGACAGCTTGAAGTTGGAGTACACCAAAAGTAACTCTACCAAAATTGGCGCCGTTGCCGGGGAGGGCAATTAAAAATTGAAATTATGTTTGATTTAGACTTAGGTTGATTGGTTGTTTTTCTGAATTTTTTTTTTCTGATTTGTTTGTGCATGTTTGAAATTTTTGTTGTTGTATGACCCGTTCTTCTGAGTTAAGTGGATTGCAGTTCATACCTGAAATACAAAGAGAAGAGCGGAGGTTGAGGAGAGAAGCCCGCGAGGGGCGAAGGTTGTTTGACGAAGAAGGAGTTGATCCCTTCTTGCGCGAGGAGATGGCACAAGGAGATGTGCCCAGGACATTGAAGCAGCTGGCAGCGCTAGATCTGGACCAGCAGCCGCTCTGCATCACATACCCCGTGGTAGCAGGTAACTTTGAATTAAAGTCGGGTTTAATTCACCAGTTGCCTTCTTTCCATGGCAATGCAGGCGAGGACGCGAACAAACACCTGATGGAATTCCACTGCGTGTGTTTGGGGATGAAGCCCCCAGGCGTCACGGAGGAGTAGTTGAATTTAAGGGCATTCCCCTTTACTTTGAAGGATAAAGCCAAGGACTGGCTTTATTATTTGCCCTCCGGTTCTATCACAACGTGGCAAGAGATGAAGAGGGTGTTTCTGGAAAAATATTTTCCTGCCTCTCTTGCCACCACGCTAAGGAAAAGAATTTATGGGATCACCCAAGACGTGGGTGAGTCCCTACACGAGTATTGGGAACGGTTCGGGCGCCTGTGCGCGAGCTTTCTGCATCATAAGATAGGCGATCAACTACTCATCCAGTATTTTTATGAGGGTATGACTCCTCATGATCAGCAGATGATCGACGCAGCGAGTGGAGGGGCACTGATTGACAAGATCCCAGTTGAGGCCAAGCAATTGATAGCAAACATGGCAGCCAACTCGCAGCAGTTCGGTATTCGTGGAGTAGGACAAGTCCACCAGGTTAGTCAGATAAATGAGATGTCGGAGATGAAGGCATAGGTGGCCGAGATAGGGAATTTATTGAAGAAATTTGTGGGAGGAAACCGCGAGGCGGAAGAGGTCAATCCCATAGGGGGATATGCTTCCAACCCTAGGAAGTACGATCCTTATGCGAACACGTACAACCCCGGTTGGCGAGACCACCCAAATCTGAGCTATGGGAACAGAGACGGCCAACAACGCTATCAAGGTCAGTCATTCGATAGACCTCATAATTCTACCCAAGCTCAAGCCTCCAGTTCCTTCAATTCTATGGAAGAGATGGTAAGAACCATCGTGAATTCGACGAGCCAGTTTCAGAAGGAAGCTCGTGAAGAGCTTAACTCGCACAAGGCAGAGCTGCAGAATTTGAACAAGCAGCTGACTCAGATGGCAGTGTCGATCAGTAAGATTGAGAGCAAGAGCTCCGGGAAGCTTCCTTCCCAAACCACAGTGAATTCATGTGAGAATGTGAGTTCAATCCAGCTGAGAAGTGGGAAAGCAGTTCCCTCTAGAGTTGTGAAGGAAGCAAAGAAGGATGGTCTGAATGTGTGATAACTCCATTTTGGAGCTATTAAATACGTCCTAATTATAGCTAAAGGTCGCTCGCAATTGATTAAATGTATCTCTTTTGTAGGAGAAAAGCGGCAAAGAGCTCGTGCGTCCGTTGGACATGTTCGAGCGCTTAAAGCAGAGTTTTAGCGCCCCGGGAATGCATCGGGAAGAGGGGAACTTGTTCCGTGAAGAAACGGGCCAAAACAGCCTTGGAGAGGCAAAGCATCAGCCCCAAACCCGAGAGCCAGCGTCGAGCTATAGCGTCGAGACGCTGGCTCGACGTTGGAAAAACCCGAGAGCAAGCGTCGAGTGATAGCGTCGAGACGCTAGCTCGACGCTGCCCTGGCGTCGAGACGCTTCGGAGGAGGCGCGCGCTGGAAATTCATCGGGGCAGCGTCGCGACGCTGGCCTAGCGTCGCGACGCCATCGCGCGCGCGCGCGGATTACTTAGGGCACAGCGTCTCGACGCTGGCCTAGCGTCTCGACGCTACGACGAAGGCAGTAGCTAAAAGACGATTTTTCTGCACATTTTTGGGCATCTTCATCTTCTTCATCTCTCAACGGATTCCGGCGATTTTTAGCTTCTTCTTCTCCGTTTTCTCTCTATATTCCGTGGAGCTCCGCCATTGTTGGCATGCTTGAGAGTTCCACTCTCCATTGTAATAGGTAGATGAACTCTTCCATGGTCGTTGGTGGAGCGGGATTGACGATCCGCGCCATGAGCGGCTAAGGTAAGGGTGACGGTTTGGGATTTGTTTAGGGGAATTTTGTTAGACATTTATGGCTTTGATAATCTGAGTATAATTTTGCATATTGGAATCTGATTATTGGCATCTGTTTACCTTGCTTAATCCCACGCTCATGCTAAATTACGTTGATTGACACTCGGGTAGCTTCGCATGTTGTGTATGTTAAAGAGTAGCGATGCCGTGCCTCTCACTGCTCGACTAAGTAACACAGGTAAATAGAACTAAATCGAAGTATCGGGTCGGGTAGGATAAATGTTGGTTGCATACAGCGTTTGCGGGCAACCTACTAGCATTTAGAATTCACGCTCGAATGTTCGTCGCGGTTAGCTAGTGACTGTCTAAATTCATCTTAGGACCGATCATCTTAATGTGAGCTTAGATAACGTGTAATTAGAACTGTGTGGTCTAATTAAAATCCATGGAGTCGGCTACTTTGGGGCTTCTCTGGTAGTCGTCCGCGTGCTAAATAAACTGTATTCCATGTCGTTAGAATTAAATGATAAGCTGAATGTTGTCTAACAATTGACCCCGAGACTCCCCAAACCGTTCACACGCTCTCTACATATTATTCTTCCTTCGTTACTTTCTTCATTATTTCTCTTGCATGATTAAAACCCCCCGTTACCAATTAATCAATTAAATCCCAATTTTGATTATACTTTTGATCATTCCTATTCCTTGGATCGACCCTGTTACCACTGGCTGCAAAGCCTTGGCAATAGGCATTATAAATCGTATTTTGGCAAGCCTCGACAGCTTGAGATTAGGCGGATATTCAAAATCTAGCCCACCAAAATTGGCGCCGTTGCCGGGGAGTAGGCAATTGTTTGAATTTATGATTGAAGTTTGAATTTGATTCTTTGATGGTTGACTGAAAATTTTTTCTGTTTGTATGTTGTATGTTTAGATTTTTGTTTGTGTATGACCCGTTCCTCTGAGGGTAGTTTGCAGTATATCCCTGAGATTGACAGAGAGGAGCGGCGGTTACGGAGAGAAGCCCGGGAGGGGCAAGGACAGTTTGAAAGAGAAGAAGGCAATCCCTTCTTATTTGACGAGATGGCGCAAGGTGATGCGCCACGGACGCTTAAGCAGCTGGCAGCGCCAGACCTGAACCTGCAGCCATTGTGCATTAACTACCCCGTGGTAGCAGGTAACTTCGAATTAAAATCTGGTTTAATTCACCAGTTACCTTCTTTCCATGGAAATGCAGGTGAGGACGCGAACAAACATTTGATGGAGCTCCATTGCGTCTGCGCGGGGATGAAGCCCGCAGGGGTCACGGAAGAGCAACTAAATATGAGGGCATTCCCCTTTACACTGAAGGATAAGGCCAAGGATTGGCTGTATTACTTGCCTTCCGGATCCATCACCACGTGGCAGGATATGAAGCGGGTATTTTTGGAGAAATACTTTCCCGCATCCCTAGCCACCACACTGCGGAAGAGGATATATGGGATCACCCAAGATGTAGGTGAGTCCCTACACGAATACTGGGAACGCTTCGGGCGCCTGTGCGCGAGCTTCCCACATCATCAGATCGCCGATCAGCTGCTCATACAGTACTTTTATGAGGGGATGACGCCCCATGACCGGCAGATGATCGATGCAGCGAGTGGAGGGGCACTGATTGACAAGACCCCAGTTGAGGCCAAACAGTTGATTGCAAATATGGCCACCAACTCGCAGCAATTCGGTATTCGGGGACAAGGCCAAGTGCACAGCGTGGCTCAGAGCCACGAGATGACTGAAATGAGGGCCCAGGTGGCCGAGATAGGCAGTATGCTGAAGAAAATAGTTGGAGGACACCGTGAGGATGCGGAGGTCAACGCTATCGGGGGGTATGCTTCCAACCCAAGGAAGTACGACCCATATGCAAACACTTACAACCCCGGTTGGCGTGACCATCCAAATTTCAGCTTTGGGAACAGGGAAGGACAAAATCGCTTCCAAGGCCAGTCCCAGGATAGGCCTAATTCTTCCACCCAGGCTCAAGCCTCGAGCTCCTCCAGCTCGCTTGAAGAGATGGTAAGGACCATCGTGACTAGTGTTACGTCTCCAAAAGTGACCTTTTTAGGACTTAATTAGCTTAGAAAGATGTTCACTCTTAGGTGTTTTTGATAGCATTTAGCCTAAACCTATGCTTAAATATGAGAATTAGAAGAAGGTAGCTAAATTAGGACTTATATACAATAGGAAAGAAAAGGGTTAAAAACCGAAGGAAAAGAATGAAAAAACTGCATTGCGACAGCATTGCGAAAACATTGCTGAAGCCGCAATTATTCAAGTGAAAACCGTAAGTTGACTGATCTTTTTCTGTTAATTTCCGTGATTTCAGGGATTCGTTCTTTCTCCTCCATCCATTCTGATATACGACGTTGAAGATTGATGGTTCTCCTTGGCCCAAACGCACCTGCAAACTACTATAAAAGGGGGTCAAAGTCGGAGGTTCAATCATCATCCGAAAGCGTAGAAGTCTTCTCGCAGTCCATCTTTTCTCCTAGTTTTCCTTTGCCGTCTGCTGGTTTACGAAGCTCAGCTGTTGGAATCGATAATCTGATAGGAAGGAGAGGAGATTCTTCTTCTCTCCCGATTGGATTCATCCAAGCAAGGCTGACCTTCCTCATCCTTCATTCGAGGCGGCTGCGACGAGATTTCGAGCTGTTTTATTGCTTTCTGTTCTTCATTTCTACTTTACAAACTCTGTCTTGTGTTGTTTCTGTTCTAGTGGTTCATTCAGTTCATTTCGTTGTGTTCTGTCTTGCTGTTCTTTACTTTAAGTATCTTTTTCATTCAAACAATCAATTAATCAAACGCAAAGTTCAGTATTTCACAGTTTCGTTCCTTTACATTCTACTGTTTTCCTTTACTGTTTTAAGCACATTTCCCTTCTAAGCATGTCTATTTTATCTCTTAATTCTGTTCTCCTTATATCCATGAGTAACTAAGTCACTTAGGGGCATGCTAATGACAACTCCATAGGCTAAAAAACGTGAATCAAGCATGTAGGATAGCTCTCGAACATTGATTGTATGTAAGCTTCATCCCACGGGCAATTTCGATTGGCCATCCATTTTGTCCAAAGAACTCCTAACCTCTGGAAGGAGTAAGAGTTCAGAGTCATATTATCATGCTAGCCTTTCAAGGTAACCAGGAAACGGCCTAGGAATAGGCGTTTCCCTAGTACAAACCATATCTTTCTGCCTTAACAAGATGCTTAAGACCTTACTTTGAGTTGAGTAAACTAAAGAATCTAATGCATGGAATCGGACGATACATGAGATTGAGATAGTTTGATGCATAGAGAGTAGATCCAGTGCTTGAGAATCGTATAAAAATGCCTATAGGATAGTCATTAGTAGCCCTTAATTCACCCATTTACACACTTTCGCTGTTATTGTAATTGCGGTAGAATTGCGGTCTCCGCAATTCCGTCTAAGTTTCCATTCTGTTTAGCTGTCTTTGCCTTCATTTATTAATTTCGTTTCTTTTCATTTGGGCTTAGATTTCACTTGTCCTTGTTTATGTTACTACCCTTTACACATTCAGCAAGAATTAGACAATTAAAAACCAATTTTACCCCATCAAATCCACCCCTTCTTTCTTAACAAAACACTTCGCGAATAGCTAAAATAAGTCTTTGTGGGAAAACGAATGAAATATACTTACTACTTGCTATAAGATCATGTATGCTTGCATGTTCTGAGTGCTCTATCTCTTTTATTGCCTAATTATTTCAACACATTGAGCACACAACAAGTTTTTGGCGCCGCTGCCGGGGACTTATTTTAAGTGAAAACGAAGTTTGTTAAGTTTGAAAAAACAAGTTTATTGCTTATTGAGACTGATCTGTTTCATTTCTTTTGCAGGTACTATTGGGTTAGTTTATGAGTGAGCCTTCAAATAGAGATCTAGAGTTCAATCCTGAGCCCGAGAGACTATTTAAAGCCAGAAATAAAGCCAAGAAACGTCTTTTTAAACAACCTCCTATCATACCTGAAATCGAAGAAATGGACGAGATAGTTCCAAATCAGGTACCTGTCATTCGCAATCCCATCGAAATAGCGAATGACAAGAATAGTGCCATTCTTTCATATTTAGTACCTATGCCTGGGGAGCTGAACCCCAGCATAATCCGTCCTGAGATCACTGCCAACTCATTCGAGTTAAAGCCAGTGATGTTCCAAATGTTGTCCACTGTGGGACAATTCTTTGGAATAGAAAATGAGGACCCCCACGACCATCTTAGGAACTTCTTAGGAGTTAGTGATACCTTCATCATCCCTGGAGTTTCCCAAGAAGCCTTGAGGCTATACTTGTTCCCTTACTCTTTGAGGGACAAAGCCAAAACATGGTTGAACTCATTACCCTCTGGATCTGTCCTTAATTGGACAGATTTAGCAGAAAAATTCCTAGTCAAATACTTCCCACCTGATAGGAATTCTACCTTTCGTGATGATATAGTTAAATTCAAGCAAGCTGATAATGAATCTCTTCACGAAGCTTGGACAAGGTTCAAGGACCTTCTTCTCAAATGCCCACATCATGGCATCCCATGGTGTATCCAAATAGAGGTCTTTTTCAAAGGATGCAACCCCAGCACTAGGCAAGTCTTAAATTCATCTGCTGGTGGTTCCATGTTGTCCAAGAGTTACAACGAAGCCTATGAGATCTTGGAGAAGATCTCAGCATCTCACTGTAGGTGGTCAGATGATCCAGTTGAGCCAACTAGAGCTCAAGACAAGGATGCTCTAAGTGCGATGAGCAGCCAAATAAATGCCCTGACCAACCTAGTTAAGCAAATGGCTCAGGCCAATCTCAAAACCGGTGCCAATACCGCCACAGCCATGTCAATGGGCACCCAACCAAGTCAAGGCGAGGCACTTATCTGTGGATTCTGTGGGGAAGGGCACCCATATGAATACTGCCCTGGGAATCCATCCTCAGTCTGCTACATTGGAAGTCAGCAGCAGCCTAGGAACAACCCCTATTCCAATACTTACAACCCTGGTTGGAGGAACCACCCAAACCTGTCATGGGGTGGCCAACAAAATGCTAACCAAAATCCTAACCAACCTAGACCGAGTGGAACACCTGGTTTCACTCCCCAACATAACCAATCAATGTACCAAAAACCATACAACCAACCTGTAGGATCTTCTGTAGAAAACTTACTCAAGGAATACATAGCTAAGAATGATGCTACTCTTCAAAGCCAGCAAGCTACCTCTAGGAGCCTAGAGAACCAAATAGGCCAATTGGCCAATGAACTCAAGAGTAGGCCCCAAGGTAGACTCCCTGCTGACACTGAGGTACCAAGGAGAGATGGTAAAGAACAAGTTCAAGCAATTGAACTCAGAAGTGGTAGACCCTTGGTAAGCAACACAAAGGACACACCAAAGAGAGTAGAGAACACTGAGTCTAGTGCTCCACTGGAGTCTCTACCAAACCAAGGTCCACCACCAACTAGCACATCAGGAGCCAGGCTAGAGCCAATTATTTAGGAGATAGAAGAAATTCCAAGGCCTCCACCTATCCTAAGGCGCCCTGACGTGCCTGCATATGTGCCACCACCTCCATATCCTCGAAGACTTAAGAAGAAGCAGGAACAGGAAGTGCATTTTAATAAATTCTTAGAAATTCTTAAGCAAGTGCATGTCAACATTCCTTTTGTAGAAGTTTTACAGTCTATGCCTTCCTATGTAAAGTTTTTAAAAGATATTATTACTAACAAAAAAATAATTGGTGAGTTTGAAACAGTAAACCTCACTGAGGAGTGCAGTGCCATCCTCCAGAACAAGCTGCCTAAGAAGGAGAAGGATCCTGGTTCCTTCACCTTACCTGTAGAACTTGGAGGCAAGCACGTGGGCAGAGCGCTTTGTGACCTGGGCGTCAGCATAAACCTCATGCCCCTATCACTATTCCGCCAGTTGGGAATAGGAGAAGCACGTCCAACCACTGTCACTTTACAACTAGCAGACAGATCCATCGCATACCCTGAAGGTAAGATTGAGGATATTCTAGTGAAAAGTGACAAATTTATTTTCCTTGCAGATTTCATTATCCTGGATTATGAAGCAGACAAGGAGGTCCCCATCCTGCTAGGCAGACCATTTCTAGCCACATGTAGGGCACTTATAGACGTCCAAAAAGGTGAGCTCACTATGAGGGTTCATGATGAAGAGGTGAAATTTAGTGTGTATAAAGCTTTAAGGTATCCCTCTGACCTTGAGTCCTGTGCTAGTATGGACGTTGTTCATTCTTTAATGGAAGAACAATTGGAGCATGTATTATTAACCAAGCATGCCAATGAATATGTAGGTTTAGAATTAACTGACTTAAACATAGCTGAGATAATGGACATATCTGTAAATAACCCTCAGCATGTATGTATGAATATAGACCTAACTGATAGATCCGTGAATCCTTTAAAGCCATCCATTGAGCATCCACCTGTTTTAGAACTGAAACCACTACCCACTCACCTCAAGTATGCATATCTAGGGAGTAATGAAACTCTGCCTGTTATCATTTCTTCTAAACTAAGTGAAAAGCATGAGGTTGAACTGATTTTACTACTTAAGCAACATAGGAAGGCTATTGCATGGACTATTGCTGATATTAGAGGCATTAGCCCTTCTTATTGTATGCATAAGATTATACTAGAGGAAGAGCACACACCTAGAGTAGACCACCAACGTAGGCTGAACCCCTCTATGAAAGAGGTAGTCAAAAAAGAAATAATAAAATGGTTAGATGCTGGTGTGATCTTCCCCATAGCTAGTAGCCAGTGGGTGAGCCCTATACAGTGTGTACCTAAAAAGGGTGGGATGACTGTGGTAGTCAATGAGAACAACGAACTGATTCCAACTAGGACTGTCACAGGATGGAGAGTGTGCATGGATTACAGGAAATTAAATAAAGAAACTAAAAAAGACCACTTCCCTCTACCGTTCATTGACCAGATGTTAGACAGAATAGCTGGTAGAGCCTACTATTGTTTCTTAGATGGTTATTCTGGCTATAATCAGATTACTATAGACCCTAAGGACCAAGAGAAGACTACCTTCACTTGCCCTTTTGGAACTTTTGCCTTTCGCAGAATGCCTTTTGGCTTATGCAATGCACCGGCAACTTTCCAAAGGTGCAGGATGGCAATCTTCTCTGAGTTGGATGAGTCCATGATAGAAATATTCATGGATGACTTCTCAGTCTTTGGGGATTCATTCACCGACTGTCTAGGGAATCTAGGACAAGTCTTGGCTAGATGTGAAGAGACTAACTTAGTCCTTAATTGGGAAAAGTGTCACTTCATGGTAGATGAGGGGATTGTCTTAGGTCATAGAGTGTCGAGGGCAGGTGTAGAAGTTGACCGAGCCAAAATTGAGATCATAGAGAAGTTGGTAGAGCCTCAGAATGTCAAGGCCATTAGAAGTTTCTTAGGGCATGCTGGCTTCTACAGAAGGTTCATTAAGGACTTTTCTAAGATAGCCAAGCCTCTGTGTGAGCTTCTAGAATTAAATAGGCCATTCATCTTCTCTAAGGAATGTGTAGTAGCTTGGACCACCCTTAAGAAAGCACTAGTCACAGCCCCTATCATAGTAGGACCAAATTGGGATCTTCCCTTTGAGATGTTATGTGATGCCAGTGACTATGCTGTAGGAGTGATGTTAGGACAGAAGATTGACAAGCTAACACACCCTGTCTATTATGCTAGTAAAACCTTGAATGAGGCTCAATGTAATTATACAACTACTGAGAAAGAGATGCTTGCTGTAGTGTTTGCTTGCGAAAAATTTAGAAACTATATTGTAGGCACTAGGACAATTGTGTACACTGACCATTCTGCCTTGAAGTATCTTATGAGGAAGGCTGATGCTAAGCCTAGGTTGATTAGGTGGGTACTGCTGCTGCAAGAGTTTGATTTGGACATTCGAGACAAGAAGGGATGTGAAAATGTGGTTGCGGATCACCTGTCTCGATTGCAGTACAATTGCGAAAAAATTGCGGACCCCGCAATTTCTGATGCTTTTATTGATGAACATGTCTTTGCTTTGACTCATCGTGATAACGATGAGGAACCTTGGTTTGCTGACATTGCTAACTTCCGTGCATCACAGGTTTTACCAGTTTTCAAGGGAGGACAAGAGAAGAGGAGGTTCCTTCATGAAGCAAGGAAATTCATATGGGATGACCCCACACTTTACA
Source organism: Herpetospermum pedunculosum (assembly GCA_028017165.1). Taxonomy (NCBI): domain Eukaryota; kingdom Viridiplantae; phylum Streptophyta; class Magnoliopsida; order Cucurbitales; family Cucurbitaceae; genus Herpetospermum; species Herpetospermum pedunculosum. The sequence continues at coordinate 21,463,102 of CM051528.1, forward strand.
GAACATGTGCTGACGGCTTGCTAAGGAAGTGTGTTTCAGCTGCTGAAGCGAAGTCTGTGCTGCAGCACTGCCACACAGCTCCGTATGGTGGACACTTTGGTGGCCAAAGAACAGCTGCAAAGGTATTTCAAAGTGGCTACTATTGGCCAACGATCTTCAAAGATGCCCACAACTATGCCCACAGCTGTGATGAATGCCAAAGAACAGGTAACCTCAGTCGAAAGGATGAGATGCCCCTCACCTACATCTTAGAGTTGGAGCTCTTTGATGTGTGGGGCATTGACTTCATGGGGCCATTCCCTCCATCATCAGGTAACCTTTACATATTAGTGGCAGTGGACTATGTGTCCAAGTGGGTAGAAGCCAAAGCATGTCCTAATAATGATGCCAAAACAGTCACCAAATTCTTGCATAGGCACATTTTTACTAGGTTTGGGACACCTCGTGCCATCATTAGTGATGAGGGATCACATTTCATTAACAAGGCTATGGAGAGAGTGTTGGCTAAGTATAACATTAGACATAGAGTAGCCACTCCCTATCACCCACACTCGAATGGACAGGCTGAAATTTCAAATAGGGAAATTAAGAACATCCTAGAAAAAGTGGTCAAACCTAATAGGAAAGACTGGTCCTTTAAGCTTGAGGATGCACTTTGGGCTTATAGGACAGCATATAAGACACCCCTAGGTATGTCTCCTTATAGGCTGGTATATGGCAAGGCTTGTCACTTACCACTTGAGTTAGAAAACAAAGCATTTTGGGCCATGAAGGAATTGAATTTTTGTGTAAAGGATGCGGGGACACTGAGGTCTTTGCAATTACATGAGCTTGATGAGCTTAGACATATGGCCTATGAAAATGCTAAGATGTACAAGGAAAAGACCAAGATTTGGCACGATAGTAGACTTAGAGTTAAGGACTTTAAGAAGGGTCAACTTGTTTTGTTGTTTAACTCACGGTTGAAACTATTTCCAGGGAAACTTAAGTCTAGGTGGTCAGGTCCATTTGTGATTACTAATGTGTTTGTTCATGGTGCCATAGAGATAAAGAACTTGCAGCAAGGCCAACCATTCATGGTTAATGGTGCAAGATTGAAGCACTACTATGAGGAAGGAGATGTGAAAACTCTCTCGGCCTTCCTCTTGACTGAAGCGTGACAACGAGAAAGAGAGAGGACGAGTGATTGCTGTGCTCGTCAACATAAGGCTCATGCCTTAGTTTATTTTTTGCGATTTTCCGGTTATAATTTGTGTGTTTTGTTGTGTGATTTTAATTACGGATTTGATGTTGTTTTTATTTCTTTTTGTAGGGAATCGAAAGAGGGGATCAAGGAGAGTAACTCCAGCTTTAAAAATCAAGAAAAGATTGAGCCAAATCAAAGATACGGACGAGCAAAGATTGACATTTTGATGAAAAAATATCCCTAAAATTGCGCTGGAATTGCAGGATCCGCAAAAATATAGCCGTTGGGATTTAACCGTTTCCTTTATATCCGTTAGAAGGCGCTTGATCTGTACGATTCTCTCACTCTCTGAATTTCAAGAAAGCTGCGATTCTCTTCATCTTTGATCCTTCTCTCCAAACCTCCAAGACTCAACAATGGTGTTCACACGGGCTGAAAGATCTGCAGCCAAGAAGAGGGCTGACGACGCTGCTGAAACAGCTGCGAGAGATGCACTGCTTGCCTTGGCTACGGCTGACGCTGCACGCACCGAACGTCTTCCCAAGCTTCCGATCCGTAGGAAGAAGTAGAGGGTTGTCACAGAAATCCCTGCTGGACCCTCTGAACCAGCGGGCACACCCAAGAAGCGCCGGTGGAGTGTCGAGATGGCCGCCGAACCAAGCAAAGCAAAGACTCCCTCTGTGGAGAGTCAAGAAACGGATCGTGCGTCCCACGAGTCGACCAAGAAGGGTTCGTCGCCATCTGCATCACCTGCGCACAACCCTTCACCATCTGAACCAGTGCAGAGCCCAGAGCGTCCTTCATCGCCGCCTGCACAGAGCCCTGAGTTGTCTTCATCACCTCAGAGTTCTGCGCAGACACCTACAGCAGAGCAAAGCACCACGCCGTCGCACACTACCCCACGGCCTGACCCTGAATTCCCATATGGGGAGTACCAAGAATCAACGCAGGGCAGTGGGGAAGGTGAGGACGAGGAGGTCTTCTCGCCTATGAGGGAAGCTAGCCCAGAGAGTCCTGCACAGCAGGATGATTCCATGGAGGAGACATTGGGGGCGTGCCTCCAGCAGATCGCCGTCAAGGCCAAGCTCAAGAAGAAGAAGAAGGCCAAGATTCTCAAGGCCAAGCGATCCAAGAAGCTGAAGAAGAAGAAGGTCAAGAGAGCGCCTTCATCAGAGAAGGAAAGCACGGAGCCATCGCTCAAGAAACTTAAGGTTGAGGCTGCGGAGTCAGCCAAACCAGTAGATAAAGGGAAAGCCAAGCTTTACCCTGAAGATGAGCCTCAATCCGTGAGGTACGTGTCCTCTGATGCTGAATCCAGAGGCGTTGAGCTGAGAAAGAGGGAGTTGCTGCACGAGAAGGGCTTCCTCGACAGACCTGCTGACCTGCCGCAGTTCTTGCGCGCAGGAATTATAAATCACAGCTGGGAGGAGTTGTGTAGGCCACCCAATCCGGCTTACACAGCTATGGTATATGACTTCTACGCCAACTTGCAAAACTCTGAAGAGGGGCTGTCCGTGGTGAGGGGAGTAGAAGTGGACTACTCAGCAAAGGCCATCAACGAAGCCTATGGCCTCAAGGGTCAAAGACATACCGACTATGCAAGGATAGTTGATGAGCCTACTGAGGCAGTGCTGGAGGAGGCCATTCGAACCATTGGCCAGCCTGAAGCAGCGTGGACTGTATCACGCAATGGGAGGCACACCCTCATGAGTGCCAACCTGACAGCAAAGGCAGCTGTATGGTTTGCCTTTGTGAGGAGAAAGCTGTCCCCTGTGACCCATGAGACGACCATCAACCAGAGCAGATCGCTGCTGGTCTACGCCATTATGCGAGGTCTCACGGTCAATGTGGGGGAAATCATGTCAGCTGCCATTGCTGAGTGCGCCAAGAAAGGTAAGGGACCACTGTTTTTCCCTAACACCATAACCAAACTATGTTTGCTTGCAGGAGTCCCCACTGAGCGAATGGAGCAGCAGATGGCTTACACAGGCCACTTGGAACTGCCTGCTAGCTTGAGGCTGAAGAGGAAGGGGAATATGGAGTTTGAACTGGATAGGCTGGCTGCTGATCAGTCCCTATCCATGGCATGCCTGATGGATATGCAGAGGAGGATGGCTCAATGGGCCACTTACGCGCAGGCACGGGACAAGGAAGTTGCAGACCAACTTGGGTGCATCTTCCCTGACTTCCCCACAAATCTCCTGACTCCATGGGTGCCTCCACGACCACGACAACCTGATGAGGATGAAGATGTTTGAGTGCTGGTTTGAATTGCACTGAAGGGAGTATTGCTGTTCCCTTAGAAAAAAAAACAATTTTCTGCTTTCTGATAGACTATGTGAATTATGCTGTTTTTAGTACACTTTTGATCTGTTTTAGATGCTTAGTTTCATGTTTTTAATTTTGTTTAGTATAGTCTGATGATAGGTGACTAGGTAGGTTAGTTTTGTTTTATTTTTAGAAAAGCTTGAATGACTGGAAAGAGCATGCTTAGGGGCCTTAATCACTGTAATATCTGCCCTGACTTGATTGCGAAATAATTGCGATCCCCGCAATTTTTATGACTGAAAGCATGTTTTGGACTGTCTGTTTAGCTAGGCTGTGATCTGTTTAAAGTCTATCTTTTGCTACTAACATGACTACCTTATATAGCTTATCTAAATGCATGCTGGATGAGTGTCATAGGACACCCTTTGATAATTTAAATCAACCTCTAAAGAGCTCAGCATGCACAGCTTTAAGCCCTTAACTGTCTGTTTTTTTTCAAAATTACTACTGCTGTGATATTTGCAGTTCGAATGTTTTGTCTATGCCTAGGGCTTTAGATTCTCTTTGTTTTACCTTAGACTAGATGCTTCTAGGATAGTTTGGGGGTGTGCCACCTCAGACACTCATTGGGGACAATGAGTAGTTGAAGTTTGGGGGAGGCCACCCTAGGCCTAGGAACATTCCTCTCTCCCTTAGAAACATAAGCATTCTTCTTCTCCTTTACAAAAAAAAAAAAAAAAAAAATGATGAACTGAAAAAAAAATGAAATATAGAATAAAGAGGGGGGTCTCTCTTAGGTTGCTAAGTAATCAGTACCAAGTGTGTGACCCACAAGTGGCATTGCATCAAAAGGCAACCAAAGGAGATGCCCCACCTAAGTAAGAAAAAGGGAAAAGAATAGGGAAGAAGAATGTATACCTAGGAGTTATAACTTTGTGGCTTAGATGTCCTATTTAAAAAGAACTCTGATCCTCATTTAGCTAAGCACAAAGTTGTAACTTGTAGGGTTGTTTAGGGAGATGAGTGTTTATCCAATGTAGTGATGCCAGGGTTTAGGTTGTTCTTTAAAGTACTACTGTCACCGTTAATACTAAGACTGGCATGACTCTAAGGAATCCTAGACACATTAAAAATAAAGCTAGAAGCATGTACTGAGTCTGAGGTAAAGCTAGGCAGAATTTGAAACCTTAGGGATAGTGGCATGATATGACAAAAGTAAATAGATCAGTTGTAGAAGTTAATGAAAACAGAAGGAGTGTTAGGCAGGCAAAGTCAGAAGAAGCTAGATAAGAGGGTAGTTTTAAGCTTAGAAGTGGGTCACAGGACAGCAGTGCTATAGATAGGGATATAAGGGAGTCAGTAAGTGGTTAAAGAAGAAGAAACAGCAGCCTAGGAAAGTCCTTAGTTTGCTTGAGGACAAGCAAAACCTTAAGTTTGGGGGTGTGTTACGTCTCCAAAAGTGACCTTTTTAGGACTTAATTAGCTTAGAAAGATGTTCACTCTTAGGTGTTTTTGATAGCATTTAGCCTAAACCTATGCTTAAATATGAGAATTAGAAGAAGGTAGCTAAATTAGGACTTATATACAATAGGAAAGAAAAGGGTTAAAAACCGAAGGAAAAGAATGAAAAAACTGCATTGCGACAGCATTGCGAAAACATTGCTGAAGCCGCAATTATTCAAGTGAAAACCGTAAGTTGACTGATCTTTTTCTGTTAATTTCCGTGATTTCAGGGATTCGTTCTTTCTCCTCCATCCATTCTGATATACGACGTTGAAGATTGATGGTTCTCCTTGGCCCAAACGCACCTGCAAACTACTATAAAAGGGGGTCAAAGTCGGAGGTTCAATCATCATCCGAAAGCGTAGAAGTCTTCTCGCAGTCCATCTTTTCTCCTAGTTTTCCTTTGCCGTCTGCTGGTTTGCGAAGCTCAGCTGTTGGAATCGATAATCTGATAGGAAGGAGAAGAGATTCTTCTTCTCTCCCGATTGGATTCATCCAAGCAAGGCTGACCTTCCTCATCCTTCATTCGAGGCGGCTGCGACGAGATTTCGAGCTGTTTTATTGCTTTCTGTTCTTCATTTCTACTTTACAAACTCTGTCTTGTGTTGTTTCTGTTCTAGTGGTTCATTCAGTTCATTTCGTTGTGTTATGTCTTGCTGTTCTTTACTTTAAGTATCTTTTTCATTCAAACAATCAATTAATCAAACGCAAAGTTCAGTATTTCACAGTTTCGTTCCTTTACATTCTACTGTTTTCCTTTACTGTTTTAAGCACATTTCCCTTCTAAGCATGTCTATTTTATCTCTTAATTCTGTTCTCCTTATATCCATGAGTAACTAAGTCACTTAGGGGCATGCTAATGACAACTCCATAGGCTAAAAAACGTGAATCAAGCATGTAGGATAGCTCTCGAACATTGATTGTATGTAAGCTTCATCCCACGGGCAATTTCGATTGGCCATCCATTTTGTCCAAAGAACTCCTAACCTCTGGAAGGAGTAAGAGTTCAGAGTCATATTATCATGCTAGCCTTTCAAGGTAACCAGGAAACGGCCTAGGAATAGGCGTTTCCCTAGTACAAACCATATCTTTCTGCCTTAACAAGATGCTTAAGACCTTACTTTGAGTTGAGTAAACTAAAGAATCTAATGCATGGAATCGGACGATACATGAGATTGAGATAGTTTGATGCATAGAGAGTAGATCCAGTGCTTGAGAATCGTATAAAAATGCCTATAGGATAGTCATTAGTAGCCCTTAATTCACCCATTTACACACTTTCGCTGTTATTGTAATTGCGGTAGAATTGCGGTCTCCGCAATTCCGTCTAAGTTTCCATTCTGTTTAGCTGTCTTTGCCTTCATTTATTAATTTCGTTTCTTTTCATTTGGGCTTAGATTTCACTTGTCCTTGTTTATGTTACTACCCTTTACACATTCAGCAAGAATTAGACAATTAAAAACCAATTTTACCCCATCAAATCCACCCCTTCTTTCTTAACAAAACACTACGCGAATAGCTAAAATAAGTCTCTGTGGGAAAACGAATGAAATATACTTACTACTTGCTATAAGATCATGTATGCTTGCATGTTCTGAGTGCTCTATCTCTTTTATTGCCTAATTATTTCAACACATTGAGCACACAACAAGTTTTTGGCACCAGCCAATTCCAAAAAGAGGCTCGTGAAGAGCTCAATTCTCATAAGGCAGAGCTGCAAAATTTGAACAAGCAGCTGACACAGATGGCGGTGTCTATTAGTAAAATTGAGAGCAAGAGCTCGGGGAAGCTTCCTTCCCAAACTACTGTGAACTCATGTGAAAACGTGAGTGCCATTCAGCTGCGCAGTGGGAAGACACTTTCCACCAGAGCTGCGAAGGAAGCCACGGCCAGCTTGAACAAGTCCGCCCCGACTGCTCCCGAGACTCAGAATGAGAAAAGAATTGAGAAGGTCAGTGTACCTGAGGATGTTGCCAAAGCACCATTCCCGAGTAGGCTTGCGAAGCCTACTTTGGAATCTGATGACGAGAAGGTCCGGCGAACCTTCCAAAAGGTGATGGTGAATATCCCGCTCCTAGAGGCAGTCAGTCAAGTGCCCAAGTATGCGAAATTTCTAAGGAGCTGGTGCACTACGAAAAGGAAGTCCAGAGGGACTGAGAAAAAGAAAGAGAACGTCTCTGCCATACTCCCAGGTACGTTGCCTGCAAAGTGCAACGATCCAGGTACTTTTACTATCCCGTGCACTATAGGTAGTAAAATTGTTCATAATGCCATGTTAGACCTAGGAGCCTCTGTTAATGTTATGTCTTATGCATTATATCGTGAACTGAATTTGAATGAAATGCATGAATGTAATGTTTCTGTTCAGTTGGCTAATGGGTCGAGCATCTGTCCTAGGGGGAAGGTTGAGGATGTTTTAGTTAGAGTGGGGAATATGACGTTTCCCGCTGATTTCCTTGTTTTAGATATGAATGAGAATTCATTGCATGCTTCGTCCTCCATGTTGTTAGGACGTCCCTTTCTTAAGACCGCTAGGGTCAAAATTGATGTGTATAAGGGCGTTGTTTCTCTGGAGTTTGATGATACTTTGCATGAGTTTTCTTTATTTGGAAAATCTGTGGGAAATGTATCTGTTGTTGACCATGTTGAGAATGGGAGTCTGCCCTCGCGCTTGAGGGATGGTTCCCATGTCTCTGTTGAAATTTCTGAATTAAATTTGTTTGATGACACTGCTGGTTTTTGCGCTAACAATGTTGATATTCACGTGCCCGAGGCACGAAGAGTGCAAAATATTTTTCAGGATGATGGCAGGAAGGGTGTGGCCAAGGACAAGTATGGATCGTCCCCCGCACCTACAGACTATGGATGAGTCTATTGAGCGAATACAGTCGAGCAACCGACTTTAAAAATTCTGCGCTTCTCGGAGGCACCCGAGCGATGGACTGTTTTTGTGTTTTAGTTTAGTTTTATTGCTTTTTAGATTAACTTAGTTTTAATTAGCTTGCTGTTTTTTTTTTTTTAGGAATCGAGGATGAGAAGACAATTTTGGGCTCTAAGGCGTTCGTGCGCCGCTTCCTCGCCCTCGCCAGCTTCACCAAGAGTCAGGGAAGTGTATTTCTTCTTCCCTTTTACTTTGATGTATCTGACTGGTTGGCATTGAGGACAATGCCAAATTTTGAAGTTGGGGGTGGAGTAGTCCGATGGATGTGAATGTGTAGTTTGTTGAGAAGTGTTATAAAGATATTGAAGTGCTTGGGACTCTGTTTACTGTTTTCTGGCTGTGATTGCCTAAGAAATGCATGTTGGAATTCTGAGCATGTTCATAATCGAGTTTTTGCATGAGTTTTGTGTTTATTAGGTTCATGTCAAAAATTTTAAAAATTTTTGCTTTTGCTCTCTTGCACCCATCGCGCACTTAGCAACTTCTCCCTAGATTCCGTAAGCTTGGTTTATCGCATGTTTAGCTAATTCTCGTTGTCACCCCGAAAGGCACCCTTAGGTAACTTGTTGCATGAGAGTTAGTAGTTGGTTAATCGAGAAAGCATGTGCTTAGCCTAATTAAAAAAAAAAAAAATAGAAAAGCATGTTGGGTAGAAATTCCTCTCGAGGCGCTCCTCCTTCTTTGTAGCGCTTAAAAGAAGTGAGCGTCAGTCCTTAAAAACGTGAAGCTTTGGCCAAAGTTTGACGTGTTAGGCAGCTCGAGAAGGAAAGAAAAAGAAAGAAAAAGTTGGTTCAAAGAACCCAAATAAAAGAGTACAAAGTACTTTTGAAAAGAAAGAAAAAGAATGAGAAAATAATTAGGTCTCTTAATTTACTTCTCTCTCTCGTGTAAGTCAAGTGTAGCTGTTCTTAAACGCTAGAAGTAGGGGGAAAACGGGATGTGCGTTGCATGTTGGTTTTCCGGGTTTACGTGAGTATAGGAGTGGTTGTCTAGCACACACACACGTTAGGGGGCAAGAGTTAATTTTTGATATGTCCTAGTTAATACATGAACAAATGTTTCCATGATTATGCTCGTGTTCAAATTTTAATATGCATGGAGGTTTGAGTTAGAATATATGTAAACGCGTCCTTAGAGTCAATGTCTTTGTAGTGCTTGCTCGAGGACTAGCAATGTTTAAGTTGGGGGTGTTTGATAACTCCATTTTGGAGCTATTAAATACGTCCTAATTATAGCTAAAGGCCGCTCGCAATTGATTAAATGTATCTCTTTTGTAGGAGAAAAGCGGCAAAGAGCTCGTGCGTCCGTTGGACATGTTCGAGCGCTTAAAGCAGAGTTTTAGCGCCCCGGGAATGCATCGGGAAGAGGGGAACTTGTTCCGTGAAGAAACGGGCCAAAACAGCCTTGGAGAGGCAAAGCATCAACCCCAAACCCGAGAGCCAGCGTCGAGCTATAGCGTCGAGACGCTGGAAAAACCCGAGAGCAAGCGTCGAGTGATAGCGTCGAGACGCTAGCTCGACGCTGCCCTGGCATCGAGACCCTGCTTGGCGTCGAGACGCTTCGGAGGAGGCGCGCGCTGGAAATTCATCGGGGCAGCGTCGCGACGCCATCGCGCGCGCGCGCGGATTACTTAGGGCCTAGCGTCTCGACGCTACGACGAAGGCAGTAGCTAAAAGACGATTTTTCTGCACATTTTTGGGCATCTTCATCTTCTTCATCTCTCAACGGATTCCGGCGATTTTTAGCTTCTTCTTCTCCGTTTTCTCTCTATATTCCGTGGAGCTCCGCCATTGTTGGCATGCTTGAGAGCTCCACTCTCCATTGTAATAGGTAGATGAACTCTTCCATGGTCGTTGGTGGAGCGGGATTGACGATCCGCGCCATGAGCGGCTAAGGTAAGGGTGACGGTTTGGGATTTGTTTAGGGGAATTTTGTTAGACATTTATGGCTTTGATAATCTGAGTATAATTTTGCATATTGGAATCTGATTATTGGCATCTGTTTACCTTGCTTAATCCCACGCTCATGCTAAATTACGTTGATTGACACTCGGGTAGCTTCGCATGTTGTGTATGTTAAAGAGTAGCGATGCCGTGCCTCTCACTGCTCGACTAAGTAACACAGGTAAATAGAACTAAATCGAAGTATCGGGTCGGGTAGGATAAATGTTGGTTGCATACAGCGTTTGCGGGCAACCTACTAGCATTTAGAATTCACGCTCGAATGTTCGTCGCGGTTAGCTAGTGACTGTCTAAATTCATCTTAGGACCGATCATCTTAATGTGAGCTTAGATAACGTGTAATTAGAACTGTGTGGTCTAATTAAAATCCATGGAGTCGGCTACTTTGGGGCTTCTCTGGTAGTCGTCCGCGTGCTAAATAAACTGTATTCCATGTCGTTAGAATTAAATGATAAGCTGAATGTTGTCTAACAATTGACCCCGAGACTCCCCAAACCGTTCACACGCTCTCTACATATTATTCTTCCTTCGTTACTTTCTTCATTATTTCTCTTGCATGATTAAAACCCCCCGTTACCAATTAATCAATTAAATCCCAATTTTGATTATACTTTTGATCATTCCTATTCCTTGGATCGACCCTGTTACCACTGGCTGCAAAGCCTTGGCAATAGGCATTATAAATCGTATTTTGGCAAGCCTCGACAGCTTGAGATTAGGCGGATATTCAAAATCTAGCCCACCAATGTGTCCTTCTCGAGCGATCTTGAGAATGAGTATGTTGAAAAAGATGAGCAGAAGAATGTGCAAGAGAGTGTTCCCGCACCACCTTTCCATAGTAGGCTTGCGAAGCCTACCACGGTGAACGAAGACGAGGAGGTCCTAAAAACCTTCCAAAAGGTGATGGTGAATATTCCACTCTTGGAGGCGGTGAGTAAAATCCCCAAATACGCCAAGTTCCTCAAGAGTTGGTGCACGAAGAAGAGAAAGTCAAGAGTGACTGTTGAAAAGAAGAAGGAGAATGTCTCGGCAATTCTTCCAGGTATGTTACCTACCAAGTGTAACGACCCAGGTACGTTCACTATCCCATGCATGATAGGTAGTAAAATTGTTAAAAATGTCATGCTTGACCTAGGTGCATCAGTAAATGTTATGTCTTATGCCTTATTTCAAGATCTCAAATTAAATGAAATGCATGAAACTGACTTGGTTGTTCAATTAGCAAATGGGTCTTGCATATGTTCTAGGGGGAAGGTCGAGGATATTCTGGTTAGAGTAGGGAGCATGATGTTTCATGCAGACTTTTTTGTGTTAGATATGAATGAGAAATCTCTGAATGTATCGTCCTCCATGTTGTTGGGACGTCCTTTTTTGAAGACCGCTAGGGTCAAAATTGATGTGTATAAAGGCGTCATTTCATTGGAGTTTGATGAAATTGTTAATGAATTTTCCATATTTGATGAGAAGTCTGTGGAAATTGTTGGTTGTTTGGAATGTGTTGAGGATGAGAATTTGACCTCGAGCTTGAGGGATAATTCTTCTGCCTCTGTTAAGAAAAAAGATTTAAATTTGATTGAAGATGGTGCTGTTTTTTATGGTACTAATAACAATGATATTCACGTGCTCGGAGCACGAAGAGAAAAGATGTTTTTGAATGATGTATGCAGGGATAACGTGGATGAAGGAATGTTTGGAACGTCCCCCGCGCTGTCAGATTATGGATGAGTTCTTGGGGAGAATTCAGTCGAGCAAACGACTTTAAAAATTCTGCGCTTCTCGGAGGCACCCGAGTGTTGAACTGTTTTTCAGTATTTAGTTTTATTGTTGTTTTAGTTTAAGTTTCGTAGTATAATTTAGTTTATTTGCTTGCTGTTTTTTTTAGGGGAATGAGGAGAAGTTGAGGAAATTGAGCCCCGAAAGAAAGCGCCGCCTCTCATCCCTCGCCAACTTCACAAAGATCAGGGAAGTGTCGTTTTTCCTTTCCTTTTACTTTTGTATATCTGATTAAGAAGCATTGAGGACAATGCTATCTTCTGAGGTTGGGGGTGGACGTTTTGGATTTCCATGTGCAGTTTGTTGAGCAGTGTTAATTTAGAATTTGATGTGCTTGAGACTCTGTTTACTACTTTCTAATTATTATGATCTAGGAAGTGTCTTTTTGGAATCTTGACATTTACATAATCTAGTTTTTGCATGAGGTAGCTTTGCATTTATTAGGCTCATGTCAAAATTTTTAAAAAAATTTATGTTGCTCCCTTGCATCTATCGAGCACTTAGCAACCTCATCTTAGACTCCGTAGGCTTAGTTTGATCGCATGTTGCATTGATTCTTGTTGTCACCCCGAAAGGCACCCCTAGGGTAGCTTGTTGTATGAGAGTTAGTGGTCAATTAATCGAGTTAGCAAAAGCTAAGCCTAAAGTAAAAAAAAAAATAGAAAAGCATGTTGGTTAGAAAATTCTCTCGAGGCGCTCCTCCTTCTTATTGGTGCACCTAAGAAGTGAACGTTAGTCCTTAAAAACGTGAAGTTTATGCATGAATTTGACGTGTTAGGCTTCTCGGGATTGGAAAGAAAAAGAAAATAAAAGGTTGGGTTCAAAGAACAATAACAAAGAGTACAAAGTACTCAAAAAGAAAAGAAAGAAAAAAAAAGTATGAGAAAATCGTTTTAGGTCTCTTAATTTATTACTCTCTCTTATGTGATCAAGTTTAGACTGTTCTTAAATGCTAGAAGTAGGGGGAAAACGAGATGACATGTTGCATGCGGTTTTTCCGGGCTTACATAGGTTTACGATAGGTTGGCTAGCACACACACACGTTAGGGAGCGATAGTTAATTTTTTATGTGTTCTTGATTAAATGCATGCGCCGATTGCTTTCGTGATTATGTATTGTTTAGATTTGTAAAAAGCATTGAGGTTTGAATCAGAAGCATGTATGCTGGTCCTTTAGAGTCGAATTCTTTATTTTCCTTGCTCGAGGACTAGCAAGATTTAGGTTGGGGGTGTATGATAACTCCATTTTGGAGCTAAATATCACTCTCTAACTCTAGCTAAAAGTCGTGCTCAATTGTTTAATTTATCTTGTTTATAGGAAAATTGCGGCAAAGAGCTCATGGTGTCCATTAGACACGTTTCGTGGCTAAGGAAGCTGTTTTAGCACTCCGGGATTGCATCGGGAGATGGAGAGGTTCAACAAGGAAGATTTGGAGAAAATTGCCATGCAAAGGCAATTTTCCAGCCCCAAACTCGAGAGCAAGCGTCGAGCGAAAGCGTTGACACGCTTGCTCAACGCTGCCTGGCGTCGAGATGCTACCAAGGCGTCGGGACGCTCCAAAGAGGCGCGCGCTGGAAATTATCGGGGCAACGTCGAGACGCTGGCCTAGCGTTTCGACGCCATCGCGATGCGCACGCTGAGATTTTTAGGTCGCTGCGTCGCGACGCTCCGACGGATTATATAAGCTGTAAAGACGATTTTTCATCATCTTCTCCGTCTTTTTCCCTCGGGTTTTCGCCATTGTTTGGCGTTTTTGAAGCTTTTCTTCTCTATTTCTGTTGGGATGATGTCTAAGGCTTCCATGGGTGTATTGGGGCTCAATTCCTCCATGGTCGGCTAAGGTAACGTGTAGGATTTGGGAACGATTAGGGATTTTTGCTAAGTTTTGATGTTTTGATAATTATGCATTTGGATTCTGTTTTGGCTTGATTTATGGTATGCATTTATTGTTCTTGCTTAATCTATGCATGTGTTAGATTTCTAGACGGACAATCTCGCTTTCTAGCATGTGTTAACGTTATAGACTAGCGATGCCTTGCCTCTCCTTGTCGATTTAGTAACACAGAACAATAGAACAAATCGAAGCATCGTATTATTCATGTTAAATGTTGATTACTTTAGGGTTGTCGGGTAGTCAGTTAGCATTTAGGATGTGTAATCGAACGTTCGTCGTGGAGCGCTAGTGACAGTTTGGGTTAATTTGGGGCTGATCACTCTAATTTGATTGCGAACACTGTTTAGTTAGGATTGAGAAATTCTAATTAATTATTATGAGGCCGGTTGCTTTAGGGTTGTCGGGCAACCGTTCACGTGCATGTAATTTTGATAGCCATACTTTAGAATTAAATGATGAACATTATTATGCTTAGCAAAGTCCCGAAATCTCCCAAATCCAACACTTTTTAATCTCATTCGCATTTTTCCGTTAGCATTTTTCTCCACAATTTGCATGATAAAAACCCCCCATTTTGTGACAAATCCTCCAACCAATCTAATTACTTCTCAAACAATTAATTTCGATTCTTATTCTCTATCTGTGGTTCGACCCCGTTACCGCTAGCTGCAAAGCTAAAAGCTACGAGTTTTATAAATTTATTTTGGCAAGCCTCGACAACTTGAAATTGGAGTACACCAAAAGTAACTCTACCACTCTCTCGAAAGAACAAGGTGGTACAAAGTACCAAAGAAAAGAAGAAAAGAATTAGGCCTTTTGTTTTGTTGCTTTTTTCAACCGATAAGCCATTAGATTGTTCTCAGCGCCAGAAGTAGGGGAAAAATGAGTCTTAGGATCGATTAAAGGAATTTCGGGTCTATAAGAGCTGAGCTAAGAGAAGCTAAGCACACACTCACGTGAGAGAGTAGGAGTTAAATTTTGAAATGATTCTTAACCTATTGGTGCGAGGCTTTTTGAATGTCCTCTTTAAATGTCAAGCTGTCGAAGCTTGCCAAAATACGATTTACAAGCCTATTCTCAATGGCTTTGCAGCCAGTGGTAACAGGGTCGATCCAAGGAGAAGTTATGACCGAAATTACTATTAAAGTTGAAATTAACTAATTGATTGGTTTTCTGTAACGGGGGGAATTTTTCAGCATGCAAAGAAAGCAAGTAAACACTAACGGAAGAATAAAAATAGAGAGACGCGTGCACGGTTTGGGAGTTTTCGGGATTAATTGTTAGACAGCTTCAGTTCATCATTTAATACTAAATTCATGGTAGACAATTTATAGTACACACGGACGATTACCAGAGAAGCCCCAAGGTAACCGACTCCATAGAAATTAACCTGACCACACAGTTCCAATTAAACATTACCTAAAATTGCATCAAGGTGATCAACCCCAAATTTATTCTAGGTAGTCACTAGCTAACCGCGACGAACATTCAAGTATGTAATCTAATTGCTAACTGATTGCCCGCCAACGCTGTATGCAATCAACAACTATCATACACGACTCGATACTCCGATTTAGTTTTATCTATCTGTGTTACTTAGTCGAGCAGTGAGAGGCACGGCATCGCTACTCTTTAACATTCACAACATGCTAGAAAACTTGAGTGTCAATCATAGAAATCTAGCATATGCATGGGTTTAAGCAAGAAAGATAAATGCATATAAACAACCACCAAAATGTAATCAAAGCGTAGATTATCAAAACTAAAACGTCTAACAAGAATCCCTTAAACAATTCCCAAACCGTTCACTCTTACCTTAGCCGTCCATGGAACGGGTTGTCAATTCCGCTCCAAAGTAAGCCATGGAAGGCGTCATCAACAAATTACAAGAAGAAAGCTCTTAAACATGCCAACAATGGCTGAGCTAAAGGAAATCTAAGAGAAAATGAGAGGAAGAAGAAGAAGAATCGCTCAAGAATGATGAAGCACTCTAAAATCCGCGCAGAAAATCGTCATTTATGTTTCTGTAATCGACGTAGCGTCGAGACGCTAGGCCAGCGTCTCGACGCTGCGCCCTAAATAATCCGCGCGCGCCTCGCGATGGCGTCGAGACGCTAGGGCAGCGTCTCGACGCTGGCCCGATGATTCCTTGCGCGCGCCTCCTACGGAGCGTCTCGACGCCTCAGCAGGGTCTCGACGCTTCGGCAGCGTCGAGCTAGCGTCTCGACGCTATCAGTCGACGCTAGCTCTCGGGTTTTGACAGCGTCGAGCTAGCGTCTCGACGCTATCAGTCGACGCTAGCTCTCGAGTTTTGACAGCGTCGAGCTAGCGTCTCGACGCTAGCTCTCGGGTTTGGGGCTGGAAAAGTTGCCTCTCCTAGGCAGATTTGGTCCGTTTCTCCTCGGATCGATTTGCCCTTTCCCGATGCACTCCCGAGGCGTTAAAACTCCCCTTTTAGCTCTCGAACGGGTCCAATGGACGCACGAGCTCTTTGCCGCATTTCTCCTACAAACGAGATCAATTATACAATTAAACGCGGACTTTAGCCATAATAAGGAAGTATTTAATAGCTCCAAAATGGAGTTATCAAACACCCCCAACTTAAACCTTGCTAGTCCTCGAGCAAGTGCTACAAAGAAATTGACTCTAAGGACACACCTACATGCTACTAACTCAAACCTCCATGCATTTTGAAAATTTAAACACAACATAATCATGAAAGCAATTCGTGCATGCATTTACTACGAACATATCAAAAATTAACTATTGCCCCCTAACGTGCGTGTGTGCTAGCCAACCACTCCTAAACTCACGTAAACCCGGAAAAACCACATGCAACACAACATCCCGTTTCCCCCTACTTCTAGAGTTTAAGAACAGTCTAAACTTGACTTACACGAGAGAGAGAAGCAAATTAAGAGACCTAATTTTTTTTTCTCATTCATTTTTCTTTTCACGAGTACTTTGTATTCTTTATTAAGGTTCTTTTAACCAACATTTTACTTTCTTTTTCTTTCCACTTCGAGCTGCCTAACACGTCAAACTTTGGCCAAAGCTTCACGTTTTTAAGGACTAACGCTCACTTCTTAAGCGCGCTAATAAGAAGGAGGAGCGCCTCGAGAGAATTTTTCTATCCAACATGCTTTTCTATTTTTTTTTATATTAGGCTTAGCATAAGCTATCTCAATTAACCAACCACTAACTCTCATGCGACAAGCTACCTAAGAGTGCCTTTCGGGGTGACAACGAGAATTAGTGCAACATGCGATTTACAAAGCCTACGAAATCTAAGACGAGGTTGCTAAGTGCGCGAAAGATGCAAGGGAGCAACAAATTTTTTTTTAAAATTTTTGACATGAACCTAATAAATGCAAAACTCATGCAAAAACTCGATTATGAACGTGCTCAGATTTCCAACATGCATTTCCTAGGTTATCATCATCAGAAAACAGTAAACAGCGTCCCAAGCACTTCAATATCAATATAGCACTTCTCAACAGACTACACATGCTTATCCATCAGTCCAACTCCACCCCCAACTTCAAAATTTGGCATTGTCCTCAATGCCATTCAGTCAGATACTCAAAATAAAAGGGAAGAAGAAACTACACTTCCCTGACTCTTTGTGAAGCTGGCGAGGGTGAGGAAGCGGCGCGCACAAACATCGAAGCCCAAAATTGTCCTCTCTTCCTCGATTCCTAAAAAAACAGCAAGCTAAGTAAGTCTAAATTAAACTAAAAAGCAATAAAAAAGAGCAACTAAACTAAAACAAAAAGAACAGTTCATCGCTCGGGTGCCTCCGAGAAGCGCAGAATTTTTAAAGTCGTTTGCTCGACTGTATTCTCTCCACTGACTCAACCATAGTCTGTAAGTGCGGGGGACGATCCAGACTTGTCCGCATCCACACTTTTCCTGCAAGCAACATTAAAAACATTTTGCACTCTTCGTGCCTCGAGCACGTGAATATTACAGTCATTAGTGCAAAAACCAGCATTCAAATCATTCAAATTCAGATCAGATTTTTTAACCGAGACATGAGAATCATCCTTCAAGCGCGAGGGTAGACTCCCATTCTCGTCATACTCAACCACAGACACATTCTCAGCAGACTTCCTTTCAAATAATGAAAATTCATGCATTATATCATCAAACTCTAAAGAAACGACGCCCTTAAACACATCGATTTTGACCCTAGCGGTCTTAAGAAAAGGGCGTCCTAACAACATAGAGGACGAAGCATGCAATGATTTTTCATTCATATCGAGAACAAGGAAATCAGCGGGGAACATCATATCACCTACCCTAACAAGAACATCCTCCACTTTCCCTCTAGGACAAACACTCGACCCATTAGCTTACTGGACAGTCACGTTACACTCATGCAATTCATTTAAATTCAGTTCAAGGAATAACGCATAAGACATAACGTTCACAGAAGCTCCTAAGTCTAGCATGGCATTTCTAACTACCTTACTACCTATCATACAAGGAATAGTAAAGGTACCTGGATCGTTGCACTTGGCGGGCAACGTACCTGGGAGGATCGCAGAAACGTTCTCTTTTCTCTTCTCAGTCCCTCTGGACTTCCTTTTCTTCGTGCACAAGCTCTTTAAAAATTTGGCGTACTTTGGCACTTGGCTGACTGCCTCTAGGAGCGGAATATTGACCATCACCTTCTGGGAGGTACGAAGGACCTCCTCGTCATCGGATTCCAAAGTAGGCTTCGCAAGCCTACTCGGGAAGGGTGCTTTGGCAACTTCCTCTGGCACACTGATTTCTTCTTTTTTCTCATTCGGACTCTCGGGAGCAGGCGGGGCAGACTCGTTCAGGCTGCCCTTAGCTTCCTTCACGGCTCTGGGGGAAAGTGACTTTCCACTTCTCAGCTGAATAGCACTCACGTTCTCACATGAGTTGACCGTGGTTTGGGAAGGAAGCTTCCCTGAGCTCTTGCTCTCGATTTTACTAATCGACACCGCCATTTGTGTCAGCTGCTTGTTTAAATTTTGCAGCTCGACCTTGTGAGAGTTAAGCTCTTCTCGAGCTTCTTTTTGGAACTGGCTGGTGGATGTCACGATGGTCCTGACCATCTCTTCTAGCGAGTTGGAGGAGCTCGAGGCTTGAGCTTGGGTGGAAGAGTTGGGCCTATCGTGAGACTGGCCTTGGAAGCGAGATTGTCCTTCCCTGTTCCCATAGCTAAAGTTGGGGTGATCGCGCCAACCGGGGTTATAAGTGTTTGAATATGGGTCATACTTCCTCGTGTTGGAAGCGTACCCCCCGATTGCATTCACCTCCTCCGCCTCGCGGGTTCCTCCAACAATCTTTTTCAGCATATTACCGATCTCGGCCACCTGGGCCTTCATCTCAATCAGTTCATGACTCTGGGTCACACCATGGACTTGTCCTTGCCCCCGAATACCAAACTGCTGCGAGTTGGTTGCCATATTCGCTATAAGCTGTTTGGCCTCAACCGGGGTCTTGTCGATCAAGGCCCCGCCGCTCGCTGCATCAATCATTTGCCGATCGTGGGGCGTCATCCCCTCATAAAAATACTATATTAGCAGTTGGTCGGCAATCTGATGGTGTGGGAAGCTTGCGCACAGGCGCCCGAAACTTTCCCAGTATTCGTGCAGGGACTCACCCACGTCCTGAGTGATCCCATAAATTCTCTTTCTCAACGTCGTGGCCAAGGATGCGGGGAAGTATTTTTCCAGAAATACCCATTTCATGTCCTGCCACGTTGTGATTGATCCGGAGGGCAGATAATATAGCCAATCCTTGGCTTTGTCTTTGAGTGTGAAGGGGAATGCCCTCATGTTCAGCTGCTCCTCCGTGACTCCAGCGGGCTTCATCCCCGCGCAGACCCAATGAAATTCCACCAAGTGTTTGTTCGCGTCCTCCCCTGCATTACCATGAAAAGAAGGTAACTGGTGAATTAAACCTGATTTTAACTCAAAGTTACCTGCTACCACGGGGTAGTTTATGCACAAAGGCTGCAGGTTCAGATCTGGCGCTGCCAGCTGTTTTAACGTTCGCGGCGCATCGCCTTGCGCCATTTCTTCAACCAAGAAGGGATTGCCTTCTTCTCCTTCAAACAGTCTCTGCCCCTCCCGGGCTTCTCTCCTTAACCGCCGCTCCTCTCTTTCGATTTCCGGGATAAACTGCAGTCCACTAATCTCAGAGGAACGGGTCATACACAAACAAAAATTTAAACATACAATATACAAACAGAATTTTTTTTCAGCAAACCATCAATCAATCAAATTCAAAGTCAATCATAATTTCAATCAAAGTTTGCCTTCTCCCCGGCAACGGCGCCAATTTTGGTGCGAGGCTTTTTGAATGTCCTCTTTAAATCTCAAGCTGTCGAAGCTTGCCAAAATACGATTTATAAGCCTATTCTCAATGGCTTTGCAGCCAGTGGTAACAGGGTCGATCCAAGGAGAAGTTATGACCGAAATTACTATTAAAGTTGAAATTAACTAATTGATTGGTTTTCTGTAACGGGGGGAATTTTTCAGCATGCAAAGAAAGCAAGTAAACGCTAACGGAAGAATAAAAATAGAGAGACGCGTGCACGGTTTGGGAGTTTTCGGGATTAATTGTTAGACAGCTTCAATTCATCATTTAATACTAAATTCATGGTAGACAATTTATAGTACACACGGACGATTACCCGAGAAGCCCCAAGGTAACCGACTCCATAGAAATTAACCAGACCACACAGTTCCAATTAAACATTACCTAAAATTGCATCAAGGTGATCAGCCCCAAATTTATTCTAGGTAGTCACTAGCTAACCGCGACGAACATTCAAGTATGTAATCTAATTGCTAACTGATTGCCCGCCAACGCTGTATGCAATCAACAACTATCATACACGACTCGATACTCCGATTT
This sequence comes from Herpetospermum pedunculosum, assembly GCA_028017165.1. Taxonomy (NCBI): domain Eukaryota; kingdom Viridiplantae; phylum Streptophyta; class Magnoliopsida; order Cucurbitales; family Cucurbitaceae; genus Herpetospermum; species Herpetospermum pedunculosum. The sequence goes on from CM051528.1 coordinate 21,483,525, forward strand.
AGTTTTATCTATCTGTGTTACTTAGTCGAGCAGTGAGAGGCACGGCATCGCTACTCTTTAACATTCACAACATGCTAGAAAACTTGAGTGTCAATCATAGAAATCTAGCATATGCATGGGTTTAAGCAAGAAAGATAAATGCATATAAACAACCACCAAAATGTAATCAAAGCGTAGATTATCAAAACTAAAACGTCTAACAAGAATCCCTTAAACAATTCCCAAACCGTTCACTCTTACCTTAGCCGTCCATGGAACGGGTTGTCAATTCCGCTCCAAAGTAAGCCATGGAAGGCGTCATCAACAAATTACAAGAAGAAAGCTCTTAAACATGCCAACAATGGCTGAGCTAAAGGAAATCTAAGAGAAAATGAGAGGAAGAAGAAGAAGAATCGCTCAAGAATGATGAAGCACTCTAAAATCCACGCAGAAAATCGTCATTTATGTTTCTGTAATCGACGTAGCGTCGAGACGCTAGGCCAGCGTCTCGACGCTGCGCACTAAATAATCCGCGTGCGCCTCGCGATGGCGTCGAGACGCTAAGGCAGCGTCTCGACGCTGACCCGATGATTCCTTGCGCGCGCTTCCTCCGGAGCGTCTCGACGCCTCAGCAGGGTCTCGACGCTTCGGCAGCGTCGAGCTAGCGTCTTGACGCTATCAGTCGACGCTAGCTCTCGGGTTTTGACAGCGCCGAGCTAGCGTCTCGACGCTTTAGCTCGACGCTAGCTCTCGGGTTTGGGGCTGGAAAAACTGCCTCTCCTAGGCAGATTTGGTCCGTTTCTCCTCGGATCGATTTGCCCTTTCCCGATGCACTCCCGGGGCGTTAAAACTCCGCTTTTAGCTCTCGAACGGGTCCAATGGACGCACGAGTTCTTTGCCGCATTTCTCCTACAAACGAGATCAATTATACAATTAAACGCGGACTTTAGCCATAATAAGGAAGTATTTAATAGCTCCAAAATGGAGTTATCACCTATGCATGCGCTTGTTTGTTTTTCCCTTAGCACCAATATCTTGTTTTCACGGGTTTTGAGACTAGAGTCGTCTGCATGTAAGTCGCTTTCTCATGAGGTAAATCAGTGTATATCTTGCTCGAGGACTAGCAAGCTTCAGGTCGGGGGTATTTTGATAACTCTTAAATAAAGCTATTGCAATGTCCTTAATATTTGCTAATTACCGCGCTTAATGATTGTTAATTATCTCTTTTATATGTGATTCGTGGTAGAGAACTCGGGAAGTCCTTTCATAAGTTTCGGGGCCAATTCGGGCATTTTAGGAGTTTCAGGAAATGTTCGGGTCAAGGAGAGTAGCCAAGAAGAGCTTGAAGGTGAAAAAGATAAAAAGTGTAGGCCAAACCCGAGAGGGCAGCGCCTAGGCGCCCGACATCGTTCCAGACCCGAGAGGTCAGTGCCTCTGTGCCAAAGCCCGAGAGGTCAGCTCCTCGGCGCTGCCCCGAAGCGCCTAGGCGCCCGACATCGTTCCAGACCCGAGAGGCGAGCGCCCCTGCGCTGGCCGCGGAGTGCCTCTGCGCCAAAACCCGAGGGGTCAACGCCTAGGCGCCCGTCATTGTTCCTGTCCAGAGAGGTTAGAGCCTAGGCGCCGCCCCACAGCGCCCAGGCGCTGTCCCTGTGCGCAGTGCCTTGGCGCCAACTTATGGCGCCTAGGCGCTGGTCCGACGCAAAAATTGGGTATAAATATGTTCTTTTGAATTTAGGGCAAACGACCGCCGTTCTCCTCCTTCTTCTTCCACCCTTTTTCGTTTTTAGCCTTCTTTGAACTCTTGTAACTCCATTGATGGACTCCTTGAAGCCATCCATGGAATACTTGGAGGTTTCCACTCCCATGGGTAACTAAAAAGGTAACATTCGATCTTTGGGTAATGGGTTAAACATTTGTATTGCGATTTGGAGAGACTTGGGGGATTTAATGTATGTTTAGTTAAGTTTGGCATTCATCTTTACTCTTTAGCATAGTTCCTAGCATCTCTTTATTCTTTGATTGACATCCATTGAATATTTTTGTATGTTGGCTTAGCTAGAAATCATGATGCGATTGCCTCTCATGGTGAAAGTAGCAGTAGTTTAATTTTGCCCAAGTGAGTATGGCCATACTCATTCTGGTTGTACGATAGACTATAGAGGAGAGAAAAATCGAGTGCGCTGTTAGAGTTTTCTGCAGTTTACTTGTCGCAACGCTCCCGTCGCTCACTATTAATTCAGTTTGGGAGAGTGATTGCCCTCAATTGGGTTAGTAGCGAAGCTTAAGTTAGAGCGGTCTACTCTTCCTTAATAATTTGGGTTGCATGTTACTGATTAGAGCATGTTAGTTGCGTGATTGTTATTGAATTAGCTAAATCTCTTGTGTATGTCTATGATTCGAATCGCATAACAATTGTTAACCTTGACCCCTTTGATTGAGTGTGCTCGTCTAAACAATTTCTACCGTTCTCCCGCATTTCCAACATCATAACTTTAGCTTTCCCCTACACTACACGTTTTCTTATTTTCAAACTCACAAAACCCCCGTTAGCATAATTTTACAATTCGACAACTAAAATTGGAATTCAGATTAAATTAACTAAAATTTCCTGTGGATCGACCCTGACTTTCATTATCTACTAGTTAGGTAATTTAGGCCAGTGAATATAAATATTAAATTTGGGAGGCCTCGACAGCCTCGACCAATGGTATGCTAGAGTCATTCGATGCTCTACCCCATATTTGGCTAAAAGTGCGATAAATTGCTTATTGTAGAAGTGTGAACCTCCATCACTTATTATTGCTCTCGGAGTCCCAAATCTTGTAAAAATATTCTTTTTGAGAAAACTCAGGAGTACCTTTCCCTCATTTGTTGGAGTAGCAATAGCCTCTACCCATCTTGACACATAGTCAACAGCTAGAAGAATATATTTGTTGTTGTAGGATGATGGAAATTGGCCCATGAAATCCATGCCCCACACATCAAATAATTCTACTTCCAAAATGTTTTGCAAAAGAATTTCATCTCTTCTAGATATATTTTCTTTTCGTTGAGATCGGTCACAACTCATCATAAAGGCATGTGCATCTTTATACAACGTCAGCCAGTAAAAAACGCTTTGCAACACTTTTGCAGCTGTTCGATTTCCCCCATGATGACCCCTGATGGAGCGTAAAACGCTGCGGAAGCGATTTTGGATCGTTGAAACTCTAATTTCATCAATTTAACAAATAGAAAACATGCTCAAACGACGGAAATAAAGAAAATTAAAATACATACCCTTGTAGTTCCAATTTCTTCAACTTCCGCCGGTCGTTCCTCGTCACGAACTCCTCGAACTTCTTCTCACGAACGCCCCCAGGACCACCTCCGGTAGTCCCGCTATCCTCGGCAATGGAGTTGTGGAACTCTGAAAAAAAGAGAAAAAGCAAGGAAGAAACTGATGGAACAGTGAGAGGACTTGAAGGTTGAAGAAAAACCAGAACCGAAATCCTCAGCTTGAAGAAGAACTGATAGCACTCCAAAAGTGATAATATTTAGCTCTTAAGTCTTGCGAATTAAGTAATTAATTGTGTTTAATATTTATATTTTGTAGAAATTATTTGCTTAGGGGTAAATCAGACCATTGCATTAATTAAGAGCTTAAAAAAATATTTTAGTGGATAATAATGATTAATCGTTTTGAGCGTTTATACCATATAAATGAATTAATCAAATATTTTACCAATTGTGATGTGTGGCCTAGTGGTGCAAGAGAGCCTTGGTAGAACAACTGGCTAGAGTTCGAGACCAGGGCAATGCAAAATTACCTTTATTTTTCCTAAGGCACAGACTCTAGCGTCGAGACGCTGCCTGTAGCGTCGAGCTCCGACGATGATAAAAATCCATTTTTCCGATTTTTAGGTCATTCACTCTCGGGTTTTGGCTTGTTTTTACGATTTCTCTCTCAAATTTTTGGGGTTTTCTCCCCTTTTCTTCTATATCAAGGCAAATACTTGGTTTATTTAGCTTGGTTTTCATCCCGAGCAAGGTAAGTGCTCTAATTTGAGGTTAGGGGTTAGATTTGTTGCGATTCATGAGGGTTTAGTTCTTTAATTTCGAGCTTAGCATGACTGATTGAGCATTTTGCTTCTTCTATGCATATCACATGAGCATATTTGATTGATAGGAGTCGATGACCTTGATTTCCAGCATGCTCTATTGTTAAAGATTTTGATGTCGTGTCTCTCTTAATAGCCAAGTAGCAAAGGGGAAACCCGAAGTAGTAAAAGAAATCGAAGTATCAATATAGGCTTCCTTATTGAATGTTCGTCATAAAATGCTAGTAACTGCTTTAATTAATTTATGACTAATCAATCTGAATTAATTAGTAGCACCGTTTAGTTTGAATTGACAACTCTAGCTAATTTCCATGTGGTCGGTTGCTTCAGGGTTGCCGGGCAACCGTTTATGTATTCAATTATGCTTTTGCTAAGTATGTTTGAATCCCAATGAATCGAGTCGCATCTAGGTCAACCCCGACCCTTAAAATTAGGAGCACATGTAATTAGCTTTAATTTTCCGTTAGCTACTTTTTACGCTTTCTTTTATTTTTTTCCGTAACCAATCTCCCCTTTATTTTAAGGTTTTACTTTATCGTTTTAGTTTGAGTTTAAATAAAACAAATAGAAATTAATTAGGAGAGGCTAATTTTTGGTTCCCTGCGGATCGACCCGATTACCACTAGCTGCAAAGCTCAGTTGTAGCGGTATTATAAATTTTATTTTGGCGGGACTCGACGCCCCAAAATTTATAGGATATTCAAAAATCCTATTACCAAAATTGATGTACTATGTCCCCTGAAGAGCGGGTTAGGAGTGAACTCCAAGCTTGTTGTACTATGTCCTCAGCTACCTATTCGACTTTATCCCTAAGATGGTAGGCCTATTGAGTCGGCGCTAATGGGCCACTCTCACCCATGCAAGTCAAAGGATACTTTGGAATAAACAGGAGTTCATAGCGAGCTCAGGATTGAGATCGAGTTACATAGGCCATCAAATGAAAATTTCGGTCTCATCAGTAAACGGAGTTATAAAGAGAGAGCGACATATTTCGCGGTTCGGTCTTATGCAAACTATTTGCACAGGACGCCCTCACTCACACATCTCCATGTGAAACGATTCTGATCACATCGTTTTGTACAATACAAAGTGTGCCGCATCCAATAGTGTTACCGGGATAAGGTACCCAGCCTTATCCGTATACAATAGACCGTTTTGACTGACTACTTCAGCCTGATCCACAATCATGTCATACATGAAGCTCAAGTACTCATATTCAGCCAAGGGTGTTGGTCATTTGTATAGGTTAACCTAAACACATTTCACTTTATTCCAGTAAACTCCTTTACTGAATAAAACTAATAACTCTTTATTCTAAATAGAATATTTACAAACATACTAGTTTACAAACCACGAGTTTTAGGACATAAAACCCAACAAACTCCCACTTGGACTTAAACGTCCGTGGTGTACATGTTAGGTGGAGAAAACTAATATATCATATATCAGAAGCTTTCTCCCACTGTCCTCTCCAGCAACTCGGAGCCCTAGACTCTTCTAGGTGTCTCTCAAACACTTTAGCCATGAGAGACTTAGTAAACAAAACAACATGAAGTGCTGCGAGGCTTTCTATGTGACCATCACATCTCCTCATAACACTAACTGCGAGCTCAACTTATAAACCTTTTGCTGCTTCACAAGCTGGAACAAGATTTAGCTACCACCGAGGAATCATTAATACAACTCTTGTATTCTACTCCTCGTTAGCACTGAGACAAATTTTAACCAGAATCCAATGATCAAAATCAATTGGACTTGCACTACTGACAGCTCCCACTTCATAGCACATATCGGGTCATACATCTAGAAAAATGTATCTGACCTCCAATATGTAAATGCACTTGGGTGCGTCTCATATCCTCAACACTTGAGGTGTCTCTGGAAACCATTTCCATAAACCATCGAATATTGACCACAACATGTCAATAAAAGATTTTAGAGACAACACTAGCAATTTGTTCTTACGACTCAGATCAACTTGAATCCTTAGAACAAACTAAGCCTACCTCCAAGTCAACTATTTGGGAGTGAGTTACTAGTTTATGCTTAATCGTCAAAAGTTAATCCTCCATCATTATCAATGATTAGGACATTAATTACGGAAACAAGTCAAGAAAGCTACGACTTTAATTAAACCCTTGTCAAACAAGGTTCATCAAACTTTTGTTCAAACTGTTATTCAAAACCATAAGATTTGATCAGCATATCAAACCTTACAATTTAGGATAAAATTGCTTATTCCAATTCATAAATGAATCGAGAATAGGCTCGCAAACCATTTGCTCTTTGTCCTCGAATTATGAATCTTTCTGGTTGAGACTTATAGATACTCAAATCAAGATAGCTAGTTTTGACATTCATTTGCCTTATTCTATCAAAATAGAACATGAGAATGAATGAGAGCTACCTATTAACTTACATCTGGTAACAAGAGAAAGTGAGTATCCACAATAAACCCTTTCTCTTCGTGACAGTCCCTTTACCAGAAAGTCAAGCCCAAAAGGTTTTCACCTTAGAGGCTTGGTCTCAACACCACTCAAAGATTCATGGTTTTGAGCCACTTAGCCTTGTCAACGAATCCTCAATGTCATTATCGAATATGATAACTTTGAGTTCAAGGCAAGGCTATATAGCAAATCAGGTTGTCTCACATCCCTCCCACTGCATTGAGAGTTTCTCAACGATTGAGAAGCTCCAGTTTGATCAACAACCATTGTTGAATAAAAACAGTTTTCTTATTACACTGTAAGTCTTAACCTTTTAGTTGTTTTCGAGTTTAATAGAACACCACAATATACATCTTTTGCGAAAAGAACAGTTCTTTATATACAAACAAAAGATAACATATACAAGTGTTCGGTTCAAACTAAAAATATAGAAAATAAATACATCAGATGATATTATCTCTATAAAACAACTACTACAAGCTCCCATTAGATTAGCTGTGATGATGTCTTCACAAGTCATCTCACGGCCAGCTGCTATCACGAACTAGTTTCCTGAAATGAAGAATAAACACGATTAGTGAAATATGACACTCATATACCACTCATATACATGTGTTCGGTTCAAACTAGAAATATAGAAAATAAATACATCAGATGATATTATCTCTATACAACAACTACTACAAGCTCCTACTAGATTAGCTGTGATGATGTCTTCACAAGTCATCTCACGACCAGCTGCTATCAGGAACTAGTTTCCTGAAATGAAGAATAAACACGATTAGTGAAATATGACACTCATATACCACTAAACTGTTACGACAATCAATAAATCTCATTTACCTTGTCGTTCCTTCTTAGCTTTCTTCTGCGCAAGGTATTTCGGGCAGTTTCGTTTCCAATGCCCTTCTTCACCACAATGAAAACACTTTCCACTGTGAGAAGGTTTGACCTTGCCAACAGTAGGGGCTTTGCCCTTCCTAGTACTTCTCTTCTTGTTGTGAATAATCTTATTACTCACAACAGGAGTTTCTGATTTACTCCCTGACCCAGACCCCTTCTGGAATTTCATGGAAGTAGCAACATTTGCTTCCTTCTCCTTTCTTTTTGAGGAATGCAGAGATTGGTAAATCTGAAGCTCGTTCAGAAGAGATGTCAAATTATATTCAATCTTATTCATGACCATATTGGTCCTGAAATTAAGGAAACTCTTCGGAAGAGATTCCAAGATTAAACAAACTTGACTATTCTCATCGACGGTAGCACCATTTACCTCCGCCACATTAAAATGGACCATCATGTTAAGGACGTGTTCCCTAACAGAGGTACCCTCCACCATGTGAGAGTTGTAAATGTTCTTGAAGGCTTCATGACGAAGATATGTGGACGGTTTTCCGAACATCCCTTGTAATGAAGACATGATTTCCTCAGCAGAAACCATAACTTCGTGTTTCTTGGCCAGAACATCAGATATGCTCGCCAAGATATAGACTCAGGCTTTATTATTAGCCCTAATCCAACCATCAAATGCTTCACGAACCGTTTGTGAAGCACTTGAGCCAGGAACCGGAGGACATTCCTCCATTAAGACAAAGCTCAGGTCGTCAAGAACCAAAATCGTATTAAGGTTCGACTTCCAGGTCCCGTAATTTTCTCCAGTCAATTTGTCATGAGCTAACAACTGTATAAACGAGCTCGACATGCTGAAAAGAATGTAAACCTATTAGTGAAACGGTTGTAACCTATTTAAACCAATTAAAAATGTTTAACAGCAAATAAAATACCCAAACTCTTTATTTACTCGCAACGATACTTTAGTAAGTCAGAATGACCTCTACCTTGGGGCAGTCGAACATTCCTTTACTAAATCAAGACAATCTTGACTAAATGCTAATGCCAGAATAACTCATATTCCTATAGCATCTCAGTTATCGTCTTTGGTCTGGATTTACTAACTCCTTAGCAAATCCCGTAAGTGTGACCCTCCATTTTTAGAATTCACAGAACGGCCCCAACAGTGAAACCGTAGGGAATGTCAGAGTTGGGATTGACCTTGTGTTTCTTTATCCATAAATGGTGGCTGAGATGTTCCGACTCCTATGAACGGCCCTCCGTTTGGATGGTGCCCCTAGGGAAGCTTGCAGGCGGAACATGGGAATCGCACGGTTCAATCCAATGGAGCAGATCGTAGGATGTACTGACGTACTTCCTTCTCCCACTTAATATAGACACTTACTCCATCCACCTTGCTATTGAAAGTTGCAAACACCACCCTTCTAGGGAATGCCCTATTGACATTACACGGCCAAGCGAAATTCTCACGTTGTGAACTATAGGGAGTGTGGTGGGAATATTTTGGAATATACTCCTAATTTCTCAAGCTGTCGAAGCTTGCCAAAAATGAAATTTATAACCTGTAGCTCTTAGCTTCGCAGCTAGCGATAATAGGGTCGATCCACAGAGAGAGTTTAAAGATGAAATTAATTGCTTGAAGTGTAAACAAATTGATTGATTTAATTGTCACAAAATTGGGGGTTTTTCTCATGCAAGTTGATTCTAAAGATGCTAACGGAAAAATATAACTGAGATTCAAGCGTGATGGATTTGGGAATTTCGGGATTTGCTAAGTAATGTAACATTTATCATTTAATTCTATGGCATGGCGATGAATGTAATGCACACGTGAACGGTTGCCCGGAAACCCTAAAGCAACCGGCCTCATATAAATTAATCGGAATTTACAATTCTAATTAAACATTGCTATGAATTAAAATAGAATGATCAGCCCCAAAATAACCCAAGCAGTAACTAGCAATTCACGACGAACATTCAATTAAACATGCTAAATGCTAATTGATTACCCGACAACCTGGTAGAGTTACTTTTGGTGTACTCCAAATTCAAGCTGTTGAGGCTTGCCAAAATAAATTTATAAAACCCGTAGTTTTTAGCTTTGCAGCTAGCGGTAACGGGGTCGAACCACAGAGAGGGAACAAGAATTGAAATTAATAGTTTGAGATGCAATTAAATTGATTGGGAGGTTTTGTCACAAAACAGGGGGTTTTTAATCATGCAAAGTATGGGAAAAACGCTAACGGAAAAATACGAATGAGATTAAAAAGTGTTGGATTTGGGGGATTTCGGGACTTTGCTAAGCATAATAACGTTCATCATTTAATTCTAAAGACATGGCTATCAAATTACATGCACGCGGACGGTTGCCCGGGAACCCTAAAGCAACCGGCTTCATATTAATTAATTAGAACTTCGCAATCCTAACTAAACAGTGTCCGTAATCGAATTAGAGTGATCAACCCCAATTTAACCCCGAACAGTTACTAGCGCTCCCCGACGAACGTTCGATTATACATCCTAAATGCTAACTGACTACCCGACAACCCTAAAGTAATCAACATTTAACAAGAATAACACGATGCTTCGATTTGTTCTAGAAAGCGAGATTGTCCGTCTAGAAATCTAACACATGCATAGATTAAGCAAGAACAATAGATGCATACAAGAAATCAAGCCAAAACATAACCAATATGCATAACTATCAAAACATTAAGGCTTAGCAAAAATCCCTAATCGATCCCAAATCCTACACGTTTACCTTAGCCGACCATGGAGAAATTGACCACAATAGCATCCATGGAAGCCATGACCATCATCCCAAGCAAAATACAAAGAAAAAGTTTCAAAATTTCCTAACAATGGCGGAATACCGAGAGAAAACAGCGGAGAAGATAAAGAAAAAACGTCTTTACAGCCTATATAATCCGTCGTAGCGTCGAGACGCTGCGACCAGCGTCGCGACGCTACGACCTAAAAAACTCAGCGGGCGCATCGCGATGGCGTCTCGACGCTAGGCCAGCGTCTCGACGCTGCCTCGGTAATCTTCAGCGCGCGCGTCTCTTCGGAGCGTCCCGACGCCAGGCAGCGTTGAGCAAGCGTCTCGACGCTTGCTCTCGGGTTTGGGGCTGGAAAATTGCCTTTGCATGGCAATTTTATCTTCTTTGTTGAGCCTCCCCATCTCCCAATGCAATCCCGAAGTGCTAAAACAGCTTCCTTAGCCCCGAAACGCGTCCATTGGACACCATGAGCTCTATGCCGCAATTTTTTTATAAACAAGACAAATTAATCAATTAAGCACGGCTTTTAGCTAGAGTTAGGGAGTGATAATTAGCTCCAAAATGGAGTTATCAAACACCCCCAACCTAAATCTTGCTAGTCCTCGAGCAAGGCAAATAAAGAATTCGACTCTAAAGAACCATGCATACATGCTTCTAATTCAAACCTCAATGCTTTTTACAAATCTAGACAATATATAATCACGAAAGCATTCGGCGCATGCATTTAATCAAGAACACATCAAAAATTAACTCTCGCTCCCTAACGTGTGTGTGTGCTAGCCAACCTATCCTAATCCTACGCAAGCCCGGAAAAACCGCATGCAACATGTCATCCTGTTTTCCCCCTACTTCTAGCATTTAAGAACAGTCTAAACTTGATTACACAAGAGAGAGTAATAAATTAAGAGACCTAAAACGAATTTCTCATACCTTTTTTTTCTTTTTGAGTACTTTGTACTCTTTGTTAAGGTTCTTTGAACCCAACTTTTTATTTTCTTTTTCTTTCCAATCCCGAGTAGCCTAACACGTCAAATTCATGCATAAAACTTCACGTTTTTAAGGACTAACGCTCACTTCTTAGGTACCAATAAGAAGGAGGAGCGCCTCGAGAGAATTTTCTAACCAACATGCTTTTCTATATATTTTTTTTAACTTTATGCTTAGCTTATGCTAACTCCATTAATTGACCACTAACTCTCATGCAACAAGCTACCTAGGGGTGCCTTTCGGGGTGACAACAAGAATTATGCAACATGCGATCAAACTAAACCTACGGAGTCTAAGATGAGGTTGCTAAGTGCTCGATAGATGCAAGGGAGCAACATAAAAAAATTCAAAATTTTTGACATGAACCTAATAATTGCAAAACTACTCATGCAAAAAACTAGATTATGCAAATGCCAAGATTCCAAAAAGACACTTCCTAGATCATCAAAATTAGAAAGCAGTAAACAGAGTCCCAAGCACTTCAAATTCTAAATTAGCATTGCTCAACAAAATTGCACATGAAAATCCACAACATCCACCCCCAACCTCAGAAGATAGCATTGTCCTCAATGCTACTTAATCAGATACACAAGAGTAAAAGGAAAGGAAAAACGACACTTTCCTGATCTTTGCGAGGTTGGCGAGGGATAAGAGGCGGCGCTTCCTATCGGAGCTCGATTTCCTCAAATTCTCCTCATTCCCTAAAAAAAAACAGCAAGCAAATAAACTAAGTTAAACTACGAAACTTAAACTAAAACAACAACAAAACTATATACGGAAAAAAAAATAGTTCAACACTCGGGTGCCTCCGAGAAGCGCAGAATTTTTAAAGTCGTTTGCTCGACTGAATTCTCCCAAAAAACTCATCCATATTCTGACAGTGCGGGGGACCTTCCAAACATTCCTCCATCCACGCTATCCCTGCAAACATCGTTTAAAAACATCTTTTCTCTTCGTGCCCCAAGCACGTGAATATCATCATAATTAGTGTAAAAAAAACAGCACTATCATCAATCAAATCTAAATCTTTTTTCTTCACAGAGACATAAGAGTTATCCCTCAAGCTCGAGGTCAAACTCTCATTCTCAACATACTCCAGAAAACCAACAGTTTCCACAGACTTCTCATCAAATATGGAAAATTCATGCACAGTTTCATCAAACTCCAAAGAAATGACGCCCTTATACACATCAATTTTGACCCTAGCGGTCTTTAAAAAGGGACGCCCCAACAACATTGAGGACGATACATTCAGAGATTTCCCATTCATGTCTAACACAAAAAAGTCTGCTAGAAACATCATGCTTCCTACTCTAACCAGAATATCCTCGACCTTCCCCCTAGGACATATGCAAGACCCATTTGCCAATTGAACAACCACATCAGTCTCATGCATTTCATTAAATTTAAGATCTAGAAATAATGCATACGACATAACATTTACAGATGCACCCAGGTCAAGCATGACATTTTTAACAACTTTACTACTCATCATGCATGAGATAGTAAACGTACTTGGGTCGTTGCACTTGGTAGGCAACATACTTAGAAGAATTGCCGAGACATTCTCTTGCTTCTTTTCATTAGCCACTCTTGACTTTCTCTTCTTCGTGCACCAACTCTTGAGGAACTTGGCGTATTTGGGGATTTGACTCACCGCCTCCAAGAGTGGGATGTTCACCATCACCTTTTGGAAGGTTTTTTGGACCTCCTCGTATTCGGTCACCAAGGTAGGCTTCGCAAGCCTCTAGGGAAAGGTGTTGCGGGAACACTCTCCTGCACATTCTTCTGCTCTTATTTTTCAACAGATTCATTCTCAAGATCACTCGGGAAGGACACATTCAGACCATCCTTCAGCTGGAACTGATTTCCCACTTCTCAGCTGGATTGAACTCACATTCTCACATGAATTCACTGTGGTTTGGGAAGGAAGCTTCCCGGAGCTCTTGCTCTCGATTTTACTGATCGACACTACCATCTGAGTCAGTTGCTTGTTCAAATTTTGCAGCTGTGCCTTGTACGAGTTAAGCTCTTCTCGAGCTTCCTTCTGAAACTGGCTCGTCGAACTCACGATGGTTCTTACCATCTCTTCCATAGAACTAGAGGAACTAGAGGCTTGAGCTTGGGTGGAGTTGTGAGATCTATCAAACGACTGACCTTGGTAGCGTTGTTGTCCATCTCTGTTCCCATAGCTCATATTTGGGTGGTCTCGCCAACCGGGGTTGTATGTGCTCGAATAAGGATCGTACTTCCTAGGGTTGGAAGCATATCCCCCTATGGCATTGACCTCTTCCGCCTCGCGTCTTCCTCCCACAAATTTCTTCAACAAATTCCCTATCTCGGCCACCTGGGCCTTCATCTGAGACATCTCATTTATCTGCCCAACCTGGTGGACTTGTCCTGCTCCACGAATATCGACTTGCTGCGAGTTGGCTGCCATGTTTGCTATCAATTGCTTGGCCTCAGGTGGGGTCTTGTCAATCAGTGCCCCTCCACTCGCTGCGTCGATCATCTGGCGATCATGAGGAGTCATACCCTCATAAAAATATTGAATTAGAAGCTGATCGGCTATCTGATGATACAGAAAGCTCGCGCACAGGCGCCCGAAGCGTTCCCAATACTCGTGTAGGGATTCACCCACGTCTTGGGTAATCCCGTATATCCTCTTCCTCAGCGTGGTGGCAAGAGTGGAAGGAAAATACTTTTCCAGGAACACCCTCTTCATCTCTTGCCACGTCGTGATCGAACCGGAGGGCAAATAGTAAAGCCAGTCCTTGGCTTTGTCCTTCAACGTAAAGGGGAATGCCCTTAGATTCAACTGCTCCTCCGTGACGCCTGGGGCTTCATCCCCGAACACACGAAGTGGAATTCCATCAGGTGTTTGTTCGCGCCTGCATTGCCATGGAAAGAAGGCAATTGGTGAATTAAACCCGACTTTAATTCAAAATTACCTGCTACCACGGGGTATGTGATGCAGAGCGGCTGCTGGTTCAGATCTGGCGCTGCCACCTGCTTCAATGTCCTGGGCACATCTCCCTGTGCCATCTCCTCACGCAAGAAGGGATCAACTCCTTCTTCGTCGAACAACCTTCGCCCCTCGCGGGCTTCTCTCCTCAACCTCCGCTCTTCTCTGTCTATTTCAGGTATAAACTGCAATCCACTTAGCTCAGAAAAATGGGTCATACAACAACAAAAATTTCAAGCATGCACAAACAATTCGGAAATTTTTTTCAGAAAAACAACCAATCAACCTAAGTCAAAATCAAACATAGTTTCAATTTTTAATTGCCCTCCCCGGCAACGGCGCCAATTTTGGTAGAGTTACTTTTGGTGTACTCCAAATTCAAGCTGTCGAGGCTTGCCAAAATAAATTTATAAAACCCGTAGCTTTTAGCTTTGCAGCTAGCAGTAACGAGGTCGAACCATAGAGAGGGAACAAGAATTGAAATTAATAGTTTGAGATGCAATTAAATTTATTGGGAGGTTTTGTCACAAAACAGGGGGTTTTTAATCATGCAAAGTATGGGTAAAACGTTAACGGAAAAATACAAATTAGATTAAAAAGTGTTGGATTTCGGGGATTTCGGGACTTTGCTAAGCATAATAACGTTCATCATTTAATTTTAAAGACATGGCTATCAAATTACATGCACGCGGACGGTTGCCCGGGAACCATAAAGCAATCGACTTTATATTAATTAATTAGAACTTCGCAATCCTAACTAAACAGTATTCGTAATCGAATTAGAGTGATCAGCCCCAATTTAACCCCGAACAATTACTAGCGCTCCACGACGAACGTTCAATTATACATCCTAAATGCTAACTGACTACCCGACAACCCTACAGTAATCAACATTTAACATGAATCACACGATGTTTCGATTTGTTCTATTGTTCTGTGTTACTAAGTCGACAAGGAGAGGCACGACATCGCTAGTCTATAACAATAACACATGCTAGAAAGCGAGATTGTCCGTCTAGAAATCTAACACATGCATAGATTAAGCAAGAACAATAGATGCATACAAGAAATCAAGCAAAAACATAACCAATATGCATAATTATCAAAACATTAAGGTTTAGCAAAAATCCCTAATCGATCCCAAATCCTACACGTTTACCTTAGCCGACCATGGAGAAATTGACCACAATAGCATCCATGGAAGCCTTGGCAATCATCCCAAGCAAAATACAAAGAAAAAGCTTCAAAATCGCCTAACAATGGCGGAATACCGAGAGAAAACATCGGAGAAGATAAAGAAAAAACGTCTTGACAGCATATATAATCCGTCGTAGCGTCGAGACGCTAGGCCAGCGTCGCGACGCTGCGACCTAAAAAACTCAGCGCGCGCATCGCGATGGCGTCGAGACGCTAGGCCAGCGTCTCGACGCTGCCCCGATAATCTTCAGCGGGCGCGTCTCTTCGGAGCGTTGTTGCGTGCTCAATGTTTAAAAGAAATATGCAATGATAGAGCACTCAGAACATGCAAGCATACATGATCTTGTAGCAAGTAATAAGTATTTTTTCATTCGATTTCCCACAGAGATTTATTCTTAGTTACTAGCGAAGTGTTTTGTTAAGTGAGAATGGGTGGATTAAATGAGGTAGATTTGGTTTTAAAGTGCCTAATTACTAAGGAATGTGCAAATGATGGAAGCATAAACAAGTGCAAGTAGACAACAAACTTGAATTTAAAGAGAAGAGAACAACAAATAAAAGAGAAATGGCTAAGGCGAAATTTTCACTAAGGGAATTGCGGAAACAACAATTATTTAGCAATGTTGCTAACAGCGAATTGTGTGTAAAGTGGGGAAACAAGGGCTACTAACGACTCCTCTATAGGTTTTTTCACACGATTCTCAAGCTGTAGATCAACTCATCATGCATCAAACTAACTCATTCTCATGTATCTTTCGATTTCATGCATTAGATCCTTTAGTTTACTCATGTCCAAGTAAGGTCTTAAGCATCTTTTTATAACAGCAAGTATTGGTTTGTACTAGGAAAACGCCTATTCCTAGGTCGTTTTCTGGCTACCTTGAGAGGCTAGCATGAATGTACGACTCTGAACTCTTACTCCTTCCAGAGGTTAGGAGTTCTTTGGACAAAATGGATGGCCAATCGAAATTGCCCGTGGGATGAAGCTTACATACATTCAATGCATTCGAGAGCTATCCTACATGCTTGATTCACGTGTTTTTACCTACAAACTTGTCATTAGCATGCCCTTATGTGATTTAGTTACTCATGGATGAAGATAGAATGGGAAGAATAGATGGAGATGACATGCTTAATAGAATAGTAAAGGCAAAACAGAAGTAAACGACAGTAGGCAAAGAAGGTAAAGAGCTTGCGAAGTGATGAATTTATGCTTTGATTAACCAGAGTTTGAACTAAACAAATGATGTCCTTGCAAAGCTAAAACTAAACAGACAGCAACGAAATGAAACAGAGTAGCTAACGAAAGGGAAATGACAACAAACAACAAAGGAAACAGAAAGCTAAAGCAGAAAGCAATTAAATCTGTGCGTGTTCTTCTTGTTGCGAACGCCTCGGCTGAAGGAAGAAAGAAAGCCTTGCTTGGATGAATCCAATCGGAAGAGAATATGAATCTTCTCTCCTTCCTATCAGATTGTCGACTCCAACAGCTGATCCTTTCAAGCCAACAGACGGAAGAGAGAAAAAGAGTGGGAAAGCTGCGTTGAACTGAGAAGTCTACGCTGTTCGAGTGTGTTTCAACCTTCCATCTTGACCTCCTTTTATAGTGTTCTGTAGGTACGCTTGGGCCAAGGAGAACCATCCATTCTCAACGTCGTACTACTACGTGGCTGCAGGAGAAAGAATGGATCCCTGAAAGGTCGGAACAAAACAGAAAATAGTTAGACAACTTACGGATTTCACTTAAAACATTGCGGTTTTAGCAATGTTTCCGCAATGCTTCCGCAATGCACAATTTTCATTCCTTTAACTTCGTTTTTGGTTCTTTTTCTTTCCTTTTGTATATAAGTCCTAATTTAGCTTCATTTTTCTAATTCTCATATATAAGTACGAGTTTAAGCCAAATCCTACCAAAAACACCTAAGAGTGTACGTCTTTCTAAGGTAAATAAGTCCAAGAATAATCACTTTTGGAGACGTAACACACCCCCAAACTTAAGGTTTTGATCGTCCTCGAGCAATCTAAGGACTTTATCTAGGCTGTTGTTAACCTCTCTCTAACTACTTGCTGACTCCCCTAAGTTCCTTATCTACAGCAAAGCTGTCCTGTGACACACTTCTAAGTTTAAAACTCACTTCTCTTTTTGCTTCTTCTGCCTTCTCTTGCCTTATGACCCTACTGTTTCATTAACTCCCCACGACTGATCTATTTGCTTCGATCATTAAGTTCATTGTGCAACTATCCCTAAGGTTTCAAATTCTACCTAGCTTTACCCCAGACTCAGTACATGCTTCTAATGTTTTTCTTTTGAGCTACCTATGATTCCTTAGAGTCATGCCAGTCTTAGTACAAACCCGTAACAGTAATACATTCATAGAACAACCTAAACCCTGACATCACTACATTGGATATACATTCATCTCCCTAAACAAGCCTACAAGCTACAACTTTGTGCTTAGCTAATTGAGGATCAGAGTTCTTTTATTCAGGACACCCAAGCCACAAAGCTGCAACTCCTAGGTATACATTCTTCTTCCCTAGTTCTTTCCTTTTTCTTTTTTCCTTTGGTGGAGCCTCTCATTTGGTTGCCTTTTGATGCAATGCGACTTGTGGGTTACACACATGGCACTGATTACTCAGCAACTTTAAGAGAGACACCCCTCTTTATTCTATTTTTTTTTTTTTTTCAGTTCATCATTTTTTCAAAAGGAGAAGAAGAATGCTTATGCTTAAAAGGAGAGAGGAATGTTCCTAGGCCTAGGGTGGCCTCCCCCAAACTTAAACTTCTCATTGTCCCCAATGAGAGTTTGAGGTGGCACACCCCCAAACTTGTCCTAGAAGCATCTAGTCTAGGGCAAAACAAAGAGAATCTAAAAAGTCCTAGGGATAGACAGAACATTCTTAAAGCAAATAACTTAGCAGCAGAAATTTGTAAAAACAGTATGGTAAGGACTTAAAGACATGCATGCTGAGCAACTTAAGAGAGCTAATTTAAACTATCCGAGGTGCCTTAAGACACTCATCCAGCATGCTTATAGATAGGTCATATATGGTAGTCAAGAAAGCAGCAAAAGAACAAAATTGACACAGAACCAGCCTAGCTAATCAGTCAGTCAAAAACATGTGATACTAACAAAAATTGCGGAGTCCACAATAATTTCGCAATGAATATACAGGGCAGATATAACAGTAAGCAGCCCCTTTTGCATGCTATTTCCAGGCATCACAGCTATTCAAAAAGGAAACTAAAACAACCTATCTATTCAGATACCATCTAACTATACTGCACTACCCTAAACAACCAAAAGAAAGAACTAAAAACAGATCAACTATTGACTCAAAATACCAGAATTCACACAGTTTAACGAAAAGCAGGTTGATTTTTTTTTTTTTTTTATATTTCAAAGAGGGAACAGAAGTACTCCCTCGAGTGCCTTTCAGACTGGCACTCAAACATCCTCATCATCATCCCTCCGTGCTCTTGGAGGCGTCCATGGCTTTAGTAGGTCAGTTGGGAAGGCAGGGAAGATGCAGCCTAACTGATCAGCCACGTCCTTATCCCTCGCTTGAGCATACTCAGCCCATTGCGCCATCTTGTTCTGAAGGTCCATCAGGCAGGCCATAGAGAGGGATTGAGCAGCAGCCAGGCCGTCTAGCTCAAATTCCATATTCCTCCTTCTTCGCATTCGCAAGCCTGTAGGCAGTTCCAGATGTCCCGTATAGGCCAGCTGCCTCTCCATTCTCTCGATTGCTACACCTGCACGTAAACAAAGCTTAGTGATGGTGTTTGGGAAGAAAAGAGGACCCTTACCTTTCTTGGCACAGTCTGCTATGGAGGCTGCTATAACCTCACCAACATTGATAGTGAGGCCCCTCATGATTGCATATACCAGCAGTGATCTCCCCTGATTAATGGTGGTCTCGTGGGTCACTGGGGACAGACGCCTTCGCACGAAGGAGAACCAGACAGCTGCCTTGGCCGTGAGGGTAGCACTCATCAGAGTGTGCTTCCCATTGCGTGAGATCGTCCAAGCTGCCTCAGGCTGACCTATGATACGCAATGCTTCTTCCAGGACAGCCTCAGTTGGCGCATCAATGATCCTTGCATAGTCAGTATGTTTCTGCCCCTTGAGGCCATAGGCTTCATTGATAGCCTTGGCTGAGAAGTCAACCTCAAGCCTCCTCACCGTGGACAGGCCATCCTCAGGATGCGTCAGATTCGCATAGAAGTCGTACACCATGCTGGAGTAGGCGGGGATGGGCGGTCTGCACAGCTCTTCCCAACCGTGGTTGGTGATCCCTGCGCGCAAGAATTGCGGCAGGTCTGCCAATGCATCAATGAACCCCTTCTCATGGAGTAGGTCCCTCTTCCTCAGTTCAGTGCCCCTTGATTCGGCGTCTGAAGACACATACCTCACAGATTGAGGTTCATCTTCGGGGTATAACTTGGCTTTCCCCTTTTCCCTTGCCTTGGCCGACTCAGCAGCCTCGATCTTTAGCTTCTTCAAAGAAGGCTCACTACTGACCTTCTTCTTCTTGGATTTCTTTGAAGCTTTTGGTCGTTTGGCCTTGACAACCTTGGGGGCTTTCTTCCTCAACCGTGCCCTGGTGGTGATCTGCTGGAGGCAATCCCCCAATGTCTCATCCATTGAGTCGTCCCCCTTTGCTAGGCTATCGGGGCAGACTTCCCTCAAAGGAGAGAAGACCTCATCTTCTTCAGCCGTTTCTTCGCCCGACGCTGATTCTTGATGTTCTTCCCTTGGAATTTCAGGCTCGGGCGACGGCGATGGTGACGATGCCTCAGGGCTTTGTGGAGGTGGAGAGAGATCAGGGCTCTGTGGAGATAGAGATGGCTCGGGGCTTTGTCTGGCCGTCTCGTAGGATGGACGACCACTACCTTGACTCTCCACAGTGGGAGTCTTCTCCTTGACCGACGCATCTTCGACAGCCATCTTCCACTTTCTCTTCTTGGGCGTACCTGCTGGTTCAGATGGACCAGCAGGGATCTCGGTACCACTTTCCACTTCTTCTTGCGGATACGAAGCTTGGAAGGTCGTTCGGGTCGCGCAGCTTCGGCATCTGCCAAGGCAAGTAATGCCTCTCTCGCAGCTGCCTCTGCGTCGGTCGCCTTCTTCTTGGAAGCAGATCTCTCAGCCCGTGTAAGCACCATGGTCGAATCGGAGAAATCTGAAAAGAGGAATTGCAGAGGAAGAAGAAGATAGATTTCTTGAAGTTTGACGAATGAAGGAAGCGTACGGGCCACAGCTGTTCTAACGGCTATTTGTAATCAAGTGAATCCCAACGGCTATTTCTGTTGCGGTTTCAGCAAATCCACCGCAATTAAATGGCCGTTGGAGATTTTCTTGATTTAAATGCCAAGATTCTCATAACTTAATCTTTGATTCGGCCCGATATCTTCCCCGATTCTTTACCCTTGATTCATCTCCTTGATTTCCTCTTTTGATCCCCTATAAAAACGTACAAAATTAACAACAAATTCGTAATAAAAATCACACATGAACATACAAAAATAACAACCGAAGGAATAAAAATAGCAAAAATAAACTAAGGCATAGCCTCGCATGGACGAGCACAGTAATCACTCGTCCTCTCTCGGTCTTATTTTCAAGCTTCAGATAAGAGGAAGGCCGAGAGAGTCTTCACATCTCCTTCCTCGTAGTAATGCTTCAAACGTGCACCATTGACCATGAACGAATGCCCGTGCTGCAGGTTCCTAATCTCAATTGCACCATGAGAAAACACATTAGTTATAACAAAAGGACCTGACCATCTGGACTTAAGTTTGTCTGGAAATAATCTCAACCTTGAGTTAAATAACAAGACATGTTGGCCTTTCTTAAAGTCCTTAATCCTAAGTCTACTGTCATGCCAAATTTTAGTTTTTTCCTTATACATTTTAGCATTTTCATAGGACATATGTCTCAGCTCATCAAGCTCATGTAATTGCAGAGACCGCAATGTTCCCGCATCGGTCACGCAATAATTCAGCTCTTTTAGGGCCCAAAATGCTTTGATTTCCAATTCGAATGGTAAGTGACATGCTTTGCCATACACAAGTCTATAAGGAGACATACCTAGGGGTGTCTTATATGCAGTCCTATATGCCCAAAGTGCATCCTCTAATTTAAACGACCAATCTTTTCTATTGGGTTTGACCACTTTTTCGAGTATGTTTTTAATCTCCCTATTTGATATTTCAGCTTGTCCATTCGAATGTGGATGATAAGGGGTAGCTACTCTATGTCTAACATTGTACTTAGCCAACACTTTTTCCATGGCTTTATTAATAAAGTGTGTCCCTTCATCACTAATTATAGCACGAGGTGTACCAAACCTAGTAAAGATATGTCTATTAAGGAACTTAATGACTGTCTTGGCATCATTTGTTGGACATGCTATGGCTTCTACCCATTTAGATACATAGTCTACAGCTACAAGTATGTAAAGGTTACCTGCTGATGGGGGAAATGGTCCCATGAAGTCAATGCCCCACACATCAAAGAGCTCCAACTCTAAGATGTAAGTGAGAGGCATCTCATCCTTCCGACTGAGGTTACCTGTTCTCTGGCATTCATTGCAGCTGTGTGCATGGTCGTGGGCATCTTTGAAGATCGTGGGCCAATAGTAACCACTCTGGAACACCTTTGCAGCTGTTCTCTGGCCACCAAAGTGTCCACCATAGGGAGATGTATGGCAGTGCTGCAGCACAGACTTCGCTTCAGCAGCTGACACACACTTCCTTAGTAAACCATCTGCACATGTTTTGTAGAGTGTCGGATCATCCCATATGAATTTCCTAGCTTCATGTAGGAACCTCTTCTTTTCTTGTCCTCCCTTGAAAGTTGGTAGTACCTGCGAGGCAAGGAAGTTAGCAATATCAGCAAACCAAGGTTCCTCATCGTTATCACGATGTGCTAACACAAAGACATGCTCATCGATAAAGGCATCAGAAATTGCGGTTTCCGCAATTTTATCGAAATTATGCTGCAATCGAGAAAGATGATCCGCAACCACATTTTCACATCCTTTTTTATCTCTAATGTCTAGATCAAACTCTTGCAACAACAATACCCATCTAATTAACCTAGGCTTAGCACCAGCCTTCCTCATAAGGTATTTTAGTGCAGAATGATCAGTGTACACAATGGTTCTAGTGCCTACAATGTAATTCCTAAACTTCTCGCAGGCAAACACTACAGTTAGCATTTCCTTTTCCGTGGTTGTGTAATTACATTGTGCCTCATTCAGTGTCTTACTAGCATAGTATATAGGGTGTGTTAGTTTATCAATCTTTTGTCCTAGCATGACCCCTACTGCATAGTCACTCGCATCACATAACATCTCAAATGGAAGGTCCCAATTTGGTCCTACTATAATAAGTGCTTTGACTAATGCTTCCTTAAGGGTTGTCCAGGCTAAGAAACATTCTTTTGAGAAGATGAATGGTTTATTCAGCTCTAGAAGCTCACACAGAGGTTTAGAGATCTTTGAAAAGTTCTTAATGAACCTTCTATAGAAACCTGCGTGTCCTAAGAAACTTCTAATAGCTTTCACATTCTAAGGTTCCACTAACTTCTCTATTATTTCAATCTTGGCCCTATCGACCTCTACTCCTGCTCTAGACACTCTGTGACCTAAGACTATTCCTTCTTCCACCATAAAGTGGCATTTTTCCCAATTAAGGACTAGGTTGGTCTCCTCACACCTAGCTAGGACTTGTCCTAAGTTCTCTAAGCAATTTGTAAAAGAATCCCCAAAGACTGAGAAGTCATCCATAAATATCTCTATCATGGATTCATCTAAGTCAGAGAAAATAGCCAACATACACCTTTGAAATGTTGCTGGTGCATTGCATAAGCCAAAAGGCATTCTGCGAAAAGCAAACGTTCCAAAGGGACATGTAAAGGTTGTTTTCTCCTGGTCCACAGGGTCTATGGTGATTTGGTTATATCCAGAATAACCATCTAGAAAGCAGTAATAAGCTCTACCAGCTATCCTATCTAACATTTGGTCGATAAATGGTAAAGGGAAGTGATCTTTTTTTGTTTCTTTATTCAATTTTCTATAGTCCATACAGACTCTCCATCCTGTAATAGTTCTAGTTGGAATCAGTTCATTGCTCTCATTCACTACTACAGTCATCCCCCCTTCTTAGGTACACATTGTATTGGACTCACCCACTGACTACTAGCTATAGGGAAGATTACACCTGCGTCTAACCATTTTATTATCTCTTTTTTAACTACCTCCTTCATAGAGGGGTTCAACCTACGTTGGTGATCTACTCGGGGTGTATGTTCTTCTTCCAATATTATCTTATGCATGCAGTAGGAAGGGCTAATACCTCTAATGTCAGCAATCGTCCATGCAATAGCCTTTTTATGGTGCTTAAGCAGTAATATTAACTCAATTTCATGCTTTTCACTCCTTTTGGACAAAATGATAACCGGCAAAGTATCATGCTCTCCTAGATATGCATACTTAAGATGTTCAGGCAGTGGTTTTAATTCTAAGATTGGTGGATGCTCAATGGATGGTTTCAATGGATTCATGAATCTTTTCAGTCAAGTCAATAGACAGACAATCCATGCTGAGGTTTATCCTCATGTATATCCATTATTTCAGAAATATTTAAATCAGCTACATCTACTTGTACATAATCCTTAGCATGCTTAATCAATAATTCATGCTCAAGCTGTTCTTCCATCAGTGAATCTACTATGTCCATACTTGCACAAGATTAAGAGTCAGAAGGATACCTTAGTGCTTTAAAAACACTAAACTTAACCTCCTCATCATGAACCCTCATGGTGAGCTCACCTTTCTGGACATCAATCAAGGCCTTACCTGTGGCCAGAAATGGTCTGCCTAATAGGATGGGGACCTCCTTGTCTGCTTCATAATCCAGAATGATGAAGTCTGCAAGAAAAATGAACTTGTCAACCTTGACAAGAATATCCTCTATCTTACCCTCAGGGTAGGCTATGGATCTGTCTGCCAATTGCAAGGTGACAGTGGTAGGACGTGCTTCCCCTATTCCAAGCTGACGGAATAGTGATATGGGCATGAGGTTTATGCTGGCTCCCAGGTCACAAAGAGCTCTGCCCACGTGCTTGCCTCCCAACTCCACTGGTAAGGTGAAGGAACCAGGATCCTTCTCCTTCTTTGGTAGCTTGTTTTGGAGTATGGCAGTGCACTCCTCAGTGAGATTCACTGTTTCAAATTCACCAATAACTTTCTTGTTAGTAATTATATCCTTCAAAAACTTAACATAAGAAGGCATAGATTGCAAAACCTCTACAAATGGAATATTAACATGCACTTGTTTAAGAATTTCTAAAAATTTGTTAAAGTGCACTTCCTGTTCTTGTTTTTTCTTTAGCCTTCTAGGGAATGGAGGTGGTGGCACATATGTAGGCACTTCAGGTCGCCTCAGAACAGTTGGAGGCCTTGGAATTTCTTCTAGTTCCTCTATAATAGGTTCAGGCCTCGCCCTTGATGTGCTTGTTGGTGGTTGACCTTGGTTTGGCAGAGAATCTAGTGGAGCACTAGACTCTTCATTCTCTACTCTCTTTGGTGTTTCTCTAGTGTTGCTCACCAATGGTCTTCCACTGCGAAGTTCAATTGCTTGAACTTGCTCTTTACCATCCCTTCTAGGCACCTCAGTGTCAGCAGGCAGTCTACCTTGGGGCCTACTTTTGAGTTCATTGGCTAGTTGCCCTATTTGGTTCTCTAGGCTCCTAAGGGTAGCTTGCTGACTTTGTAGAGTGGCATCATTCTTTGCAATATACTCCTTAAGTAGATTTTCTACAGAAGACCCTATTGGTTGGTTATATGGTTTTTGATACATGGATTGGTTATTTTGAGGAGTGAAACCAGGTGTTCCACTCGGCCTTGGTTGGTTTTGACTTTGGTTAGTATTTTGTTGGCCACCCCAAGAAAGATTTGGGTGGTTTCTCCAACCAGGATTGTAGGTGTTAGAGTAGGGGTTGTTCCTAGGCTGCTGTTGGCTTCCAACATAGCAGACTGAGGCTGGATTCCCAGGGCAGTATTCATACAGGTGCCCTTCCCCACAGAATCCACAGATCAGTGTCTCACCTTGACTTGTTTGTGCCCCCATTGAGATGGCTGCTGCGGTGTTGACACTGGATTGGAGATTTGTTTGAGCCATTTGCTTGACTAGGTTGGTCAGGGCGTTTATTTGGTTGCTCATTGCACTAAGAGCATCCTTGTCTTGAGCTCTCCTAGGCTCAACTGGATCATCTGACCACCTACAGTGAGATGCTGAGATCTTCTCCAGGATCTCATAGGCTTCATTATAGCTTTTAGAAAGCATGGAACCACCAGCTGACGAATTCAACACTTGCCTAGTGCTGGGGTTACATCCTTTGAAAAAGACTTCTATTTGGATACACCATGGGATGCCATGGTGTGGACATTTAAGCAGAAGGTCCTTGAACCTTGTCCAAGCTTCGTGAAGAGACTCATTTTCAGCTTGTTTGAATTTAATAATGTCATCACGAAAATTTGAATTCCTATCAGGTGGGAAATATTTGACTAGGAATTTCTCAGCCAGATCTGTCCAATTGACAACTGATCCGGAAGGTAATGAGTTCAACCACGTTTTGGCTTTATCTCTTAATGAGTAAGGGAAGAGGTAAAGCCTCAAGGCTTCTTGGGAAACTCCAGGGATAAGGAAGGTATCACTAACTCCTAGGAAGTTTCTTAGATGGTTGTGGGGATCCTCATTTTCCACTCCAAAGAATTGTCCCACAGTGGACAACATTTGGAACATTACTGGCTTTAACTCGAATGAGTTGGCAGTAATTTCAGGGCGTATGATGCTTGGGTTTAGCTCTATAGGCATTGGAACTAAGTAGGAGAGAATGACACTATCCTTGTCATTCACTATTTCGATGGGGTTGCGAATGGTAGGTGTTGGATTTGGGTTTGTTCTATCCATTTCTATTTGATGGGATTGTGATGACTCAGTAGAGTCAGCAACGGTTGGAGGTATAAGGGGTTGGTTGAAGAGACGTTTCTTAGCTCTGTTTCTGGCCCTAAGTAATCTCTCAGGCTCAGGATTGAACTCTAGATCGCTACTTGAAGGCTCATTCATAAACTAACCCAATGGTACCTGCAAAAGAAATGAAAATAGATCAGCTCCAATAGATATTAAGATTTGTGTTTCTAACTTAACAAACTTCGTTTTCACTAAACTAAATCCCCGGCAGCGGCGCCAAAAACTTGTTGCGTGCTCAATGTTTAAAAGAAATATGCAATGATAGAGCACTCAGAACATGCAAGCATACATGATCTTGTAGCAAGTAATAAATATTTTTTCATTCGATTTCCCACAGAGATTTATTCTTAGTTACTAGCGAAGTGTTTTGTTAAGTGAGAATGTGTGGATTAAATCAGGTAGATTTGGTTTTAAAGTGCCTAATTACTAAGGAATGTGCAAATGATGGAAGCATAAACAAGTGCAAGTAGACAACAAACTTGAATGTAAAGAGAAGAGAACAAAAAATAAAAGAGAAATGGCTAAGGCGAAATTTTCACTAAGGGAATTGCGGAAACAGCAATTATTTAGCAATGTTGCTAACAGCGAATTGTGTGTAAAGTGGGGAAACAAGGGCTACTAACGACTCCTCTATAGGCTTTTTCACACGATTCTCAAGCTGTAGATCAACTCATCATGCATCAAACTAACTCATTCTCATGTATCTTCCGAATTCATGCATTAGATCCTTTAGTTTACTCATGTCCAAGTAAGGTCTTAAGCATCTTTTTATAAGAGCAAGTATTGGTTTGTACTAGGAAAACGCCTATTCCTAGGTCGTTTTCTGGCTACCTTGAGAGGCTAGCATGAATGTACGACTCTGAACTCTTACTCCTTCCAGAGGTTAGGAGGTCTTTGGACAAAATGGATGGCCAATCGAAATTGCCCGTGGGATGAAGCTTACATACATTCAATGCATTCGAGAGCTATCCTACATGCTTGATTCACGTGTTTTTACCTACAAACTTGTCATTAGCATGCCCTTATGTGATTTAGTTACTCATGGATGAAGATAGAATGGGAAGAATAGATGGAGATGACATGCTTAATAGAATAGTAAAGGCAAAACAGAAGTAAACGACAATAGGCAAAGAAGGTAAAGAGCTTGCGAAGTGATGAATTTATGCTTTGAATAACCAGCGTTTGAACTAAACAAATGATGTCTTTGCAAAGCTAAAACTAAACAGACAGCAACGAAATGAAACAGAGTAGCTAATGAAAGGGAAATGACAACAAACAACAAAGGAAACAGAAAGCTAAAGCAGAAAGCAATTAAATCTGTGCGTGTTCTTCTTGTTGCGAACGCCTCGGCTGAAGGAAGAAAGAAAGCCTTGCTTGGATGAATCCAATCGGAAGAGAAGATGAATCTTCTCTCCTTCCTATCAGATTGTCGACTCCAACAGCTGATCCTTTCAAGCCAACAGACGGAAGAGAGAAAAAGAGTGGGAAAGCTGCGTTGAACTGAGAAGTCTACGTTGTTCGAGTGTGTTTCAACCTACCATCTTGACCTCCTTTTATAGTGTCTGCAGGTACGTTTGGGCCAAGGAGAACCATCCATTCTCAACGTCGTACTACTACGTGGCTGCAGGAGAAAGAATGGATCCCTGAAAGGTCGGAACAGAACAGAAAATAGTTAGACAACTTACGGATTTCACTTAAAACATTGCGGTTTTAGCAATGTTTCCGCAATGCTTCCGCAATGCACAATTTTCATTTCTTTAACTTCGTTTTTGGTTCTTTTTCTTTCCTTTTGTATATAAGTCCTAATTTAGCTTCATTCTTCTAATTCTCATATATAAGTACGAGTTTAAGCCAAATCCTACCAAAAACACCTAAGAGTGTACGTCTTTCTTGTTGGGATTTATGCCCTAAAGCCTCGTAATTAATTAATAATTATTTGATAATAATTTTATTATTATTATTTGAAATTTATAATATTCATTATATAAATAAAATCCAAGGTTATTAGTGTAATCTTGAACTGTATGTAGTTGACATACGGGAGGATCATGTTCAAGTAATAACCTAAAGGGTCTATAGTATATGGATAAGGTTGGGTGCCTTATCCTGGTAACACTATTGATACGGCCCACTTTGTAATTGTTACAAATGATTTGATCCAAATCATTCATGTAGAGACATGTGAGTGGGGGTATCCTATACAATGAGTTTGTATAAGACTGGACCACGAAATATATAATCTCTCTTTATAAATCCGTTATTTGAGAAGATTAATATTTCACAAGATGATCATATGTGACTCGATCTTAATCCTGAGTGAGTTATGAACTCCTGCCTGTGAGGGCTCGTCCTTTGATTTGTATGGGTGAGAATGACCTTTATAGCCGATTCAATAAGCCTACCATTTTGGGGACTTGACCAAATAGGGAGTTGGGAACATAAGTTTCACAAGATGGAATTCACTCCTTCCCATATAGGGAAAATAGATGAGTAGTTCCCTTAAGTGCTGATTTCAGGACTTGAACAATGGGGCCCCACCCTCTCACTGGCCCGAGAGGGACTTCGTTTATGGTTGGATCATAAACAGGTTGTTCATTAGAGAATCAGTGGTACTTAAGGTGTAAGATGTAATTACAGGGGTAAAACGGACTTTTGACCCAGCTGTAATTACGAACAACTCGTGAAGGATCGACTTGCATGTAATGGTTATATCCATGGACACAACTTGTCCTACAGTGCATAAGAGTGCAACTCTAGGCCTATAGTGGAGTGACCTAGAGTTAATGAATGAAAGTCAATTAATTAAAGAGTTTAATTAATTAATTTTGTATCATTGGAGCTTATAAATCTGTAGGTCCATAAGGTCCCCTTGCTAGCTCATAGTAACACTAAAAGGATCAATTTAGTTGAAAGAAAATTTGAAATATTCAAATTAATATTTAATATATTTGATATATTAAATGTAGAAGAGTAAAATATATTTATTGTATTTGATACATTCAATATTAGAGGAAATAGTTTATGTATATGATACATTAATATTAAAAACTATATACTTATGTTATTTGAATGTGATTCAAATTGGTTTAAAGTATATTATAAAAGATTAATTTTATAATATTTGAATAAGATTCAAATAAATATAAAATACATATTTTAATATATTAGATATTAAAATGTATTTTATAAAATAAAATTAATTCCTAAAAGCCTTATTATAAATAAGACATTTAGGTTTAGCCAAAGGGTTGGCCAAACACACTACTCACCTGCAGAGAATTGTTCTCTCATTCTTTCAAAGAGCTCCCACAAGCCTTGATCCCGTGTTCGAGTCATAGCGAGGAAGATCTCGTGGAAAAAGGAACACAAGAAGATGATTGTTCATCAAAGGTAATTTCATATATGCTTAACTTGTATGTTAATTTAATTCTAAATAAATCAAAGTAACGATTCCAAACGCTTCCGCTGCGGGGAATGAAGAGTTCATTCCCTTCAATTGGTATCAGAGCAACTTTGCTTTTGTTTAGAATTAAAAGTTCATGTGGGTATTTTAATTTGTTTTTCATATATGTGATATATGTGGTTTGCAAATTGACTGTTTAGGCGTATTTTGGCATTAGTTTTATTGCTTTGTTTAGATCAAATGTGAAACTCGAAAGAGATAGGAATTCTCTGTATCATTTTTTTTTTGAAGCCATTACGGATTGAAACCAATTGAAATTGGTGGATTTGAAGCCATTACGGAATTGAAGATGGTGTAAAACGATGGTGGAATTGAAGCCATGAAGCCATTACGAAATTGAAGATTCAATTTGTGTGAATCCTACCGAATTTCAGATTTGGAATGTCTATAGATTTGATTTGGAATGTCCAAAATCAATTCTGTAGATTTAGATTCAGATTTAGAATGTTTGGAATGTCCAACATAAAATCTGGAAATTTAGATTCAAATTTGGAATTTCTATAGATTTGATTTGGAATGTCCAAAATCAATTCGGGAGATTTAGATTCATATTTGGAATTTGGAATGTCCAAAATAAAATATGGAAATTTAAATTCAGATTTTGAATGTCTATGGATTTGATTTGATTTGGAATGTCCAAATTGAGTTATGGAAATTGGATTCAAGAATCAAAAAGGGGATTTTGAAGACCAAGATATGTCTTGGATTTAAATTAATGTAATTCAAAATTGCTTTCAATTTCTTAGGATATGCCAAATATGCCGGTCAATTTTGCTGTGTTTTTAATTTAATTATGCATGTTGTTTTTAATTTAATTATGCATGTTGATGTATGTTTTAAATTTTAATTGATTGCATAGAGTATGCCATCTAGATTAAAATCCCACCATAGGTTAAGCATGATCATGCATTTTAATTATTTTTAATATAAGTGTTATATTTGGAATATTATGATTAAAATGTTTTCTAATTTGATTAGATGATTTCCTAATATGTTTATATTTCCATATTTACAATATAATTGTTATATTTGGAAATTTTAAATTAGGATACTTTCTTTTATAATAGGAATCCATATTTTTCTAATATTGATTAGGATATCTTTTCCTAGATTTTCCTAGATATAATGATATCAGTAAAATCTTTTCCAATGAGATTGAGAAATCTATTGAGAAATCTTTTCTTCTTATATTGGGAAATCTTCTCCTAATAAGATTGGGAAATCTTCTGAGATATATTTTTCCAATAAGTATTAGGATATTTTCCAAATGAGATTTGATATTTTTCAAATGAGATTTGATATTTTCATATAAGATTCATATATTTCAATTAGAATGTTTCTTTCCTTATTTAAAAGA
Organism: Herpetospermum pedunculosum; assembly: GCA_028017165.1. Classification (NCBI taxonomy): domain Eukaryota; kingdom Viridiplantae; phylum Streptophyta; class Magnoliopsida; order Cucurbitales; family Cucurbitaceae; genus Herpetospermum; species Herpetospermum pedunculosum. Next base: position 21,514,696 of record CM051528.1, read on the forward strand.
TAATTTAATTCATTCTTTAAAGAGTTTAAATATTTGAATTTAGTTTATCTTTTATTCTAATAAGATTAGAATATAGGATAATCTTTAATTTTGTTTTAAAGGGTTTAAAATTGTTAAAAATTCAAGATTATCCATAAGGTGAATTAGTTTTTAATAGGATTAAAAACATTGCTTAAAATCAACTGAAGTTCATTGATCTAGTAATTAATAGTTAATTAAAGATTAATGAATTTGAAATAAAAATTGACTATAAGGGAACCCTGTCTAAGAAAGGTTACTCGGGTGAGGTACTTAAGTTGACTGAAAAAGAACACCTCTACCTAAGAACTGGTCTGGGGGTTGAATTAGTCAAATTTTATTTTATTTCATTAAGCAGGCTCATAATGTGATTAGTTTTAAATAGTTTAATATACTTGATAATTCACATTAAAATCAATCTAACCAACTTAAGGGTTATGAAAGGGTAGATTGAAAAACTTAGATAAATGAGATTAGCCTAATTTCTCTAAGTAATAGAAAACCCTATTTCAAAATACTTAGTGGGAGAAAGACATATGTCAAAATCACCCTACAGTCTCTACCATAGATTCACAACGTGAGATTCATGTGAGGCCTCGAGGCGGCTTTGGACCGTCCCCCTACGGAAGGTGTTTACATGGTTCAATATCAGGGTGAATCTCTTGAGAAAGTATTTTTAAATAGTAAGTGGGAGAAGGAAATGTGTCAACATATCCTACGGTCTCTATCATTGGTTCATAACGTGAGATTCAAGTGGGGCCTCGCGGCGGCTTTTGGACCGTCCCCCTACGGAAGGTGTTTACATGGGACAATATCAAGGTGAATCTCCTGAGAAGGATAAGATTGTAATTTTATTTCCAATACTTGACCTACCCTACGGCGGCACTTGTTGGGATAAAATTATAGAATCTAAAATGATGGGTTACACTTACAAAGATATCATTAAGATTGTTAATGATTTTCTTGACCAAACTAATGGTAACTAAATGTTATAGAAATAAGAGTTATTTTGGGATAACACTTGGTTGAGATTGTCTCGGTTTAGTGAAGGAGCATTTGACCTACCCTACGGCGGCACTTGTTCTAACTCACTAAAGTATCATAGCATTAAAAAAAAAAAAAAATGTTTCAGGGTACATTTATCAAATTGTTTATTTTCTATGCTGAAATTGAATGAATATTGATTGCATGTTGTTAAATAATATTTTTTTTATATATTTCAATATTCTGTCTATTTCTCTCAATTTTAATTTTCGTTGCTAATTTGTCAAATTGAGAAAATAATATCACTTGGAAAAATAATGTTAACACTATATAATGACAGTGTAAATTTTTTCTTTAATTTGTCTTTATTGAGAAACGTTCTCAAAAACCTGTTGCCAATGCTAATCGAATTGTTCGTGAAGCACATGATTAATAAATCAATATAACGAGATGGCTTATACAAATTTTCTATTTGACATATTAGATGTCAAGCTAAGAAGATAAAGAAGATGACAACAACATATGAGATATTGTTGAAGTCAATAAAAGCTAGATTTAGATATTTATCTAAATAATCTAAAAAATTAAGTATTACCAAAATCCAAGAAAAGAAACCATATGACTGTAGCGAAAAGAAAATAGTTTCTAAATAAGCAAAGTAGTCATAATAAGAGGAATTTATGAAATACCTCTATAAGAAGAACATGGATAAAAGTAAATTTGATTTACTAGATTTTTTCATTACCACCTATATAGTAGATTCAGATCCACTATTAAGATTTGTTCTTCATTACATTTTATATAATTCTTGGAAAATACTTAATTATGTAGAATGATCTCTACTTGTTGGCACCAGAAAACCCATCTCAATTAATGTAGTGGGAGACATTAAGATGTCCATAAGAAATAATTGTTATTTAATGCTGAAATGGTGTTTTTAGTACCATAGGAGAAATTCAATTTCTCTAACTTTATTACTAATAAAATGTTCATATAGTATGAATATTTTAGTACTAAATTTTTATTTTCAAAATTGTTTGAAAAATCCAGCTGAAAAATAAGAATAATTTCCATGTGTTAAATTGTTAACATATAAAATACTACACAATGAGATATTCAGGATTATAGAATCCAGAATATAAAGACAATTTATATTCTCCTAAAATATGATACCCGTCTTTGGCATTCGAGATTGATTCTGATCAATTTGAATAAAAAGACTACTACGAAGTGATTCTCTAAATGTTAGAGTTAATTGCTTTATATGTCTTAAGATCTTGCCTTTCATGGAAGATAATTAATAGATTTTTGTTGGAAAAGCCTACAGGCCAAAGAACACTGATGAATATTTCATATCACTCTAGCTGATGATTATTCAAGAAATAAGTATCGTAACCTAATGCAACATAAGTCTGAATATTTTGAAAAGTTCAAGGAATATAAGACTCAAGTTGAAGGTCAATTAGGTAAATCTATCAAAACACCATGATCAGATCACAGTGAAAAGTACAGGAACGTTATGTACTAAGACTAATTGATAGAAAGTGAGATTTTATCTCAACTCTAGCACAAAGTACAATTGTGTGAAATTGTGCTGTAAGAGGAGAAACAAGACCTTGTTAGACATGGTCAGAACAATAAAGAATTACACGCCATTATAAGACTCTTGTTAGGATATACAATATATATTGTATAGTGAACATGATTCTATCTAAAAGGTGTCCATGAGACAACTTTGAGATTATAGAAGAGTAGTAAAGTTAGTTTACAACCCTTCGAGTTTTGAGAGTTTTAAGCATACATGCTGAAACTTGAATATGTTCAATAGTGTTGAAAAGTTGGTTCCAAGTGAAGCCACTAAATAGTTAACAAAAGTTGTTAACAATTTAATTACATTTGATAGTCAAATGGATCCTAGTCATGAATTGGTAAGCTTCATCGTAGTGGGAGAGTTATGAGATGACCCGACCGTTACAAGAGCTTATATGAAGCCTAAGTTGTCGTATTAGATGAAAAAATGTAGGGCTTCTTGACCTCAAAGTTGAAATGATGGTCAATGACAAAGACTAGTAGACCAAAGTCATAAATCTCGAGATAGAGTAGATGTACTCATCTTTATCTAGAACTTGTAGATATTCGTGATGGGGTAAAACCCATAGGTTTTGAATATATCTACAAAAGTAAAAGATTTGTAAATAAGAAGGTACAGACCTTCAAAATAAGACTAATGACAAATATAGATGGAGAAAGTAAACTATGGATAAACTTTCTCATTTGTTGTCATATTAGAGTATAAAAGCATTTCCTAATTCATAGTTGCATATGAGATATGTCAAGTGAAGGTTTAAGAAATCTTTTTTTTGAAAAGAAGTCTTAAGGAATGCATTTACAAATCAATTACATGAGTTCAATTTCAAAAATCAAAAGCAAAAGGTTTGCAAGAAGTAAAGGTTCATTTATGAAATGAATTTGATCACTAGATTTTTGAATGTAAGGTTTGATAAAAGTATCAAAAACTATGACTTTGAATAAATATTAATGATATTGTATAGACAAGAAAATCATTAATTACTTAGTGGAATTTTCTCATATTTTATGGGGATGACTTATTACCCATTGTGAATGTTGTAAGATTTGAATCCAACATAAAATGTTGACTACCTAACCAATTCCAAATGAATGATTTAAATTACTGGGTATGTCCTAAAAAAAGGAGTTTTCGAGGACAAAATGTTATTTATGTCTCACACATCTTATATTGACAAATTTGTTGTCAAGTATATGATGTAGTACTTCAAAAAATGATAATGTATCATTCTTACATGAAGTTTAGATTGTCTAAGGAATAGTGTCCTAAGACATTTCAAAATGTTGAGAACATAAGATTGACTATCTACGTTTGAGTGAGAGAAAATCTAATGTACACTTGAGACATGACATTTGACAGTGAAATTGGTTAGCATTTATTAGTTAACCCAATGGTATGACCATTGCACGAAAACATAAAAACTTTTCTCAAAATATCTATGGATAAATTGAGAAATTATATTTTTGTGTATGAGGTTAAAGATTTGATCTTTACGAGATGCACTGGTTTTGACAAAGATTTATTGAAATCTATGTTTACCCTAGATGATGGAGTATGATAAGCAAGTTAAATGTTCTTACTTATGAAGTAAAGAACTTGCATAACTCAAATAATTTCTTATTGGTCTGAAAGATGTTTCAGATATAGTTAAGCCTAAAACGTTTTATGTAATGGCTAAACTTAAGAAACTTAGATAACATCAATACATAGGGTATCCTGAGAGAGAAAGAATCGTGGTAGGACCAAGATGACTTTTAATTGACAGTCGTTTTGATCTATATAAAAAGACTTTTCAGGCTAAAGTGTTTGAAAGCCACCTAGAATGTCTAGGATTATGAGCCATGTCTCATCTTCACTAGGGCAAGTGGGAGAACATGTTGGGTGTAGAGTATGCCCTAGGATACATGTCTCACCGACTTTAGTGCAAGTGGGAGATTGTTGGGATTTATGCCCTAAAGCCTCGTAATTAATTAATAATTATTTGATAATTATTTTATTATTATTCTTTGCAATTTATAATATTCATTATATAAATAAAATCCAAGGTTATTAGTGTAATCTTGAACTGTATGTAGTTGACATACGGGAGGATCATGTTCAAGTAATAACCTAAAGGGTCTATAGTATATGGATAAGGTTGGGTGCCTTATCCTGGTAACACTATTGATACGGCCCACATTGTAATTGTTACAAATGATTTGATCCAAATCATTCATGTAGAGACATGTGAGTGGGGGTATCCTATACAATGAGTTTGTATAAGACTGGACCACGAAATATATAATCTCTCTTTATAAATCCGTTATTTGAGAAGATTAATATTTCACAGGATGATCATATGTGACTCGATCTTAATCCCGAGTGAGTTATGAACTCCTGCCTGTGAGGGCTCGTCCTTTGATTTGTATGGGTGATAATGGCCTTTATAGTCGATTCAATAAGCCTACCATTTTGGGGACTTGACCAAATAGGGATTTGGGAACATAAGTTTCACAAGATGGAATTCACTCCTTCCCATATAGGGAAAATAGATGAGTAGTTCCCTTAAGTGCTGATTTCGGGACTTGAACAATGGGGCCCCACCCTCTCACTGGCCCGAGAGGGACTTCGTTTATGGTTGGATCATAAACAGGTTGTTCATTAGAGAATCAGTGGTACTTAAGGTGTAAGATGTAATTACAGGGGTAAAACGGACTTTTGACCCAGCTGTAATTACGAACAACTCGTGAAGGATAGACTTGCATGTAATGGTTATATCCATGGACACAACTTGTCCTACAGTGCATAAGAGTGCAACTCTAGGCCTATAGTGGAGTGACCTAGAGTTAATGAATGAAAGTCAATTAATTAAAGAGTTTAATTAATTAATTTTGTATCATTGGAGCTTATAAATCTGTAGGTCCATAAGGTCCCCTTGCTAGCTCATAGTAACACTAAAAGGATCAATTTAGTTGAAAGAAAATTTGAAATATTCAAATTAATATTTAATATATTTGATATATTAAATGTAGAAGAGTAAAATATATTTATTGTATTTGATACATTAAAAATATTAGAGGAAATAGTTTATGTATACGATACATTAATATTAAAAACTATATACTTATGTTATTTGAATGTGATTCAAATTGGTTTAAAGTATATTATAAAAGATTAATTTTATAATATTTGAATAAGATTCAAATAAATATAAAATACATATTTTAATATATTAGATATTAAAATGTATTTTATAAAATAAAATTAATTCCTAAAAGCCTTATTATAAATAAGACATTTAGGTTTAGCCAAAGGGTTGGCCAAACACACTACTCACCTGCAGAGAATTGTTCTCTCATTCTTTCAAAGAGCTCCCACAAGCCTTGATCCCGTGTTCGATTCATAGCGAGGAAGATCTCGTGGAAAAAGGAACACAAGAAGATGATTGTTCATCAAAGGTAATTTCATATATGCTTAACTTGTATGTTAATTTAATTCTAAATAAATCAAAGTAACGATTCCAAACGCTTCCGCTGCGGGGAATGAAGAGTTCATTCCCTTCATTTCTAAGGTAAATAAGTCCTAAAATAATCACTTTTGGAGACGTAACAAGCGTCCCGACGCCTCGGCAGCGTCCCGACGCCAGGCAGCGTTGAGCAAGCGTCTCGACGCTTGCTCTCGGGTTTGGGGATGGAAAATTGCCTTTGCATGGCAATTTTCTCCAAATCTTCCTTGTTGAACCTCCCCATCTCCCGATGCAATCCCGGAGTGCTAAAACAGCTTCCTTAGCCACGAAATGCGTCCATTTGACACCATGAGCTCTATGCCGCAATTTTCCTATAAACAAGACAAATTAATCAATTAAGCACGACTTTTAGCTAGAGTTAGAGAGTGATAATTAGCTCCAAAATGGAGTTATCACAACCCTAAAGTAATCAACATTCAGAATGCTCAATATGATACTTCGATTTGTTCTACCCCTCTGTGTTACTAAGTCGATAAGGAGAGGCAAGGCATCGCTAATCTATAACGTTAAAGCATGCTAGAAATCGAGATCGTCATTCTGCCAATCTAACATACTCATGGATTAAGCAAGAAAGAGTAGATGCTCACATACAAACAAGCCAAGACAGAATCTAAAGTCTAAATTATCAAAATATTACAAAACGTTACAAAATCCCTACATTCTTCCCAAATCCGTCACAATACCTTAGCATTCCATGGAGATTTGAAGTGTTCAAGCTCCCATGGAGGCCTTGGAAGTCATCCCAAGCAAAAGAGAGGAAGAAGAGCTAAAAAACAAGCCAACAATGGCAGAAAACCGAGAGGAAATGACGGAGAAGATAATGAAAAATCGTTAAAATGGGTTTTTTAACCCGTCGGAGCGTCTCGACGCTACGCCCTAAAAATTCCAGCGCGCGTTGTCGCGATGGCGTCGAGACGCTAGGGCAGCGTCTCGACGCTGCGCCCAAAATCTCTAGCGCGCGCGCCTCTTCGGAGCGTCGCGACGCTTCCGCTCAACGCTAGCTCTCGGGTTTGGGGGCTGAAAATTGCCTTTGCATGGCAATTTTTCCCAAATCTTCATGCTTGAAACTCCCCTTTTCCCGATGCATTCCCGGAGCGCTAAAACGGCTTCCTAAGCCTCGAAACACGTCGAATGGACACCATGAGCTCTTCGCCGCAAATCACCTAAAAACAAGGTAAATTACACATTTAAATACGGCTTTTAGCTAGAATTAGGGAGTGAAATATAGCTCCAAAATGGAGTTATCAAACACCCCCAACCTAAATCTTGCTAGCCCTCGAGCAAGGCAAACCTAGAATTTAACTCTAAAGGACTATGCATACATGCTTCTAATTCAAACCTCGATGATTTTAAAGATCAAAACATTAAATATTCAAGGAACCAATCGGCGCATGCATTTAATCAAGAACACATCAAAAATTAACTATCGTTCCCTAACATGTGTGTATGCTAGCCAACCTACCTTAAACCTACGTAAACCCGGAAAAACCGCATGCAACATGCCATCCCGTTTTCCCCCTACTTCTAGCATTTAAGAACAGTCTAAAGCTTGATCACATAAGATAGAGCAACAAATTAAGAGGCCTAAAACATTTTCTCATTCTTTTTTTTTCTTTCGAGTACTTTGTACTCTTTATTCTTGGTTCTTTGAACCCAACTTTTATTTTCTTTTTTTCCCAAACCCGAGAAGCCTAACATGTCAAGCTTAGGCCTAAGCTTCACATTTTTAAGGACTAACGCTCACTTCTTTAATGCGCATTTAAGAAGGAGGAGCGCCTCGGGAAGATTTTCTAAACAACATGCTTTTCTATTGTTTTTTACTTTAGGCTTAATAACTTTGCTAACTCGATTAATCAATTACTAACTCTCATGCAACAAGCTACCCTAGAGGTGCCTTTCGGGGTGACAACAAGAATTAATGCCACATGCGATTAATCTAAGCCTTCGGAATCTAAGAAGAGGTTGCTAAGGGCTCGATAGATGCAAGGGAGCAACAGAAGAAAAAAAATTAAATTTTTTGACATGGACTTAATTCATGCAAAACTACCTCATGCTAATCTAGATATGCAAATGCCAAGATTCTAAAAACATTTCCTAGATCATCATAATTAGAAAGCATATAAACAGAGTCCCAAGCACTTCAAATTCTAAGTCTACTCCTGCTCAACAACTGCACATGGAAATCCATAACATCCACCCCCAACCTCAGAAGATAGCATTGTCCTCAATGCTTCTCATCAAATATGCAAAAATAAAAAGAAAGGAAAACGACATTTCCCTGATCTTTGCAAGGTTATCGAGGGACGAGAGGCGGCGCTTTCTTACTCAAGCCCAAATTCCTCAACTTCTCCTCTTTCTCCTACAAAAACAGCAAGCAAAATAAACTAAATTAACCTACTAAACTTAAACAAAAAACAATGAAACTAAAGACTGAAAAACAGTTCAACACTCGGGTGCCTCCGAGAAGCGCAAAATTTTTAAAGTCGTTTGCTCGACTGAATTCTCCCTACAAACTCAACCATAATCTGACAGTGCGGGGGATGTTCCAATCATTTCCTCGTCCGCGCCGAACCTGCAAACATCCATCAAACACAATTTTTCTCTTCGTGCTTTGAGCACGTGAATAACATCATTATAAGTCTCATAAAAAACAGAACCATCAACAGATAAATTCAAATTATTTTTCTTCATAGAAACATAAGAATCATCCCTCAAGCTCGAGGTCAAATTCTTATCTTTCGCACAATCCAAACAATCTACAGATATTGCATTTTCATTTTCATCATCAACATGCACAAAAGATTTCAAAACAGTCATAAAAAATTCATTCACCATTTCATCAAATTCTAACGATAAGATGCCCTTATCAACATCGATCTTGACCTTAGCGGTCTTCATAAATGGGCGGCCTAATAGGATAGAAGAGGAAACATGCTAAGAATCTTTGTTCATTTCAAGCACGTAGAAATCAACTGGAAACAACAAATCATTCACTTTAACTAAGATGTCTTCAATTTTTGCTAACGGATGCACATAAGATCGATCGGCTAGTTGGACAACTACATTAGTCTCAATTAAATTGCACAATTCAAGTTCTTTAAATATGTCCAAAGACATCACATTAATTGAGGCACCGAGATCAAGCATGGCATTTTCAATCAATTTAGTACCAATAGTGCATGGGATAGTGAACATACCAGGATCATCGCACTTGGTTGGCAACAAACCTGGAAGAATCGCCGAGACGTTTTCTTTCTTTTTCTCATCCTTCTTTCTCGATGTTCGTTTACCCGTGCACCAACTCTTGAGGAACTTGGCATACTTCGGAATTTGTTTCACGGCTTCCAAGAGTGGAATGTTCACCGTCACCTTCTGAAAGGTTTTGAGGACCTCCTCATCTTCATTCACGACCATAGGCCAAGCGAGCCTACTCGGGAAGGGTGCTATGGGAACACTCTCCTGCACGTATTTCTTCAGTTCTTCATTTTTCTCAACCTTTTCATTCTCAAGATAGCTCGGGGAGTATGCAATCGGTTTCCCCTTTTTCTCTAAATCGGGAGTCAACAAACGACATGGGAAAAGAGCCTTGGGCTTGTAATGTTTCAAATTTTAGGGCGGATCTAACTGAACTCCCTTTCTCCTTGACTCAAGATCTTCAATCTTTTCCTCAGCCTTGCTTTCCTCTTTCTCCACAACAACAGTGTTTGAAGAGATTTCTCTCACACTTCGCAAATTTATAGCACAGACCTGCTCACAGAAATGAATTCTCGTGTGTGGGGGTGACATCCAAGGATTCTTATTGATCTCAACAGGTGTAGAACTCGAGGGAATATCCCTTCCACTCCTAAGAGCAATAACATTTAGGCGTTCTGCTGCCTGAGTTTCCACCTTGCTCATTCTGTCTCGTGCTTCAGTCAATTCCTCACTTAGAGATTGCAAATGCGTTCTAGTTTCTTTGCGATGCTCTTGGCTCATTTCCATGAAGGATTTCATCATTTCCTCCAGGGATTGACCTGAAACAGAAGAACGAGCATGTGGTGAGTTTTCTTGCAATTTAAGGACAACGCTACATACCTTAGACACTTGGTCTCTGAGCTCCTTGATTTCGCTTGAGAGGCGAGTTTGCTCGTGTTTTCCACTGCCATATTGCTGAATATTCTGAGCCATATTTGAAATCAAACGCCGAGCTTCTGCTGGGGTCTTGTCTATCAGTGCCCACCACTAGCTGCATCAAGCATTCGACTATCATGCGGGCGCAAGCCTTCATAGAAAAAACGAATACGATCAGCCTCCATTATATGATGGTGGGGGAAGCTTTCACACATCTGGGTATACCGCTCCCAGCATTCATGAAAGGTCTCCCCTTCCTCTTGAGCAATCACGTAGATCTGCTTCCTGATAAATGTGGCTCCAGAGGTGGGAAAATACTTTTCTAAAAACAGGCCTTTCAACCCGCTCCATGTAGAGATAGCCCCCGAGGGTAAGTAATACACCCAATTCCTCGCCTTATCCTTCAAGGTGAAAGGAAAGGCCCTCAAACTAAGTTGATCATCAGTTACTTCACTTGACTTCATCGCAGAGCACACCATTTGGAACGCTTTAAGGTGCTTGATAGGATCTTCATCTGTTTCACCATGAAAAGAAGGAAGTAAGTTAATGAAACTAGCTTTTAGCTCAACTCTACCCGTTGTCACCGGATATGATATACACAACGATTGCCGGTTCAAGTCAGGTGTCGCCAACTGCCTTAGCGTTTTCTGAACCTCATTGTTGCTCGCCAAGACTTCCATCTCTTCCGAATGTAATCTGGACTTTAATAATCTTGGAAGAGAGGATCGTTTTCCAATTAAAGAAAAACAGACACAATTAATTAAAAGAAATTTTTGAAAACAATCAATCAACCTAAATCCAAAACAAACATAATTTCATCTTAGTTGCTCTCCCCGGCAACGACGCCAATTTTTTGTGGGAATATTTTGGAATATACTCCTAATTTCTCAAGTTGTCGAAGCTTGCCAAAAATGAAATTTATAACCTGTAGCTCTTAGCTTTGCAGCTAGCGATAACAGGGTCGATCCACATAGAGAGTTTAAAGATGAAATTAATTGCTTGAAGTGTAAACAAATTGATTGATTTAATTGTCACAAAATTGGGGATTTTTCTCATGCAAGTTGATTCTAAAGATGCTAACGGAAAAGTATAATTGAGATTCAAGCGTGATGGATTTGGGATTTTCGGGATTTGCTAAGTAATGTAACATTTATCATTTAATTCTATGGCATGGCGATGAATGTAATGCGCACGTGAACGGTTGCCCGGCAACCCTAAAGCAACCGGCCTCATATAAATTAATCGAAATTTACAATTCTAATTAAACATTGCTATGAATTAAAATAGAATGATCAGCCCCAAAATAACCCAAGCAGTCACTAGCAATTCACGACGAACATTCAATTAAACATGCTAAATGCTAATTGATTACCTGGCAACCCTAAAGTGATCAACATTCAGAACGCTCAATATGATACTTCGATTTGTTCTACCCCTCTGTGTTACTAAGTCGATAAGGAGAGGCAAGGCATCGTTAATCTATAACGTTAAAGCATGCTAGAAATCGAGATCGTCATTCTGCCAATCTAACATACTCATGGATTAAGCAAGAAAGAGTAGATGCTCACATAAAAACAAGCCAAGACAGAATTTAAAGTCTAAATTATCAAAATATTACAAAACGTTACAAAATCCCTACATTCTTCCCAAATCCGTCACAATACCTTAGCCTTCCATGGAGATTTGAAGTGCCCAAGCTCTCATGGAGGCCTTGGAAGTCATCCCAAGCAAAAGAGAGGAAGAAGAGCTCAAAAACAAGCCAACAATGGCGGAAAACCGAGAGGAAATGACGGAGGAGATGATGAAAAATCGTTAAAATGAGTTTTATAACCCGTCGGAGCATCTCGACGCTAGGGCAGCGTCTCGAGGCTACGCCCTAAAAATTCCAGCGCACGCGCCTCTTCGGAGCGTCGCGACGTTTCGGCAGCGTCTCGACGCTGGGCAGCGTTGAGCAGCGTCTCGACGCTTCCGCTCAACGCTAGCTCTCGGGTTTGGGGGCTGAAAATTTCCTTTGCATGGCAATTTTTCCCAAATCTTCATGCTTGAAACTCTCATTTTCCCGATGCATTCTCGGAGCGCTAAAACGGCTTCCTAAGCCTCGAAACACGTCCAATGGACACCATGAGCTCTTCGCCGCAAATCACCTAAAAACAAGGTAAATTACACATTTAAATACGGCTTTTAGCTAGAATTAGGGAGTGAAATATAGCTCCAAAATTAAGTTATCAGAGTGCGTAGCAGGAGAGGGATATATCGTATATTCCTTCTCAACACATCTACTAAGCATCATAGACGGTGTTTAGGGTAAATACTCAGGTTTTATCTGGCTAAGTAAATAAAACTTTAAGTCTAGGCAAACAACTTTACCTGAGATGTCTAGGTTATAAACACTTTACTAACCTCACACCTCTCACGCATGCTCATAAAGCCTGGTTAACTTTACTCAAGTACCGGGTAGTCCCCAGGTAGGAGGTGTTCCGTCAATTCAAAACCTCCAACCTTAGACAGGAGTTCACCGGGTGAGTTTCTCATAACCTTAGCATTTACGAGATATCGACCTATTCATCTAATGAACCAGATCGAATCATTTAACCCTAAATGAACATGCTTTTATCTTTGTTATAGATTTTAAAAGTCTAAGTCATTTTTACAACACTTGCAAAAACTAGACTTTCTACAACAACCATCTACATGCTTCTCAAACATGCATCGCTAAGGCATGACAAGTTGAATATTTAACTTCATAATCAATATAACACTTATATCGATTATGCTCTTAAACATACAACTCCTAATTCATAATCAATATAACACTTATATCGAATATAACACTTATATCGATTCTCTGAATTAAGCATGCATCCTATACATTATAACATACAAAATGCATCTAAATTTGGATGTTTAATTTCATAATTAATAAAACACTTATATCAATTATTCTATTAAGCAAACAACAACTAATTCATGAATTAATATAACTCTTATATTAATATTCATGAATCAAACATGCATCCTATACATTATAACCCTTATAACATACAATATGCATAAAACTAGGGCAACCTATGTTGTATGTTCGATTTCATAATTAATATAACACTTATATCAATTATTCTATTAAACTAACAACATCTAATTCATGAATTAATATAACTTTTATATCAATACTCATGAATTCTCAAATATGCATACTATATATTATAACACTTATAACATATTTTAAATGCATAGAGCATGCTTCCTACGGTGAGATTTTAAATCTATATGGCATACTATATGCACATACAAACATAGAATTTAATTAAAACATACATTCGCAATGCATAATTAATTAAACACACTAAAGTGGATCGATTTTGGCATCAAGCAAGTAATAAATATTTTATTACAAGCTTGAACAACAAGCTAAGTCTTGAGCGGACTTCGAACTCTTCGTACCGCCTTGGACAAGCTTGCTCCCCCGAACGCTTCGGTCAATTTCTCTTCGAGCGTCTCCTTGTATCGCCTAGAACGAGTTTGAACTCACCGAACATTTCGGCGAGCTCAAAACTCGAGCTTCTTTCACAAAGAAACCTATATGGACTCTAATGACTTTAAAGAATACAGACTCTTCAGCACACATTAAAGCCCATACATTCTCGGGCAATTACAAATAATGAAATTCAATAAGAAACAATGCCAAAACTGATATTCACTTTAGACGTCCATTCAGAAACAATTTCTAAATTAAAATACCCACCAACTTAAATTGATGCAAACTGAGTTGATCAAAATACGCTCTGATACTAATTGATTGAACGTAAAACGTTGCGGAAGCGATTTTGGATCGTTGAAACTCTAATTTCATCACTTTAACAAATAGAAAACATGTTCAAATGACGGAAATAAAGAAAATTTGAATACATACCCTTGTAGTTCCAATTTCTTCAACTTCCGCCGGCCGTTCCTCGTCACGAACTCCTTGAACTTCTTCTCACAAAAGCCCCCAGGACCACCTCCGGTAGTCCCGCTATCCTCGGTGCTGAGCAACGGAGTTGTGGGAATCCGAAAACAAGAGAAAAAGGAAAGAAGAAACTGATGGAAAAGTGAGAGGACTTGAAGGTTGAAGAAAAAACAGAACCGAAATCTTCAGCTTGAAGAAGAACCCAAAATGAATTCTCCATTCATTTTAAGAAACCCAAAGTCCACTCACGTTTTCTTTTTACCATATCTAGAATATATATATATAACCTTAACAAATGTCTTACATTCACAATGTATGTAAGACATTTATATATATAAATATTATTATTTTAAAAATTAATTAAAACTTTAATTAATTTTAAATAATAATAAATATTTTTATTTATCAAACATTTTAATAAATAATATATATATATATATATATACTTTTTAATTAATTAATATTATTTAATTCAATATCAAATATTAATTAAATAATATGGCTAAACTCGGTTTTCCGAAAACCGACTTTTTGCACATGAATCGTATTCATGTTTTAGACCACTTTCATATTTAAATCATATTTAAATATGTCCATCATTCTTCCACAAATCGAATTAGAACAATTCAAATTCTTTTTCTTTTTCTCTTACATTGTTGCACGACGTTATCCAAGCTAGTCAGGAGAACCTAAAGGACCTACAGATCATGAGCTTCAACGATACGAGATTATCCGGTCAAAACTCTTTTAACTGAACTAACCAACATTCGTCAAACCCCCGGAGACTCCACTATAGTCCGAGGGCTGCACTCTTTTCACTGTAGATATATTATGTCCTCTGATATAACCGTCACGGGCAAGTCGACCATTCACAGGTAGGTCATTTTAAACGGTTTAACCCCTGCATTACGTCTTGTTTCTTAAGTACCACTGACACCTCTAATGAACAATAGATCTGTGGTCCAACCAACAGATCAATTAACCCTCTCATTTCATGAGAGTGTGAGTGCTCATTGTTCAAGCCTCAAAGTCAGCTATTAAGGGAACAACCTATCTACTAACCCTGAAGAGCGGATTAGGAGTGAACTCCAATCTTGCTGTACTATGTCCCCAGCTACCTATTCGACTTTATCCCCAAGATGGTAGGCTTATTGAGTCGGCGCTAATGGGTCACTCTCACCCATTCAAGTCAAATGATACTTTCGAATAAGCAGGATTTCATAGCGAGCTCAGGATTGAGATCGAGCTACCTAGGCCATCAAATGAAAATGTCGGTCTCATCAGTAAACGGAGTTATAACGAGAGAGCTACATATTTCGCGGTTCGGTCTTATGCAAACTCTTTGCACAGGACGCCCTCACTTGCAGTTCTCCATGTGAAACGATTCAGATCACATCGTTTTGTACAATACAAAGTGAGTCGCATCCAATAGTGTTACCAGGATAAGGTACGTACCCAGCCTTATCCGTATACAATATACCGTTTTGACTGACTACTTGAGCCTGATCCACAATCATGTCATACATGAAGCTCAAGTACTCATATTCAGCCAAGGGTGTTGGTCATTGGTATAGGTTAACCTAAACACATTTCACTTTATTCCAGTAAACTCTTTTACTAAATAAAACTAATAACTCTTTATTCTAAATAGAATATTTACAAACATAACAGTTTACAAACCACGAGTTTTAGGACATAAAACCCAACAACCCCACACTCTAAACTGTGGCAAAATGACGTAAAACATCGTCCATTTCTTCTTCAGGAATGCATCGCCTTACAATTTGATCAGAACAATGCTTCTACAAGATGGGCTCATCCCACAAATAATGTTTCAGCTCTGAAAAAAAAAATCTTCCTTTGTTGATAAGAGAGTTCCTGTGGCACTATTTTTGCTGCTAGATAGTTCACCAGGTCTGTAAACCATGGAGTTTCCTGTTTTCTTGTTACTGCAAAAACATGCTCATTTGGAAAATCATCGTCAATAGGAGCCTTTAAAGATTCAATCTCAATTGGTAGTTCAAGTCTAGATAAATGATCTGCTACTAAGTTTTCTGACCTCTTTTTATCTTTAATCTCAAGATCAAATTCCTGAAGGAGAATAACCCACCTAATAAGTATAGGTTTTGCATCTTTTTTAGTCATTAAATACTTAATAGCAGAATGATTAGTGAAAACAATGACTTTACTACCAATTAAATATGAGCTAAATTTGTCAAAGGCAAATACTATGGCAAGTAATTCTTTTTTCTGTTGTAGCATAATTCAATTGAGCATCATTAATAATTCTACTTGCATAATAAATGACATGAAACACTTTTTCACTCCTCTGTCCTAGCACAACCCTAACAACATAGTCACTGGCATCACACATTAATTCAAAAGGGCAATCCCATCTTGGGGTTACAACTATAGGAGCTGATATTAATTTCTCTTTCAATAATTGAAAAGCTTGGGAACATGCATCATCAAATTTGAACTGTGTACCTTGCACAAGTAGAGAGGATAGAGGTTTTGTGATTTTGGAAAAATCTTTTATGAACCTCCTGTAGAAACCAACATGTCCCAAAAAACTTCTGACTCCCTTTACTGAAATCGGTGGCGGAAATTTCTCGATTGTCTCCACCTTTGTCATATCCACCTCAATCCCTCGGGAAGAGATTTTATGCTCTAATACAATACCCTCTCGAACCATAAAATGGCTTTTCTCCCAATTCAAGACAAGGTTAGTTTGCTCACATCTTTTAAGATTCATTTCTAAATTAATGAGACAATTATCAAATGAAATTCCAAAAATGAAAAATCATCCATAAATACCTCAATACATTTTTCAACCATGTCAGAGAAAATTGACATCATACATCTCTTAAATGTGGCGGGTGCGTTGCATAGACTGAAAGACATTCTTCAAAACGCAAAAGTACCATAGGGACAAGTGAATGTGGTCTTCTCTTGATCTTCTGGTGCAATTGCAATTTGATGGTATCCCGAGTAGCCATCCAAGAAGCAATAATACTCATGTTCTGCTAATCGATCCAACATTTGGTCAATAAAGGGCAACGAAAAATGATCTTTTCTGGTTGCCTTATTTAGGTTCCTATAATCTATGCAAATCCTCCACCCCGTTACTGTTCTTGTAGGAATCAACTCATTGTTTTCATTTTTCACAACTGTCATTCCTCCTTTCTTGGGCACTACATGAACTGGACGCACTCAAGCACTCTCTGAAATAGGATAGATTATCCCTGCGTCAATCCATTTCAGAATGTCACCCCTAACAACCTCTTTCATATTTGGATTAAGCCTCCTTTGTGCTTCTATTGTTGGTGAAATTCCTTCTTCTAATAAAATCTTGTGCATACACATTGAAGGGCTCAGACCTCTGATGTCTGACAAAGTCCATCCTATCGCCGGTTTGTGCTTTCGAAGCAAGAGTAACAATTTATCTTCCTCATCACTAGATAACTCTGCTGAAATGATCACAGGAAGGGAAGACTTTTCCCCTAAATAAGCATATCTAAGATGAGAGGGTAGCACCTTTAACTCTAGATTGGGTGTCTTCTCTGCCGATGGTAAGGACCTAGATGAAGTGTGTCATAAGGATTCATATTTCTTTCCTTAATAACGACTAACAGTATTCAACCAATTTACACATTCACTCACATCTAAATCCTCCAGTCCTTCGGGATCTGGATGAGTAAGGCATACCTCTAATGGTTGTTTTATAGTAGTCAGCTCGTTGGACACCAAAGAGTCCAACACATCAATTCGAAAACAACTGTCACTTTCACTTGGGTATTTGATTGCATTAAACACATTGAAAGTGACTTCATCATCCTGTACCCTCAAACTTAGCACACCTTTTTTAACATCGATGAGTGCTCGTCCTGTCGCCAAAAATGGCCTCCCCAATATGATTGGTACTTCCCTATCTCTTTCCATGTCAAGAACAATGAAGTGAGCGAGGAAAAAGAATTTGTCTACTTTTACCAATACATCTTCAATGACTCCTCTCGGATGTTTGATCGATCGGTCTGCTAGTTGTAGTGTCACCATTGTTGGGCTTGCTTCTCCCAATCCAAGTTTCCTGAAAATAGACAACGGCATAAAATTAATACTTGCACCTAAATCACACAATGCTTTATCAAAAGTAAGTTTTCTAATAGAGCATGGAATTGTAAAACTTCCTGGATCTTTTAGCTTTTGTGGTAATTTTTGTTGCAAGATAGCACTGCATTCCTCAGTGAGTGCCACTGTCTTATACTCTTCAAGCTTCCTCTTGTTTGACATAATTTATTTCATGAACTTTACATCGCTTGGCATTTGTTCAAGGGCATCTGCAAATGGAATATTAATATGAAGTTTCTTAAAAACATCTAAAAATTTAGAGAATTTGTTATCAAGTTTATTCTTTCGCAGACACTGAGGATATGGCACGTTCTGCTCCAATTCTTGTTGTGACTGGACATTTTTACTAGACACGCCATTTTCCTCATGGTCTTGAACTAATGGAGCTTCTGTAGAGGTCACTGTTAACTCTCCAAATGAGAGTTATTTAGGCCATTAAATGATAGCATTCGTGAAGCCTTCAGTGCATTAGAGTTAGTATTGAGCTTAAAAGTGTGTAATTAGTGGCTTTTATGAGAATAGCTTTTCATGAGAGTTTATGTCAAAATCTGTACATGAGTTGTGCTCTTTTGTAATCAAATAACTAAGCAATGCCTTTTCAGGATGTCGCTAAAGTCTCGCGAGGATCGCATTATGACAAGGAGAAGAAAAGTTGTGAACAAGGCTTTGCGGTCGCAACGCATCATCAAAGTTGGGATTTTTAACAAACCTTTGCGGCTGCAAAGCATTCGCAAAACTTGTACCTTTGTCTGCAGCAGTTTCAGAATCTGTCCCCTGCCGTACCTCCCATGTAACGACCCGACTTTTCCTAACTTAAACTACTAAGGGACGCTACTAAATGCATGCTGACAACATTTGAGAAAAAACTCTTGAGAAAAAATATAGAAATAAATATTTCCATTTAAATAAACTAAAATATAATTATTTGGGATCCCATTTAAAATATTGAAAACATCAAATAAAACTTTCTATAAACTGCTTTAAAATTGTTTCATGGCATAACCTAAAATAAAACATTAAAACTTAAATATCAAATATGCGGAAGCCATGCTGACAATGACCCCATGGCACAAACAGCAAACGATCTCGTCACTCGCCTCGTACGTTTTTGCCATTTCCTGAAAAATAATAATTGGAAAAGGATGAGTATAAAATTACTCAGTAAGTAACCCCCAAATGGGTTAGACATGCATACACAAGCAAAACATGCTCTAAATAGTTTAATCATGTGGGGCCTTTATTTTCCGTCAAAACTTTCAAATCGACATGTGGACAATTAACCCATCAAAACTATACCAACTAACTGGTGGCGCTGTTGCGTGCTCAATGTGTAAATTAAAATGCAATGGTAGAGCACTCAGAACATGCAAGCATACATGATCTTGTAGCAAGTAATAAGTATTTTTTCATTCGATTTCCCACAGAGATTTATTCTTAGTTACTAACGAAGTGAGATGTTAAGCGAGAAAGGGTGGTTTAAATGGGGTAGATTTGGGTTGAAAGTGCCTAACTATTAAGGAACGTGCAAGATATGAAAGCATAAACAAGGACAAATAAATAGGTAAACTCGAATATAGGAGAAAAAGAATTGCGGAGAAAGCAATTATCTAGCAATAAAATCGCAAAGAAGAAAACTAAGAAAAATGGCTAAGGCAAAAATTTGAACTAAGAAAATTGCGCAGACAGCAATTTTCTAGCAATGTTACTAACAGCGAATTACGGGTAAAGTGTGGAAACAAGGGCTACTAACGACTCCTCTATAGGCTTTTTCATACGATTCTTCAGCAGTAAGTCAACTCACCATGCATCAAATTAACTCCTTCTCATGTATCTCTCGATTTCATGCATTAGATCCTTTAGTTTACTCATGTCCAAGTAAGGCTGAAGCATCTATTTATATACGCAAGTTAAGGATTTGTGCTAGGAAAACGCCTATTCCTAGGTCGTTTTCTAGTTACCATGAAAGGCTAGCATGAATGGATGACTCTGAACTCTTACTCCTTCCACAGGTTAGGAGTTCTTTGGACAAAATGGATGGCCAATCGAAATTGCCCGTGGGATGAAACACACATACATTCAATGCATTTGCAGCTACCCTACATGCTTGATTCACATATTTCTACCTATAGACTTGTCATTAGCATACCCTTATGTGGTTTAGTTACTCATGGATGAAGATGGAATGGAAAGAATAGATGGTGTAGACATGCTTAGCAGTAATGAAGTGGAAATAAAAGAAAACAGAAACGATAAAAGCAACACAGAATTCGTGAACTAGTCAAAACACTTCTTCGATTTACTGAGGTTCAAAACTTACAAAGCAACAACTCTAAACTGATGAAAACTAAACAGAAAGAGACGAAATGAACTAAAGTAGCAAACTTAAACAAATAGCAGAAAACAGTAGTGAAAACAGACGACAAAGAAATAGCAGAAAGTAGTAAACGTGTGCGTGAACCCTCGCCGCAAGCGCCTCGGATGGAGGAAAAAGGAGAGCTTTGTTTGGATGAATCTAATCAGAAGAGAAGAGAGATCTTCTCTTCTTCCTCTCAGATTATCGACTCCAACAGCTGAATCCTTCAAACCAACAAACGGAAGAGAGAAAACAGGGAGAAAAGACTGCGTTGAGATGGGAGTTCTACGCTTCCAGCTTATGTTTGTCCTTCCACCTTGACCTCCTTTTATAGGGTTTTGCAGGTAGTCTTCAGCCAAGGAGAACCATCCATTCTGAACGACGACCTTCCACGTGGCAGTAGGAGAAAGAATGGGCGGCTGAAAGGTCGTAACAAAACGACAAACGGTTAGACAACTTAACAAATTTCACTTAAAACATTGTTGAGACAGCAATGTTTTCGCAATGTTTTAGCAATATGCAAATTTCAACTCTTTAGCTTTGTTTTTGGTTCTTTTTCCTTCGTTTTACACATAAGTCCTAATTTAGCTTCATTCTATAAATTCTCATATATAAGCACAAGTTTAGGCTAAATTCTACCAAAAATGCTTAAGAGTGTACATCTTTTTATAGCAAATAAGTCCCTAAAATAGTCACTTCTGGAGACGTAACACACCCCCAAACTTAAGGTTTTGCTCGTCCTCAAGCAATATAAGTACTTATTTGGGCTGCTATTACTCTCTCTAACTGCTTTCTGACTTCCCTAAGTTCACTATCTAAGGCATGGCTGTCCTGTGACAGGCTTCTAAGTTCAAAACTAACTTCTCATTTTGCTTCTTCTGATTTCTCTCGCCTTATAATCCTACTGTTTTTATTAACTCCCTACAACTGATCTATCTGCTTTGGTCATTAGGTTCATTGTGCAACTATCCCTAAGTTTTCAAATTCTACCTAGCTTTACCCCAGACTCAGTATATGCTTCTACTGTTTTTCTTTAGAGCTACCTAGGATTCCTTAGAGTCATGCCATTCTTAGTATAAACCAGTGACAGTAGTACATTTTATAGAACAACCTAAACCCTGGCATCACTACATTGGATACACATTTATCTCCCTTAACAAACCTATAAGCTACAACTCTGTGCTTAGCGAATTGAGGATCAGAGTTCTTTTATTCAAGACACCTAAGCACATAGCTTATAACTCATAGGCATACACTCTTCTTCCTTGGTTTTTCTCTTTTTCTTTCCTTCTTTGGTAGGGCCTCTCCCTTGGTTGCCTTTTGATGCAATGCCACTTGTGGGTTACACACATGGCACTGATTACCCAGCAACCTCAAGAGAGACACCACTCTTTATTCTTTTGTTTTTCATTTTTTTTTCAGTTCATCATTTTTTTTTCAAAGAAGAAGAAGAATGCTTATGTTTAAGAGGGAGAGAGGAATGTTCCTAGGCCTAGGGCTGCCTCCCCCAAACTAAAACTTCTCATTATCCTCAATGAGAGACTGAGGTGGCACACCCCCAAACTTGTCCTAGAAGCATCTAGTCTAGGGCAAAACATGTAGAATCTAAAAGTCCTAGGCATAGAATGAACTTCGTAAAGCAGATAACACAGCAGCAGAATTTCGCAAAAAACAGTATGTTTAAGGGCTTAAAGAGATGCATGCTGAGCAATTTTAAGGAACTAATTTAAACTATCAAAGGTGTACTACGACACTCATCCAGCATGCTCACAGATAGATCACGTATGGAAGTCAAGAAAGTAGCAAGATAGCAAAATTTAAACAGAACCAGCCTATCCAAACAGTCAGCCAATAGCATGCGAAACTTAACAAAAATTGCGGACTCCGCAAAAAATTCGCAATTAACCTACAGGGCATATTTATCAGTGATCAAGGCCCCTAACATGCTATTTCCAGTCATCCACAATCACTCAAAACAGGAAACTAAAACAAGCTAACTACTCAGATACCATCAACCTACTCTAAACTTTCCTAAACAAACAAGGAAATTAAAAACAGATCAAGTATTTGATTAAACAGAATTCACAAAGTCACAGAAAAGCAAGTTTTTTTTTCAAGAGGGAACAGAAGTACTCCCTCGAGTGCAGTTCAGACTGGCACTCAAACATCCTCATCCGCATCTCTCCTTTCCCTAGGAGGTGCCCACGGCTTCAACAAGTCAGTAGGGAAGGCAGGGAAAATGCACCCCAGCTGATCAGCCACATCCTTGTCCCTTGCTTGTGCATATTCAGCCCACTGCGCCATCTTGTGCTGTAGGTCCATCAAGCACGCCATGGAGAGTGATTGAGCAGCAGCCAGGCCGTCCAGCTCAAACTCCATGTTGCCCCTCCTTCGCATCCTCAAGATGGTGTAGGCCAACTGCTTCTTATTTTTCTCCATTGGGACTCCTGCACGAAGGCACAATTTAGTTATAGTGTTAGGGAAAAATAACTGACCCTTACCTTTCTTCGAGCAGTCGGCAATGGAGGCAGCAATGACCTCACCAACGTCAATGGTGAGGCCCCTCATGATGGCGTACAACAGCAGTGATCTCCCCTGGTTTATAGTTGTCTCGTGGGTCACAGGAGAGAGACGTCTGCACACAAACGAAAACCAGACGGCCGCCTTGTCGCGCAGGGTTGCACTCATCAGGGTGTGCTTCCCGTTCCTTGACACTGCCCACGAGGCTTCTGGCTTGCCAATCGTGTGCAAAGCCTCCTCCAAGACTGCCTCAGATGGCAGATCAATAATCTTGGCATAGTCAGAATGGGGGTATCCCTTGAGGTTGTAAGCCTCATTGATGGCATTGGCAGAGAAGTCGACCTCTACCCGTCTCACTGTGGATAAGCAGGCGTCAGGATGTGCGAGATTGGCGTAGAAATCATACACCATGTCGGTATAGGCTGGGATTGGGGGTCTGCACAGCTCTTCTCAGCCGTGGGTGATGATTCCTGCGCGCAAGAACTACGGCAGATCAGCCAATGCATCAAGGAAACCCCGCTCGTGGAGGAGCTCCTTCTTCCTCAATTCGAGGCTCTTGGCCTCTGCTTCTTGTGAGATAAACCTCTCAGCTGGAGGTTCATCCTCGGGGTACATCTTCTTCTTCCCCTTTTCCTTTGCTTTAGCCGACTCAGCAGCCTCCACTTTTAATTTCTTTAAAGAAGGTTCAGATCTGACCTTCTTCTTCTTGGCTCGCTTGGAGGCTTTTGGCCGCTTGGCCTTCACAATCTTGGGCGCCTTCTTCCTCAGCCGAGCCCTGGTGGTCATTTGTTGGAGACAATCCCCCAACGTTTCATCCATTGAATCTTTGCTTCCCCCCTCCATAGGGCTGTCAGGACTGACCTCTCTCAAGGGGGAAAAGACCTCCTCGTCTTCAGCCGCCTCGTTACTTGGCACCGAGTCTTGGTGCTCTTCAGATGGTGCTTCGTGCTCGGGTGTCTGCGGGGAAGGAGATGGCTCAGGGCTCTGTCTGGCCGTCTCATGGGATGGTCGGCCACTCTCATGACTCTCCTCGGTGGGAGTCTTTTCTTTGAGCGGTGCATCCTCGACTGCCACCTTCCACTTCCTCTTCTTGGGTGTACCGACTGGTTCAGACGGACCAGCAGGGATCTCCGTCACAACCTTCCACTTCTTTCGGCGCACCGGTAACTTTGAAGGCCGTGAGGGCTGTTGTTACGTGCTCAATGTGTAAAATAAATAAGCAATAAGAGAGAGAGAGCACTCAGAACATGCAAGCATACATGATCTTGTAGCAAGTAGTAAGTATTTTTTCATTCGTTTTCCCACAGAGATTTATTATTAGCTACTCGCGAAGTGTATTGTTGAGTAAGAATGGGTGGATTTGAAAGGGTAGATTTGGTTTTAAAATTCCTATTTACTGCTGAATATATAAAAGGTAGCAACATAAACAAGTGCAAGTCAATGGTAAACGCAAATGTAAAGAGAAGGAATTAATAAACGAAGAGAAAAGTAGTCAAGCAGAATTTTTAACTTAGCAGAATTGCGAGAACAGCAATTCTACCACAATGTTACTAACAGCGAAGGTGTGTAAAATGGAGAAACAAGGGCTACTAACGACTCCTCTATAGGCATTTTCACACGATTCTCAAGCATTGGATCAACTCACTATGCATCAAACTAACTCAATCTCATGTATCTTCCGATTTCATGCATTAGATTCTTTAGTTTACTCATGTCCAAGTAAGGTCTTAAGCATCTTGTTAAAGCAGAAAGTTATGGTTTGTACTAGGAAAACGCCTATTCCTAGGTCGTTTTCTGGCTACCTTGAGAGGCTAGCATGAGTGTATGACTCTGAACTCTTACTCCTTCCAGAGGTTAGGAGTTCTTTGGACAAAATGGATGGCCAATCGAAATTGCCCGTGGGATGAAGCTTACATACAATCAATGCAATCGAGAGCTATCCTACATGCTTGGTTCACGTTTTTAAGCCTATAGTATTGTCATTAGCATGCCCCTATGTGACTTAGTTACTCATGGATATAGAGAGAACAGAAATATTAGATGAAGTAGACATGCTTAGAGGAAATTTAAAGACAAGCAATGAAAAACAGTAGGCAGAGAAGGTAAAGACAAAGTGTGAAATGATAAATTGTGCTTGGATTAATCGATTGTTTGAATGAACAAAGGGAAACATAAAGTGAATAACATAAAGACAGAAAGCAACGAAATAGAATGTACTAACTAATGGAAAAGAAACGACAACAAAACAATGCTGGAAATGAAAAGGAAAAGACAGAAAGCAGTAAGTGAGCTTGAACGCCTCGTCGCAAACGCCTCGGCTGAAAGGAGAAAAAGGGTAGCCTTGCTTAGATGAATCCAATCAGGAGAGAAGATGAATCTTCTCTCCTTCCTATCAGATTGTCGACTCCAACAGCTAAGCTTTCCAACCCAACAGACGGAAGAGAAAAACAGGAGAAATAATGGAGCTGCGAAGAGACTTCTACGCTTTCGGATGATGATCAAACCCTCTACTTTGACCCCCTTTTATAGTAATCTGCAGGTGCGTTTGGGCCAAGGAGAACCATCCATCCTCAACGTCATACTTCAAAATGGATGGAGGAGAAAGAACGAATCCCTGAAATAACGGAACATAACAGAAAAAGATCAGCTAACTTACGGATTTCACTTGAAACATTGCGGTTTTAGCAATGTTTCCGCAATGCTGCCGCAATGCACATTTTTCATTCTTTTAACTTCGTTTTTCATTCCTTTTCTTTCCTTTTGCACACAAGTCCTAATTTAGCTTCCTTCTTCTAATTCTCATAAATAAGCATAGGTTTAAGCTAAATCCTACCAAAAACACCTAAGAGTGTACATCTTTCTATGGAAAACAAGTCCTAAAAAGGTCACTTTTGGAGACGTAACACACCCCCAAACTTAAGGTTTTGCTCGTCCTCGAGCAATCTAAGGACTTACTTAGGCTGCTGTTTTATCCTCTTAACCACTTGTTGACTCCCCTAACTTCCTATCTATAGCAGTGCTGTTCTGTGACATACTTCTAAGTTTACAACTATCCTCTTATCTAGCTTCTTCTGACTTCGCACGCCTAATGCTCCTACTGTTTTATTAACTCCTTACAGCTGATCTACTTGCTTCTGTCATATCGTGCAACTATCCCTAAGGTTTCAAATTCTACCTAGCTTTACCCCAGACTCAGTACATGCTTCTAGTTTTACTTTTGAGCTACCTAGGATTCCTTAGAGTCATGCCAGTCTTAGTATTAACAGTGACAGTAGTACTTTTTAGAGAACAACCTAAACCCTGGCATCACTACATTGGACATACATTCATCTCCTTAAACAACCCTACAAGTTACAACTTTATGCTCAGCTAATTGAGGATCAGAGTTCTTTTTATTTAGGACATCTAAGCCACAAAGTTGAAACTCCTAGGTATACATTCTTCTTCCCTACTTCTTCCTTTTTTTCTTTCTTACTTTGGTGGAGCCTCTCCTTTGGTTGCCTTTTGATGCAATGCCACTTGTGGGTTACACACTTGACACTGATTACTCAGCAACTTAAGAGAGACACCCCTCTTTATTCTATTTTTCATTTTTTTTTTTTCAGCTCATCATTTTTTTGTCAAGGAGAAGAAGAATGCTTATGCTTAAAGGGAGAGAGGAATGTTCCTAGGCCTAGGGTGGCCTCCCCCAAACTTAAACTACTCATTGTCCCCAATGAGTGTCTGAGGTGGCACACCCCCAAACTTGTCCTAGAAGTATCTAGTCTAAGGTAAAACAAAGAGAATCTAAAAAGCCCTAGGCATAGACATAACATTCTAAAAGCAAACATCACAGCAGCAGAAATTTATAAAAACAGTCAGGTAAGGACTTAAAGCTATGCATGCTGAGCACTTTTAAAAGGTTAATTTAAACTATCAAAGGTGTCCTATGACACTCATCCAGCATGCTTTTAGATAGGCTATATAAGGCAGTCAAGATAGCAGCAAAAGACAAAATTTAAACAGAACCAGCCTAGCTAAACAGTCAGTCAAAAACATGCATTTACTAATAAAAATTGCGGATTCCGCAATTATTTCGCAATGGATACAGGGCAGATATACCAGTGGTTAAGGCGCCTATGCATGCTCTTTCCAGTCATTTAAGCTATACAAAAAGGAAACTAAACTAATCTACCTATTCAGCTATCATCAGCCTACACTAAACAACTTTAAACACTAAAACTAAAGAACTAAAACATATCAAAATATTAACTCAAAACAGCCAAATTCACATGGTTCAACGAAAAGCAGTTTGATTTTTTTTTCTTTTTTTTTTAGGGAACAGAAATACTCCCTTGAGTGCTTCTCAGTCTAGCACTCAGATGTCCTCATCATCATCATCCCTTCGTGGTCTTGGAGGCGCCCATGGAGTCAGTAGGTCCGTGGGGAACGCAGGGAAGATGCAGCCCAGTTGGTCTGCCACATCTTTATCCCTTGCCTGCGCATATGTGGCCCATTGAGCCATCTTCTTCTGCAGATCCATCAGGCATGCCATGGACAGAGACTGAGCAGCAGCCAGGCCATCCAGCTCGAACTCCATGTTCCCCTTCTTTCGCATCCTCAAGGCAGTAGGCAACTCCAGGTGCCCCGTGTAGGCCAGCTGCCTTTCCATTCGCTCGATTGGGACCCCTGCACGTAAACAGACCTTAGTAATTGTATTAGGAAAGAAAAGTGGACCCTTACCCTTTTTAGCGCAGTCTGCGATTGAGGCTGCAATGACTTCACCAACGTTGATTGTGAGGCCCCTCATGATCGCATAGACCAGCAACGATCTGCCTTGATTGATGGTGGTCTCGTGGGTTACTAGGGACAACTTCCTTCGCACGAAGGAAAACCAGATAGCCGCCTTGGCTGTGAGGGTAGCACTCATCAGGGTGTGCTTCCCATTGCGCGAAACTGTCCACGCTGCCTCCGGTTGGCCAATGATTCGAAGTGCTTCCTCCAGGACAGCTTCTGTTGGCTCATCAACGATCCTTGCATAATCCTTGTGCTTCTGCCCTTTGAGGCCATAGGCTTCGTTGATTGCCTTTGCTGAGAAATCCACCTCGACTCCTCTGACCACAGACAGGCCATCCTCAGGGTTCATCAAATTGGCGTAAAAATCATACACCATGCTGGAGTAGGCGGGGTTGGGCGGCCTGCACAGCTCTTCCCAGCCGTGATTTGTGATCCCTGCGCGCAAGAATTGCGGCAGGTCTGCGAGCGCGTCGAGGAATCCTTTCTCGTGCACCAGGTCCCTCTTCCTCAGCTCAGTGCCCCTTGATTCTGCATCAGAGGACACATACCTCACTGATTGAGGCTCATCTTCGGGGTACAGCTTGGCTTTCCCCTTGTCTTTTGGTTTGGCTGATTTAGCAGCCTCGATCTTGAGCTTCTTCAGAGACGGCTCATCACTCACCTTCTTTGATGAAGGCTCACCCCTGACTTTCTTTTTCTTGGACTTCTTCGAGGCTTTTGGCCGTTTGGCCTTGACAACCTTGGTGGCCTTCTTTTTCAATCTTGCCTTGGTTGTGATCTGCTGGAGGCAATCCCCCAGTGTCTCGTTCATGGAATCATCCCCCTGTGCTGGACTCTCGGGGCTTGCTTCCCTCAAAGGAGAGAAGACCTCTTCTTCTTCAGCTTCCTCACTACCCTGCGTCGATTCTTGATGCTCTCTATATGGAAATTCGGGGTCAGGCTTCTGGGAGATGGGTGATGCTTCAGGGCTCTGCGCCGGTGGAGTGTGTTCAGAGCTCTGTGGTGATGGAGAAAGCTCAGGGCTTCGCGCTGGTGGAGATGGCGAAGAGCTCTGCCTGGCCGACTCGTGTGACAGACGGTCACTTTCTTGACTCTCCACAGAGGAAGTCTTCTTCTTGATCGCTGCTTCGGCCACAGCCATCTTCCACTTGCGTTTCTTGGGCGTTCCTGCTGGTTCAGAGGGTCCAGCAAGGATCTCCGTAACCACCTTGATTGATGGTGGTCTCGTGGGTTACTGGGGACAACTTCTTTCGCACGAAGGAAAACCAGATAGCCGCCTTGGCTGTGAGGGTAGCACTCATCAGGGTGTGCTTCCCATTGCGCGAAACTGTCCACGCTGCCTCCGGTTGGCCAATGATTCGAAGTGCTTCCTCCAGGACAGCTTCTGTTGGCTCATCAACGGTCCTTGCATAATCCGTGTGCTTCTGCCCTTTGAGGCCATAGGCTTCGTTGATTGCCTTTGCTGAGAAATCCACCTCGACTCCTCTGACCACAGACAGGCCATCCTCAGGGTTCATCAAATTGGCGTAAAAATCATACACCATGCTGGAGTAGGCGGGGTTGGGCGGCCTGCACAGCTCTTCCCAGCCGTGATTTGTGATCCCTACGCGCAAGAATTGCGGCAGGTCTGCGAGCGCGTCGAGGAATCCTTTCTCGTGCAGCAGGTCCCTCTTCCTCAGCTCAGTGCCCCTTGATTCTGCATCAGAGGACACATACCTCACTGATTGAGGCTCATCTTCGGGGTACAGCTTGGCTTTCCCCTTGTCTTTTGGTTTGGCTGATTTAGCAGCCTCGATCTTGAGCTTCTTCAGAGACGGCTCATCACTCACCTTCTTTGATGAAGGCTCACCCCTGACTTTCTTTTTCTTGGACTTCTTCGAGGCTTTTGGCCGTTTGGCCTTGACAACCTTGGTGGATTTCTTTTTCAATCTTGCCTTGGTTGTGATCTGCTGGAGGCAATCCCCCAGTGTCTCGTTCATGGAATCATCCCCCTGTGCTGGACTCTCGGGGCTTGCTTCCCTCAAAGGAGAGAAGACCTCTTCTTCTTCAGCTTCCTCACTACCCTGCGTCGATTCTTGATGCTCTCCATATGGAAATTCGGGGTCAGGCTTCTGGGAGATGGGTGATGCTTCAGGGCTCTGCGCCGGTGGAGTGTGTTCAGAGCTCTGTGGTGATGGAGAAAGCTCAGGGCTTCGCGCTGGTGGAGATGGCGAAGAGCTCTGCCTGGCCGACTCGTGTGACAGACGGTCACTTTCTTGACTCTCCACAGAGGGAGTCTTCTTCTTGATCGCTGCTTCGGCCATAGCCATCTTCCACTTGCGTTTCTTGGGCGTTCCTGCTGGTTCAGAGGGTCCAGCAAGGATCTCCGTAACCATCTTCCACTTCTTCTTGCGGACAGGCAGCTTGGGGAGTCGTTCAGTGCGCGCAGCCTCAACATCTGCCAAGGCGAGGAGGGCTTCCCTCGCAGCAATTTCAGCGTCGTCAGCCTTCTTTTTGGACGCAGATCTCTCAGCTCTCGTTAGCACCATGGTGGAATCGTAGGAATCTGGAAAGAGGAATTGCAGATGAAGAGGGAGAAAGATTTCTTGGAGTTCAGAGAATGGGGGAAGCGTACGGATCAGCGCGCTTCTAACGGCTATAAGTAATGATGGAAATCCCAACGACTATTTCCGTTGCGGATTCTGCAAATCCAGCGCAATTTTAGTGACCGTTGGAGATTTTTCCGTTTCAAATGCTAATATCTTCTCAACGTAATCTTTGATTTGGTCCCATATCTTCCCCGATTCTTTTATCCTAACTTCATCTCCTTGATTCCCTCTTTCGATCCCCTACAAAAAGAAATAAAATTAACATCAAATTCGTAATTAAAATCACACAAAAATCTCTACAAACAGTAACCGAAAAAATAGCAAAAAATAAACTAAGGCATTAGCCTCGCATGGACGAGCACAGTGATCACTCGTCCTCTCTCGTTCTTATTTTCACGTTTCAGTCAAGAGGAAGGCCGAGAGAGTCTTCACATCTCCTTCCTCATAGTAATTCTTCAATCGTGCACCATTAACCATGAACGGTTGCCCTTGCTGCAGGTTCTTAATCTCGATTGCACCATGAACAAACACGTTAGTTATCACAAAAGGACCTGACCATCTGGACTTAAGTTTGCCTGGAAATAATTTCAACCGTGAGTTAAATAATAAGACAAGCTGGCCTTTCTTAAAGTCCTTAATCCTAAGTCTACTGTCGTGCCAAATCTTGGTCTTTTCCTTATACATTTTAGCATTTTCATAGGACATATGTCTAAGCTCATCAAGCTCATGTAATTGCAAAGACCGCAATGTTCCCGCATCGGTCACGCAATAATTCAACTCTTTTAGGGCCCAAAATGCTTTAATTTCCAATTCGAATGGTAAGTGACATGCTTTGCCATACACAAGTCTATAAGGAGACATACCTAGGGGTGTCTTATATGCAGTCCTATATGCCCAAAGTGCATCCTCGAGTTTAAACGACCAATATTTTCTATTGGGTTTGACCACTTTTTCGAGTATGTTTTTAATCTCCCTATTTGAAATTTCAGCTTGGCCATTCGAATGTGGGTGATAAGGGGTGGCTACTCTATGTCTAACATTATATTTAGCCAACACTTTTTCCATTGCCTTATTAATAAAGTGTGTCCCTTCATCACTAATTATAGCACGAGGTGTCCCAAACCTAGTAAAAATATGCCTATTAAGGAACTTAATGACTGTTTTGGCATCATTATTTGGACATGCTATGGCCTCTACCCACTTAGATACATAGTCTACTGCTACAAGTATGTAAAGGTTACCTGATGATGGGGGAAATGGTCCCATGAAGTCAATGCCCCACACATCAAAGAGCTCCAACTCTAAGATGTAAGTGAGAGGCATCTCATCCTTTCGACTAAGGTTACCTGTTCTCTGGCATTCATCACAGCTGTGTGCATAGTTGTGGGCATCCTTGAAGATCGTGGGCCAATAGTAGCCACTTTGGAACACCTTTGCAGCTGTCCTTTGACCACCAAAGTGTCCACCGTAGGGGGCTGTATGGCAGTGCTGCAACACAGACTTCGCCTCAGCAGCTGACACACATTTCCTTAGCAGACCATCAGCACATGTCTTGTAGAGTGTGGGATCATCCCATATGAACTTCCTAGCTTCATGAAGGAACCTCTTCTTTTCTTGTCCTCCCTTGAAAGTTGGTAGTACCTGCGAGGCAAGGAAGTTAGCAATGTCAGCAAACCAAGGTTCCTCATCGTTATCACGATGAGTCAATACAAAGACATGTTCATCAATAAAAGCATCAGAAATTGCGGTTTCCGCAATTTTTCCGCAATTATGCTGCAATCTAGAAAGATGATCCGCAACCACATTTTCACATCCTTTCTTATCTCTAATGTCCAGATCAAACTCTTGCAGCAGCAATACCCATCTAATCAACCTAGGCTTAGCATCAGCCTTCCTCATAAGGTACTTTAGTGCAGAGTGATCTGTATACACGATTGTTCTAGTGCCTACAATGTAATTCCTAATCTTCTCACAGGCAAATACTACAGCTAGCATCTCCTTCTCAGTGGTTGTATAGTTACATTGTGCCTCATTAAGTGTCTTACTAGCATAGTATACAGGGTGTGTTAATTTGTCAATCTTTTGTCCTAGCATAACCCCTACAGCATAGTCACTTGCATCACATAACATCTCAAATGGGAGATCCCAATTTGGCCCTACTATAATAGGTGCTGTGGCTAGTGCTTCCTTAAGGGTCTTCCAGGCTAGGAAACATTCTTTAGAGAAGATGAATGGTTTGTTCAGCTCTAGAAGCTCACATAAAGGCTTGGAGATCTTAGAAAAGTCCTTAACGAACCTTCTATAGAAGCCTGCATGTCCTAAGAAACTTCTAATGGCTTTTACAGTCTGAGGTTCTACCAATTTCTCTATTATTTCAATTTTGGCCCTATCGACCTCTACACCTGCCCTAGACACTCTATGACCTAAGACAATCCCTTCATCCACCATGAAGTGGCACTTCTCCCAATTAAGGACTAGGTTGGTCTCCTCACACCTAGCCAGGACTTGTCCTAAGTTCTCTAAACAGTTTGTGAATGAATCACCAAAGACTGAGAAATCATCCATGAATATCTCTATCATGGACTCATCTAAATCAGAGAAGATTGCCAACATGCACCTTTGGAATGTTGCCGGTGCATTGCATAAGCCAAAAGGCATTCTGCGAAAGGCAAAAGTTCCAAAAGGGCAAGTGAAGGTTGTCTTCTCCTGGTCCTTAGGGTCTATAGTGATCTGGTTATATCCTGAATAACCGTCTAAGAAGCAGTAATAAGCTCTACCAGCTATCCTATCTAACATTTGGTCAATGAATGGTATAGGGAAGTGGTCCTTTTTGGTTTCCTTATTTAATTTCCTATAATCCATACACACTCTCCACCCTGTGATAGTCCTAGTTGGAATCAGTTCATTGCTCTCATTGACTACCACAGTCATCCCCCCCTTCTTAGGTACACATTGTATAGGGCTCACCCACTGACTACTAGCTATAGGGAAGATCACACCAGCATCTAACCATTTTATTATTTCCTTTTTAACTACCTCTTTCATAGAGGGGTTCAACCTACGTTGGTGATCTACTCGGGGTGTATGTTCTTCCTCTAGTATTATCTTATGCATGCAGTAGGAAGGGCTAATGCCTCTAATGTCAGCAATAGTCCATGCAATAGCCTTCCTATGTTGTTTAAGTAATAAAATCAGCTCAACCTCATGCTTCTCACTTAATTTAGATGAAATGATCACAGGCAGAGTCTCATTACTTCCTAAATATGCATACTTAAGATGTGTGGGCAGTGGTTTCAATTCTAAGACAGGTGGATGCTCAATGGAGGGTTTTAATGTATTCAGGGATCTTTCAGTTAAGTCATTAGTCATACAAACATGCTGTATCTTATCTACAGGTATATTCATTATCTCAGAAACATTTAAATCAGTTAAATCTAATTCTACATAATTATTAGCATGCTTAGTCAATAATTCATGCTCCAGCTATTCTTCCATTAGTGAGTCTACAATGTCCATGCTAGCACAAGATTCAGAGTTAGAGGGGTACCTTAAGGCTTTATAAACACTAAATTTAACCTCCTCATCATGAACCCTCATAGTGAGCTCACCTTTCTGGACATCTATCAGGGCCCTACCTGTGGCTAGAAATGGTCTGCCTAATAGGATGGGGACCTCCTTGTCTGCTTCATAATCCAGGATAATGAAATCTGCAAGGAAAATAAACTTGCCAACCTTTACAAGAATATCCTCAATCTTACCCTCAGGGTAGGCTATGGATCTGTCTGCAAGTTGTAAAGTGACAGTGGTTGGACGTGCTTCTCCTATTCCTAGCTAGCGGAATAGTCATAGGGGCATGAGGTTTATGCTGGCTCCCAGGTCACAAAGAGCTCTGCCCACGTGCTTGCCTCCTAGCTCTACTGGTAAGGTGAAGGAACCAGGATCCTTCTCCTTCTTGGGTAGCTTGTTCTGGAGTATGGCACTGCACTCCTCAGTGAGATTTACTGTTTCAAACTCACCAATTATTTTCTTGTTAGTGATAATATCCTTCAAAAACTTTACATAAGAGGGCATAGACTGTAAAACTTCTACAAAAGGAATATTAACATGCACTTGCTTAAGAATTTCTAAGAATTTGTTAAAGTGCACTTCCTGTTCTTGTTTTTTCTTTAGCCTTCGAGGAAATGGAGGTGGTGGCACATATGCAGGCACTTCAGGTCGCCTCAGGATAGGTGGAGGCCTTGGAATTTCTTCTATCTCTTCTATGATTGGCTCCAGCCTTGGTCCTGATGTGCTTGTTGGTGGTGGACCTTGGTTTGGCAGAGACTCCAGTGGAGCACTAGACTCTTTGTTCTCTACTCTCCTTGGTGTTTCTTTAGTGTTGCTTGTTAAGTCTCTGAAAGTGACTTATTTAGAACCCATTTAGCTTAGGAAGATGTACACTTTTAGGTGTTTTTGTTAGCATTTAGCCTAAACCTATGCTTTAATATGAGAATTAGAAGAAGGTAGCTAATATAGGACTTATGTACAATAGGTAGAAAAAGGGTTGAAAACCGAAGGAAAAGAATGAAAAAATGAGCATTGCGAATGAATTGCGAAAACATTGCGGTGACCGCAATTATTCAAGTGGAAACCGTAAGTTGACTGATCTTTTTCTGTTAATTTCCGTTATTTCAGGGATTCGTTCTTTCTCCTCCATCCATTCTGATATATGACGTTGAAGATTGATGGTTCTCCTTGGCCCAAACGCACCTGCAAACTACTATAAAAGGGGGCCAAAGTCGGAGGTTTGATCATCATCCGAAAGCGTGAAGTCGTCTAGCAGTCCATCTGTTCCACTGTTTTTCCTTTGCCGTCTGTTGGTTTGCGAAGCTCAGCTGCTGGAGTCGATAATCTGATAGGAAGGAGAGTAGATTCTTCTTCTCTCCCGATTGGATTCATCCACGCAAGGCTGTCTTTTTGATCCTTCATTCGAGGCGATTGCGACGAGGCTTCAAGCACCATCTTACAAGCTTTCTGTCTTTCTTTTCTGTTTTACATTTCTGCTTCGTGCTGTCCTTTTCTTAAGTAGCTAGATTAGTTTATTTCGTTGCTTTCTGCCTTGTTGCTATTTACTTTAAAGCTTTCATCTGTTCGTCAAACAATTTCAGTAATCGAAGTACGTTTCTGCATTTCTCACTTCCCATTTCCTGCTACGGTTTTTACTTCCTGTTCTAAGTTTATTCCTCTTCTAAGCATGTCTGTTTTATCGTCCATTTCTGTTCACCTTGCATCCATGAGTAGCTAAATCACCTAGGGGCATGCTAATGACAGAACTATAGGCTAAAAAATGTGCATCAAGTATGTAGGATAGCTCTCGAATCATTGATTGTATGTAAGCTTCATCCCACGGGCAATTTCGATTGGCCATCCATTTTGTCCAAAGAACTCCTAACCTCTGGAAGGAGTAAGAGTTCAGAGTCATATAATCATGCTAGCCTTTCATGGTAATCAGGAAACGGCCTAGGAATAGGCGTTTCCCTAGTACAAACTAAACACTCCTGTTTTAACAAGATGCTTAAGACCTTACTTTGAAGTCGAGTAAACTTAAGACTCTAATGCATGGAATCGGACGATACTTGAGATAGAGTGAGTTTGATGTATAGAGAGTTAGTCCAATGCTTGAGAATCGTAATAAAATGCCTATAGGATAGTCATTAGTAGCCCTTAATTCACCCATTTACTCAGTTTCGCTGTTATTTAATTGCGGTAACATTGCGGTCCTCGCAATTCTGCCAGATTTTCATTCTGTTTAGCTGTTTTCTTCCTCATTTATTAATTCCATCTCTTGTCTTTTAAGTCTAGTTTTAACTTGCATTTGTTTATGTTATATCCCTTTATACATTCAGCAAAAAGTAGATAATTAAAAACCAATTTTACCCCATCAAATTCATCCCATCTTTCTTAACAATCACACTTCGCGAATAGCTAAAAATGAGTCTCTGTGGAAAAAACGAATGAAATATACTTACTACTTGCTGTGAGACCATGTATGCTTGCATGTTCTAAGTGCTCTCTCTACCCTTTTGCATAATTATCTTTACACATTGAGCACGCAACAAGTTTTTGGCGCCGCTGCCGGGGACTTATTTTAAGTGAAAACGAAGTTTGTTAAGTCTGAAACATCAAAGTATTTTCCATTGAATTTGATCCATTTTCATTTCTTTTTCAGGTACCATTTAGGGTAGTTTATGAATGAGACTCCATCTAGTGATCTAGAGTTCAACCCTGAGCCCGAGAGATTACTTAGAGCTAGGAATAGAGCCAAGAAACGTCTTTTTAAACAAACCCTTTTACCTCCAATCATTGCAGAGACTACAATTCCTCCGCAATTACCTCAAGAAGAAATGGCTGGAGTAAATCAAAACCTGGTGCCTGTCACTCGCAATCCCATTGAAATAGCGAATGACAAGGATAGCGCCATCCTTTCATATCTAGTACCTATGCCTGGGGAGCTGAACCCCAGCATAATCCGTCCTGAAATCACTGCCCACTCATTCGAGTTAAAGCCAGTGATGTTCCAAATGTTGTCCACTGTGGGACAATTCTTTGGAATAGAAAATGAGGACCCCCATAACCACCTTAGGAACTTCCTAGGAGTCAGTGACACATTCCTAATCCCTGGAGTTTCCCAAGAAGCCCTGAGGCTATATCTTTTCCCTTACTCTTTGAGGGACAAAGCCAAAACATGGTTAAATTCTTTACCCTCAGGATCTGTCCGCAATTGGACAGATTTAGCAGAAAAATTCCTAGTAAAATACTTCCCACCTGATAGGAATTCTACCTTTCGTGATGATATCATAAAGTTCAAACAAGCTCCAAGTGAGTCCCTTCACGAAGCTTGGACAAGATTCAAAGACCTTCTCATTAAATGTCCACACCATGGCATTCCATGGTGTATCCAAATAGAAGTCTTCTTTAAAGGATGCAACCCCAGCACCAGACAAGTTCTAAATTCATCTGCTGGTGGTTCCATGTTGTCCAAGAGTTACAACGAAGCTTATGAGATCTTGGAGAAGATCTCAACATCTCATTGTAGGTGGTCAGACGATCCTGTAGAGCCAACTAGAGCTCAAGACAAGGATGCTCTAAGCGCCATGAGCACCCAAATAAACGCCCTGACCAACCTAGTTAAGCAAATGGCTCAGGCCAATCTCCAAACCAGTGCCAATACCGCCACAGCCATGTCAATGGGCACCCAACCAAGTCAAGGCGAGGCACCTATCTGTGGATTCTGTGGGGAAGGGCACCCATATGAATACTGCCCTGGGAATCCATCCTCAGTCTGCTATGTAGGAAGCCAGCAGCAGCCAAGGAACAACCCCTACTCACAAACTTACAATCCTGGTTGGAGAAACCACCCTAACCTGTCATGGGGTGGTCAACAGAACACTAACCAAAATCCTAATCAACCAAGGCCGAGTGGAACACCTGGTTTCACTCCCCAACATAACCAGTCAATGTACCAAAAACCATACAATCAACCTGTAGGATCTTCTGTAGAAAACCTACTCAAGGAATATATAGCTAAGAATGATGCTACTCTTCAGAGCCAGCAAGCTACTCTTAGGAGCCTGGAAAACCAAATAGGCCAATTAGCCAATGAACTTAAAAGTAGGCCCCAGGGTAGACTCCCTGCTGACACCGAGGTACCAAGGAGAGATGGCAAAGAACAAGTTCAAGCAATTGAACTTAGGAGTGGAAGGCCATTGGTGAGCAACACAAAGGACACACCAAAGAGAGTAGAGAACACTAAGTCCAGTGCTCCACTGGAGTCTCTGCCAAGCCAAGGTCCACCACCAACTAGCACATCAGGAGCCAGGCTAGAGCCAATTGTTGAGGACGTAGAAGAAATTCCAAGGCCTCCACCTATCCTGAGGCGTCCTGACGTGCCTGCATATGTGCCACCACCTACATACCCTCGAAGGCTTAAGAGAAGCAGGAACAGGAAGTTCATTTTAATAAATTCTTAGAAATACTTAAGCAAGTGCATGTTAACATTCCTTTTGTAGAGGTTTTACAGTCTATGCCTTCATATGTAAAGTTTTTGAAGGACATTATTACTAACAAGAAAATAATTGGTGAGTTTGAAACAGTAAACCTCACCGAGGAGTGCAGTGCCATCCTCCAGAACAAGCTGCCCAAGAAGGAGAAGGATCCTGGTTCCTTCACCTTACCTGTAGAACTTGGAGGCAAGCACGTGGGCAGAGCGCTTTGTGACCTGGGCGCCAGCATCAATCTCATGCCCCTGTCCCTATTCCGCCAGTTGGGAATAGGAGAAGCACGTCCAACTACTGTCACTTTACAACTAGCAGACAGATCCATCGCATATCCAGAAGGTAAGATCGAGGATATTCTAGTTAAAGTTGACAAATTCATTTTCCTTGCAGATTTCATTGTCCTGGACTATGAGGCAGACAAGGAGGTCCCCATCCTGCTAGGTAGACCATTTCTAGCCACAGGTAGGGCACTAATAGATGTTCAAAAAGGTGAGTTAACTATGAGGGTTCATGATGAAGAGGTAAAATTTAGTGTTTATAAAGCTTTAAGGTATCCCTCTGATTCTGAGTCTTGTGCTAGTGTTGCGTGCTCAATGAGTAAAGATAAATATGCGAAAGGGTAGAGAGAGAGCACTTAGAACATGCAAGCATACATGGTCTCACAGCAAGTAGTAAGTATATTTAATTCGTTTTTTCCACAGAGACTCATTTTTAGCTATTCGCGAAGTGTGATTGTTAAGAAAGATGGGATGAATTTGATGGGGTAAAATTGGTTTTTAATTATCTACTTTTTGCTGAATGTATAAAGGGATATAACATAAACAAATGCAAGTTGAAATTAGGTGCAAAGGACAAGAGATGGAATTAATAAACGAGGAAGAAAACAGCTAAACAGAATGCAATTTAGCAGAATTGCGAGAACCGCAATTAATCCGCAATTAACTCAACAGCAAAAGTGTGTAAATGGGCGAATTAAGGGCTGCTAATGACTATCCTATAGGCAGTTTATTACGATTATCAAGCTTTGGATCAACTCTCTGTACATCAAACTCACTCTATCTCAAGTATCGTCCGATTCCATGCATTAGAGACTTAAGTTTACTCGACTTCAAAGTAAGGTCTTAAGCATCTTGTTAAAACAGGAGTGTTTAGTTTGTACTAGGGAAACTCCTATTCCTAGGCCGTTTCCTGATTACCATGAAAGGCTAGCATGATTATATGACTCTGAACTCTTACTCCTTCCAGAGGTTAGGAGTTCTTTGGACAAAATGGATGGCCAATCGAAATTGCCCGTGGGATGAAGCTTACATACAATCAATGTTCGAGTGTTAATCTGCCTACTTGATTCACGTTTTTTAGCCTATAGTTCTGTCATTAGCATGCCCCTAAGTGACTTAGCTACTCATGGATATATAGAGAACAGAAATGGTAGATAAGATAGACATGCTTAGAAGGGAAATGTGTTAAAAACAGTAAGCAAAACCCGTAGCAGAAGATGGGAAATGAGAAATGCAGAAATGAACTTTGATTACTGAAATTGTTTGAATGACAAAGGAAAGCTTTGAAAGAAATGAATCCAAGACAGACAACAACGAAATGCAGTAATTAAAACTCTAAACTAAGGACAACAGTGATCAGAAATGGAAATAAGAAGAATAGAACAGGAAAACAGTAAAAGATTGCTGGAAAACTT
The DNA here is from genome assembly GCA_028017165.1 of Herpetospermum pedunculosum. Taxonomy (NCBI): domain Eukaryota; kingdom Viridiplantae; phylum Streptophyta; class Magnoliopsida; order Cucurbitales; family Cucurbitaceae; genus Herpetospermum; species Herpetospermum pedunculosum. The sequence continues at coordinate 21,554,941 of CM051528.1, forward strand.
CGTGGCAGTCGCCTCGAATGAAGGTGATGAAAAGTCAGCCTTGCTTGGATGAATCCAATCGAGAGAGAAGAAGAATCTTCTCTCCTTCCTATCAGATTATCGACTCCAAAAGCTGAGACTCTCACTCCAACAAACGGCAAAGGAAAACAGATGGAAATGGTGGACTGCGAGAAGACTTCTGCGCTTCGAGTGATGACTGAACCTCCGACTTTGACCCCCTTTTATAGTAGTTTGCAGGTGCGTTTGGGCCAAGGAGAACCATCAATCTTCAACGTCATATATCAGAATGGATGGAGGAGAAAGAACGAATCCCTGAAAAGTCGGATCTAAACAGAAAAAGATCAGCCAACTTACGGTTTTAACTTGAATAATTGCGGTCACCGCAATGATTTCGCAATTCATTCGCAATGTTTATTTTTTCATTCTTTTCCTTCGGTTTTCAACCCTTTTTCTACCTATTGTGCATAAGTCCTAAATTAGCTACCTTCTTCTAATTCTCATATTAAAGCATAGGTTTAGGCTAAATGCTAACAAAAACACCTAAATGTGTACATCTTCTTAAGCTAAATGGGTCCTAAATAAGTCACTTTCAGAGACTTAACACACCCCCAAACTTAAGGCTTTGCTTGTCCTCAAGCATACTAAGGACTTACCTAGGCTGTTATTTTATCTTCTTTAACTACTTACCGACTCCCCTATATCCCTATCTCTAGCAATGCTGTCCTGTGACACACTTCTAAGTTTAGAATTAACCTCTTATCAAGCTTCTTCTGACTTCACCTGCCTACTATACCTGCTGGTTTTGTTAACCTCCTACTACTGATCTAGCTACTTTTATAATATCATGCCACTATCCCTAAGGTTTCAAATTCTACCAAGCTTTACTCCAGACTCAGTACATGCTTCTAGCTTTTAATGTGCCTAGGATTCCTTAGAGTCATGCCAGTCTTAGTATTAACAGTGACAGTGGTACTTTTAGAGAACAACCTAAGCCCTGGCATCACTACATTGGATATACATTCATCTCCCTAGACAAACCTAAAAGCTACAACCTTGTGCTTAGCTCATTGAGGATCAGAGTTCTTTTTTTTAAATAGGACATCTAAGCCACAAGATTATAACTCCTAAGCATACATCCTTCTTCCCCTATTTCTCCTTTTCCCTTTTTTACTTAGGTGGAGTCTCTCCTTGGGTTGCCTTTTGATGCAATGCCACTTGTGGTTTACACACTTGGCACTGATTACTCAGCACTTGAGAGAGACTCCCCTCTTTATTCTATTTTTCACATTTTCTATTTATCACAAATTTTTTTTTTAGGAGAAGAAGAATGCTTATGTCCTAAGGAAGAGAGGAATGTTCCTAGGCCTAGGGTGGCCTCCCCCAAACTTCAACTACTCATTGTCCCCAATGAGTGTCTGAGGTGGCACACCCCCAAACTATCCTAGAAGCATCTAGTCCAAAGTAAAACAAAGAGAATTTAAAAATCCTAGGCATAGGCAAAACATTCTAAAAGCAACTACTCCAGCAGCAGAAAATTTGAAAAAACAGAAAGTCTCAAGGACTTATGGTTTATGCATGCTGAGCACTATTCAGAGGCAAATTTAAACTATCAAAGGGTGTCCTATGACACTCATCCAGCATGCTTCAAGATCAGCTATATAAGGTAGTCATGCTAGCAGCAAAAGATAGAATTTAACAGATCACAGCCTAACTAAACAGACAGTCCAAAGCATGCAATCAGTCACAAAAATTGCGGGAACCGCAATTATTTCGCAATTCAATCCGGGCAGATTTAACATTGATGCAGGCCCCTAGCATGCTTTTTCCTGTTACTCATGCATCCTAAAAATAAAACTAAACTATCCTACCTATTCAACTAACATCTGACTAGACTAAGCAAAAGAAAAAACGTAAAACTAAACATTAAAAACAGATAAAAAATTGAACACAAACAGCATAATTCAAAATATCCTATCAGAAAGCAGAAAAATTGTCTTTTGTTTCTTAAGGGAACAGCAATACTCCCTTTAGTGCTCTTCAAACCAGCACTCAATTCTCATCATCCTCATCTGGTTGCCTTGGTCGTGGGGGCACCCATGGAGTTAGGAGGTTGGTGGGGAAGTCCGGGAAGATGCATCCCAACTGGTCTGCAACTTCTTTGTCCCTCGCCTGCGCATAGTTGGCCCATTGAGCCATTCTTCTCTGCATGTCCATCAAGCAGGCCATGGATAAGGACTGTTCAGCCGCCAGCCTATCCAACTCAAACTCCATATTCCCCTTTCTTCTCAGCCTCAGGTTAGCAGGCAGCTCCAAATGGCCTGTGTACGGCATCTGCTGCTCCAAGCGCTCGGTGGGAACTCCTGCAAGCAAACACAATTTGGTTATAGTGTTGGGGAAAAATAATGGCCCCTTACCTTTTCTGGCGCATTCAGCAATGGCAGCAGTGATGACTTCTCCCACGTTGATCGTGAGACCTCTCATTATAGCATAAACCAGCAGCGAGCGGCTCTGGTTAATTGTAGTCTCATGAGTTACTGGGGAAAGTCTTCTTCTGACGAATGAAAACCACACAGCTGCCTTAGCCGTGAGATTGGCACTCATGAGAGTGTGCCTCCCATTGCGTGAGACAGTCCAGGAAGCTTCAGGCTGGCCAATTGTGCGAATGGCCTCTTCTAGCACGACCTCAGTCGGCTCATCAACTATCCGTGCATAATCTGTGTGCGCTTGGCCTTTGAGACCAAAGGCTTCATTGATGGCCTTGGCTGAGAAATCAACTTCCACCCCTCTGACCACAGATAGGCCATCCTCAGGGCTGAGCACATTGGCGTAGAAATCGTACACCATGCTCGTGTAGGCTGGATTGGGAGGTCTGCAGAATTCCTCCCAGCCATGGTTGAGCACCCCTGCGCGCAAGAACTGCGGCAGGTCAGCGAGGCGATCAAGGAATCCCTTCTCGTGCAACAGGTCCCTTTTCCTGAGCTCAACACCCCTGGATTCAGCATCAGATGAGACATACCTCACTGATGGAGGTTCATCTTCAGGGTAGAGTTTAGCCTTCCCCTTATCGGCTGGTTTGGATGATTCAGCAGCCTCCACCTTGAGGCGTTTGAGTGATGGCTCCGTGCTTTCTTCGTCTGCTGAAGGCACTCTTTTGGCCTTCTTCTTCTTCAGCTTCTTGGATTTCTTGGCCTTGACAATCTTGGCCTTCTTCTTCTTTTTCTTAATGTTGATCTGCTGGAGGCAAGCCCCCAACGTCTCCTCCATGGAATCATCCTGCTGGGCAGGAATATCAGGGCTGTCTTCTCTCATGGGAGAGAAGACTTCTTCTTCCCCAGCATCTCCACTACCTTGCGTAGACTCCTGATAATCCCCATAAGGGAATTCAGGATCAGGCCGTGGAGGATTGTACTCTGCTGATGGTGTCTGTGCAGAACTCAATGGCGAAGATGGCGGCTCAGGGCTCTGCGCTGCTGCAGGCGTCGGATCAGAACTCTGAGGTGCTGGAGACAACTCGGCGCTCTGTGCAGGTGGTGACAACTCTGCGCTTGGCACTGGTTCAGATGGGAGGGGACTGCGCGCAGGTGATTCAGACGGCGACGATCCTTCTTTGGCTGACTCGTGGGATGCACGATCAGGTTCTTGACTCTCCACAGAGGGAGTCGTGGCTGTGCTTGGTTCGGCGGCCGTCTTGACGCTCCACCGGCGTTTCTTGGGCGTGCCCATTGGCTCAGATGGCCCAGCAGGGATCTCAGTGACCACCCTCCACTTCTTCCTACGGATAGGAAGCTTAGGAAGGGGACCGGTGCGAACGGCACCATCGTCTGCAAGGGCGAGAAGCGCTTCCCTCGCAGCCGCTTCAGCTGCGTCGTCGGCCTTCTTCTTGGCGGCGGATCTCTCCGATCGTGTGAACACCATAGCTAAATCTTGAAGATCTTGAGAGAAGAATCAAAGATGGAGAGAATCGCTGAAGTCTTGGAGATCAAAGAATGGGAGAATCGTATCGAACGAGCGCGGTCTAACGGCTATAAATACAACGGAAAAAAAAATCCCAACGGCTCTTTTTGCGGATCCAGCAATATTTGCTCAATTGTAGGGATATTATTTCATAAAAATCTCCAACTTCGCTCGTCCGTATCTTTTATTTGGCTCAACCATTCCTTGATTTTTAAAGCTTGATTTACTCCCCTTGATCCCCTCTTTCGATTCCCTACAAAAACAAATAAAACAAACATTAAATACGCAATTAAAAACACATCACAAAACATACAAACGATAAGCGAAAAAAACAGTAAAAATAAACTAAGGCATTGGCCTTGACTAAACGAGCACAGTAACCACTCGTTCTCTCTCGTTCTCTTTGTCATGCTTCAGTCAAGAGGAAGGCCGAGAGAGTCTTCACATCTCCTTCCTCATAGTAGTGCTTCAACCTGGCACCATTGACCATAAATGGCTGTCCTTGCTGCAAATTTTTAATCTCTATTGCACCATGAACAAAGACATTAGTAATAATAAATGGACCTGACCATCTAGACTTTAGTTTGCCTGGAAACAGTTTTAATCGTGAGTTAAATAATAGTACAAGTTGGCCCTTCCTAAAGTCTTTGATCCTGAGTCTACTGTCGTGCCATATTTTTGTCTTTTCTTTATACATTTTGGCATTCTCATAGGCCATATGCCTAAGCTCATCAAGTTCATGTAGCTGCAAAGATCTCAATGTCCCCGCATCCTTTACACAAAAATTCAATTCCTTCATGGCCCAAAATGCTTTGTTTTCTAACTCAAGTGGCAAGTGGCAAGCCTTGCCATACACCAACCTATAGGGAGACATTCCTAGAGGTGTCTTATATGCTGTTCTATAAGCCCAAAGTGCATCCTCAAGCTTAAATGACCAGTCTTTCCTATTAGGTTTAACTACCTTTTCTAGGATGTTCTTTATCTCCCTATTGGAAATCTCAGCTTGACCATTTGAGTGTGGATGATAGGGGGTAGCTACCCTATGTCTAATGTTATACTTAGCCAATATTTTCTCCATAGCTTTATTAATGAAATGTGACCCCTCATCACTAATGATAGCACGAGGAGTCCCAAATCTAGTGAAAATGTGCCTATGCAAGAAGTTAGTGACTGTTTTAGCATCATTATTAGAACATGCCTTAGCTTCTACCCACTTTGACACGTAGTCTACTGCTACTAAGATGTACAGGTTACCTGAAGATGGAGGGAAGGGTCCCATGAAATCAATGCCCCACACATCGAAGAGCTCCAACTCTAAGATGTAGGTGAGGGGCATCTCATCCTTGCGACTGAGGTTACCTGTCCTTTGGCATTCGTCACAGTTGTGGGCATAGTTGTGGGCGTCCTTGAAGATTGTTGGCCAGTAGTAGCCACTCTGAAATACTTTAGCAGCTGTTCTTTGACCACCAAAGTGCCCACCGTAAGGAGATGAGTGACAGTGCTGCAGCACAGACTTTGCTTCAGCAGCTGAAACACACTTCCTCAACAACCCATCAGCACAGGTTCTATAAAGTATGGGGTCATCCCAGATGAATTTCCTTGCTTCATGGAGGAACCTCTTCTTTTCTTGTCCTCCCTTGAACACTGGTAATACCTGTGATGCACGGAAGTTAGCAATGTCAGCAAACCAAGGTTCCTCATCGTTATCACGATGAGTCAAAGCAAAGATATGTTCATCTATAAAAGCATCAGTAATTGCGGGGTCCGCAATTTTTTCGCAATTGTGCTGCAATCGAGACAGGTGATCTGCAACCACGTTTTCACATCCCTTCTTGTCCCGAATGTCCAAATCGAATTCCTGCAGCAATAACACCCATCTAATCAATCTAGGCTTAGCATCAGCCTTCCTCATAAGATATTTCAAAGCAGAATGGTCAGTATATACAACGGTCCTAGTGCCTACAATATAGTTTCTAATTTTTTCACAAGCAAATACTACAGCTAGCATCTCTTTCTCAGTAGTTGTATAATTACATTGAGCCTCATTCAAGGTCTTGCTGGCATAATAGACAGGATGTGTGAGCTTGTTAATCTTCTGTCCTAACATGACTCCTACAGCATAGTCACTGGCATCACATAGCATCTCAAATGGGAGATCCCAATTTGGTCCTACTATGATTGGTGCTGTGACCAGTGCTTCCTTAAGGGTTTTCCAAGCTATTACACATTCTTTAGAGAAGAGGAATGGCCTACCTAGCTCCAGTAGCTCACATAGAGGCTTGGCTATCTTAGAAAAGTCCTTGATGAACCTTCTGTAGAAGCCAGCATGCCCTAAGAAGCTTCTAATGGCTTTGACGTTCTGGGGCTCTACCAACTTCTCTATGACCTCTATTTTTGCCCTATCCACTTCTACACCTGCCCTTGACACTCTATGTCCTAAGACAATCCCTTCATCTACCATAAAATGGCACTTTTCCCAATTTAAGACTAGGTTGGTCTCCTCACACCTAGCCAAGACTTGTCCTAGGTTCTCTAGACAGGTTTTAAATGAGTCCCCAAAGACTGAGAAGTCATCCATGAATATTTCTATTATGGACTCATCCAACTCAGAGAAGATTGCCATCATGCACCTTTGGAAAGTTGCCGGTGCATTGCATAAGCCAAAAGGCATTCTGCGGAAGGCAAACGTTCCAAAAGGGCAAGTGAAGGTAGTCTTCTCTTGATCCTTAGGGTCTATAGTGATTTGATTATAGCCAGAGTACCCATCTAAAAAACAATAGTAGGCTCTACCAGCTATTCTGTCTAGCATCTGGTCAATGAATGGTAGAGGGAAATGGTCTTTTTTAGTTTCTTTATTTAACTTTCTGTAATCCATACACACTCTCCACCCTGTGACAGTCCTTGTTGGAATCAGTTCGTTGTTCTCATTGACTACCACAGTTATTCCCCCCTTTTTAGGTACACATTGGATGGGGCTCACCCACTGGCTACTAGCTATGGGGAAAATTACTCCTGCATCTAACCACTTTATTATTTCTTTCTTCACTACCTCTTTCATAGAGGGGTTTAACCTACGCTGGTGATCTACCCTAGGTGTGTGCTCCTCCTCTAGTATAATTTTGTGCATGCAATAAGAAGGGCTAATGCCTCGAATATCAGCAATAGTCCATGCTATAGCCTTCCTATGTTGCTTAAGCAGTAAAATTAAATCAACCTCATGCTGTTCACTTAGCTTAGAAGAAATAATTACAGGCAGCGTATCATTATCTCCTAGATATGCATATTTGAGGTGAGTTGGTAGTGGTTTCAGTTCTAAAACAGGTGGATGCTCAATGGAGGGCTTTAACGGATTTACAGTTCTATCAGTTAAATCTATATTCATACATACATGCTGAGGTTTATCTACAGGCATATTCATTATGTCAGATACATTCAAGTCAGCTAAATCCACTTGTACATATTCACTAGCATGCTTGGTTAACAGTACATGCTCTAATTGTTCTTCCATTAGTGAGTCAACAACATCAATGCTAGCACAAGACTCAGAATCGGAGGGATATCTTAAAGCTTTATAAACACTAAATTTTATCTCTTCATCATGAACCCTCATAGTTAACTCACCTTTTTGCACATCTATTAGTGCCCTACCTGTGGCTAGAAATGGTCTACCTAGCAGGATGGGAACCTCCTTGTCTGCCTCATAGTCCAGGACAATGAAATCTGCAAGGAAAATGAATTTGTCAACTTTAACTAGAATATCCTCAATCTTACCTTCTGGATATGCGATGGATCTGTCTGCTAGTTGCAAAGTGACAGTAGTTGGACGTGCTTCTCCCATTCCCAACTGGCGGAATAGGGACAGGGGCATGAGGTTTATGCTGGCGCCCAGGTCACAAAGCGCTCTGCCCACGTGCTTGCCTCCAAGTTCTACAGGTAAGGTGAAGGAACCAGGATCCTTCTCCTTCTTGGGCAACTTGTTCTGGAGGATGGCACTGCACTCCTCGGTGAGGTTCACTGTTTCAAACTCACCAATTATTTTTTTGTTAGTAATAATGTCCTTCAAAAACTTTACATATGAAGGCATAGACTGTAAAACCTCTACAAAAGGAATGTTCACATGCACTTGCTTAAGTATCTCTAAAAATTTATTAAAATGAACTTCCTGTTCCTGCTTCTTCTTAAGCCTTCGAGGATATGGAGGTGGTGGCACATATGCAGGCACGTCAGGGCGCCTTAAGATAGGTGGAGGCCTTGGAATTTCTTCTACGTCCTCAACAATTGGTTCTAGCCTGGCTCCTGGTGTGCTAGTTGGTGGTGGACCTTGGCTTGGCAGAGACTCCAGTGGAGCACTAGACTCAGTGTTCTCTACTCTCTTTGGTGTGTCCTTCGTGTTGCTCACCAAGGGTCTTCCACTCCTGAGTTCAATTGCTTGAACTTGTTCCTTGCCATCTCTCCTTGGTACCTCGGTGTCAGCAGGGAGTCTACCTTGGGGCCTACTTTTAAGTTCATTGGCTAATTGGCCTACTTGGTTTTCCAGGCTCCTAAGAGTAGCTTGCTGGCTCTGAAGAGTAGCATCATTCTTAGCTATATATTCCTTGAGTAGGTTTTCTACAGAAGATCCTACAGATTGATTGTAAGGCTTTTGGTACATTGACTGGTTATGTTGGGGAGTGAAACCAGGTGTTCCACTCGGTCTAGGTTGGTTAGAATTTTGATTAGTGTTTTGCTGGCCACCCCATGACAGGTTAGGGTGGTTTCTCCAACCAGGGTTATAGGTGTTGGAGTAGGGGTTATTCCTAGGCTGCTGCTGGCTTCCTACATAGCAGACTGAGGATGGATTCCCAGGGCAGTATTCATAAGGGTGCCCTTCCCCACAGAATCCACAGATTGGTGCCTCGCCTTGACTTGGTTGGGTGCCCATTGACATGGCTGTGGCGGTATTGGCACTGGTTTGGAGATTGGCCTGAGCCATTTGCTTGACTAAGTTGGTCAGGGCATTTATTTGGGTGCTCATGGCGCTTAGAGCATCCTTGTCTTGAGCCCTAGTTGGCTCTACTGGATCGTCTGACCACCTACAATGAGATGTTGAGATCTTCTCCAAGATCTCATAGGCTTCGTTGTAACTCTTGGACAACATGGAACCTCCAGCAGATGAATTTAAAACTTGTATGGTGCTGGGGTTGCATCCTTTAAAGAAGACTTCTATTTGGATACACCATGGAATGCCATGGTGTGGACATTTAATGAGAAGGTCTTTGAATCTTGTCCAAGCTTCGTGAAGAGACTCACTTGGAGCTTGTTTGAACTTTATGATATCATCACGAAAGGTCGAATTCCTATCAGGTGGGAAGTATTTGACTAGGAATTTTTCTGCTTAATCTGTCCAATTGCGGACAGATCCTGAGGGTAAAGAATTTAACCATGTTTTGGCTTTGTCCCTCAAAGAGTAAGGGAAAAGATATAGCCTCAGGGCTTCTTGGGAAACTCCAGGGATTAGGAATGTGTCACTAACTCCTAGGAAGTTCCTAAGGTGGTTATGGGGGTCCTCATTTTCTATTCCAAAGAATTGTCCCACAGTGGACAACATTTGGAACATCACTGGCTTTAACTCGAATGAGTTGGCAGTGATTTCAGGACGGATTATGCTGGGGTTCAGCTCCCCAGGCATAGGTACTAAATATGAAAGGATGGCGCTATCCTTGTCATTCGCTATTTCAATGGGATTGCGAGTGACAGGCACCAGGTTTTGATTTACTCCAGCCATTTCTTCTTGAGGTAATTGCGGAGGAATTGTAGTCTCTGCAATGATTGGAGGTAAGAGGGTTTGTTTAAAAAGACGTTTCTTGGCTCTATTCCTAGCTCTAAGTAATCTCTCGGGCTCAGGGTTGAACTCTAGATCACTACTTGGAGTCTCATTCATAAACTACCCTAAATGGTACCTGAAAAAGAAATGAAGATGGATCAAATTCAATGGAAAATAATTTGATGTTTCAGACTTAACAAACTTCGTTTTCACTTAAAATAAGTCCCCGGCAGCGGCGCCAAAAACTTGTTGCGTGCTCAATGAGTAAAGATAAATATGCGAAAGGGTAGAGAGAGAGCACTTAGAACATGCAAGCATACATGGTCTCACAGCAAGTAGTAAGTATATTTAATTCGTTTTTTCCACAGAGACTCATTTTTAGCTATTCGCGAAGTGTGATTGTTAAGAAAGATGGGATGAATTTGATGGGGTAAAATTGGTTTTTAATTATCTACTTTTTGCTGAATGTATAAAGGGATATAACATAAACAAATGCAAGTTGAAATTAGGTGCAAAGGACAAGAGATGGAATTAATAAACGAGGAAGAAAACAGCTAAACAGAATGCAATTTAGCAGAATTGCGAGAACCGCAATTAATCCGCAATTAACTCAACAGCAAAAGTGTGTAAATGGGCGAATTAAGGGCTGCTAATGACTATCCTATAGGCAGTTTATTACGATTATTAAGCTTTGGATCAACTCTCTGTACATCAAACTCACTCTATCTCAAGTATCGTCCGATTCCATGCATTAGAGACTTAAGTTTACTCGACTTCAAAGTAAGGTCTTAAGCATCTTGTTAAAACAGGAGTGTTTAGTTTGTACTAGGGAAACTCCTATTCCTAGGCCGTTTCCTGATTACCATGAAAGGCTAGCATGATTATATGACTCTGAACTCTTACTCCTTCCAGAGGTTAGGAGTTCTTTGGACAAAATGGATGGCCAATCGAAATTGCCCGTGGGATGAAGCTTACATACAATCAATGTTCGAGTGTTAATCTGCCTACTTGATTCACGTTTTTTAGCCTATAGTTCTGTCATTAGCATGCCCCTAAGTGAGTTAGCTACTCATGGATATATAGAGAACAGAAATGGTAGATAAGATAGACATGCTTAGAAGGGAAATGTGTTAAAAACAGTAAGCAAAACCCGTAGCAGAAGATGGGAAATGAGAAATGCAGAAATGAACTTTGATTACTGAAATTGTTTGAATGACAAAGGAAAGCTTTGAAAGAAATGAATCCAAGACAGACAACAACGAAATGCAGTAATTAAAACTCTAAACTAAGGACAACAGTGATCAGAAATGGAAATAAGAAGAATAGAACAGGAAAACAGTAAAAGATTGCTGGAAAACTTCGTGGCAGTCGCCTCGAATGAAGGTGATGAAAAGTCAGCCTTGCTTGGATGAATCCAATCGAGAGAGAAGAAGAATCTCCTCTCCTTCCTATCAGATTATCGACTCCAAAAGCTGAGACTCTCACTCCAACAAACGGCAAAGGAAAACAGATGGAAATGGTGGACTGCGAGAAGACTTCTGCGCTTCGAGTGATGACTGAACCTCCGACTTTGACCCCCTTTTATAGTAGTTTGCAGGTGCGTTTGGGCCAAGGAGAACCATCAATCTTCAACGTCATATATCAGAATGGATGGAGGAGAAAGAACGAATCCCTGAAAAGTCGGATCTAAACAGAAAAAGATCAGCCAACTTACGGTTTTAACTTGAATAATTGCGGTCACCGCAATGATTTCGCAATTCATTCGCAATGTTTATTTTTTCATTCTTTTCCTTCGGTTTTCAACCCTTTTTCTACCTATTGTGCATAAGTCCTAAATTAGCTACCTTCTTCTAATTCTCATATTAAAGCATAGGTTTAGGCTAAATGCTAACAAAAACACCTAAATGTGTACATCTTCTTAAGCTAAATGGGTCCTAAATAAGTCACTTTCAGAGACTTAACAGCTAGCATGGATGTTGTTGACTCACTAATGGAAGAACAATTAGAGCATGTACTGTTAACCAAGCATGCTAGTGAATATGTACAAGTAGATGTAGCTGACTTGAATGTATCTGACATCATGAATATGCCTGTAGATAAACCTCAACATGTATGTATGAATATAGATTTAACTGATAGAACTATAAATCCGTTAAAGCCCTCCATTGAGCATCCACCTGTTTTAGAACTGAAACCACTACCCACTCACCTCAAATATGCATATCTAGGAGATAATGATACGCTGCCTGTAATTATTTCTTCTAAGCTAAGTGAACAGCATGAGGTTGATTTAATTTTACTGCTTAAGCAACATAGGAAGGCTATAACATGGACTATTGCTGATATTCGAGGCATTAGCCCTTCTTATTGCATGCACAAAATTATACTAGAGGAAGAGCACACACCTAGGGTAGATCACCAGCGTAGGTTGAACCCCTCTATGAAAGAGGTAGTGAAGAAGGAAATAATCAAATGGTTAGATGCAGGAGTGATTTTCCCCATAGCTAGTAGCCAGTGGGTGAGCCCCATCCAATGTGTACCTAAAAAGGGGGGAATAACTGTGGTAGTCAATGAGAATAACGAACTAATTCCAACAAGGACTGTCACAGGGTGGAGGGTATGTATGGATTACAGAAAACTAAATAAAGAAACTAAAAAAGACCATTTCCCTATACCGTTCATTGACCAGATGCTAGACAGAATAGCTGGTAGAGCCTACTATTGTTTCTTAGATGGGTACTCTGGTTATAATCAAATCACTATAGACCCTAAGGATCAAGAGAAGACCACCTTCACTTGCCCTTTTGGAACGTTTGCCTTCCAAAGAATGCCTTTTGGCTTATGCAATGCACCGGCAACTTTCCAAAGGTGCATGATGGTAATCTTCTCTGAGTTGGATGAGTCCATGATAGAAATATTCATGGATGACTTCTCAGTCTTTGGGGACTCATTTAAAACCTGTCTAGACAACCTAGGACAAGTCCTGGCTAGGTGTGAAGAGACCAACCTAGTCCTAAATTGGGAAAAGTGCCATTTTATGGTAGATGAAGGGATTGTCTTAGGACATAGAGTGTCGAGGGCAGGTGTAGAAGTGGATAGGGCAAAAATAGAGATCATAGAGAAGTTGGTAGAGCCCCAGAATGTCAAAGCCATTAGAAGCTTCTTAGGGCACGCTGGTTTCTACAGAAGGTTCATTAAGGACTTTTCTAAGATAGCCAAGCCTCTGTGCGAGCTTCTAGAGCTAAATAGACCATTTATCTTCTCTAAAGAATGTGTAGTAGCTTGGAAAACCCTTAAGGAAGCACTAGTCACAGCACCTATCATAGTCGGACCAAATTGGGATCTCCCATTTGAGATGCTATGCGATGCCAGTGACTATGCTGTAGGAGTCATGTTAGGACAGAAGATTGACAAGCTGACACACCCTGTCTATTATGCTAGTAAGACCTTGAATGAGGCTCAATGTAATTATACAACTACTGAGAAAGAGATGCTTGCTGTAGTATTTGCTTGTGAAAAATTCAGAAACTATATTGTAGGCACTAGGACAATTGTATACACTGACCATTCTGCTTTAAAATATCTTATGAGGAAGGCTGATGCTAAGCCTAGATTGATTAGATGGGTGTTATTGCTGCAGGAATTTGATTTGGACATTCGGGATAAGAAGGGATGTGAAAACGTGGTTGCAGATCACCTGTCTCGATTGCACCACAATTGCGAAAAAATTGCGGAGACCGCAATTTCTGATGCTTTTATAGATGAACATGTATTTGCTTTGGCTCATCGTGATAACGATGAGGAACCTTGGTTTGCTGACATTGCTAACTTCCGTGCATCACAGGTATTGCCAGTGTTCAAGGGAGGACAAGAGAAGAAGAGGTTCCTTCATGAAGCAAGGAAATTCATCTGGGATGACCCCACACTTTACAGAACCTGTGCTGATGGGTTGTTGAGGAAGTGTGTTTCAGCTGCTGAAGCGAAGTCTGTGCTGCAGCACTGTCACTCATCTCCTTACGGTGGACACTTTGGTGGTCAAAGAACAGCTGCGAAGGTATTTCAGAGTGGCTACTATTGGCCAACAATCTTCAAGGATGCCCACAACTATGCCCACAACTGTGATGAATGCCAAAGGACAGGTAACCTCAGTCGCAAGGATGAGATGCCCCTCACCTACATCTTAGAGTTGGAGCTCTTTGATGTGTGGGGCATTGATTTCATGGGACCATTCCCTCCATCATCAGGTAACCTTTACATTTTAGTAGCAGTGGACTACGTGTCCAAGTGGGTAGAAGCAAAAGCATGTCCTAATAATGATGCTAAAACAGTCACTAACTTCTTGCATAGGCACATTTTCACTAGATTTGGGACTCCTCGTGCTATTATTAGTGATGAGGGGTCACATTTCATTAATAAGGCTATGGAGAAAGTATTGGCTAAATATAACATTAGACATAGGGTAGCTACTCCCTATCACCCACACTCGAATGGCCAAGCTGAAATTTCCAATAGGGAGATAAAGAACATCCTAGAAAAGGTAGTCAAACCTAATAGAAAAGACTGGTCATTTAAGCTTGAGGATGCACTTTGGGCTTACAGAACAGCATATAAGACACCCCTAGGCATGTCTCCCTATAGGTTGGTGTATGGCAAGGCTTGCCACTTGCCACTTGAGTTAGAAAACAAAGCATTTTGGGCCATGAAGGAATTGAATTTTTGTGTAAAGGATGCGGGGACATTGAGATCTTTGCAGCTACATGAACTTGATGAGCTTAGGCATATGGCCTACGAGAATGCCAAAATGTATAAAGAAAAGACCAAAATATGGCACGACAGTAGACTCAGGATCAAAGACTTTAGGAAAGGCCAACTTGTACTCTTATTTAACTCACGATTAAAGTTATTTCCAGGCAAATTAAAGTCTAGATGGTCGGGTCCATTTGTTATTACTAATGTCTTTGTTCATGGTGCAATAGAGATAAAGAACTTGCAGCAAGGCCAGCCATTTATGGTCAATGGTGCTAGGTTGAAGCACTACTATGAGGAAGGAGATGTGAAGACTCTCTCGGCTTTCCTCTTGACTGAAGCATGACAAAAAGAACGAGAGAGAACGAGTGGTTACTGTGCTCGTTTAGTCAAGGCCAATGCCTTAGTTTATTTTTTCTGTTTTTCCGGTTATCATTTGTATGTTTTGTGGTGTAATTTTAATTGCGTATTTAATGTTTGTTTTATTTGTTTTTGCAAGGATTCGAAAGAGGGGATCAAGGAGAGTAAATCCAACTTTAAAAATCAAGAAACGGTTGAGCCAAATAAAAGATACGGACGAGCAAAGTTGGAGATTTCAATGAAATAATATCCCTAGAATTGCGCTGGAATTGCTGGATCCGCAAAAAGAGCCGTTGGGATTTTTATCCGTTGCCTTTATATCCGTTGGAAGGCGCTCGATCGTTACGATTATCTCTCTCTTTGCTCTCCAAGAATTCAACGATTCTCTCCATCTTTGATTCTTCTCCCAAGATCTTCAAGCCTCAGCAATGGTGTTCACACGAGCGGAGAGATCTGCAGCCAAGAAGAAGGCTGATGACGCAGCTGAAGCGGCTGCGAGGGAAGCGCTTCTCACCCTTGCAGACGATGGTGCCGTTCGCACCGGTCCTCTTCCCAAGCTTCCTATTCGTAGGAAGAAGTGGAGGGTGGTCACTGAGATCCCTGCTGGTCCATCTGAGCCAGTGGGCACGCCCAAGAAACGCCGGTGGAGTGTCAAGACGGCCGCCGAACCAAGCACAGCAAAGACTCCCTCTGTGGAGAGTCAAGAAACTGATCGTGCATCCCACGAGTCAGCCAAAGAAGGTTCGTCGCCGTCTGCATCACCTGCGCGCAGCCCTCTCCCATCTGAACCAGTGCCAAGCGCAGAGTCGTCACCGCCTGCACAGAGCCCCGAGTTGTCTCCAGCACCTCAGAGTTCTGATCCGACACCTGCAGCAGCGCAGAGTCCTGAACCACCATCTTCGCCACTGAGTTCTGCGCAGACACCATCAGCAGAGCACAATCCCACGCCCTCGCACAACTCTCCACAGCCTGATCCTGAATTCCCATATGGGGATTATCAAGAGTCCACGCCGGGCAGTGGAGATGCTGGGGAAGACGAAGTCTTTTCTCCCATGAGGGAAGACAGCCCTGATGTTCCTGCACAGCAGGATGATTCCATGGAGGAGACGTTGGGGGCATGCTTCCCGCAACTCAACATCAAGGCCAGGCTCAAGAAGGAGAAGAAGGCCAGAATTGACAAGGCCAAAAAGTTGAAGAAAAAGAAGGCCAAGAAGGTGTCGTCGACGGACAAAGAGAGTACTGAGCCTTCGCTCAAACGCCTCAAGGTGGAGGCTGCTGCATCATCCAAACCAGCAGATAAGGGGAAGGCTAAACTCTACCCTGAAGACGAACCTCAGTCAGTGAGGTATGTCTCGTCTGACGCTGAATCTAGGGGTGCTGAGCTGAGGAAGAGGGACCTGTTGCACGAGAAAGGTTTCCTCGACCGACTCGCTGACCTGCCGCAGTTCTTGCGCGCAGGAGTGATCAACCACGGCTGGGAGGAGTTTTGCAGACCGCCTAATCCAGCCTACACGAGCATGGTGTACGATTTCTACGCCAATGTGCTCAGCCCTGAGGATGGCCTGTCTGTGGTCAGAGGGGTTGAAGTGGATTTCTCAGCCAAGGCCATCAATGAAGCCTTTGGTCTCAAGGGCCAAACGCACACAGATTATGCACGGATAGTTGATGAGCCGACTGAGGCAGTGCTGGAAGAGGCCATTCGCACAATTGGCCAGCCTGAAGCAGCGTGGACTGTCTCACGCAATGGGAGGCACACCTTAATGAGTGCCAATCTGACAGCAAAGGCAGCTGTTTGGTTTGCCTTTGTGAGGAGAAAGCTGTCCCCTGTGACCCACGAGACGACAATCAACCAGAGTAGATCACTGCTGGTCTATGCCATCATGCGCGGTCTCACGGTCAATGTGGGGGAGATCATGTCAGCTGCTATTGCTGAATGCGCGAAGAAAGGTAAGGGACCCTTGTTTTTCCCTAATACTATAACCAAGCTATGTTTGCTTGCAGGAGTCCCCACCGAGCGCTTGGAGCAGCAGATGCCTTACACAGGCCATTTGGAGCTGCCTGCTAACCTGAGGCTGAGAAGAAAGGGGAATATGGAGTTTGAATTGGATAGGCTGGCTGCTGAACAGTCCCTATCCATGGCCTGCTTGATGGACATGCAGAGGAGAATGGCTCAATGGGCCAACTATGCGCAGGCAAGGGATAAGGAAGTTGCAGACCAGCTGGGGTGCATCTTCCCGGACTTCCCTACCAATCTCCTAACTCCATGGGTGCCCCCACGGCCGAGGCAACCAGATGAGGATGATGAGAATTGAGTGCTGGTTTGAAGTGCACTAAAGGGAGTATTGCTGTTCCCTTAAAAAAAGAAAAAATAAAAAACAATTTTTCTGCTTTCTGATAGGATCATGTACAGTATGCTGTTTTGTGTTCAGCTTTTGATCTGTTTTTAATGTTTAGTGTTATGTGTTTTCTTTTGCTTAGTCTAGTCTGATGTTAGCTGAATAGGTAGGATAGTTTAGATTTCTTTTTAGGATGCATGAGTAACAGGAAAAAGCATGCTAGGGGCCTGAATCAATGTTAAATCTGCCCGGATTGAATTGCGAAATAATTGCGGTTCCCGCAATTTTTGTGACTGATTGCATGTTTTGGACTGTCTGTTTAGTTAAGGCTGTGATCGGTTATATTCTATCTTTTGCTGCTAGCATGACTACCTTGTATAGCTGATCTTCAAGCATGCTGGATGAGTGTCATAGGACACCCTTTGATAGTTTAAATTAGCCTCTGAATAGTGCTCAGCATGCATAAACCATCAGTCCTAAAACTGTCTGTTATGTACAAATTTTCTGCTGTTGGAATAATTGCTTTTAGAATGTTTTGCCTATGCCTAGGATTTTTTAGATTCTCTTTGTTTTACTTTAGACTAGATGCTTCTAGGACAAGTTTGGGGGTGTGCCACCTCAAACACTCATTGGGGACAATGAGTAGTTGAAGTTTGGGGGAGGCCACCCTAGGCCTAGGAACATTCCTCTCTCCCTTAGAAACATAAGCATTCTTCTTCTCCTTTAAAAAAAAAAATGATGATGAACTGAAAAAAGAATAAAGGGGGGGAGTTTCTCTTAGGTTGCTGAGTAATCAGTGCCAAGTGTGTAACCCACAAGTGGCGTTGCATCAAAAGGCAACCAAAGGAGAGGCTCCACCTAAGTAAGAAAAAGGAAAAAATAGGGAAGAAGAATGTATACCTAGGAGTTATAACTTTGTGGCTTAGATGTCCTATTTAAAAAGAACTCTGATCCTCAATTAGCTAAGCACAAGTTGTAACTTGTAGGGTTGTTTAGGGAGATGAGTGTGTATCCAATGAAGTGATGCCAGGATTTAGGTTGTTCTCTAAAAGTACTACTGTCACTGTTAATACTAAGACTGGCATGACTCTAAGGAATCCTAGGCACATTAAAAGTTAAGCTAGAAGCATGTACTGAGTCTGGAGTAAGGCTTGGTAGAATTTGAAACCTTAGGGATAGTGGCATGATATCATAGAAGTAGTTAGATCAGTAGTAAGGGGTTAACAGAAACAGCAGGTATAGTAGGCAGGTGAAGTCAGAAGAAGCTTGATAAGAGGTTAGTTCTAAACTTAGAAGTGTGTCACAGGACAGCACTGCTAGGGATAGGGATATAGGGGAGTCGGTAAGTAGTTAAAGAAGATGAAACAGCAGCCTAAGTAAGTCCTTAGTATGCTTGAGGACAAGCAAAGCCTTAAGTTTGGGGGTGTGTTAAGTCTCTGAAAGTGACTTATTTAGAACCCATTTAGCTTAGGAAGATGTACACTTTTAGGTGTTTTTGTTAGCATTTAGCCTAAACCTATGCTTTAATATGAGAATTAGAAGAAGGTAGCTAATATAGGACTTATGTACAATAGGTAGAAAAAGGGTTGAAAACCGAAGGAAAAGAATGAAAAAATGAGCATTGCGAATGAATTGCGAAAACATTGCGGTGACCGCAATTATTCAAGTGGAAACCGTAAGTTGACTGATCTTTTTCTGTTAATTTCCGTTATTTCAGGGATTCGTTCTTTCTCCTCCATCCATTCTGATATATGACGTTGAAGATTGATGGTTCTCCTTGGCCCAAACGCACCTGCAAACTACTATAAAAGGGGGCCAAAGTCGGAGGTTTGATCATCATCCGAAAGCGTGAAGTCGTCTAGCAGTCCATCTGTTCCACTGTTTTTCCTTTGCCGTCTGTTGGTTTGCGAAGCTCAGCTGCTGGAGTCGATAATCTGATAGGAAGGAGAGTAGATTCTTCTTCTCTCCCGATTGGATTCATCCACGCAAGGCTGTCTTTTTGATCCTTCATTCGAGGCGATTGCGACGAGGCTTCAAGCACCATCTTACAAGCTTTCTGTCTTTCTTTTCTGTTTTACATTTCTGCTTCGTGCTGTCCTTTTCTTAAGTAGCTAGATTAGTTTATTTCGTTGCTTTCTGCCTTGTTGCTATTTACTTTAAAGCTTTCATCTGTTCGTCAAACAATTTCAGTAATCGAAGTACGTTTCTGCATTTCTCACTTCCCATTTCCTGCTACGGTTTTTACTTCCTGTTCTAAGTTTATTCCTCTTCTAAGCATATCTGTTTTATCGTCCATTTCTGTTCACCTTGCATCCATGAGTAGCTAAATCACCTAGGGGCATGCTAATGACAGAACTATAGGCTAAAAAATGTGCATCAAGTATGTAGGATAGCTCTCGAATCATTGATTGTATGTAAGCTTCATCCCACGGGCAATTTCGATTGGCCATCCATTTTGTCCAAAGAACTCCTAACCTCTGGAAGGAGTAAGAGTTCAGAGTCATATAATCATGCTAGCCTTTCATGGTAATCAGGAAACGGCCTAGGAATAGGCGTTTCCCTAGTACAAACTAAACACTCCTGTTTTAACAAGATGCTTAAGACCTTACTTTGAAGTCGAGTAAACTTAAGACTCTAATGCATGGAATCGGACGATACTTGAGATAGAGTGAGTTTGATGTATAGAGAGTTAGTCCAATGCTTGAGAATCGTAATAAAATGCCTATAGGATAGTCATTAGTAGCCCTTAATTCACCCATTTACTCAGTTTCGCTGTTATTTAATTGCGGTAACATTGCGGTCCTCGCAATTCTGCCAGATTTTCATTCTGTTTAGCTGTTTTCTTCCTCATTTATTAATTCCATCTCTTGTCTTTTAAGTCTAGTTTTAACTTGCATTTGTTTATGTTATATCCCTTTATACATTCAGCAAAAAGTAGATAATTAAAAACCAATTTTACCCCATCAAATTCATCCCATCTTTCTTAACAATCACACTTCGCGAATAGCTAAAAATGAGTCTCTGTGGAAAAAACGAATGAAATATACTTACTACTTGCTGTGAGACCATGTATGCTTGCATGTTCTAAGTGCTCTCTCTACCCTTTTGCATAATTATCTTTACACATTGAGCACGCAACATTGCTCACCAATGGTCTCCCACTTCTGAGTTCAATTGCTTGAACTTGTTCTTTACCATCTCTCCTTGGCACTTCAGTGTCAGCAGGTAGTCTACCTTGGGGCCTGCTCTTGAGTTCATTGGCTAGTTGCCCTATCTGGTTCTCTAGGCTCCTGAGGGTAGCTTGCTGGCTTTGTAGAGTAGCATCATTCTTGGCGATGTACTCTTTAAGAAGATTTTCTACAGAAGACCCTACTGGTTGGTTGTATGGTTTTTGATACATGGATTGGTTATGTTGGGGAGTGAAACCAGGTGTTCCACTCGGTCTTGGCTAGTTAGGAGCTTGGTTAGTATTTTGTTGGCCACCCCATGAAAGGTTTGGGTGGTTCCTCCAACCAGGATTGTAAGTGTTGGAATAGGGGTTGTTCCTAGGCTGCTGCTGGCTTCCAATATAGCAGACTGAGGCTGGATTCCCAGGGCAGTATTCATACAGGGCCCCTTCCCCACAGAATCCACAGATAAGTGTCTCACCTTGACTTGGTTGGGTGCCCATTGACATGGCTGTGGCGGTGTTGACACTAGTTTGGAGATTGGCTTGAGCCATTTGCTTGACTAGGTTGGTCAGGGCGCTTATTTGGCTACTCATGGCATTGAGTGCATCCTTGTCTTGAGCTCTAGTTGGCTCAACTGGATCATCTGACCACCTACAGTGAGATGCTGAGATCTTCTCCAAGATCTCATAGGCTTCGTTGTAACTCTTAGACAGCATGGAACCTCCAGCAGATGAATTTAGAACTTGTCTGGTGCTGGGGTTGCATCCTTTGAAAAAGACCTCTATTTGGATACACCATGGGATGCCATGGTGTGGACATTTAAGAAGAAGGTCCTTGAACCTTGTCCAAGCTTCGTGAAGAGACTCATTCTCAGCTTGTTTAAACTTAATTATGTCATCACGAAAGGTAGAATTCCTATCAGGTGGGAAGTATTTAACTAGGAATTTCTCTGCCAAGTCTGTCCAATTGAGGACTGATCCAGAGGGTAATGAGTTTAACCACGTCTTTTCTTTGTCCCTCAAAGAGTAAGGGAAGAGGTAGAGCCTCAAGGCTTCTTGGGAAACTCCATGGATGATGAATGTATCACTGACTCCTAGGAAGTTTCTAAGATGGTTGTGGGGGTCCTCATTTTCCACTCCAAAGAATTGTCCCACAGTGGACAACATTTGGAACATCACTGGCTTTAACTCGAATGAGTTGGCAGTAATTTCAGGGCGGATTATGCTGGGGTTTAGCTCCCCAGGCATGGGAACTAAGTATGAGAGAATGGCACTATCCTTATCATTCGCTATTTCGATGGGATTGCGAGTGATAGGTACCGGATTTGGAACTAATCTATACATTTCTTCTTGATCGAATTGCGGAGGAATTGCGGTTCCCGCAATTATTTGAGGTAAAGGGGGTTGGTTAAAGAGACGTTTCTTAGCTCTATTTCTGGCCCTAAGTAATCTCTCAGGCTCAGGGTTGAACTCTAGATCACTACTTGAAGGCTCATTCATAAACTAACCCAAATAGTACCTGCAAAAGAAATGAAAATAGATCAGCTTCAATAGATATTAAGAGTTGGTTTTCTAACTTAACAAACTTCGTTTTCACTAAACTAAATCCCCGGCAGCGGCGCCAAAAACTTGTTACGTGCTCAATGTGTAAAATAAATAAGCAATAAGAGAGAGAGAGCACTCAGAACATGCAAGCATACATGATCTTGTAGCAAGTAGTAAGTATTTTTTCATTCGTTTTCCCACAGAGATTTATTATTAGCTACTCGCGAAGTGTATTGTTGAGTAAGAATGGGTGGATTTGAAAGGGTAGATTTGGTTTTAAAATTCCTATTTACTGCTGAATATATAAAAGGTAGCAACATAAACAAGTGCAAGTCAATGGTAAACGCAAATGTAAAGAGAAGGAATTAATAAACGAAGAGAAAAGGAGTCAAGCAGAATTGTTAACTTAGCAGAATTGCGAGAACAGCAATTCTACCGCAATGTTACTAACAGCGAAGGTGTGTAAAATGGAGAAACAAGGGCTACTAACGACTCCTCTATACGCATTTTCACACGATTCTCAAGCATTGGATCAACTCACTATGCATCAAACTAACTCAATCTCATGTATCTTCCGATTTCATGCATTAGATTCTTTAGTTTACTCATGTCCAAGTAAGGTCTTAAGCATCTTGTTAAAGCAGAAAGTTATGGTTTGTACTAGGAAAACGCCTATTCCTAAGTCGTTTTCTGGATACCTTGAGAGGCTAGCATGAGTGTATGACTCTGAACTCTTACTCCTTCCAGAGGTTAGGAGTTCTTTGGACAAAATGGATGGCCAATCGAAATTGCCCGTGGGATGAAGCTTACATACAATCAATGCAATCGAGAGCTATCCTACATGCTTGGTTCACGTTTTTAAGCCTATAGTATTGTCATTAGCATGCCCCTATGTGACTTAGTTACTCATGGATATAGAGAGAACATAAATATTAGATGAAGTAGACATGCTTAGAGGAAATTTAAAGACAAAACAGCAATGAAAAATAGTAGGCAGAGAAGGTAAAGACAAAGTGTGAAATGATGAATTGTGCTTGGATTAATCGATTGTTTGAATGAACAAAGGGAAACTTAAAGTGAATAACATAAAGACAGAAAGCAACGAAATAGAATGTACTAACTAATGGAAAAGAAACGACAACAAAACAATGCTGGAAATGAAAAGGAAAAGACAGAAAGCAGTAAGTGAGCTTGAACGCCTCGTCGCAAACGCCTCGGCTGAAAGGAGAAAAAGGGTAGCCTTGCTTGGATGAATCCAATCAGGAGAGAAGATGAATCTTCTCTCCTTCCTATCAGATTGTCGACTCCAACAGCTAAGCTTTCCAACCCAACAGACGGAAGAGAGAAACAGGAGAAATAATGGAGCTGCGAAGAGACTTCTACGCTTTCGGATGATGATCAAACCCTCTACTTTGACCCCCTTTTATAGTAATCTGCAGGTGCATTTGGGCCAAGGAGAACCATCCATCCTCAACGTCATACTTCAAAATGGATGGAGGAGAAAGAACGAATCCCTAAAATAACGGAACATAACAGAAAAAGATCAGCTAACTTACGGATTTCACTTGAAACATTGCGGTTTTAGCAATGTTTCCGCAATGCTGCCGCAATGCACATTTTTCATTCTTTTAACTTCGTTTTTCATTCCTTTTCTTTCCTTTTGCACACAAGTCCTAATTTAGCTTCCTTCTTCTAATTCTCATAAATAAGCATAGGTTTAAGCTAAATCCTACCAAAAACACCTAAGAGTGTACATCTTTCTATGGAAAACAAGTCCTAAAAAGGTCACTTTTGGAGACGTAACAGCTGCGCAGCATCAGCATCTGCTAAGGCAAGTAACGCCTCTTTCGCAGCTTCTTCTGCGTCAGGTGACTTCTTTTTGGGCGTGGAACGATCGGCCCGTGTGGATACCATTTTCGTTCTTGGAAGGTCTGGAGGTAGGAGATACAGAGGAAGAAGAAGAATGAAATCTTGAGGTCCAACGGATTGAGGAAACGTGAGAGGCAACGATGATCTGACGGCTATTTGTACTCGAGTGGATCCCAATGGCTCTATTCTATTGCGGACTCAGCAAATCTACCGCAATTAAATAGCCTAGCCGTTGGAAGATTTCTCGATTTAAATCGCCAGATTTAATCAACCGAATCTTTGATCTAGCCCGATCTCTTCATGGATTCTCTTCCCTTGATTCATCTCCTTGATCTCTTCTTAAAGATCTCCTATTAAAATTCACCTAATTAAAACAAAAATCTGTAATTAAAATCACAAATAAACACACACATAAAAACCGAAGAAATACTGGAAAAAAAAACTAAGGCATAGCCTCCATATGGATGAGCACAGTAGTCACTCATCCCCTCTCGATTTAATTCTCAAGCTTCAGATAAGAAGAAGGCCGAGAGTGTCTTCACATCTCCTTCCTCGTAGTAATGCTTCAATCGTGCACCATTGACCATAAACGGCTGCTCGTGCTGCAGGTTTCTAATCTCAATCGCACCATGAACAAACACGTTAGTTATCACAAAAGGACCTGACCATCTGGACTTAAGTTTGCCTGGAAATAATCTTAACCTTGAGTTAAATAACAAAACATGCTGGCCTTTCTTGAAGTCTTTGATCCTAAGTCTACTATCATGCCAAATTTTAGTCTTTTCCTTATACATTTTAGCATTTTCATAGGACATATGTCTCAGCTCATCGAGCTCATGTAATTGCAGAGACCGCAAAGTTCCAGCATCGGTCACGCAATAATTTAGTTCTTTTAAGGCCCAAAAGGCTTTGATTTCCAACTCGAATGGTAAGTGACATGCTTTTCCATACACTTGCCTATAAGGAGACATACCTAAGGGTGTTTTATATGCAGTCCTATATGCCCAAAGTGCATCATCCAACTTAAATGACCAATCTTTTCTATTAGGTTTGACCACTTTTTCGAGTATGTTCTTAATCTCCCTATTGGATATTTCAGCTTGTCCATTTGAGTGTGGGTGATAAGGGGTTGCTACTCTATGTCTAACATTGTATTTAGCTAACACCTTTTCCATGGCTTTATTAATAAAGTGGGTTCCCTCATCACTAATTATAGCACGTGGTGTACCAAACCTTGTAAAAATATGCCTATTAAGAAACTTAATGACTGTTTTGGCATCGTTTGATGGACATGCTATGGCCTCTACCCATTTAGATACATAGTCTACAGCTACAAGTATATAAAGATTACCTGCAGATGGGGGAAATGGTCCCATGAAGTCAATGCCCCATACATCAAAGAGTTCCAACTCCAAGATGTAAGTGAGAGGCATCTCATCCTTCCGACTAAGGTTACCTGTTCTTTGACATTCATCGCAGCTGTGTGCATGGTCGTGGGCATCTTTGAAGATCGTGGGCCAATAGTAGCCACTCTGGAACACCTTTGCAGCTGTTCTTTGGCCACCAAAATGTCCACCATAGGGAGATGTATGGCAATGCTGCAGCACAGACTTCGCTTCAGCAGCTGATACACACTTCCTTAGTAAATCATCTGCACAAGTCTTGTAAAGTGTAGGATCGTCCCAGATGAACTTCCTAGCTTCATGTAGAAACCTCTTCTTTTCTTGCCCCCCTTTGAAAGTTGGTAGTACCTGCGAGGCAATGAAGTTAGCAATATCCGCAAACCAAGGTTCCTCATCGTTATCACGATGTGCTAACACAAAGACATGCTCATCGATAAAGGCATCAGAAATTGCTGGCTCAACAATTTTTCCGCAATTATGCCGCAATCTAGATAAATGGTCAGCAACGACATTTTCGCATCCTTTCTTATCCCTAATGTCTAGATCAAACTCTTGCAACAATAATACCCATCTAATTAACCTAGGCTTAGCATCAGCTTTCCTCATTAAATATTTTAGTGCAGAGTGATCGGTGTACACAATGGTCCTAGTGCCTACAATGTAATTCCTAAATTTCTCACAGGCAAATACTACAGCTAGCATTTCCTTCTCCGTGGTTGTGTAATTACATTGTGCTTCATTCAAAGTCTTACTTGCATAGTATATAGGATGTGTTAGTTTATCAATTTTTTGCCCTAGCATGACCCCTACTGCATAGTCACTCGCATCACACAACATTTCAAACGGTAAGTCCCAATTTGGTCCTACTATAATTGGTGCTTTGACTAAGGCTTCCTTAAGTGTTGTCCATGCTAAGAGACATTCTTTTGAGAAGACAAATGGTTTGTTAAGCTCTAGAAGTTCACACAAAGCCTTAGAGATTTTTGAGAAGTTCTTAATGAACCTCCTATAGAAACCTGCATGTCCTAAGAAATTTCTAATAGCTTTTACATTTTGAGGCTCCACTAGCTTCTCTATTATTTCTATCTTAGCCCTATCGACCTCTACTCCTGCTCTAGACACTCTATGACCTAGGATTATCCCTTCTTCCACCATGAAGTGGCACTTCTCCCAATTAAGGACTAGGTTGGTCTCCTCACACCTAGCTAGAACTTGTCCTAAGTTTTCTAAACAATTATTAAAAGAATCACCAAAGACTGAGAAGTCATCCATAAATATTTCTATCATGGACTCATCTAAGTCAGAGAAAATGGCCAACATACACCTTTTGAATGTTGTTGGTGCATTGCATAAGCCAAAAGGCATTCTGCGAAAAGCAAATGTTCCAAAGGGACATGTAAAGGTTGTTTTCTCCTGGTCCATAGGGTCTATGGTAATTTGGTTATATCCAGAATAACCATCTAGAAAGCAGTAGTAGACTCGGCCAGCTATCCTATCTAACATTTGATCTATAAATGGTAAATGAAAATGATCTTTTTTTGTTTCTTTGTTTAATTTTCTATAGTCCATACAGACTCTCCATCCTGTAATAGTTCTAGTTGGAATTAGTTCATTACTCTCATTAACTACTACAGTCACCCCCCCCCCCCCTCCCCCTTCTAAGGCACACATTGAATTGGACTCACCCATTGACTATTGGCTATAGGGAAGATTACACCTGCATCTAACCATTTGATTATTTCTTTCTTAACTACCTCCTTCATGGAGGGGTTCAACCTACGTTGGTGATCTACCCTAGGTGTATGTTCTTCTTCCAATAGTATCTTATGCATGCAGTAGGAAGAACTAATACCTCTTATGTCAGCAATCGTCCATGCAATAGCCTTTTTATGTTGCTTAAGCAGCAATATTAGCGCAATTTCATGCTTTTCACTCAATTTGGACGAAATGATAACTGGCAAAGTATCATGCTCTCCTAGATATGCATACTTAAGATGATCAGGCAATGGTTTTAATTCTAAGAGAGGTGGATGCTCAATGGATGGTTTCAATGGATTCATGGATCTTTCAGACAAGTTTAGTCATACAAACATGCTGAGGTTTATCCACAGGTATATCCATTATTTCAGAAATGTTTAAGTCAGTTACATCTACTTGTACATAGTCATTAGCATGCTTAATCAATAGTTCATGCTCAAGTTGTTCTTCCATCAGTGAATCTACTACATCCACACTTGCACAAGATTCAGAATCAGAAGGATACCTTAGAGCTTTAAAGACACTAAACTTAACCTCCTCATCATGAACCCTCATGGTGAGCTCACCTTTCTGGACATCGATCAAGGTCCTACCTGTGGCTAGAAATGGTCTGCCTAGCAAGATTGGTACCTCCTTGTCTGCCTCATAATCCAGAATGATGAAGTCTGCAAGAAAAATGAATTTGTCAACCTTGACAAGAATATCCTCTATCTTACCCTCAGGGTATGCTATGGATCTGTCTGCAAGCTGCAAGGTGACAGTAGTAGGACGTGCTTCCCCTATTCCAAGCTGACGGAATAGTGACAAGGGCATGAGATTGATGCTGGCTCCCAGATCACAAAGAGCTCTGCCCACGTGCTTGCCTCCCAACTCGACTGGTAAGGTGAAGGAACCAGGATCCTTCTCCTTCTTTGGAAGCTTGTTCTATAGTATAGCACTGCACTCCTCAGTGAGATTCACTGTTTCAAATTCACCAATGATCTTTTTGTTAGTAATAATATCCTTCAAAAACTTAACATAAGAAGGCATAGATTGCAAAACCTCTACAAATGGAATGTTCACATGCACTTGCTTTAAAATTTCTAAAAACTTATTAAAGTGCACTTCCTGTTCTTGTTTTTTCTTTAGCCTTCTAGGGAAGGGAGGTGGTGGCACATATGTAGGCAATTCAGCTCGCCTAAGGACAGGTGGAGGCCTTGGAATTTCTTCTGGTTCCTTTATGATAGGTTCCAGCCTCACCCTGGATGTGCTTGGTAGTGGTTGATCATGGTTTGGCAGAGAATCCAGTGGAGCACTAGGCTCTTCATTCTCTACTCGCTTTGGTGCTTCTCTATTGTTGCTCACCAATGGTCTTCCACTACGAAGTTCAATTGCTTGAACTTGTTCTTTTCCATCCCTTCTTGGCACTTCAGTGTCAGCAGGCAATCTACCTTGGGGCCTATTTTTCAACTCATTAGCTAACTGCCCTATTTGGTTTTCTAAGCTCCTAAGGGTGGCTTGCTGACTTTGTAGGGTTGCATCATTCTTTGCAATGTACTCCTTAAGTAAATTCTCTACTGATGACCCTATTGGTTGGTTATATGGCTTTTGGTACATGGGTTGATTATTGTGTTGAGTGAAACCAGGTGTTCCACTCGGTCTTGGTTGGTTTGGAGCTTGGTTAGTGTTTTGCCGCCCACCCCAAGAAAGATTTGGGTGGTTCCTCCAACCAGGATTATAGGTGTTAGAATAGGGGTTATTCCTAGGCTGCTGTTGACTCCCAACATAGCAGACAGAGGCTGGATTCCCAGGGCAGTAGTCATACAGGTGCCCTTCCCCACAGAACCCACAGATTAGTGTCTCACCTTGACTAGTTGGTGCGCCCATTGAAACGGCTGTTGCGGTGTTGACACTAGGTTGGAGATTGGTTTGAGCCATTTGTTTGACTAGATTGGTCAGGGCGTTTATTTGACTACTCATTGCACTGAGTGCGTCCTTGTCTTGAGTTCTCCTAGGCTCTACAGGATCGTCTGACCATCTACAATGGGAGGTTGAGATTTTCTCCAAGATCGCATAGGCTTCATTGTAGCTCTTAGCAAGCATGGAACCACCAGCTGAAGAATTTAGCACTTGCCTTGTGCTTGGGTTGCATCATTTAAAGAACACTTCTATTTGGATACACCATGGAATGCCATGGTGTGGACATTTTAGCAAAAGGTCCTTGAACCTTGTCCAAGCTTCGTGAAGGGATTCGTTTTCGGCTTGTTTGAACTTAATGATATCATCACGAAAGTTGGAATTCCTATCAGGTGGGAAGTATTTGACTAGGAATTTTTCAGCCAGATCTGTCCAATTGACAACTGATCCGGAGGGTAAAGAATTTAACCACGTTTTGGCTTTATCTCTTAATGAGTAAGGGAAGAGGTATAGCCTCAAAGCTTCTTGGGAAACTCCAGGGATAAGGAAGGTATCACTAACTCCTAGGAAGTTTCTTAGATGATTGTGGGGATCTTCATTTTCCACTCCAAAGAATTGTCCCACAGTGGACAACATTTGGAACATTACTGGTTTTAACTCGAATGAGTTGGCAGTAATTTCAGGGCGTATAATGCTTGGGTTTAGCTCCCCAGGCATGGGAACTAAGTATGAGAGGATGGCACTATCCTTGTTATTCGCTATTTCGATGGGGTTGCGAATGGTAGGTGCTGGATTTGGGACTGGTCTATCCATTTCTACTTGCTGGAATTGCGGTGACTCCACGGAGTCAGCAATGTTTTGAGTTATAGGGGGCTGTTTGAAGAGGCGTTTCTTAGCTTTGTTTCTGGCCCTAAGTAATCTTTCAGGCTCAGGATTGAACTCTAGATCGCTACTTGAATGCTCATTCATAAACTAACCCAATGGTACCTATAAAAGAAATGAGAATAGATTAGTTCCAATAGATATTAAGATTTGTGTTTCTAACTTAACAAACTTCGTTTTTACTAAACAAAATCCCCGGCAGCGGCGCCAAAAACTTGTTGCGTGCTCAATGTGTAAATGAAAATGCAATGGTAGAGCACTCAGAACATGCAAGCATACATGATCTTGTAGCAAGTAATAAGTATTTTTTCATTCGATTTCCCACAGAGATTTATTCTTAGTTACTAACGAAGTGAGATGTTAAGTGAGAAAGGGTGGTTTAAATGGGGTAGATTTGGGTTGAAAGTGCCTAACTATTAAGGAACGTGCAAGATATGAAAGCATAAACAAGGACAAATAAATAGGTAAACTCGAATATAGGAGAAAAAGAATTGCGGAGAAAGCAATTATCTAGCAATAAAATCGCAAAGCAGAAAACTAAGAAAAATGGCTAAGGCAAAAATTTGAACTAAGAAAATTGCGCAGACAGCAATTTTCTAGCAATGTTACTAACAGCGAATTAGGGGTAAAGTGTGGAAATAAGGGCTACTAACGACTCCTCTATAGGCTTTTTCATACGATTCTCCAGCAGTAAGTCAACTCACCATGCATCAAATTAACTCCTTCTCATGTATCTCTCGATTTCATGCATTTGATCCTTTAGTTTACTCATGTCCAAGTAAGGCTGAAGCATCTATTTATATACGCAAGTTAAGGATTTGTGCTAGGAAAACGCCAATTCCTAGGTCGTTTTCTGGTTACCATGAAAGAATAGCAGAAAGCAGTAAACGTGTGCGTGAACCCTCGCCGCAAGCGCCTCGGATGGAGGAAAAAGGAGAGCTTTGTTTGGATGAATCCAATCAGAAGAGAAGAGAGATCTTCTCTTCTTCCTCTCAGATTATCGACTCCAACAGCTGAATCCTTCAAACCAACAAACGGAAGAGAGAAAACAGGGAGAAAAGACTGCGTTGAGATGGGAGTTCTACGCTTCCAGCATATGTTTG
Source organism: Herpetospermum pedunculosum (assembly GCA_028017165.1). Classification (NCBI taxonomy): domain Eukaryota; kingdom Viridiplantae; phylum Streptophyta; class Magnoliopsida; order Cucurbitales; family Cucurbitaceae; genus Herpetospermum; species Herpetospermum pedunculosum. The sequence continues at coordinate 21,585,765 of CM051528.1, forward strand.
TCCTTCCACCTTGACCTCCTTTTATAGGGTTTTGCAGGTAGTCTTCAGCCAAGGAGAACCATCCATTCTAAACGACGACCTTCCACGTGGCAGTAGAAGAAAGAATGGGCGGCTGAAAGGTCGTAACAAAACGGCAAACGGTTAGACAACTTAACAAATTTCACTTAAAACATTGCTGAGACAACAATGTTTTCGCAATGTTTTAGCAATATGCAAATTTCAACTCTTTAGCTTTGTTTTTGGTTCTTTTTTCTACTTTTTACACATAAGTCCTAATTTAGCTTCATTCTACAAATTCTCATATATAAGCACAAGTTTAGGCTAAATTCTACCAAAAATGCTTAAGAGTGTACATCTTTTTATAGCAAATAAGTCCCTAAAATAGTCACTTCTGGAGACGTAACAGGCGCTTAAGCGGGCAACTTGAGATACTCTAGCCCAGCTGATGGTAGTTGGCTCCCAATCAGCGGAGCCAAGCCTCACCCGTCAGAGCGCCTCATTCTGAGATGTACAGAAAATGCAAAGTTTGTTAGCTCACTGGTGGAGCATAGGTGGGTTTTTTTTTAAAAAAACGTGGACCTTTACCCCAACAGATGGTAACTGACCCCAGTCTGTGGAGCCGAGATCCACCCACCTAGCTCATCATTCATAGTACATCAACATACATGGATGGATAATTGCCACAATTTCTACATTAAAACATGAATCATTCACCATTATGCATGAGGCCCCCTAGCTGAATATTCTATAATGACATGACACTCAATTCAGATAAGGTCGTTGACCCAGTCAATAGTCAAACAACCCAACTACACCATATCCTGAAGCATTCACCAAGAAAAATATGGACAGTTCCAACTTATAAATTAATTCCAAGAATGAGAAACAATACACATATTAATTTCCACAACATCATTCATCCAGAACAACCAGAAACAAACATACATATAATTACAGTAACAAACAGACAAACTTTCCCACCAAGCCAAAGGCTTTCCATCATTAAGGACACTTACGTTGAGTTGAAAACCCAAACGATCTCTAGATTGGTTACGGAAGGTCTTGGTCCCAACCTAAATAACTTCCAACAATTAAAACCCATTTTTGAGATAAAAATAGTACTATAAAAATGTCTAAACAAAAACCATAGGTTACCTACGTAGTCCCTGCCAGACGTCACTCTTACACTAAATTAAATACCAATCCCAGACCGTTTTCGACACTGAAACAGAGAGACTTTTACAAGTTATGACCAATCTGAAATCTTGAAATAGAGTCTAAAGGTTTCAAAACAGATTGTTACCTATTGATCGTTGTCAAATCAATTGACGGTGAGGGTTGGGCACGGTGAGGGTTGGGCGTGGATTGATGGCCAATTTTTACGAACGACGATGGCCAATTTTTACTTCAGTGCAGATGAAAGTAAAGAAAAATGGAAATGGGAATGCTCACTGTGAACACGGATGGAGAAAAACAAATGAAGAAACTCTTTAGGGTTTAACCCTAAAGATAAGTTTAATAATATTAATATTAATATTATAAAAATATTTTTATAATATTAATATTATTAATATTATTACTTAAAAAAAGAAATTTATTTCTTTCCTAGTCCCTTTCTTTTATTTTATTTTATTTTATTTTATTTTTTGTATTTTAAAATATTACTTTAAATAAGTTTTAAATCTAAATTAACGATCCAATGCGATAAAATAGGGTACGGGGTGTTACATTCGCCCCACCTTAAGAACTTTCGTCCTCGAAAGTGGCTAGTCTTGAAAAAGTACATGCTCCTCATATCGTCTTCTATTTCCCACGTATCTTCCTCAAACTGGTGGTTTTGCCAAAGGACCTTAATAAGCGTTATTTCTCGATTGCGAAGAGTCTTCACATCTATTGCAAGAATTTGCTTCGGCTTCTCCTCATAGCTCAGGTTCTCACTAAACTGTAAGGGTTCGAAGTCAATTATGAGGGATGAGTTCGCCAAATACTTTCGTAGCATAAGACGTGAAAGACATTGTGGATCGCCGATAGAGAAGGCGGTAAGGCCACCCGGTAAGCCATCGGGCCAACCCGGTCCAACACTTCAAATGGACCGATGAAATGTGGGCTAAGTTTCCCCTTCCGTCCAAACCTCATAACCCCTTCATTGGTGCTACCTTCAGGAAAACATGATCACCCACTGCAACCTCCAAGTCTCTCCTCCTAGTATCAACATTACTTTTCTGTCTACTTTGCGCTGTTAACATCCTTGCCCTGATCTTCTGAATTGCCTCATTTGTGACTTGGACCAGCTCGGGTCCCAACAATTGTTGCTCTCCTACCTCGTCCCAATAAACTGGGGACCTACTCCCCTTCCCATAGAGAGCTTCAATAGGTGTCATGCCTATAGTTGCTTAATAACTATTGTTATAAGCAAACTCTATGAGATGCAAATGAACGTCCCAACTTCCTGCAAAGTCTAGCACACAAGCTCGTAACATATCCTCTAAGGTTTGGTTCAAACGTTCAGTTTGACCATCTGTCTGAGGATGAAAGGCTTTGTCTCATGCTTGGCTTAACTGTCAACTAGGCCAATTGTGCGGTAACCTCACCCACTGTAACCATTATCTCTGCTCGTTGCAGGTCATTAAGTATGTGTGCTTGAGTGGTGATTAAGGTTGACGTGTGTGCTGATTTCCTACTAAGGCATCCGCGACCACATTCGCCTTACCTGGATGTTACAAGATCTCGCAATCATAATCTTTTTCCAACTCCAGCCACCTTCGTTGCCTCATGTTCAACTCTTTTTTTTAGTCAATAAAATACTTAAGACTCTCGTAGTCTATGAAGATTTGGATTTTCTCCCCGTACAAGTAGTGCCTCCAAATATTCAAGGGAAAGACCACTGATGTCATCTTCAAATCGTGGGTTGGGTAATTTTGCTCATAATTCTTCAACTGTCGAGAAGCTTATGCAATTACCTTACCGTGTTGCATGAGTACACAACTTAACCCGTTTTTAGAGGCGTCACGATAAATAACAAAATCTCCTGACTCGTCGGGTACTGCGAGCACCAGAGCTGAAACTAGTTTTTGCTTAAGTTCCTGAAAGCTCGTCTCACAAGCTTTATTCCAATGAACGAATTGCTCTTGCGGGTCAACTGAGTTAGAGGTGTGGCTATGCTGGATAAGTTATGCACAAAGCGACGATAATAGTCTGCCAACCCCAAGAAACTACGTAGCTCCTTGACTGTACAGGGTCGAGGTCAGTTAGTCACGACCTCCACTTTCGTTGGGTCTACAGTTACCCCACTTTTTGACACCAGGTATCCTAAAAAAGACATTTGTTGAAGCCAGAACTCACACTTAGAGAATTTGGCATATAGCTTGTTCACACGTAAGGTCATTAAAACCCTTTTGAAGTGATCCTCGTGTTCCTCCTCTGACTTGGAGCACACCAAAATATCGTCAATGAAAACAATCACGAATGTGTCCAGGAATTCCTTAAATATCCTATTCATCGGGGCCATGAATATTGTTGGTGCATTAGTCAGTCTAAAGGACATTACAGTAAATTCGTAGTGTCCATACCTGGACCGGAAAACCGTTTTAGGAATGTCCTCATCTTTTAACCTCAATTGATGGTACCCGGCCGTAGATCAATCTTGGAAAACACGACTGCCCCTGCAATTGATCGAAGAGGTCATCAATCCTAGGCAAAGGGTACTTGTTCTTTTAACGTCACTTTGTTCAACTCCCGATAGTCGATGCATAGGCGCATGGACCCATCTTTTTTCTTCACGAACAGGATTGGGGCACCCCAAGGCGAAACACTGGGGCGAATAAAGCCTATATCTAATAACTCTTGTATTTGTGTCTTAAGTTCTTTCAATTCTGCTGGGGCCATTCTATATGAAGCTTTAGAAATGAGAGTTATTTTTCAGTTTGAGCTCCATGCCGATATCTACCTCTCGTGCGGGTGGAAAACTTGGAAAGTCCAACTTACTTTACCAACACAACTTCTCCATTCAAAGTTGGCTTACTTTCTTCTTTCAATCGAAATGACGGCTTCATTAGTTTTGGGTATTAACTTGATCACCATCTACCTTTTCACCAATAAAGCCACAAAGTTTCATTTTTTTTTCATAGCTCTTTGACAACCATTGACGATAGTCATTTCTAATAGTAAAAAAAATAATTGTTTTCTTCAATCCGTATGAAATCTAGGACTGAAGCTCGCTAAAACACTCTTCCAACATCTGTATTGTCCCAGCTTAAATCCTCGGTTCAGGAAATATATATACATATACATATATATATATATATATATATATATATGTATAGACCAATACATACCAAGGTTCAAAGTCCCAAATTAATAACAAGAATTCTTCCACCAATTCCAATTTACATCCAAACAGAACTCGTACCATAGAAGGTTGTGCCCAAAGTACTTGGAGTTTCAACATATGATTATTTCCTACATCTTTCAAGATAGCAAAACTTCCTCATATTACCTTTCCCCTTCTTATATTTTTCTTTATTGAAGTCTTTATACTCCAAATGACAATTTTCATTTTCCAAGTCGGGCTTATCCTGAACAATATGTAAATATGTCTCTACTTATAATTCTTCCATAGATCTTAGATTTGGGGTTTCCAAATTGATCCCCTGAAAGAATTTTATGCTAACTTTATGGTCTTGCATTTAAGGATCCAAAACTTCCTCTTAGACCAATTAAACTAATCTTTCTTCGTAACCATGGCATGGATCAAATCCAAGTAGGTTGAGGTGCTTTGAAAATGACTCTTCAAAACTAACAACTTATTATTATTATTATTATTATTATTTACATTACAACTCAGGTCTTCTTTCGCTACTTTGACCTTCTCTGTTAACCACACCAACTAAGTTCAGTATTTTAAAGAGACATCATCAAATTATCACTTAACTCAATCTCGTAACTTTGTCATTTTTTTTCTTAGCACGACACAAGAAAAACCAGAATATCCCACTTAGTCCATCAAACCTTGAACTCTACAATATTAAAATATACCTTCATATTCCAACAACTTCATGTCGAATTATACTTTAAAACTTTTAAGCCCAACGAAAAAACAGACGTCTTGGATTATTGGTTCATTAACTAGTTTGCTTATTACTAGATCCTTCCCTCACTCCAATTTAACGAACTTACTCGACTTTAACATCATTCCTTAGTGCATTCTCAAATGGACAAACTTATTCGCTAACTGAAGTGTGTACACTTTTATCCATCTTAATCGTCACAACATTGTAGGGTTTTTATCTTTCTCTATGCTCCAAGATATTTGAAATAAGCATTTGTTCCTCTTAACAGAGTCCTTCAAGAGCTAAAAACTAGTGTCACGTGGCCTACCTTTAATGGAGTCAAAAATCTAATAACCACAAAGCATTCTTTTTTTTCCTAAATCAAACATGCTACAAACATCGTTATCAAACATATCATTGAGTACAACGCATCAATTTGGTCTATTCAAGAATTTCTTTTCTTTATCTTTCTTTCCTTTTTAGAAAAAATAAATTAAAAAAATATATATAATAAAATAAAACAATTCGTAATAACTAACGTACCTGGCGGTGACAAGATGTTTGTTGCTTGGCCATGATGACACTTAATGCTTACGATATAAGCAAGTCTACACAACCCATAACCTTGGGCTCTGATACCAACTGTAACGACCCGACTTTTCCTAACTTAAACTACTAAGGGACGCTACTAAATGCATGCTGATAACATTTGAGAAAAAACTCTTGAGAAAAAATATAGAAATAAATATTTCCATTTAAATAAACTAAAATATAATTATTTGGGATCCCATTTAAAATATTGAAAACATCAAATAAAACTTTCTATAAACTGCTTTAAAATTGTTTCATGGCATAACCTAGAATAAAACATTAAAACTTAAATATCAAATATGCGGAAGCCATGCTGACAATGACCCCATGGCACAAACAGCAAACGATCTCGTCACTCGCCTCGTACGTTTTTGTCATTTCCTAAAAAATAAAAATTGGAAAAGGATGAGTATAAAATTACTCAAGTAACCCTGGTGCGCGATATTTTGAACTATCGCTTAATCTCAAGTTGTCGAGGCTTGCCAAAATACGATTTATAAAGCCTATGACCAAGGCTTTGCAGCCAGTGGTAACAGGGTCGATCCAAGGAATAGGAATGATCAAACGCACAATTAAAATTGGGACTTAATTAATTGATGGACTTTTGGTAACGGGGGGTTTTATCATGCAAGAGAAAGTAATGGGGAAGCTAATGAAGAAAGAATAACTAGTAGAAAATGTGTGTACGGTTTGGGAGTTTCGGGATCAAATGTTAGATAAATTCGGTTTATCATTTAATGCAAAGTTCATGGAAAATCAGTTTATTATGCACGCGGACGACTACCAGAGAAGCCCCAAAGTAGCCGACTCCATGGATTTTAACTAGACCACACAATTCTAATTACACGTTATCTAAACTTACATCAAGGTGATCAGCCCTAAGGTAAATCTAGACAGTTACTAGCTAATCGCGACGAACATTCGGGCGTGAATTCTAATTGCTAGTAGATTGCCCGCAAACGCCGTATGCAATCAACAATTATCCTACCCGACCCGATACTTCGATTTAGTTCTATCTACCTGTGTTACTTAGTCGAGTAGTGAGAGGCACGACATCGCTACTCTTTAACATACACACCATGCGAAACTACCCGAGTGTCAATCGTCGTATTTTAGCATGCGCGTTGGATTAAGCAAAGTAAATAGATGCAAACAAACAGATTCCAATATGCATAATTCTAAACGCAGATTATTGTTAAGTCTCTGAAAGTGACTTATTTAGGACCCATTTAGCTTAAGAAGATGTACACATTTAGGTGTTTTTGTTAGCAATTAGCTTAAACCTATGCTTTAATATGAGAATTAGAAGAAGGTAGCTAATATAGGACTTGTGTACAATAGGTAGAAAAAGGGTTGAAAACCGAAGAAAAGAATGAAAAAAATAACCATTGCAAATGAATTGCGGAATAATTGCGGTGACCGCAATTATTCAAGTTAAAACCGTAAGTTGGCTGACATTTTTCTGTTTAGATCCGACTTTTCAGGGATTCGTTCTTTCTCCTCCATCCATTCTGATATATGACGTTGAAGACTGATGGTTCTCCTTGGCCCAAACGCACCTGCAAACTACTATAAAAGGGGGTCAAAGTCGGAGGTTCAGTCATCATTCGAAGCGCAGAAGTCTTCTTGCAGTCCACCATTTCCATCTGTTTTCCTTTGCCGTCTGTTGGAGTGAGAGTCTAAGCTTTTGGAATCGATAATCTGATAGGAAGGAGAGGAGATTCTTCTTCTCTCTCGATTGGATTCATCCAAGCAGGGCTGACTTCTCATCACCATCATTCGAGGCGACTGCCACGGAGTTTTCTAGCAAACCTCTACTGTTTTCTGCTCTGTTCTTCTCAATTCCATTTCTGATCACTGTTGTTCTTAGTGTAGCATTTCAATTATTGCATTTCGTTGTTGTCTGTCTTGAATTCATTTCTTTTAGAGCTTCCCTTTGTCGTTCAAACACTTAAAGTAATCGAAGTATACTTCTGCATTTTACAGTTTTCATCTGGTTCTGCTACGACTTTGGCTTACTGTTTTAAGTATATTTATCTTCTAAGCATGTCTGTTTTATCTACCTTTTCTATTCTCCACGTATCCATGAGTAACTAAAATCACTTAGGGGCATGCTAATGACAGAACTATAGGCTAAAAAACGTGAGTCAAGTAGGCAGATTAACACTCGAACATTGATTGTATGTAAGCTTCATCCCACGGGCAATTTCGATTGGCCATCCATTTTGTCCAAAGAACTCCTAACCTCTGGAAGGAGTAAGAGTTCAGAGTCATATAATCATGCTAGCCTTTCATGGTAATCAGGAAACGGCCTAGGAATAGGCGTTTCCCTAGTACAAACTAAACACTCCTGCTTTAACAAGATGCTTAAGACCTTACTTTGAAGTCGAGTAAACTTGAGTCTCTCATGCATGGAATCGGACGATACTTGAGATAGAGTGAGTTTGATGTATAGAGAGTTGATCCAAAGCTTGATAATCGTAATAAACTGCCTATAGGATAGTCATTAGTAGCCCTTAATTCACCCTTTTAATCAGTTTCGCTGCCATTTGATTGCGGATTAATTGCGGTTCTCGCAATTCTGCTAAAACGCATTCTGTGTAGCTGTTTTCTTCTTCGTTTATTGATTCCATCTCTTGTTCTTTGAGCCTTATTTTAACTTTAACTTGTTTATGGTATATTCCTTTACACATTCAGCAAAACTTAGGTAATTAAAAACCAATTTTATCCCCTCAAATTCATCCCATCTTTCTTAACAAACACACTTCGCGAATAGCTAAAAATGAGTCTCTGTGGAAAAAACGAATGAAATATACTTACTACTTGCTGTGAGACCATGTATGCTTGCATGTTCTAAGTGCTCTCTCTACCCTTTTGCATATTTATCTTTACATATTGAGCACGCAACAAGTTTTTGGCGCCGCTGCCGGGGACTTATTTTAAGTGAAAACGAAGTTGTTAAGTTTGAAAAAATCAAGTTTATCATTGAGTGAAACTAATCTGTTTCATTTCTTTTGCAGGTGCTTGGTAGATGTACTTTTGGGGTACTCCAAATTCAAGCTGTCGAGGCTTGCCAAAATACAATTTATAAACCCGAATACACCGAGCTATTTGTAGCTAAGTGGCAACGGGGTCGATCCACAGGGAAATAAGAAATCTAATCTAACTAAGTCTAATTTGCAAGAAATAAAAGAATGCACAAATTAAAGAATAGTAATTTGGTTTTGGGGGAAGGGAGCTCCTAATTATGCTAACGGAAAATTAAATGATAACGTGCAAAAATTAAACGGTTGTGCTTAACTTCGAGAAGTGGACTTGCTCGTTATGGATGTTCGGATCATTGATACGGTTTACGCGTTAGCTAATTCATGCACACGATTCATTTAGTTATTCCTAACTCAAATGACCCAAGGAATTAGTTAGACTCGTGCAATTCTAATTAAACTTAGCCAATAATCTATCTAAGGTAGCGACCTCTAAATCGATTACGTGCTAGTGACGGGAACATTGCGACGGCCTAATCCTAAGACTAAACCGGTTTCTCTCTTGCCTTAAGCCTAACATGAAAACGTTAATTAACTCAGTTTACCAATGTCACTTTGGGCCGAACTAATTAGCCATGCTTAGACCCGTGCTACCTAGCGGTATGGGCAATTATACGTCCCAACCTTTAGCCCTCTATCATGCATAAGAATTAGAGCGTCAATCTAATTTAGCTACACATGCTAGAATTTGATGAAGAACAAGCAAGAGATGCATTAATCAAACTAATTTCTCAACATTTGCAAAAGGGAAAAATCTCCCCAAACATCCAAAACTTACAAACCCATACTCAAAATCAAGCACATACCTTGGTTTAGCCTTCCATGGAGGTAGGATTACTCCAATCCACCATGGAAGTGCTTGGAATCATACACAAGAACGAGAAGAAGCACAAAAATGGTGAAAAATCGCCTTGGAACCGAGAGGAGAACCTTGGAGAAGAAGAAGGATGAAAAGTTGCAGCTGAAAAAACGCGGATTTACCCTTTTTAAGCTCGGAGCGTCGAGACGCTAGGCCAGCGTCTCGACGCTGTGCCCTAAGTTGGCAGGCGCGCGCGCGCGGGGCGGCGTCGACACGCTGCGCGGCGTCGAGACGCGCGCGCGGCGTCGAGCGAGCGTCGAGACGCTTGCGCTCGACGCTTGCTCTCGGGTGGATCTTCAAATGCACGCTTCAGAGTTCGGAGCGTCGAGACGCTCGGCCAGCGTCTCGACGCTGTCGCGCGCGGACACGGCGAGGCGGACACGGGCGTGGGCGAGGCGGACACGGGCGTGGGCGCGCGGGCGCGCGCGGACATGGGCGAGGCGGGCACGGGCGTGGGCGTGGCGGACACGGGCGTGGGCGCGCGGGCGCGCGCGGACACGGGCGTGGGCGCGGCGGGCTGGCGCGCGGGCGCGAGGTGAGGCGGCGCGCGCGGGCGCGCGCGCGTCTGGCCGTCTGGGCGCGGGCGTGCGGTGCTTGCGAGCGGCGCGCGCGGGCGCGCGCGCGTGCTGCGTTCGTTGGGCGCCTGGGCGCTGGGCGCCGGCGCCTGGGCGCTGCCCTCTCGGCTCTTAGCCCACTTTTGGGTCGTTTTGGCTCCCGAGCTCCGTTTGGCCTATCGTTTTGACCCGAACACTTCCCGAAACATGTTAAATGACCTTTTTAGCCCCGAAAATCATCAATGGACTTCCCGAGCTCTTCACCATGAAATCACCTACAAGGAAGCATTTTAATCAATATATATCATGGTTTTAGCTAGAATTAGGGACATTAAGATAGCTCTATTTTGGAGCTATCAAAATACCCCCGACCTAAATCTTGCTAGTCCTCGAGCAAGGTATACTCTAAATAATCTCCAAAGAATTAAATGCATGCTTGGACTCTAATCTCAATGCTTGTTAAACAAGGTACTTGTAGTAAATTCAAAACCATCAAAAGCATGCAAACGTTGAAATCATTTCAAAATTTAAACTCCTATTCCCTTACGTGTGTGTGTGCTTAGCACCTCTCAACCTAGCTCACGCAAGCCCGGAATAACCTTATATAGTCCTATAACTCGTTTTCCCCCTACTTATGGCGATAAGAACAGTCTAACGGCTTTTAGTGATAGGAATAGCAACAAAACATAAGGCCTAATTTTTATTCTTTTCTTTGAGTACTTTGTACCCATTTTCTTTTCTTTTGAACAACTTTTTTTTTTATTTTTCTCTTAGAGAGCCTAACACGTCAAGCCAAATTTAGCTTCACGTTTTTAAGGACCATTGCTCACTTCCATTAGTTCCCCTTTCATGCAGTGACAACCGTGGGTTACACGATCGCCCCTGGTTACACGGGCAACACAAGAAGGAGGAGCAACTCTAGAGGTTTTATTTTTCATGCATACTTTTTTTTTAGGCAATAGCTTCGCTATACACAAATGAGTTATTACTACTTCTACACATTAAGCCTCCCTAATGGTACCTTTCGGGGTGACAACAAGGTTTCAGACAAAATAAGACCATTCTAGACCTACAGAACTGAGGATAAGAGTGCCATGTGCTCAGTGAATGTAGGGAAATAACAGAAAAAATTTTAAAATAGGCTCAAAATGTGCATACAACGTCAAATTTTCGAATCATGCAAATACGGAGTGTTCACAAGCAAATCACAGACCGTCCTCATCGGACACATGCATTCAGATTCTAATCTAACAGCCAGAGTACACATATGCTCGACAACTACTAAGAAGTCTCATCTCTATGTATCAACAAACTCCACCCCCCACCTTAAGATATGCATTGTCCCCAATGCATTCAACTATAAAAACAATAAAATCCTAAGGGAACAGAAAACCTCCCCTGAATTTTATGGAGCTGACGGGCGGAGATGTGCACCATCGTCTTCCCATATACTCTCGAATTATCGGCCACTCCACCTTTTCTCCTAAGAAAACAAGAAAACAAACAACAACTCAAAAGAAAAATAAACAAAAGCAAAGCGGTAAAGAACAAAATTACAGTTCAAACTCGGGTGCCTCCGAGAAGCGCAAATTTTTAAAGTCGATTGCTCGACTGTATTCTCTCGTCAACTCATCCATAGTCAAACTTGGAAGATGCCCCATCCATCTTCCTAATCACCTCTTTCCTGCGAAAATCCATGAACAAGTCTTTCTCTCGTGCCTTCTGTGCACATACAACATCAAATTTAAATTTTGAAGGTTTAACAAAAGGTTGATCCCATAAAATTGATGCAAAAACATGAGAGAAATTTTCATGCATTCCAGAAGCATAAGGATCAGCAGGAAAGAACGGGTCATTTACTTTGCCCAAAACATCTTCCACCTTTTCCAAGGGGCGCACATAAGAATTATCAACCAATTGCAAAGTAGAACCAGATTCATGCAAGTCATTCATTTTAAGCTCATCAAAAACAGCATGCGACTCAACATTAACCGATGGCTCTAAATCTAGCATGGGTTGATTAATCATTTCATTTTCGGTAGTGCAAGGTAAAATGGAAGGAAGTAGATTAGCAGGGTTCTCAACAGTTGTCAAAGTAGAAACAGATGAATCACAAAATTCAGTCAAGGATGGCTCATGCAACTCATGATCATCAAAAAGTTCAGTTAAAAATAATGGGTCATCCCCATCCTCAACAGTCATGCATTCATTATGAGTTACAGATTCAAAAGTGTCTACTTGACAAAGAGAGAAGACATCATCATCATGCTCTTCTACATCGGGCAAATGCATCTCAACAACCTCTCCGCCATACTCAACAGATAATATGCCCTTATCCACATTAATTTTAGTTTTAGCAGTTTTCATAAAGGGCCTACCTAATAAGATCGAAGCATGCGAAGAGGAATAATTTTCATCCATTTTCAGAACATAAAAGTCAACAGGAAAAATTAATTCATTAACTTGCACTAACACATCTTCAATAATTCCTAAAGGATGCACAGAAGTTCTATCAGCAAGTTGAATAATTGTTCCTGTTTTAGTCATTCCTTTCAGTTTCAGTTTCTGATAAATGGAGTATGGCATAACGCTAATGGAGGCTCCTAGATCGAGCATTGCTCTTCTAATATGCATACCTCCAATCTTACAAGGGAGAGAGAACATACCTGGATCGTCGCACTTAACCGGTAAGTTCTTTGTGATCACAGCAGAGACGTTCTCACTTACCACGACGCGTTCACTCTCCTTTGTCTTCCTCTGGTTGGTGCAAATTTTCCTGAGGAACTTGGCGTACCTCGGGATTTCCTTCAGGGCGTCCAACAGAGGGATGTTGATCTCTACTTTCTTGAATGTGTCCAGGAACTCCTTCTCGTAGTCCTCCTTAGGCGGTCTCGCTAACCTGCTAGGAAAAGGAGCCTTAGGCACATAAACTCTAGTACATGTAGGATCGAAATTTACCCCATGCCACCGTGGTTCGGGATTTTCTGTCTGTGGCTCGACGTGGCCATGATCGACTTCCACCGGCGGGGTACTCGTGGGAAGCTGCTTCCCACTTCTCAGGGCGATGGCACTAGCATTCTCAGCTTCCTGCTTTTCCATCCTATTTATCTTCTCGGTCGCAAGGGACATTTCCTTAACCACATCTTGCATCTGAGTTCCAACGTTATCGAGCTTGTCCAAGGTGTCTTGCTGTGATTTGGAAACTACTGCAATTATAGCTTTAAGCATGTCCTCAGCGGGTCTACCTGAAACAGAAGATTGGGATTTAAGAAAGTCATCCTGTAAAGCGAGAACAGCTTTACTTACCTCAAAAAGCTGAGCCTTAAGCTCGTCCACGTCCTTTCTCAAGCGAGCTTGCTCCTCGCTTCCGTCTCCACTCCGCTCCAAGCTTCTAGCCAAGTTGGAAATTAAAACTCTAGCTTCAGCGGGTGTCTTATCCATGAGCGAACCGCCACTGGCGACATCAACTAACTGTCGGTTTGGCGGCAAGAGACCTTCGTAGAAATTCAGAATTAGGCGCTGGTCAGACACTTGGTGGTTGGGACAGTCCTCACACAACCGACCAAATCTCTCCCAACACTCAAGAACGGTCTCTTTTTCTCCTTGCTCAATTCTATTAATCATTCTTCTAAGGGCGGCGACTTTGGGAGGTGGAAAATATTTCGCATAAAACGCTCTCTGCAGCTCAGCCCAAGAAGTGATGGACCCGGTCGGTAGGTAATACATCCACTCTTTCGCCTCCCCATTTAAGGAGAGAGGAAAAACTCTGAGGTGGAGTTGATCTTCGGTGATGTCGTCGGTCCTAAATGACGAACACACCATCTTGAATGCCTTGAGGTGTCTGACTGCATTCTCATCTGTATTACCACAAAAAGAAGGTAATAAGTTAATCAGACCAGCTGTAAGTTCAAAATTACCTGTAGCTACCGGATACGAGATACTCGATGTGTTCCGGCCTAGCTCAGATGATGCAAGCTCCCTCAAGGTACTTTGATGCTCATAATTACCCCCGACCTCCATCTTGGCGCTTCTTTTGAATTTTCAAAGAATGCTGCGCTCCAAAAACTCAAACAAAACGCGTAAAATAATACAAAAGAATTAAACTGTACAAAAAGAAATAAAGAAAAATTTTAAAACCAACAAACTAAACTTAACTAAACTAAATTAATTAATTCCCCGGCAGCGGCGCCAATTTTGGTAGATGTACTTTTGGGGTACTCCAAATTCAAGCTGTCGAGGCTTGCCAAAATACAATTTATAAACCCGAATACACCGAGCTATTTGTAGCTAAGTGGCAACGGGGTCGATCCACAGGGAAATAAGAAATCTAATCTAACTAAGTCTAATTTGCAAGAAATAAAAGAATGCACAAATTAAAGAATAGTAATTTGGTTTTGGGGGAAGGGAGCTCCTAATTATGCTAACGGAAAATTAAATGATAACGTGCAAAAATTAAACGGTTGTGCTTAACTTCGAGAAGTGGACTTGCTCGTTATGGATGTTCGGATCATTGATACGGTTTACGCGTTAGCTAATTCATGCACACGATTCATTTAGTTATTCCTAACTCAAATGACCCAAGGAATTAGTTAGACTCGTGCAATTCTAATTAAACTTAGCCAATAATCTATCTAAGGTAGCGACCTCTAAATCGATTACGTGCTAGTGACGGGAACATTGCGACGGCCTAATCCTAAGACTAAACCGGTTTCTCTCTTGCCTTAAGCCTAACATGAAAACGTTAATTAACTCAGTTTACCAATGTCACTTTGGGCCGAACTAATTAGCCATGCTTAGACCCGTGCTACCTAGCGGTATGGGCAATTATACGTCCCAACCTTTAGCCCTCTATCATGCATAAGAATTAGAGCGTCAATCTAATTTAGCTACACATGCTAGAATTTGATGAAGAACAAGCAAGAGATGCATTAATCAAACTAATTTCTCAACATTTGCAAAAGGGAAAAATCGCCCCAAACATCCAAAACTTACAAACCCATACTCAAAATCAAGCACATACCTTGGTTTAGCCTTCCATGGAGGTAGGATTACTCCAATCCACCATGGAAGTGCTTGGAATCATACACAAGAAGGAGAAGAAGCACAAAAATGGTGAAAAATCGCCTTGGAACCGAGAGGAGAACCTTGGAGAAGAAGAAGGATGAAAAGTTGCAGCTGAAAAAACGCGGATTTACCCTTTTTAAGCTCGGAGCGTCGAGACGCTAGGCCAGCGTCTCGACGCTGTGCCCTAAGTTGGCAGGCGCGCGCGCGCGGGGCGGCGTCGACACGCTGCGCGGCGTCGAGACGCGCGCGCGGCGTCGAGCGAGCGTCGAGACGCTTGCGCTCGACGCTTGCTCTCGGGTGGATCTTCAAATGCACGCTTCAGAGTTCGGAGCGTCGAGACGCTCGGCCAGCGTCTCGACGCTGTCGCGCGCGGACACGGCGAGGCGGACACGGGCGTGGGCGCGCGGGCGCGCGCGGACATGGGCGAGGCGGGCACGGGCGTGGGCGCGGCGGGCTGGCGCGCGGGCGCGAGGTGAGGCGGCGCGCGCGGGCGCGCGCGCGTCTGGCCGTCTGGGCGCGGGCGTGCGGTGCTTGCGAGCGGCGCGCGCGGGCGCGCGCGCGTGCTGCGTTCGTTGGGCGCCTGGGCGCTGGGCGCCGGCGCCTGGGCGCTGCCCTCTCGGCTCTTAGCCCACTTTTGGGTCGTTTTGGCTCCCGAGCTCCGTTTGGCCTATCGTTTTGACCCGAACACTTCCCGAAACATGTTAAATGACCTTTTTAGCCCCGAAAATCATCAATGGACTTCCCGAGCTCTTCACCATGAAATCACCTACAAGGAAGCATTTTAATCAATATATATCATGGTTTTAGCTAGAATTAGGGACATTAAGATAGCTCTATTTTGGAGCTATCAGTGCTATTAAGGTAGTTTATGAGTGAGCGTTCACATAGTAATTTAGAGTTCGATCCTGAACCTGAAAGATCACTTCGAGCTAGGAATAAGGCAAAGAAACGTCTCTTTAAACAACCTCCTGTACCTCAAACCACACCTGAAACTAAAGAAATGGGCGATCTAGTTCCAAATCCGGCACAAGCCATTCGCAACCCCATCGAAATAGCGAATGACAAGAATAGTGCCATTCTTTCATATTTAGTACCTATGCCTGGGGAGCTGAACCCCAGCATAATCCGTCCTGAAATCACTGCCCACTCATTCGAGTTAAAACCAGTGATGTTCCAAATGTTGTCCACTGTGGGACAATTCTTTGGAATAGAAAATGAGGACCCCCATAATCACCTTAGGAACTTCCTAGGAGTTAGTGACACCTTCCTAATCCCTGGAGTTTCCCAAGAGGCCCTGAGGCTATATCTTTTCCCTTACTCTTTGAGGGACAAAGCCAAAACATGGTTAAATTCATTACCCTCAGGATCTGTCCGCAATTGGACAGATTTAGCAGAAAAATTCCTAGTCAAATACTTCCCACCTGATAGGAATTCAACCTTTCGTGATGATATCATAAAGTTTAAACAAGCTGACAATGAGTCTCTTCACGAAGCTTGGACTAGATTCAAAGACCTTCTCATTAAATGTCCACACCATGGCATTCCATGGTGTATCCAAATAGAAGTTTTCTTCAAAGGATGCAACCCCAGCACCAGACAAGTTCTAAATTCATCTGCTGGAGGTTCCATGTTGTCCAAGAGTTACAACGAAGCTTATGAGATCTTGGAGAAGATCTCAACATCTCATTGTAGGTGGTCAGACGATCCAGTAGAGCCAACTAGGGCTCAAGACAAGGATGCTCTAAGCGCCATGAGCACCCAAATAAATGCCCTGACCAACTTAGTCAAGCAAATGGCTCAGGCCAATCTCCAAACCAGTGCCAATACCGCCACAGCCATGTCAATGGGCACCCAACCAAGTCAAGGCGAGGCACCAATCTGGGGATTCTGTGGGGAAGGGCACCCTTATGAATATTGCCCTGGGAATCCATCCTCAGTCTGCTATGTAGGTAGTCAGCAGCAGCCTAGGAATAACCCCTACTCCAACACCTATAACCCTGGTTGGAGAAACCACCCTAACCTGTCATGGGGTGGCCAACAAAACACTAACCAAAATCCTAACCAACCTAGACCGAGCGGAACACCTGGTTTCACTCCCCAACATAACCAGTCAATGTACCAAAAACCTTACAATCAACCTGTAGGATCTTCTGTAGAAAACCTACTCAAGGAATATATAGCTAAGAATGATGCTACTCTTCAGAGCCAGCAAGCTACTCTTAGGAGCCTGGAAAACCAAGTAGGCCAATTAGCCAATGAACTTAAAAGTAGGCCCCAAGGTAGACTCCCTGCTGATACCGAGGTACCAAGGAGAGATGGCAAAGAACAAGTTCAAGCCATTGAACTTAGGAGTGGAAGACCATTGGTGAGCAACACAAAGGACACACCAAAGAGAGTAGAGAACACTGAGTCTAGTGCTCCACTGGAGTCTCTGCCAAGCCAAGGTCCACCACCGACTAGCACATCAGGAGCCAGGCTAGAGCCAATTGTTGAGGACGTAGAAGAAATACCAAGGCCTCCACCTATCTTAAGGCGTCCTGACGTGCCTGCATATGTGCCACCACCTCCATATCCTCGAAGGCTGAAGAAGAAGCAGGAACAGGAAGTTCATTTTAATAAATTCTTAGAAATACTTAAGCAAGTGCATGTTAACATTCCTTTTGTAGAGGTTTTACAGTCTATGCCTTCATATGTAAAGTTTTTGAAGGACATTATTACTAACAAAAAAATAATTGGTGAGTTTGAAACAGTAAACCTCACCGAGGAGTGCAGTGCCATCCTCCAAAACAAGCTGCCCAAGAAGGAGAAGGATCCTGGTTCCTTCACCCTACCTGTAGAACTTGGAGGCAAGCATGTGGGCAGAGCGCTTTGTGACCTGGGCGCCAGCATAAATCTCATGCCCCTGTCCCTATTCCGCCAGTTGGGAATGGGAGAAGCACGTCCAACCACAGTCACTTTACAACTAGCAGACAGATCCATCGCATATCCAGAAGGTAAGATTGAGGATATTCTAGTTAAAGTTGACAAATTTATTTTCCTTGCAGATTTCATTGTCCTGGACTATGAGGCAGACAAGGAGGTTCCCATCCTGCTAGGTAGACCATTTCTAGCCACAGGTAGGGCACTAATAGACGTGCAAAAAGGTGAGTTAACTATGAGGGTTCATGATGAAGAGGTAAAATTTAGTGTTTACAAAGCTTTAAGGTATCCCTCTGATTCTGAGTCTTGTGCTAGCATTGATGTTGTTGACTCACTAATGGAAGAACAATTAGAGCATGTATTATTAACCAAGCATGCTAACGAATATGTAGGATTAGATGTAGATGATCTAAATGTATCTGACATAATGAATATGCCTGTAGATAGACCTCAACATGTATGTATGACTATAGACTTAACTGATAGGACTGTAAATCCGTTAAAGCCCTCCATTGAGCATCCACCTGTTTTAGAACTAAAACCACTACCAACTCACCTCAAATACGCATATCTAGGAGATAATGATACGCTGCCTGTAATTATTTCTTCTAAGCTAAGTGAACAGCATGAGGTTGATTTAATTTTACTGCTTAAGCAACATAGGAAGGCTATAGCATGGACTATTGCTGATATTCGAGGCATTAGCCCTTCTTATTGCATGCACAAAATTATTCTAGAGGAAGAGCACACACCTAAGGTAGATCACCAGCGTAGGTTAAACCCCTCTATGAAAGAGGTAGTAAAGAAAGAAATAATAAAGTGGTTAGATGCAGGAGTAATTTTCCCCATAGCTAGTAGCCAGTGGGTTAGCCCCATTCAATGTGTACCTAAAAAGGGGGGAATAACTGTGGTAGTCAATGAGAACAACGAACTGATTCCAACAAGGACTGTCACAGGGTGGAGAGTGTGTATGGATTACAGGAAGTTAAATAAAGAAACTAAAAAAGACCATTTCCCTCTACCGTTCATTGACCAGATGCTAGACAGAATAGCTGGTAGAGCCTACTATTGTTTTTTAGATGGGTACTCTGGCTATAATCAAATCACTATAGACCCTAAGGATCAAGAGAAGACTACCTTCACTTCCCCTTTTGGAACGTTTGCCTTCCGCAGAATGCCTTTTGGCTTATGCAATGCACCGGCAACTTTCCAGAGGTGCATGATGGCGATCTTCTCTGAGTTAGATGAGTCCATAATAGAAATATTCATGGATGACTTCTCAGTCTTTGGGGACTCATTTAAAACCTGTCTAGAGAATCTAGGACAAGTCCTGGCTAGGTGTGAAGAGACCAACCTAGTCCTAAATTGGGAAAAGTGCCATTTTATGGTAGATGAAGGGATTGTCTTAGGACATAGAGTGTCAAGGGCAGGTGTAGAAGTGGATAGGGCAAAAATAGAGGTCATAGAGAAATTGGTAGAGCCCCAGAATGTCAAGGCTATTAGGAGTTTCCTAGGACATGCTGGCTTCTATAGAAGGTTCATCAAGGACTTTTCTAAGATAGCCAAGCCTCTATGTGAGCTTCTAGAGCTAGGTAGGCCATTCATCTTTTCTAAGGAATGTGTATTAGCTTGGAAAACCCTTAAGAAAGCACTGGTCACAGCACCAATCATAGTAGGACCAAATTGGGATCTCCCATTTGAGATGCTATGTGATGCCAGTGACTATGCTGTAGGAGTCATGTTAGGACAGAAGATTGACAAGCTCACACATCCTGTCTATTATGCTAGTAAGACCTTGAATGAGGCTCAATGTAACTATACAACTACAGAGAAAGAGATGCTTGCTGTAGTATTTGCTTGTGAAAAATTTAGAAACTATATTGTAGGAACTAGGACCATTGTGTATACTGACCATTCTGCTTTAAAATATCTTATGAGGAAGGTTGATGCTAAGCCTAGATTAATTAGATGGGTGTTATTGCTGCAGGAATTCGATTTGGACATTCGGGACAAGAAGGGATGTGAAAACGTGGTTGCAGATCACCTGTCTCGATTGCAGCACAATTGCGAAAAAATTGCGGACCCCGCAATTTCTGATGCTTTTATAGATGAACATATCTTTGCTTTGACTCATCGTGAAAACGATGAGGAACCTTGGTTTGCTGACATTGCTAACTTCCGTGCATCACAGGTATTACCAGTGTTCAAGGGAGGACAAGAGAAGAAGAGGTTCCTCCATGAAGCAAGGAAATTCATCTGGGAT
Source organism: Herpetospermum pedunculosum (assembly GCA_028017165.1). Taxonomy (NCBI): domain Eukaryota; kingdom Viridiplantae; phylum Streptophyta; class Magnoliopsida; order Cucurbitales; family Cucurbitaceae; genus Herpetospermum; species Herpetospermum pedunculosum. Next base: position 21,606,107 of record CM051528.1, read on the forward strand.
GACCCCATACTTTACAGGACCTGTGCTGATGGGTTGTTGAGGAAGTGTGTTACAGCTGCTGAAGCGAAGTCTGTGCTGCAGCACTGTCACTCATCTCCTTACGGTGGGCACTTTGGTGGTCAAAGAACAGCTGCTAAGGTATTTCAGAGTGGCTACTACTGGCCAACAATCTTCAAGGACGCCCACAATTATGCCCACAACTGTGACGAATGCCAAAGGACAGGTAACCTCAGTCGTAAGGATGAGATGCCTCTCACCTACATCTTAGAGTTGGAGCTCTTTGATGTATGGGGCATTGACTTCATGGGACCATTCCCTCCATCATCAGGTAACCTGTACATTTTAGTAGCAGTAGACTACGTGTCAAAGTGGGTAGAAGCTAAGGCATGTCCTAATAATGATGCTAAAACAGTCACTAGCTTCTTGCATAGACACATTTTCACTAGATTTGGGACTCCTCGTGCTATCATTAGTGATGAGGGGTCACATTTCATCAATAAGGCTATGGAGAAGATATTGGCTAAATATAACATTAGACATAGGGTAGCTACTCCCTACCACCCACACTCAAATGGTCAAGCTGAAATTTCCAATAGGGAGATAAAGAACATCCTAGAAAAGGTAGTTAAACCTAATAGGAAAGACTGGTCTTTCAAGCTTGAGGATGCACTTTGGGCTTACAGAACAGCATATAAGACACCTCTAGGAATGTCTCCCTATAGGTTGGTGTATGGCAAGGCTTGCCACTTGCCACTTGAGTTGGAAAACAAGGCATTTTGGGCCATGAAAGAATTAAATTTTTGTGTGAAGGATGCGGGGACATTAAGATCTTTACAGCTACATGAACTTGACGAGCTTAGGCACATGGCCTATGAGAATGCCAAGATGTACAAAGAAAAGACAAAAATATGGCATGACAGTAGACTCAGGATCAAAGACTTTAAGAAGGGCCAACTTGTATTATTATTTAACTCACGATTAAAGCTATTTCCAGGCAAACTAAAGTCTAGATGGTCCGGTCCATTTATTATTACTAATGTCTTTGTTCATGGTGCCATAGAGATTAAAAACTTGCAGCAAGGACAGCCATTTCTGGTCAATGGTGCTAGGTTGAAGCACTACTATGAGGAAGGGGATGTGAAGACTCTCTCGGCCTTCCTCTTGACTGAAGCATGACAAAGAGAACGAGAGAGAACGAGTGGTTACTGTGCTCGTTTAGTCAAGGCCAATGCCTTAGTTTATTTTTACTGTTTTTTTCGCTTATCGTTTGTACGTTTTGTGATGTGTTTTTAATTACGTGTTTAATGTTTGTTTTGTTTGCTTTTGCAAGGAATCGAAAGAGGGGATCAAGGGGAGTAAATCCCACTTTAAAAATCAAGAAACGGTTGAGCCAAATGAAAGATACGGGCGATCAAAGTTTGGAATTTTTATGAAATATTATCCCTAGAATTGCGCAAAAATTGCTGGACCCGCAAAAAGAGCCGTTGGGATTTTTTCCGTGTTATTTATAGCCGTTGGAACGCGCTCGTTGATACGATTCTCCCATTCTTTGATCTCCAAGATTTCTGCGATTCTCTCCATCTGTGATTCTTCTCTCAAGATCTTCAAGACTCGACGATGGTTTCCACTAGGGCTGAGAGATCCGCCGCCAAGAAGAAGGCCGATGACGCAGCTGAAGCGGCTGCGAGGGAAGCGCTTCTCGCCCTTGCTGATGAGGGTGCTGTACGCACTGGCCGTCTTGCCAAGCTTCCTATTCGTAGGAAGAAGTGGAGGGTGGTCACTGAGATTCCTGCTGGCCCATCTGAGCCAGTGGGCACGCCAAAGAAGCGCCGGTGGACTGTCAAGGCTGCTGCCGAACCAAGCACCGCCAAGACTCCCTCTGTGGGAAGTCAAGAAACTGATCGTGCAGCCCACGAGTCAGACAAAGAAGGTTCGTCGCCGTCTGTGTCACCTGTGCGCAGTCCCCTCTCGTCTGAACCAGTGCCAAGCGCAGAGTCGTCACCGCCTGCACAGAGCGCCGAGTTGTCTCCAGCACCTCAGAGTTCTGATCCGCCGCCTGCAGCAGCACAGAGCCCTGAGCCGCCGTCTTCGCCATGGAGTTCTGCACATACACCATCAGCAGAGCACAATTCTCCACGGCCTGATCCTGAATTCCCTTATGGGGATTATCAAGAGTCCACGCAAGGCAGTGGAGATGCTGGAGAAGAAGAAGTCTTTTCTCCCCTGAGAGAAGACAGCCCTGCCGAGCCTGCACAGCAGGATGATTCTATGGAGGAGACGTTGGGGGCATGTTTCCCACAACTCCAGGCAAGGCTCAAAAAGAAGAAGAAGGCCAAGATTGTCAAGGCCAAGAAATCCAAGAAAAAGAAGGCCAAGAGAGTGCCTTCAGCAGAGAAAGAGAGCTCGGAGCCCTCACGGAAAAGGCTCAAAGTTGAGGCTGCCGAGTCAGCCAGGCCATCAGATAAGGGGAAGGCTAAACTCTACCCTGAAGATGAACCTCCGTCAGTGAGGTATGTCTCATCTGATGCTGAATCCAGGGGTATTGAGCTGAGGAAAAGGGACCTGTTGCACGAGAAGGGGTTCCTTGATCGACTTGCTGACCTGCCGCAGTTCTTGCGCGCAGGGGTGCTCAACCATGGCTGGGAGGAATTCTGCAGACCTCCCAATCCAGCCTACACGAGCATGGTGTACGATTTCTACGCCAATGTGCTCAGCCCTGAGGATGGCCTATCTGTGGTCAGAGGGGTGGAAGTTGATTTCTCAGCCAAGGCCATCAACGAAGCCTTTGGTCTCAGGGGCCAGCCTCACACAGATTATGCACGGATAATAGATGAGCCGACCGAGGCTGTGCTGGAAGAGGCCATTCGCACAATCGGCCAGCCTGAAGCCTCCTGGACAGTGTCGCGCAATGGGCGGCACACTCTCATGAGTGCCAACCTCACGGCTAAGGCAGCTGTGTGGTTTTCATTCGTCAGAAGAAGACTCTCCCCGGTAACTCATGAGACTACAATTAACCAGAGTCGTTCGCTGCTGGTTTATGCTATAATGAGAGGTCTCACGATCAACGTGGGAGAAGTCATCGCTGCTGCCATAGCTGAGTGTGCTAAAAAGGGTAAGGGGCCATTATTTTTCCCCAACACTATAACCAAATTGTGTTTGCTTGCAGGGGTTCCCACCGAGCGCTTGGAGCAGCAGCTGCCTTACACAGGCCATTTGGAGTTGCCGGCACACCTAAGGCTGAGAAGAAAGGGCAACATGGAATTTGAGTTGGATAGGCTGGCTGCTGAACAGTCCCTATCCATGGCCTGCTTGATGGACATGCAGAGGAGAATGGCTCAATGGGCCAACTATGCGCAGGCGAGGGACAGAGAAGTTGCAGACCAGTTGGGGTGCATCTTCCCAGACTTCCCCACCAACCTCCTAACTCCATGGGTGCCCCCACGACCAAGGCGACCAGATGAGGATGATGAGAATTGAGTGCTGGTTTGAAGAGCACTAGAGGGAGTATTACTGATCCCTTAAGAAACAAAAGACAATTTTCCTGCTTTTTGATAGAATCATGTATAGTATGCTGTTTTGTATTCAATTTTTGATCTGTTTTTAATGTTTAGTTTTATGCTTTTTCTTTTGCTTAGTCTAGTTTGATGTTAGCTGAATAGGTAGGATAGTTTAGTTTTATTTTTAGGATGCATGAGTAACGGGAAAAAGCATGCTAGGGGCCTGAGTTAATGTTAAATCTGCCCAGATTGTATTGCGAAATAATTGCGGTTCCCGCAATTTTTGTGACTGATTGCATGTTTTGGACTGTCTGTTTAGTTAGGCTGTGATCTGTTAAATTCTATCTTTTGTTGCTAGCATGACTACCTTATATAGCTGATCTTGAAGCATGCTGGATGAGTGTCATAGGACACCCTTTGATAGTTTAAATTTGCCTCTGAATAGTGCTCAGCATGCATAAACCATAAGTCCTTAAACCTGTCTGTTATGTTCAAATTTTCTGCTGCTGGGATAGTTGCTTCTAGAATGTTTTGCCTATGCCTAGGATGTTTAGATTCTCTTTGTTTTACTTTAGACTAGATGCTTCTAGTTGAAGTTTGGGGGTGTGCCACCTCAAACACTCATTGGGGACAATGAGTAGTTGAAGTTTGGGGGAGGCCACCCTAGGCCTAGGAACATTCCTCTCTTCCTTAGAAACATAAGCATTCTTCTTCTCCTTTTAAAAAAAAAAAATGATGAACAAAATGAAAAAAAGAATAAAGGGGGGGAGTTTCTCTTAGGTTGCTGAGTAGTCAGTGCCAAGTGTGTAACCCACAAGTGGCGTTGCATCAAAAGGCAACCAAAGGAGAAGCTCCACCTAAGAAAAAAAAAGAGAAAAATATAGGGAAGAAGAATGTATACCTAGGAGTTATAACTTTGTGGCTTAGATGTCCTATTTAAAAGAACTCTGATCCTCAAAGTAGCTAAGCACAAAAGTTGTAACTTGTAGGGTTGTTTTAGGGAGATGAGTGTATATCCAATGTAGTGATGCCAGGGCTTAGGTTGTTCTCTAAAAGTACCACTGTCACTGTTAATACTAAGACTGGCATGACTCTAAGGAATCCTAGACACATTAAAAATAAGCTAGAAGCATGTACTGAGTCTAGAGTAAAGCTTGGTAGAATTTGAAACCTTAGGGATAATAGCATGATATCACAAAAGTAGTTAGATCAGTAGTAGGGGGTTAACAAAGACAGTGGGTATAGTAGGCAGGTGAAGTCAGAAGAAGCTAGACAAGAGGTTAGTTCTAAACTTAGAAGTGTGTCACAGGACAGCATGGCTATAGACAAGAATATAAGGGAGTTAGTGAGTAGTTAAAGAAGAAGAAACAGCAGCCTAGGTAAGTCCTTAGTATGCTTGAGGACAAGCAAAGCCTTAAGTTTGGGGGTGTGTTAAGTCTCTGAAAGTGACTTATTTAGGACCCATTTAGCTTAAGAAGATGTACACATTTAGGTGTTTTTGTTAGCAATTAGCTTAAACCTATGCTTTAATATGAGAATTAGAAGAAGGTAGCTAATATAGGACTTGTGTACAATAGGTAGAAAAAGGGTTGAAAACCGAAGAAAAGAATGAAAAAAATAACCATTGCAAATGAATTGCGGAATAATTGCGGTGACCGCAATTATTCAAGTTAAAACCGTAAGTTGGCTGACATTTTTCTGTTTAGATCCGACTTTTCAGGGATTCGTTCTTTCTCCTCCATCCATTCTGATATATGACGTTGAAGACTGATGGTTCTCCTTGGCCCAAACGCACCTGCAAACTACTATAAAAGGGGGTCAAAGTCGGAGGTTCAGTCATCATTCGAAGCGCAGAAGTCTTCTTGCAGTCCACCATTTCCATCTGTTTTCCTTTGCCGTCTGTTGGAGTGAGAGTCTAAGCTTTTGGAATCGATAATCTGATAGGAAGGAGAGGAGATTCTTCTTCTCTCTCGATTGGATTCATCCAAGCAGGGCTGACTTCTCATCACCATCATTCGAGGCGACTGCCACGGAGTTTTCTAGCAAACCTCTACTGTTTTCTGCTCTGTTCTTCTCAATTCCATTTCTGATCACTGTTGTTCTTAGTGTAGCATTTCAATTATTGCATTTCGTTGTTGTCTGTCTTGAATTCATTTCTTTTAGAGCTTCCCTTTGTCGTTCAAACACTTAAAGTAATCGAAGTATACTTCTGCATTTTACAGTTTTCATCTGGTTCTGCTACGACTTTGGCTTACTGTTTTAAGTATATTTATCTTCTAAGCATGTCTGTTTTATCTACCTTTTCTATTCTCCACGTATCCATGAGTAACTAAAATCACTTAGGGGCATGCTAATGACAGAACTATAGGCTAAAAAACGTGAGTCAAGTAGGCAGATTAACACTCGAACATTGATTGTATGTAAGCTTCATCCCACGGGCAATTTCGATTGGCCATCCATTTTGTCCAAAGAACTCCTAACCTCTGGAAGGAGTAAGAGTTCAGAGTCATATAATCATGCTAGCCTTTCATGGTAATCAGGAAACGGCCTAGGAATAGGCGTTTCCCTAGTACAAACTAAACACTCCTGCTTTAACAAGATGCTTAAGACCTTACTTTGAAGTCGAGTAAACTTGAGTCTCTCATGCATGGAATCGGACGATACTTGAGATAGAGTGAGTTTGATGTATAGAGAGTTGATCCAAAGCTTGATAATCGTAATAAACTGCCTATAGGATAGTCATTAGTAGCCCTTAATTCACCCTTTTAATCAGTTTCGCTGCCATTTGATTGCGGATTAATTGCGGTTCTCGCAATTCTGCTAAAACGCATTCTGTGTAGCTGTTTTCTTCTTCGTTTATTGATTCCATCTCTTGTTCTTTGAGCCTTATTTTAACTTTAACTTGTTTATGGTATATTCCTTTACACATTCAGCAAAACTTAGGTAATTAAAAACCAATTTTATCCCCTCAAATTCATCCCATCTTTCTTAACAAACACACTTCGCGAATAGCTAAAAATGAGTCTCTGTGGAAAAAACGAATGAAATATACTTACTACTTGCTGTGAGACCATGTATGCTTGCATGTTCTAAGTGCTCTCTCTACCCTTTTGCATATTTATCTTTACACATTGAGCACGCAACAATTATCAAAACCAAATTTACTAACAAAAATATCCCTAAAACATTCCCAAACCGTCACCCTTACCTTAGCCGCTCATGGCGCGGTTTGTCAATCCCGCTCCAACCACGGCCTTGGTAGGAATCATCCACGAGTTGCAAAAGAAATGGAGCTCACTCGCATGCCAACAATGGCGGAGCTCCAAGAGAAATACAGAGGAAGAAGAAGGTAAAACGCTCTCAAAATCGTCCAAAAGATGGAGAAGAAGATCCCCCAAAAGTGCAGAAAAATCGTCATTTAAGTTGCTGCAATCGTCGTAGCGTCGAGAAGCTAGGGCCAGCGTCTCGACGCTGTGCCCTAAGTTTTCCGCGCGCGCTCGCGATGGCGTCGCGACGCAAGGCCTAGCGTCGCGACGCTGCCCCGATAAAATTCCTGCGCGCGCCTCCTCCGGAGCGTCTCGACGCCAGGGCAGCGTCGAGCTAGCGTCTCGACGCTATCACTCGACGCTTGCTCTCGGGTTTTTCCAGCGTCTCGACGCTGGCTCTCGGGTTTGGGGCTGAAGCTTTGCCTCTCCAAGGTTGTTTTGGCCCGTTTCTTCACGGATCAAGTTCCCCTCTTCCCGAAGCATTCCCGGGGCGCTAAAACTCCACTTTAAGCTCTCGAACGGGTCCAACGGACGCACGAGCTCTTTGCCGCTTTTCTCCTACAAAAGAGATATATTTAATCAATTGAAAGCGGACTTTAGCTATAATTAGGAAGTATTTAATAGCTCCAAAATGGAGTTATCAAACACCCCCAACTTAAACATTGCTAGTCCTCGAGCAAGCACTACAAAGACATTGACTCTAAGGACGCGCTTACATGCATTCTAACTCAAACCTCCATGCATATTGAAATTTTAAACACGAGTATAATCATGGAAGCATTTCGTTCATGCATTAACTAGGACATATCAAAAATTAACTCTTGCCCCCTAACGTGTGTGTGTGCTAGCCAACCACTCCTAAGCTCACGCAAGCTTGGAAAACCTACATGCAACGCACATCCCGTTTTCCCCCTACTTCTAGCGTTTAAGAACAGTCTAAACTTGACTTACACGAGAGAAAGAAGCAAATTAAGAGACCTAATTATTTTCTCATTCTTTTTCTTTTCATAAGTACTTTGTACTCTTTTATTAAGGTTCTTCGAACCAACTTTTTATTTCTTTTTCTTTCCATCCCGAGCTGCCTAACACGTCAAATTCATGCATAAACTTCACGTTTTTAAGGACTAACGCTCACTTCTTAAGTGCACTAATAAGAAGGAGGAGCGCCTCGAGAGGAATTTTCTATCAAACTTGCTTTTCTATTATTTTTTTTAGATTAGGCTAAGCACATGCTTTCTCAATTAACTTAACCACTAACTCTCATGTAACAAGCTACCTAGAGATGCCTTTCGGGGTGACAACGAGAATTAGCGAAACATGCGATAAACAAAGCCTACGGAATCTAGGGAGAAGTTGCTAAGTGCGCGACAAGTGCAAGGGAGCAACAGAAAAAATTTTAAAATTTTTGACATGAACCTAATAAACACAAAACTCATGCAAAAACTCGATTATGAACATGCTCAAATTTCCAACATGCATTTCCTAGGCTATCATAGTCAGAAAACAGTAAACAGAGTCCCAAACACTTCAATATCATTATAGCACTTCTCAACGAACTACACATGCACATCCATCGGACTAACTCCACCCCCAACTTCAAAATTTGGCATTGTCCTCAATGCCAACCAGTCAGATACAATAAAGTAAAAGGGAAGAAGAAGTACACTTCCCTGACTCTTTGTGAAGCTGGCGAGAGCGAGGAAGCGGCACAAAAACGCATCAGAGCCCAAAATTGTCTTCTCTTCCTTGATTCCTAAAAAAAACAGCAAGCTAATTAAAACTAAGTTAATCTAAAAAGCAATAAAAACTAAACTAAAGCATAAAAACAGTCCATCGCTCGGGTGCCTCCGAGAAGCGCAGAATTTTTAAAGTCGGTTGCTCGACTGTATTCTCTCCACAGACTCATCCATAGTCTGTAAGTGCGGGGGACGATCCAGACTTGTCCACGTCCACACCTTTCCTGCAATCATCCTGAAAAATATTTTGCACTCTTCGTGCCTCGGGCACGTGAATATCAGAATTGTTAGTGCAAAAATCAGCATCATTATCACACAAATTTAAATCAGATTTTTTAACAGAGACATGGGAACCATCCCTCAAGCGCGAGGGTAGACTCCCATTCTCATCATGCTCAACAACAGATATATTCGCAACAGATTTCCCATCAAATAAAGAGAACTCATGCAAAGTATCATCAAACTCCAGAGAAACAACGCCCTTAAACACATCAATTTTGACCCTAGCGGTCTTAAGGAAAGGACATCCTAACAACATGGAGGACGAAGTATGCGATGAGTTTTCATTCATATCTAAAACAAGGAAATCAGCGGGAAACGTCATATTCCCAACTCTAACCAAAACATCCTCTACCTTCCCCCTAGGACAGATGCTTGACCCATTAGCCAACTGAACAGAAACATTACGCTCATGCATTTCATTTAAATTCAGTTCACGAAACAGTGCATAAAACATAACATTTACAGAGGCTCCTAAGTCTAACATGGCATTATGAACAACTTTACTACCTATTGTGCAAGGGATAGTAAAGGTACCTGGATCGTTGCACTTTGCAGGCAACGTACCTGGGAGTATGGCAGAGACGTTCTCCTTCTTTTTCTCAGTCCCTCTGGACTTTCTTTTCTTTGTGCACCAGCTCCTTAGAAATTTTGCATACTTGGGCACTTGACTGACTGCCTCTAGGAGCGGGATATTTACCATCACCTTCTGGAAGGTTCGCAGGACCTCCTCGTCATCAGATTCCAAAGTAGGCTTCGCAAGCCTACTCGGGAATGGTGCTCTGGCAACATCCTCAGGTACACTGACCTTCTCATCTCTTTTCCCATTCTGAACCTCGGGAGCAGGCGGGGCGGACTTGTTGAGGTTGTCCGTGGCTTCCTTCACAGCTCTGGTGGAAAGTGACATCCCACTGCGCAGCTGAATGGCACTCACGTTTTCACATGAGTTTACTGTAGTTTGGGAAGGAAGCTTCCCCGAGCTCTTGCTCTCGTGTTTACTGATAGACACCGCCATCTGTGTCAGCTGCTTGTTCAAATTCTGCAGCTCTGCCTTATGAGAATTAAGCTCTTCTCGGGCTTCTTTCTGAAACTGGCTGGTGCTCGTCACGATGGTCCTTACCATCTCTTCAAGTGAGCTGGAGGAGCTCGAGGCTTGAGCCTGGGTGGAAGAATTAGGCCTATCCTGGGACTGGCCTTGGAAGCGAGATTGTCCTTCCCTATTCCCATAGCTAAAATTAGGATGGTCACGCCAACCGGGGTTGTAAGTGTTTGCATATGGGTCGTACTTCCTTGGGTTGGAAGCGTACCCCCCGATCGCGTTGACCTCCTCCGCCTCGCGGTGTCCTCCAACGATTTTCTTCAACATACTGCCTATTTCGGCCACCTGGGCCCTCATCTCAGTCATCTCGTGGCTCTGAGCCACGCTGTGCACTTGTCCTTGCCCCCGAATACCGAATTGCTGCGAGTTGGTGGCCATATTCGCTATCAACTGTTTGGCCTCAACTGGGGTCTTGTCAATCAGTGCCCCTCCACTCGCTGCATCTATCATCTGCCGGTCATGGGGCGTCATCCCCTCATAAAAATACTGTATGAGCAGCTGGTCGGCAATCTGATGATGTGGGAAGCTCGCGCACAGGCGCCCGAAACGTTCCCAGTATTCGTGCAGGGACTCACCTACATCCTGGGTGATCCCATAAATCCTCTTCCGCAGAGTGGTGGCCAAGGATGCGGGAAAGTATTTTTCCAAAAATACCCGCTTCATGTCCTGCCACGTGTTGATCGATCCGGAGGGCAGGTAATACAGCCAATCCCTGGCTTTGTCCTTGAGCGTAAAGGGGAATGCCCTCATATTCAACTGCTCCTCCGTGACTCCCGCGGGCTTCATCCCCGCGCAGACGCAATGGAATTCCATTAAGTGTTTGTTTGCGTCCTCACCTGCGTTGCCATGGAAAGAAGGTAACTGGTGAATTAAACCAGATTTTAACTCGAAGTTACCTGCTACCACGGGGTAGTTTATGCACAAAGGCTGCAGGTTCAGGTCTGGCGCTGCCAGTTGCTTAAGCGTCCGTGGCGCATCGCCTTGCGCCATCTCGTCAACCAAGAAGGGATTGCCTTCTTCTTCTTCAATCGGTCTCTGCCCCTCACGGGCCTCTCTTCGTAACCGCCGCTCCTCTCTGTCAATCTCAGGGATAAACTGCAATCTACCCTCAGAGGAACGGGTCATACACAAACAAAAATCCAAACATACAATTTACAAACAGAAAAAAAAAAAAATTATGCAAACCATCAACAAATCAAATTCAAACTTCAATCATAAATTCAATCAAATGCCTATTCCCCGGCAACGGCGCCAATTTTGGTGCGCGATATTTTGAACTATCGCTTAATCTCAAGTTGTCGAGGCTTGCCAAAATACGATTTATAAAGCCTATGACCAAGGCTTTGCAGCCAGTGGTAACAGGGTCGATCCAAGGAATAGGAATGATCAAACGCACAATTAAAATTGGGACTTAATTAATTGATGGACTTTTGGTAACGGGGGGTTTTATCATGCAAGAGAAAGTAATGGGGAAGCTAATGAAGAAAGAATAACTAGTAGAAAATGTGTGTACGGTTTGGGAGTTTCGGGATCAAATGTTAGATAAATTCGGTTTATCATTTAATGCAAAGTTCATGGAAAATCAGTTTATTATGCACGCGGACGACTACCAGAGAAGCCCCAAATTAGCCGACTCCATGGATTTTAACTAGACCACACAGTTCTAATTACACGTTATCTAAACTTACATCAAGGTGATCAGCCCTAAGGTAAATCTAGACAGTTACTAGCTAACCGCGACGAACATTCGAGCGTGAATTCTAATTGCTAGTAGATTGCCCGCAAACGCCGTATGCAATCAACAATTATCCTACCCGACCCGATACTTCGATTTAGTTCTATCTACCTGTGCTACTTAGTCGAGTAGTGAGAGGCACGGCATCGCTACTCTTTAACATACACAGCATGCGAAACTACCGGAGTGTCAATCGTCGTATTTTAGCATGCGCGTTGGATTAAGCAAAGTAAATAGATGCAAACAAACAGATTCCAATATGCATAATTCTAAACGCAGATTATCAAAACCAAATTTACTAACAAAAATATCCCTAAAACATTCCCAAACCGTCACCCTTACCTTAGCCGCTCATGGCGCGGTTTGTCAATCCCGCTCCAACCACGGCCTTGGTAGGAATCATCCACGAGTTGCAAAAGAAATGGAGCTCACTCGCATGCCAACAATGGCGGAGCTCCAAGAGAAATACAGAGGAAGAAGAAGGTAAAACGCTCTCAAAATCGTCCAAAAGATGGAGAAGAATATCCCCCAAAAGTGCAGAAAAACCGTCATTTAAGTTGCTGCAATCGTCGTAGCGTCGAGACGCTAGGGCCAGCGTCTCGACGCTGTGCCCTAAATTTTCCGCGCGCGCTCGCGATTGCGTCGCGACGCAAGGCCTAGCGTCGCGACGCTGCCCCGATAAAATTCCTGCGCGCGCCTCCTCCGGAGCGTCTCGACGCCAAGCAGGGTCTCGACGCCAGGGCAGCGTCGAGCTAGCGTCTCGACGCTATCACTCGACGCTTGCTCTCGGGTTTTTCCAGCGTCGAGCCAGCGTCTCGACGCTATAGCTCGACGCTGGCTCTCGGGTTTGGGGCTGAAGCTTTGCCTCTCCAAGGTTGTTTTGGCCCGTTTCTTCACGGATCAAGTTCCCCTCTTCCCGAAGCATTCCCGGGGCGCTAAAACTCCACTTTAAGCTCTCGAACGGGTCCAACGGACGCACGAGCTCTTTGCCGCTTTTCTCCTACAAAAGAGATATATTTAATCAATTGAAAGCGGACTTTAGCTATAATTAGGAAGTATTTAATAGCTCCAAAATGGAGTTATCAAACCCCCAAATGGGTTAGACATGCATACACAAGCAAAACATGCACTAAATAGTTTAATCATGTGGGGCCTTTATTTTCCGTCAAAACTTTCAAATCGACCTGTGGACAATTAACCCATCAAAACTATACCAACTAACTGGTGGCGCTTAAGCGGGCAACTTGAGAGACTCTAGCCCAGCTGATGGTAGTTGGCTCCCAATCAGCGGAGCCAAGCCTCACCCGTCAGAGCTCCTCATTCTGAGATGTACACAAAATGCAAAGTTTGTCAGCGCACTGGTGGAGCATAGGTGGGTTTTTTTTTTAAAAAACGTGGACCTTTACCCCAACAGATGGTAACTGACCCCAGTCTGTGGAGCCGAGATCCACCCACCTAGCTCCTCATTCATAGTACATCAACATACATGGATGGATAATTGCCACAATTTCTACGTTAAAACATAAATCATTCACCATTATGCATGAGGCCCCCTAGCTGAATATTTTATAATGACATGACACTCAATTCAGATAAGGTCGTTGACCCAGTCAATAGTCAAACAAACCAACTATACCATATCCTGAAGCATTCACCAAGAAAAATATGGACAGTTCCAACTTATAAATTAATTCCAAGAATGAGAAAAAATACACATATTAATTTCCACAACATCACTCATCCAGAACAACCAGAAACAAACATACATATAATTACAGTAACAAACAGACAAACTTTCCCACCAAGCCAAAGGCTTTCCATCATTAAGGACACCTACCTTGAGTTGAAAACCCAAACGATCTCTAGATTGGTTACGGAAGGTCTTGGTCCAAACCTAAATAACTTCCAACAATTAAAACCCATTTCTGAGATAAAAATAGTACTATAAAAATGTCTAAACAAAAACCATAGGTTACCTACGTAGTCCCTGCCTGACGTCACTCTTACACTAAATTAAATACCAATCCCAGACCGTTTTCGACACTGAAACAGAGAGACTTTTACAAGTTATGACCAATCTAAAATCTTGAAATAGAGTCTAAAGGTTCCAAAACAGATTGTTACCTATTGACCGTTGTCAAATCGATTGACGGTGAGGGTTGGGCACGGTGAGGGTTGGGCGTGGATTGATGGCCAATTTTTACGAACGACGATGGCCAATTTTTACTTCAGTGCAGATGAAAGTAAAGAAAAGGGGAAATGAGAATGCTCACTGTTAACACGGATGGAGAAAAACAAATGAAGAAACCCTTTAGGGTTTAACCTAAAGATAAGTTTAATAATATTAATATTAATATTATAAAAATATTTTTATAATATAATATTATTAATATTATTACTTACAAAAAGAAATTTATTTCTTTCCCCGTCCCTTTCTTTTATTTTATTTTCTTTTATTTTCTTTTATTTTATTTTATTTTATTTTTTGTATTTTAAAATATTACTTTAAATAAGTTTTAAATCTGAATTAATCAAGGACCCATATTAGGGTATGGAATTGTAGAGGAAGATGAAGGCATATATATAGAATGAGAAGGAAAGAGAAAAGGGAGATCGACTAAGTTGCATTGTTTAAGAAATCGAAAAGGGAGAAAGCCATTGACAGATCCGAGGAGCTTTCTTGGGATTCAGAGACTCTTGGGAAGAAGAGAAGATTCTTCTTCTCTTCTGAACACGTTTCTTCTTCCAAGACAAACATCTCTCTCTCCCTACAGCCGAAGCAAAGAGCCAGAAGTTGAAGAAGCTTGTCATCCTCTTGAGTTTTAGATTTTTCTTAGTTTTTATCTCTATTGTTTTCAGCTACTGTTTTATTCATTTGAGATGTTTATTGTATTCAAGAATTTATTAGTTTTATTAACTTCCATTTATAACATGAGTAGCTAATTTTTACAAAGGTTTGTGATAGCTCCAAAATAGAGCTATTATTATGTTCCTAATTTTGGCTAGAACCATGCTTAATATTGATTAAAATGTCTTTTTGTAGGTGATCTCATGGTCGAGAGCTCGAGGAGTCTAAGGACGTGTTTCGGGACTTAAAGCGACGTTTTAGAGCTTCATGGATGCATCGGGAGTGAAGGGGCTTGAAGAATTGAAGAGATGGCAAAAATTTTCATGGAAAGGCAATTTTTGGCCACCAAACCCTAGAGTAAACTTGAGCAAGCAAGCTTGAGCAGCATCATCTCGACGCTAGCTCAACGCTGCTCAGCGTCGAGACGCTGGCCGAGCGTCTCGACGCTGCCCCGACAGTCTTTCGGAAATGGGCGAGCGCCAGCGTCGAGCGCGCGCGCTCAACGCTGCCTGACGTTGCCAGCGTCGAGACGCTGGCCGAGCAACAAGACGCCACCCCGCGCGCGCGCGCTGCCAACTTAGGGCACAGCGTCGAGACGCTGGCCTAGCGTCGAGACGCTCCAACGTTTAAAAGCATGATAACATCCGATTTTTGGCAATCTTCTTCTCAAATTTTTGGCCTCGGGTCTACGCCATTTTTCCACCATTTTTGAGTGGTTTCCTTCCTCTTCTTGTATGCAACTAAGCTCTTCCATGGGGGGTTTGATTTCTTCATCCTCCATGGAATGCTAAACAAGGTAAGTGTTTAATTTTGAGCTTGGGATTGTAAACTATGGATATTTGGGGAGATTTGCCCCTTTGTATATGTTGAGCTAATTTAGACTTTTGCATCTCTTTCCTTTGTTCTTCTTCAATTCTAGCATGTATACCTTAGTTAGGTTGACTCCCTAATTCCTATGCATGATAGAGGGCTAAAGATTGGGACGTATAATTGCCCAAATCGCTAAGTAGCAAGGGCTTAAGCATGGCTAGGTATTTCAACCGAAAGTGACAGTTGGGGATTTGAATTAGTTAACGTTTTCATGTTAGGCTTTGGGCGAGAGAGAAATTGGGTTAGTCTTAGGATTAAACCATCACAATGTTCCCGTTACTGGCTTATGGTCAATTCAAGATTAGCTACCTTGAATGGATTATTGGCCAAGAACAATTAGAATTGCAGTTTTCTAATTATATCTTTGGGTCATTTGAGTTAGAAATTAGCCAAATGAATTGTGTGCATAAGCATGTTAGCTAATTAATTGTATCGATGAACTAAACGTCCATAGTGATCAATCCCATTAATCGAAGTTAAGCACGACCATTTAATTTTACACTTCGCCATTTAATTTTCCGGTAGCGTTGTATGCTTGGAGCTCCCTTCCAACAAACCAAATTACCATTATTTTACCATCTTTTTACCCACTTTTTATTACTAGCAATTTAAACTTAGTCAAATTGAATTTCATAATTCCCTGTGGATCGACCCCGTTACCATTAAGCTGCAAATTGCTCGGTGAATTCGGGTTTTATAAATATTATTTTGGCAAGCCTCGACAGCTTGAAATTTGTAGGACATTCAAAATTCCTTCTACCAAAATTGGCGTCGTTGCCGGGGAGTTAGATTTAATTTGATTTGATTGAGTTTAATTTGTTGTTTTAAAATTTTTCTTTACTTTGTTTGTACAGTTAAATTCTTTTGTATTATTTTACCCGTTTTGTTTGAGTTTTTTAGCGCAGTCATTCTTTGAAAATTCAAAAGAAGCGCAGAAATGGAGGTCGGGGGTAATTATGAGCAACAAAGAACCTTGAGGCAGCTTGCAGCATCTGAGCTAGACCGGAACTCATCGAGTATTATGTATCCAGTAGCTACAAGTAAATTTGAACTTAAAGCTAGTCTAATTAACTTATTACCTTCTTTTTGTGGTAATATAGAAGAAGATCCCATCAGACACCTCAAGGCATTTCAGATGGTGTGTTCGTCATTTAGGACCGGCGACACCACTGAAGATCAACTCCATCTTAGGGCCTTTTCTTTCACCTTAAAGGAGGAGGCGAGATAGTGGATGTATTACCTATCGACTGGGTCCATCACGATTTGGAGTGAGCTATATGGGGCGTTTCTAGAGAAGTATTTTCATGCTTCCAAGGTCGTCGCCCTCAGAAGGGAGATACACAAAATTGAGCAAGGAAAGGAGGAGACCGTCCTTGAGTGCTGGGAGAGGTTTGGTCGGTTATGCGAGGATTGTCCCAATCATCAAATAACTGAACAGTCCCTCATTCAGAGTTTCTATTACGGTTTGCTTCCCCAAGGCCAGCAGATGATAGACGCCGCCAGTGGAGGTTCGCTCATGGATAAAACCCCCGCTGAAGCTAGAGTTTTGATTTCCAACTTGGCTAAAAGCTTAGGGCGGAGTGGAGATGGAGACAAGAAGCAGACTCACCTGATGAAGGACGTGGACGAGCTTAAGGCCCAGCTTTTTGAGGTAAGTAATGTTGTTCTTACTTTAAGAGATGATTTTCAAAAAGCCCAATCTTCTGTTTCAGGTAGATCTGTTGATGACATGTTTCAAGCTCTCCTTACAATAACCTCGGACAAGCTCGATAGCGTTGGAACTCAAATGCAAGGATTTAAGGAAGAAATGTCTCAGATGACTTGTAAGATCAACAGGATGGAAGAACAAACTGAGAACTTGAGTGCCATCACTCTGAGAAATGGGAAGGAGCTTCCCACGAGTACCCCGCCGGTGGAAGTCGATCATGGCCACGGCGAGCCAGAGATAGAAAATCCTGAACCACGGTGGAAAGGGGTAAATTTTGATCCTACATGTACTAGAGTTTATGTGCCTAAGGCTCCTTTTCTTAGCAAGTTAGCAAGACCGCCTAAGGAGAACTACGAGAAGGAGTTTCTAGACACATTCAGGAAGGTAGAGATCAATATCCCTCTGTTGGATGCCATCAAGCAAATTCCAAGGTACGCCAAGTTCCTAAAAAGACTATACACCAACCAGAGGAAGACAAAGGAGAGTGAACGCGTCGTGGTAAGTAAGAATGTCTCAGCCTTGATCACAAAGAGCTTACCGGTTAAATACGACGATCCATGTATGTTCTCTCTCCCTTGTAAGATAGGAGGCATGAAAATTAGAAGAGCAATGCTGGATTTAGGAGCCTCGATTAGCGTTATGCCTTATTCCGTTTATCAGAAACTGAAATTCAAAGAAATGCAGGAAACAAGAATAGTTATTCAACTTGCTGATAGATCTTCTGTGCATCCTTTAGGAGTAGTTGAAGATGTGTTAGTGCAAGTTAATGAATTGATTTTTCCTGTTGATTTTTATGTTCTGAAAATGGATGGAAATTCTTCTTCTTTGCCTGCTTCGATCTTATTAGGTAGGCCCTTTATGAAAACTGCTAAAACTAAGATAAATGTTGATAAGAGCATTTTATCTGTTGAGTATGGCGGAGAGGTTGTTGAGATGAATTTGCCCAATGTAGAAGAGCATGATGAGGATGTATTCTCTCTTGTCAAATAGATACATTTGAATCTTTAGTTCAGGATGAATGCATGACTATTGAGGATGGGGATGACCCATTATTTTTAGCTGAACTTTTTGATGAATATGAGTTGCATGAACCACCCCTGACTAAATTTTGTGATTCAACTGTTTCTACCTTGACAATTGTTGAGAATCCTACTAAGCTTCTCCCTTCCACTTTGCCTTGCACTATAGGAGATAAAATGATTAACCAAGCCATGTTAGATTTAGGACTGAATGACTTGCATGAATCTGGTGTTGTTATGCAATTGGCTGATAAATCCTATGTGAACTCCTTGAAAAAGGTGGATGACGTTTTGGTCAGAGTAACTGATCTGTACTTTCCTGCTGATTCTTATACACTTGAAATGAATGATAAACCCTCTCATGTTTTTGCATCAATTTTATTGGAACAACCTTTTATGAAAACTGCAAAAATTAAAATTGATGTTGTATGTGTGCAGAAGGCACGAGAGAAAGAATTGTTTGTGGATTTTTGCAGGAATGATAAGATTGGGAAGATGGATGGGGCATCTTCCAAGTTCGATTATGGATGAGAGGATACGAGAATACAGTCGAGCAATCGACTCTAAAAATTTGCGCTTCTCGGAGGCACCCGAGCTTGGACTTTAATTCTGTTATTTATTGCTTTTGTTTTTGCTTATTTTAGCTTTTAAATTTTGTTCTTTGTTTATTTTCTTAGGAGGAAAGGTGGAATGGCCGGCAGTTCGAATTTATTTGGGAAGACGATGATGTGCATCTCTACCCGTCGGCCCCGCAAAATTCAGGGGAGGTTTTCTGTTCCCTTAGAATTTTGTTGATTTGATTGTTTAATGCATTGGGGACAATGCATGTCTTAAGGTGGGGGTGAAGTTTGTTGAAAGAAAGACTTCTTTGTAGTTGTCGGACTTGTGTATACTCTGATTTTTAGATTAGAATCTGAATGCAAATTGTCCAATGAGGACGGTCTGTGATATGCTTGTGAACACTCCGTATTTGTGTAAATTCAAAAAATTTGACAATGTATGCACATTTTGAGCCTATTTTAAAAAAAAAATTATGCTATTTCCCTACATTCTCTGAGCACATAGCCCTCTTATTCTCAGTTCTGTAGGCTTAGAATGGTTTTATTTGGTCTGAACCTTGTTGTCACCCTGAAAGGTACCATTAGGGAGGCTTCATGTGTTAGAAGTAGTAATAATTAACTTGTTGTATAGCGAAGCTATTGCCTAGAAAATTTTAAAAAATGTGAGCTTGAAAATAAAAACTCTAGAGTTGTTCCTCCTTCTTGTGTTGCTTGTGTAACCAGGGGAGATCGTGTAACCCACGGTTGTCACTGTATGAAAGGGAAACTAATAGAAGTGAGCAATAGTCCTTAAAAACGTGAAGCTAAATTTGGCTTGACGTGTTAGGCTCTCTTGGAGAAATAAAAAAAAATGGTTCAAAAGAAACAATGGGTACAAAGTACTAAAAAAAAAAGAAAAAAAATATAGGCCTTTTGTTTTGTTACTCTTTCTGTAACTAAAAGTCGTTAGACTGTTCTTATCGCCATAAGTAGGGGAAAAACGAGTTTTAGGGCTGTATAAGGTTATTTCGGGCTTGCATGAGCTAGGTTGAGAGGTGCTAAACACACACACACGTAAGGGAATAGGAGTAAAATTTTAGGATGTTTTCAACTTTTGCATGCATTTGATGGTTTTGCATTTATCTAAATACCTTGTTTCACAAGCATTGAGGTTAGAGTTTTCAGCATGCAAGTAATTCTTTGAGGATAATTTAGAGTATACCTTGCTCGAGGACTAGCAAGATTTAGGTCGGGGGTATTTTGATAGCTCCAAAATAGAGCTATTATTATGTCCCTAATTTTGGCTAGAACCATGCTTAATATTGATTAAAATGCCTTTTTGTAGGTGATCTCATGGTCGAGAGCTCGAGGAGTCTAAGGACGTGTTTCAGGACTTAAAGCGACGTTTTAGAGTTTCATGGATGCATCGGGAGTGAAAGGGCTTGAAGAATTGAAGAGATAGCAAAAATTACCATGGAAAGGCAATTTTTGGCCACCAAACCCGAGAGCAAACTTGAGCAGCAGCGTCTCGACGCTTGCTCAACGCTGCTCAGCGTCGAGACGCTGGCCGAGCGTCTCGACGCCGCCCCGACAGCCTTCCGGAAATGGGCGAGCGCCAGCGTCGAGGGCGCGCGCTCAACGCTGCCTGACGCTGGCCAAGCGTCTCGACGCCACCCCCCGCGCGCGCGCTGCCAACTTAGGGCACAGCGTCGAGACGCTGGCCTAGCGTCTCGACGCTCCGACGTTTAAAAGCGTGAAAACATCCGATTTTTGGCAATCTTCTTCTCCAATTTTTGGCCTCGGGTCTACGCCATTTTTCCACCATTTTTTAGCGTTTTCCTTCCTCTTCTTGTATGCAACTAAGCTCTTCCATGGGGGGTTTTATTTCTTCATCCTCCATGGAAGGCTAAACAAGGTAAGTGTTTAATTTTGAGCTTGGGATTCTAAACTATGGATATTTTGGGAGATTTGCCCCTTTGTATATGTTGAGCTAATTTAGACTTTTGTATCTCTTTCCTTTGTTCTTCTTCAATTCTAGTATGTATAGCTGATAGCACTCTAAAAATGCTAATATTTAGCTCCTAAGTCTTGTAAATTAGAATAATTATTTGGGCTTAATTGATATATTTTGTACAATTTAATCCCTAAGGGGTAAACCGGGCATTTGCGATAATTAAGAGCTTAAATGAATATTTTAGAATATTTTATTAATTAGTCGTTTTGAGTGACTAAGCTACATTAATTAAATAATCTAATTTCAACTCAAAATAGACTAATGGCTTAATGGTGTAGGTCTTGTTGAGAGAATGGTGAAGCCAATGTTCAAATCCTGTTGGGAGCAGAATTTTATTATTTTTGTAGAAAGTCAACGGTCAACAGTCAACGGTCAACACCACGCCCAGACCCTCGCCATCGCTCCGCGCGCGCCCCAGCGCCCTCGCTCTCGCCCGCGCGCCCTATCCGTGACTGTAAATGCCCGTCATTAAAAGTGCAAAAATTTGCCCGTCATTAAAAGTCTAAAAAAAAGCGGTGTTTTCCATTTTTCCATTCTCCGTAGCGTCGAGACGCTAGGACAGCGTCTCGACGCTACTCTGAAGTATAAAAAGAACATTTTCGCGATTTTAGGTCATTCCATCTTCGTTTTGGGGCTGGGGATTGACGTTTTTTCACCATTTTTGAAGCTCTTCTTCTCCATTTGGGTTGTATGAACTCTACAACCTCCATGGAAGCTTGGAATACTCCATCTCCCATGGAAGGCTAGAGGTAAATGCTTGATTAGTTGGTTGAGGGATTGATTTCTATTGTATTTAGGTGAGATTTATGCTTTATATGAATGTTTAGCATATGTGTATGAACTCTTGCATCTCTTTCCTGGATTAAGAACGAATAGCATGCCTTTCTAATTAGGATTGACGCCCATAATTGTTACGCATGTTAGTCGGCTAGCATTGATTCCTGATTAGTTTTAATGCAAGTAGCGAGGGTCTAATCGTGCCTAATCAATTTGACCCTATGTGACGAATGGGGTATGAATTGATTATCGTATCGCGGTGGGCTCAAGGTTAAGAGAGAAATCGAATTAGTTTTAGGATTAATTCGTCGCGATGTTACCCATTACTGTTTTCTGATTAATTTAGGACTAATCACCTTTAATTGATTAAGAGGCATGTTTAATTAGAATTGTCTGTTTCTAATTAATTCTTCGGGGTGTTTGTATCGGTGTCGAGCAAACATTTCGCGTGCATGAGCATCTCCGTTAATTTCCATGTTTATCGATGAACTGAAATACAATAGAGCAATCTCGATACTTTCTAATTAAGCATACTTGTCAATTTCATATTTCCCTCTTTAATTTTCCGTTAGCGCAATTCTTTGCATGTTAGTAATTTTCCAAACAAAACCTCCCATTGTTTTTACTTCATTACAAATTCAATTTAATTAAGTTAGGATTATAGCTTGCTCCCTGTGGATCGACTCCGTTGCCACTAGCTGCAAAACTTAGTGAGTTCGGATTATAAATATTATTTTGGCGGGTTTCGACAACCCGAAATATGTAGGACATTCAAAAATCCTACCACCAAAATTGGCGCCGTTGCCGGGGAGCAACAATTAATCTTACTTGGTTGAATTTTATTTGTTTTGTGTTTTTAATTTTTCTTTTTAAAAATTATTTTCTTTGGTTCTGTTTATTTTTATCCTTTTTGTACAGTATGACCAGTTTGTTTTGAGTTGTTGTGTGCAGTTTTCTTTTAATTTTTGAGAAAAGTGGAAGAAATGGAACTTGCAATTAACGATGAGGCTCAGAGGACCTTGAGGCAGTTGGCATCACCTGACTTGGACGGCCAACCACTTTGTATATCGTATCCGGTAGTACCAGGTAATTTTGAGCTTAATGCCGGTTTAATTAACTTACTACCTTCCTTTTATGGTAATGCAGATGAGGACCCTATTAGACACCTGAAGGAGTTTCAAATAGTGTGTTCGGCGATGAAGAAAAGTGAAGCCACTGACGATCAGTTGAGCCTGAGAGCCTTCCTTTTCACATTAAAGGGAAAAGCAAGAGACTGGATGTATTATCTTCCGTCGGGATCCATTGCCACATGGAGCGGGTTGAAAGGGCTATTTTTGGAAAAATATTTTCCCGCTTCCAGAGCCACTTTGATTAGGAAAAAGATTTATGGCATTGCGCAAGAGGAAGGCGAGACCCTTCACGAGTGTTGGGAGAAGTTCGGTCAGCTATGTGAAAGTTTTCCCCACCATAGGATAGCAGACGGAGAGTTGATCCGGTATTTCTACGAAGGCTTGCTTCCACAAGACCGCCAAATGATTGATGCTGCTAGTGGAGGATCTCTCCTTGATAAGACTCCCGTAGAAGCTAGAGTTCTGATCTCTAATATGGCCGGGAACCTTCAGCAGTATGGTGGTGGAGGAGTGGAGTAAGCCCGTCTCTCAAAGGATCTGAACGAGCTCAAAGCCCAAGTACTCGAGGTAAGTAACTCACTTCTCATAGTAGCTCAAAGCTTACAAAAATCTCAATCTTGTGTTTCAGATCGAAATGTCGAGGAGATGGTGAGTTCTTATTTGACGAAATTTTCGGCCATGTTTGAGAGTAGTGGAGATCTAGTGCGAGGTATGGTCGATGTAATGAAGAGGCTCGACGAAAGACTTAGTAAGGTGGAGGATCAGTGTTCATGGAAACCACCCCAGCAGACTGTGGCGAGCACTTGTGAGCAAGTGTGCGCCATGACCTTGAGAAGCGGGAAGGAAATTCCTTCTAATACTACCCCGGTGGTGGATGATCTGGTTGTAGAACCTGAACCGAGGAGAAGGGAGTACGTGCCTAAAGCTCCTTTTCCAAGCAGATTGATGAGGCATGTGCCTGAGGAAGAGGAGAGCAAAGAAAAAGAAACTCCTCCTGTTGTTCAGAAGTATGTGCCAAAGCCTCCCAACCCAAGAAGACAGTTGAATCCTGAGATCATACAGGAAGAGGACCGAGATGAGAAACCACCTTCGCTTAAGCAAAAATATGTTCCGGTAGCACCTTTTCCAAGTAGGCTGGTTAGACCAAAGCCCGAGGTGGATGAAACTGATAAAGAAGTCTTGGAGACTTTTCAAAAGGTGGTGGTGAACATTCCCCTTTTGGAAGCCATCAAGCAAATCCCCACGTACTCCAAATTCTTGAAGAACTGGTGCACCTCCAAAAGAAAGTCGAAGAAAAAGGAAGGAAAGTTGGTGAGTGATAACGTCTACGCTATCTCAGAAGGTAAATTGCCCAACAAATGCAAGGATCCAGGTATGTTTACATTGCCTTGCACTATAGGAGATCAACTGATTAATCATGCCATGTTAGATTTAGGAGCATCTATTAATGTAATGTCATATGCTGTTTTTAGAGAGCTTAAATTGAATGACTTGCATGAAACTGGTGTTATTGTGCAATTGGCTGATAAATCATATGTGCATCCCTTGGGTAAAGTTGAGGACGTTCTAGTTAGAGTAAATGATCTGTATTTCCTTGCGGATTTTTATGTGCTTGAAATGAAGGATAAACCATCTCATGTCTCTAAATCAATTCTGTTGGGACGACCTTTTATGAAAACTGCAAAAGTTAAAATCGATGTTGATAAAGGTGTCCTGTCTGTTGAATTCGATGGAGATGTGAATAAGTTTAAAATTGATAAGTTAAAATCAGAGGAGTCTGTTGGGAATGTTGATGTTGTTTGCTCTTTATTCGAAAATGATGTTGTCTGTGTGCGGAAGGCACGAGAGAGAAATTTGTCTGTTGATGTTTGCAGGAACGATGAGATTGGGAAGATGTATGAAGCATCTTCCAAGATTGATTATGGATGAGTCGAGTGCGAGAATACAGTCG
Organism: Herpetospermum pedunculosum; assembly: GCA_028017165.1. Classification (NCBI taxonomy): domain Eukaryota; kingdom Viridiplantae; phylum Streptophyta; class Magnoliopsida; order Cucurbitales; family Cucurbitaceae; genus Herpetospermum; species Herpetospermum pedunculosum. The sequence continues at coordinate 21,630,575 of CM051528.1, forward strand.
AGCAATCGACTTTAAAAATTTGCGCTTCTTGGGAGGCAACCCATGTGTTCTTAAATTCTTGTCTTTACTTTCAGCTTTTATTTTTCCTTGCTTAGTTTATTTGCTTTTCCTTTTGTAGGAGGTTTGACCTGAGGATCGAGACAGTGGGCGAAGATCGCGCTGCTCCAACCGACAACCGAACAAAATCCAGGGGAGGTTTTCTGTTCCCTTTTATTTTGTGCGTTTTAACTGCTTAGTCTGAAGTGTGATACATAGAGGACTATGTATCCTTTTAGGTTGGGGGTGGAGAAGTTTGTTGGATTTTTGAAGTTGTTGAGCTGTGGAAATTCTGAATTAGAAGTGCTTTGGTCTGTTGTTGCATGTTGTTCGATGAGGACAATCTATGAAATGCTTTTAAATTGTTCGTATTTACATATCTAGAAAAGCATGAGATTGTTTGTGCATGTTGAGCATTTTTCAAAAAATTTTAAAATTTTCTGTTTCTCCCTTGCATCTATCGAGCACGTAGCATCCTATTATTGGTTCTGTAGGCTTAGAATTGTCTTATGTTGCATGAAATCTTGTTGTCACCCCGAAAGGCACCCCTAGGGAAGGCTTGATGCATGATAGGTTGTATTAAATTAATCGTGTTATAGCAAAGCTATTGCCTAAAAAAAAAAATAAAAAAAAATAAGTAAGTAAGCATGAAAATAAAAACTCTAGAGATGCTCCTCCTTCTTAAAGTGCACATTAATAAGTGAGCATTAGTCCTTAAAAACGTGAAGCGAAATGAAGCTTGACGTGTTAGGCTCTCTTGGAGAAGCAAAAGAAAATTAAAAAAAAAAAGTGGATCAAAAGAAATAAAGAGTACAAAGTACTCAAGAAAAAGAAAATGTTTAGGCCGTTTGATTTGTTACTCTCTTGATTGTTGAAAAGCCATTAGACTGTTCTTTATTGCTAGAAGTAGGGGGAAAACGAGATGTAGAGTTGCATATGGTTTTTCCGAGTCTATAAGAGCTAGAATAGGTTGGCTAATCACACACGCACGTAGGGGAGTAACAGTTTAATTTTTGAAATGTTCTCAACTTATGCATGCAATCAATTGTTCTCTTTTGTAGTAAGTGCCTTGTTTTTGAAAGCATTGAGGTTAGAGTCGTTGCATGCAATTTCATTCTTAGGAGCTAGTTCAGAGTTTTCCTTGCTCGAGGACTAGCAAGATTTAGGTTGGGGGTTTTGATAGCACTCTAAAAGTGCTAATATTTAGCTCCTAAGTCTTGTAAATTAGAATAATTATTTGGGCTTAATTGATATATTTTGTATAATTTAATCGCTAAGGGGTAAACCGGGCATTTGCGATAATTAAGAGCTTAAATGAATATTTTAGAATATTTTATTAATTAGTCGTTTTGAGTGACTAAGCTACATTAATTAAATAATCTAATTTCAACTCAAAATAGACTAATGGCTTAATGGTGTAGGTCTTGTTGAGAGAATGGTGAAGCCAAGGTTCAAATCCTGGTGGGAGCAGAATTTCATTATTTTTGTAGAAAGTCAACGGTCAACAGTCAACGGTCAACACCACGCCCAGACCCTCGCCATCGCTCCGCGCGCAACCTCGCGCCCAGACCCTCGCCCGCGCGCAGCCTCGCGCCCCAGCGCCCTCGCCCTCGCCCGCGCGCCCTATTTGTGACTGTAAATGCCCGTCATTAAAAGTGCAAAAATTTGCCCGTCATTAAAAGTCTAAAAAAAAGCGGTGTTTTCCATTTTTCCATTCTCCGTACCGTCGAGACGCTAGGACAGCGTCTCGACGCTACTCTGAAGTATAAAAAGAACATTTTCGCGATTTTAGGTCATTCCATCTTCGTTTTTGGGCTGGGGATTGACGTTTTTTCACCATTTTTGAAGCTCTTCTTCTCCATTTGGGTTGTATGAACTCTACAACCTCCATGGAAGCTTGGAATACTCCATCTCCCATGGAAGGCTAGAGGTAAATGCTTGATTAGTTGGTTGAGGGATTGATTTCTATTGTATTTAGGTGAGATTTATGCTTTATATGAATGTTTAGCATATGTGTATGAACTCTTGCATCTCTTTCCTGTATTAAGAACGAATAGCATGCCTTTCTAATTAGGATTGACGCCCATAATTGTTACGCATGTTAGTCGGCTAGCATTGATTCCTGATTAGTTTTAATGCAAGTAACGAGGGTCTAATCGTGCCTAATCAATTTGACCCTATGTGACGAATGGGGTATGAATTGATTATCGTATCACGGTGGGCTCAAGGTTAAGAGAGAAATCGAATTAGTTTTAGGATTAATTCGTCGCGATGTTACCCATTACTGTTTTCTGATTAATTTAGGACTAATCACCTTGAATTGATTAAGAGGCATGTTTAATTAGAATTGTCTGTTTCTAATTAATTCTTCGGGGTGTTTGTATCGGTGTCGAGCAAACATTTCGCGTGCATGAGCATCTCCGCTAATTTCCATGTTTATCGATGAACTGAAATACAATAGAGCAATCCCGATACTTTCTAATTAAGCATACTTGTCAATTTCATATTTCCCTCTTTAATTTTCCGTTAGCGCAATTCTTTGCATGTTAGTAATTTTCCAAACAAAACCTCCCATTGTTTTTACTTCATTACAAATTCAATTTAATTAAGTTAGGATTATAGCTTGCTCCCTGTGGATCGACTCCGTTGCCACTAGCTGCAAAACTTAGTGAGTTCGGATTATAAATATTATTTTGGCGGGTTTCGACAACCCGAAATTGGTAGGACATTCAAAAATCCTACCAATAGCTTAGTTAGGTTGACTCCCTAATTCCTATGCATGATAGAGGGCTAAAGAATGGGACGTATAATTGCCCAAATCGCTAGGTAGCAAGGGCTTAAGCATGGCTAGGTAATTCAACCCAAAGTGACAGTTGAGGATTTGAATTAGTTAACGTTTTCATGTTAGGCTTTGGGCGAGAGAGAAATCGGGTTAGTCTTAGGATTAAACCGTCACAATGTTCCCGTTACTGGCTTATGGTCAATTCAAGATTAGCTACCTTGAATGGATTATTGGCCAAGAACAATTAGAATTGCACTTTTCTAATTATATCTTTGGGTCATTTGAGTTAGAAATTAGCCAAATGAATTGTGTGCATAAGCATGTTAGCTAATTAATTGTATCGATGAACTGAATGTCCATAGCGATCAATCCCATTACTCGAAGTTAAGCACGACCATTTAATTTTACACTTCGCCATTTAAATTTCCGTTAGCGTTGTATGCTTGGAGCTCCCTTTCAACAAACCAAATTACCATTATTTTACCATCTTTTTACCCATATTTTATTACTAGCAATTTAAACTTAGTCAAATGAATTTCATAATTCCCTGTGGATCGACCCCGTTACCATGAAGCTGCAAATTGCTCGGTGGATTCGGGTTTTATAAATATTATTTTGGCGAGCCTCGACAGCTTGAAATTTGTAGGACATTCAAAATTTCTTCTACCAGTTTGCTAGGATGAAGCAATAGCAAGCAACTTGTGATTTCAGCATGTTAAATAAGCATATATGTTCTGAGTGCGTGTGAACTTCAGCCCAAGTGTGTTTTCGATCTGCCATCCATTACACATTAAAGACTTCTGAACCTCCGGAAGGAGTAGGAACTTAGAGTCACTCACTCATGCTAGCCTTTCATGGTAGTTAGAGAGGAGTCTAGGAATAGTCACTCTCCTAGCACGTTTAATAGCATGTTGATATGAATAGGTTGTTAGTCTTGTTTGGATATGAGCAAACTAAGAACCTAATGCATATAATTGGAAGATATATGAGAATCTGCTTGAACGGTGCATGCTCTGCCTATATGCTGTTGAATGATCATGTTGTGTAGCTGTTGTGTGATTCCTAGATTGCCTTGTTGTTTTCTCTTAGAACTTAGTTGTTTGTTAGCCTATTGCGAAAGTTCTGCTAGATCCGCAATATTTCTTACAACTGCACATTACTTCAGCATTCTTAGTCAGTAGTCAGCTTAGTTTACACCCTGCATTCCTTTAACTTTGTGTTTATTTTGCGTATGTTACAATTCAGTTTCCCAACATCAAATTCAAATCATCCCTGGTTACATTTCTCTAATTAGCACACTTAAATCGTTTTTTACTCAGCATAGTCTCTGTGGGAAAACGATATAAAAACATACTTATTACATGATACAGGATCATGTATGCTTGCATGGTTATGTGCTTATTTTAATCCATTTACACCCCTACTGAGCACGTATCAATTTTTTGGCGCCGTTGTCAGGGACTTTGTTGTTTTAAAAAACGATTTGTGTTAATTCGAGATTGAGCTTAAATGATTGAAGCTTAACTGTTTCTTTGTCTTTTTGCAAGTACTTGGAAGCTGGTGTATGAACGAGTTTCCCGAATTCGAATTCGAGTTCGATCCTGAGCCCGGGAGGACCTGATAGCACTCCAAAAGTGCTAATATTTAGCTCCTAAGTCTTGTAAATTAGAATAATTATTTGGGCTTAATTGATATATTTTGTATAATTTAATTGCTAAGGGGTAAATCGGGCATTTGCGATAATTAAGAGTTTAAATGAATATTTTATAATATTTTATTAATTAGTCGTTTTGAGTGGTTAAGCTACATTAATTAAATTATCTAATCTTAATTCAAAATCGATTAATGGCTTGATGGTGCAGGTCTTGTTAAGACAATGTTAAGACAATGGGTGTGCTTAGGTTCAAATCTTGGTTGATGCAATATTTTCCCTCATTTTTATAAAAGTCAATGGTCAATGGTCAACATCCACAGCCCACACGGACCACGGCCCAGACATGCACGCGCGGCCTAGATGCTTCGCCCGCTCAGCGCCCCAGCGCCTGCCGATCCGCTCCAGACGCCCCACATCCACAGCCCACACGGACCACGGCCCAGACGATGCATGCGCGGCCTAGATGCTTCGCCCGCTCAGCGCCCCAGCGCCTGCCGATCCGCTCCAGACGCCCCATGCGCGGCCAATTTAGGCCTAGATTTCATTTTTTCGGCTTTTTAAGCATTTAGACCTAGTTTTTCAGCCACCATTCATCTAGTAGAGAGAATTTTTTATTTTGAGAGTTTTGGCCTCGGGTTTGGTGATATTTTCATCAATTTTCAAGGTTTTGGACAATTTTGGATCGATTTTCAACACGTTTGGTTAAGGTAAGTGCTCTAATTTGAGTTAAGGATTTACTTTGATGCTTAGTGAGGGTTTTGTATGAATTTCTAGCATTGTGTTGTTGATTTCTTGCATCTCCAATCTGTATAAAGAACGAATGTCATGCCTTTCTAATTAGGATTGACACCCATAATTGTTACGCATGTTAGTAGGCTAAGCGTTAATTCTTGATAAGCTTTAATGCATTGTAGCGAGGGTCTAGCTCGTGGCTAATCAATTCGAGCCCAAGTGACAGTGGGGGTATGAGTTGATTAACGTTTTCACGGTGGGCTCAAGGTTAGGAGAGAAATCGAATTAGTCTTAAGAAATAATTCGTCGCAATTATACCCGTTACTGTTTTCTGATTAATTGATGGCTTATCACCTTATATTAATTAAGAAGCATGTTTAATTAGAAATGACGTCTCTAATTAATTCTTTTGGGTGCTTTGGACCCGGTTGGGACAAGGCATTTTGCGTGCATGAAATAGAATTACTTTGCTAATTAGAAATCCTATGAACTAAGTGCATCAAGTAAATCCCGAGCACTCGAATTAGGAGCACAGTTTACTTTATTTTATTTTACCGTTAGCTATTTTTACCGCTTTCCTTTACTTTTACGTAACCCAATTCTCCCATTTACTTTATTGTTTAATTTGTTGTTTTAATTAAAAAAAAAAGCAAATAGGAATTAATTAAGAAAAAATAATTTAGGTTCCCTACATATCGGTCCGACTACCACTAGCTACAAGTTAGCTTAGTAATAGCGGTATTTATAAATTTCATTTTGGCGGGATTCGACATCTCAAAAAATAGTGGATATACCCAAAAATCCTCTACCAAAATTGGCGTCGTTGCTGGAGAACCAATTAGATTCTCTTAGTTAAATTTTATTTGTTTAAAAACCACAAAAATATTTTTCTTTTCTTGTGTCTTCTTGTTTTAGCATGGCAGATTTTCGACAACAATTTTGGGGACAATTTACAAGGAGCGAAACCGAGTTCCCTCTCCGAACCTCTAAGGAGAGGGTCATTATCGAATTGTACCCCGATTTTGAGGAAGGAATCGAGGAATTTCTGACATGCGGAGGCGAGAATGGTGAGACCGAGGAAGATGAGCTTGACTTCGAGGAGCATCCCGAAGAGACTAGTGATGCGAACGAGCTAAGGAGTGGAGCTGAGACTTCTTCAAGGTGGTGTACTCCGGAAGAATTTTTCGCATCTCCCAGTGATGAAGAAGATCTTAGAGAATTTTAGAAGGTAAGTATATCTCCACCGATTGATTTTGACTTAGAGCATGAATTTTGTATTGAAAATTTATTTGAAGATTCATGCGCTAGTTAGCTCGAGCATCTGTCTGTTAATGAGAATATTTTTGGAAGTCTTCTCATGGATGATGTAGAACCAGCATGTTATGAAAATTTTGTTATGATGGATGAGGAAGTGACAATTGTGCCTCTAGAGAATTTATCTCCTTCTGCTTTATCTTGTGATAATACATGTATTATAGGAGATTTATCTTGCATGCCCCCTTCCATCTGTGCTTCTGTTGATGTTGATTTCCTTGAGAATTTTGATGTGATCCCTCCTTTGGTCGAGTCTTTATTTTCTGTTGAGTCTTTTATTTTTGTTGAGTCAGTTGAGTCTTCTTTTGTTTTGATAGAGTCTGTTGAGTCTTTATTTTTCCCATATATTGAAAATACCAAAAAGATAACATCTATGTCCGGCTCCCTACAAAAGTCGAAGAGCTTGCTTCTCTTAGCAGGTTTTGTTGATTCAAGGAAGAAGGGGCCGAAAAAATATGAGAATTTTTATGTACCCTGACAGAGTGGAGGACACGTCGAGCATAACGACGTTAAAAAAGAATTGCGCTTCTTGGGAGGCAACCCATGTGTTTTTAAATTCTTGTCTTTACTTTCTGTTTTTATTTTTCCTAACTTAGTTTCTTTGTTTTTCTTTTTGTAGGGGTTTGTGGCCTAAGGAACGAGATATTTGAGCAAGGACTGCGCTGCTCCAACCACCAAGCTAACAAAATTCAGGGGAGGTTTTTTGTTCCCTTAAATTTTGTAATTTTAATTTCTTAGTCTGATGTGTGATACATATAGGACTATGTATCCTTTTAGGTTGGGGGTGGAGAAGTTTGTTGGATTTTTGAAGTTGTTGAGCTGTGGAAATTCTGAATTAGAAGTGTTTTGGTGTGTTGTTGCATGTTGTTCGATGAGGACAATCTATGAAATGCTTTTAAATTCTTCGTATTTGCATATCTAGAAAAGCATGAGATTGTATGTGTTAGTTGAACATTTTTCAAAAAAAAAAATTATGTTGCTCCCTTGCATATATCGAGCACGTAGCATCCTATTATTGGTTCTGTAGGCTTATAATTGTCTTATGTTGCATGAAATCTTGTTGTCACCCCGAAAGACACCCCTAGGGAAGGCTTGATGCATGATAGGTTGTATTAAATTAATCGTGTTATAGTGAAGTTATTGCCTAAGAAAAAAAAAGAAAGAAAAAGACTAAGCATGAAAATAAAAGCTTCTCAGGTGCTCCTCCTTCTTAAAGTGCACGTTAAGAAGTGAGCATTAGTCCTTAAAAATGTGAAGCTTGCTCGTACTCAGATACGTTGTGCAGTGGAACTGCGGGTAAGCTGGAACGAAGGCAAGTTTGACATGTTAGGCTCTCTTGGAGAAGAAAAAGTAAAAAAAAGTGGTAGTTTAAAGAAAATAAAGAGTACAAAGTACTCGAGAAAAAGAAAATTTAGGCCTTTTAATTTGTTACTCTCTTGATTGTTGAAAAGCCGTAGACTGTTCTTTATTGCTAGAAGTAGGGGAAAACGAGATGTGGAGTTGCATTAGGCTTTTCCGAGTCTATAAGAGCTAGAATAGGTTGGCTAATCACACACGCACGTAGGGGAGTAACAATTTAAGTTTTGAAATGTTCTCAACTTATGCATGCAATCAATTGTTCTGTTTTGTTGTAAGTGCCTTATTTTTTAAAGCATTGAGGTTAGAGTCGTTGCATGCAATTTCATTCTTAGGAGCTAGTTCAGAGTTTTCCTTGCTCGAGGACTAGCAAGATTTAGGTTGGGGGTTTTGATAGCACTCCAAAAGTGCTAATATTTAGCTCCTAAGTCTTGTAAATTAGAATAATTATTTGGGCTTAATTGATATATTTTGTATAATTTAATTGCTAAGGGGTAAATCGGGCATTTGCGATAATTAAGAGTTTAAATGAATATTTTATAATATTTTATTAATTAGTCGTTTTGAGTAATTAAGCTACATTAATTAAATAATCTAATTTTAACTCAAAATTGATTAATGGCTTCAAGGTGCAGGTTTTGTTAAGACAATGGGGGTTCCAAGGTTCAAATTTTGGTGGATGCAAGATTTTCCCTCATTTTTATAAAAGTCAATGGTCAACATCCACAGCCCACACGGACCATGGCCCAGATGCTTCGCCCGCCCCAGACGCGCGCAGCCAATTTAGGCCCAGATTTCAACAGCTTTTTAAGCATTTAGACCTAGTTTTTCAGCCACCATTCATCTAGGAGAGAGAATTTTTGATTTTGAGAGTTTTGGCCTCGGGTTTGGTGATATTTTCATCAATTTTCAAGGTTTTAGACAATTTTGGATCGATTTTCAACACGTTTGGCTAAGGTAAGTGCTCTAATTTGAGTTAAGGATTTACTTTGATGCTTAGTGAGGGTTTTGTATGAATTTCTAGCATTGTGTTGTTGATTTCTTGCATCTCCAATCTGTATAAAGAACGAATGTCATGCCTTTCTAATTAGGATTGACACCCATAATTGTTACGCATGTTAGTAGGCTAAGCGTTAATTCTTGATAAGCTTTAATGCATTGTAGCGAGGGTCTAGCTCGTGGCTAATCAATTCGAGCCCAAGTGACAGTGGGGGTATGGGTTGATTAACGTTTTCACGGTGGGCTCAAGGTTAGGAGAGAAATCGAATTAGTCTTAAGAAATAATTCGTCGCAATTATACCCGTTACTGTTTTCTGATTAATTGATGGCTTATCACCTTAGATTAATTAAGAAGCATGTTTAATTAGAATTGACGCCTCTAATTAATTCTTTGGGGTGCTTTGGACCCGGTTGGGACAAGGCATTTTGCGTGCATGAAATAGAATTACTTTGCTAATTAGAATCCCTATGAACTAAGCGCATCAAGTAAATCTCGAGCACTCGAATTGGGAGCACAGGTTACTTTATTTTATTTTACCGTTAGCTATTTTTACCGTTTTCCTCTACTTTTACGTAACCCAATTCTATCATTTACTTTATTGTTTAATTTGTTGTTTTAATTAAAAAGCAAATAGGAATTAATTAAGAGAAAATAATTTAGGTTCCCTGCGGATCGAACCGACTACCACTAGCTATAAGTTAGCTTAGTAATAGCGATATTTATAAAGTTCATTTTGGAAGGATTCGACATCCCGAGAAATAGTGGATATACCCAAAAATCCTCTACCAGGACCTTGAGGAATAGAGCTAGAGTGCGAAGGGAAGCTGCAATCCAGTTAGAAAACCAAACTAGAACCCAGCCTGATACACATCCACCTGCAATGGATCAGGAAGCAGGAGGGCCAAACAGGGAACCTGTCATTCGGAATCCAATTGAGATTGACAATGACAAGGACAGTGCCATTCTCAGTTATCTAGTACCCATGCCGGAGGAATTAAACCCAAGCATAATTAGGCCAGAAATCACGGCCCATTCCTTCGAGCTAAAACCAGTTATGTTCCAAATGCTGTCGACAGTGGGGCAGTTCTATGGTATTGAAAACGAAGACCCACACAACCATCTGAGAAACTTCCTAGGCGTTAGTGATACATTTGTCATACCAGGAGTAACTCAGGAAGCTTTGTGATTGTATCTATTCCCATACTCACTTAGAGACAAAGCCAAAACGTGGTTGAATTCACTTCCATCAGGGTCAATAGCCAACTGGACTGACTTGGCTGAGAAATTCTTGGTAAAATACTTTCCACCGGACAGGAATTCCAATTTCAGAGACGACATCATTAAATTCAAACAGTCAGAGAACGAGTCAGTGCATGAGGCCTGGACTCGGTACAAAGACCTGCTGTTGAAGTGCCCTCACCATGGCATTCCATGGTGTATCCAAATAGAGGTGTTCTTTAAAGGGTGCAACCCGAGCACAAGGCAGGTGCTCAATTCCTCAGCAGGAGGATCCATGCTTTCAAAGAGTTACAATGAAGCCTTCGAGATTTTAGAGAAGATCTCTGCAACCAATTGCAGATGGTCCGATGATCCAGTCGAACCAAGTAGAAGGAAAGGGGCGTATAATGTAGATGCCCTGAGTGCTATGAGCAATCAAATCACAGCATTGACCAACATGATGAAGCAGCTCGCGCAGGCCAATATTCAGCAGAGTGTTAATGTTGTTGCTTCTGCGTCAACAACATCAGCTGTCGCAAACCAAATTGAGGCGCTTGTATGTGGATTTTGTGGAGAAGGACATGTCTATGACTATTGCCCTGCCAACCCAGCATCTGTTTGCTATGTAGGGAATCCACCACAACAAAGAAACAATCCATACTCCAATACATACAACCCTGGATGGAGGAACCATCCAAACTTTTCGTGGAATGGTCAGCAGAACGCCAACCAAATGCAATCACAACCGAGATCAAGTGGATCACCTGGATTCACTCAGGACCATTAGGCCAACCAGTCTCAATACCAAAAGCCACCTGTGAAAAACCAACCAATGGGAGCATATGTGGAGAGTTTACTGAAAGAATATATGGCCAAGAATGACGCCACTCTTCAGAGTCAGCAAGCCTCATTGAAAAGCTTGGAGAACCAGATTGGCCAGCTAGCAAGTGAATTAAAAAATAGACCTCAGGGCAGACTGCCTTCAGACACCGAAAATCCAAGAAGAGATGGGAAGGAACAGGTCCAAGCAATTGAACTGCGTAGTTGGAGATCGTTGATTAGCAACAGCCGAGCCGAACCAAAGAGAGTAGAGAACTTCGAGTCTAGTGCTCCACTAGACCCTCAGCTGGATGCTAACACTGTGCAACCATGAGCCAAGCCGAGAGTAAGGCTGGAACCAATTATAGAAGAGCCAGAGGAGATTCCAAGGGCTACTCCAGTGATCCGACAGCCTGACCTGCCACCTTATGTGCCACCACCACCCTTCCCAAGGAGGTTGAAGAAGAAGCAAGAGCAGGAAGCACACTTCCACAAATTCTTGGACATTCTGAAGCAAGTACACGTGAACATCACATTTGTAGAAGTGCTACAGTCCATGCCATCTTATGTAAAGTTCTTAAAAGACATCATCACCAACAAACGAGTCATAGGCGAGTTTGAGACAGTCAATTTCACTGAAGAGTGCAGCGCCATCCTCCAAAACAAGCTGCCACCTATGGAGAAGGACCCCTGCTCATTCACCCTGCCAGTGGACATTGGAGGCCGCCATGTAGGAAGGGCCCTGTGCGATTTAGGAGCCAACATCAATTTGATGCCCTTGTCACTGTTCCAGCAGCTTGGTATAGGCGAAGCACGCCCAACAACTGTCACACTACATCTGGCTGACCGGTCCATCTCTTATCCAGAAGGTAAGATTGAAGACATTTTGGTGAAGGTTGATAAATTTATCTTTCTTGCAGATTTCATCATTCTGGACTATGAAGCAGACAAGGACGTGCCAATCATTTTAGGAAGTCCATTCCTAGCCACATGTAGAGCTTTAATCGATGTGCAGAAAGGTGAGTTCACCATGCGTGTAAACGATGAAGAGGTGAAATTTAGTGTATTTAAAGCACTCAAGTACCCTTCTGACCTTGAGAACTGTTCTTCCTTGGACATAATAGATGTTTTAATTGAGGATGAGCATGAGATGGAAATGTTAGAAAAACATGCTAATGACTATGGCCAAGTAGATTTGAAAGATTTGAATATTCATGAAATGTCTGATGCATCACTACATAGAGAAAATACATCGAAGCATGTTTGCATGACCCCTGTAATTCATGACAGAACCACTGCCCCCATGATCCCTTCAATTGACCAAGCACCCTCCCTGGAATTAAAGCCATTGCCTGCTCACTTGAAATATGCATATCTAGGTGAGAAAGAAAATTTGCCTGTCATCATTTCATCAAAGTTGCATACACAGCATGAAATTGAACTGATAATGTTGCTTAAGCAACATAGAAAGGCAATTGGTTGGACCATAGCTGACATTAGAGGGATAAGTCCATCGTACTGCATGCATAAAATACTGCTAGAAGAAGGACATACTCCTAGGATAGAGCACCAAAGAAGATTGAACCCCTCTATGAAAGAGGTTGTTAAAAAAGAAATCATCAAGTGGCTTGATGCGGGTGTCATCTTTCCTATATCTAATAGTTAGTGGGTGAGTCTTATACAGTGTGTGCCAAAGAAGGGAGGTGTGACTGTAGTTGTGAATGAGCTTAATGAATTGATACCAACACGAACTGTCACCAGATGGCGTGTTTGTATGGATTATAGGAAACTCAACAAGGAAACAAAAAATGATCACTTCCCCTTGCCTTTTATTGATCAAATGTTAGACAGATTAGCTGGTCAAGCCTTTTATTGTTTCCTAGATGGCTATTCAGGGTATAACCAGATCACAATTGATCCTAAAGATCAAGAGAAGACCACATTCACTTGTCCCTTTGGCACATTTGCGTTTCGCAGAATGCCATTTGGGCTTTGCAATGCACCCGCAACTTTTCAAAGGTGCATGTTGGCTATCTTCTCTGATCTAGCTCAGTCAATAGTTGAGATCTTCATAGATGACTTTTCTGTGTTCGGTGACTCGTTTAGCCAATGTTTGTTAAATATAGGGAAAGTACTCACTAGGTGTGAGGAAGCCAACTTAGTCTTGAATTGAGAAAAAGGTCATTTCATGGTTGAAGAAGGGATTGTGTTGGGACATAGGGTTTCCAAGGAAGGAATTGAGGTTGACCGAGCAAAAATAGATGTCATAGAGAAGCTAGCTCCACCCAAAAATGTTAAAGGCATTAGGAGTTTCTTAGGCCATGTTGGATTCTACAGAAGGTTTATTAAGGATTTTTCCAAAATTTCAAAACCCCTCTGTGAACTCCTTGAACTTAATAGAGCTTTCATCTTTTCAGATGAATGCTTAATTGCATGGAACAAACTTAAATTTGCCCTTATCCAAGCACCCATAGTCATCGGGCCAAATTGGGATATGCCATTTGAGCTGATGTGTGACGCCAGTGACTATGCCATTGGTGCTATGCTAGGAAAAAAGAGAGACAAGATCACTCACCCCGTGTATTATGCTAGTAAAACATTGAACGAGGCTCAATGTAACTACACCACAACTGAGAAGGAAATGTTGTCTGTGGTGTTTGCATGCGAAAAATTTAGAGCCTATATTGTGTAGAACAAAACTGTCATCTATACCGACCAAGCTGCAATTAAATACTTAATGAGGAAGGTTGATGCAAAGCCGAGACTAGTTAGATGGGTTTTGCTGCTGTAGGAGTTTGATCTTGAAATCAGAGACAAGAAGGGATGTGAGAATGTCATTGTTGATCACCTATCTAGACTGGAAAGCTGTCGCGAAAATATTGTTGAGCCCGCAATGATGGACTTTTTCATTGATGAACAGATTTTTTATTTTAATACATGCTGCTAATGATGTTGAGCCTTGGTTTGCTGACATAGCAAATTTTCTTGCTTCGCAGGTGTTACCAGAATTCAGCAAGGGGCAAGACAAGAAAAAGTTTCTCAATGATGCGAAGAAATACCTATGGGATGACCCTAACCTTTATAGATGTTGTGTTGATGGTCTGCTGAGAAAGTGAGTCTCATCAACAGAAGCCAAGGCCATCCTGCAGCACTGCCATACTACTTCATATGGAGGACATTTCGAAGGTCAACGGACCGCCGCCAAGGTATTTCAAAGCCGTTATTTTTGGCCCACCATTTTTAAAGATGCACATGACTTTGCTCGCACATGTAATGAATGTCAGAGGACAGGGAACTTGAGTAGGAAGGATGAAATGGCCCTAACATACATTCTCGAATTAGAACTATTTGATGTATGGGGTATTGACTTCATGGGACCATTTCCCCCTTCGGCAGGTAATCTCTACATCCTTCTAGCAGTAGACTATGTGTCAAAATGGGTAGAGGCAATAGCTTGTCCTGTAAATGATGTTAAAACTGTGATAAAATTCCTTAACAAGCATGTTTTTACAAGATTTGGCACTCCTCGTGCAATTATAAGTGATGAAGGATCACACTTTATTAACAAGTCTATGGAAAACGTGCTAGCTAAGTACAATGTCAAGCATAGGGTGGCAACACCCTATCATCCCCATACGAATGGGCAAGCTGAAATTTCCAATAGGGAGATAAAGAGCATTTTAGAAAAGGTGGTGAAGCCTAATAGAATGGACTGGTCATTAAAGCTAGATGATGCTTTATGGGCTTATAGAACAGCCTACAAAACACCTTTGGGAATGTCTCCCTACCGGTTAGTCTATGGCAAGGCATGTCATCTACCCCTGGAATTGGAAAACAAATCCTTTTGGGCTTTAAAGGAATTAAATTTTTGCTTGACTGATGCTGGAACTTTACGGTCTTTACAATTGCATGAACTAGAAGAATTGAGGCACATGTCTTATGAAAACGCCAAACTATACAAAGAAAAAACTAAAATTTGGCATGACAGTAGACTAAGGCCCAAGGATTTTAAAAAGGGATAGCACGTGTTGCTATTTAATTCAAGATTGAATTTTTTTTCCAGGAAAATTAAAGTCTAGATGGTCAGGTCCATTTGTTGTGACTAACGTGTTTACTTATGGTGCAATAGAAATACAGAATCTGGAGAAAGGCAAGCCATTTTTGGTCAATGGTGCTCGGCTGAAACATTTTTATGACGAAGCAGATGTGAGGACGCTTTCAGCGTTCCTCTTATCTGAGGCATGAAGTCACTTGAAGAATTGAAGAGCACGGGCTGAATTGAAAATTTATTTGTGCTCAACATTTGAGATGTTAAATTATTGACAAATTTGCATTCTAATTCGAAACTTGTACTTTACAATTTAATTTTAAGGTTAATTTTAAATTTTGATTTCTTTGATTAGGGGGGAAAATTTGAATTAAAGCAAAGAGGGAAGAGCTGGTGGGACGAATCAATGAGGAAGGAAAGAAATTATGGGCTGTGCCGACTGGTCAGCGAGGTGACGTTGTGCAGATTTTGTTGCCACCCCAAAATAGGAAAGAATCTCCAACGGTAACATTTTAGAGGTTCTGATTGGCTGGGCAGTTTTGCAAATGCGATGCGGAGGCAGCAAAGTCGCCAGCTTTTATTACAAATCTCTATATAATCAACTGATCCTGCTACCCAACTGACACTCACAAAACCCAAAGCTCCATTCTGAAATCCTCGAGATCCATACCCAGCTCTAGTCTTTCTTCTTCTTCCTAAAACCCTTCCCCTCTGTTACCAAAAAGAGAATGGTGTCAACAAGGGAGTTCTTGCGATCAGAGCCTGAGAGCTCCAAGCCTTCCGCAAAACCGTCCCCAACCGCTGATGAAGCAGCGATGGCTAGCGATGATCTCATCTCCCTAGCCTTTGTCGAAACATCTCGCCCAGAGGAGTTGAGCAAATCAACTCCCTCGAAGAAAAAGAAATCAGGGGCAAAGTTGAAGAAGGCGAAGAAAGCAAAGAAATCTGGCAGTGAAGGTAAGGGAAGCAAGAGCTCACCTGCAGCAAAGCCTGTAGAAAAGAAAATGCAGAGTCCACCTTCAACAACCTCAAAGAAACGGTCCTGGACCGAGCTTTCACCGCTGAAGCAGCCTGATCGAGCCTCAGCAATAGCTGGAGAGGTGCAAGAAGGCGAAGAAGAAAACAGTCCTCTCAGAGAGGAAGTGCCTGAAGACCAAGCACCAGAGGCTAGTATGCCTCTATCTGAGGGTACGAACGAGCGCATAGACAGGCTTGCTGCAGAGTTAGTAGCTGAGATGGAGGCGGAAGCGGAACCAGAGCCAAAGAAGAAGAACATTTTGGTGAGAGCCAAGAAGCCCAAGGCTTCGATAAGAGCTGTGCTAAAAAAGGTTGCCCCAAGTCCTGCCAAAAAGATGAAGGCAGAAGCACTTGAGGCCGTCAGGGCCAAGGCCAAGGGAAAGGGCAAGATGTTTGTTGAGGATGAGCCCCCTGCTGAGAGATACATCTCAGCAGCTGCCAGTGACAGAGGACAAGCCCTGATGAAAAAAGAGCTATTGCATGAGAGGGGATTTCTTGATGTGCTTCCAGACTTACCACAGTTCCTAAGAACAGGAATTGTAAACCACGGTTGGGAAGAATTTTGCAGGCCCCCTGTGCCAGCCTACCCTGAAATGGTTTATGACTTCTATGCAAATATGTCGGATGCAGCAGCCTGCTTTTCAATTGTCCGAGGAGTTGAAGTGGACTTTTCTCCAGAGGTCATCAATGAGATATATGCCCTGAAGGATCACAAAAATTCAGATTATGCCAAGTTAGTGGCGAATCCTTCTGAAGCTGCGCTAGAGGAAGCTCTCAACGAGATAGGTAAACCAGAGGCCATGTGGGCCATCTCTAAGCAAGGCAAGCATACTCTCATGAGTGCGCTACTGAAGGACAAGGCGAGAGTTTGGTTCTCGCTCATCCGAAGAAGCATCCTTCCTGTCACGCATGAAACAACGATCAATCAGAGCCGCTCGCTGCTAATTTATGCAATCATGAAGGGTTTCACCATTGACGTAGGCGAGCTCATCAGTGGCTCCATCCAGGAATGTTCAAAGAAAGGAAAAGGGCGCTTGTTTTTCCCTAACACTATAACCAAGCTATGTCTGCGCGCAGGTGTAGCCATTTCTAGAGAGGAGAAGAAGATGGCCTATGCGAGCCACATTGAGCTGCCTACCGAGCTAAAGTTGAGAAGGAAAGGAAACATGGAAATTGAAATGAATGGCCTAGCTGCGGCTCAAGCTTCGACAATGTCTTGTCTGCTGAACCTACATCAGACATTTTCCCTTTGGGCAAAGTATACCAAGGAAAGAGACACCAACCTAGCTGAGCACTTGCGATGCCTATATCCTGCTTTTCCTGACGGTCTGTTGAAGCCCTGGGTGCCTCCATACTTGGAGGAAGGAGAGGATGATGATGAATGCTAAGATTGCGAGCATTCGGGGAAGTCTGCCTTTTCCCTATCTTAACCCTGATTTTCTGAAACTATGTTACCCCCCCCCCCCCCCCCAATCAAATGAAATGATGTGTGCTGTTTTAATTTCCAATAATTAGTTTAAGTAGTTAGTTAGTATAGCTTAGTTAGGTAGTTTAAATTCCAAAATAGCCCTATGGGCCCGAATTAGGAATAAGTTAGTCTTAGAAGGTATGATCATGAATGAAACACTGCTCTTTTTATTCCATTGATGTGTTGTCTGGTGTCTAACGGCCTACTTAGCATGTTCATTCTAGAGCATGCTTGTTGTTGCTTGAATATCTGATCCATGCATAGTGTTGCGTGCTCAATGTGTAAAAGAAATAAGCAATAAGAGAGAGAGCACTCAGAACATGCAAGCATACATGATCTTGTTAGCAAGTAGTAAGTATTTTTTCATTCGTTTTCCCACAGAGATTTATTATTAGTTACTCGCGAAGTGTATTGTTAAGCAAGAATGGGTGGATTTGATGGGGTAGAATTGGTTTTAAGTTGCCTAATTACTAAGGAATATGTAAAGGGTAGCAACATAAACAAGTGCAAGTCAATGATAAACTCAAATGTAAAGAGAAGAGATTAATAAACGAAGAGGAAAATAGCTAAAACAGAATTTTTAACTTAACAGAATTGCGAGAACAGCAATTTTACCGCAATGTTACTAACAGCGAAAGTGTGTAAACTGTGGAAACAAGGGCTACTAACGACTGCTCTATAGGCTTTTTCACACGATTCTCAAGCATTAGATCAACTCACTATGCATCAAACTAACTCATTCTCATGTATCTTCCGATTTCATGCATTAGATTCTTTAGTTTACTCATGTCCAAGTAAGGTCTTAAGCATCTTGTTAAAACAACAAGTTATGATTTGTACTAGGAAAACGCCTATTCCTAGGTCGTTTTCTGGCTACCTTGAGAGGCTAGCATGAGTGTATGACTCTGAACTCTTACTCCTTCCAGAGGTTAGGAGTTCTTTGGACAAAATGGATGGCCAATAGAAATTGCTCGTGGGATGAAGCTTACACACAATCAATGCATTCGAGAGCTATCCTACATGCTTGGTTCACGTGTTTTAGCCTATAGTATTGTCATTAGCATGCCCCTATGTGACTTAGTTACTCATGGATGTAGAGAAATAGGCATGCTTAGAAGAAGATTAAACTTAAAACAGCAAGGAAAAACAGTAGACAGCAAAGACAAGAAACTGCGAAATAATGAATTGTGCTTCTGATTAATCAAGCGTTTGAACTAAACAAATGAAGACTTAAAGTTACTAACAGAAAGACAGAAAGCAACGAAATGGAATGGATTAACTAATGGAAAAGAAATAACAACAAACGGTGCTGGAAATAGGAAAGTAAAGACAGGAAGCAATAAAGGTGCGCTTGATCGCCTCGTCGCAGTCGCCTCGGCTGAAAGGAGAGAAAGGTAAGCCTTGCTTGGATGAATCCAATCAGAAGAGAAGATGAATCTTCTCTCCTTCCTATCAGATTGTCGACTCTAACAGCTAAGCTTTCCAACCCAACAGACGGAAGAGAAAAACAGGAGAAAGAATGGAGCTGCGAAAAGACTTCTACGCTTTCGGATGATGTTCCAACCCTCCTCTTTGACCTCCTTTTATAGTATTCTGCAGGTGCGATTGGGCCAAGGAGAACCATCCATCCTCAACGTCGTACTTCAATATGGATGGAGGAGAAAGAACGAATCCCTGAAATATCGGATCACAACAGAAAAAGGTTAGCCAACTTACGGATTTCACTTAAAACATTGCGGTTTTAGCAATGTTTCCGCAATGCTTCCGCAATGCACAGTTTTCATTCTTTTTCCTTCGTTTTTCATTTCTTTTCTTTCCTTTTGCACACAAGTCCTAATTTAGCTTCCTTCTTCTAATTCTCATATATAAGCATAGGTTTAAGCTAAATCCTATCAAAAGCACCTAAGAGTGTACATCTTTCTAAGATAAATAAGTCCTAAAATGGTCACTTTTGGAGACGTAACACACCACCAAACTTAAGGTTTTGCTCGTCCTCGAGCAAACTAAGGACTTACTTAGGCTGCTGTTTTATCATCTTTAACCACTTGCTGACTCCCCTAAATTCCTATCTATAGCAGTGTTGTCCTGTGACATACTTCTAAGTTTACAACTACCCTCTTACTTTGCTTCTTCTGACTTCGCATGCCTAATGCTCCTACTGTCTCATTAACACCCTACGACTGATCTACTTGCTTTTGTCATATCGTGCAACTATCCCTAAGGTTTCAAATTCTACCTAGCTTTACCCCAGACTCAGTACATGCTTCTAGTTTTTACTTTTGAGCTACCTAGGATTCCTTAGAGTCATGTCAGTCTTAGTATTAACTAGTGACAGTAGTACATTTAGAGAACAACCTAAACCCTGACATCACTACATTGGACATACATTCATCTCCCTAAACAACCCTACAAGTTACAACTTTATGCTCAGCTAATTGAGGATCAGAGTTCTTTTTATTCAGGACATCTAAGCCACAAAGTTGAAACTCCTAGGTATACATTCTTCTTCCCTACTTCTTCCTTTTTTTCTTTCTTACTTTGGTGGAGCCTCTCCTTCGGTTGCCTTTTGATGCAATGCCACTTGTGGGTTACACACTTGGCACTGATTACTCAGCCACCTAAAAGAGAGACACCCCTCTTTATTCTATTTTTCATTTTTTTTTTGTAAAGGAGAAGAAGAATGCTTATGCTTTAAGGGAGAGAGGAACGTTCCTAGGCCTAGGGTGGCCTCCCCCAAACTTAAACTACTCATTGTCCCCAATGAGTGTCTGAGGTGGCACACCCCCAAACTTATCCTAAAAGCATCTAGTCTAGGGTAAAACAAAAAGAATCTAAAAAAACCTAGGGATAGACAGAACATTCTAAAAGCAAACATTACAGCAGCAGAAATTTATAAAAACATGCAGGTAAGGACTTAAAGCTACGCATACTGAGCAGTTTTAAGAGGTTAATCTAAACTATCAAAGATGCCTTAAGACACTCATCCAGCATGCTTATAGATAGGCTATATAAGGCAGGCAAGATAGCAGCAAAAGAACAAAATTAAACAGAACCAACCTAGCTAAACAGTCAGTCAAAAACATGCAATTACTAACAAAAATTGCGGATTCCGCAATTATTTCGCAATGGATACAGGGCAGATATATCAGTGATCAAGGCCCTATGCATGCTCTTTCCAGTCATTTAAGCTATACAAAAAGGAAACTAAAATAATCTACCTATTCAGCTACCATCAGACTATACTAAACAAATCCAAACAACAAAAATACAGAACTAAAGACAGATTAAAAATGTACTCAAAAGTAACGGAATTCACATAGTTCAACGAAAAGCAGGTGTTTTTTTTTTTTTTTTTTTTTGATGTTTTTGTAGGGAATAGAAATACTCCCTTGAGTGCTAATCAGCCTAGCACTCAGATGTCCTCATCATCATCATTCCTCCGTGGTCCTGGAGGTGCCCATGGTGTCAGTAGGTCCGTGGGGAACTCAGGAAAGATGCAGCCCAATTGGTCAGCAACATCCTTATCCCTTGCCTGTGCATATGTAGCCCATTGAGCCATCTTCTTTTGCAGGTCCATCAGGCAGGCCATCGATAGAGACTGAGCAGCAGCCAGGCCATCTAGCTCGAACTCCATGTTCCCCTTCCTGCGCATCCTCAAGCCTGTAGGCAGCTCCAGGTGCCCCGTGTAGGCCAGCTGCCTTTCCATCCGCTCGATTGGAACCCCTGCACGTAAGCAAAGCTTAGTAATTGTATTGGGAAAGAAAAGTGGACCCTTACCCTTTTTGGCGCAGTCTGCGATTGAGGCTGCAATGACCTCACGAACGTTGATTGTGAGGCCCCTCATGATCGCATAGACCAGCAGCGATCTGCCTTGGTTGATGGTGGTCTCGTGGGTCACTAGGGATAACCTCCTCCGCACGAATGAGAACCATACAGCTGCCTTGGCTGTGAGGGTAGCACTCATCAGCGTGTGCTTCCCATTGCGCGAAATCGTCCACGCTGCCTCAGGTTGGCCAATGATCCGCAGTGCTTCCTCCAGGACCGCCTCAGTTGGCGCATCAATGATCCTTGCATAATCAGTGTGTTTTTGACCCTTGAGGCCATAGGCTTCATTGATTGCCTTCGCTGAGAAATCCACCTCGATTCCTCTGACCACAGATAGGCCATCCTCAGGGTTCATCAAGTTGGCGTAGAAATCATACACCATGCTGGAGTAGGCGGGGACGGGTGGTCTGCACAGCTCTTCCCAGCCGTGATTTGTGATCCCTGCGCGCAAGAATTGCGGCAGGTCTGCTAGCGCGTCAAGGAACCCCTTCTCATGCAGCAGGTCCCTCTTCCTTAACTCAGTCCCCCTCGACTCCGCATCAGAGGACACATACCTCACTGTTTGAGGCTCATCTTCGGGGTACAGCTTGGCCTTCCCCTTATCTTTTGTTTTGGTTGATTCAGCAGCCTCGATCTTGAGCTTCTTTGGAGAGGGCTCACCACTAACCTTCTTTGATGAAGGCTCACCCCTGGCTTTCTTTTTCTTGGACTTCTTCGAAGCTTTTGGCCGTTTGGCCTTGACAACCTTGGTGGCTTTTGTTGCGTGCTCAATGTGTGAAATAAATAGCAATAAGAAAGAGAGAGCACTCAGAACATGCAAGCATACATGATCTTGTAGCAAGTAGTAAGTATTTTTTCATTCGTTTTCCCACAGAGATTTATTATTAGCTACTCGTGAAGTGTATTGTTAAGCAAGAATGGGTGGATTTGAAGGGGTAGATTTGGTTTTAAAATTCCTAAGTACTGCTGAATATATAAAAGGTAGCAACATAAACAAGTGCAAGTCAATGGTAAACGCAAATGTAAAGAGAAGAAATTAATAAACGAAGAGAAAAGTAGTCAAGCAGAATTTTAAACTTAGCAGAATTGCGAGAACAGCAATTCTACCGCAATGTTACTAACAGCGAAAGTGTGTAAAATGGAGAAACAAGGGCTACTAACGACTCCTCTATAGGCATTTTCACACGATTCTCAAGCATTGGATCAACTCACTATGCATCAAACTAACTCAATCTCATGTATCTTCCGATTTCATGCATTAGATTCTTTAGTTTACTCATGTCCAAGTAAGGTCTTAAGCATCTTGTTAAAGTAGAAAGTTATGGTTTGTACTAGGAAAACGCCTATTCCTAGGTCGTTTTCTGGATACCTTGAGAGGCTAGCATGAGTGTATGACTCTGAACTCTTACTCCTTCCAGAGGTTAGGAGTTCTTTGGACAAAATGGATGGCCAATCGAAATTGCCCGTGGGATGAAGCTTACATACAATCAATGCATTCGAGAGCTATCCTACATGCTTGGTTCACGTTTTTTAGCCTATAGTATTGTCATTAGCATGCCCCTATGTGACTTAGTTACTCATGGATATGGAGAGAACAGAAATATTAGATGAAGTAGACATGCTTAGAGGAAATTTAAAGACAAAACAGCAATGAAAAACAGTAGGCAGAGAAGGTAAAGACAAAGTGTGAAATGATGAATTGTGCGTGGATTAATCGATTGTTTGAATGAACAAAGGGAAACTTAAAGTGAATAACATAAAGACAGAAAGCAACGAAATAGAATGTACTAACTAATGGAAAAGAAACAACAACAAAATAGTGCTGGAAATGAGAAGTAAAAGACAGAAAGCAGGTAAACGAGCTTGAACGCCTCGTCGCAAACGCCTCGGCTGAAAGGAGAAAAAGGGTAGCCTTGCTTGGATGAATCCAATAAGGAGAGAAGATGGCCTTCCTATCAGATTGTCGACTCCAACAGCTGAACCTCTCAAACCAACAGACGGAGAAGAAAATAGATGGAAAAGACTGCGCTGCGAAGAGACTTCTACGCTTTCGGATGATGATCAAACCCTCTACTTTGACCCCCTTTTATAGTAATCTGCAGGTGCGTTTGGGCCAAGGAGAACCATCCATCCTCAACGTCATACTTCAAAATGGATGGAGGAGAAAGAACGAATCCCTGAAATAACGGAACATAACAGAAAAAGATCAGCTAACTTACGGATTTCACTTGAAACATTGCGGTTTTAGCAATGTTTCCGCAATGCTGCCGCAATGCACATTTTTCATTCTTTTAACTTCGTTTTTCATTCCTTTTATTTCCGTTTGCACACAAGTCTTAATTTAGCTTCCTTCATCTAATTCTCATAAATAAGCATAGGTTTAAGCTAAATCCTACCAAAAACACCTAAGAGTGTACATCTTTCTATGGAAAACAAGTCCTAAAAAGGTCACTTTTGGAGACGTAACACACCCCCAAACTTAAGGTTTTGCTCGTCCTCGAGCAATCTAAGGACTTACTTAGGCTGCTGTTTTATCCTCTTAACCACTTGCTGACTCCCCTACATTCCTATCTATAGCAGTGCTGTCCTGTGACACACTTCTAAGTTTACAACTACCCTCTTACTTTGCTTCTTCTGACTTCGCATGCCTAAAACTCCTACTGTTTCATTAACCCCTTACAGCTGATCTACTTGCTTCTGTCATATCGTGCAACTATCCCTAAGGTTTCAAATTCTACCTAACTTTACCCCAGACTCAGTACATGCTTCTAGTTTTATTTTTGAGCTACCTAGGATTCCTTAGAGTCATGCTAGTCTTAGTATTAACAGTGACAGTAGTACTTTTAGAGAACAACCTAAACCCTGACATCACTACATTGGACATACATTCATCTCCCTAAACAACCCTACAAGTTACAACTTTGTGCTCAGCTAATTGAGGATCAGAGTTCTTTTTATTCAGGACATCTAAGCCACAAAGCTGCAACTTCTAGGTATACATTCTTCTTCCCTACTTCTTCCTTTTTTCTTTCTTACTTTGGTGGAGCCTCTCCTTTGGTTGCCTTTTGATGCAATGCCACTTGTGGGTTACACACTTGGCACTGATTACTCAGCAACTTAAGAGAGACACCCCTCTTTATTCTATTTTTCATTTTTTTTTTCAGCTCATCATTTTTTTGTAAAGGAGAAGAAGAATGCTCATGCTTTAAGGGAGAGAGGAATGTTCCTAGGCCTAGGGTGGCCTCCCCCAAACTTAAACTACTCATTGTCCCCAATGAGTGTCTGAGGTGGCACACCCCCAAACTTGTCCTAGAAGCATCTAGTCTAAGGTAAAACAAAGAGAATCTAAAAGCCCTAGGCATAGACAGGAAATTAAAAGCAAACATCACAGCAGCAGAAATTCATAAAAACAGGCAGGTAAGGACTTAAAGCTATGCATGCTGAGCACTTTTAAGAGGTTAATTTAAACTATCAAAGGTGTCCTATGACACTCATCCAGCATGCTTTTAGATAGGCTATATAAGGCAGTCAAGATAGCAGCAAAAGACAAAATTTAAACAGAACCAGCCTAGCTAAACAATCAGTCAAAAACATGCATTTACTAATAACAATTGCGGATTCCGCAATTATTTCGCAATGGATACAGGGCAGATATACCAGTGATTAAGGCCCCTATGCATGCTCTTTCCAGGCATTTAAGCTATACAAAAAGGAAACTAAACTAATCTACCTATTCAGCTATCATCAGCCTATACTAAGCAATTCTAAACAGCAGCAATAAAGAACTACAAACAGATCCAAATTTAACTCAAAATAGCATAATTCACATGGTTTAACAAAAAGCAGTTTGATATTTTTTTCTTGTAGGGAACAGAAATACTCCCTTGAGTGCCAATCAGCCTAGCACTCAGATGTCCTCATCATCATCATCCCTTCTTGGTCTTGGAGGCGCCCATGGAGTCAGTAGGTCCGTGGGGAACTCAGGGAAGATGCAGCCCAACTGGTCAGCAACCTCCTTGTCCCTTGCCTGCGCATATGTGGCCCATTGAGCCATCTTCTTTTGTAGGTCCATCAGGCAGGCCATTGACAGAGACTGAGCAGCAGCCAGGCCATCTAGCTCGAACTCCATGTTCCCCTTCCTTCGCATCCTCAAGGCAGTAGGCAACTTCAGGTGCCCCGTGTAGGCCAGCTGCCTTTCCATTCGCTCGATTGGGACCCCTGCACGTAAGCAGAGCTTAGTAATTGTATTAGGAAAGAAAAGTGGACCCTTACCCTTTTTAGCGTAGTCTGCGATTGAGGCTGCAATGACTTCACCAACGTTGATTGTGAGGCCCCTCATGATCGCATAGACCAGCAGCGATCTGCCTTGGTTGATGGTGGTCTCGTGGGTCACTGGGGACAGCTTCCTCCGCACGAAGGAAAACCAGACAGCCGCCTTGGCTGTGAGGGTAGCACTCATCAGGGTGTGCTTCCCATTGCGCGAAACTGTCCACGCTGCCTCAGGTTGGCCAATGATTCGAAGTGCTTCCTCCAGGACAGCTTCTGTTGGCTCATCAACGATCCTTGCATAATCCGTGTGCTTCTGCCCTTTGAGGCCATAGGCTTCATTGATTGCCTTTGCTGAGAAATCCACCTCGACTCCTCTGACCACAGACAGGCCATCCTCAGGGTTCATCAAATTGGCGTAAAAATCATACACCATGCTGGAGTAGGCGGGGTTGGGCGGCCTGCACAGCTCTTCCCAGCCGTGATTTGTCATCCCTGCGCGCAAGAATTGCGGCAGGTCTGCGAGCGCGTCGAGGAATCCTTTCTCGTGCAGCAGGTCCCTCTTCCTCAGCTCAGTGCCCCTTGACTCTTGTTGCGTGCTCAATGTGTTAAAATAAATAAGCAATAAGATAGAGAGAGCACTCAGAACATGCAAGCATACATGATCTTATAGCAAGTAGTAAGTATTTTTTCATTTGTTTTCCCACGGAGATTTATTATGAGCTACTCGTGAAGTGTAAAGTTAAGAAAGAATGGGTGGATTTGATGGGGTAAAATTGGTTTTAAATTGTCTAATTCCTAAGGGATATGTAAAGGATAGCAACATAAATAAGTGCAAGTCAAAGTTAAACTCAAAGGAAAAGAGATGAGATCAATAAACGAAGAGGAACTTAGCTAAACAGAATTTTAAACTTAGTAGAATTGCGGAAACAGCAATTCTACCGCAATTTTAATAACAGCGAAAGTGTGTAAAATGGAGAAACAAGGGCTACTAATGACTCCTCTATAGGCATTTTCTCACGATTCTCAAGCATTGGATCAACTCTCTATGCATCAAACTCACTCAATCTCATGTATCGTCCGATTCCATGCATTAGATTCTTTAGTTTACTCATGTCCAAGTAAGGTCTTAAGCATCTTGTTAAAGCAGAAAGTTATGGTTTGTACTAGGAAAACGCCTATTCCTAGGTCGTTTTCTGGCTACCTTGAAAGGATAGTATGAGTGTATGACTCTGAACTCTTACTCCTTCCAGAGGTTAGGAGTTCTTTGGACAAAATGGATGGCCAATCGAAATTGCCCGTGGGATGAAGCTTACATACAATCAATGCTTCGAGAGCTATCCTACATGCTTGGTTCACGTTTTTTAGCCTATAGTATTGTCATTAGCATGCCCCTATGTGACTTAGTTACTCATGGATATAGGGAGAACAGAAATAAGAGATAAAGTAGACATGCTTAGAAGAAATTTAAATACAAACAGCAAGGGAAAAAACAGTAGCAGCAAAGAGAAGAAACTGTGAAATGAAGAATTGTGCTTTAATTACTTGATTGTTTGAATGACAAAAGAGAAACTTAAAGTGAATACAGAAAGACAGAACTCCACGAAATGCAATAAACTAACTACTAGAACATAAACAACAACTAAACAATGCTGGAAAGTAGAAATGAAAGACAGAAAGCATGTAAAAGAGCTTGGACGCCTCGTCGCAACCGCCTCGGCTGAAGGATGAGAAACTTTGCTTGGATGAATCCAATCGGGAGAGAAGATGAATCTCCTCTCCTTCCTATTAGATTATCGATTCCAACAGCTGAGCTTCGCAAACCAACAGACGGCTAAGGAAAACAGGAGAAAAGATGGAGCTGCGAGAAGACTTCTACGCTTTCGGATGATGATTGAACCCTCGACTTTGACCCCCTTTTATAGCAATCTGCAGGTGCGTTTGGGCCAAGGAGAACCATCAATCTTCAACGTCGTACTTCAAAATGGATGGAGGAGAAAGAACGAATCCCTGAAATAACGGAAATTAACAGAAAAAGATCAGTAAACTTACGGTTTTCACTTGAAACATTGCGGTTTCAGCAATGTTTCCGCAATGCTGTCGCAATGTAGTTTTTTCATTCTTTTACTTCGGTTTTCAATCCTTTTCTTTCCTTTTGCACACAAGTCCTAATTTAGCTACCTTCTTTTAATTCTCACAAATAAGCATAGGTTTAAGCTAAATCCTATCAAAAACACCTAAGAGTGTGCATCTTTCTAAGCTAAATAAGTCTTAAATAAGTCACTTTTGGAGACATAACACACCCCCAAACTTAAGGTTTTGCTTGTCCTCAAGCAAACTAAGGACTTACTTAGGCTATTGTTTCATCTTCTTTAACCTCTTATGACTCCCCTATATCCCTATCTATAGCAGTGCTGTCCTGTGACACACTTCTAAGTTCAGAACTATCCTCTTATCTAGCTTCTTCTGACTCCGCCTGCCTAATACTCCTACTGTTTTCATTAACTCCCTACAACTGATCTACTTGCTTTTGTCATATCATGCCACTATCCCTAAGGTTTCAAATTCTACCTAGCTTTACCCCAGACTCAGTACATGCTTCTAGTTTATACTTATGAGCTACCTAGGATTCCTTAGAGTCATGCCAGTCTTAGTATTAACAGTGACAGTAGTACTTTAAGAGAACAACCTAAACCCTGGCATCACTACATTGGACATACATTCATCTCCCTAAACAACCCTACAAGCTACAACCTTGTGCTTAGCTAATTGAGGATCAGAGTTCTTTTTATCAGGACATCTAAGCCACAAAGTTGCAACTCCTAGGTATACATTCTTCTTCCCTTCTCTTTTCCCTTTTTTTTTCTTTCTTAGGTGGAGCCTTTCCTTTGGTTGCCTTTTGATGCAATGCCACTTGTGGGTTACACACTTGGCACTGATTACTTAGCAACCTAAGAGAGACTCCCCTCTTTATTCTATTTTTCATTTTTTTTTTTTTCAGTTCATCATTTTTGTCAAGGAGAAGAAGAATGCTTATGCTTTTAAGGGAGAGAGGAATGTTCCTAGGCCTAGGGTGGCCTCCCCCAAACTTAAACTACTCATTGTCCCCAATGAGTGTCTGAGGTGGCACACCCCCAAACTTGTCCTAGAAGCATCTAGTCTAAGGTAAAACAAAGAGAATCTAAAAGCCCTAGGTATAGACATAATATTCTAAAAGTAAATATCACAGCAGCAGAAACTTTGAAAAAAAAAAAACAGTCAGGTAAGGACTTAAAGCTATGCATGCTGAGCTTTTAAGAGGCTAATTTAAACTATCAAAGGGTGTCCTATGACACTCATCCAACATGCTTTAAGATAAGCTATAAAAGGTAGTCATGATAGCAGTAAAAGAAAGAATTTAAACAGAACCAGCCTAACTAAACAGACAGTCAAAAACAGGCATTCAGTAATTAAAATTGCGGTTTCCGCAATTATTTCGCAATAGATACAGGGCAGATATAACAGTGAGTAAGGCCCCTACGCATGTTTTTTCCAGTCATTCAAGCTCTCTAAAAATGAAACTAAACTAATCTACCTAATCAGCTAGCAGCAGACTACACTAAACAATTTAAAAACTTAAAACTAAGCAACTAAAACAGATCAAAATATTAACTAAAAACAGCATAATTCACACGGTTCATAAAAAGCAGTTTGATTATTTTTTTTTTTAATTGTAAGGGAACAGCAATACTCCCTTGAGTGCAATTCAAACTAGCACTCAGATGTCTTCATCCTCATCAGGCCTTCGTGGTCGTGGAGGCGCCCATGGAGACAGTAGGTTCGTGGGAAAGTCAGGGAAGATGCATCCCAGTTGGTCAGCAACTTCCTTGTCCCTTGCCTGTGCGTATGTGGCCCATTGAGCCATCCTCTTCTGTAGATCTATCAGGCACGCCATGGACAGTGACTGAGCCGCAGCCAATCTATCCAGCTCGAACTCCATGTTTCCCTTCCTTTTCAGCCTTAAGCCGGTAGGCAGCTCCAAGTGGCCTGTGTAAGTCATCTGCTGTTCCATCCGCTCAATGGGGACTCCTGCACGCAAGCATAGTTTAGTAATAGTATTAGGGAAGAACAATGGACCCTTACCCTTCTTGGCGCAGTCAGCAATGGCAGCTGACATGACTTCGCCCACATTGATGGTGAGACCTCGCATGATTGCATAGACCAGCAGCGATCTGCTCTGGTTGATTGTGGTCTCATGGGTCACGGGCGCCAGCTTCCTCCTCACGAAGGAAAACCATACAGCCGCCTTAGCTGTGAGGTTGGCACTCATGAGAGTGTGCCTCCCATTGCGCGACACGGTCCATGATGCTTCAGGCTGGCCAATTATCCGAATGGCCTCTTCCAAGATAGCCTCTGTAGGCTCATCAACGATCCTTGAGTAATCAGTGTGTTTCTGGCCCTTGAGGCCGTAGGCTTCGTTGATTGCCTTTGCTGAAAAGTCTACTTCAACTCCCCTGACCACAGACAATCCTTCCTCAGAATTCCTCAAATTGGCGTAGAAGTCATACACCATGCTTGTGTAAGCTGGATTGGGTGGTCTGCACAACTCCTCCCAGCCGTGATTCATAATTCCTGCGCGCAAGAATTGCGGCAGGTCAGCAGGTCTGTCGAGGAAGCCCTTCTCGTGCAGCAGCTCCCTTTTCCTCAACTCAACGCCTCTAGACTCAGCGTCAGAAGACACGTACCTCACTGACTGAGGCTCATCTTCAGGGTACATCTTGGCCTTCCCCTTGTCTTTCAGTTTGGCTGACTCAGCAGCCTCAATCTTGAGCTTCTTTGGGGACGGCTCGTCGCTCCCCTTCTTGGATGAAGGCACAGCCTTGGACTTCTTCTTCTTCTTGGACTTCTTTTTTGTTCTTGGCCGTTTGGCCTTGACAACCGTGGCTTCCTTCTTCCTCAATCGTGCCTTCGTTGTCATCTGCTGGAGGCAGTCCCCCAGTGTCTCGTCCATCGAGTCATCCTTCTGTGCAGGGCTCTCAGGGCTGGCTTCCCTCAAAGGCGAGAAGACCTCATCTTCCTCAGCTTCCCCACTGCTCTGTGTCGATTCTTGGTACTCCCCATATGGGAATTCAGGGTCAGGCCGTGGAGAAGTATGCGAAGGAGTGGTGCTTTGTGCTGCTGTAGGGGTCTGTGCAGAACTCTGCGGTGATGAAGGCAGGTCAGGGCTCTGCGCTGGTGGCGATGAGGAGAGCTCAGGGCTGTGAACCGGTGGAGATGGTGAAGGGCTGCGCTCGGCTGTCTCGTGGGATGGCTGGCCCAATTCTTGACTCTCCAAAGAGGGAGTCTTTTTCTTAATTTCTTCTTCGGCCACAGCCATACTCCATTTGCGCTTCTTGGGTGTGCCTGCTGGTTCAGAGGGTCCAGCAGGTATCTCTGTGACGACCTTCCACTTCTTCTTGCGGATCGGAAGTTTGGGAAGTCGTTCAGTTCGCGCAGCCTCAGCATCAGCCAAGGCAAGCAGTGCTTCCCTCGCAGCCGTTTCAGCTTCATCAGCCCTTTTCTTGGACGCAGATCGTTCGGCTCTTGTTAGCACCATTGTTGAATTGTGGAGATTTGGAGAGAGGAATCACAGATGAAGAGAAACGCAGCTTTCTTGGAGTTCAGATAATGGGGGAATCGTGCGGATCAACGCGCCTTCTAACGGATATAAAGAAACCCAAAAAATCCCAACGGCTATATTTTTGCGAATTCTGCAAATCCAGCGCAATTCTAGTGACCGTTGGAGATTTTCTGCATTTAAATGTCAATCTTTGCTCAACCGTATCTTTGATTTGGCCCAATATCTTTTTGATCTTTTTGGCTGGATTTAATCTCCTTGATTCCCTCTATTGATTCCCTACAAAAAGAAATAAAATCAACATCAAATTCGTAATTAAAATCATACAAACATATACACAAACGATAACCGGAAAATCGCAAAAAATAAACTAAGGCATGAGCCTCATATTGACGAGCACAGCAATCACTCGTCCTCTCTCGTTCTTAATTTCACGCTTCAGTCAAGAGGAAGGCCGAGAGAGTCTTCACATCCCCTTCCTCATAGTAGTGCTTCAATCTTGCACCATTAACCATGAATGGTTGACCTTGCTGCAGGTTCTTTATCTCGATGGCACCATGAACAAACACATTAGTAATTACAAACGGACCTGACCATCTAGACTTAAGTTTGCCAGGAAATAATTTCAATCGTGAGTTAAATAATAAGACAAGCTGGCCTTTCTTGAAGTCCTTAATCCTAAGTCTACTGTCGTGCCAAATCTTGGTCTTTTCCTTATACATTTTGGCATTCTCATAAGACATATGTCTAAGCTCATCAAGCTCATGTAATTGCAAAGACCGCAACGTTCCCGCATCGGTCACGCAATAATTCAACTCTTTTAGTGCCCAAAATGCCTTAATTTCTAACTCAAATGGAAGATGACAAGCTTTACCATACACAAGTCTGTAAGGAGACATACCTAGGGGTGTCTTATATGCAGTCCTATATGCCCTAAGTGCATCCTCGAGTTTAAATGACCAGTCCTTTCTACTAGGTTTGACCACTTTTTCCAGGATGTTCTTAATCTCCCTATTTGAAATTTCAGCCTGACCATTCGAGTGTGGGTGATAAGGAGTGGCTACTCTATGTCTAATGTTATACTTAGCCAACACTCTCTCCATAGCCTTATTAATGAAATGTGTCCCTTCATCACTAATGATAGCACGAGGTGTTCCAAACCTAGTAAAAATGTGCCTATGCAAGAATTTTATGACTGTTTTGGCATCATTATTGGGACATGCTATGGCCTCTACCCATTTGGATACATAGTCTACTGCCACTAATATGTAAAGGTTACCTGATGATGGGGGAAATGGTCCCATGAAGTCAATGCCCCACACATCAAAGAGCTCCAACTCTAAGATGTACGTGAGAGGCATTTCATCCTTGCGACTAAGGTTACCTGTCCTTTGGCATTCATCACAGTTGTGTGCATAGTTATGTGCATCCTTGAAGATCGTTGGCCAATAGTAGCCACTCTGAAATACCTTTGCAGCTGTTCTTTGGCCACCAAAGTGTCCACCATAAGGAGCGGTGTGGCAGTGCTGCAGCACAGACTTTGCCTCAGCAGCTGAAACACACTTCCTTAGCAGGCCGTCAGCACATGTTTTGTAAAGTGTGGGGTCATCCCATATGAATTTCCTTGCTTCATGAAGGAACCTCTTCTTCTCTTGTCCTCCCTTGAAAGTTGGTAGTACCTGCGATGCAAGGAAGTTAGCAATGTCAGCAAACCAAGGTTCCTCATCGTTATCACGATGAGTCAATACAAAGACATGTTCATCAATAAAAGCATCAGAAATTGCGGTTTCCGCAATTTTTTCGCAATTATGCTGCAATCTAGAAAGATGATCCGCAACCACATTTTCACATCCTTTCTTATCTCTAATGTCTAGATCAAACTCTTGCAGCAACAGTACCCACCTAATCAACCTAGGCTTAGCATCAGCCTTCCTCATAAGGTACTTTAAAGCAGAATGGTCAGTGTACACAATCGTTCTGGTGCCTACAATATAGTTCCTAAATTTCTCACAAGCAAACACTACCGCTAGCATCTCCTTCTCAGTGGTTGTGTAGTTGCATTGTGCCTCATTAAGTGTCTTACTAGCATAGTATACAGGGTGTGTTAACTTGTCAATCTTCTGTCCTAACATGACCCCTACAGCATAGTCACTGGCATCACATAACATCTCAAAGGGAAGATCCCAATTAGGCCCTACTATAATAGGTGCTGTGACTAATGCTTCCTTAAGGGTTTTCCAAGCTAGGACACACTCTTTAGAGAAAATGAATGGTTTGTTTAGCTCTAGAAGCTCACATAAAGGCTTGGAGATCTTAGAAAAGTCCTTAATGAACCTTCTATAGAAACAAGCATGCCCTAAGAAACTTCTAATGGCCTTGACATTTTGGGGTTCTACCAATTTCTCTATTACTTCAATTTTTGCCCTGTCAACTTCTACACCTGCCCTTGACACTCTATGACCTAAGACAATCCCTTCATCCACCATGAAGTGGCATTTTTCCCAATTTAGGACTAGGTTGGTCTCCTCACACCTAGCGAGGACTTGTCCTAGGTTCTCTAGACAGTTTGTAAATGAATCCCCAAAGACTGAGAAATCATCCATGAATATCTCTATCATGGACTCATCCAAATCAGAGAAGATTGCCAACATGCACCTTTGGAAAGTTTCCGGTGCATTGCATAAGCCAAAAGACATTCTGCGAAAGGCAAAAGTTCCAAAAGGGCAAGTGAAGGTAGTCTTTTCTTGGTCCTTAGGGTCTATAGTAATCTGATTATACCCTGAATAGCCGTCTAAGAAACAGTAGTAGGCTCTACCAGCTATTCTATCTAGCATCTGGTCAATGAATGGTAGAGGGAAGTGGTCTTTTTTGGTCTCTTTATTTAGTTTTCTATAATCCATGCAAACTCTCCATCCTGTGATAGTCCTTGTTGGAATCAGTTCATTGTTCTCATTGACTACCACAGTCATCCCCCCCTTCTTAGGTACACATTGTATAGGGCTCACCCACTGACTACTAGCTATGGGGAAGATCACACCAGCATCTAACCATTTTATTATTTCCTTTTTAACTACCTCTTTCATAAAGGGGTTCAGCCTACGTTGGTGATCTACTCTAGGTGTATGCTCTTCCTCTAGTATAATCTTATGCATGCAATAAGAAGGGCTAATGCCTCTAATATCAGCAATAGTCCATGCAATAGCCTTCCTATGTTGCTTAAGTAGTAAAATCAGTTCAACCTCATGCTTTTCACTTAATTTAGAAGAGATGATCACAGGCAAAGTATCATTACTCCCTAGATATGCATACTTGAGGTGAGTGGGGAGAGGTTTTAATTCTAATACAGGTGGATGCTCAATGGATGGTTTTAATGGATTCAAAGATTTTTCAGTTAAGTCAATATTCATACAAACATACTGAGGGTTATTTACAGGTATGTCCATTATCTCAGCTATGTTTAAGTCAGTTAATTCTAATCCTACATATTCATGAGCATGCTTAGTCAACAATTCATGCTCCAATTGTTCTTCCATTAATGAATCAACAATGTCCATGCTAGCACAAGATTCAGAGTCAGAGGGGTACCTTAAGGCTTTATAAACACTAAATTTCACCTCTTCATCATGAACCCTCATAGTGAGCTCACCTTTTTGGACATCTATCAGCGCCCTACCTAAGGCTAGAAATGGTCTGCCTAACAGGATGGGGACCTCCTTGTCTGCTTCATAATCCAGGATAATGAAATCTGCAAGGAAAATAAACTTGTCAACCTTTACAAGAATATCCTCAATCTTACCTTCAGGGTATGCAATGGATCTGTCTGCTAGTTGTAAAGTGACAGTGGTTGGACGTGCTTCTCCTATTCCTAGCTGGCGGAATAGTGATAGGGGCATGAGGTTTATGCTGGCTCCCAGGTCACAAAGAGCTCTGCCCACGTGCTTGCCTCCCAGCTCTACAGGTAAGGTGAAGGAACCAGGATCCTTCTCCTTCTTGGGTAGCTTGTTCTGGAGTATGGCACTGCACTCCTCAGTGAGATTTACTGTTTCAAACTCACCAATTATTTTCTTGTTAGTGATAATATCCTTCAAAAACTTTACATAAGAGGGCATAGACTGTAAAACTTCTACAAAAGGAATATTAACATGCACTTGCTTAAGAATTTCTAGAAATTTATGAAAGTGCACTTCCTGTTCTTGTTGTTTCTTTAGCCTTCTAGGAAATGGAGGTGGTGGCACATATGCAGGCACATCAGGTCGCCTCAGGATAGGTGGAGGCCTTGGAATTTCTTCTATCTCTTCTATGATTGGCTCCAGCCTTGCTCCTGATGTGTTTGTTGGTGGTGGACCTTGGTTTGGCAGAGACTCCATTGGAGCACTAGACTCAGTGTTCTCTACTCTCTTTGGTGTGTCCTTGGTGCTGCTCACCAATGGTCTACCACTTCTGAGTTCAATTGCTTGAACTTGCTCTTTACCATCTCTCCTTGGCACTTCAGTGTCAGCAGGTAGTCTACCTTGGGGCCTACTTTTGATTTCATTGGCTAGTTGCCCTATTTGGTTCTCTAGGCTCCTAAGAGTAGCTTGCTGACTCTGTAGAGTGGCATCATTCTTGGCTATGTATTCCTTGAGTAAGTTTTCTACAGAAGACCCTACAGGTTGGTTGTATGGTTTTTGATACATGGATTGGTTATGTTGGGGAGTGAAACCAGGTGTTCCACTCGGTCTTGGTTGGTTAGGAGCTTGGTTAGCATTCTGTTGGCCACCCCAAGACAGGTTTGGGTGGTTCCTCCAACCAGGGTTGTAAGTATTAGAATAGGGGTTGTTCCTAGGCTGCTGTTGGCTTCCAATATAGCAGACTGAGGCTGGATTCCCAGGGCAGTATTCATACAGGTGCCCTTCCCCACAGAATCCACAGATAAGTGTCTCACCTTGACTTGGTTGGGTGCCCATTGACATGGCTGTGGCGGTGTTGACACTTGTTTGGAGATTGGCTTGAGCCATTTGCTTAACTAGGTTGGTCAGGGCATTTATTTGGCTGCTCATTGCACTTAGAGCATCCTTGTCTTGAGCTCTAGTTGGCTCAACTGGATCATTCGACCACCTACAGTGAGATGCTGAGATCTTCTCCAAGATCTCATAGGCCTCGTTGTAACTCTTGGACAACATGGAACCACCAGCAGATGAATTTAAGACTTGTCTAGTGCTGGGGTTGCATCCTTTGAAAAAGACCTCTATTTGGATACACCATGGGATGCCATGGTGTGGACATTTAAGAAGAAGTTCTTTAAACCTTGTCCAAGCTTCGTGAAGAGACAAAGTGTCAGCTTGTTTGAACTTGATTATGTCATCACGAAAGGTAGAATTCCTATCAGGTGGAAAGTATTTGACTATGAATTTCTCTGCTAAATCTGTCCAATTACGGACTGATCCTGAGGGTAATGAGTTTAACCACGTTTTGGCTTTATCCCTTAAAGAGTAAGGGAAAAGGTATAGCCTCAAGGCTTCTTGGGAAACTCCAGGGATGATGAAGGTATCACTGACTCCTAAGAAGTTCCTAAGATGGTTGTGGGGATCCTCATTTTCTATTCCAAAGAATTGTCCCACAGTGGACAACATTTGGAACATCACTGGCTTTAACTCGAATGAGTTGGCAGTGATTTCAGGACGGATTATGCTGGGGTTCAGCTCCCCAGGCATAGGTACTAGGTAGGAAAGTATGGCGCTATCCTTATCATTCGCTATTTCGATGGGATAGCGAGTGACAGGCACCGGATTTGGAACTATTCCATCCATTTCTTCTTGAGACAATTGCGGAGGAATTGCGGTTCCCGCAATTACTTGAGGTAAAGAAGGTTGGTTAAAGAGACGTTTCTTGGCTCTATTTCTGGCCCTAAGTAATCTCTCAGGCTCAGGATTGAACTCTAGATCACTACTTGAAGGCTCACTCATAAACTAACCCAATAGTACCTGCAAAAGAAATGAAACAGATCAGCTTCAATAGGCAATAAACTTGGTGTTTCAAACTTAACAAACTTCGTTTTCACTTAAATAAATCCCCGGCAGCGGCGCCAAAAACTTGTTGCGTGCTCAATGTGTTAAAATAAATAAGCAATAAGATAGAGAGAGCACTCAGAACATGCAAGCATACATGATCTTATAGCAAGTAGTAAGTATTTTTTCATTCGTTTTCCCACAGAGATTTATTATGAGCTACTCGTGAAGTGTAAAGTTAAGAAAGAATGGGTGGATTTGATGGGGTAAAATTGGTTTTAAATTGTCTAATTCCTAAGGGATATGTAAAGGATAGCAACATAAATAAGTGCAAGTCAAAGTTAAACTCAAAGGAAAAGAGATGAGATCAATAAACGAAGAGGAACTTAGCTAAACAGAATTTTAAACTTAGTAGAATTGCGGAAACAGCAATTCTACCGCAATTTTAATAACAGCGAAAGTGTGTAAAATGGAGAAACAAGGGCTACTAATGACTCCTCTATAGGCATTTTCTCACGATTCTCAAGCATTGGATCAACTCTCTATGCATCAAACTCACTCAATCTCATGTATCGTCCGATTCCATGCATTAGATTCTTTAGTTTACTCATGTCCAAGTAAGGTCTTAAGCATCTTGTTAAAGCAGAAAGTTATGGTTTGTACTAGGAAAACGCCTATTCCTAGGTCGTTTTCTGGCTA
Source organism: Herpetospermum pedunculosum (assembly GCA_028017165.1). Classification (NCBI taxonomy): domain Eukaryota; kingdom Viridiplantae; phylum Streptophyta; class Magnoliopsida; order Cucurbitales; family Cucurbitaceae; genus Herpetospermum; species Herpetospermum pedunculosum. The sequence continues at coordinate 21,668,392 of CM051528.1, forward strand.
CCTTGAAAGGCTAGTATGAGTGTATGACTCTGAACTCTTACTCCTTCCAGAGGTTAGGAGTTCTTTGGACAAAATGGATGGCCAATCGAAATTGCCCGTGGGATGAAGCTTACATACAATCAATGCTTCGAGAGCTATCCTACATGCTTGGTTCACGTTTTTTAGCCTATAGTATTGTCATTAGCATGCCCCTATGTGACTTAGTTACTCATGGATATAGGGAGAACAGAAATAGGAGATAAAGTAGACATGCTTAGAAGAAATTTAAAGACAAACAGCAAGGGAAAAAACAGTAGCAGCAAAGAGAAGAAACTGTGAAATGAAGAATTGTGCTTTAATTACTTGATTGTTTGAATGACAAAAGAGAAACTTAAAGTGAATACAGAAAGACAGAACTCCACGAAATGCAATAAACTAACTACTAGAACAGAAACAACAACTAAACAATGCTGGAAAGTAGAAATGAAAGACAGAAAGCATGTAAAAGAGCTTGGACGCCTCGTCGCAACCGCCTCGGCTGAAGGATGAGAAAGACCAGCTTTGCTTGGATGAATCCAATCGGGAGAGAAGATGAATCTCCTCTCCTTCCTATTAGATTATCGATTCCAACAGCTGAGCTTCGCAAACCAACAGACGGCTAAGGAAAACAGGAGAAAAGATGGAGCTGCGAGAAGACTTCTACTCTTTCGGATGATGATTGAACCCTCGACTTTGACCCCCTTTTATAGCAATCTGCAGGTGCGTTTGGGCCAAGGAGAACCATCAATCTTCAACGTCGTACTTCAAAATGGATGGAGGAGAAAGAACGAATCCCTGAAATAACGGAAATTAACAGAAAAAGATCAGTCAACTTACGGTTTTCACTTGAAACATTGCGGTTTCAGCAATGTTTCCGCAATGCTGTCGCAATGTAGTTTTTTCATTCTTTTACTTCGGTTTTCAATCCTTTTCTTTCCTTTTGCACACAAGTCCTAATTTAGCTACCTTCTTTTAATTCTCACAAATAAGCATAGGTTTAAGCTAAATCCTATCAAAAACACCTAAGAGTGTGCATCTTTCTAAGCTAAATAAGTCCTAAATAAGTCACTTTTGGAGACATAACAACTCTGCATCAGAGGACACATACCTCACTGATTGAGGCTCATCTTCGGGGTATAGCTTGGCTTTCCCCTTGTCTTTTGGTTTGGCTGATTCAGCAGCCTCGATCTTGAGCTTCTTCAGAGACGGCTCATCACTCACCCTCTTTGATGAAGGCTTACCCCTGGCTTTCTTTTTCTTGGACTTCTTCGAAGCCTTTGACCGTTTGGCTTTGACAACCTTGGGGGCTTTCTTTCTCAGTCTCGCCTTGGTGGTGATTTGTTGGAGGCAATCCCCAGTGTCTCGTCCATTGAATCATCCCCCTGCGCTGGACTCTCGGGGCTGGCTTCCCTCAAAGGAGAGAAGACCTCTTCTTCTTCAGCTTCCTCACTACCCTGCGTCGATTCTTGATGCTCTCCATATGGAAATTCGGGGTCAGGCTTCTGGGAGATGGGTGATGCTTCAGGGCTCTGCGCCGGTGGAGTGTGTTCAGAGCTCTGTGGCGATGGAGAAAGCTCAGGGCTTCGCGTTGGTGGAGATGGAGAAGAGCTTTGCTCGGCTGTCTCGTGGGACGGACGGCCTCTTTCTTGACTCTCCACAGAGGGAGTCTTCTTCTTGGACGCTGCTTCGGCCACAGCCATACTCCACTTGCGTTTCTTGGGCGTTCCTGCTGGTTCAGAGGGTCCAGCAGGGATCTCCGTAACCACCTTCCACTTCTTCTTGCGGACAGGCAGCTTGGGGAGTCGTTCAGTGCGCGCAGCCTCAGCATCTGCCAAGGCGAGGAGTGCTTCCCTCGCAGCAATTTCGGCGTCGTCAGCCTTCTTCTTGGACGCAGATCTCTCAGCTCTCGTTAGCACCATGGTGGAATCGTAGGAATCTGGAAAGAGGAATTGCAGATGAAGAGGGAGAGAGATTTCTTGGATTTCAGAGAATGGGGGAAGCGTACGGATCAACGTGCTTCTAACGGCTATAAGTAATGATGGAAATCCCAACGGCTATTTCCGTTGCGGATTCTGCAAATCCAGCGCAATTTTAGTGACCGTTGGAGATTTTTCCGTTTGAAATGCTAATATCTCCTCAACGTAATCTTTGATTTGGTCCCATATCTTCCCCGATTCTTTTATCCTAAATTCATCTCCTTGATTCCTTCTTTCGATCCCCTACAAAAACATACAAGATAAACAACAAAATCGTAATTAAAATCTCACTCAAACATTCACAAATAATAACCGAAACAACAAAAAATAAACTAAGGCAAAAAGCCTCGAATGGACGAGCACAGTAATCACTCGTCCTCTCTCGATTTTATTTTCACGTTTCAGTCAAGAGGAAGGCCGAGAGAGTCTTCACATCTTCTTCCTCATAATAATGCTTCAATCTTGCACCATTAACCATGAACGGTTGCCCTTGCTGCAGGTTCTTAATCTCGATTGCACCATGAACAAACACGTTAGTTATCACAAAAGGACCTGACCATCTGGACTTAAGTTTGCCTGGAAATAATTTCAACCGTGAGTTAAATAATAAGACAAGTTGGCCTTTCTTAAAGTCTTTAATCCTAAGTCTACTGTCGTGCCAAATCTTGGTCTTTTCCTTATACATTTTAGCATTTTCATAGGACATATGTCTAACTCATCAAGCTCATGTAATTGCAAAGACCGCAATGTTCCCGCATCGGTCACGCAATAATTCAACTCTTTTAGGGCCCAAAATGCTTTAATTTCCAATTCGAATGGTAAGTGACATGCTTTGCCATACACAAGTCTATAAGGAGACATACCTAGGGGTGTCTTATATGCAGTCCTATATGCCCAAAGTGCATCCTCGAGTTTAAACGGCCAATCTTTTCTATTGGGTTTGACCACTTTTTCGAGTATGTTTTTAATCTCCCTATTTGATATTTCAGCTTGGCCATTCGAATGTGGGTGATAAGGGGTGGCTACTCTATGTCTAACATTGTATTTAGCCAACACTTTCTCCATAGCTTTATTAATGAAGTGTGTTCCTTCATCACTAATTATAGCTCGAGGTGTCCCAAACCTAGTAAAAATATGCCTATTAAGGAACTTAATGACTGTTTTGGCATCATTGTTTGGACATGCTATGGCCTCTACCCACTTAGATACATAGTCTACTGCTACAAGTATGTAAAGGTTACCTGATGATGGGGGAAATGGTCCCATGAAGTCAATGCCCCACACATCAAAGAGCTCCAACTCTAAGATGTAACTGAGAGGCATCTCATCCTTTCGACTAAGGTTACCTGTTCTCTGGCATTCATCACAGCTGTGTGCATAGTTGTAGGCATCCTTGAAGATCGTTGGCCAATAGTAGCCACTCTGGAATACCTTTGCAGTTGTCCTTTGACCACCAAAGTGTCCACCATAGGGGGCTGTATGGCAGTGCTGCAACACAGACTTCGCCTCAGCAGCTGACACACATTTCCTTAGCAGACCATCAGCACATGTCTTGTAGAGTGTGGGATCATCCCATATGAACTTCCTAGCTTCATGCAGGAACCTCTTCTTTTCTTGTCCTCCCTTGAAAGTTGGTAGTACCTGCGATGCAAGGAAGTTAGCAATGTCAGCAAACCAAGGTTCCTCATCGTTATCACGATGTGCTAATACAAAGACATGCTCATCGATAAAGGCATCAGAAATTGCGGTTTCCGCAATGTTATCGCAATTATGTTGCAATCTGGAAAGATGATCCGCAACCACATTCTCACATCCTTTCTTATCTCTAATGTCCAGATCAAACTCTTGCAGCAGCAATACCCATCTAATCAACCTAGGCTTAGCATCAGCCTTCCTCATAAGGTACTTTAGTGCAGAGTGATCTGTATACACGATTGTTCTAGTGCCTACAATGTAATTCCTAAACTTCTCACAGGCAAATACTACAGCTAGCATCTTCTTCTCAGTGGTTGTGTAATTACATTGTGCCTCATTAAGTGTCTTACTAGCATAGTATACAGGGTGTGTTAACTTGTCAATCTTTTGTCCTAGCATAACCCCTACAGCATAGTCATTTGCATCACATAACATCTCAAATGGGAGGTCCCAATTTGGCCCTACTATAATAGGTGCTTTGACTAGTGCTTCCTTAAGGGTCTTCCAGGCTAGGAAACATTCTTTAGAGAAGATGAATGGTTTGTTTAGCTCTAGAAGCTCACACAAAGGCTTGAAGATCTTAGAAAAATTCTTAATGAACCTTCTATAGAAGCCTGCGTGTCCTAAGAAACTTCTAATGGCTTTTACATTCTGAGGTTCCACCAACTTCTCTATGATTTCAATTTTGGCCCTATCGACCTCTTTACCTGCCCTAGACACTCTATGACCTAAGACAATCCCTTCGTCCACCATGAAGTGGCACTTCTCCCAATTAAGGACTAGGTTGGTCTCCTCACACCTAGCCAGGACTTGTCCTAAGTTCTCTAAACAGTTTGTGAATGAATCACCAAAGACTGAGAAATCATCCATGAATATCTCTATCATGGACTCATCTAAATCATCGAAGATTGCCAACATGCACCTTTGGAATGTTGTCGGTGCATTGCATAAGCCAAAAGGCATTCTGCGAAAGGGAAAAGTTCCAAAAGGGCAAGTGAAGGTTGTCTTCTCCTGGTCCTTAGGGTCTATAGTGATCTGGTTATATCCTGAATAACCGTCTAAGAAGCAGTAGTAAGCTCTACCAACTATTCTATCTAACATTTGGTCAATGAATGGTAGAGGGAAATGGTCCTTTTTGGTTTCCTTAATTAATTTCCTATAATCCATGCAAACTCTCCATCCTGTAATAGTCCTAGTTGAAATAAGTTCATTGCTCTCATTGACTATCACAGTCATCCCCCCCTTCTTAGGTACACATTGTATAGGACTCACCCACTGACTACTAGCTATAGGGAAGATCACACCAGCATCTAACCATTTTATTATTTCCTTTTTAACTACCTCTTTCATAGAGGGGTTCAACCTACGTTGGTGATCTACTCGGGGTGTATGTTCTTCCTCTAGTATTATCTTATGCATGCAGTAGGAAGGGCTAATGCCTCTAATGTCAGCAATAGTCCATGCAATAGCCTTCCTATGTTGTTTAAGTAATAAAATCAGCTCAACCTCATGCTTCTCATTTAATTTAGATGAAATAATTCCAGGCAGAGTCTCAATGGATGGTTTTAATGGATTCAATTCTAAGACAGGTGGATGCTCAATAGATGGTTTTAATGGATTCAGGGATCTTTCAGTTAAGTCATTAGTCATACAAACATGCTGTATCTTATCTATAGGTATATCCATTATCTCAGAAACATTTAAATCAGTTAAATCTAATTGTACATATTCATTAGCATGCTTAGTTAATAATTCATGCTCCAGCTGTTCTTCCATTAGTGAATCTACAATGTCCATGCTAGCACAAGATTCAGAGTCAGAGGGGTACCTTAAGGCTTTATAAACACTAAATTTAACCTCCTCATCATGAACCCTCATAGTGAGCTCACCTTTCTGGACATCTATCAGGGCCCTACCTGTGGCTAGAAATGGTCTGCCTAATAGGATGGGGACCTCCTTGTCTGCTTCATAATCCAGGATGATGAAATCTGCAAGGAAAATAAACTTGTCAACCTTTACAAGAATATCCTCAATCTTACCCTCAGGGTATGCTATGGATCTGTCTGCAAGTTGTAAGGTGACAGTGGTTGGACGTGCTTCTCCTATTCCTAGCTGGCGGAATAGTGATAGGGGCATGAGGTTTATGCTGGCTCCCAGGTCACAAAGAGCTCTGCCCACGTGCTTGCCTCCTAGCTCTACTGGTAAGGTGAAGGAACCAGGATCCTTCTCCTTCTTGGGTAGCTTGTTCTGGAGTATGGCACTACACTCCTCAGTGAGATTTACTGTTTCAAACTCACCAATTATTTTCTTGTTAGTGATAATATCCTTCAAAAACTTTACATAAGAGGGCATAGACTGTAAAACTTCTACAAAAGGAATATTAACATGCACTTGTTTAAGAATTTCTAAGAATTTATTAAAGTGCACTTCCTGTTCTTGTTTCTTCTTTAGCCTTCGAGGAAATGGAGGTGGTGGCACATAAGCAGGCACTTCAGGTCGCCTTAGGATAGGTGGAGGCCTTGGAATTTCTTCTATCTCTTCTATGATTGGCTCCAGCCTTGCTCCTGATGTGCTTGGTGATGGTTGACCATGGTTTGGCAGAGATTCCAGTGGAGCATTAGACTCTTTGTTCTCTACTCTCTTTGGGGTTTCTTTAGTGTTGCTCACCAATGGTCTCCCACTTCTAAGTTCAATTGCTTGAACTTGTTCTTTTCCATCTCTCCTTGGTACCTCAGTGTCAGCAGGAAGTCTACCTTGGGGCCTACTTTTGAGTTCATTGGCTAGTTGCCCTATTTGGTTCTCTATGCTCCTGAGGGTAGCTTGCTGGCTTTGTAGAGTAGCATCATTCTTGGTGATGTACTCTTTGAGAAGATTTTCTACAGAAGACCCTACTGGTTGGTTGTATGGTTTTTGATACATGGATTGGTTATGTTGGGGAGTGAAACCAGGTGTTCCACTCGGTCTTGGTTGGTTAGGAGCTTGGTTAGTATTTTGCTGGCCACCTCATGAAAGGTTTGGGTGGTTCCTCCAACCAGGATTGTAGGTGTTAGAATAGGGGTTGTTCCTAGGCTGCTGTTGGCTTCCAACATAGCAGACTGAGGCTGGATTCCCAGGGCAGTATTCATACAGGTGCCCTTCCCCACAGAATCCACAGATAGGTGTCTCACCTTGACTTGGTTGTGTGCCCATTGACATGGCTGTGGCGGTGTTGACACTAGTTTGGAGATTGGCTTGAGCCATTTGTTTAACTACGTTGGTCAGGGCGCTTATTTGGCTACTCATGGCATTGAGTGCGTCCTTATTTTGAGCTCTACTTGGCTCGATTGGATCATCTGACCACCTAAAGTGAGATGCTGAGATCTTCTTCAAGATCTCATAGGCTTCATTATAACTTTTGGACAGCATGGAACCTCCAGCAGATGAATTTAACACTTGTCTGGTGCTGGGGTTGGATCCTTTGAAAAAGACCTCTATTTGGATACACCATGGGATGCCATGGTGTGGACATTTAAGAAGAAGGTCCTTGAACCTTGTCCAAGCTTCGTGAAGAGACTCATTCTCAGCTTGTTTGAACTTGATTATATCATCACGAAAGGTAGAATTCCTATCAGGTGGAAAGTATTTTACTAGGAATTTCTCTGCCAAGTCTGTCCAATTGAGGACTGATCCGGAGGGTAATGAGTTTAACCACGTCTTTGCTTTGTCCCTCAAAGAGTAAGGGAAGAGATAGAGCCTCAAGGCTTCTTGGGAAACTCCAGGGATGATGAATGTATCACTGACTCCTAGGAAGTTTCTAAGATGGTTGTGGGGGTCCTCATTTTCCACTCCAAAGAATTGTCCCACAGTGGACAACATTTGGAACATTACTGGCTTTAACTCGAATGAGTTGGCAGTAATTTCAGGGCGGATGATGCTTGGGTTTAGCTCCCCAGGCATGGGAACTAAGTATGAGAGAATGGCACTATCCTTATCATTCGCTATTTCAATGGGATTGCGAGTGATAGGTACCGGATTTGGAACTAATCTATCCATTTCTTTTTGAGAGGATTGCGGAGACTCTGCGGTTTCAGCAATTATTTGAGGTAAAGGGGGTTGGTTGAAGAGACGTTTCTTGGCTCTATTTCTGGCCCTAAGTAATCTCTCAGGCTCAGGGTTGAACTCTAGATCACTACTTGAAGGCTCATTCATAAACTAACCCAAATAGTACCTGCAAAAGAAATGAAAATAGATCAGCTTCAATAGATATTAAGAGTTGGTTTTCTAACTTAACAAACTTCGTTTTCACTAAACTAAATCCCCGGCAGCGGCGCCAAAAACTTGTTGCGTGCTCAATGTGTGAAATAAATAGCAATAAGAGAGAGAGAGCACTCAGAACATGCAAGCATACATGATCTTGTAGCAAGTAGTAAGTATTTTTTCATTCGTTTTCCCACAGAGATTTATTATTAGCTACTCGTGAAGTGTATTGTTAAGCAAGAATGGGTGGATTTGAAGGGGTAGATTTGGTTTTAAAATTCCTAAGTACTGCTGAATATATAAAAGGTAGCAACATAAACAAGTGCAAGTCAATGGTAAACGCAAATGTAAAGAGAAGAAATTAATAAACGAAGAGAAAAGTAGTCAAGCAGAATTTTTAACTTAGCAGAATTGCGAGAACAGCAATTCTATCGCAATGTTACTAACAGCGAAAGTGTGTAAAATGGAGAAACAAGGGCTACTAACGACTTCTCTATAGGCATTTTCACACGATTCTCAAGCATTGGATCAACTCACTATGCATCAAACTAACTCAATCTCATGTATCTTCCGATTTCATGCATTAGATTCTTTAGTTTACTCATGTCCAAGTAAGGTCTTAAGCATCTTGTTAAACCAGAAAGTTATGGTTTGTACTAGGAAAACGCCTATTCCTAGGTCGTTTTCTGGCTACCTTGAGAGGCTAGCATGAGTGTATGACTCTGAACTCTTACTCCTTCCAGAGGTTAGGAGTTCTTTGGACAAAATGGATGGCCAATCGAAATTGCCCGTGGGATGAAGCTTACATACAATCAATGCATTCGAGAGCTATCCTACATGCTTGGTTCACGTTTTTTAGCCTATAGTATTGTCATTAGCATTCCCCTATGTGACTTAGTTACTCATGGATATGGAGAGAACAGAAATATTAGATGAAGTAGACATGCTTAGAGAAAATTTAAAGACAAAACAGCAATGAAAAAAAGTAGGCAGAGAAGGTAAAGACAAAGTGTGAAATGATGAATTGTGCGTGGATTAATCGATTGTTTGAATGAACAAAGGGAAACTTAAAGTGAATAACATAAAGACAGAAAGCAACGAAATAGAATGTACTAACTAATGGAAAAGAAACAACAACAAAACAGTGCTGGAAATGAGAAGTAAAAGACAGAAAGCAGGTAAACGAGCTTGAACACCTCGTCGCAAACGCCTCGGCTGAAAGGAGAAAAAGGGTAGCCTTGCTTGGATGAATCCAATCAGGAGAGAAGATGAATCTTCTCTCCTTCCTATCAGATTGTCGACTCCAACAGCTGAACCTCTCAAACCAACAGACGGAGAAGAAAATAGATGGAAAAGACTGCGCTGCGAAGAGACTTCTACGCTTTCGGATGATGATCAAACCCTCTACTTTGACCCCCTTTTATAGTAATCTGCAGGTGCGTTTGGGCCAAGGAGAACCATCCATCCTCAACGTCATACTTCAAAATGGATGGAGGAGAAAGAACGAATCCCTGAAATAACAGAACATAACAGAAAAAGATCAGCTAACTTACGGATTTCACTTGAAACATTGCGGTTTTAGCAATGTTTCCGCAATGCTGCCGCAATGCACATTTTTTATTCTTTTAACTTCGTTTTTCATTCCTTTTCTTTCCTTTTGCACACAAGTCCTAATTTAGCTTCCTTCTTCTAATTCTCATAAATAAGCATAGGTTTAAGCTAAATCCTACCAAAAACACCTAAGAGTGTACATCTTTCTATGGAAAACAAGTCCTAAAAAGGTCACTTTTGGAGACGTAACAGCTTTCTTTCTCAATCTCGCCATGGTTGTGATCTGTTAGAGGCAATCCCCCAACGTCTCATCCATCGAATCATCCCCCTGTGCTGGGCTCTCTGGGTTGACTTCCCTCAAAGGAGAGAAGACCTCTTCTTCTTCAGCTGCTTCATCGCCCTGCGCCGATTCTTGATTTTCTTCTTCTGGAATTTCAGATTCAGGCGTCTAGGAGATGGGTGATGCTTCAGGGCTCTGCGCTGGTGGAGATTGCTCAGAGCTCTGGGGAGATGGAGAAGGCTCGGGGCTTCGCGCTGGTGGAGATGGCGAATGGCTTTGTCTGGCCGCCTCGTAGGATGGACGGCCACTCTCTTGACTCTCCACAGTGGGAGTCTTCTTCTTGATCGCTGCGTCGTCCACAGCCATACTCCACTTCCTTTTCTTGGGCGTTCCTGCATGTTCAGATGGCCCAGCAGGAATCTCCGTTACTACCTTCCACTTCTTCTTGCGGACACGGAGCTTGGGAAGGCGTTCGGTTCGCGCGGCTTCAGCATCTGCCAAGGCAAGGAGTGCCTCTCTTGCAGCTATCTCAGCGTCGGCGGCCTTCTTCTTGGACGCAGATCTCTCAACTCTCGTTAGCACCATGGTGGAATCGTAGGAATCTGGAAAGAGGAATTGCAGAGGAAAAGGGAGAGAGATTTCTTGGAGTTCTGTGAAAGAAGGAAGCGTATGGGCCAACGCTATTCCAACGGCTATTTGTAATGATGAAGATCCCAACGGCTATTTCTGTTGCGGATTCAGAAAATCTTTCGCAATTAAATGGCCGTTGGAGATTTCTTCGTTACAAATGCCAATATTTCCTCAACGTAATCTTTGATTTGGCCCAATATCTTCCCCGATCTTTAATCCAGGATTCATCTCTTTGATTCCCTCTATCGATCCCCTATTAAAAGAAATAAAATCAACATCAAATTCGTAATAAAAATCACACAAAAATATACACAAATCGTAACCGAAAAAATAGCAGAAAATAAACTAAGGCATAGCCTCGCATGGACGATCACAATGATCACTCGTCCTCTCTCGCTCTTATTTCACGTTTCAGTCAAAAGGAAGGCCGAGAGAGTCTTCACATCTCCTTCCTCATAGTAATGCTTCAATCGTGCACCATTAACCATGAACGGTTGCCCTTCCTGCAGGTTCCTAATCTCGATTGCACCATGAACAAACACGTTAGTTATTACAAAAGGACCTGACCATCTGGACTTAAGTTTGCCTGGAAATAATCTCAACCTTGAGTTAAATAACAAGACAAGTTGGCCTTTCTTAAAGTCCTTAATCCTAAGTCTACTATCATGCCAAATCTTAGTCTTTTCCTTATACATTTTGGCATTTTCATAGGACATATGTCTCAGCTCATCAAGCTCATGTAATTGCAGAGACCGCAATGTTCCCGCATCGGTCACGCAATAATTCAGCTCTTTTAGGGCCCTAAATGCTTTAATTTCCAATTCGAATGGTAAGTGACATGCTTTTCCATACACAAGTCTATAAGGAGACATACCTAGGGGTGTCTTATATGCAGTCCTATATGCCCAAAGTGCATCCTCGAGTTTAAACGACCAATCTTTTCTATTGGGTTTGACCACTTTTTCGAGTATGTTTTTAATCTCCCTATTTGATATTTCAGCTTGGCCATTCGAATGTGGGTGATAAGGGGTGGCTACTCTATGTCTAACATTATATTTAGCCAACACTTTTTCCATAGCTTTGTTAATAAAGTGTGTCCCTTCATCACTAATTATAGCACGAGGTGTACCAAACCTAGTAAAGATATGTCTATTAAGGAACTTAATGACTGTTTTGGCATCATTGTTTGGACATGCTATGGCCTCTACCCACTTAGACACATAGTCTATAGCTATAAGTATGTAAAGGTTACCTGACGATGGGGGAAATGGTCCCATGAAGTCAATGCCCCACACATCAAAGAGCTCCAACTCTAGGATGTAAGTGAGAGGCATCTCATCCTTTCGACTAAGGTTACCTGTTCTCTGGCATTCATTACAGCTGTGTGCGTATTCGTGGGCATCCTTGAAGATCGTGGGCCAATAGTAGCCACTCTGGAACACCTTTGCAGCTGTCCTTTGGCCACCAAAGTGTCCACCATAGGGGGTTGTATGGCAGTGCTGCAGCACAGACTTCGCCTCAGCAGCTGACACACATTTCCTCAGCAAACCATCTGCACATGTCTTGTAGAGTGTAGGATCATCCCATATGAACTTCCTAGCTTCATGCAGGAACCTCTTCTTTTCTTGTCCTCCCTTGAAAGTTTGTAGTACCTGCGATGCAAGGAAGTTAGCAATGTCAGCAAACCAAGGTTCCTCATCGTTATCACGATGTGCTAATACAAAGACATGCTCATCGATAAAGGCATCAGAAATTGCGGTTTCCGCAATGTTATCGCAATTATGCCGCAATCTGGAAAGATGATCCGCAACCACATTCTCGCATCCTTTCTTGTCTCTAATGTCCAGATCAAACTCTTGCAGCAACAATACCCACCTAATCAACCTAGGCTTCGCATCAGCCTTCCTCATAAGGTGTTTTAGTGCAGAGTGATCTGTATACACGATTGTTCTAGTGCCTACAATGTAATTCCTAAACTTCTCACAGGCAAACACTACAGCTAGCATCTCCTTTTCCGTGGTTGTGTAATTACATTGTGCCTCATTAAGTGTCTTACTAGCATAGTATACAGGGTGTGTTAGCTTGTCAATCTTTTGTCCTAGCATAACCCCTACTGCATAGTCACTTGCATCACATAACATCTCAAAGGGAAGGTCCCAATTTGGTCCTACTATAATAGGTGCTTTGACTAGTGCTTCCTTAAGGGTTTTCCAGGCTAGTAAACATTCTTTAGAGAAGATGAATGGTTTATTCAGCTCTAGAAGCTCATACAAAGGTTTGGAAATCTTAGAAAAGTTCTTAATGAACCTTCTATAGAAACCTGCGTGTCCTAAGAAACTTCTAATGGCTTTCACATTCTGAGGTTCCACCAACTTCTCTATTATTTCAATCTTGGCCCTATCGACCTCTACTCCTGCTCTAGACACTCTATGACCTAGGACTATCCCTTCTTCCACCATGAAGTGGCATTTTTCCCAATTAAGGACTAGGTTGGTCTCCTCACACCTAGCCAGGACTTGTCCTAAGTTCTCTAAACAGTTTGTAAATGAATCACCAAAGACTGAGAAGTCATCCATAAATATCTCTATCATGGATTCATCTAAGTCAGAGAAGATTGCCAACATGCATTTTTGGAAAGTTGCTGGTGCATTGCATAAGCCAAAAGGCATTCTGCGAAAGGCAAATGTTCCAAAAGGGCAAGTGAAGGTGGTCTTCTCCTGGTCCTTAGGGACTATAGTGATTTGGTTATATCCTGAATAACCGTCTAGAAAGCAGTAATAAGTTCTACCAGCTATCCTATCTAACATCTGATCTATGAATGGTAGAGGGAAGTGATCTTTTTTTGTTTCCTTATTCAATTTCCTATAATCCATGCAAACTCTCCATCCCGTAATAGTTCTAGTTGGAATCAGTTCATTGCTCTCATTCACTACTATAGTCATCCCTTCCTTCTTAGGTACACATTGTATAGGACTCACCCACTGACTACTAGCTATAGGGAAGATTACACCTGCATCTAACCACTTTATGATTTCTTTTTTAACTACCTCTTTCATAGAGGGGTTCAGCCTACGTTGGTGATCTACTCGGGGTGTATGCTCTTCCTCTAATATTATATTATGCATGCAGTAGGAAGGGCTAATGCCTCTAATGTCAGCAATAGTCCATGCAATAGCCTTTCTATGTTGCTTAAGTAATAATATCAACTCAACCTCATGCTTCTCACTCAATTTAGATGAAATAATAACAGGCAGAGTATCATTACTTTATAAATATGCATACTTAAGATGAGTGGGTAAGGGTTTCAATTCTAAGACAGGTGGATTCTCAATGGATGGTTTTAATGGATTCAGGGATCTGTCAGTCAAGTCACTATTCATACAAACATGCTGTATTTTATCTACAGGTATATCCATTATCTCAGAAACATTCAAATCAGTTAAATCTAATTGTACATAATCATTGGCATGCTTAGTTAATAACTCATGCTCAAGCTGTTCTTCCATCAGTGAATCTACAATGTCCATGCTAGCACAAGATTCAGAGTCAGAAGGATACCTTAGTGCTTTAAAAACACTAAATTTAACCTCCTCATCATGAACCCTCATGGTGAGCTCACGTTTCTGGACATCAATCAGGGCCCTACCTGTGGCTAGAAATGGTCTGCCTATCAGGATGGGGACCTCCTTGTCTGCTTCATAATCCAGGATGATGAAATCTGCAAGGAAAATAAACTTGTCAACCTTTACAAGAATATCCTCAATCTTACCCTCAGGGTAGGCTATGGATCTGTCTGCAAGTTGTAAGGTGACAGTGGTAGAACGTGCTTCTCCTATTCCTAGCTGGCGGAATAGTGATAGGGGCATGAGGTTTATGCTGGCTCCCAGGTCACAAAGAGCTCTGCCCACGTGCTTGCCTCCCAACTCCACTGGTAAGGTGAAGGAACCAGGATCCTTCTCCTTCTTGGGTAGCTTGTTCTAGAGTATAGCACTGCACTCCTCAGTGAGATTCACTGTTTCAAATTCACCAATGATCTTCTTGTTAGTGATTATATCCTTTAGAAATTTAACATAAGAAGGCATAGACTGTAGAACTTCTACAAAAGGAATATTCACATGCACTTGTTTAAGAATTTCTAAGAATTTATTAAAGTGCACTTCCTGTTCTTGTTTTTTCTTTAGCCTTCGAGGGAATGGAGGTGGTGGCACATATGCAGGCACTTCAGGTCGCCTTAGGATAGGTGGAGGCCTTGGAATTTCTTCTATCTCTTCTATGATTGGCTCCAGCCTTGCTCCTGATGTGTTTGGTGATGGTTGACCATGGTTTGGCAGAGATTTCAGTGGAGCATTAGACTCTTTGTTCTCTACTCTCTTTGGGGTTTCTTTTATGTTGCTCACCAATGGTCTCCCACTTCTAAGTTCAATTGCTTGAACTTGTTCTTTTCCATCTCTCCTTGGCACCTCAGTGTCAGCAGGAAGTCTACCTTGGGGCCTACTTTTGAGTTCATTGGCTAGTTGCCCTATTTGGTTCTCTAGGCTCCTGAGGGTAGCTTGCTGGCTTTGTAGAGCAGCATCATTCTTGGCGATGTATTCTTTGAGTAGATTTTCTACAGATGACCCTACTGGTTGGTTGTATGGTTTTTGATACATGGATTGGTTATGTTGGGGAGTGAAACCAGGTGTTCCACTCGGTCTTGGTTGGTTAGGAGCTTGGTTAGTATTCTGTTGGCCACCCCATGAAAGGTTTGGGTGGTTCCTCCAACCAGGATTGTAGGTGTTGGAATAGGGGTTGTTCCTAGGCTGCTGTTGGCTTCCAACATAGCAGACTAAGGCTGGATTCCCAGGGCAGTATTCATACAGGTGCCCTTCCCCACAGAATCCACAGATAAGTGTCTCACCTTGACTTGGTTGTGTGCCCATTGACATGGCTGTGGCGGTGTTGACACTAGTTTGGAGATTGGCTTGAGCCATTTGTTTGACTAGGTTGGTCAGGGCGCTTATTTGGCTACTCATGGCATTGAGTGCGTCCTTATTTGGAGCTCTACTTGGCTCGATTGGAACATCTGACCACCTACAGTGAGATGCTGAGATCTTCTCCAAGATCTCATAGGCTTCGTTATAACTCTTGGACAGCATGGAACCACCAGCAGATGAATTTAGCACTTGTCTGGTGCTGGGGTTGCATCCTTTGAAAAAGACCTCTATTTGGATACACCATGGAATGCCATGGTGTGGACATTTAAGCAGAAGGTCCTTGAACCTTGTCCAAGCTTCGTGAAGGGACTCATTTTCAGCTTGTTTGAACTTGACTATGTCATCACGAAATGTAGAATTCCTATCAGGTGGGAAATATTTTACTAGGAATTTCTCCGCCAAGTCTGTCCAATTGAGGACTGATCCAGAGGGTAATGAGTTTAACCACGTCTTTGCTTTGTCCCTTAATGAGTAAGGGAAGAGGTAGAGCCTCAAGGCTTCTTGGGAAACTCCAGGGATGATAAAGGTATCACTAACTCCTAGGAAGTTTCTAAGATGGTTGTGGGGGTCCTCATTTTCCACTCCAAAGAATTGTCCCACAGTGGACAACATTTGGAACATTACTGGCTTTAACTCGAATGAGTTGGCAGTAATTTCAGGGCGGATTATGCTTGGGTTTAGCTCCCTAGGCATAGGTACTAGGTAGGAAAGAATGGCATTATTCTTATCATTCGCTATTTCGATGGGATTGCGAGTGGTAGGTACCGGATTTGGGACTGGTATATCCATTTCTTCTTGATAGAATTGCGGAGACTCCGCGGTTTCAGCAATTATTGGAGGTATAGAGGGTTGGTTAAAGAGACGTTTCTTAGCTCTATTTCTGGCCCTAAGTAATCTCTCAAGCTCAGGATTGAACTCTAGATCGCTACTTGAAGGCTCATTCATAAACTAACCCAATGGTACCTGCAAAAGAAATGATAATAGATCAGCTCCAATAGATAGTAAGAATTGGTTTTCTAACTTAACAATTTTCGTTTTCACTAAACTAAATCCCCGGCAGCGGTGCCAAAAACTTGTTGCGTGCTCAATGTGTAAAAGAAATAAGCAATAAGAGAGAGAGCACTCAGAACATGCAAGCATACATGATCTTGTTAGCAATTAGTAAGTATTTTTTTCATTCGTTTTCCCACAGAGATTTATTATTAGTTACTCGCGAAGTGTATTGTTAAGCAAGAATGGGTGGATTTGATGGGGTAGAATTGGTTTTAAGTTGCCTAATTACTAAGGAATATGTAAAGGGTAGCAACATAAACAAGTGCAAGTCAATGATAAACTCAAATGTAAAGAGAAGAGATTAATAAACGAAGAGGAAAATAGCTAAAACAGAATTTTTAACTTAACAGAATTGCGAGAACAGCAATTTTACCGCAATGTTACTAACAGCGAAAGTGTGTAAACTGTGGAAACAAGGGCTACTAACGACTCCTCTATAGGCTTTTTCACACGATTCTCAAGCATTAGATCAACTCACTATGCATCAAACTAACTCATTCTCATGTATCTTCCGATTTCATGCATTAGATTCTTTAGTTTACTCATGTCCAAGTAAGGTCTTAAGCATCTTGTTAAAACAGCAAGTTATGATTTGTACTAGGAAAACGCCTATTCCTAGGTCGTTTTCTGGCTACCTTGAGAGGCTAGCATGAGTGTATGACTCTGAACTCTTACTCCTTCCAGAGGTTAGGAGTTCCTTGGACAAAATGGATGGTCAATCGAAATTGCCCGTGGGATGAAGCTTACACACAATCAATGCATTCGAGAGCTATCCTACATGCTTGGTTCACGTGTTTTAGCCTATAGTATTGTCATTAGCATGCCCCTATGTGACTTAGTTACTCATGGATGTAGAGAGAACAAAAATATTAGATGAAATAGGCATGCTTAGAAGAAGATTAAACTTAAAACAGCAAGGAAAAACAGTAGACAGCAAAGACAAGAAACTGCGAAATAATGAATTGTGCTTCTGATTAATCAAGCGTTTGAACTAAACAAATGAAGACTTAAAAAGTTACTAACATAAAGACAGAAAGCAACGAAATGGAATGGATTAACTAATGGAAAATAAATAACAACAAACGGTGCTGGAAATAGGAAACTAAAGACAGAAAGCAATAAAGGTGCGCTTGATCGCCTCGTCGCAGTCGCTTCGGCTGAAAGGAGAGAAAGGTAAGCCTTGCTTGGATGAATCCAATCAGAAGAGAAGATGAATCTTCTCTCCTTCCTATCAGATTGTCGACTCCAACAGCTAAGCTTTCCAACCCAACAGACGGAAGAGAAAAACAGGAGAAAGAATGGAGCTGCGAAGAGACTTCTACGCTTTCGGATGATGTTCCAACCCTCCTCTTTGACCTCCTTTTATAGTATTCTGCAGGTGCGATTGGGCCAAGGAGAACCATCCATCCTCAACGTCGTACTTCAATATGGATGGAGGAGAAAGAACGAATCCCTGAAATATCGGATCACAACAGAAAAAGGTTAGCCAACTTACGGATTTCACTTAAAACATTGCGGTTTTAGCAATGTTTCCGTCATTCTTTTTCCTTCGTTTTTCATTTCTTTTCTTTCCTTTTGCACACAAGTCCTAATTTAGCTTCCTTCTTCTAATTCTCATATATAAGCATAGGTTTAAGCTAAATCCTATCAAAAACACCTAAGAGTGTACATCTTTCTAAGATAAATAAGTCCTAAAATGGTCACTTTTGGAGACGTAACACATAGCATGAGTGCACTGCATAAATTGAACAACATGTTGCTTCCTGTGCCAACTACATTTTTAGAGAATATTGCCTGTCTTTGCTTACAAATAGCTAGGCTGTAGTTTTCTTCTGTGCTCTCTGTTAATTAAGGTATGCTGGATGAGTGCCTAGTATTGAAACAAATTGGCACATTGATGTTCCCTAGTTTAGCTGTAACTAGCTTTGTGAAAAACTTCTTCTATTAGTTTTGAGGCCCCTAAATCAAGCTTGGGAGGTCCCTTATGGCCTTAGCATTAGAGCTGATAGGCTTCCTGAATTTTGTGTTAGATGCTTCTGGCTAAGTTTGGGGGTGCCACACTCCTAAGCTCTCATTGAGGACAATGAGAAGTTTAAGTTTGGGAGTGAGGTAGCCTAGAGAAATGATAAATCAAAGCTTAAAGTCCCATTCCTCTATGCTAAAGTCCGAGAGTTTCCCTGTTAAAAAATAAAAAATATATATATATATATATATAATGTAATATTTGAAGTCCAAAGTTTCCTTTAGGTGCTGAGTAACCAGGGTTTATTGTGAGCCTCACAGTCAACATTGCGTCAAAAGGCAGCTAAAGGGGAATTGGGAAGAAAAGGGGAAAATCTTGTTGCTCCAAGGATACATCTCTAGAAATCTCAACTGTTCTATAAGTTGAAATCTGATTTTGTGCTAATGAGAGCCTAGAAATGCATCTGAGTAGTGTGTTTGGCATATGAATGAAGTCCTGGAAGGCATGCCATTTCCATTTGTCCTAAGAAGTGAAATTTGTTTACATTGAGTTGTGGAAATGGCATGGCCGAAGGGAGGTATCTAAGAAAGGTCAAAGCCCCTAGTAGCTAGAAGCATGTACTGAACACAAAATTTAGTGAGCAAGGAAGTTTGAAGCTAAGCTGTGAGGAGGGAGACCTAAGGCTAAGTTTAATTCTAAAAAGAAGGGAGAGTAGCAGTAGAAGAAGTGTGGAGAATTAGAAAAGGGAATGTTAGGTGTTGTTTATTTCAATCCCAGGACAACAAGGCTTTTAACATTTAGCCTACAAGAATAGCAGTCTAGCTTGCTGTTGGAAAGAGAAAAGGCAGGGTAGCAAGGCAGTTAGGCGAGACTTAAAGAAGATAGGATAGATTATAATATTGCTCGAGGACTAGCAATAGCTCAAGTTTGGGGGTGTGTTAACTCTCCAAATGAGAGTTATTTAGGCCATTAAATGATAGCATTCGTGAAGTCTTCAGTGCATTAGAGTTAGTATTGAGCTTAAAAGTGTGTAATTAGTGGCTTTTATGAGAAGAGCTTTGCGTGAGAGTTTATGTGAAAATTTGTACATGAGTTGTGCTCTTTTGTAATCAAATAACTAAGCAATGCCTTTTCAGGATGTCGCTAAAGCCTCGCGAGGATCGCATTATGACAAGGAGAAGAAAAGCTGTGAACAAGGCTTTGCGGTCGCAACGCATCAGCAAAGTTGGGATTTTTAACAGACCTTTGCGGCCTTAAAGCATTCGCAAAACTTGTACCTTTGTCTGCAGCAGTTTCAAAATTTGTCCCCTGCCGTACCTCCCAACTGCTTTGTTACGTCTCCAAAAGTGACCTTTTTAGGACTTATTTATCTTAGAAATATGTACACTCTTAGGTGTTTTTGATAGGATTTAGCTTAAACCTATGCTTATATATGAGATTTAAAAGAAGGTAGCTAAATTAGGACTTGTGTGCAAGAGGAAAGAAAAGGAATGAAAACCGAAGGAAAAGAGTGAAAAATGCGCATTGCGATAGCATTGCGGAAACATTGCTAAAACAACAATGTTTCAAGTGAAAACCGTAAGTTGACTGATCTGTTTCTGTTAATTTCCGTTATTTCAGGGATTCGTTCTTTCTCCTCCATCCATTTTGAAGTACGACGTTGAGGATGGATGGTTCTCCTTGGCCCAAACGCACCTGCAGATTACTATAAAAGGGGGTCAAAGTAGAGGGTTCAATCATCATCCGAAAGCGTAGAAGTCTTCTCGCAGCTCCATCTTTTCTCCTGTTTTTCTTTGCCGTCTGTTGGTTTGCGAAGTTTAGCTGTTTGGAGTCGATAATCTGATAGGAAGGAGAGAAGATTCATCTTCTCTCTCGATTGGATTCATCCAAGCAAGGCTGATCTTTCTCATCCTTCAGCCGAGGCGGTTGCGACGAGGCATTCGAGCTCATTTACCTGCTTTCTGTCTTTCCTTCCTAATTTCCAGCATTGTTTAGTTGTTGTTTCTGTTCTAGTGACTAGTTCATTTTATTACGTTTCTTTCTGTCTTTATGTTATTCATTTTAAGCTTTCCTTTGTTCATTCAAACAATCAAGTAATCAAAGCAAAATTCAGCATTTCTCAGTTTCTTGCCTTTGCGATCTACTGTTTTTCCTTACTGTTTTGTCTTTAAATTCCTTCTAAGCATGTCTGTTTCAACTCTTATTTCTGTTCTGTCTATATCCATGAGTAGCTAAGTCACTTAGGGGCATGCTAATGACAACACTATAGGCTAAAAAACGTGAACCAAGCATGTAGGATAGCTCTCGAAGCATTGATTGTATGTAAGCTTCATCCCACGGGCAATTTCGATTGGCCATCCATTTTGTCCAAAAGAACTCCTAACCTCTGGAAGGAGTAAGAGTTCAGAGTCATACACTCATGCTAGCCTTTCAAGGTAGCCAGAAAACGACCTAGGAATAGGCGTTTTCCTAGTACAAACCAACACTTTCTGTTTTAACAAGATGCTTAAGACCTTACTTGGACATGAGTAAACTAAAGAATCTAACGCATGAAATCGGAAGATACATGAGATTGAGTAAGTTTGATGCATAGAGAGTTGATCCAATGCTTGAGAATCGTGAGAAAATGCCTATAGAGGAGTCGTTAGTAGCCCTTGTTTCTCCATTTTACACACTTTCGCTGTTAGTAACATTGCGGTAGAATTGCTGTTTTCGCAATTCTGCTAAGTTTACAATTCTGTTTAGCTGTTTTCTTCTTCGTTTATTAATCGCATCTCTTTTCCTTTAAGGTTAACCTTGACTTGCACTTGTTTATGTTGCTATCCTTTATATATTCCTTAGGAGTTAGACAATTTAAAACCAATTCTACCCCATCAAATCCACCCATTCTTTCTTAACTTTACACTTCACGAGTAGCTCATAATAAATCTCTGTGGGAAAACGAATGAAAAAATACTTACTACTTGCTATAAGATCATGTATGCTTGCATGTTCTGAGTGCTCTCTTTATCTTATTGCTTATTTATTTTAACACATTGAGCACGCAACAAGTTTTTGGCGCCGCTGCCGGGGATTTATTTAAGTGAAAACGAAGTTTGTTAAGTTTGAAACACCAAGTTTATTGTCTATTGAAGCTGATCTGTTTCATTTCTTTTGCAGGTACTAGTTGGGTTAGTTTATGAGTGAGCCCTCAAGTAGCGATCTAGAGTTCAATCCTGAGCCTGAGAGATTACTTAGGGCCAGAAATAGAGCCAAGAAACGTCTCTTTAACCAACCCCCTTTACCTCAAGTAATTGCGGGAACCGCAATTCCTCCGCAATTGTCTCAAGAAGAAATGGATGGAATAGTTCCAAATCCGGTGCCTGTCACTCGCAATCCCATCGAAATAGCGAATGATAAGGATAGCGCCATACTCTCTTACCTAGTACCTATGCCTGGGGAGCTGAACCCCAGCATAATCCGCCCTGAAATCACTGCCAACTCCTTCGAGTTAAAACCAGTGATGTTCCAAATGTTGTCCACTGTGGGACAATTCTTTGGAGTGGAAAATGAGGACCCCCACAACCATCTTAGAAACTTCTTAGGAGTCAGTGATACCTTTATCATCCCTGGAGTTTCCCAAGAAGCCTTGAGGCTCTATCTGTTCCCTTACTCTTTGAGGGACAAAGCCAAAACGTGGTTAAACTCATTACCCTCTGGATCTGTCCTCAATTGGACAGACTTGGCGGAGAAATTCCTAGTCAAATACTTCCCACCTGATAGGAATTCTACCTTTCGTGATGACATAATCAAGTTCAAACAAGCTGACACTGAGTCTCTTCACGAAGCTTGGACAAGGTTCAAGGATCTTCTTCTCAAATGTCCACATCATGGCATCCCATGGTGTATCCAAATAGAGGTCTTTTTCAAAGGATGCAACCCCAGCACCAGACAAGTCTTAAATTCATCTGCTGGTGGTTCCATGTTGTCCAAGAGTTATATTGAAGCCTATGCGATCTTGGAGAAGATCTCAGCATCTCACTGTAGGTGGTCAGATGATCTAGTTGAGCCAACTAGAGCTCAAGACAAGGACGCACTCAATGCCATGAGTAGCCAAATAAGCGCCCTGACCAACCTAGTCAAGCAAATGGCTCAAGCCAATCTCCAAACAAGTTTCAATACCGCCACAGCCATGTCAATGGGCACCCAGCCAAGTCAAAGTGAGACACTTATCTGTGGATTCTGTGGGGAAGGGCACCTGTATGAATACTGCCCTGGGAATTCAGCCTCAGTCTGCTATGTTGGAAGCCAGCAGCAGCCTAGGAACAACCCCTATTCTAATACTTACAACCCTGGTTGGAGGAACCACCCAAACCTGTCATGGGGTGGCCAACAGAATGCTAACCAAGCTCCTAACCAACCAAGACCGAGTGGAACACCTGGTTTCACTCCCCAACATAACCAATCCATGTATCAAAAACCATACAACCAACCTGTAGGGTCTTCTGTAGAAAACTTACTCAAGGAATACATAGCCAAGAATGATGCCACTCTACAGAGCCAGCAAGCTACTCTTAGAAGCCTAGAGAACCAAATAGGGCAACTAGCCAATGAACTTAAAAGTAGGCCCCAAGGTAGACTTCCTGCTGACACTGAAGTACCAAGGAGAGATGGTAAAGAGCAAGTTCAAGCAATTGAACTTAGAAGTGGGAGACCATTGGTGAGCAACACCAAGGACACACCAAAGAGAGTAGAGAACACTGAGTCTAGTGCTCCACTGGAGTCTCTGCCAAACCAAGGTCAACCCTCACCAAGCACATCAGGACCAAGGCTGGAGCCAATCATAGAGGAGATAGAAGAGATTCCAAGGCCTCCACCTATCCTAAGGCGACCTGAAGTGCCTGCATATGTGCCACCACCTCCATTTCCTAGAAGGCTAAAGAAAAAACAAGAACAGGAAGTGCACTTTAATAAATTTTTAGAAATTCTTAAACAAGTGCATGTTAATATTCCTTTTGTAGAAGTTTTACAGTCTATGCCTTCTTATGTAAAGTTTTTAAAGGATATTATAACTAACAAGAAAATAATTGGTGAGTTTGAAACAGTCAATCTCACTGAGGAGTGCAGTGCCATACTCCAGAACAAGCTACCCAAGAAGGAGAAGGATCCTGGTTCCTTTACCTTACCTGTAGAGCTAGGAGGCAAGCACGTGGGCAGAGCTCTTTGTGACCTGGGAGCCAGCATAAACCTCATGCCCCTATCACTATTCCGCCAGCTAGGAATAGGAGAAGCACGTCCAACCACTGTCACTTTACAACTAGCAGACAGATCCATAGCATACCCTGAGGGTAAGATTGAGGATATTCTTGTAAAGGTTGACAAGTTTATTTTCCTTGCATATTTCATTATCCTGGATTATGAAGCAGACAAGGAGGTCCCCATCCTGTTAGGCAGACCATTTCTAGCCACAGGTAGGGCCCTGATAGATGTCCAGAAAGGTGAGTGTTACCTCGCCAAAAGTACATTATTTAGGGCTATATTTACCTTAAAACCTTGTACATTCTTGAGTGTTTTTGTTAAGAGTTAGCTTAATGTGTGCTTAAATGCGAGAATTTGAGAAATGATGCTAAAATATGACTTATTTGGAAAATGAACGAAAAAGAATGAAAAATGATGAAAAACAAGCTAAAATGTACATTGCAGGTACATTGCTGAAAAATTCAATCTTTGCTGCTGCATTTTTTTCCCAGTCAACAGTCTTTGTTGACTGAGTTTTTCCAGTAGTCAACTCTCCTTGCTGCTGCCACATGTCAAGCTTGACTACCTCACAAAATTGAATGGTGATCCACAATTATTGAGCAACCTTTTGCAACCACCTGGAGGCTATATAAAGAGAGTTAAATGAAGGATCAAAGCAATCAAAATTGAATCCACTTCAATTCATTCCACACAATCTGAGAAGTGAGGAGATCCCGATCGTGCAGAATCCCGAAGACGAAACCTCTTCCCCCGTTTGTTGGATCGAAGAAACAAGCCCTTGGCGTGATAATTCGAGAGGAAGAAGAGAAGATCCATCTTCTCTTCTGATTGAATTTATCCCCAAGATCAGCTAATCTTCCCCTTCATCCGAGGCGATTCACGACTTGGAAAATCCTCACGCTATTTACAGCTTTACTTTACTACTTTCCTTTACTGCTCTCCTTTACCGCTTTCGAATTTAATTTCTGCTTTCCTTTAAATGTTGTTCTGAATCATTTACTGATTTTCCCTTTCATTGTTGCTTTCGGATTGACATATGTTTGTTTACGGATTATTATATGAATTGTTTTCTTAAAAGAGTAATCAATTGGTTTTATTGAGTTCTTCATTCTGTCATCTCTTAATCAATTTGTTGTTTTGTTGAGTTCTTCATTTAATTATATTTCAATCAATTAGGTTTGTAAGTTCTCTGTTTCATGTGTAATCAACTCATTTCCTTTAGTTCTTCGAACACCATGAGTAACTAATTCAATAGAGGTTTGCTAAAGATGAATCTATAGGATAAAAGTATGTGAATTCCGCATGTAAAGTAGCATGAATGCATTGAATGTATGTGATCTTCATCCCATGGACAATTTCGACCGGCCATCCATTTTGTCTAAAGAATTCCTAACCTCTGGAAGGAGTAAGAATTCTGAGTCGTTCATTCATGTTAGCCTTTTATGGTAAATAGAAAATGACCTAGGAATAGGCGTTCTCCTAGCACGTTTATTAGCATGTGTTTATGATTAGGTTGTTAGCTTTACTTGGACAGAAGTAATCTAAGAAACTAATGCATGTAATCGGAAGATGCATGAGAACTAGCTAAGACGATGCATGAGATGTTAATCTACTGTTGAATGATCATAGTTAAATGCCTATAGAGGATTCTTAAGTCGACCTTGCTGCCTTACTTTACATTTAAATCGTTGCTAATTTATTGCTAGATTATTGCAAGAACCGCAATTCTACTTTTCCACCTTATGACTTTACCTCTTTGCTAGCTTTGCATTTATGTTTACATTCTTCTTGCATCTTTTATATTCATGTACCTCAACCCAAAATCTATCCAATTTAAGTTACCTTATCTAATCTAACACACCAAATCGTTAGTCACTAAACTTAATCTCTGTGGGAAAACGAATTAAATTATACTTATCACTTGCTGCAGACCATGTATGCTTGCATGATCTTAGCGCTCTTCGCATTTACATTTTACATACACACTGAGCGCGCAACAAGTTTTTGGCGCCGCTGCCGGGGATTTTGTTTAGTAAACACGATTTGTGTTATTTTAGAAGAACTTAATATATTGGAGCTAATCTTTTGCATTTACAGGTACCAACAAAGCTGGTTTATGAAGGAGTTTCCAAATCACAATCTAGAATTTGATCCTGAGCCTGAAAGAACTCTAAGGACCAGAAATAAAATTAAGAAACGCCTTTTTAAACAGCAAAAGCAACCTGTACTTCAGCACATTGTTGACCACGCAGAGACAGCGCAATCTCAACAAGCTGAAATGGATAGAGCAGAAGAAGCACCAAACCGAGCACCTATCATTCGCAACCCCATTGAAATTGCGAATGATAAGGATAGTGCTATTCTATCATACCTTGTACCAATGCCCGAGGAGCTTAATCCGAGCATCATACGCCCCGAGATTACAGCTCACTCATTCGAGTTAAAACCTGTCATGTTTCAAATGTTGTCCACAGTTGGACAATTCTTTGGAGTGGAAAATGAAGACCCCCACAACCACTTGAGAAACTTCCTAGGAGTAAGTGACACCTTTGTCATCCCAGGAGTGTCTCAAGAGGCCTTGAGACTTTACCTTTTTCCATATTCATTAAGAGACAAGGCCAAGACGTGGCTGAACTCTTTCCCCTCTGGATCAATTGTCAATTGGACAGACCTAGCTGAGAAGTTCCTGGTAAAGTATTTCCCTCCAGATAGGAACTCTAACTTTCGTGTTGACATCATCAAGTTCAAGCAAGATGAGAATGAATCTCTACATGAAGCTTGGACCAGATTCAAAGATCTTCTACTCAAATGTCCACGCCATGGCATTCCATGGTGTATCCAGATTGAAGTATTCTTCAAAGGATGCAACCCCAGCACGAGGCAAGTCTTGAATTCCTCAGCTGGAGGTTCAATGCTATCAAAGAGCTATAACGAAGCCTATGAGATTTTGGAGAAAATCTCAACATCACATTGTCAATGGTCAGACGATCCTGTGGAGCCAAACAGAAGAAAGGCTCAAGACATGGATGCACTCAGCGCAATGAGCAGCCAGATCAATGCTCTGACCAACCTGGTGAAGCAAATGGCTCAACCCAATATTCAACAAAGTGTCAACACAGTGGCAGCTGTTTCAACAAGCACAACAATAGCCAACCAAGGTGAGGCACTAGTTTGTGGATTCTGGGGGGAAGGGCATATGTATGACTATTGCCCTAATCCATCTTCGGTGTGCTATGTTGGAAGTCAACAACAACCAAGGAACAACCCCTATTCAAATACATATAACCCTGGTTGGAGAAACCACCCAAATCTCTCTTGGGGTGGACAACAAAGCACAAGCCAAACGCAAAATCAATCAAGACCGAGTGGACCACCTGGTTTTACTCAACACCAACAAACTAGTCAACCCCCATATCAGGAACAATATGTCAACAACCAACCGATGGGAACATCAGTGGAGAACTTGCTGAAGGAATACATAGCAAAGAATGATGCAACTTTGCAGAGCCAGCAAGCAACCTTGAGAAGCTTAGAGAATCAGATTGGGCAGTTGGCAAACGAGCTGAAGAATAGGCCCCATGGCAGACTGCCTGCAGACACAGAAACTCCAAGAAGGGATGGTAAGGAACAAGTTCAAGTTATTGAACTATGGAGTGGAAGGCCATTGGTGATGAGTAGCAGAGAAGCACCAAAGAGAGTAGAGAATGAAGAGTCTAGTGCTCCACTGGATTCTCTGCCTAACTGTGATCAAATACAACCAAGCACAACAAGGGTGAGGCCGGAACCTATCATTGAGGAACCAGAAGAAATTACTAGGCAACCTGATTTTCCTACCTATGTGTCACCACCACCATACCCTCAAATGTTTGATTTTTATGATGATGACTCCTTTGTTACCTTCGAATCTAAGAAGAGTGATCCAATGGAATCTTCATATGAATTGGGGGAGTTGGTGAAAGTTGAGAAAAATGAAATTGTGCTGGATGAGGCCAAAGAGACTAATGCGCTGCTTGAGGAACAAGAATTTGAAATGTTTGAGGTTGCAGCAAGCTTCTCCACCAATGAAAGAGTTGAACCACCACCACCACAAATGCTCCAGTTGAAGGAGTTAGAAAGAGATATGCCAGAAAAAGAAGTCCCATCACACCAAACTTATGTTGTACCAACGCACATAAAGTACAAACCTTGGGATGTTATAACATGCAGTCTCTTTGAAAGAATCAACAATTTCAAGGTGTGGCAGAATGTCCGATCCCGTAAATCAAGACTTAAGTATCTTAAAGGAGCAGAAGTGGTGCCTCGAAACATTGAAGAATATCCATATGAGGCAGATTGACGAGGGAGTATTTCTGATCCCTCTCAAAAACAAGAAAAAAATCTGCTTTTCTGTGACCTGTTACCCCACCAATATCAACTGTTTGTTCTGTTTTAAATTCTTAATTTGCCTAAGTAGAGTAGCTTAGTCTAGTTTAATGTCGTCTGATTAGATAGCTTAGATAATTTTGCTATTTTCTGTAGTTGTTTATGAACGAATATCGCATGCTAGGAGCCTTGATCACAGTTAAAACTGCTCTGTTGGAATCATTGTGAATTCTTTGCGGACACCGCAATATTTTGTTAGTTTAAGCATGTTGGTGTATGACTTTCTGATGGGTTGTCTGTCTTTAAATCTCATGATTTGACTGCATTACTGATGTCCATAGGTAGTCTGTCTATTGAGCATGCTGGATGAGTGTCAAGTACACCTTTGTTAGTTCTAACTAGCTTCATGAATTGTTGAGCATGTACCTCTGTTAGACCTTACCATGTTGGTTTTAGTAAATTTCTGCTGTTGAGTTATCTGCACTATGAGGGTCATTCCATCCCTAGGAGTTTTAAGTCTGTCTGGTTTTTATTTAGACTAGATGCTTCTAAGATAAGTTTGGGGGTGTGCCACCTCAGACTCTCATTGGGGACAATGAGAAGTTTAAGTTTGGGGGAGGCAACCTCTAGGCCTAGGAACACTCCTCTCTCCTTTGAAAAATAGACATTCTTCTTCTAAAAAAAAATGAATAAGAAAGCAAACGAAAAGTAAAGGGTACTGTCTCTCTCTAAGGATGCTGAGTAATCAGGGCCAGTTGTGTAACCCACAAGTGGCACTGCATCAAAAGGCAATTCAAAGAGAAGACTTTGCCAAAAGAGAAAAAAAGGAAAAGTAAAACCAAGGAAGAAGAATGTGTGCCAAAGAGCTACGGCCTAAGTGTTTAGATGTCCTGTGAAATTGAACTCTGATCCTTAGTTTGCTAAACACATGGCTGTAGCTTGAAGGTATGTCAAGGGAGATGAGTGTCTATCCAACACAGTGATGCCAGGGCTTAGTTTGTTCTATGGATACTGAACTCTGATACTCGTGTGTGCTAAGCCTGGCATGACTTTAAGGAATCCTAGGTAATTAAAAAATAAAGACATTAGAAGCATGTACTGAGTCTAAGTTAAAACTAGGGAGAATTTGAAAGCTTAGGGATAACTGCACAATGAGCTCAATGATATAGGCAGATAAACCAAAAGACAGGAAGTTAGTAAAAACAGAAGGTTTTAAAGGCAAGGGTAATCATAATAGACAAAGTATGAAGTTAGTTTTAGCCTAAGAGAGTGTCACAGGACAGCAATGCCTTTGACAGTAAACCTAGGGAAGTCAGCAAATCAGTTAGGTAGAGTTTAAAAGACAAGATTTAGCACCCAAAGTAAGCCTTTATATTGCTCGAGGACGAGCAATAACTCAAGTTTGGGAGTGTGTTACCTCGCCAAAAGTACATTATTTAGGGCTATATTTACCTTAAAACCTTGTACATTCTTGAGTGTTTTTGTTAAGAGTTAGCTTAATGTGTGCTTAAATGCGAGAATTTGAGAAATGATGCTAAAATATGACTTATTTGGAAAATGAACGAAAAAGAATGAAAAATGATGAAAAACAAGCTAAAATGTACATTGCAGGTACATTGCTGAAAAATTCAATCTTTGCTGCTGCATTTTTTTCCCAGTCAACAGTCTTTGTTGACTGAGTTTTTCCAGTAGTCAACTCTCCTTGCTGCTGCCACATGCCAAGCTTGACTACCTCACAAAATTGAATGGTGATCCACAATTATTGAGCAACCTTTTGCAACCACCTGGAGGCTATATAAAGAGAGTTAAATGAAGGATCAAAGCAATCAAAATTGAATCCACTTCAATTCATTCCACACAATCTGAGAAGTGAGGAGATCCCGATCGTGCAGAATCCCGAAGACGAAACCTCTTCCCCCGTTTGTTGGATCGAAGAAACAAGCCCTTGGCGTGATAATTCGAGAGGAAGAAGAGAAGATCCATCTTCTCTTCTGATTGAATTTATCCCCAAGATCAGCTAATCTTCCCCTTCATCCGAGGCGATTCACGACTTGGAAAATCCTCACGCTATTTACAGCTTTACTTTACTACTTTCCTTTACTGCTCTCCTTTACCGCTTTCGAATTTAATTTCTGCTTTCCTTTAAATGTTGTTCTGAATCATTTACTGATTTTCCCTTTCATTGTTGCTTTCGGATTGACATATGTTTGTTTACGGATTATTATATGAATTGTTTTCTTAAAAGAGTAATCAATTGGTTTTATTGAGTTCTTCATTCTGTCATCTCTTAATCAATTTGTTGTTTTGTTGAGTTCTTCATTTAATTATATTTCAATCAATTAGGTTTGTAAGTTCTCTGTTTCATGTGTAATCAACTCATTTCCTTTAGTTCTTCGAACACCATGAGTAACTAATTCAATAGAGGTTTGCTAAAGATGAATCTATAGGATAAAAGTATGTGAATTCCGCATGTAAAGTAGCATGAATGCATTGAATGTATGTGATCTTCATCCCATGGACAATTTCGACCGGCCATCCATTTTGTCTAAAGAATTCCTAACCTCTGGAAGGAGTAAGAATTCTGAGTCGTTCATTCATGTTAGCCTTTTATGGTAAATAGAAAATGACCTAGGAATAGGCGTTCTCCTAGCACGTTTATTAGCATGTGTTTATGATTAGGTTGTTAGCTTTACTTGGACAGAAGTAATCTAAGAAACTAATGCATGTAATCGGAAGATGCATGAGAACTAGCTAAGACGATGCATGAGATGTTAATCTACTGTTGAATGATCATAGTTAAATGCCTATAGAGGATTCTTAAGTCGACCTTGCTGCCTTACTTTACATTTAAATCGTTGCTAATTTATTGCTAGATTATTGCAAGAACCGCAATTCTACTTTTCCACCTTATGACTTTACCTCTTTGCTAGCTTTGCATTTATGTTTACATTCTTCTTGCATCTTTTATATTCATGTACCTCAACCCAAAATCTATCCAATTTAAGTTACCTTATCTAATCTAACACACCAAATCGTTAGTCACTAAACTTAATCTCTGTGGGAAAACGAATTAAATTATACTTATCACTTGCTGCAGACCATGTATGCTTGCATGATCTTAGCGCTCTTCGCATTTACATTTTACATACACACTGAGCGCGCAACAGTGAGCTCACTATGAGGGTTCATGACGAGGAGGTTAAGTTTAGTGTTTTTAAAGCCCTGAGGTATCCTTCTGACTCTGAATCTTGTGCTAGCATGGACATTGTAGATTCATTAATGGAAGAACAATTGGAGCATGAATTGTTGACTAAGCATGCTCATGAATATGTAGGATTAGAATTAACTGACTTAAACATAGCTGAGATAATGGACATACCTGTAAATAACCCTCAGCATGTTTGTATGAATATTGACTTAACTGAAAAATCTTTGAATCCATTAAAACCATCCATTGAGCATCCACCTGTCTTAGAATTGAAACCTCTACCCACTCACCTCAAATATGCATATCTAGGAAGTAATGATACTTTGCCTGTGATTATTTCTTCTAAATTAAGTGAAAAGCATGAGGTTGAACTGATTTTATTACTTAAGCAACATAGGAAGGCTATTGCATGGACTATTGCTGACATTAGAGGCATTAGCCCTTCTTATTGCATGCATAAGATTATATTAGAGGAAGAGCATACACCTAGAGTAGATCACCAACGTAGGTTGAACCCCTCTATGAAAGAGGTAGTTAAAAAGGAAATAATAAAATGGTTAGATGCTGGTGTGATCTTCCCCATAGCTAGTAGTCAGTGGGTGAGCCCTATACAATGTGTACCTAAGAAGGGGGGGATGACTGTGGTAGTCAATGAGAACAATGAACTGATTCCAACAAGGACTATCACAGGATGGAGAGTTTGCATGGATTATAGGAAACTAAATAAAGAAACCAAAAAAGACCATTTCCCTCTACCATTCATTGACCAGATGTTAGATAGGATAGCTGGTAGAGCCTACTACTGCTTCTTAGACGGTTATTCAAGATATAACCAGATTACTATAGACCCTAAGGGCCAAGAGAAGACTACCTTCACTTGCCCTTTTGGAACTTTTGCCTTTCGCAGAATGCCTTTTGGCTTATGCAATGCACCGGCAACTTTCCAAAGGTGCATGTTGGCAATCTTCTCTGATTTGGATGAGTCCATGATAGAGATATTCATGGATGATTTCTCAGTCTTTGGGGATTCATTCACAAACTGTCTAGAAAACTTAGGACAAGTCCTGGCTAGGTGTGAGGAGACCAACCTAGTCTTAAATTGGGAAAAGTGCCACTTCATGGTGGATGAAGGGATTGTCTTAGGTCATAGAGTGTCAAGGGCAGGTGTAGAAGTTGACAGGGCAAAAATTGAAATAATAGAGAAATTGGTAGAACCTCAAAATGTAAAAGCCATTAGAAGTTTCTTAGGGCATGCTGGTTTCTATAGGAGGTTCATTAAGGACTTTTCTAAGATCTCCAAGCCTTTATGGGAGCTTTTAGAGCTAAACAAACCATTCATTTTCTCTAAAGAATGTTTCCTAGCTTGGAAAACCCTTAAAGAAGCACTAGTCACAGCACCTATTATAGTAGGGCCTAATTGGGATCTCCCCTTTGAGATGTTATGTGATGCCAGTGACTATGCTGTAGGGGCCATGTTAGGACAAAAGATTGACAAGTTAACACACCCTGTATACTATGCTAGTAAGACACTTAATGAGGCACAATGTAATTACACAACTACTGAGAAGGAAATGCTAGCTGTAGTATTTGCTTGTGAGAAGTTTAGGAATTACATTGTAGGCACTAGGACAATTGTGTACACTGACCATTCTGCTTTAAAGTACCTTATGAGGAAGGCTGATGCGAAGCCTAGGTTGATTAGATGGGTTTTGCTGCTGCAAGAGTTTGATCTAGACATTAGAGCTAAGAAAGGATGTGAAAATGTGGTTGCGGATCATCTTTCTAGATTGCAGCATAATTGCGAAAAAATTGCGGAAACCGCAATTTCTGATGCTTTTATTGATGAACATGTCTTTGTATTGACTCATCGTGATAACGATGAGGAACCTTGGTTTGCTGACATTGCTAACTTCCTTGCATCACAGGTACTACCAACTTTCAAGGGAGGCCAAGAGAAGAAGAGGTTCCTTCATGAAGCGAGGAAATTCATATGGGATGATCCCACACTTTACAAGACATGTGCTGATGGTCTGCTCAGGAAGTGTGTGTCAGCTGCTGAGGCGAAGTCTGTGCTGCAGCACTGCCATACAGCACCCTATGGTGGACATTTTGGTGGCCAAAGGACAGCTGCAAAGGTGTTCCAGAGTGGCTACTATTGGCCAACAATTTTCAAGGATGCCCACAACTATGCACACAGCTGTGATGAATGCCAGAGAACAGGTAATCTAAGTCGAAATGATGAGATGCCTCTCACTTACATCTTAGAGTTGGAGCTCTTTGATGTGTGGGGCATTGATTTAATGGGGCCATTCCCTCCATCATCAGGTAACCTTTACATCCTTGTAGCAGTAGACTACGTATCTAAGTGGGTAGAGGCTATAGCATGTCCAAATAATGATGCCAAAACAGTCATAAGATTCTTGCATAGACATATTTTTACTAGATTTGGGACACCTCGGGCTATAATCAGTGATGAGGGGACACATTTCATTAATAAGGCTATGGAGAGAGTGTTGGCTAAGTATAATATTAGACATAGAGTAGCCACTCCTTATCACCCACATTCGAATGGCCAAGCTGAAATTTCAAATAGGGAGATTAAGAACATACTTGAAAAAGTGGTCAAACCCAATAGAAAAGATTGGGCGTTTAAACTCGAGGATGCACTTTGGGCGTATAGAACTGCATATAAGACACCCCTAGGTATGTCTCCTTAGAGACTGGTGTATGGCAAAGCATGTCACTTGCCATTCGAGTTAGAAATTAAAGCATTTTGGGCCCTAAAAGAGTTGAATTACTGCGTGACCGATGCGGGAACATTGCGGTCTTTGCAATTACATGAGCTTGATGAGCTTAGGCATATGTCTTATGAAAATGCCAAAATGTATAAGGAGAAGACCAAGATTTGGCACGACAGTAGACTTAGGATTAAGGACTTCAAGAAAGGCCAGCTTGTCTTATTATTTAACTCACGATTGAAATTATTTCCAGGTAAACTTAAGTCTAGATGGTCAGGTCCATTTGTAATAACTAATGTGTTTGTTCATGGTGCCATCGAGATAAAGAACCTGCAGCAAGGACAACCATTCATGGTTAATGGTGCAAGATTGAAGCACTACTATGAGGAAGGAGATGTGAAGACTCTCTCGGCCTTCCTTTTGTCTGAAATATGAAAACGAGAACGAGAGAGGACGAGTGATTACTGTGCTCGTCCATGCGAGGCTCATGCCTTAGTTTATTTTTTGTTATCTTTCCGGTTATCGTTTGTGTATATTTTTGTGCGATTTTAATTACGAATTTGATATTTATTTTATTTCTTTTTGTAGGGAATCAATAGAGGGAATCAAGGGGAGTAAATCCAGCTAAAAAAATCAAGGAGATATTGGGCCAAATCAAAGATTCGGTTGAGCAAAGATTGGCATTTAAAACGCAGAAAATCTCCAACGGTCACTAGAATTGCGCTGGATTTGCAGAATCCGCAAAAATAGAGCCGTTGGGATTTCATCATTACTTATATCCGTTAAGACGCGCGCTGATCTATACGATTTCCTAATTATCTGAACTCCAAGAAAACTCTCTCCCTCTTCATCTGCAATTCTTCTCTCCAGATTCCAACGATTCAACGATGGTGCTAACAAGAGCTGAACGGTCTGCGTCCAAGAAGAGGGCTGACGATGCTGAAACTGCTGCGAGGGAAGCACTTCTTGCCCTTGCAGACGCTGAGGCTGCGCGAACTGAACGACTCCCGAAACTGCCAATCCGCAAGAAGAAGTGGAAGGTTGTCACGGAGATACCTGCTGGACCCTCTGAACCAGCAGGCACACCCAAGAAACGCAAATGGAGTATGGCGGTGGCTGAAGAAGCAAGCAAGGAAAAGACTCCCTCTGTGGAGAGTCAAGAAAGTGATCCTCGGTCACACGAGTCACCAAAACAGAGCTCTTCGCCATCTCCGCCAGCGCAAAGCCCTGAGCTTCCTCCATCGCCGCAGAGTTCTGAACACATATCTCCACCAGAAGAGATCCCTACAGCATCACCCACTTCCCCACAACCTGACCCTGAATTCCCATATGGGGAGTACCAAGAATCGACGCAGGGCAGTGGGGAGGCTGAGGAAGAAGAGGTATTCTCTCCTTTGAGGGAAGCCAGCCCTGAGAGCCCTGTGCAGAGGACTGATTCGATGGACGAAATACTGGGGGATTGCCTCCAGCAGTTGACAACCAAGGCGAGGTTGAAGAAGAAGAAGGCCGCCAAGGCTGTTAAGGCCAAACGGCCCAAGAAGTCAAAGAAAAAGAAAACCAAGAGGGCGCCTCCATCAGAGAAAGAGAGTGATGCGCCGTCGCTGAAAAAGCTCAAGATTGAGGCTGCTGAGTCAGCCAAACCAAAAGACAAAGGGAAAGCCAAGTTTTACCCTGAAGATGAGCCTCAGTCAGTGAGGTATGTCTCCTCTGATGCTGAGTCCAGAGGCGCTGAGCTGAGAAAGAGAGAGTTGCTGCACGAGAAGGGATTCCTCGATGCACCTGCTGACCTGCCGCAATTCTTGCGCGCAGGAATCACGAATCACGGTTGGGAGGAGCTATGCAGACCACCCAATCCAGCCTACTCCAGCATGGTGTATGACTTCTACGCCAATCTGGTGAATCCTGAGGATGGCCTGTCTGTGGTCAGAGGGGTTGAGGTAGACTTCTCAGCAAAGGCGATCAACGAAGCCTATGGCCTCAAAGGCCAAAAGCACACTGTCTATGCGAGGAGTGTTGATGAGCCAACAGAAGCTGTCTTGGAGGAGGCAATACGGATAATTGGCCAGCCAGAGGCATCTTGGACAGTATCACGCAATGGGAGGCACACCCTGATGAGTGCCACCCTCACAGCCAAGGCGGCTGTCTGGTTTTCCTTCGTGAGGAGGAAGTTGTCCCCAGTGACTCATGAGACCACCATCAACCAGAGCAGATCGCTGCTGGTCTACGCGATCATGCGAGGTCTCACGATCAACGTGGGCGAGGTCATTGCAGCTTCAATTGCTGACTGCGCCAAAAAGGGTAAGGGACCTCTCTTCTTTCCTAACACAATTACTAAGCTGTGCTTACGTGCAGGGGTCCCAATTGAGCGAATGGAAAGGCAACTGGCCTACACGGGCTACCTGGAATTGCCTACTGCCTTGAGGTTGCGCAGGAAGGGGAACATGGAGTTCGAGCTCGATGGCTTGGCTGCTGCTCAGTCTTTGACCATGGCATGCCTGACGGATCTGCAGAAGAGGATGGCTCAATGGGCCACATATGCGCAGGCAAGGGACAAGGAGGTTGCTGACCAATTGGGATGCATCTTTCCTGACTTCCCTACGAACTTAATGACTCCATGGGCGCCTCCACGACCACGACGGAATGATGATGAGGAAGACATATGAGTGCTGGTTTGAGAAGCACTGAAGGGAGTATTGCTGTTCCCTTAGAAAAAAAATAAACTGCTTTTTTGTTGAACCATGTGAACTATGCTGTTTTGCGTTAATCTTTTGATCTGTTTTAGTTGTTTAGTGTTAATTTTTAAATTTGTTTAGTATAGTCTGATGATAGCTGATTAGGTAGATTAGTTTAGTTTCCTTTTTGTATAGCTTGGATGACTGGAAAAAGCATGTGTAGGGGCCTTAATCACTGATCTATCTGCCCTGTCTTTATTGCGAAATAATTGCGGAAACCGCAATTTTTATTAGTGAATGCATGTTTTTGACTGTCTGTTTAGCTAGGCTGGATCTGTTTAAATTCTATATTTTGCTGCTATCTTGTCTGCCTTATATAGCTTATCTTAAAGCATGCTGGATGAGTGTCATAGGACACCCTTTTCATAGTTTAAATTAACCTCTAAAAAGCTCAGCATGCATAGCTTTAAGTCCTTACCTGTCTGTTTTTTTTTCGAATTTCTGCTGCTGTGATATTTACTTTTAGAATGTTTTGCCTATGCCTAGGACTTTTAGATTCTCTTTGTTTTACCTTAGACTAGATGCTTCTAGGACAAGTTTGGGGGTGTGCCACCTCAGACACTCATTGGGGACAATGAGTAGTTTAAGTTTGGGGGAGGCCACCCTAGGCCTAGGAACATTCCTCTCTCCCTTTAAGCATAAGCATTCTTCTTCTCCTTTATAAAAAAAAAATGATGAGCTGAAAAAATGAAAAATAGAATAAAGAGGGGTGTCTCTCTTAGGTTGCTGAGTAATCAGTGCCAAGTGTGTAACCCACAAGTGGCATTGCATCAAAAGGCAACCAAAGGAAAGGCTCCACCTAAGTAAGAAAGAA
Organism: Herpetospermum pedunculosum; assembly: GCA_028017165.1. NCBI lineage: Eukaryota > Viridiplantae > Streptophyta > Magnoliopsida > Cucurbitales > Cucurbitaceae > Herpetospermum > Herpetospermum pedunculosum. The sequence goes on from CM051528.1 coordinate 21,705,859, forward strand.
AGAAAAAAGGAAAAAGTAGGGAAGAAGAATGTATACCTAGGAGTTGCAACTTTGTGGCTTAGATGTCCTAATTAAAAAGAACTCTGATCCTCAATTAGCTGAGCACAAAGTTGTAGCTTGTAGGGTTGTTTAGGGAGATGAATGTATGTCCAATGTAGTGATGCCAGGGTTTAGGTTGTTCTCTTAAAGTACTACTGTCACTGTTAATACTAAGACTGGCATGACTCTAAGGAATCCTAGGTAGCTCATAAGTAAAAACTAGAAGCATGTACTGAGTCTGGGGTAAAGCTAGGTAGAATTTGAAACCTTAGGGATAGTGGCATGATATGACAAAAGCAAGTAGATCAGTTGTAGGGCGTTAATGAAACAGTAGGAGTATTAGGCATGCGAAGTCAGAAGAAGCTAGATAAGAGGAGAGTTTTAAACTTAGAAGTGTGTCACAGGACAGCACTGCTATAGATAGGAATGTAGGGGAGTCAGTAAGTGGTTAAAAAAGATGACACAGCAGCCTAGGCAAGTCCTTAGATTGCTCGAGGACGAGCAAAACCTTAAGTTTGGGGGTGTGTTACGTCTCCAAAAGTGACCTTTTTAGGACTTATTTATCTTAGAAATATGTACACTCTTAGGTGTTTTTGATAGGATTTAGCTTAAACCTATGCTTATATATGAGATTTAGAAGAAGGTAGCTAAATTAGGACTTGTGTGCAAGAGGAAAGAAAAGGAATGAAAACCGAAGGAAAAGAGTGAAAAATGCGCATTGCGATAGCATTGCGAAAACATTGCTAAAACAGCAATGTTTCAAGTGAAAACCGTAAGTTGACTGATCTGTTTCTGTTAATTTCCGTTATTTCAGGGATTCTATCTTTCTCCTCCATCCATTTTGAAGTACGACGTTGAGGATGGATGGTTCTCCTTGGCCCAAACGCACCTGCAGATTACTATAAAAGGGGGTCAAAGTAGAGGGTTCAATCATCATCCGAAAGCGTAGAAGTCTTCTCGCAGCTTCATCTTTTCTCCTGTTTTTCTTTTTGCCGTCTGTTGGTTTGCGAAGTTTAGCTGTTTGGAGTCGATAATCTGATAGGAAGGAGAGAAGATTCATCTTCTCTCTCGATTGGATTCATCCAAGCAAGGCTGATCTTTCTCATCCTTCAGTCGAGGCGGTTGCGACGAGGCATTCGAGCTCATTTACCTGCTTTCTGTCTTTCCTTCCTAATTTCTAGCATTGTTTAGTTGTTGTTTCTGTTCTAGTGACTAGTTCATTTTATTACGTTGCTTTCTGTCTTTATGTTATTCATTTTAAGCTTTCCTTTGTTCATTCAAACAATCAAGTAATCAAAGCAAAATTCAGCATTTCTCAGTTTCTTGCCTTTGCGATCTACTGTTTTTCCTTACTGTTTTGTCTTTAAATTCCTTCTAAGCATGTCTGTTTCAACTCTTATTTCTGTTCTGTCTATATCCATGAGTAGCTAAGTCACTTAGGGGCATGCTAATGACAACACTATAGGCTAAAAAACGTGAACCAAGCATGTAGGATAGCTCTCGAAGCATTGATTGTATGTAAGCTTCATCCCACGGGCAATTTCGATTGGCCATCCATTTTGTCCAAAGAACTCCTAACCTCTGGAAGGAGTAAGAGTTCAGAGTCATACACTCATGCTAGCCTTTCAAGGTAGCCAGAAAACGACCTAGGAATAGGCGTTTTCCTAGTACAAACCAACACTTTCTGTTTTAACAAGATGCTTAAGACCTTACTTGGACATGAGTAAACTAAAGAATCTAACGCATGAAATCGGAAGATACATGAGATTGAGTAAGTTTGATGCATAGAGAGTTGATCCAATGCTTGAGAATCGTGAGAAAATGCCTATAGAGGAGTCATTAGTAGCCCTTGTTTCTCCATTTTACACACTTTCGCTGTTGGTAACATTGCGGTAGAATTGCTGTTTTCGCAATTCTGCTAAGTTTACAATTCTGTTTAGCTGTTTTCTTCTTCGTTTATTAATCTCATCTCTTTTCCTTTAAGGTTAACCTTGACTTGCACTTGTTTATGTTGCTATCCTTTATATATTCCTTAGGAGTTAGACAATTTAAAACCAATTCTACCCCATCAAATCCACCCATTCTTTCTTAACTTTACACTTCACGAGTAGCTCATAATAAATCTCTGTGGGAAAACGAATGAAAAAATACTTACTACTTGCTATAAGATCATGTATGCTTGCATGTTCTGAGTGCTCTCTTTATCTTATTGCTTATTTATTTTAACACATTGAGCACGCAACATGCTTTAGCTGCTTTTGTGTCCTCCAATGAGAATCAAGGACCCATATTAGGGTATGGAATTGTAGAGGAAGATGAAGGCATATATATAGAATGAGAAGGAAAGAGAAAAGGGAGATCAGCTAAGTTGCATTGTTCAAGAAATCGAAAAGGGAGAAAGCCATTGACAGATCTAAGGAGCTTTCTTGGGATTCAGAGACTCTTGGGAAGAAGAGAAGATTCTTCTTCTCTTCTGAACACATTTCTTCTTCCAAGCCAAGCACATCTCTCTCCCTACAGCCGAAGCAAAGAGCAAGGAGTTGAAGAAGTTGATCATCCTCTTGAGTTTTAGAGTTTTCTTAGTTTTTATCTCTACTGTTTTCAGCTACTGTTTTATTCATTTGAGATGTTTATTGTATTCAAGACTTTCTTAGTTTTATTAACTTCCATTTATAACATGAGTAGCTAATTTTTACAAAGGTTTGCTAGGATGAAGCAATAGCAAGCAACTTGTGATTTCAGCATGTTAAATAAGCATATATGTTCTGAGTGTGTGTGAACTTCAGCCCAAGTGTGTTTTCGATCGGCCATCCATTACACATTAAAGACTTCTGAACCTCTGGAAGGAGTAGGAACTCAGAGTCACTCACTCATGCTAGCCTTTCAGATAGTTAGAGAGGAGTCTAAGAATAGTCACTCTCCTAGCACATTTAATAGCATGTTGATATGAATAGATTGTTAGTCTTGTTTGGATATGAGCAAACTAAGAACCTAATGCATAAAATCGGAAGATATATGAGAATTTGCTTGAACGGTGCATGCTCTGCTTATTTGCTGCTGAATGATCATGTTGTGTAGCTGTTGTGTGATTCCTAGCTTGCCTTGTTGTTTTCTCTTAGAACTTAGTTGTTTGTTAGCCTATTGCGAAAGTTCTGCTAGATCCGCAATATTTCTTACAACTGCACATTACTTCAGCATTCTTAGTCAGTAGTCAGCTTAGTTTACACCCTGCATTGCTTTAACTTTGTGTTTATTTTGCGTATGTTACAATTCAGTTTCCCAACATCAAATTCAAATCATCCCTAGTTACATTTCTCTAATTAGCACACTTAAATCGTTGTTTACTCAGCATAGTCTCTGTGGGAAAACGATATAAAAACATACTTATTACTTGCTATAGGATCATGTATGCTTGCATGGTTATGTGCTTATTTTAATCCATTTACACCCCTACTGAGCACGTATCAGTCACTTCTGTAGATGTCACTGAATCATCATTCTTGTTGGGTTTTATGTCCTAAAACTCGTGGTTTGTAAACTGAATGTATATTCTACTTTGCAATAAAGTTGTTATTGAGTTTTATTCATTAAAGTTGTTATTGAATAAAGTGAATTGTGTTTACTTTTAACCTAACTCCAATAAACAAAGAACCCATGGTTATAGGTTGTATACTTGAACTTCATATGTGACATGATTGTGGATCAAGTTCAAGTAATAGGCAGAACAGTCTATAGTATAGGGATAAGATTGGGTACCTTTTCCTGGGGACACTATTGGGCGCGGCCTGCTTTGCATGGTACAAATGATGTGATCCGAAATCGTTCATGTAGAGACATGCGAGTGGGGGCGTCCTGTGCAATGAGTTTGCATAAGACTGAACCGCGAAATAAGTCGCTCTTTCTTTATAATTTCGTTTACTGTAAAGACCGACTTTTTTCATATGATGACCTAGGTAACTCGATCTGAATCCTGAACACGCTATGAACTCTTGTTTATTTGGGCTTATCCTTTGACTTGTATGGGTGAGAGTGGCCCGAGATCTCCGACTCAATAAGCCTACCATCTTGGGGATAAGACCGGGTAGGTAGCTGGGAACATAGTCCTGCGAGATGGAATTCACTCCTACCTGCCTTGAGGGATTAGTAGAGCGGCTGTTCCCTTAAGTGCTGACTTCGGGTCTTGAACTAGGGATCCCACCCTGTTACGTCTCCAAAAGTGCATATTTTAGGGACTTATTTGCTATAGAATGGTGTGCACTCTTAAGCGTTTTTGATGGAATTGAGTCTAAACATGTGCTTATATATGAGAATTTATAGATTGAAGCTAAATTAGGACTTATGTGTAAAAGGAAGGAAAAAGAATCAAAAACAAAGCTAAAGAGTTGAAATTTCCATATTGCAGGAACATTGCGAAAACATTGCTGTCTCAGCAATGTTTTAAATGAAAATTGTTAAGTTGTCTAACCGTTTGCCATTTGGTTACGATCTTTCAGCCGCCCATTTTTTCTCCTGCTGCCACGTGGAAGGTCGCCGTTCAGAATGGATGGTTCTCCTTGGCTGAAGACTACCTGCAGAACACTATAAAAGGAGGTCAAGGGGGAAGGATAACAACAGACTCGGAAGCGTAGATCAACCATCTCAACGCAGTTTCTCATTGTTTTCTCTTCCGGTTGTTGGTGTGAAGGTTTCAGCTGGTGGAATCGATAATCTGAGAGGAAGAAGAGAGGATCCTTCATCTTTTCTGATTGGATTCATCCACGATCAAGCTCACCTTCGCTCTTCATCTGAGGCGCTTGCGGCGAGGAGTTCACACGCACACGTTACTTGCTTTCTACTGCTTTTTGCTTCCCTTTTTGTTTCTGTCTACTGTTCTTTCATTTCTGTTTGCTACTCCAATTCATTTCGTTCTTTTCTGTTTAGTCCTCGTTGTTTTAAAGTTGTTACTTGTTTAGTTCGAATCTTGGTTAATCAAAGAATTATTTCATTACTTCGCAAGTTCTCCATTGCTTCTGTTTTCTGTCGTTCCTATTTGAATACTGTTGAGCATGTTTAAATACTCAAATCTTTCCACTCCGTCTTCATCCATGAGTAACTAAACCACATAAGGGTCTGCTAATGATGAATTCGTAGGTAGGAGTATGTGAATTCAGCATGTAGGATAGCTTCAAGTGCATTGAATGTATGTGTGCTTCATCCCACGGACAATTTCGATTGGCCATCCATTTTGTCTAAAGAACTCCTAACCTCTGGAAGGAGTAAGAGTTCAGAGTCGTCCATTCATGCTAGCCTTTCATGGTAGCCAGAAAACGACCTAGGAATAGGCGTTTTCCTAGCACAAATCATTAACTTACTTATATAAATAGATGCTTAAGCCTTACTTGGACATGAGTAAACTAAAGGATCTAATGCATGAAATCGAGAGATACGTGAGAATGAGTTAATTTGATGCATGATAAGTTGATCTACTGCTGAAGAATCGTATGAAAAAGCCTATAGAGGAGTCGTTTGTCGCCCTTGTTTCCACACTTCACCCTTAAAACGCTGTTAGTACAATTGCTAGAAAATTGCTGTCTGCGCAATTTTCTTAGTTTAAATTTTGTCTTAGCCATTTTTCTTAGTTTTCTGTTTTGCGATTTTATTGCTAGATAATTGCTTTCTCTGCAATTCTTTTCCTTCTACATTCAAGTTAACCTCTTTACTTGTCTTTGTTTATGCTTACATATCTCGCACATTCTTTAGTAGTTAGGCACATTAATCCCAAATCTACCCCATTTAAACCATCCTTTCTAATTTAACATCACACTTCGCTAGTAACTAAGAATAAATCTCTGTGGGAAATCGAATGAAAAAATACTTATTACTTGCTACAAGACCATGTATGCTTGCATGTTCTGAGTGCTCTCACATTGCATTTTAATTTACACATTGAGCACACAACAAGTTTTTGGCGCCGCTGCCGGGGATTTTGTTTAGTAAAAACGAAGTTTGTTAAAGTAGAAACACAAAGCTTAATATCTATTAGAGCTGATCTTCTTCCATTTCTTTTGCAGGTACCATCGGGTTAGTTTATGAATGAGCATTCAAGTAGCGATCTAGAGTTCAATCCTGAGCCTGAAAGATTACTTAGGGCCAGAAACAAAGCTAAGAAACGCCTCTTTAAACAACCCCCTGTAACTCAAAACATTGCTGACTCCGCGGAGTCATCGCAATTCCATCAAGTAGAAATGGATAGACGAGTCCCAAACCAACCACCTACCATTCGCAACCCCATCGAAATAGCGAATGACAAGGATAGTGCCATCCTCTCATACTTAGTTCCTATGCCTGGGGAGCTTAACCCAAGCATTATACGCCCTGAAATTACTGCCAACTCATTCGAGTTAAAGCCAGTAATGTTCCAAATGTTGTCCACCGTGGGACAATTTTTTGGAGTGGAAAACGAAGACCCCCACAATCATCTAAGAAATTTCCTAGGAGTTAGTGATACCTTCCTTATCCCTGGAGCTTCCCAAGAAGCTTTGAGGCTTTACCTCTTCCCTTACTCATTAAGAGATAAAGCCAAAACGTGGTTAAATTCCTTACCCTCCGGATCAGTTGTCAATTGGACAGATCTGGCTGAAAAATTCCTAGTCAAATACTTCCCACCTGATAGGAATTCCAACTTTCGTGATGATATCATTAAATTCAAACAAGTCGAAAACGAATCCCTTCACGAAGCTTGGACAAGGTTCAAGGACCTTTTGCTCAAATGTCCACACCATGGCATTCCATGGTGTATCCAAATCGAAGTGTTCTTTAAAGGATGCAACCCTAGCACAAGGCAAGTGCTAAATTCTTCAGCTGGTGGTTCCATGCTTTCTAAGAGCTACAATGAAGCCTATGAGATTTTGGAGAAAATCTCAACTTCTCATTGTAGATGGTCAGATGATCCTGTAGAGCCTAGGAGAGCTGAAGTAAAGGACACACTTAGTGCAATGAGTAGCTGTTGCGTGCTCAATGTGTTAAAATAAATAAGCAATAAGAGAGAGAGAGCACTCAGAACATGCAAGCATACATGATCTTATAGCAAGTAGTAAGTATTTTTTCATTCGTTTTCCCACAGAGATTTATTATGAGCTACTCGTGAAGTGTGTTGTTAAGGAAGAATGGGTGGATTTGAGGAGGTAGAATTGGTTTTAAGTTGTCTAATTTCTAAGGAATATGTAAAGGGTAGCAACATAAACAAGTGCAAGTCAAAGTTAAACTCAAATGAAAAGGGAAGAGATTAATAAACGAAGAAGAACTTAGCTAAACAGAATTTTAAACTTAGCAGAATTGCGGAAACAGCAATTCTACCGCAATTTTACTAACAACGAAAGTGTGTAAAATGGAGAAACAAGGGCTACTAACGACTCCTCTATAGGCATTTTCTCACGATTCTCAAGCATTGGATCAACTCACTATGCATCAAACTCACTCAATCTCATGTATCTTCCGATTCCATGCATTAGATTCTTTAGTTTACTCATGTCCAAGTAAGGTCTTAAGCATCTTGTTAACGCAGAAAGTTATGGTTTGTACTAGGAAAACGCCTATTCCTAGGTCGTTTTCTGGCTACCTTGAAAGGCTAGCATGAGTGTATGACTCTGAACTCTTACTCCTTCCAGAGGTTAGGAGTTCTTTGGATAAAATGGATGGCCAATTGAAATTGCCCGTGGGATGAAGCTTACATACAATCAATGCTTCGAGAGCTATCCTACATGCTTGGTTCACGTTTTTTAGCCTATAGTATTGTCATTAGCATGCCCCTATGTGACTTAGTTACTCATGGATATAGGCAGAACATAAATAAGAGATGAAGTAGACATGCTTAGAAGAAATTTAAAGACAAACAGCAAGGGAAAAACAGTAGCAGCAAAGAGAAGAAACTGTGAAATGAAGAATTGTGCTTTGATTACTTAATTGTTTGAATGAACAAAGGAACGCTTAAAGTAAATAACATAAAGACAGAAAGCAACGAAATGCAATAAACTAGTCACTAGAAGGGAAACAACAACAAAGCAGAACTGGAAATTAGAAATAAAAGACAGGAAGCAGGTAATTAAGCTTGGACGCCTCGTCGCAACCGCCTCGGCTGAAGGATGAGAAAGATCAGCCTTGCTTGGATGAATCCAATCGGGAGAGAGAGAAGATTCATCCAATTGGATGAATCTTCTCTCCTTCCTATCAGATTGTCGATTCCAACAGCTAAACTTCGCAAACCAACAGACGGCAAAGAAAAACAGGAGAAAAGATGGAGCTGCGAGAAGACTTCTACGCTTTCGGATGATGATTGAACCCTCTACTTTGACCCCCTTTTATAGTAATCTGCAGGTGCGTTTGGGCCAAGGAGAACCATCCATCCTCAACGTCGTACTTCAAAATGGATGGAGGAGAAAGAACGAATCCCTGAAATAACGGAAATTAACAGAAACAGATCAGTCAACTTACGGTTTTCACTTGAAACATTGCGGTTTTAGCAATGTTTCCGCAATGCTGCCGCAATGCACATTTTTCCTTCTTTTAACTTCGGTTTTTAATCCTTTTCTTTCCTTTTGCATATAAGTCCTAATTTAGCTACCTTCTTCTAATTCTCATATATAAGCATAGGTTTAAGCTAAATCCTATCAAAAACACCTAAGAGTGTACATCTTTCTAAGCTAAATAAGTCCTAAAAAGGTCACTTTTGGAGACGTAACAGTAGCCAAATAAACGCCCTGACCAATCTAGTTAAACAAATGGCTCAAACCAATCTTCAACCTAGTGTCAACACCGCAGCAGCCATTTCAATGGGCGCACAAACTAGTCAAGGTGAGACACTAATCTGTGGATTCTGTGGGGAAGGGCACTTGTATGATTTCTGCCCTGGGAATCCAGCTTCAGTCTGCTATGTTGGAAGTCAACAGCAGCCTAGGAACAACCCCTATTCTAACACCTATAATCCTGGTTGGAGGAACCACCCAAATCTTTCTTGGGGTGGGCAGCAAAATGCTAACCAAGCTCAAAACCAACCAAGACCGAGTGGAACAACTGGTTTCACTCAACAAAATAACCAATCCATGTACCAAAAGCCATATAACCAACCAATAGGGTCATCAGTAGAAAATTTACTTAAAGAGTACATTGCAAAAAACGATGCTACCCTACAAAGTCAGCAAGCCACCCTTAGGAGCCTAGAAAACCAAATAGGGCAGTTAGCAAATGAACTGAAAAATAGGCCCCAAGGTAGATTGCCTGCAGACACTGAAGTGCCAAGAAGGGATGGAAAAGAGCAAGTTCAAGCAATTGAACTTCGTAGTGGAAGACCATTGGTGAGCAACAATAGAGAAGCACCAAAGCGAGTAGAGAATGAAGAGTCTAGTGCTCCACTGGATTCTCTGCCAAAGCATGATCAACCACCACCGAGCACATCAAGGGTGAGGCTGGAACCTATCATAGAGGAACCAGAAGAAATCCCAAGGCCTCCACCTGTCCTTAGGCGAGCTGAATTGCCTACATATGTGCCACCACCTCCATTCCCTAGAAGGCTGAGGAAAAACCAAGAACAGGAAGTACACTTTAATAAATTTTTAGAAATTTTAAAGCAAGTGCATGTTAATATCCCATTTGTAGAAGTTTTGCAATCTATGCCTTCTTATGTTAAGTTTTTGAAGGATATTATTACTAACAAAAAGATCATTGGTGAATTTGAAACAGTGAATCTCACTGAGGAGTGCAGTGTTATACTCCAGAACAAGCTACCAAAGAAGGAGAAGGATCCTGGTTCCTTCACCTTACCAGTCGAGTTGGGAGGCAAGCACGTGGGCAGAGCTCTTTGTGATCTGGGAGCCAGCATCAATCTCATGCCCTTATCACTATTCTGTCAGCTTGGATAAGGGGAAGCACGTCCTACTACTGTCACCTTGCAGCTTGCAGACAGATCCATAGCCTACCCTGAGGGTAAGATTGAGGATATTCTTGTCAAGGTTGACAAATTCATTTTTCTTGCAGACTTCATCATTCTGGATTATGAGGCAGACAAGGAAGTACCAATCTTACTAGGCAGATCATTTCTAGCCACAGGTAGGGCCTTGATCGATGTCCAGAAAGGTGAGCTCACCATGAGGGTTCATGATGAGGAGGTTAAGTTTAGTGTCTTTAAAGCTCTAAGGTATCCTTCTGATTCTGAATCTTGTGCAAGTGTAGATGTAGTAGATTCACTGATGGAAGAACAACTTGAGCATGAACTGTTGATTAAGCATGCTATTGACTATGTACAAATAGATGTAACTGACTTAAACATTTCTGAAATAATGGATATACCTGTGGACAAACCTCAGCATGTTTGTATGACTAATGACTTGTCTGAAAGATACATGAATCCATTAAAACCATCAATTGAGCATCCACCTCTATTAGAATTAAAACCATTGCCTGAGCATCTTAAGTATGTATATCTGGGAGAGCATGATACTTTGCCTGTTATCATTTCGTCCAAATTGAGTGAAAAGCATGAAATTGCGCTAATATTGCTGCTTAAGCAACATAAAAAAGCTATTGCATGGACGATTGCTGATATAAGAGGTATTAGTCCTTCCTATTGCATGCATAAGATATTGTTGGAAGAGGAACATACACCTAGGGTAGATCACCAACGTAGGTTGAATCCCTCCATGAAGGAGGTAGTAAAAAAAGAAATAATCAAATGGTTAGATGCAGGTGTAATCTTCCCTATAGCCAATAGTCAATGGGTGAGTCCAATTCAATGTGTGCCTAAAAAGGGGGGGATGACTGTAGTAGTTAATGAGAGTAAGGAACTAATTCCAACTCGAACTATTACAGGATGGAGAGTCTGTATGGACTATAGAAAATTAAACAAAGAAACAAAAAAAAGATCATTTTCCTTTACCATTTATAGATCAAATGTTAGATAGGATAGCTGGCCGAGCCTACTACTGCTTTCTAGATGGTTATTCTGGTTATAACCAAATTACCATAGACCCTGTGGACCATTTGCTTTTCGCATAATGCCTTTTGGCTTATGCAATGCACCAACAACATTCCGAAGGTGCATGTTGGCCATTTTCTCTGACTTAGATGAATCCATGATAGAAATATTTATGGATGACTTCTCGGTCTTTGGTGATTCTTTTAGTAATTGCTTAGAGAACTTAGGACAAGTCCTAGCTAGGTGTGAGGAGACCAACCTAGTCCTAAATTGGGAGAAATGCCACTTTATGGTGGAAGAAGGAATAGTCCTAGGTCATGGAGTGTCTAGAGCAGGAGTAGAGGTCGATAGGGCCAAGATAGAGATAATAGAGAAGCTAGTGGAGCCTCATAATGTAAAAGCTATTAGAAGTTTCTTAGGCCATGCAGGTTTCTATAGGAGATTTGTGTGAGCTTCTAGATCTAAACAAACCATTTGTCTTCTCAAAAGAATGTTTCTTAGCATGGACAACACTTAAGGAAGCATTAGTCAAAGCACCTATTATAGTTGGACCAAATTGGGACTTACCGTTTGAGATGTTGTGTGATGCTAGTGACTATGCAGTAGGGGTCATGCTAGGACAAAAAATTGATAAACTAACACATCCTGTATACTATGCAAGTAAGACTCTGAATGAAGCACAATGTAGTTACACAACCACGGAGAAGGAAATGCTAGTTGTAGTATTTGCCTGTGAAAAGTTTAGGAATTACATTGTAGGCACTCGAACCATTGTGTACACCGATCACTCTGCACTAAAATATCTAATGAGGAAGGTTGATGCTAAGCCTAGGTTAATGAGATGGGTATTATTGTTGCAAGAGTTTGATCTATACATTAGAGATAAGAAAGGGTGCGAAAATGTAGTTGCTGACCATTTATCTAGATTGCGGCATAATTGCGATAAAATTGCTGAGCCAGAAATTTCTGATGCCTTTATCGATGAGCATGTCTTTGTGTTAGCACATCGTGATAACGATGAAGAACCTTGGTTTGCGGATATTGCTAACTTCCTTGCCTCGCAGGTACTACCAACTTTCAAAGGGGGGCAAGAAAAGAAGAGGTTCCTACATGAAGCTAGGAAGTTCATCTGGGACGATCCTACACTTTACAAGACTTGTGCAGATGGTTTACTAAGGAAGTGTGTATCAGCTGCTGAGGCGAAGTCTGTGCTGCAGGATTGTCATACGTCTCCCTATGGTGGACATTTTGGTGGCCAAAGGACGGCTTCAAAGGTGTTCCAGAGTGGCTACTATTGGCCTACGATATTCAAGGATGCACACAACCATGCGCACAGCTGCGATGAATGTCAAAGAACAGGTAACCTTAGTCGGAAGGATGAGATGCCTCTCACTTACATCTTGGAGTTGGAACTCTTTGATGTGTGGGGCATTGACTTCATGGGACCATTCCCCCCATCTGCAGGTAATCTTTATATACTTGTAGCTGTAGACTATGTATCTAAATGGGTAGAAGCCATAGCATGTCCATCGAATGATGCCAAGACAGTCATTAAGTTTCTTAATAGGCATATTTTTACAAGGTTTGGTACACCACGTGCAATAATTAGTGATGAGGGGACCCACTTTATAAATAAAGTTATGGAAAAGGTGTTAGCTAAATACAATGTTAGACATAGAGTAGCAACCCCTTATCACCCACACTCAAATGGACAAGCTGAAATATCCAATAGGGAGATCAAAAACATACTTGAAAAAGTGGTCAAACCTAATAGAAAAGACTGGTCTTTTAAGTTAGACGATGCACTTTGGGCATACAGGACTGCATATAAAACACCCTTAGGTATGTCTCCTTATAGGCTAGTATATGGAAAAGCATGTCATCTTCCCTTCGAGTTGGAAATCAAAGCCTTTTGGGCCTTAAAAGAACTAAATTATTGCGTGACCGATGCAGAAACATTGCGGTCTCTGCAATTACATGAGTTAGATGAGCTGAGACATATGTCCTATGAAAATGCTAAAATGTATAAGGAAAAAACTAAAATTTGGCATGATAGTAGACTTAGGATTAAGGACTTCAAGAAAGGCCAGCACGTCTTATTATTCAACTCAAGGTTAAGGTTATTTCCAGGCAAACTTAAGTCCAGATGGTCAGGTCCTTTTGTGATAACTAACGTGTTTGTTCATGGTGCGATTGAGATTAGAAACCTATAGCACGGGCAGCCGTTTATGGTCAATGGTGCACGATTGAAGCATTACTACGAGGAAGGAGATGTGAAGACACTCTCGGCCTTCCTCTTATCTGAAGCGTGAGAATCGAATCAAGAGGGGATGAGTGACCACTGTGCTCATCCAGCAGAAGGCTATGCCTTAGTTTTTTTTTCCGTATTTTTCGGTTTGTGTTTTAGTTGTTTATTTGTGATTTTATTTACGGATTTTTTTTTAATTAGGTGAATTTTAATGGGAGATCTTTAAGAGGAGATCAAGGAGATGAATCAAGGGGAGAAGATCCACGAAGAAAATCTGGCTGAATCAAGGATTTGATTGCTGAATATTGCAACTTAAAATCAAGAAAAATCCCAACGGCTATGCGAATTTATTGCGAAGAAGTTGCTGAGTCCGCAACAGAATAGAGTCGTTGGAATACACTCGATTACAAATAGCCGTCAGATGATCCGTGCCCTCTACGTTTTTGTTAATCCGTTGGACCTCCAAATTCAATCTTCTTCTTCCTCTGCATCTCCTACCTTCGGATCTTCCAAGAACGACAATGGTATCCACACGGGCAGATTGCTCCACACCAAAGAAGAAGTCGTCTGACGCAGAAGAAGCTGCGAGGGAGGCGATGCTTGCCTTAGCAGATGCCGATGCTGCGCAGCCCTCACGACCTCCGAAGCTACCAGTGCGACGAAAGAAGTGGAAGGTAGTGACTGAGATCCCTGCTGGTCCGTCTGAACCAGTAGGTACACCCAAGAAAAGAAAGTGGGCGGTTGCGGTGAAGGATGCACCGATCAAAGAAAAGACTCCCACCGAGGAGAGTCATGGGAGTGGTCGCCCATCCTATGAGACGGCCAGACAAAGCCCTGAACCATCTCCTTCCCCGCAGACGCCCGAGCACGAAGCCCCACCTGAAGAGCACCAAGACTCAGTGCCAAGTGGAGAGGCGGCTGAGGACGAGGAGGTCTTTTCCCCCTTGAGGGAAGTCAGTATTGACAGCCTTGCGGAGGGGGGAAGCAAAGACTCCATGGACGAGACATTGGGGGATTGCCTCCAGCAGATCACCACCAAGGCACGCCTCAAGAAGAGGGTCCCTATAATCGTGAAAGCCAAACGACCGAAAGCCTCCAAGCGAGCCAAGAAGAAGAAGGTCAGATCTGAACCTTCTTTAAAGAAATTAAAGGTTGAGGCTGCTGAATCGGCTAAGGCAAAAGAGAAGGGGAAGAAGAAGATGTACCCCGAGGATGAACCTCAAGCTGAGAGGTTTGTCTCACAAGAAGCAGAGGCCAAGGGCCTCTAATTAAGGAAGAAGGAGCTCCTCCACGAACGGGGCTTTCTTGATGCGTTGGCGGACCTGCCACAATTCTTGCGCGCAGGGATCACAAACCATGGTTGGGAAGAGCTGTGCAGACCGCTCATTCCCGCCTACCCCAACATGGTGTATGACTTCTACGCCAACCTCACGCACCCTGACGCATGCCTGTCCACGGTGAGGGGGGTAGAGGTAGACTTTTCTGCCAATGCCATCAATGAAGCCTACGACCTCAAAGAGTACTCCCATTCTGACTATGCCAAGATTGTTGACTCGCCATCTGAGGCAGTCCTAGAAGAGGCCTTGCACACAATCGGCAAGCCAGAGGCATCGTGGGCGGTGTCAAGGAACGGGAAGCACACCCTGATGAGTGCAACTCTGCGAGACAAAGCGGTCGTCTGGTTCTCTTTTGTGCGCAGGCGTCTCTCCCCTGTGACCCACGAGACGACCATAAACCAGGGGAGATCATTGCTGCTGTACGCTATCATGCGGGGCCTCACCATTGACGTTGGGGAAGTCATTGCCGCCTCCATTGTCGACTGCTCAAAGAAAGGTAAGGGTCAGCTATTTTTCCCGAATACCATAACTAAATTGTGCCTTCGTGCAGGGGTACCAATGAAGAAGAACGAGAAGCAGTTGGCGTACATAGGCCATCTGGAGCTGCCCACCATCTTGAGGATGCGAAGGAGGGGCAACATGGAATTTGAGCTGGACGGCCTGGCTGCTGCTCAATCACTATCCATGGCGTGCTTGATGGACCTGCAGCATAAGATGGCTCAGTGGGCTGAGTATGCACAAGCAAGGGACAGGGATGTGGCTGACCAGCTGGGGTGCATCTTCCCTGCCTTCCCTACTGACTTGTTGAAGCCATGGGCGCCTCCTAGAGAAAGGAGAGATGGGGATGAGGAGGATTGAATGCCAGTTTGAACGGCATTCGAGAGAGTTTTCTGATCCCTCTTGAAAAAATCTGCTTTTCTGTGATTTTTGAATTCTGTTTAAAAAAAATGCTTGGTCTGTTTTAAATTGTTCTTTTGTTTGTTTAGGTTAGTGTAGTTAGGTTGATGGTTTCTGAGTAGTTAGCTTAGTTAGTTTACTTGTTTTGTGTAGTGGATGATAAATGAAAATAGCATGTCAGGAGCCTTGATCACTGATAAATATGCTCTGTAGGTTTATTGCGGATTCTTTGCGGAGTCCGCAATGTTTTGTTAGTTTTTCGCTTGCTATTTGATGAATTTTTTATGGGCTGTCTCTGTTCAATTTTCGATATCTTGCTGCTTTATTTGACTTCACCATGTGATCTATCTGTGAGCATGTTGGATGAGTGTCTTTACACCTTTGATAGTTTAAATTAGCTCCCTTAAATTGCTCGGCATGCCCCTCTTTAAGCCCTTAAGCATGTTGTTTTTTACAAAGATTCTGCACTTGAGTTATCTGCTTTAGGAAGGTCATTTTTTTTATGCCTAGGAGTTTTAAGTTCTGTTTGTTTTGCCTTAGACTAGATGCTTCTAGGACAAGTTTGGGGGTGTGCCACCTCAGACTCTCATTGGGGACAATGAGAAGTTTAAGTTTGGGGGAGGCAGCCCTAGGCCTAGGACCATTCCTCTCTCCCTCTTAGACATAAGCATTCTTCTTCTTTGAAAAAAAATGAACTGAAAAGAAAATGAAAAGCAAAAGCATAAAGAGTAGTGTCTCAAGTTAGGTGGTTGAGTAATCAGAGCCATTTGTGTAATCCACAAGTGGCACTGCATCAAAAGGCAAACCACAAGGAGAGACTCTACTAGAAAAAAAAAACCAAGGAAGAAGAATGTATGCCTGCAAGTCATAACCTATGTGCTTAGGTGTCCTCTATGAATGAACTCTGATCCTCAATTAGCTAAGCACAGGGTTGTAGCTTGTAGGTTTGTTAAGGGAGATGAATGTATATTCAATGTAGTGATGCCAGGGTTTAGATTGTTCTATGAAATGTACTACTGTCACTTGTTTATACTAAGACTGGCATGACTCTAAGGAATCCTAGGTAGCTCAAAGGAAAGACACTAGAAGCATGTACTGAGTCTAGGGTAAAGCAAGGTAGAATTTGAAAACTTAGGGATAGTTGCACAATGAATCTAATGACATAAGGCAGATAGATCAGCCGTAGGAAAGTTGTAGAGGCAGTAGGTTTATAAGGCGAGAGAAATCAGAAGAAGCAAAATGGGAAGTTAGTTTAAACTAAGAAGAGCGTCACAAGACAGCCATGCGATGGATAGTAAGCTTAAGGAAGTCAGCAAGTAGTTAGATAGAGTGATAGCAGCCCAAGTAAGTCCTTATATTGCTCGAGGACGAGCAAAAACTTAAGTTTGGGGGTGTGTTACGTCTCCAAAAGTGCATATTTTAGGGACTTATTTGCTATAGAATGGTGTGCACTCTTAAGCGTTTTTGATGGAATTGAGTCTAAACATGTGCTTATATATGAGAATTTATAGATTGAAGCTAAATTAGGACTTATGTGTAAAAGGAAGGAAAAAGAATAAAAAACAAAGCTAAAGAGTTGAAATTTCCATATTGCAGGAACATTGCGAAAACATTGCTGCAGCAATGTTTTAAATGAAAATTGTTAAGTTGTCTAACCGTTTGCCATTTGGTTACGATCTTTCAGCCGCCCATTTTTTCTCCTGCTGCCACGTGGAAGGTCGTCGTTCAGAATGGATGGTTCTCCTTGGCTGAAGACTACCTGCAGAACACTATAAAAGGAGGTCAAGGGGGAAGGATAACAACAGACTCGGAAGCGTAGATCTCCCATCTCAACGCAGTTTCTCATTGTTTTCTCTTCCGGTTGTTGGTGTGAAGGTTTCAGCTGGTGGAATCGATAATCTGAGAGGAAGAAGAGAGGATCCTTCATCTCTTCTGATTGGATTCATCCACGATCAAGCTCACCTTCGCTCTTCATCCGAGGCGCTTGCGGCGAGGAGTTCACACGCACACGTTACTTGCTTTCTACTGCTTTTTGCTTCCCTTTTCGTTTCTGTCTACTGTTCTTTCATTTCTGTTTGCTACTCCAATTCATTTCGTTCTTTTCTGTTTAGTCCTCGTTGTTTTAAAGTTGTTACTTGTTTAGTTCGAATCTTGGTTAATCAAAGAATTATTTCATTACTTCACAAGTTCTCCATTGCTTCTGTTTTCTGTCGTTCCTATTTGAATACTGTTGAGCATGTTTAAATACTCAAATCTTTCCACTCTGTCTTCATCCATGAGTAACTAAACCACATAAGGGTCTGCTAATGATGAATCCGTAGGTAGGAGTATGTGAATTCAGCATGTAGGATAGCTTATCAAGTGCATTGAATGTATGTGTGCTTCATCCCACGGACAATTTCGATTGGCCATCCATTTTGTCTAAAGAACTCCTAACCTCTGAAAGGAGTAAGAGTTCAGAGTCGTCCATTCATGCTAGTCTTTCATGGTAGCCAGAAAACGACCTAGGAATAGGCGTTTTCCTAGCACAAATCATTAACTTGCTTATATAAATAGATGCTTAAGCCTTACTTGGACATGAGTAAACTAAAGGATCTAATGCATGAAATCGAGAGATACATGAGAATGAGTTAATTTGATGCATGATAAGTTGATCTACTGCTGAAGAATCGTATGAAAAAGCCTATAGAGGAGTCGTTAGTAGCCCTTGTTTCCACACTTCACCCTTAAAACGTTGTTAGTACAATTGCTAGAAAATTGTTGTCTGCGCAATTTTCTTAGTTTAAATTTTGCCTTAGCCATTTTTCTTAGTTTTCTGTTTTGCGATTTTATTGTTAGATAATTGCTTTCTCTGCAATTCTTTTCCTTCTACATTCAAGTTAACCTCTTTACTTGTCTTTGTTTATGCTTACATATCTCGCACATTCTTTAGTAGTTAGGCACATTAATCCCAAATCTACCCCATTTAAACCATCCTTTCTAATTTAACATCTCACTTCGCTAGTAACTAAGAATAAATCT
This sequence comes from Herpetospermum pedunculosum, assembly GCA_028017165.1. Taxonomy (NCBI): domain Eukaryota; kingdom Viridiplantae; phylum Streptophyta; class Magnoliopsida; order Cucurbitales; family Cucurbitaceae; genus Herpetospermum; species Herpetospermum pedunculosum. The sequence goes on from CM051528.1 coordinate 21,724,346, forward strand.
CTGTGGGAAATCGAATGAAAAAATACTTATTACTTGCTACAAGACCATGTATGCTTGCATGTTCTGAGTGCTCTCACATTGCATTTTAATTTACACATTGAGCACGCAACACACCCTCTCATTGGCCCGAGAGGGACTTGGTATAGTGATGAGATCACATACCAATAAGTTTGATGGTTGGACCACAAACCAATAGTTCATTAGAGGATTAGTAGGACTTAAGGAACAAGATGTAATTACGGGGTAAAACAGTTATTTTTACCCAGCTGTAATTACGAACAACCTGTGAAGGATCGACTTACTGATGATGGTTATATCAAGAGGACAGAAATATATCTACGGTGAAGAGAGTGCAACCCTTGGACTTTAGTGGAGTCTTCGGGGGTTAACGAATGTTGGTTAGCATGGCTAAAGAGTTTGGTCGGTTAATCTCGTATCGTTGGAGCTTATGATCTGTAGGTCCTTTAGGTTCTCCTGGCTAGCTCGGATTAAGTCGTGTAACAATATGAGAGAAAAAGAATTTGAATTTATTCAAATTCACTTTTGGAAGATTGATGGACATATTTAAATATGATTTAAATATTGGATCGGTCTAAAACATGAATAGAGATTCATGTGTGATGATTCGGTTTAAGAAACCAGGATTAGTCTTATTATTTAATTAATATTTGATATTGAATTAAATAATAATATTAATTAATTAAAAAAGTTTAATTAATTAAAATTTATTTTGTTTATTAAAATTAATTATGAATTAATTTTAAAATGACAAAATATTACAAGTGGGATTATCCAAGTTGAGTGGGTTTATCCAAGTTGTGAAGTGGATTCTGAATCACTAACCACATGCATAAACTCATCAATTTTGGAACACTTGGTTGTAGACTAATCCATCCAATTTAAGGTGTCATGTTAAGCAAAAAGTTTGTTGCATGTGAATTGCCTATAAATTGGATGAAGTTCAAATGGTTTGTTTTTGATGAATTTTCAAAGAGTTTGAACATTTGGATGAGGGTTGATGAAGAGTTCATGTTACTTGAGAAATTAGAAATCTAAGTCTTAGATATTTCTCACAAAACTCTCATCACATTCACCTCCCCATCTTCATCTTCCAAACTTTTTCTTTCATAAAAGAGTCCCACCACTCCGTTGCTCGGCCCGAGGATAGCGGGACTACCAGAGGTGGTCCACAAAGTGTTCGAGAGAAGGTTCGAGGTGTTCATGAAGAGATTCGAGCATCGGAATAGAAGTTTTTAGAATTACAAGAGGTAAGTGTTCTAATTTCTTTTATTTTAAAGTTTTGAGCATGTTTCTAGTTTAGCTAAATTGATGAAATTAGAGTGCCAATGATCCGAATCGCTTCCGCTGCGCTACATGTGCTCCATCAATTCTTTCCTTCTTTATTCTGGACTTCAACTGCTTTTCCACTTCTCAACATGATAGTCTTGCATTGCTCTTTAGAATTTACCTCAGTTGTACTTGGAAAATTTCCTTGTTGTCTATCAGATAGCATGTTTGCAATTTGACCAACTTGTACCTCCAAGTTTCGAATGGCTGATGCTTGATTTTTAAAATTGGTTTTTGTCTCACCATGAACTGATTTGTGTGGATTGCCACTTGCAACATTGCTTCCTCAAGACTATTCTTCTTCCCTGGTTGTTGAAATCCTGGTGGAGGTGGTGGATTTTGAGTTTGATTTTGCTTCCATGAGAAGTTAGGATGATTTCGCCAACCAGGATTAAATGTGTTGGAATAAGGATTGTTTGGTTGACGATTGTAATTACCAACAAATTTAGCTTGCTCAACTTGACTTTGCATAAATGGATTTCCCACCTGACAATCTTCACTCTTATGACTTCCATTACAGTTTTCACAAAATAGAGTAGGAGCTTGAATCAAGTTTACAGCAAATTGGCTTGATTGAAGTTGCATAGTAAGCGAGGCAACCTGTGCAGTCAACGCGGCGAGAGAATTCACTTCATTAACTTCCATCACACTCTTTTGAGTCGTTCTCCCACTTGGAATTTCATAGTTATTCACTGTCATTTCCTCCAACAACTCAAAAGCTTCAGTCTCTGTTTTCTTCATGAACGATCCTCTTGCAGCTGCATCAATTGTTGTCCTAGTACCACCTCATAATCCATTGTAGAAGTTATGCACTGGCATCCATCGAGGAAATCCATGGTGAGGACATTTTCTCAAAAGCTTTTTACATCTTTCTAATGCATCATAAAGAGATTCTCCATCATCTTGAATAAAATTCACAATCTCACTCCGGATCTTTGCTGTCTTTGCTGGTGGAAAGAACTTGGCTAGAAACTTTTGAGCAAGATCGTTCCAAGTTTCAATTGATCCTGCTGGCAACGAGCTCAACCATTGTTTAGCTTGCCCCTTAAGAGTAAAAGGAAACAACCTAAGTCTTATGGCATCATTTGTCACTCCATTCATCTTGAATGTATCGCAGATTTCCAGGAAATCTGAAATGTGAGAATTTGGATCTTCATTTCTCAACCCACTGTAATTCACTGAAGTTTGGATCATTTGAATCGTGACAGGTTTAATCTCGAAGTTATTTGCCTGAATTGCGGGTCTTTGGATCGCAAAATGCAACCCAGTTACATTAGGCAACACATAGTCCCTCAAAGTCCTGTTCTCATTAGCTTCATGGTGTGCCATAGTCAACTACTCTTGTGCAACACGCTCTCTCTTTTCTTTTCTGTTCCTTCGACATGTACGTTCGATCTCAAGATTAATTGGAAGTAGACTGCTACTTCCAAATTTTCACATGCACTCTCTCTAACTCCTGCAAGCCAAAACAAAAGAACAAAATTAATAAAAGTAAAACAAAACTCAGATTAAGACTAAAGCTCTTCATTTAGATATTAGTAAAAATAAACTCCATGGTGTCTCTCTCTTGTGCAACACGCTCTCTCTTTTCTTTTCTGTTCCTTCGACATGTACGTTCGATCTCAAGATTAATTGGAAGTAGACTGCTACTCCAAAATTTTCACATGCACTCTCTCTAACTCCTGCAAGCCAAAACAAAAGAACAAAATTAATAAAAGTAAAACAAAACTCAGATTAAGACTAAAGCTCTTCATTTAGATATTAGTAAAAATAAAGTCCTGTTCTCATTAGCTTCATGGTGTGCCATAGTCAACTACTCTTGTGCAACACGCTCTCTCTTTTCTTTTCTGTTCCTTCGACATGTACGTTCGATCTCAAGATTAATTGGAAGTAGACTGCTACTTCCAAATTTTCACATGCACTCTCTCTAACTCCTGCAAGCCAAAACAAAAGAACAAAATTAATAAAAGTAAAACAAAACTCAGATTAAGACTAAAGCTCTTCATTTAGATATTAGTAAAAATAAACTCATTCCCCGGCAACGGCGCCAAAACTTGTTGCTCGATTTCGCAAGTGTACGAATCGTCCCAAGTAATAAAGTGTGTAAGTATTAATTATCGTCTTCACAGGGAATGAAAGCTACTAATTACCAAAATTCTAAGCCTCAATTTTATCTGAACAATCAATAAATCAAAGGTCGATGAAATTTAAAATTGCTTATGACTTAAGTAATTCAAAACACATAAAACTAACAACAGTTATGCTAAATGTAGATGGTTGAGACTCTAGAGCAAAGATTTCATCGCTATCTCCTCCTATTCTTCAATAATTTAAAGTAAGTTTGATTTCTAGATTGTTGACAAGTTCTACTAAAAAAGATTTGCTACTCTCTCTCAAGCAATAACAATATTCATTAAAAGGTCAATTGCCTATATTTCTATGACAATCAGAACAATTCAATTATGAAGGTTGTAAAACTAGCATTGCCACAAAACCTACAAGGATATGTCTATCGCTCATATAAATTAGGGAAAACAATTAAGGTTCGACAATGAATATCGTCTATCGACCTAAAAACATTGATATAAACTCACACTAAGATTGGTCAAATCCTAACATGCATTCATTAAGCTCATAAAAGTTTTCACAATCTAATATGAAATCAAGTTGTTAACAATCAACAATGAAAAATAAGATTCAACATCGACTACATCTACGGTCTAGATAAATGAATTAGTTCATGGTGAAAATCTCAGCAAAATTCATGTTCAAAGGCATATTCATTACAAGTAAGAAAAATGATGAAATAGGGAAAAATAAACAATCCACGAGTTTCCTAGCGTCGCTCCGGCTCCGTTTGGATGCTCGAATCTTCAAAACTCCTTTCTCTGTTGTCTTTTCTCCCTTTTTCGCAGTCAACTTTCAGCTCCCTTCTAAAAATAAGGAAAAAATCCTTTTATACTTAGGACAATTATCGTCGTAGCGCCTAGGCGCTGAGAAAATCTCCGCTTCAGTAATCGTAGCGCCTAGGCGCTAAGCCTTCTGCCCTTGTTGCCGTTCGGGCACCTAGGCACCCAAGTCCAGTGCCTAGGCGCTAAGCATTCTACTAATTTTGTCTTATTAGCGCCTAGGCGCCAATTTTTCAGCGCCTGCGCTAGGCATTCTGCCAAACTGATCGTTCGGGCGCCCAAGTGCAGCGCCTAGGCGCTAGGCGTTATGCACAACGTTCTGACTTAGAGCCGCGCTAGCATCCTTTATCCTTTCATCTTCGACCTGTCTCCTACTTTCCTCTTTAAATCACCTACACACAAAATAAGCAACAATCAGACAGAAACAAGAGACAAAACATCTTTTTACTCAACTAAAACTCTAAAAACAACTTGATTTAACAAGTCTAAAAATCACTTAGTAGAAGTGTCTAAATCTACAAAGTATAAAAAACATGCAATAAACTTTACATAGAGAATAACAAAACCAAAAGTGGCTACCATAACTGCAGGATAACCATTAAGAAGTGTTTAAATGTACAAAGTACCAAAAACATGCAATAAACTTTACACAAAGAATAACAAAATCAAAAGTGGCTACCATAACTGCAGGATACCCATTAAGAAGTGCCTAAATGTACAAAGTACCGAAGACATCCAATAAACTCTAATGCTAAATCAAGAAATTTAATCATTATTCTAAGTTACATGACATACCTCTTAGACATCGAAGATACTTTCAATTCAAAGCTCCTTTATAAGTGTGCATCAACAAACTCCATTTAGAACCCAGTCTTTGTTCAAAAATTTGTTCTCATAAGCTCCTCCTAGTATAAATTTTGAATTGTCACACCAGTATATTAGGTAAGTCAAGTTGAAGGAAAAAGAATATTTGATAAATAATTAATATATTACCGATCATAGACCATCGAAGGTGCACTTTCGTAAGTGCCCACCAAAACACTTCATTAAGTTTGTCACATGACCAACCGATGTTGGGAGCATCAAAAGTGTATATCATGCACACAAGTAATATGTGAATGATATATCCAAAAATGAACCTAGAGTTTCTGCAAAGAAAATGTGCAATGCAACGAATTCTCCCCACTCAGTTCTGACAACATCAATGTCATCTTGAGTGTACGTAGACGGTGCATCTCTCATTTGTAAACAATGAAATAAACATTAGCGATTGGGTATTACATTTAAATGTTGTATATAACATTTTACGTTCTAAACGTACTAGATCTATGATTGAAGTGTCCGGTTGATATATTATCTCACGCATAAATCGCATGACGTAGTACCCGCATTCAACAGAACATGTTTGCTTAGGGCACTGTGCATACAACATAGAACCAATTATTGAATGATTTAAACATATTGTTTTATTAATAGACTTTAAAGATGAAATCATTTACCTTCAAAATTTTCCATTTCGACTTCATCTTTTTCATCACATTGAAGGCCCTAGAGATGCAAATGATATAAGAATTAATCATTTATTCTAGAAGCTAATTAGTTTGTAGATCCAAAAAATATGTTTAATTTTACATACTTGCCAACTACTTGAACAATTTTCTTGTCGAGACGATTTTTCAATGGGTCGATAAAGAAAACAATATCATTTGAATGATCGACGATGATCAACACCCAATGATTTCTACAAGCGACAATAAGAAGACACGTTAAATATGCTCTAATAGTCATTAAGAAGAAATTAATCATTCAAACACAACGTACCCAGAATTATAAGAAAAAATTAGTAATTGATTGGATCCATTCCAAAAAATCGAGCAGTCAAGAGTGTTGCTCGTGCTTCCTTAAAAGTTGATATTGAAAGCGATCCAGCGTCTACAAATTTGTATCTACTACATGTCCTAGTCGGTTCGATAAATTTGTATAGATAGCTGTAAAATGTAAATGAAGGTGAAGAAACATTGAAATAACAAGTTAACACTACAACAAAAATGAGTTTCAATTGCGGGTAATTATAGCATAGATTAATTCCCACTATTAAAAATAATGAGTTTATTCATTCTTAAAAAAAAAAAATAGCTCTCAAATTTTCCCCCTTTCTCGTTTTCACGATTTTCACATTACGAAACAGACAAAAACCGACCCTCCATCCCAACCCGTCGCCTCATTCCTTCGTTTTTGCAAAATACCTTTTCCAAGCGCTCTCCCACTGCCATTTCCACGGCGTCGTTCATCGTGATGTCAAACCGGACAATGTCCTCTTCGATTCCAGGGACAATTTGAAACTCATCGATTTTGGATCGGCGGACTGGTGTGACAAGGACGGATTTATGTTCGACGTCGTCGGAACGCCTTATTACGTCGCACCTGAGGTTCTCAAAGGATCGGAGTACGATCCGAAGGTCGATGTGTGGAGCACCGGTGTGATTCTCTACACGATGTTGGGTGGATTTCCCCCCATTCTACGACAACTCTGCGGCAGAGGTCTTCGAGGCCGTTCTTAGAGGAAATCTGAGATTTCCAACTAGGGTTTTCAGGTATTGGTTTCTTCAGCGACTAAGGATTTGATGAAGAAGATGATCTGTCGAGATGTATCTAGAAGATTCACTGCTGAACAAGCTCTCAGTAAGTCCAATTTCTTCCGGTTCTCTTTGATTTGAATTGTTGGTTCCCATATTTGTTTGCAATTTCTTAACCATTACAAGAAATCTCCAAATCCCAGTGTGAATTCATTACAAATTTGAGTTTTGTGCTGATTACTTGTTTGGCTGGTTTATGAGAAAATAGAAAATCTGTTCTTATTGGAATTGGAAAATTGTGGTGTATTGTTTACCGGACACCCATGGATTTTGAGCGCAGGAGAAGGAACAAATTCAGTGGGGTAAAGTTTTTGAGTGAAAATATAAAGCCAGTTTGCATTCCAGTACATAATCCCCAATCCCCCTGATGATGCCTCTTGTTCTTGAATGAACCCTGTGAATAAGAAACCTCAACCTTTTAAGTTTAGACTCCATTAATCGTTGTTGCTCCACTTAAGGTTCTAAAGAGAGAGAAAACAACCTTGAATGATAAAAAAAATACTTGGTGAGCAACTACTACTAAAGAAGATCACTAAAAGTTAAGTGAAATAAGTGAGAAGCTAAACTTATTTCCCCAGTTATCTGAATCACAACTATTGAGCAACTCTTGAGAATGATGTTAAATATTGAAATTAAAAATATGACAAGATATGGGAGCTTCCAACAATTGACCACCCCGACCACCCCATCGATTGTCAATCGTTCTGTTTTTTATCGTTCTGTTTTTTATTTTAGGTAAATCAGAGGGAGGTTGAAATTTGGAGGCTGAAATTAAACCAAGTAATTCCTCTTTGATTTTCCCGCTTTACCCACTCCATTTTTCTCTCAACTTTTATTGTCTCATTCGATTTCAATGTTACCCCTGATTTGGTTGATTTTGTTGGGGTTGATTTTTGTGCACCATTTTACCATGTGCAACCTCCTCTCTCTCTCCCTCTCTCTCTTTCCTCTGGGATTGTTGGGATCTCAGTATTTATTTATATTGATTGACAAGAACAATAATAATTCATATCCCATTTTTTAATTGAATCTTCTTTTGATTCTCTACCTTCTTAATTTTGAAATGACTTATGCCTATTTGTTTGAGCAAGATCTATGTACCATGGCTCTCCTTTGCTACGGTCTCTTCCTAAGGCCACAGACTGTAAAAGGTAGAAATCAAGCTCCAAAAGAAATGTGATATTGTAATTCAATGGAGGTTTTTTTTTTTTGTTTAATAGGTTTCAATGTTTTGTGTTTATAATGGGTAAGAACCCTGAAGCATATAATTTGATTTCATATTAGTGTTTGGTTTCTTTCTATAGAATTGGATTTCATATTAATGTTTGGATTCTTTCTATTGTTGTGATTACTGGGCACTTCAAATTAAAGAATTTCAAGCCTATAGAAGTGTGTGGAAGTGAATTTTTGAGTGAAGTGTGTAAAATACAAATTTATGGATTACTTGGACATTTAAGCTTGCTAGTGTAGAAAGTTTAATTCCTAGTTTGTGTGGGATTTCTGATACTCTATGGTGATTATTTTGTGGTTATGCTGAATTGAAGGGTAATCAGACGATCTCTTATGCAAGTGAATTTTGCATATCTTTTATTTGCGACAAAGATTGTGTTATCAAACATTTGAAAGGGAATGGATTTCAGTGAAGATGTTTTTTTGAATTCCAAAGCAAGTTAAAAGAGACCTATTTTATTAGTGATTTGTTAAAACATTCTCTTTGTCCATGCTTGAAGTTTGTGATAGATATCCAATGAAAGAAACTCATTCACATGTCGATATATATTTAATGTTATCTTAAGGATGTTTGTGATTTCATTTAAGTTGAGCTTTTATAAGTACATATTTAAAATTTGTTTAATTGAAAATTTTTAGGTCTGAAGAATTTTATGTTCTTGAACAATTGAAGAAAGTTTTGGTGAGTATATACTTTGAAAATGCATTATGCAAAGAGATTATTATGTTGTTTTCCATCTTGGTAGAGCTATCTTTTGATTATTTGGTTGTTTTTGGTGAGTATATACTTTGAAATGCATTATACAAAATTCTAAAGGTAGCTACAAGGTGTGTTTTCAAAGGAAATATTTTTTTTGTTATTCCTTTCGTATGAAATTTATAGTGGTTTTTGTAAGTATATATTGATTTCTGATCTTTCATAGTTAATTTAAACATTAAGCATGATTTATAATGTTAGTGATTTATAAATGGATTTAGTGATTTTTACCTCAAGTCTCTGCTTTTCTCATTGCATATTTCTTACCTACTCTTTAGAATTTTCCAGTAGCCAGTTGTTAAGATTTTCTAATGTTTTGTTAACTTTTGATGCATGGTGTTGGGTTTTATTTAGGTCACTTGGATTGGCTACCCAAACACAACTGGTTTTGCCCACTATTGATTATTGGATTTTAAATGCACGGGCAGATCCAGACTCCTTTTTCTACTAATTTAAAGACTCAACTTGTGGAGTTAGTTTTGTTTTACATCAATTAGGTGTGTTATCATGCCATTATTTATCACAGGCACGTTGAGGAGTTAGTGAGGTTGCCATAACGCTTCCTTTGTTGTACAACTTCTCCTGCTGCTGGTACTGGGTTCAGTGCTCCAGCTCTTTCTAATGGCTTCTTCATCACATTTGGTAGCTTCAATAATCTCGAGAGGGTATAGATTAACAGTAATTGTATACTTGTCCCCCCCCCCCCCCCCCCCTTATTCAAATCATTCAAAATACCTTTCTCGTCGCGTGGTTCACCAGTTCCACTGAAAACTCTCATTTGTTGAAGAGGAGCATAGTGCACTTTAGGCACCAAGCGAGAAACGTATCTTCTTTCGTTTCGAATTTATTTCACTGATCTGAAACTTAGCACTTGTTTTCTTATTGATTCTAGTGGCGGCGACATTCTTGAATAATCATGCATTTCTTTCAAGATAGTTGCAACCATACAATTTTTGAATGGTTATAGATTTGTGATCTAATGATTTTGGCCATGTGTTTTTCCTTCTGCTTGCCTCTCATTAGATAACATCTAAATGTTAACAAGTTTGGGCAAGGATTCTATGTGCCCTACAAAATTCTAGCCTCATGGTGAAGTGTAAGCCTTTCTATTGTGATAGTGTGAGACAAATTTCTATCGACCTTGGAGTAGCTTGGTTTAGAATCGCAACGCTTTGATCTTCTTCCTCCTATTCTTATGAAGCACTAATGACATTGATTTTGAGAAAAAACAGAGACTTCAGGTAAGGAATATACATTTAAGTATACTTTTCTTTTTTAAGTTTGCCTATGGTTATTCCACTTTCTCGTTAAGTAGTTATATGTAGCTTAGATTTTTTTATGGATTCTCCATTATAATTATATTTGGTAATGTGCGCACAATATTTTTTTTAAGTTTGCTTCAAATGCTTATGTTATTATTTCAAAACGTTGTGTTTTTTGCATGTTCAAGTGGAGAGACCATGTATGTAAATAATGTTCATTGTCCACACCATTCTGTTTCAAGGAACAAACTTAGAGAACTCAAGGTGAGACTTTCCTTGTTTGGAATCTACACAAACATCAATCATCTATTTAGTTCTTTATAACTTTCATCTTCCATTAGTTTAAATTGCTTCAATAAGTAAGAGGAACTAGTTTTTGTGTTGGGAAATGATTTTGATAACACTATGTTTTGATACTGTTTTATCTCCAATATTGTATTAAGTTTTTGCATTTTAAACTCTATTTTTTTTTTTCTAGAGAGAGAAACGAGGAAGCACTGGTTCATCAACTGAGACACAGATAGAAGAGAGAATGGGATCGTCATCCGGCCAAATCAGTGGCTACGATCTCTCTTTCAAGGTTCTCTTGATCGACGATTCCGGCGTCGGCTAAAGTAGTCTTATACTCACCTTCATTTCCTCTTCTATTGTCGATCTCACTCCCACCATTGGTACACCGATTATGTTCCTTCTCTTTATCTACTAAAAAATATGTTTCGTTGCTGGAAAATTATTGTCGATCTCACTCCCACCATTGGTACAACCGATTATGTTCCTTCTCTTTATCTACTAAAAAATATGTTTCGTTGCTGGAAAATTAAGAGATTCAGTTTATTTTTTGTGTTGCATTGTGCTTCTTATACTAGGTTTGGTGTTTAATTGATTGTGATTGATTAATTTGAATTAAGTAGACAATAATGGGAGTTGGAAGTGTGATTAAGGAATGTTTTGGTAATTAAGTATATGGATTAGTTGACTTTGTTCTGATTAGTTATTTAAAGGGGGAAGTTGTGTTTACTGTTGTCTTTAGGTGTGGATTTCAAGATCAAGCAACTTACGATGGGTGGAAAAAGATTGAAGCTCACAATTTGGGATACTGGTAATGAATTGAATGGAATGGATCTCTGTTTTACTGTTTTTATGTTTTCAATTATGGAGTTGGACATTGAATATGGATCATTTTGAACTTTTAAAACAGGCTAAAACATATTTTTAGTCCAATGTATTTAGTTAAAAAAAAGATGAATATTTAATTTCATAATCAATATAACACTTATATCAATTATGCTCTTAAAGATACAACTCTTAATTCATAAATCAATATTACACTTATATCAATTCTCGTGAATTAAGCGTGCATTCTATACATTATAATACTTATAACATACATACTGCATGAAACATGCTACCTAAGGTGGGATTTGAAATCTAGATGACATATTTTATGCACAAGCAAGAGCGTTAATTTAAACCATACATCTCATGCATCCTATAAATTAAACACTAAAGCAATTCGGTTTAAACACTTGAGCGATTCGGTTTTTGGCATCAAGCAAGCAATACTAATTATTATTAGCTTGTTCCACAATCCCAAGCTAGGTTTCTTGAAGCTTTTAGAACTCTTCGAACGCCTCCAAGCTCCTCGCTTCTTCTTTTCTCCTTCTTCAACTTGGTTTCACAACAACCTAGGACTTCTAAGGACTCAACGAATTACAGACTCTAAGCCACACATTAAGCCCATTAACAGACGTAGGCTACAAACCGAAAGTAAAGAACAAGAAATAACGGGGATGCCATAAACCGATGTCACTTCAACCCACCTACGACTCTATTTGTTCCAAATTGAGAGCTTAAAGCATGCTCTGATACTAATTAATGGATTTGGGATCCTAACACAACCAGAGGCCCAGCGGAAAAAGCCTAAACTGGCTGAGGATCTTCAACAATCAATAAGTAACATACGGGAGAGAGAAAAACTACTAACATTTAGCATTTTTCTCAGCCCAGAGTCCCACCGGTAAATCACCTTACCGATCGGAAAATCGATCGATAAAAGTCAACCGGTAATGGTTGACCGGTAAGGCACCTCGGTGTGCCACCGGTAAATTTCATGAATTTACACCGGTAAATGGCACACCGGTAAGCCTCGACTGGTAAATAACCCACCGGTAAATTTACTTCGGTGTGTCAAACTAGTAAGCTTCTCAAGCCTACACTGGTAAATGATACATCGATAAATTTTGACCGGTACCATACGAATAAACGAGCACCGGTAAATTCATATCGGTAAAATCGGACCGGTAAGCTACCTGCGGTAAACCGGTTTAGAAAGTTTCATTAAACTTTCACCGGTAAACTTACACCGGTAAGTTTTAGACCGGTAAGCTGGACCGGTATATCGATACCGGTAAGTGTTGCGTGCTCAATGTTTAAAATAAAGATGCAATGGTAGAGCACTCAGAACATGCAAGCATACATGGTCCTGTAGCAAGTAATAAGTATTTTTTCATTCGATTTCCCACAGAGATTTATTCTTAGTTACTAACGAAGTGAGATGTTAATTGAGAATGGGTGGTTTAAATGGGGTAGATTTGAGTTTAAAAGTGCCTAACTATTAAGGAACGTGCGAGATATGAAAGCATAAACAAGTGCAAGTAAATAGGTAAACTCGAATGTATAAGGAAAAGAATTGCGGAAACAACAATTTTCCAGCAATGTTACTAACAACGTTTTAAGTGTAAAGTGTGGAAACAAGGGCTACTAACGACTCCTATAGGCTTTTCATACGATTTTCAAGCAGTAGATCAACTCATCATGCATCAAACTAACTTATTCTCATGTATCTTTCGATTTCATGCATTAGATCCTTTAATTTACTCATGTCCAAGTAAGGCCTTAAGCATCTATTTATAACAGCAAGTTAATGGTTTGTACTAGGAAAACGCCTATTCCTAGGTCGTTTTCTGGCTACCATGAAAGGCTAGCATGAATGTACGACTCTGAACTCTTACTCCTTCCAGAGGTTATGAGTTCTTTGGACAAAATGGATGGCCAATCGAAATTGCCCATGGGATGAAGCTTACATACATTCAATGCATTTTTAGGCTAACCTATAGACTTGTCACTAGCATACCCTTTTGTGGTTTAGTTACTCATGGCTGAAGATGGAATGGAAGGAATAGATGGTGAAGTCATGCTTAGTAGAATGTAAATGACAAAATAGAAGAAGAAGAGCAGTAAAACAGTTGCGAAGTAGCCAAGTTAACTCTTTGATTTACCAAGGTTCAAACTGAACAAGCAACAACTTAAACTGATGAAAACTAAACAGAAAGAGACGAAATGAATTAAAGTAGCAAACATAAACGAATTACAGCAGACAACAACGAAAAGAGAAACAGAAAGCAAAGGAAAGCAGAAGAAAGCTGTAAACGCAAGCGTGTGAACTCCTCGTCGCAACGCCTCGGATGAAAGCCGAAGGTAAGCTTGATCGTGGATGAATCTAATCAGAAGAGAAGAAAGATCCTCTCTTCTTCCTCTCAGACTATCGATTCCACCAGCTGAACCTCTCGTACCAACAACCGGAAGACAGAACAAATGAGAGAATGCGTTGAAATGGGAGACTACGCCGTTCGAGTGTGTTTCTGTCCTTCCCCCTTGACCTCCTTTTATAGTAGTTTGCAGGTACGATTCGTCCAAGGAGAACCATCCATTCTGAACAACAACATTCCACGTGGCAGCAGGAGAAAAAACGAGCAGCTGAAAGATCGTAACAAAATAGAAATCGGTTAGACAACTTAACAAATTTCACTTAAACATTGCTGAGACAGCAATGTTTTCGCAATGTTTCAGCAATGTGCAAATTTCAAGTCTTTAGCTTTGTTTTTGGTTCTTTTCCTTTCCTTTTACATATAAGTCCTAATTTAGCTTCATTCTACTAATTCTCATATATAAGCACAAGTTTAAGCTAAATTCTACCAAAAACGCTTAAGAGTGTTCATCTTTCTATAGCAAATAAGTCCTAAAAAAGTCACTTTTGTAGACGTAACACACCCCCAAACTTAAGGTTTTGCTCGTCCTCGAGCAATATAAGGACTTTATTTGAGCTGCTATTACTCTCTCTACTGCTTACTGACTTCCCTAAACTCACTATCTAAGGCATGGCTGTCCTGTGACACGCTTCTAAGTTTAAAACTAACTTCTCATTTTGCTTCTTCTGATTTCTCTCGCCTTATAATCCTACTGTCTTATTAACTCCCTACAACTGATCTATCTGCTTTGGTCATTAAGTCCATTGTGCAACTATCCCTAAGTTTTCAAACTCTACCTAGCTTCACCCCAGACTCAGTACATGCTTCTAATGTTTTTCTTTTGAGCTGCCTAGGATTCCTTAGAGTCATGTCAGTCTTAGTATAAACCAGTGACAGTAGTACCTTTCATAGAACAACCTAAACCCTGACATCACTACATTGGATAAACATTCATCTCCCCTAACAAACCTACAAGCTACAACCTTGTGCTTAGCTAATTGAGGATCAGAGTTCGTTTACATAGGACACCTAAGCACATAAGCTGTAACTCATAGGCATACACTCTTCTTCCTTTTCTTTCTCATTTCCTTTCCTTCTTTGGTAGGGCCTCTCCTTTGGTTGCCTTTTGATGCAATGCCACTTGTGGGTTACACACATGACACTGATTACTCAGCAACCTCAAGAGGGACACCATTCTTTATTCTTTTTTTTTCATTTTTTTTTCAGTTCATCATTTTTTTCAAAGGAGAAGAAGAATGCTTATGTTTAAAAGGGAGAGAGGAATGTTCCAAGGCCTAGGGCTGCCTCCCCCAAACTAAAACTTCTCATTGTCCCCAATGAGAGTCTAAGGTGGCACACCCCCAAACTTGTCCTAGAAGCATCTAGTCTAGGGCAAAACAAGGAGAATCTAAAAGTCCTAGGCATAGAATGAACTTTCCTAAAGCAAATAACACAGCAGCAGAATTTTGCAAAAAACAGTCTGGTAAGGTCTTAAAGAGATGCATGCTGAGCAATTTAAGGGAGCTAATTTAAACTATCAAAGGTGTACTAAGACACTCATCCAGCATGCTCACAGATATACCATATATGAAAGTCAAGAAAACAGTAAGAGATCAAAATTTAAACAGAACCAGCCTATCAAAAAGTCAGCCAATAGCATGCGAAAAACTAACAAAAATTGCGGACTCCGCAAGAAATTCACAATAAACCTACAGGGCATATATATCAGTGATCGAGGCCCCTAGCATGCTATTTCCAGTCATCAAAAACTACTCAAAATAGAAAACTAAAACAAGCTAACTACTCAGATACCATCAACCTATACTAAACTATCCTAAACAAACAAAGAAATTAAAAACAGATCAAGTATTGGATTCAAACAGAATTCACAAAGTTAACGAAAAACAGGTTTTTTTTTTTCAAAAGGGAACAGAAGTACTCCCTCGAGTGCCCTTCAGACTGGCACTCAAACATCCTCATCCTCATCTCTCCTTTCCCTAGGAGGTGCCCACGACTTCAATAGATCAGTAGGGAAGGCAGGGAAGATGCACCCCAACTAATCAGCCACATCTTTGTCCCTTGCTTGAGCATACTCAGCCCACTGCGCCATCTTGCGCTATAAATCCATCAGACACGCCATGTTCAGCGATTGAGCAGCAGCCAGACCGTCTAGCTCAAATTCCATGTTGCCCCGCCGTCGCATCCGCAAGCCTGTGGGCAGTTCCAAATGACCAGTGTAGGCCAGCTGCCTCTTCTTCCTCTCGATAGGCACACCTGCACGTAAGCAGAGTTTAGTAATGGTGTTTGGGAAGAAAAGATGGCCCTTACCTTTCTTTGCACAGTCGGCTATGGAGGCTGCAATGACCTCACCAACATCTATGGTGAGGCCCCTCATAATGGCGTACAACAGCAAAGATCTCCCCTGGTTTATGGTCGTCTCGTGGGTCACAGGGGAGAGACGCCTCCGCACAAAGGAAAACCAGACGGCTGCCTTGTCCTTGAGGGTTGCACTCATCAGGGTGTGCTTCCCATTTCTTGAAATTGTCCAAGCCGCCTCAGGTTGGCCGATGATGCGCAGGGCTTCTTCTAAAACAGCGGCAGATGGCGAGTTTATGATTCTCGCATAATCAGTGTACTTATGCCCTCTGAGGGCATAAGCTTCATTGATGGCCTTGGCCGAGAAATCAACCTCAATCCCCCTCACCATGGACAGACCATCTTCAGGGTGCGTCAGGTTTGCGTAAAAATCGTACACCATGTCGGAGTAGGCGGGGGTGGGCGGTCTGGACAGCTCTTCCCAGCCATGGTTGGTGATCCCTGCGCGCAAGAATTGCGGCAGGTCCGCCAGTGCATCAAGAAATCCCTTCTCATGGAGCAGGTCTCTCTTCCTCAATTCAGTGCCCCTAGACTCTGCATCTGGAGAGACATACCTCACGGCTTGAGGATCGTCCTCGGGGTACAATTTTGCCTTCCCCTTCTCCTTTGCCTTGGCCGACTCAGCAGCCTCAACTTTTAGCTTCTTTAAAGAAGGTTCAGATATGACCTTCTTCTTCTTGGAACGTTTGGAAGCCTTTGGCCGCTTGGCCTTCACAATCTTGGGCGCCTTCTTCCTCAGCCGAGCCCTGTTGGTCATTTGTTGGAGACAATCCCCCAACGTTTCTTCCATGGAGTCCTTACTCCCCCCCTCTGCAGGGCTGTCAGGACTGACCTCTCTCAAGGGAGAGAAGACCTCCTCTTCTTCAGCCGCCTCTTCACTTGGCACCGAGTCTTGGTGCTCTTCAGATGGTGCCTCGTGCTCAGGCGCCTGCGGGGAAGGTGATGGCTCAGGGCTCTGCCTGGCCGTCTCATAGGATGGACGACCACTCTCATGACTCTGCTCGGTGGGAGTCTTTTCTTTTATCGGTGCGTCCCCGACCGCCAACTTCCACTTCCTTTTCTTGGGTGTACCCACTGGTTCAGACGGACCAGCAGGGATCTCCGTCACAACCTTCCACTTCTTACGGCGCACCGGTAGCTTCGGAGGCCGTGAGGGCTGTGCAGCATCAGCATCTGCTAAGGCAAGCAACGCCTCTCTCGCAGCTTCTTCTGCGTCAGGTGACTTCTTTTTGGGCGTGGAACGCTCGGCCCGTGTGGATACCATTTTCGTTCTTTGAAGGTCTGGAGATAGGAGATGCAGAGGAAGAAGAAGATCGAATTTTTTTTTTTTTTTTTTTTGATAACATTGGGGGTGGGGGGATTCGAACCACAGACCTCGTGGCCGTCAACTCATACACATGCCAGTTGAGCTATGCTTGCTTTGGCAAGAAGATCGAATTCTTGATGGCCAACGGATGAAGGAAACGTAAGGGCAACGATGATCTAACGACTATTTGTACTCGAGTGGATCCCAACGACTCTATTCTGTTGCGGACTCAGCAATTCCACCGCAATTAATTAGCCTGACCGTTAGAAGATTTTCTTGATTTAAATGGCAAGATTCAATCAACCAAATCTTTGATTCGCCCGATCTTTCTCGTTGATCTGCTTCCCTTGATTCATCTCCTTGATCCCCTCTTAAAGATCTCCCATTTGAATTCACCTAATTACAACAAAATCCGTAAATAAAATCACAAATAAACACATCAAACACAAATCGAAAAATGCTAGGAAAAAAAACTAAGGCATAGCCTTCTGTTGGATGAGCACAGTGGTCACTCATCCCCTCTCGATTTGATTCTTAAGCTTCAGATAGAAAGAAGGTCGAGAGTGTCTTCACATCTCCTTCCTCGTAGTAATGCTTCAATCGTGCACCATTGACCATAAACGGCTGCCCGTGCTGTAGGTTTCTAATCTCAATCGCACCATGAGCAAACACGTTAGTTATCACAAAAGGACCTGACCATCTGGACTTAAGTTTGCCTGGAAATAATCTTAACCTTGAGTTGAATAATAAGACATGCTGACCTTTCTTAAAGTCCTTAATCCTAAGTCTACTATCATGCCAAATTTTAGTTTTTTCCTTATACATTTTGGCATTTTCATAGGACATATGTCTCAGTTCATCGAGCTCATGTAATTGCAGAGACCGCAATGTTCCCGCATCGGTCACGCAATAATTCAGTTCTTTTAAGGTCCAAAAGGCTTTAATTTCCAGCTCGAAGGGTAAATGACATGCTTTTCCATATACTAGCCTATAAGGAGACATACCTAAGGGTGTTTTATATGCAGTCCTATATGCCCAAAGTGCATCATCCAACTTAAAAGACCAGTCTTTTCTGTTAGGTTTGACCACTTTTTCAAGTATGTTCTTAATCTCCCTATTGGATATTTCAGCTTGTCCATTTGAGTGTGGGTGATAAGGGGTTGCTACTCTATGTCTAACATTGTATTTAGCTAACACCTTTTCCATAGCTTTATTAATAAAGTGGGTTCCCTCATCACTAATTATAGCCCTTGGTGTACCAAACCTTGTAAAAATATGCCTATTAAGAAACTTAATGACTGTTTTGGCATCATTCGATGAACATGCTATGGCTTCTACCCATTTAGATACATAATCTACAACTACAAGAATATAAAGGTTACCTGCAGATGGGGAAATGGTCTCATGAAATCAATGTCCCACACATCAAAGAGCTCCAACTCCAAGATGTAAGTGAGAGGCATCTCATCCTTCCGACTAAGGTTACCTGTTCTTTGACATTCATCGCAACTGTGTGCATGGTCGTGGGCATCTTTGAAGATCGTGGGCCAATAGTAGCCACTCTGGAACACATTTGCAGCTGTTCTTTGGCCACCAAAATGTCCACCATAGGGAGATGTATGGCAATGCTGCAGCACAGACTTCGCTTTAGCAGCTGATACACACTTCCTTAGTAAACCATCTGCACAAGTCTTACAAAGTGTAGGATCGTCCCAGATGAACTTCCTAGCTTCATGTAGAAACCTTTTCTTTTCTTGCCCCCCTTTGAAAGTTGGTAGTACCTACGAGGCAAGAAAGTTAGCAATGTCTGCAAACTAAGGTTCCTCATCGTTATCACGATGGGTTAATACAAAGACATGTTCATCGATAAAGGCATCAGAAATTGCTGGCTCAGCAATTGTATCGCAATTATGTCGCAATCTAGAAAGATGATCAGCAACCACATTTTCGCATCCTTTCTTATCTCTAATGTCTAGATCAAACTCTTGCAACAATAATACCCATCTAATTAACCTAGGCTTAGCATCGACCTTCCTCATTAGGTATTTTAGTGCAGAATGATCAGTGTACACGATTGTCCTAGTGCCTACAATGTAATTCCTAAACTTCTCACAGGCAAATACCACAGCTAGCATCTCCTTTTCCGTGGTTGTGTAATTACATTGTGCTTCATTCAGTGTCTTACTTGCATAGTATACAGGATGTGTTAGTTTGTCAATTTTTTGTCCTAGCATAACCCCTACTGCATAGTCACTAGCATCACACAACATCTCAAATGGGAGGTCCCAATTTGGTCCTACTATAATAGGTGCTTTGACTAATGCTTCCTTAAGAGTTGTCCAGGCTAAGAAACATTCTTTTGAGAAGATGAATGGTTTGTTAAGCTCTAGAAGCTCACACAAAGGTTTAGAGATCTTGGAGAAGTTCTTAATGAACCTCCTATAGAAACCTGCATGCCCTAGGAAACTTCTAATAGCTTTTACATTTTGAGGCTCCACTAGCTTCTCTATTATCTCTATCTTGGCCCTATCGACCTCTACTCCTGCTCTAGACACTCTATGACCTAAGACTATCTCTTCTTCCACCATAAAGTGGCATTTCTCCCAATTAAGGACTAGGTTGGTCTCCTCACACCTAGCTAGGACTTGTCCTAAGTTCTCTAAGCAATTACTAAAAGAATCACCAAAGACCGAGAAGTCATCCATAAATATTTCTATCATGGATTCATCTAAGTCAGAGAAAATGGCCAACATGCACCTTTGGAATGTTGCTGGTGCATTGCATAAGCCAAAAGGCATTCTGCGAAAAGCAAAAGTTCCAAAGGGACACGTAAAGGTTGTTTTTTCCTGGTCCACATGGTCTATGGTAATTTGGTTATATCCAGAATAACCATCTAGGAAACAGTAGTAGGCTCGGCCAGCTATCCTATCTAACATCTGATCTATAAACGATAAGGGAAAATGTTCTTTTTTTGTTTCTTTATTTAATTTTCTATAGTCCATACAGACTCTCCATCCTGTGATAGTTCTAGTCGGAATTAGTTCATTACTCTCATTGACTACTACAGTCATCCCCCCTTTCTTAGGTACACATTGAATTGGACTCACCCACTGACTATTGGCTATAGGGAATATTACACCTGCATCTAACCATTTGATTATCTCTTTTTTAACTACCTCCTTCATGGAGGGGTTCAACCTACGTTGGTGATCTACTCTAGGTGTATGTTCCTCTTCCAATAATATCTTATGCATGCAGTAGGAAGGACTAATACCTCTTATGTCAGCAATCGTCCATGCAATAGCCTTTTTATGCTGCTTAAGCAGCAATATTAACGCAATTTCATGCTTTTCACTCAACTTGGACGAAATGATAACAGGAAAAGTATCATGCTCTCCTAGATATGCATACTTAAGATGATCAGGCAATGGTTTTAATTCTAAGAGAGGTGGATGCTCAATGGATGGTTTCAATAGATTCAGGGATCTCTCAGACAAGTCATTAGTCATACAAACATGCTGAGGTTTATCCACAGGTATATCCATTATTTCAGAAATATTTAAGTCAGTTGTATCTATCTGTACATAGTCAGTAGCATGCTTAATCATTAGTTCATGCTCAAGTTGTTCCTCCATCAGTGAATCTACTACATCCATACTAGCACAAGATTCAGAATCAGAAGGATACCTTAGAGCTTTAAAGACACTAAACTTAACCTCCTCATCATGAACCCTCATGGTGAGCTCACCTTTCTGGACATCGATCAAGGCCCTACCTGTGGCTAGAAATGGTCTGCCTAATAGGATGGGGACCTCCTTGTCTGCTTCATAATCCAGAATGATGAAGTCTGCAAGAAAAATGAACTTGTCAACCTTGACAAGAATATCCTCTATCTTACCCTCAGGGTAGGCTATGGATCTGTCTGCAAGCTGCAAGGTGACAGTAGTAGGACGTGCTTCCCCTATTCCAAGCTGACGGAATAGTGACAAGGGCATGAGATTGATGATGGCTCCCAAATCACAAAGAGCTCTGCCCACGTGCTTGCCTCCCAACTCGACTGGTAAGGTGAAGGAACCAGGATCCTTCTCCTTCTTTGGTAGCTTGTTCTGGAGTATAGCACTGCACTCCTCAGTGAGATTCACTGTTTCAAATTGACCAATGATCTTTTTGTTAGTAATAATATCCTTCAAAAACTTAACATAAGAAGGCATAGATTGCAAAACCTCTACAAATGGAATATTAACATGCACTTGCTTTAAAATTTCTAAAAACTTATTAAAGTGCACTTCCTGTTCTTGTTTTTTCTTTAGCCTTCTAGGAAATGGAGGTGGTGGTACATATGTAGGCACTTCAGGTCGCCTAAGGATAGGTGGAGGCCTTGGTATCTCTTCTGGTTCCTCTATGATTGGTTCCAGCCTCACCCATGATGTGCTTGTTGGTGGTTGATCATGGTTGAGCAGAGAATCCAGTGGAGCACTAGACTCTTCATTCTCTACTCGCTTTGGTGTTTCTCTAGTGTTGCTCACCAATGGTCTTCCACTGCGAAGTTCAATTGCTTGAACTTGCTCTTTTCCATCCCTTCTTGGCACTTCAGTGTCAGCAGGCAATCTACCTTGGGGCCTACTCTTTAGTTCATTAGCTAACTGCCCTATTTGGTTCTCTATGCTCCTAAGGGTGGCTTGCTGACTTTGTAGGGTAGCATCATTCTTTGCAATGTACTCTTTAAGTAAGTTTTCTACTGATGACCCTATTGGTTGGTTGTATGGTTTTTGATACATGGATTGGTTATTTTGTTGGGTGAAACCAGGTGTTCCACTCGGTCTTGGTTGGTTTGGAGCTTGGTTAGTGTTCTGTTGCCCACCCCAAGAAAGATTTGGGTGGTTCCTCCAACCAGGATTGTAGGTGTTAGAATAGGGGTTGTTCCTAGGCTGCTGTTGACTTCCAACATAGCAGACTGAGGCTGGATTCCCAGGGCAGTAATCATACAGGTGCCCTTCCCCACAGAATCCACAGATTAGTGTCTCACCTTGACTAGTTGGTGCACCCATTGAAACGGCTGCTGCGGTGTTGACACTAGATTGGAGATTGGTTTGAGACATTTGTTTAACTAGATTGGTCAGGGCATTGATTTGGGTGCTCATTGCACTAAGTGCGTCCTTGTCTTGAGCTCTCCTAGGCTCTACATGATCGTCTGACCATCTACAATGGGAAGTTGAGATTTTCTCCAAGATCTCATAGGCTTCATTGTAGCTCTTAGAAAGCATGGAACCATCAGCTGAAGAATTTAACACTTGCCTTGTGCTGGGGTTGCATCCTTTAAAGAACACTTCTATTTGGATACACCATGGAATGCCATGGTGTGGACATTTAAGCAAAAGGTCCTTGAACCTTGTCCAAGCTTCGTGAAGAGATTCGTTTTCGGCTTGTTTGAACTTGATTATGTCATCACGAAAGTTGGAATTCCTATCAGGTGGGAAGTATTTGACTAGGAATTTCTCAGTCAGATCTGTCCAATTGACAACTGATCCGGAGGGTAAGGAATTTAACCACGTTTTGGCTTTATCTCTTAATGAGTAAGGGAAGAGGTAAAACCTCAAAGCTTCTTGGGAAACTCCAGGGATAAGGAAAGTATCACTAACTCCTAGGAAGTTTCTTAGATGATTGTGGGGATCTTCATTTTCCACTCCAAAGAATTGTCCCACAGTGGACAACATTTGGAACATTACTGGCTTTAACTCGAATGAGTTGGCAGTAATTTCAGGGCGTATAATGCTCGGGTTTAGCTCCCCAGGCATGGGAACTAAGTATGAGAGGATGGCACTATCCTTATCATTCGCTATTTCGATGGGGTTGCGAATGGTAGGTGCTGAATTTGGGATTGGTCTATCCATTTCTACTTGATGGAATTGCGATGACTCTGCGGAGTCAGCAATGTTTTGAGTTACAGGGGGTTGTTTAAAGAGGTGTTTCTTAGCTTTGTTTCTGGCCCTAAGTAATCTTTCAGGCTCAAGATTGAACTCTAGATCGCTACTTGAATGCTCATTCATAAACTAACCCAATGGTACCTATAAAAGAAATGAGAATAGATTAGTTCCAATAGATATTAAGATTTGTGTTTCTAACTTAACAAACTTCGTTTTTACTAAACAAAATCTCCGGTAGCGGCGCCAAAAACTTGTTGCGTGCTCAATGTTTAAAATAAAGATGCAATGGTAGAGCACTCAGAACATGCAAGCATACATGGTCCTGTAGCAAGTAATAAGTATTTTTTTATTCGATTTCCCACAGAGATTTATTCTTAGTTACTAACGAAGTGAGATGTTAAGTGAGAATGGGTGGTTTAAATGGGGTAGATTTGAGTTTAAAGTGCCTAACTATTAAGGAACGTGCGAGATATGAAAGCATAAACAAGTGCAAGTAAATAGGTAAACTCGAATGTAGAAGGAAAAGAATTGCGGAAACAACAATTTTCCAGCAATGTTACTAACAACGTTTTAAGTGTAAAGTGTGGAAACAAGGGCTACTAACGACTCCTCTATAGGCTTTTCATACGATTTTCAAGCAGTAAATCAACTCATCATGCATCAAACTAACTCATTCTCATGTATCTTTCGATTTCATGCATTAGATCCTTTAGTTTACTCATGTCCAAGTAAGGCCTTAAGCATCTATTTATAACAGCAAGTTAATGGTTTGTATTAGGAAAACGCCTATTCCTAGGTCCTTTTCTGGCTACCATGAAAGGCTAGCATGAATGTACGACTCTGATCTCTTACTCCTTCCAGAGGTTAGGAGTTCTTTGGACAAAATGGATGGCCAATCGAAATTGCCCGTGAGATGAAGCTTACATACATTCAATGCATTTTTAGGCTAACCTACATGCTTGATTCACGTGTTCCTACCTATAGACTTGTCACTAGCATACCCTTTTGTGGTTTAGTTACTCATGGCTGAAGATGGAATGGAAGGAATAGATGGTGAAGTCATGCTTAGCAGAATGTAAATGACAAAATAGAAGAAGAAGAGCAGTAAAACAGTTGCGAAGTAGCCAAGTTAACTCTTTGATTTACCAAGGTTCAAACTGAACAAGCAACAACTTAAACTGATGAAAACTAAACAGAAAGAGTCGAAATGAATTAGAGTAGCAAACATAAACGAATTACAGCAGACAGCAACGAAAAAAGAAACAGAAAGCAAAGGAAAGCAGAAGAAAGCTGTAAACGCAAGCGTGTGAACTCCTCGTCGCAACGCCTCGGATGAAAGCCGAAGGTAAGCTTGATCGTGGATGAATCTAATCAGAAGAGAAGAAAGATCCTCTCTTCTTCCTCTCAGACTATCGATTCCACCAGCTGAACCTCTCGTACCAACAACCGGAAGACATAACAAATGAGAGAATGCGTTGAAATGGGAGACTACGCCGTTCGAGTGTGTTTCTGTCTTTCCCCCTTGACCTCCTTTTATAGTAGTTTGCAGGTACGATTCGTCCAAGGAGAACCATCCATTCTGAACAACAACATTCCACGTGGCAGCAGGAGAAAAAACGAGCAGCTGAAAGATCGTAACAAAGTAGAAATCGGTTAGACAACTTAACAAATTTCACTTAAACATTGCTGAGACAACAATGTTTTCGCAATGTTTCAGCAATGTGCAAATTTCAAGTCTTTAGCTTTGTTTTTGGTTCTTTTCCTTTCCTTTTACATATAAGTCCTAATTTAGCTTCATTCTACTAATTCTCATATATAAGCACACGTTTAAGCTAAATTCTACCAAAAACGCTTAAGAGTGTTCATCTTTCTATAGCAAATAAGTCCTAAAATAGTCACTTTTGTAGACGTAACAGTAAGCCTTAGACCGGTAACAATTACCGGTCAGCCACTTTGGTAAATCATCCACCCGTAAATGTCGACCGAAGTGCCACCGAAAAATGCTAAACAAAGCGTTGAGCTCGCCACCGGTAAATTTCCATCGGTAAGTTCCACCGGTTTACCGACCGGTAAAACCAACCGGTAAATTTACCAGCAGGCGAAAAACGACAGAAAAACACACATTTTTCTACATATGAACAGCTTCTTGTCTCCTCAGCAAGCTCTCCTTCTTCTTCTCCCTTCAGGTCACGAACTCAGCAGGTCGAGGACCGCCCTTAGAGGAGTCCCGATTATCCTCAGGCTTAGTAGCGGAGTTGTGGGACTCCTTGAGCTAAGGGTATTTGTTGAGAGGAGGGGGAGAACATGCAAATGTTGAACACACTAATTTAATTATTATAATAATAATTTAAATTATAATTAATTAAAATAATTATAATTAATTATTTTATTATATAATTTAATATTAAATATTAATTAAATAATAAAACTAACCTCGATTTTCCGAAAGTCATTTTTTCCAATATGAATGACTATTCATATTTTCCTCCAATCACATATTTAAATCACATTTAAATACGTCTTCCTCTGTTCACATATTTAAATCATATTTAAATACGTCTAACCTCGATCAATAGACTCAAATTCGAATTTCTCCAAATTCTTCCCTATAGCACTGTTACACCGCTTTGTCTAAGCTAACCAGGAGAACCTAAAGGACCTACAGATCATGAGCTCCAACAATACAAGATTATCTGGTCAAAACTCTTTTAACCGAACTAATAAACATTCGATAAACCCCCGGAGACTCCCCTATAGTTTGAGGGTTGCACTCTCCTCACTGTAGATATATTATGTCCTCTTGATATAACCGTCACTGGCAAGTCGATCCTTCACAGGTCGTTCGTAATCGCAACAAGGTCATTTATACCATTTAACCCCTGCATTACTTCTTGTTCCTTAAGTACCATTGACACCTCTAATGAACAATTGATCTGTGGTCCAACCAGCAGATCAGATCCCTCTCTAGCCAGAAGAGGGTGAACGCTCATTGTTCAAGCCCCAGAGTAAGTTATTAAGGGAACAACCTATCTAGTAACCCTAAAGGCGGGTTAAGAGTGAATTCCATCTTGTTGTACTATGTCCCCTGCCACCTATTCGAGTTTATCCCCAAGATGGTAGGCTTATTGAGTCAGCGCTAATTAGCCACTCTCATCCGTGCAAATCAAAGATACTCTCGAATAAATAGGAGTTCAATTGAGCTCAGGATTAAGATCGAGTTACCTAGGTCATCATATGAAATAGTTGGTCTCTTCAGTAAACGGTGTTATAAAGAGAGAGCGACTTGATTTTGCGGTTCAGTCTTATGCAAACTCATTGCATAGGACGCCCTCGCTCGCACATCTCCATGTGAAACGATTCGGATCACATCGTTTTGTACTATAGAAAGCGAGTCGCATCCAATAGTGTTACCAGGATAAGGTACCCAACCTTATCCATATACTATAGACCGTTTTGACTGTCTACTTGAGCCTGATCCACAATCATGTCATACATGAAACTCAAGTACTCATCTTTCGCCATGGGTGTTGGTCACTGATATAGGTTAATGCAAACACGTTTCACTTTATTCAATAAACTCTTTTACTGAATAAAACTTAATAACTCTTTATTACTAAATAGAATACTTACAAACATAATCTGTTTACAAACCACGAGTTTTAGGACATAAAATCCAACAGGGGAAGTGAAGAATGACTACAAATCGGAGAAGATGAGTTTTTATACTTATCGTAGGGTCGAGACGATACTAGCGTCTCGACGCTCCGGACGGACTTTTTATGCGCGCGCATCGTCGTAGCGTCGCGACGCTGTCTTCGAATTTGCTCTCAGGTCTGCAGCGTCTCGAGGCTTGGGGTGTGCTTTACAAAACGAAAATTTTGTCCTCCCTTGGACTCGAACTCAGGCCTATCATTCTACCAAGGTTCTCTTACACCACCAGACAATTTATCATATTTGAGAAACATTTGATTAATTAATATACATAGTATAAACACTTAGAACGATTAATTAATATTATCCTCTAAAACACTCATTTAAGTCCTAAACTAATGCAATGATCTGATTTAACCCTAAGCAATTAAATTCAACAAAATATATCAATTAAACAAAATTAATTTATTATCTCACAAGACTTAGGAGCTAAATATTAGCACTTTTTGAGTGCTATCACAACCCTCAACCTAAATCTTGCTAGTCCTCGAGCAAGGAAAACTTCTGAACTATATCAATGAAATTACAATTGCATGCTAATGACTCCAATCTCAATGCTTTAGAAAACAAGGCATTTACAACAAAAGAGAACAATTGATTGCATGCATAAAGTTCAGAACATTTCAAAAATTAAATTGTTACTCCCCTACGTGTGTATTTGATTAGCCAACCTATTCTAGCTCTTATAGATCCAACAAAACTTTATGCAACCCTACATCTCGTTTTTCCTCTACTTCTAGCAATAAAGAACAGTTTATGGCTTTTCAACAATCAAGAGAGTAACAAATCAAAAGGCCTAAATTTTCTTCTTTTTCTTTTAAGTACTTTATGCTCTTATTTTTATTTTAACTACCACTTTTTTTTTTTTTTACTTTTCTTCTCTTTACTTCTCCAAGAGAGCCTAACATGTCAAGCTTGCCTTCGTTCCAGCTTATCCGCAGTTCCACTGCACAACGTATCTGACTTCGGGCAAGCTTCACATTTTTAATGACTAATGCTCACTTCTCATTCGTGATTCTAAGAAGAAGAAGCATCTCAAGAGTTTTTATTTACATGCTTAGTCTCTTTTTTTTAGGCAATAGCTTCGCTACTAATTTAAATTAATCATAAAACATGCAAGAAATCAAGATCGTCAGTCTATTATGCAAGCATACTTATAAGAATAGGCATAGAAGAAGAAGATGCCCAAACAGTCATGCTAAGTTGCAATTAAGAAACTTAAACCCTCACTAATTGCATCAAAGAATTCCTAACCTCAAATTAGAGCACTTACCTTATTTGCCCGTTGTGAAAATCAAGCTAAATCAACAAGTTTAAGATTTGATATATAAGAAATGAGGAGAAAATGGATTTTTAGCTCCCAAAATTGAGTTTACAACAATGGGGGAAGTGAAGAATGACTAAAAATCGGAGAAGATGGATTTTTATACTTATCGTAGCGTCGAGACGCTCCGGACACGGACTTTTTATGCGCGCGCGTCATCGTAGCGTCGCTGTCTTCGAATTTGCTCTCGGGTCTGCAGCGTCGAGACGCTACTATTACAACGTCTCGACGCTTGGGGTTGTGCTTTACAAAAATAAACGGTTTGTCCTACCTTGAACTCAAACTCGGGCCCGTCGTTCTACCAAGGTTCTCCTGCACCACCAGACCACTTATCACATTTGGAATAACATTTGATTAATTAATATACATAGTATAAACACTTAGAACGATTAATTAATATTATCCTCTAATATACTCATTTAAGCCCTAAACTAATGCAATTCTGATTTAACCTTAAACAATTAAATTCAACAAAATATATCAATTAAGCACAATTAATTCATTATCTCACAAGACTTAAGAGCTAAATGTTAGCACTTTTTGACTGCTATCACCATGCCTTTTGCCTATTTTGTTTCAGCAACGCTTAAACCTTTAAAAGAAAACCAGTTGTATTTAGATTAGACACTGCCTTTACTCCCTCAGAAATTCCTTTCCCTTATAACATAGCGCCTGCCTAGCTTTTCTTTTCTCACAACATACCTAAAAAAACTAGTTTTTACTCGGTTCTCTCTTAAATCTAATTTCTTAGCACTTTAAATCATTAGGCGGTCATTCCAGCGCTAAAAAATAACAACACTATGTTGCCAACATTATATATTTTTTTTTCTTATTTTAAAAGGCAAACCTCTCAGTATGTACTAGGTTTAGCTTATGTAGATATAGATAATGATATTCAGCTATAGTCATTACTTCCTTCTAAAGCTACCTTAACATGTTAACAACGCTAGCTACAACCTATATAGATTTTTGATAATGAGATTCAGCTGCATCTAGCGCGTCTCTGGGTACTCGCGCATACTCATTTCCTTACTCAGAAAGCGGAGTATTTCTTTTTTACTTCTCATCATTTTTTTTGGCAACGCATGTAGTGTTTTATACAGCATGACAACAATCTTTGACAATATTTGACACTAACATGTGCTTGTAAAAGCGCTCACACTCCCAAACTTAAAATGAGCAATGTTCTCATTGACCCCAAACTTAGATTTTAAGCACAGGGTTGGACAATTGTGATATTTTTCTAATGTGGCGTTAACAAATTAGCTATGTGTTGACTAAGTGAATGGGCTAATTGAAAAGGTTTGCTAAAGCATAACCTTAACTAGGCTTCCTCTGAATTATAATGAATGAGAATTTAATTAGTCTTAAAAACATTGGCAGTTCTAACGAATGAGAATTTGTGAATAAGTTCTTAAACTTTAATAAATAAAATCAAACATATATAAACTAAACATGATATACCCCTAATTTAAGGAGTTAAATTTGTAAATGAACAAGCAGGTGATCTCGAATTAACTTGGGTGGGGCTTGATTTCATGTATATATAGCAGGCATGAGAATAAATGTAGAGTTGAAATGATCATAAAACACAAGCAAGCAAACGTTTATACCATTGAATTTGGTTAATTATAAAAAGATATATAGCCGTGGGAATTTCATAAATCATAATTACATTCATTGAATATAAATTTGAAAGAAAAAAAAAATCTAATGATAAAATGAAAGCAAAGGCACGCGTAGTCGGGAGAAAAAATTTAGGGAAGAGAATAAAGGGGAAAAGAAAAAAGAGTAGAAAAAATAAATAAATGAAAAAAGTTGTCGGTGTATTCTGCCATTCCGTCTCGTGACTAGGATTAATTAATAAAAAAAAACTCCGGCAATTATATGTTTTTATTTTGGGATATAAATTAAATAAATAAAATAGAGATTGTTGGGGCTGGTCAGGTTGGGCCTGGACTGAACCTTCTTTTTCTTTGGACCCAACTTCCCCTCGATTTATCTTATGACCCAACTTCGAGTCAAAAACTTGAACTATACCATTGTTACCATTAAATTTAAGGGATAATAAGTAGAATGTCTGGTTTTAATTAGGGGTAATGAAAAATGTCTCAAGTTAAAAAATGATTTGCACTCTATGTCTAGAGTAATTTTAAGGAGAGGTTTGTTTTATTTCGTTTCTCATTATAGCCCTATTAGTTTTCTCTATTTTGAAAATTACTATTAATTAATTTTGAAATTAAATAATTTAATACCAGATTTTGTTTGGATGATATGAGTGATTCTCGTAAAAGTAGCTTCGTTATTTTTGTCGTTAAGCTATTTTGGTCGTTGTATACCTCCATGGATTCCTTCGAGTGGGGTCTCACACACATACATGGGCTATATATATGGACACACCCAAGGACTTCCTCCAACTCGTGTAATCCCGAGGTAATACTTCCTAAAAATAGGCAAAACCAACCCTCTGTCCACCAACGGGGGTTGATTAGTCAACTTCGGATCGTAAACCAACAACAGCCCTTACATTTATGCATTGTCTCACAATTTTTCAAATTTTGTCATCTGAATCTTCAAGAAACCTTCTGCCTCCCTACTACGAAGTTGTATCGGAATCTTCAAAAAAATGGGTTAATCCTAACTATCAGCATTATTTATTATGTTATGTGGTTGAGGGCTCTATATACTATTCCTAAGGTTGGGGCCGCCCTACACACCTTTGGTAGGGTATAACCATGGACACACCACAGCGCCTTACTACAACTTGTGTAAGCGCGATGAATTAGTTCCTAAAAATAGGCAATAACAAACTTTCTGCACACCCTACAAACCCTAGATTTATATACCTAAAAAACTGGGTAAATCGTGTATCCAAATTAAAATTTATTGTATTGTGTATCGTATGTTTCAATTTGGTAAATAACATTGAAATATAAATATAAATAGCAAAATTTAGATTAGAGAATTATATATCCAAACATTAAAGAACTATACAAAATAAATATGAAAATATTACCTAATTTTAAGGTTTAAAATAATACTACAAAAAAATACGATATAATTAGAAGAGTAAATAGTTTAAAATTTAAATAAGTAAATAAAATAAATTTTAATAAAATAATAATATTATTAATATTAATGAAATCCATATATAGAAGGGACAAATTGATTCATATTTTTTTTTAAAATATTTAATTAATTAAATTAGGTAGAATTAGAACGGTAGATATTTTAAATTTTAAATAACTGAATAAAATAAATTTTAATAAAATAATATTATTATTAATATTCATTATTAAAAAAAATTATTTTCTTTCCAAAACATTTAATTAATTAAATAGGGTAAAATTCGAAGAGTAAATATTTTAAAATTTAAATAACTAAATAATTTTTTTTAATAAAATAATAATATTCATTATTTAGTAGAATGAAATCCCTATCTATATACCAGGATCAATTTGACGATACTGATCGATTCAGATCGATCAAATTTATTTTTAGTTAATTTAGTTTACGATTCATCTTCCTCACACGCTCTATCGTCTCCCTTCTGCGGGCTGTTTTCTTCCATTTTTCATCGCTTCGTCACGCAATAGTTTCTCTAAACATTTTAATCGTTGTGAAGCTGGAAATCGGAGCTTTCTCCGACTACTAAGACGGTATTTTTAGATTGTTTTTTATTTATTGAGTTTTTGAATCGTGCTTTCCGATTTGTTACGATTTATCTGATTCAAAAGTTGCGGTTATTATTGCCTTATATACACTCCTAAATGGATGATGGGAGCACATACGATTTTTTATTTATTTATTGAATTTTTGAATAATGTTTTCCGATTTGTTACCCGCCTTGTATACACCTGGATGTGGCAGAACCATTTGTAGCAATAACATTTCCTCCGGTATAAAGACGGGCTAGTTGTCAATTTTTTTCCCTTTTAACGTCTATGTTAACTTCTCATCCTCCTTTACTTTCCTCTCTCCCCTCCCAACAATTTATTTTTTTACAGCACTATTTATTTAATTTTTAAATTGTACAAAATATAAAAAAGGTAAAAGGGTAGTCGTGTCCATTTGTGTATATTGAATTACTAATGTTGACCGAGAAATTTCGACCAATCAGTGGTCGCCACGTGTCTCCATCACGACCGGGGATCAGATAGACTTGACCGAGCAAAGTCGGCCAAACTGCAATTGGGCTCGAAGTCGAATCGGGCCAGAAAGATTAAATGACAATTTGGCCCAAAGCCCATTGGGTCCAAACCCAAGCCCATTGAGTCCAAACCCAAACCCATTGGGCCCAAAGCCCAAGCCCATTGGATCCAGGCCCATGAAAACTCTATAAATAGAGAGTTCATTTTCATTTCTAAGGTTCAGAAAATTTTTACTCCTAAGAGCTCAGAGAGAATTCTCAAGCAACGAAGACTCCCTGAATCCTTGGAAGACTGAACGATCATCCAACATCGAGAACAAGCTGCGAAGCCCTCGAAACAAATCCAACATCGAGAACAAGCTGCGAAGCCCTCGAGTTACATTTACATTTAAGAGAGAGAATCAGAGGATCAAACATTAGAGATTGTAATCCTACGCACTGATAAATACAATACATCAATACAATTAATTCAAATTCAAATTTCATTTACACGTGTTCGAATTTCTATCCTTCGTCGAAATCTCGTGTGAACAGATTGGCACGCCCAGTGGGACCTCTCTACCTTTCATCTCTCTCTCTCAACAAAAATTAACAATGGCATCAAAGAAGACAACGTTCCAGGCTGTCAGTTCCAACAGCCCTTACAGGGGACCTACCACCCGCAACCGCGTCATCAAAGAAGTCTCGCAGACGGGCGAACACACTCCTGCCATCGTGCGCAAAATATACAAACGACTGACGGAGTCCGAGCGGGTTGGGATAATCATCAAGGACAATCCTTTGTTCGATGAGGTTGTTCCCTCCTCTGATCAGTCGGAGAAGGTGTCTGACTCCAGCGTATCTGTAATGATGGCAGATGCGCGTACTAACGACGAAGCGATGGCTGAAATGGAAAAGAAAATCAGCTTCCTGATGAAAGCAGTCGAGGACAAAGACTTCGAGATTGCCCAACTGAGGAGTCAGATGCAGAGCCGTGAGGTCGCGGAGTCAAGCCTAACTCCTGCGGCCAGAAAGAATGACAAAGAAAAAATGGTCATCCAGGAAGACCAAGCGCAACACTCGACGTCAGTCGCTTCCTTATCTGTCCAACAACTGCAGGACATGATTACCAACACCATCCGAGTCCAGTATGGTGGACCAGCCCAAAGCACCCTCTTGTATTCCAAACCGTATTCCAAGAGGATTGACAATTTGAGAATGCCCATTGGGTATCAGCCGCCAAAGTTTCAACAATTCGATGGGAAGGGCAATCCTAAACAACACATTGCCCACTTCGTCGAAACATGCGAGAATGCTGGAACTCGCGGAGACTTGCTGGTTAGGCAATTCGTCCGGACTCTGAAAGGAAATGCCTTTGATTGGTACACCGACTTGGAACCCGAGACGATCGACAGTTGGGAGCAGTTTGAAAGAGACTTCCTGAATCGCTTCTACAGCACGAGGCGAACAGTCAGCATGTCTGAACTCTCGCATGCTAGCCAAAGAATGGGCGAGCCTGTCGTCGACTTCATTAACCGCTGGAGATCGTTGAGTCTTGATTGCAAGGACCGACTCACGGAAGTGTCTGCTGTCGAGATGTGCATCGGCGGCATGCATTGGGGACTTCCCTACATCCTGCAAGGGATAAAGCCCCAAACATTCGAGGAATTGGCAACTCGCGCCCATGATATGGAGTTGAGTATTGCCAATAGAGGAAACAAAGACCTCTTAATCCCCGACGTAAAGAAAACAAAGACAGAAATGAAGAGCGTTGGGAAGATCACGAAGAATGTCGTGAAAGAATCCATGGTCGTCAACACGGCCCCTTTAAGGTTTTCCTCCAAAACAAAGGAAAGCAAAACGGAAGCAAGAAATGACAAAGGCGAAAGACGTCGCCTTACGTTGAAAGAAAGACAAGAAAAGATCTACCCGTTTCCAGACTCTGACATCCCTGATATGTTAGAGCAATTGCTGGAAACGCAACTCATCCAACTGCCAGAGTGAAAACGACCGGAGGAGTTAGGAAAGGTAAATGATCCTAACTACTGCAAATACCACCGGGTCGTCAGTCATCCTGTAGGCAAATGCTTCGTCTTGAAAGAGCTAATCATGAAGTTAGCTAGTGAAAATAAGATTGAGCTGGATCTCGACGAAATAGCTCGAGCAAATCACGCCGCTGTAACATTGAACTCCGGCGTTCAATTATCTCCTGTCTCTCCTAAGAAGCAAGAGGAGAGTTTGATCCAGTTCGGGACTTGCGAACCTGTAATCGTTCGATACGAACATGAAATCCTACAGGAGACTTCGCGGGTGAAGCCCGAACCCGTTGGGGATGAGGATGAAGGATGGACCGTCGTAACTCGTCGAAAAATGCGGCGACAGAGACTTGTCCAGAAAGAAGCCCGCCTACTCCGAGAGTATAGGCGAAAAAGCAAACTTCCAAAGAGAAAAGGAAGAAAGAGTATGAGAAGGCCTAAACTTGTCGTGGAGGAAAACAAAGACCTCCCTCGGCCCCAGCAGCCTATGACCCTACGGGAATTTTTCCCCAAGGGATTCTTTAATAAGAAGCAGGAAGAAATAGTTGAAGCTGCTACGTGCCATGTCGTTGTGGCAATCGAGGATAACAGCGCCACTCCAAGTTCAACGGAGTTGGTAATAAAGCTGGATGATACACCTTCCCTCAATGTAGTAGATTTGCCTCAAATGGACAAAGCTACTCACATCAACAAGTTGAAGGACTCTAATGATTCAGAACCTTCAACCTCTACAGCACATGCATGCGCGTCTGATTGCATGTCCATAAGCTTCACCGATGATGATTTGATGTTGGGGTCAAAACCTCACAATAGACCTTTGTTTGTCTCAGGATACATTCGAGAACAGAAGGTCGGTCGAATCCTCATTGATGATGGATCGGCCGTCAACATAATGCCGTAATCAGTCATGAAGGAGATTGGCATCCTGATGGAAGAACTATCAAGTAGCAAGCTGGTAATCCAGGGTTTCAATCAGGGAGGACAACGAGCGATCGGCATGATTCGCCTACAGCTCATCATCGGGGACTTAGAAGCACATACCTTATTCCATGTCATAGACTCCAGGACTACCTATAAAATATTGTTGGGTCGCCCTTGGATTCATGGAAATGGGGTAATAACTTCCACCTTGCATCAGTGCTTCAAGTTTTACCAGAACGGCGTCAAAAAGGTTGAGGCAGACACTAAGCCATTTTCAGAGGCCGAGTCTCATTTCGCGGATGCAAAGTTTTATATAAATAACAGCAACATAGAAGAAATAATGCCAAAAGAAATCCCTTTGATCAGCGGGGAACAGAAGACTTGCACAGGGAAAGAATCAATCAAAGAAGAAAATGTTCCCAAGTTTTGCGAAAGCAAGACATCCGTCAGTCCTACGAAGGCTAAGGCCTTGAAAGACGAGAAAAGTTCGAACCCTTCTGTTCTGCGCTACGTTCCCTTGTCCCGACGTAAGAAAGGTGAATCACCATTCGCAGAATGTACTAAAAGTTTGAAAGTCGGTGACATTAAGATCCTGAAAGAAAACTTTGTCACCCCTCTTACGAAGATAACGAAGCAAGAGGTCACGAAGTCCAAAGAGACTCAGAAAGGGATGGTCCTACCTGAGAAACGAACGAAAGAAGGATACGATCCCAAGGCATATAAACTGCTAGCAAAGGCAGGATATGACTTCACAACTCACACTGAGTTCAAGGGCCTGAAAATCCTCGAGGGCAGGTCAGAGCTTTCTTCGACACAGAAGAAACTCCTAAAGGAGGGATATCCTATACCGGCATCAAGAAAGGGGCTTGGATATAAGTCGCCTGAACCAGTCCGGATAACCCGAAAAGGGAAAGAGAAAGTGGCCAACAGTAATAACATAACGACCAAAGAGGCACACAACTCAAAAGAAGAGGAAACTGTCAAACCAAGGATCTCTATCTTTAAGCGCATCAAGCCGCCGGCTACGCGCGCTTCAGCCTTTCAGCGATTGAAAGCGGCTGTGACAGAAGAAGACAGTTCGCACCCAACACCTAATCCCATCAGATCTTCCGTCTTTCAAAGGTTGAGTAAGTCGGCAGATAAGAAAGAAGACACGCCGTCCACTGAACCTCTTTCACGGCAATCTGCATTTCAAAGACTGAGTAAGGCGGCAGATAAAAAAGAAAACACGCCGTCCACTGAACCTCTCTCACGGCAATCAGCATTTCAAAGGTTGAGTAAGCCAGCAGATGAGAAGGAAAACACACCGTCCGCTAAACCCCTCTCACGGAAGGCAGCATTTCAAAGGTTGAGTAAGCCGACAGAGGAGAAAGAAAATACGTTGCCCGATAAATCTCTCTCACGAACGTCAGCGTTGCAAAGATTAAGCGTGACCACAAAGAGAGATAAGAAACTTTCATCCACTTCCATTTTCGATCGCCTCCTACACGAAGAGGCTCGAGAGACTTTGAACAATAAAGAGTCTAGCAAAACAAAAAGCGATGAAGAGATCCGTAGTATCGTCCCCTCACGGATGAAAAGAAAAACTTTTGTTACCGTGAATACAGATGGTGCATTAAAGGTTAAACGACGCAATGTCATCATCACCAACCCTGCGAGCAAACGTGCAGAGAATGGGGATGAAGCCTCTTGTCATCATATTACTGTCGGGGAAGAAACGGAGGCCGAGATATATGAAGAGGATGTTGAAGAGGCTCCACAACCACTCGAAGATGGAAGTCAACCAACAGTTGATGAGTTAAAAGAAGTTAATCTGGGTACGACGGAAGAACCACGTCCAACCTTTATAAGCGCATCACTTTCCGATGAAGAGGAGTGTGAGTACTTGAGTTTGCTCATTGCGTATAAAGATATCTTTGCTTGGTCGTATAAAGAGATGCCGGGACTTGATCCAAAAGTCGCAGTATATCATCTCGCTATTGAACATGTGTATCGACCAGTCAAACAAGCTCAACGACGTTTCAGGCCAGAGCTCATCCCCCAAATTGAAAATGAGGTTATCAAGCTAATTGAAGCAGGGTTCATTCGCGAAGTAAACTACCCGACATGGATAGCAAACATTGTCCCCGGCAGAAAGAAAAACGGACAATTACGGGTATGCGTTGACTTTCGCGATCTGAATAGTGCATGTCCGAAAGACGACTTCCCATTGCCCATCACCGAACTAATGGTTGATGCTACCACAGGGCATGAAGCTTTGTCTTTCATGGATGGGTCATCAGGATACAACCAGATTCGAATGGCCCTCAAAGATGAAGAAATGACAGCGTTCCGGACTCCGAAAGGGATATACTGTTACAAGGTAATGCCCTTTGGATTAAAGAACGCCGGCGCAACTTATCAACGTGTCATGCAAAAGATCTTCGATGATATGCTGCATAAGCATGTCGAATGCTACGTCGACGATCTTGTAGTCAAGTCCAAAAAGCGACAGGATCACTTGAAAGATCTAAAGGTGGTTTTCGATCGTTTGAGAAAGTACCAATTGAGGATGAATCCTCTCAAATGTGCATTCGGTGTAACTTCGGGGAAATTCCTTGGTTTCGTCGTAAAACATCGAGGGATCGAGATTGATCAGTCCAAGATCGACGCCATTCAAAAAATTCCAGAGCCGCGAAACTTGCATGAACTAAGAAGTCTCCAAGGACGACTTGCTTATATCAGGAGGTTCATCTCCAATCTAGCAGGCCGATGCCAACCATTTCAAAGATTGATGAGGAAAGACACGACCTTTGAGTGGGATGAAGCATGTCAAAATGCCTTTGACAACATAAAGAAATACTTGCTTAACCCTCCTGTTTTGGGCGCACCCGTAGCAGGAAAGTCATTGATACTCTACGTTACTGCGCAAGAAAGGTCGCTTGGGGCATTGCTTGCACAAGAAAGCGAAAAGGGCAAAGAATGTGCCCTCTACTACTTAAGTAGAACTCTCAATGGGGCAGAGCTGAATTATTCACCCATTGAGAAGATGTGTCTTTCACTCTTCTTCGCCATCGATAAGTTGAGACATTACATGCAGGCATTCACAGTGCATCTGGTGGCTAAGGCTGATCCAATCAAGTATGTTCTGTCTAGACCAATTATCTCAGGTCGGTTGGCAAAGTGGGCAATCTTACTACAACAGTATGACATTGTTTATGTTCCGCAAAAGGCGGTGAAGGGGCAAGCCTTGGCTGATTTCTTGGCAGATCATCCAGTGCCGTCAGACTGGAAATTATCTGACGACCTGCCTGACGAAGAAATCTTCTACGTTGAAATTGTTGACCCATGGATCATGTATTTTGACGGTGCAGCTCGAAGATATGGCGCAGGAGCGGGTATAGTATTCATTACCCCTGAAAAACACATGCTGCCGTATAGCTTCGCATTTGAAGAGGTATGTTCGAATAATGTTGCTGAATATCAAGCACTCATTATGGGTCTTCAAATAGCAATAGAAATTGGAGTGACCTACATTGAGATTTATGGAGATTCAAAGCTGATAATTAATCAATTGTCGCTTCAATACGAGGTGAAGCATCCAGATTTAATGCCCTACTTTAATTATGCAAGACGACTCTTAGAGAGCTTTGATAGTATGACGATAGAGCATATTCCAAGAGCTGAAAATGCAAAGGCAGATGCATTAGCAAACTTGGCCACAGCCCTAACTATATCAGAAAGTGAAATATTGAACGTTCCGATTTGTCAAAAATGGGTTATACCGCCAACTGAAGTTGAAAGTCAAGAAGCAAACGTAATATCGGTCTATGTGATTGAGGAAGAAGATTGGCGACAACCGATTGTAGATTATCTACAACATGGAAGACTTCCCACAG
The DNA here is from genome assembly GCA_028017165.1 of Herpetospermum pedunculosum. Classification (NCBI taxonomy): domain Eukaryota; kingdom Viridiplantae; phylum Streptophyta; class Magnoliopsida; order Cucurbitales; family Cucurbitaceae; genus Herpetospermum; species Herpetospermum pedunculosum. Next base: position 21,763,619 of record CM051528.1, read on the forward strand.
AGTCCCGACGTAAGGCCGATATACGAAGAAGAAGTGCTCGATTCATCTACTACAAGGAAACCCTTTATCGACGCTCCTATGACGGACTTTTTCTTCGATGCCTAGGAAAAGAAGAATCGATAAAGGCATTAGAGGAAGCGCACTCAGGGGTCTGTGGTGCTCATCAATCGGGACCGAAACTTCATTTTCAGTTAAAGAGAATGGGTTATCACTGGCCAACGATGGTTCAAGACTCGATGGAGTATGCTAAGAAATGTGAGGCCTGTCAGTTTCATGCAAACTTCATACATCAACCGCCAGAACCCCTTCACCCAACCATAACTTCATGGCCCTTTGAAGCTTGGGGGCTTGATCTCGTTGGTCCAATAACACCTAAGTCCTCAGCAGGACATTCTTATATCCTCGCTGGGACAGATTATTTTTCAAGGTGGGCCGAGGCAATTGCGTTAAAGGAGGCAAAGAAGGAAACTGTTGTGAATTTCATCCGAACCCACATCATTTACCGTTACGGCATCCCTCACCGCATCGTGACCGATAACGGAAGACAATTCTCCTATAGTCTAATGGACAATTTATGCGAGAAGTTCAAGTTCAAGCAATGCAAGTCATCCATGTACAACGCTCCGGCAAATGGATTGGCAGAAGCATTCAACAAGACATTGTGCAACTTGCTAAAAAAAGTAGTCTCCAAGTCAAAAAGAGACTGGCAGGAAAAGATTGGTGAGGCATTATGGGCTTACCGAACTACCCACCGCACTCCTACAGGGGTCACACCTTATTCCCTAGTCTATGGGGTTGAAGTTGTGCTCCCTTTGGAAAGAGAAATCCCTTCCTTAAGAATGGCGGTGCAAGAAGGGTTAACTACCGAAGACAATGCAAGATTGCGCCTCGAAGAATTGGAAGCGCTCGATGAAAGAAGATTGGATGCTCAGCAAGCATTGGAATGTTACCAAGCGCGAATGACCAAGGCTTTCAACAAAAATTTGAAGCCTCGATCATTTCAAGTTGGCGATCTAGTACTCGCGGTTCGAAGACCCATTATCACAACGAGACATACGGGGAGCAAGTTCACCCCTAAGTGGGATGAACCCTATGTTGTTAAGGAAGTCTATACAAATGAGGCATACAAAATTGTGGATCAAGATGGATTAAGGATTGGCCCAATCAACGGCAAATTTCTTAAGAAATTTTATGCATAAAAAAAAATGTAATACTCCTTAACGTAAGAGTATAAACTACATGTTGCTCCTGGCCCGCATGAGCTTAAAAGGTGAACGGCCCAAAGTAAAAAAAAAAAAAAAAAAAAAAAAAAAAATCGATCATTCATCATGTAATCTGAACTACGTTATGACTTGATCCCTTCCATCTAAGGGTACGTAGGCAACTTAAAGAAAAAAATATATACTTTGAGTTCAGTCACAAACTAAAATTCATTCAATTTTATGCAGTCATAAAAAAAAGGGAACTGTAAATTCAATCACAATGTGAATAAAATAAATGAACGACTAATAAAATAAAATAAAATAAAGTCAAAGCAGCCATCTGAAGTCCCTCAATTCTTCGCGCGCAGTTTCTAGAAAACCACGTAGTACGTCTAGAGAAGCTATAGCTTCGTCACCAATAGCGGGAGTATCTTCAATATTGCTAATTTCCGTGCACATCCTGTTTTCTTTAAGTTGCTCTTCATTGAAATGTCTTTCTTTCTCCAAAATAAGTACAGAAAGTGATTCATGGTCAGCCTCCATAGTCTTCAGTTTGGCCTTGATACTTTCAATCTCCGAGAGCATCTGCTTAGACCGGTCCTGAAGTACATTCTTTTCTTCGAGCAGAAAGTTTTTACGAGACGAGACACCCTTCAAGCTGCATCTCAACTTTGCCAGGTCCTGCTCCTTGCCAGATGAGGTCAAGCATGGAGAGTAGCGAGATTGTAGCTCGTTGTACTGGTCCACGTTTCGAAAGTACTCATCCACAAGATTCTTTAGAGATGCCAAGCTCGTCGCATCAACTTCAGAGGCGGCATCGAATATTTTCTGAATCTCAGGTTCAAGGGAGGAAGCCTTCTCAAAAGGAGTACGACCAAGTTTTTGTTGTACAATCTTCCACATGGCTAAGGCAAAATCTCGACGAGCTTTGGAGATTATGTCGTCAGCAACAAAAGTGGAAGCCTCTGAAGTCGCAATATCCAAATCCTCAACCGCCTGTTTAGGAGGGCTAGAAGCCACGATCATCAATGACTGTCTGCTCGAAGACGCCTGCAAAATAAAAAATAACAATAGAGAAATGAGGAAATAACGATGAATAAGCGTACAAAAATGCTCGAACAAAACTAAAGGGATACATATATGCAAGGAAGAAAGGATGAATGAGTCACTAACCAAAGGTGCAACAAGTTCAGGGGACTGTGGGGCATCAATAATCTTTTTCGATCTCTTCCGAGATTTAGTCTTCTCAGATTTAGTCTGCTTCCAGCAGCGGTCGCTGTTGTGTTCGCTGCTGCTACTCTGACGGCCAGTGTCTTCGTCAGGACTACTCACTTCGTGAATTGGCACCTCTTTCCACGCGGCGCAAACCTTTTTACCGGTGTCTTTGGGAGGTTTTGTAGGAGGAGGAGTGAAACTGTTAACTAACAATTGTATGTTCACCCCAAAATAGCTCCCATGTTTTTTGTTCCACCACTTCTTGTAGGATGCGGTGACATGATCAGCAGGGTTTGGCATACACTGAGGGAGATGCACCCGGGACGAGGTTAGTGTCTCAGTGCAAATCCTCCAATGGTGGAATACATTCTCCAAGTTGATCGTAGGCGGATCTTCACGTAACTCGTTCGGTATATCTTGATAAAAGCCAAGTTGTCGACTAAACCGACAAGGGTGGTAGGCCTCGATAGTCATTTGTGTTCCGTGATGAGAGGATAAGTAACACGAGCGAATGCTTATAAAGTATGAAGATGATGAGAATGATAAACCTTTAACATCATGTAAAATGTCGCCCTGACTCTTGGGTTGGGGGTTTGCATGCCACGCTATGGACATGCCTTCATGGATTACTTTGCGGGCTGCGAACGCATCATAGTATTTCGCGCCACCTTCTCCTGAGTAGTCAACCATTAATGGGCCAGTTGTTGAGGATATTCTAAAGTGTGTACCAAAGTAAAGGGCAAGCCAACCGTAAACATAATGTACTGGGAAGCAAATGTCGGAGCGCCCGGAAGAATGAGGGGTGTTGTAAAGTTGGCTAAGTCCATGATAAATATTGGATAAAACCGGGACTGCAAGGTTGAAAAGGCTACCTTCAGCCATGAGGGATGCTACCTTAAACACACTGGGACGAAGAAAGTTCCCACTCTTATAGGGAAACACGAAAACACACAGCCAGCACGAGATAAATGCAGCCAGATATGTTTGGTCCTTCAAGTCTTCCTCTACCCCCAGTTCGTGGAATAGTTCTTGCTCTTCATTAGACCAGCCACGGGGAGCAGGAATAGAGCCCGACGGGTTATGAGTTAGGCGAGGTCGGGAAGATTTTTTGGTTCTCCGACCAGGGGGTTTGGTATATTTTATGTCACCTTTAAACCAAAACTTGATCCACGAATGGGTGAAAATTCGTGTTTTCTCTACTTGCTGAGAAACAATCCGGTAGTAAGCATCAAAAAGATAAGTACAACTCTTGGGAAGATGCTCACCCTGGACACGTGGCCCCACGCGCGGACCCATCAGTTCCTCACAGCTTGGAATGATTTCATTATAGAATTTGCCTTTGATTGAAAGACCTCCGAGTTTCCACATGTCCCACAAAGAAATGGATGCTTCTCCAGATGAGGTGTGAATGGTGTTGGTTGAAGGACACCAGGCTTCGCAGAAAGCCCGCATCACGTCTAAGTTGCGATCATAGGTATACAGAGAGGCCATCATGGGTGATAGCATACCTGAGCCTTGCAATGAGTCCTTGTTTCGAGCAACGGTGAATTCAAGCCACTCCCAATAAAGCGGAGTGTAAAGGAATTCACCATTAAGTTTAAAGGTAGAACCCCAACGAATTCCGCTCGAAATAATACGACGCCCAAGGGTGGGACTCGGATGGGATTTGGCTTTTCCTCTATGTAAAGAGGATTGTAAAATCCACGCGGGGGAGTGTTGGTCGCGGGGTCGCTCCGTAGACCATTCGGCCAAAAAATGGTTTTTGTCCAATTCTGATTCTTTAGGCAGATCTTCCATGGGGAAAAGGATGCCACTTTTTAGTGGTTGATCTTCGTTGTCTAAAACAACCAAATTTACTCCTGCATCGTCTGAAAACTCGGTAAAAAAAACCATGACTTGACCTACAAAAAAAAAAAATGAATAATTAATTTTGACTTTTTACAATCGTGACTCCGACAAACTTTAAAAAAAAAAAATGAAATTCAACACCAATATATGTAAAATTATTAAAAAAACAAAGAGGGATTACAGCGGTGACGATGATCCAATGTTGGTGAAAATGGTAGTTGTACGAAAGGTTTTTATCATGACCGTTGACCAAGATTTTGAAAAAAATATTTCCAATCCCAAAGAGTTTAAAGATGTCTGCTTCTAGATAGACCTACAAGTCGCATCCGACAAGTGGACACCCGTAACAGGGGCAACGCTTAGGCGTGAGTGGGCATCCCACAACCCAGCGTCACATCTCTAACTCCTTTGCAAAAGGAAAAGATTTTAAGTCTGAAAGGTTTAAGGATGTATGCTTCTAGATAGACCTACAAGTCGCATCCGACAAGTGGACACCCGTAACAGGGGCAGCACGTAGGCGTGAGTGGGCGTCCCACAACCCAGTGCCACATCCTTAACTCTTTCAAACTGAAAAGCAAAAAAAAAAAAAAAAGGTCTTTTAACAAAAAAATATTTCCAATCCCAAAGAGGTTAAAGATGTCTGCTTCTAGATAGACCTACAAGTCGCATCCGACAAGTGGACACCCGTAACAGGGGCAACGCTTAGGCATGAGTGGACATCTCACAACCCAGCGTCACATCTCTAACTCCTTTGCAAAAGAAAAAAGATTTTAAGTCTGAAAGGTTTACGGATGTCTGCTTCTAGATAGATCTACAAGTCGCATCCGACAAGTGGGCATCCTTAACAGGGGCAACACGTAGGCGTGAGTGGGCGTCCCACAACCCAGTGCCACATCCTTAACTCTTTCAAACTGAAAAGCAAAAAAAAAAAAAGGTCTTTTAACAAAAAAAATATTTCCAATCCCAAAGAGGATAAAGATGTCTGCTTCTAGATAGACCTACAAGTCGCATCCGACAAGTGGACACCCATAACAGGGGCAACGCTTAGGTGTGAGTGGACATCCCACAACCCAGCATCACATCTCTAACTTCTTTGCAAAAGAAAAAGATTTTAAGTCTGAAAGGTTTAAGGATGTCTGCTTCTAGATAGACCTACAAGTCGCATCCGACAAGTGGACATCCTTAACAGGGGCAACACGTAGGCGTGAGTGGGCGTCCCACAACCCAGTGTCACATCCTTAACTCCTTTAGACTGAAAAAAAAAAACGAAGCTTTTGTTTTGTATTTAAAAAACGAAAGTTTTGATCTTTAAAATTTTCACAAACTCAAATACACGTAAAAAGAAAAAAAAAATATATATTTCCAATCCCAAAGAGGTTAAAGATGTCTGCTTCTAGATAGACCTACAAGTCGCATCCGACAAGTGGACACCCGTAACAGGGGCAACGCTTAGGCGTGAGTGGGCATCCCACAACCCAGCGTCACATCTCTAACTTCTTTGCAAAAGGAAAAGATTTTAAGTCTGAAAGGTTTAAGGATGTCTGCTTCTAGATAGACCTACAAGTCGCATCCGACAAGTGGACATCCTTAACAGGGGCAACACGTAGGCGTGAGTGGGCGTCCCACAACCCAGTGTCACATCCTTAACTCCTTTAGATTGAAAAGAAAAAAAAAACGAAGCTTTTGTTTTGTATTTAAAAAACGAAAGTTTTGATCTTTAAAATTTTCACAAACTCAAATACACATAAAAAGAAAAAAAATATATATTTCCAATCCCAAAGAGGTTTAAGATGTCTGCTTCTAGATAGACCTACAAGTCGCATCCGACAAGTGGACACCCGTAACAGGGGAAACGCTTAGGCGTGAGTGGGCATCCCACAACCCAGCGTCACATCTCTAACTTCTTTGCAAAAGGAAAAGATTTTAAGTCTGAAAGGTTTAAGGATGTCTGCTTCTAGATAGACCTACAAGTCGCATCCGACAAGTGGACATCCTTAACAGGGGCAACACGTAGGCGTGAGTGGGCGTCCCACAACCCAGTGTCAAATCCTTAACTCCTTTAGACTGAAAAAAAAAATAAAAAAAAAAACTAAACAAAAAAAAACAAAATATTTTGGTTTAGGAAGCTTTTGTTTTGTTTTTTTTTTTTAAAAAAAAGAAAATAATAAAGAAATTCACAAGCTCAAATATGTTTTGTAAAAAAAAAAAAAGTAAAAAAATATATCCACAAGCTCAAATTGAGTTTATTTTGAAGAAAATAAGAAAATATATGGCGATGAGATGTCAGGTTTCAAATTTCTAAGTCTAAATTTGAGTTTTAAATTCCCAATTTTAAATTTCGAAATGAAAATAATTAAAAAAAAATTTCATGGGATTTTCAAAAAGTCTAGATTTTAAATCTAAATTTACAATTTGCTAATTTCATAAGTGTTAATGCTAAATCTCAATTACAAATGTTCTAAATGTCAACTCCCAATTACATAATACAACAATTACATAAAACGGTCTAAAATAACATATTAAACTTCTCATATTCCCATAGGCCACAAATTAAAATATAATGCAACCACAACCACAAAATTAAAATTACAAACACAAAATTAAAATTACAAACATAAAATTAAAACTCACAGTCCATAATTGCAACCACAAAATTAAAATTACAAACACAAAATTAAAATTACAAACATAAAATTAAAACTCACAGTCCAGAATTGCAACCACAAAATTAAAAGTCAATCACAGTCCATAATACAAAAAATTAAAATCCTAAAATTAAAACCCACAGTCCATAAATTACATACATTTACAGTCCACATTTACATACAATAATTTACATTTACATACAATAAATTACATTTACATACAATAAATTACATACATAAATTACATACATAAATCAAATAATATTAAAAGATTTTATTTACCAAATTAATGTTGGCACGAAGAACGCCGGGAGAATGAAATAGGCACCTGTATATAAAAATATATATATATAAAAAGTTAAAATAAAACATAAAAAAATATATATATAATAATAAAAAAAATAATAATAACAAAAAAATAAAAAAAAAACAAAACAAATAAAAAAAAAAAAAAGAAGAAAAGGAAACTCACCTGCGGGGCAGATCTGGAGCGCTGGGCTGAGGCGGAGCAGGCGCGGACCCCGGCGGCAGATCTGAGCGACGGCGGCGGCGAGGGCTGGCGGCTGGCGAAGCAGGCAGAGCGACGCGGCGGTGCAGGCGGAACGACGCGGGCGCGGCAGTGCGGGCGGAGCGACGCGGCTGAAGCGGCGGAGACGCGCAATGAAGACGGCTGAAGCGGCGGAGACGCGCAATGAAGACGGCGGAGCTGCGGGCGGGCTGAAGCGCGGCGGTTCGGGCGGAGGTGCAGCTGGAGCGCGCGGCGGCGCGGGCTGGCGGCGGCGGCGGCTGGTCTCCTTCTTCTTCTTCTCTAAACAAGCTCTCTCTTCTTCCTCTCCAAGCAAACTCTCTCCTTTCCTCTCCAAACAAACCTAAACTTTTTTGACTTTCAACTCTTCAAAGAGTAAAATTACTTAAATATCCTTCATTTAAGTTAAAAAAGTTGCAAAAATAATTTATGAAGTCAGACTTGAACTCAGGACCAATGACAACTAAAGCCGTCCAAGTTCCGCTCTACCAAACAAGCTTCTTGGTTATTGTTTGTCTTCACATTCTAGTGTTTCATCTGGCCAATTATTTATGCCAAAATAAAAAAAAAAAATTCAACACTCTTATTCCGAATTCAAGCCAAACTTTAGAAGCTTACCATTTTTTTTTTTTTTTTTTGACCGAGAGAATTAAAATTTTTGGGCATATTCCAAAATTTATTTTCAGACATGATTTAGAGTCAAAAGTTATCTAAATCCAAGTCTCAAATCAAAATTGGCGGTTTGGGTATATTTTATCCACGTCGAAATTAGAGTAAAATTCAAAGTCAAACCCTATTCAAAATACAATTGGGCAGACACAAGTCCTTACTCTACATCTCAAGATAAACTAAGGTAGAAAAAAAAAATCTCTCTACCGAAGTTTAAATCAAATTTCTGTCAGATAAGAAAGATCAAAACTACGAGCCAAATTCATATTTTTGATCGATTGACATGGAAAGAGACGTCAATTAAAATAATTGATCTATGAATCGAACTTCATATTTCGATAAAATTGATACGTCAAAGCGGAGTCGAAATTAGGATGTCCTACGTTTCGATTTATCTATTCAACTTTTCTGAGACTCACCCACTCATACTTGTGCATAACTCTCGAAAAAGGGGGCATTTGTTGACCGAGAAATTTCGACCAATCAGTGGTCGCCACGTGTCTCCATCACGACCGGGGATCAGATAGACTTGACCGAGCAAAGTCGACCAAACTGCAATTGGGCTCGAAGTCGAATCGGGCCAGAAAGATTAAATGACAATTTGGCCCAAAGCCCAAAAGCCCATTGGGTCCAAACCCAAGCCCATTGGGTCCAAACCCCAACCCATTAGGCCCAAAGCCCAAGCCCATTGGATCCAGGCCCATGAAAACTCTATAAATAGAGAGTTCATTTTCATTTCTAAGGTTCAGAAAATTTTTACTCCTAAGAGCTCAGAGAGAATTCTCAAGCAACGAAGACTCCCTGAATCCTTGGAAGACTGAACGATCATCCAACATCGAGAACAAGCTGCGAAGCCGTCGAGTTACATTTACATTTAAGAGAGAGAATCAGAGGATCAAACATTAGAGATTGTAATCCTACGCACTGATAAATACAATACATCAATACAATTAATTCAAATTCAAATTTCATTTACACGTGTTCGAATTTCTATCCTTCGTCGAAATCTCGTGTGAACAACTAAATTTAACGTTTATGCATGATTCCAAAATCAAAGTGGGTTAGACATTTTTCATGTTGGCATCTCTACATTCTTCTTATTACCCCTAAATTTAAAATTTATGACAAATCAACATCAAAGTCAATTTTGTAATGGTTAATATTTTAGTTATTAAAATTTATTTTTAATGGCTTATGTGTAACATCAACTCAACTGACTAATTAAGATATATATTATTGACAAAAAAAAAAATTAGAAATTTGAATTCTAGAAACCGATTTGGCGTAGCCTAAAAAAAAAATATTATTTTCTTTAAAATGTGTGATTTTTAGTGTTGTTTTTGTAAATATATACAATATAGCTCCAAAATTTTAAAAAGGCTATTTAGTTTGTTCGCAAAGGGGCACGATAGATTATTTTAACACTAACCCTAAAGGGCATAATATATACAACAACAATTAGTATTACCTTTGGTCGTCTTTGTATATATTGTGTCCCATAGGATTTAGGGTTAAAATAATTTAGTCTTTGTATATATTGTGTCCCATAGGATTTAGGGTTAAAATAACCTTTTTAAAAATTTGGAGGCTATATTGTATATATTTACAAAATAACCAAGACTAAAAATCACACACATTTTAAAGACATAGATTTAGGGTTAAAATAATTTATTGTGCACCTGTGCGAACAAATCAAATAGTCTTTTTAAAAATTTGGAGGCTATATTGGATATATTTACAAAATAAACAAGACTAAAAATCACACACATTTTAAAGAAAATAATTTATCTTTTTGTGCTATGGCAAATCGGCTTTTAAAATTCAAATTTCTAAATTTTTTTTTGTCAATAATATATATCTTAATTAATTAGTTGACATGTAGTTGAGCTTATACATAAACCAAATAAATTTAAATAACTAAAATATTAACGGTTACAAAATTGATTTTGATGTTGATTTTTCATAGATTTTAAATTTAATTGTAACAATAGTATGGTTGAAGTGTTTAATTGGAAGTCGGGTCATAAGATGGATCGAGTGAAAGTTGGGTCCAAAGAAAAGGAAGGTTAGTCCAGGCCCAACCTTGACCAGCCACAACCCCATTTTATTTATTTAATTTATATTCCAAAATAAAAACAGGTAATTGCGAGTTTTTTTTTAATTAATTAATTAATTAATCCTAGTCACTAGGGACAGATTATGCGGAAAACTTTTTTTCTCCATTTATTTCTCTTCCCTAAATTTTGTCTGCCCATTACATGCGCCTTAGCTTTCATTTTACCATGGGACTTTTTTTTTCTTTCAAATTTATTTTCAAAGAATGTAATTATGATTTCTGAAATTCCGCTATATATCTTTTTATAATTAATCATATTCAATGGTATAACGCCTTGCGTTTATGATCATTTCAACTCTACATTTATTATCAAGCCCCACTCAACTTAATTCGAGATCTTGTTCATTTACAAATTTAACTCCTTAAATTAAGGTGTATATCAAGTTTAGTTCATATATGTTTAATTTTATTTATTAAAGTTTAAGAACTTATTCACAAATTTTCATTCGTTAGAACTGTCAATGTTTTTAAGCCTAATTAAATTTTCATTAGTTATAATCCGGAGGAAGCCTAGTTAAGGTTATGCTTTAGCAAACCTTTCCAATTAGCCCATTCATTTAGTCAACACATAGCTAATTTGTTAGCGCCACATTAGAAAAACATCCGAGTTGTCCAACCCTGTGCTTAAAATCTAAGTTTGGGGGGTCAAGGAGAACATTGTTCATTTTAAGTTTGGGGGTGTGAGCGCTTTTACAAGCATGTGTTAGTGTCAAATATTGTCAAAGATTGTTGTCATGATGTATAAAACACTACATGCGTTGCCAAAAAAATGATGAGAAGTAAAAAATGAATACTCTACTTTCTGAATATGGAAATGAGTATGCGTGAGAGTACCCAGAGACGCGCTACATGCAACTAAATATCATTATCAAACATCTATATAGGTTGTAGCTAGCGTTGTTAAAAGGTTCACGTAGCCTTAGAATGAAGTAATGGCTATAGTTGAATATCATTATCTATATTTATATAAGCTAAACCCAGTACATTTGGAGAGGTTTGCCTTTGAAAGTAAGAAATAAAATATAATGTTGGCAACGTAGTGTTGTTATTTTTTAGCACTGGAAAGATCGCCTAATGATTTAAAGCGCTAAGAAATTAGATCTAAGTGGAAACCAAGTAAAAGCTAGTTTGTTTTAGGTATGTTGTGAGAAAATAAATCTAGGTAGGCGCTAGGTTATAAGGGAAAGGAATTTATGAGGGAGTAAAAGTAGTGTATGATCTAAATACAACTGGTTTTCTTTTAAAAGTTTAAGCGTTGTTCAACCGAAATAGGCAAAAGGCATGACAATGAGGGATGCAATATGCTAAGTAAAGAGGACTTAATTAAAAGTAGATTACATTACTTGAGGACAAACAATAATTCAAGTTTGGGGGTTTGATAGCGCGTCTAATGACTGTTATTTAGCACTTAAATGAGTTATTTTATTCTTAAACCATGAGAAGAGTGCTAGCTTTCTATCCTTTTAAGCCTTATTTGCATAAAGTAGCATGCGCTAGCCACAGTACAAATTTTATCGTGTTTTGGTTGAATATCTGTCTAAAGTTCCTATTACTGAGATATAATTTGATAAAAGTTCATTTCTCAAGAAGCAAGGCCACAACATGAGTCTTCCACCGCGTTAGAGAATCTTTATCCTGTTGCGATTTATGCCTTAAAGCATCGTAATTAATTAATAATTATTTGTTAATTAGTTTTTGTAAATTATTGTATTATCCAAGGTTATTAGTGTAATCTTGAACAATATGTAGTTGACATACATGTGAATCATATTCAAGAAATAATCCTAAAAAGTCCATAGTATATGGATAAGGTTGGGTGCATTATCCTAGTAACACTATTAATACAATCCACTTTGTAATTGTTACAAATGATTTCATCCAAATCATTCATGTAGAGATATGTGAGTGGGGTATCCTATACAATGAGTTTGTATAAGACTGAACCACAAAATATCTAATCTCTCTTTATAAATTCGTTATTTGAGAAGATTAATATTTCACAAGATGATCATATGTGACTCGATCTTAATCTTGAGTGAGTTATGAACTCCTTCTTGTGAGGGCTCGTCCTTTTATTTGTATGAGTGAGAATGACCTTTATAGCCAATTCATAAGCCTACCATTTTGGGTACTTGACCAAATAGAGAGCTGGGAACATAAGTTTCACAAGATGGAATTCACTCATTCTCATATAGGAAAAGTAGATGAGTAGTTCCCTTAAGTGCTGAATTCAGGACTTAAACAATGGGGCTCCACCCTTTCACTAGCACGAGAGAGACTTGGTTTATGGTTGGATCATAAACAAGTTGTTCATTAGAGAATCAGTGGTATGATCGCACTCTAACAGTGCTATTTTATAGCTCCTAAGTCTTGTGCGTTTAAGGAATTTATTGTGCTTAAATGATATATTTTGTTGAATTTAATTGTCAAAGGTTGAATAGATCATTGCATTAGTTTAGAGCTGAAAAGAATATTTTAGAGGATAATATTAGCAAATGATTCTGAATGATAATAGTATGTAAATTAATTAATCAAATGTTATCCCAAGAGTGATGAATGGTTGGTAGAGCACAAGATGGTGTGCCCAAATTTCATGCTATCGAGGCTTGCCAAAATAAAATTTATAAACTCGATTACACAGAGCTATTTGCTGCTAGTGGCAACGTAGTCGATCCTCAGGGAATTAGTTTAAATTCAATCTCGATCAATTAAATTTGTAAATTTAAGAAACAAAATCTTGGGGGAAAAGATTTTGGTTTTTTGGAACAAGTATAAAATATTCTAACGGAAAATTCGAAACTACTGAAATGAAAAATTAACAAAAGTATTCAACTCGAGGTATTTGGGATTGGCAACTAGCATACTTTTAGATCATCGATTAACAGCGAGCTTAGCTAGAATCAATTGAACACACGAATTGTTTATTCGAGGAATCGAAATAAACGCGCCCAAAGAAAATTAATCAAAAGAATGAAGTTCTAATTAAACATAACAATTAATCGTTGGGGTCACACGTTCCACAAAGACCAATTATTAGTAACGGCCAATTAGTGACGGTTGTCTAAATTCAGAAGCCAAAATTAGTTTGCCGATTTAAATTCTACTCGAAGAAAAAGTAACGCAAGAACAACATGGAAGGCCAATGGCATCGATTGCATAATTAAACTCTTGTTACTTAGGCGATTAAGAGAGGCATGACATCATAATCTAATTAACGGCGTAATATGTAAACAATCATGATCGTCATCCCATTATGCAAACACACTACTAAGATTAAGCATAGGAGAAGAATCATGTTCAAAGATTAAGCTAAACAATGAAATTAGGAACTAATCTCCCTAAAGTACTCTAAATAACCAATCATTTACATCCTCAAATTGAATACTTACCTACTACTCTTCCATGTAGGTTGGAAACTCAAGAAATCTCACTCCAAGCTCCATGGACCTCCCAAAATGGTGGGAAACCACCAAAAATCGACAAATTTTGGTTCAAAAATCGAGAGTGACAAGACAGCCCGACCTAAAATCAGAATAATTTCCTTTTATACTCGTCGTAGCGTCGAGACGCTACATACGAAACTTTAGCGCGCGCGCAACTTCGGAGCATCTCGACACTGGGGCAGCGTCGAGCAGCGTCTCGACGCTATCGCTAGACGCTTGCTCTTGGGTTTTTGAAATAAAAATGCATTGGGCAGCGTCGAGACGCTCGAGCAGTGATAACTCTAATTTAGAGCTATTGTTTACTCCCTAATTATGGCTAAAAATCATGCTTAATATTTATTAAATTGTCTTGTTATAGGTAAACTCGTGGTAGAGAGCTCGAGGAGTCCAAGGACATGTTTCGGAGCTAAGAAGGTCGTATTAAGGCCTCGGGATCGCATCGAGAGAAGAGGAGCTTCAAAAGTGAAGATTTTTCCTAAAGGGAGCAACCCAAGGCAAAACAGTTGGTCCAAACCCGAGAGCAAGCGTCAAGACGCTGTCCCGAAGCATCTTGACGCTCCGAACGTGCGCGGTTGGAGAATTTCGTCCATAGCGTCTCGACGTTACGGCGATTATACAACTTTTTTTTCCAGATTTTAGGGCGTTCACTATTCATCTTCCCTTTCGAGATTGCCGTTTTTCTCCCACTTTTCTGGTTTTTATCAACTTTTGGGTTGTATGATGGCAAGAACCTCCAGGGATTCTTGGAGGAGCTTCTTCTCCATGGAAATCTAGAGGTATTATGCTTGATTAGTTAGTTGAGGGATTGATTTCTATTGTATTTAGGTGAGATTTGTGCTTAAATCTATGTTTAGCTTATTTGTATGAACTCTTGCATCTTCTATCTATATTAAGAACGAAATACTTGCCTTTCTAATTAGGAGTGGCGTCCACAATTGTTACGTATATTAGTCGGCTAGCATTAATCCTTGATTAGTCTTAATGCAAGTAGCAAAAGTCTAATTCGTGGCTAATCAATTCAAGCCTGTGACAGATGGGGGTAGGAATTGATTAACGTTTTCACGGTGGGCTTAAGGTTAGGAGAGAAATCGAATTAGACTTGAGAATAATTCGTCGCGATACTACCCGTTACTGTTCTCTGATTAATTTAGGACTAATCACCTTAGATTGATTAAGAGGCATGTTTAACTAGAATTGTCTGTTTCTAATTAATTCATTAGGATGTTTGTTGCGGAGACGGGCAAACATTTCGCGTGCTTGAGCATCTTGGCTAACTCCCATGTTTATCGATAAACTGAAATACAATAGAGTAATCCCGATACTTTCTAATTAAGCATTCTTGTCAATTTTATATCTCCCGTTCTAATTTTCCGTTAGCGCAATTCCTTGCATGTTTAGTGATTTTCCAAACAAAACCCCCATTTGTTTTATTTCATTACAAATTCAATTTAATTAAGTTAAGATTATAGTTCGTTCTCTGTGGATCGACCTGGTTACCGCTAACTACAAGTTAGTTTGGTGTAATCAGTTTATAAATATTATTTTGACGGGCTTCGACAACCCAAAATTTGTGAACATTCAAAAGTTCATTACCAAAATTGGCGTCGTTGCCGGGGAGCAACAATTAATCTTACTTGATTGAATTTTATTTGTTTTGTGTTTTTAATTTTTCTTTGGTTCTGTTTATTTTTATCCTTCTTGTACAGTATAACCCATTTCTTTTAAGTTGTTGTGCGCATTTTTTTTTTTTAGTTTTTTAGAAAAGTGGAAGAGATGGAGGTCATGACAAATTATGAGCTTCAAAATACTCCGAGGGAGTTGGCATCACCTGACTTGACCGCCAACCACTGAGTATATCGTATACGGCAGGAAATTTTGAGCTTAATGCTGGTTTAATTAACTTACTACCCTCCTTTTATGGTAATGCAGATGAGGACCCTATCAAGCACCTGAAGAAGTTTCAAATGGTGTGTTCGGCGATGAAGAAAAGTGAAGTCACTAACGATCAGTTGAGCCTGAGAGCCTTCCCTTTCACTTTAAAGGAAAAGCCTAAGGATTGGATGTACTACCTTCCATCGAGATTCGTCGCTACATGGAGCAGGTTGAAAGGGCCATTTTTGGAAAATTATTTTCCTGCTTCCAAGGCCACCTCGATTAGAAAGGAGATTTATGCCATCGCGCAACAGAAAGGCGAGACCCTCTACGAGTGTTGGGAGAAGTTCGGTCAGCTATGTGAAAGCTTTCCCCACCATAAGATAGTAGACGGAGAACTGATCCGGTATTTCTACGAAGGTTTGCTACCACATGATCAACAAATGCTAGATGCTGCTAGTGGAGGAGCACTCCTGGATAAGACTCCCATGGAAGCCAAAATTCTGATTTCTAATATGGCTGGGAACCTTCAGCAGTATGGTGGTGGAAGAAATGAGCAAGCTCGTCTTTCAAAGGACGTGAACGAGCTCAAGGCCTAGGTGTCTGATGTAAGTAATGTAATTCACATATTAGCTGAAAGCTTACCAAAGGCCCGACTTTCTGTTTCAGGACAAAATATCGAAGAGATGATGAAGTCGTTCTTGAAGGAAACTTTGGTCATGTTTGAGAGTTGTGGAGCTCAAGTGCAATCTTTGGGCGATGCAATGAAGAAGCTCAACGAAAAAATTAGTAAGGTGGAGGATCAGTGCTCATGGAGACCACCCCCGCAGACAATGGCGAGCACTTGTGAGCAAGTGTGCGCCATGATTTTGAGAAGCGGGAAGGAAATTTCTTCCAATTTTACACCGGTGCTTGAAAGTTCTGAATCGAAATGGAAAGGGATAAATTTTGATCCCACTTGTACTAGGGTGTATGTGCCTAAAGCTCCTTTCCCGAGTAGATTGATGGAGCCTGCTCCCGAGTTGGGGAGCAAAGAGAAGAAAATTATCCCTGTTGTTCAGAAATATGTGCCCAAGCCTCCCAATATTCTGATTTATGCATGTTAGAGATATTAGTGATGTCGTGCCTCTCCTAATCGCCAAAGTAACGGGGGTTAAGTTAAGTCGTGGGTAACATAGGTTATCCATGTTTACCTTAGTTTACATTAGCTAACCTTGGATTAGAGGATAAATCAGAATATTAACTTAGGCTATCCAAGTTAAATATCTGTCATAGTGTTCCCGTCACTTGCAATTAATCAATATGGAACGATCGCCCCCAATCGATTAATTGTCAAGTTTAATTAGAATTGCACGTTTCTAATTAATCAAATGGGTTGCTTGTATCGGCAGTTCCGTGCAAGTAAATTATGGGTTTGAATGAAATTGCTAAGTATGTTTGAATCCCTATGATCTAAGTCGCATCAAAGTAAATCCCGATCCCTTAAATTAGGAGCACATGTTACAATTTTAATTTCTTGTTCTTTAATTTTCCGTTGGTTAATTTTCTTCATGTTTTATTTTCATTTTTCTTTAACTAATCCCCCCGTTTATTTATTGTTTTAATTAAAGCAAATAGAAATTAATTAGGAGAAGCTAATTCGAGGTTCACTAAGGATCGACCTGACTACCGCTATCTACAAGTTAGATTAGCAAAGCCAGTTTTATAAATGTAATTTGGCGGGCCTCGACAACTTGTTCACCATGGTACTTAAGGTGTAAGATGTAACTACCGGGATAAATTATACTTTTAACCCAACTGTAATTACGAAAAACTAGTGAAGGATCGAATTTGATGTAATGATTATATCCATGGACACAACTTGTTCTAGAGTGCATAAGAGTGCAACTTTGGGCCTATAGTGGATTGATCTAGAGTTAATGAATTAAAGTTAATTGATGAATGAATTTAATCAATTAATTTTGTATCATTGGAGCTTTTGAGATGTAGGTCCATAAGGTCCCCTTGTTGGCTCAGAGTAACACTAAAAGGATCAATTTAGTTGAAAGAAAAATTTGAAATATTCAAATTAATATTTAATATATTTGATATATTAAATGTAATAGAGGAAAATATGTTTATTGTATTTTATACATTAAATATTAGAGAAAATAGTTTATGTCTTAGATACATTAATATTAAAAACTATATATACATATGAAATTTGAATGAGATTCAAATTGGTTAAATGTATATTATAAAAGATTAATTTTATGACATCTGAAAGAGATTCAAATAAATATAAAATACATATTTTAATATAATAGATATTAAAATATATTTTATAAAATAAAATTAATTCCTAAAGTCTCTATAAATAGGATATTTATGTTTAGCGAAAAATACCAGTCTCTCCTTTGTAGAGAATTGTTCTCTCAAACTACTTATTTCAAGGAGGCTCCCACAAGCTCTTGGTCCTGTGTTCGAGTCATAGCAAAAAACATCTCGTGGAAAAGGAACACAAGAAGATTGTGGTCTTCAGAACTAAAATAGCTTAACTTGTTATTTTAGTTTAATTCTAAATAAATCAAAAAGAAGGATTTCAACGTTTCCGCTGCGTGGTTTGAAGAGTCCATTCCCTTTCAATTGGTATCAGAGCTTTCTTTGAGTTGTTTAGAATTATTCAAATCTTATTTAATTAAAGATTAATGAATTTCAAATAAAAATTGACTATAAGAGAACCTTGTCTAAGAAAGGTTACTCGAGTGAGGTACTTAAGTGGACTGAAAATGAACATCTCTACCTGGGAACTGGCCTGGGGTTGAATTAGTCAAATTTTATTTAATTTCATTAAGCAATCTCATAATGTGATTAGTTTTAAATAGTTTAATATATTTGGAAATTCACATTAAAATCAATCAAACCAACATAAGGGTTATTAAATGGTAGATTGAAAAACTTATAGATGAGATGAGTCTAATTTTTCTAAGTAATAGGAAACTCTATTTCAAAAAATACTTAGTGGGAGAATGACATATATGTCAAGATATCCTTACTATCTCTAACATAGATTCACAAGGTGAGATTCATGCGAGGCCTCGAGACGGCTTTTGGACCGTCCCTGTAATGTCCCACATTACCATTAAGGGTATTTTCGTAATTTTCTATTGTTGTTTGTTTGTAATGATTGTTATAATTAGAGAAGTTCATTTCATATATTAATAACTTATTGAATTTGTATTTAGTTATTTATCCATTAGGAGAGTCAAATATTTATGCATAAAAGGTTAATTAACAAAGAATGTAACTTTAAATTGGAATTATGATGTGGTTACTTATAAGTATAGTGAATTGTAACTTTGACCATAAGTTATTGTTGCGCGCTCAATGTGTATGTAAAATGTAAATGCGAAGAGCGCTAAGATCATGCAAGCATACATGGTATGCAGCAAGTGATAAGTATAATTTAATTCGTTTTTCCACAGAGATTGAGTTTAGTGACTAACGATTTGGTGTGCTAAATTAGATAAGGTAACTTAAATTGGGTAGATTTTGGGTTGGTGTGCCGAAACGTAAAAGATGCAAGAAGAAAGCAAATGTAAAAGCAAAGCAAATAAGGAGGTAAAGCTATAATGTGGAGAAGAAGAATTGCGGGTCTCGCAATTCTATCGCAATATAATCGCAAAGACAAAAAGCTAATGAAAAGACTAAGGCAAAAAGCATAAATGTTTTATTGCGGTTCTCGCAATAATCTAGCAATAACTTAGCAACGATTTTAAATGTAAAGTAAGGTAGCAAGGTCGACTTAAGAATCCTCTATAGGCATTTAACTATGACCATTCAGCAGTAGATTAACATCTCATGCATCGTCTTAGCTAGTTCTCATGCATCTTCCGATTACATGCATTAGTTTCTTAGATTACTTCTGTCCAAGTAAAGCTAACAACCTATTCATAAACACATGCTAATAAACGTGCTAGGAGAATGCCTATTCCTAGGCCACTCTCTATTTACCATAAAAGGCTAACATGAATGAACGACTCGGAATTCTTACTCCTTCCAGAGGTTAGGAATTCTTTAGACAAAATGGATGGCCGGTCGAAATTGCCCATAGGATGAAGATCACATTCATTCAATGCATTCATGCTACTTTACATGCTGAATTCACATAAGTCTATCTCATAGATTCATCCTAGCAAACCTCTTTAGTTAGTTACTCATGGTTTTCGAAGAATACTAATTGATTAAGCATGGAATGAAAAACTCAACAAAACTAATTGATTACTCTTAGAAAGGCAAATCTCATAACAATTCGTAAAGCAACAACCTTTGATCCGAAAACAATATTTAAAGGGTAAAACAGTAAATGGTTCATAACAACGCTTAAAGAAGAATAATAATTAATTAGAAAGCAGTAAAGGAAAGCTGTAAATTGCGTGAGGATCTTCCAAGTCGTGAATCGCCTCGGATGAAGGGGAAGATTAGCTGATCTTGGGGATAAATTCAATCAGAAGAGAAGATGGATCTTCTCTTCTTCCTCTCGAATTATCAACGCCAAGGGCTTTGTTTCTTCGATCCAACAACCGAGGGAAAAGGATTTCGTCTTCGAGTTCTTCACTATTGAGTTGTGTTTGAATTGAGGGGAATTCAATTGCTTTGATTCTTCATCTAACTCTCTTTATATAGCTTGCAGAGGTTGCTAAAAGCTGCTCTATATTCGTGGATCACCATTCAACTTTATGAGGTAGTCAAGCTTGACATGTGGCAGCAGCAGAGAGAGTTGACTACTGGAAAAACTCAGTCAATAAAGACTGTTGGCTGGAAAAATGCAGCAACTAAGACTGTTTAATTGCGAGGGCCGCAATTTTTCAGCAATGTACCTGGAATGTACATTTTAGCTTGTTTTTCATCATTTTTCATTCTTTTTCGTTCCTTTTCCAAATAAGTCCTATTTTAGCATCATTTCTCAAATTATCGCATATAAGCACACATTAAGCTAACTCTTAACAAAAACACTCAAGAATGTACAAGATTTTAAGGTAAATATAGCCCTAAATAATGTACTTTTGGCGAGGTAACACACCCCCAAACTTGAGTTATTGCTCGTCCTCGAGCAATATAAAGGCTTACTTTGGCTGCTAAATCTTGTCTTTCACACTCTACCTAGCTGACTTGCTGACTTCCCTAGGCTTACTATCAAAGGCACTGTTGTCCTGTGACACTCTTCTAAGTTCAAACTAGCTTCATATTCTGCCTATTCTGATTTCCCTTGCCTTTAAAACCTTCTGTTTTTACTATCTTTCTACCTTATGGCTTATCTGCCTACGTCATTGGGCTCATTGTGCAGTTATCCCTAAGCTTTCAAATTCTCCCTAGTTTTAACTTAGACTCAATACATGCTTCTAATGTTTTTTATTTTTGAATTACCTAGGATTCCTTAAAGTCATGCCAGGCTTAGCACACACGAGTATCAGAGTTCAGTATCCATAGAACAAACTAAGCCCTGACATCACTGTGTTGGATAGACACTCATCTCCCTTGACATACCTTCAAGCTACAGCCCTGTGTTTAGCAAACTAAGGATCAGAGTTCAATTTCACAGGACATCTAAACACTTAGGCCGTAGCTCTTTGGCACACATTCTTCTTCCTTGGTTTTACTTTTCCTTTTTTCTTTTTTGGCAAAGTCTTCTCTTTGAATTGCCTTTTGATGCAGTGCCACTTGTGGGTTACACAAATGGCCCTGATTACTCAGCATCCTTAGAGAGAGACAGTACCCTTTACTTTTCTTTTGCTTTCTTATTCATTTTTTTTTAGAAGAAGAATGTCTATTTTTCAAAGGAGAGAGGAGTGTTCCTAGGCTTAGAGGTTTCATCCCCCAAACTTAAACTTCTCATTGTCCCCAATGAGAGTCTGAGATGGCACACCCCCAAACTTATCTTAGAAGCATCTAGTCTAAATAAAAACCAGACAGACTTAAAACTCCTAGGGATGGAATGACCCTCATAGTGCAGATAACTGATAGGTCCATTTTGGAGCTATAATTATGTCCCTAATTCACGTTTATTATTGGCTTAATCTTGCTTTTATGCGATTATTGCAGGTGTTCTCGGTTATTCGCTCTCAAGAGCGTTTCGGCGCTTTTCAGAGCTTAATATCGCATTTTAAAGACCTAAGAACGCTTCCGGGGAAGATCCATGCAAAGGCATGAAGGTTGAGCACTTTGGGGAAATTAAAGGCAAAAATCCAAGAAAAACCCGAGAGCTAGCGTCGAGCGACAGCGTCGCGACGCTAGCTCGACGCTGCCTGTTGCGTGCTCAATGTGTTAAGAATAAATAAGCAAGAAAGTAGAGAGAGCACTCAGAACATGCAAGCATACATGGTCTTACAGCAAGTAGTAAGTATATTTCATTCGTTTTTTCCACAGAGACTTATTTTTAGCTATTCACGAAGTGTATTTGTTAAGAAAGAAGGGGTGGTTTTGATGGGGTAAAATTGGTTTTTAATTATCTAATTTTTGCTGAATGTGTAAAGGAATGCAACATAAACAAATGCAAGTTGAAATTAGACTCAAAAGACAAGAGATGGAATTAATAAACGAAGAAGAAAACAGCTAAACAGAATGGTAACTTAGCAGAATTGCGGATACCGCAATGTTATCGCAATTGTAAAAACAGCAAACGTGTGTAAAATGGAGAATTAAGGGCTACTAACGACTATCCTATAGGCATTTTAATACGATTCCCAAGCATTAGATCAGCTCTCTATGCATCAAACTCACTCTATCTCATGTATCGTCCGATTCCATGCATTAGATTCTTTAGTTTACTCAACTCAAAGTAAGGTCTTAAGCATCTTGTTAAAACAGAAGTGTTTAGTTTGTACTAGGGGAACGCCTATTCCTAGGCCGTTTCCTGGTTACCATGAAAGGCTAGCATGATTATACGACTCTGAACTCTTACTCCTTCCAGAGGTTAGGAGTTCTTTGGACAAAATGGATGGCCAATCGAAATTGCCCGTGGAATGAAGCTTACATACAATCAATGCTTCGAAAGTTATCCTACATGCTTGGTTCACGTTTTTTAGCCTATAGTTCTGTCATTAGCATGCCCCTAAGTGACTTAGCTACTCATGGATATACAGAGAACAGAAATATAAGATAAAACAGACATGCTTAGAAGGGAAATATACTCCAAACAGTAAGACAAAACCGTAGCAGCAGAAGATGGAAACTGTGAAATGAAGTCTTGCAATTTGATTACTTTGAATGTTGAACGGACAAAAGGAAACTTAAAGGAAATAATTCAAAGACAGACAGCGACGAAATGCAGTAGATAGAACACTAAACTAGAAACAACAACTAATCAAAGCTGGAAATTAGAAAAGGTAAACAGAAAGCAGGAAATGACGCGTGAAAGCTTCGTCGCAATCGCCTCGAATGAAGGATCAAAAAGAGCAGCCTTGCTTGGATGAATCCAATCGGGAGAGAAGAAGAATCTCCTCTCCTTCCTATCAGATTATCGACTCCAATAGCTGAGCTTCGCAAACCAACAGACGGCAAAGGAAAAACAGGAGAACAGATGGACTGCGAGAAGACTCTACGCTCTCGGATGATGCTTGAACCTCCGACTTTGACCCCCTTTTATAGTAGTTTGCAGGTGCGTTTGGGCCAAGGAGAACCATCAATCTTCAACGTCATATATCAGAATGGATGGAGGAGAAAGAACGAATCCCTGAAATTACGGAAATTAACAGAAAAGGATCAGTCAACTTACGGTTTTCACTTGAATAATTGCGGCTTCAGCAATGTTTTCGCAATGCTGTCGCAATGCAGTTTTTTTCATTCTTTTCCTTCGGTTTTCAACCCTTTTCTTTCCTATTGTGCATAAGTCCTAATTTAGCTACCTTCTTCTCATTCTCATATTTAAGCATAGGTTTAGGCTAAATGCTATCAAAAACACCTAAAAGTGTACATCTTCTTAAGCTAAATGGGTCCTAAATAAGTCACTTTCAGAGACTTAACACACCCCCAAACTTAAGGTTTTGCTTGTCCTCAAGCACACTAAAGACTTACCTAGGCTGCTGTTTCTTCTTCTTTAACCACTTTACTGACTCCCTTATATCCCTATCTATAGCACTGCTGTCCTGTGACACACTTCTCAGTTTAGAACTACCCTCTTATCTAGCTTCTTCTGACTTCGCCTGCCTAACACTCACCTGCTTTTATTAACCTCCTACAACTGATCTATTTGCTTTTGTCATATCATGCCACTATCCCTAAGGTTTCAAATTCTGCCTAGCTTTGCCTCAGACTCAGTACATGCTTCTAGCTTTATTTTTAATGTGTCTAGGATTCCTTAGAGTCATGCCAGTCTTAGTATTAATGGTGACAGTAGTACTTTAAAGAACAACCTAAACCCTGGCATCACTACATTGGAAAAACACTCATCTCCCTAAACAACCCTACAAGTTACAACTTTGTGCTTAGCTAATTGAGGATCAGAGTTCTTTTTAAATAGGACACCTAAGCCACAAAGTTATAACTCCTAGGTATACATTCTTCTTCCCTATTCTTTTCCCTTTTTCTTACTTAGGTGGGGCCTCTCCTTTGGTCTATTTTTCATTTTTTTTTTCAGTTCATCATTTTTTGTAAAGGAGAAGAAGAATGCTTATGTTTCTAAGGGAGAGAGGAATGTTCCTAGGCCTAGGGTGGCCTCCCCCAAACTTCAACTACTCATTGTCCCCAATGAGTGTCTGAGGTGGCACACCCCCAAACTATCCTAGAAGCATCTAGTCTAAGGTAAAACAAAGAGAATCTAAAGCCCTAGGCATAGACAGAACATTGAAAAGAAAATATCACAGCAGCAGTAATTTTAAAAAAAACAGACAGTTAAGGGCTTAAAGCTGTGCATGCTGAGCTTTTTAGAGGTTGATTTAAACTAGCAAAGGGTGTCCTATGACACTCATCCAGCATGCTTTTAGATAAGCTATATAAGGTAGTCATTATAGCAGCAAAAGATGGAATTTAAACAGATCACAGCCTAGCTAAACAGACAGTCCAAAACATGCTTTCAGTAATAAAAATTGCGGGGACCGCAATTATTTCGCAATTAAGTCAGGGCAGATATAACAGTGATTAAGGCCCCTAAGCATGCTCTTTCCAGTCATTCAAGCTCTTCTAAAAATAAAACAAAACTAACCTACCTAGGCTCCTATCATCAGACTATACTAAACAAAATTAAAAACATGAAACTAAGCATTTAAAACAGATCAAAAAGTGTACTAAGAACAGCATAATTCACATAGTCTATCAGAAAGCAGAAAATTGTTTTTTTTTTTCTTAAGGGAACAGCAATACTCCCTTTAGTGCACTTCAAACCAGCACTCAAACGTCTTCATCCTCATCTGGTTGCCGTGGTCGTGGGGGCACCCATGGAGTCAGGAGATTTGTGGGGAAGTCAGGGAAGATGCACCCAAGTTGGTCTGCAACTTCCTTGTCCCTTGTCTGCGCATAAGTGGCCCATTGAGCCATTCTCCTCTGCATATCCATCAGGCAGGCCATGGATAGGGACTGATCAGCAGCCAGCCTATCCAGTTCAAACTCCATATTCCCCTTCCTCTTCAGCCTCAGGCTAGCAGGCAGCTCCAAGTGGCCTGTGTACGCCATTTGCTGCTCCATGCGCTCGGTGGGGACTCCTGCAAGCAAACATAGTTTGGTTATGGTGTTAGGGAAAAACAGTGGTCCCTTACCTTTCTTGGCGCACTCAGCAATAGCAGCAGTGATGACTTCTCCCACGTTGATCGTGAGACCTCTCATTATCGCATACACCAGCAGCGATCGGCTCTGGTTGATTGTAGTCTCGTGAGTCACTGGGGACAATCTCCTTCTCACGAACGAAAACCAAACAGCCGCCTTAGCCGTGAGGTTGGCACTCATGAGAGTGTGCCTCCCATTGCGTGACACGGTCCAGGAAGCTTCAGGCTGGCCAATGGTCCGAATGGCCTCTTCCAGAACTGCCTCAGTAGGCTCATCAACAATCCGTGCATAATCTGTATGTGTTTGGCCCTTGAGACCATAGGCTTCGTTGATGGCCTTGGCTGAGAAATCCACTTCTACCCCTCTGACCACAGACAGGCCATCCTCAGGGCTGAGCACATTGGCGTAGAAATCATACACCATGCTCGTGTAGGCTGGATTGGGCGGTCTGCAAAATTCCTCCCAGCCGTGGTTGATCACTCCTGCGCGCAAGAACTGCGGCAGGTCAGCAGGTCGGTCGAGGAAGCCTTTCTCGTGCAGCAACTCCCTCTTCCTCAGCTCAGCACCCCTGGACTCAGCATCAGAGGAAACATACCTCACTGACTGAGGCTCATCTTCAGGGTAGAGCTTTGCCTTCCCTTTATCTGATGGCTTGGCTGACTCGGCAGCCTCAACCTTGAGTCGTTTGAGCGAAGGCTCAGTGCTCTCTTCGTCTGCTGAAGGCGCCCTTTTAGCCTTCTTCTTTTTCAGCTTCTTGGATCGCCTGGCCTTGACAATCTTGGCCTTCTTCTTCTTGAGCTTTGCCTCAATGTTGATCTGCTGCAGGCATGCCCCCAGCGTCTCTTCCATGGAATCATCCTGCTGTGCAGGACTCTCTGGGCTAGCTTCCCTTGCAGGCGAGAAGACCTCGTCTTCACCACCTTCCCCACTGCCCTGAGTGGATTCCTGGTACTCCCCATAGGGGAATTCAGGGTCAGGCCGTGGAGGCGTGTGCGAAGGTGTGGCACTCTGCTCTGCTGTAGGCGTCTGCACGGAATTCAGTGGTGAAGACGGCGTCTCAGGGCTCTGTGCAGGCGGTGATGATGAACGCTCTGGGCTGTGCACTGGTTCAGATGATGAAGGGCTGTGCGCAGGTGAGGCAGATGGCGTCGAACCCTTCTTGGTTGACTCGTGGGACGCACGATCCGTTTCTTGACTCTCCACAGAGGGAGTCTTTGCTTTGCTTGGTTCGGCGGCCGTCTCGACACTCCACCGGCGCTTCTTGGGCGTGCCCGCTGGTTCAGAAGGGCCAGCAGGGATTTCTGTGACAACCCTCCACTTCCTCCTACGGATCGGAAGTTTGGGAAGAGGTCCGGTGCGTACAGCACCAGCATCTGCAAGGGTAAGAAGTGCTTCCCTCGCAGCCGCTTCAGCTGCGTCATCAGCCCTCTTCTTGGCTGCAGATCTTTCAGCCCTTGTGGACACCATTGTCGAATCTTGGCGATTTGGAGAGAAAGATCAAAGATGAAGAGAATCTCAGTTTTCTTGGAAATCAGAGAATGGGAGAATCGTATCGATCGAGCGCCTTCTAACGGATATAAAGGAAACGGCTAAATCCCAACGGCTATATTTTGCGGATCCTGCAATTCCAGCGCAATTTTAGGGATATTTTTTCATCTAAATGGCAAACTTTGCTCGTCCGTATCTTTTATTTGGCTCGATCGTTTCTTGATTTTTAAAGCTGGGATTACTCTCCTTGATCCCCTCTTTCGATTCCCTATAAAAACAAATAAAACAAACATTAAATACTTAATTAAAATCACACCACAAAACACACAAACGATAACCGGAAAAAGTGAAAAAAATAAACTAAGGCATTAGCCTTGACTAAACGAGCACAGTGACCACTCGTTCTCTCTCGTTTTTAGTTTCATGCTTCATTCAAGAGGAAGGCCGAGAGAGTCTTCACATCTCCTTCCTCATAGTAGTGCTTCAACCTCGCCCCATTGACCATAAATGGCTGACCTTGCTGCAAGTTCTTTATCTCTATGGCACCATGAACAAACACATTAGTAATGACAAATGGACCCGACCATCTAGACTTAAGTTTCCCTGGAAATAGTTTCAACCGTGAGTTAAACAACAAAACAAGTTGACCCTTCTTAAAGTCCTTAACTCTAAGTCTACTATCGTGCCAAATCTTGGTTTTTTCCTTGTACATCTTAGCATTTTCATAGGCCATATGCCTAAGCTCATCAAGCTCATGTAATTGCAAAGACCTCAGTGTCCCCGCATCCTTTACACAAAAATTCAATTCCTTCATGGCCCAAAATGCTTTGTTTTCTAACTCAAGTGGTAAGTGACAAGCCTTGCCATATACCAGCCTATAAGGGGACATACCTAGGGGTGTCTTATATGCTGTCCTATAAGCCCAAAGTGCATCCTCAAGCTTGAAGGACCAGTCTTTCCTATTAGGTTTGACCACTTTTTCTAGGATGTTCTTAATTTCCCTATTTGAGATTTCAGCCTGTCCATTCGAGTGTGGGTGATAGGGAGTGGCTACTCTATGTCTAATGTTATATTTAGCCAACACTCTCTCCATAGCCTTGTTAATGAAATGTGACCCCTCATCACTAATGATGGCACGAGGTGTCCCAAACCTAGTAAAAATGTGCCTATGCAAGAATTTGGTGACTGTTTTAGCATCATTATTGGGACATGCTTTGGCCTCTACCCACTTGGACACATAGTCCACTGCTACTAATATGTAAAGGTTACCTGAAGATGGAGGGAATGGTCCCATGAAGTCAATGCCCCACACATCAAAGAGCTCCAACTCTAAGATGTAGGTGAGGGGCATCTCATCCTTTCGACTGAGGTTACCTGTTCTTTGGCATTCATCACAGCTGTGGGCATAGTTGTGGGCATCCTTGAAGATTGTTGGCCAGTAGTAGCCACTCTGAAATACCTTTGCAGCTGTTCTTTGACCACCAAAGTGTCCACCATAAGGAGATGTGTGACAGTGCTGCAGCACAGACTTCGCTTCAGCAGCTGAAACACACTTCCTTAGCAAGCCGTCAGCACATGTTCTGTAAAGTGTGGGGTCATCCCATATGAATTTCCTTGCTTCATGAAGGAACCTCTTCTTCTCTTGTCCTCCCTTGAAAACTGGTAATACCTGTGATGCACGGAAGTTAGCAATGTCAGCAAACCAAGGTTCCTCATCGTTATCACGATGAGTCAAAGCAAAGACATGTTCATCAATAAAAGCATCAGAAATTGCGGTCTCCGCAATTTTTTCGCAATTATGCTGCAATCTGGAAAGGTGATCTGCAACCACGTTTTCACATCCTTTCTTGTCCCGAATGTCCAAATCAAATTCCTGCAGCAATAACACCCACCTAATCAATCTAGGCTTAGCATCA
The DNA here is from genome assembly GCA_028017165.1 of Herpetospermum pedunculosum. NCBI lineage: Eukaryota > Viridiplantae > Streptophyta > Magnoliopsida > Cucurbitales > Cucurbitaceae > Herpetospermum > Herpetospermum pedunculosum. The sequence continues at coordinate 21,792,294 of CM051528.1, forward strand.
GCCTTCCTCATAAGATATTTCAAGGCAGAATGGTCAGTGTACACAATTGTCCTAGTGCCTACAATATAGTTTCTGAATTTCTCACAAGCAAATACTACAGCAAGCATTTCCTTCTCGGTAGTCGTATAATTACATTGAGCCTCATTCAAGGTCTTACTAGCATAATAGACAGGGTGTGTTAGCTTGTCAATCTTCTGGCCTAACATCACTCCTACAGCATAGTCACTGGCATCACATAACATCTCAAAGGGGAGATCCCAATTTGGTCCTACTATTATAGGTGCGGTGACTAGTGCTTTCTTAAGGGTAGTCCAAGCTATTAAGCATTCCTGAGAGAAGATGAATGGTCTATTTAGCTCTAAAAGCTCACACAGAGGCTTGGCTATCTTAGAAAAGTCCTTAATGAACCTTCTGTAGAAGCCAGCATGCCCTAAGAAGCTTCTAATGGCTTTGACATTCTGGGGTTCTACCAACTTCTCTATGATCTCAATCTTTGCCCTATCAACTTCTACTCCTGCTCTTGATACTCTATGTCCTAAGACAATCCCCTCATCCACCATAAAATGGCATTTTTCCCAATTTAGGACTAGGTTGGTCTCCTCACACCTAGCCAGGACTTGTCCTAGGTTTTCTAGACAGTTTGAAAACGAGTCCCCAAAGACTGAGAAGTCATCCATGAATATTTCTATCATGGACTCATCCAACTCAGAGAAGATTGCCATCGTGCACCTTTGGAAAGTTGCCGGTGCATTGCATAAGCCAAAAGGCATTCTGCGAAAGGCAAAAGTTCCAAAAGGGCAAGTGAAGGTGGTCTTCTCTTGATCCTTAGGGTCTATAGTTATTTGATTATAGCCTGAATACCCGTCTAAGAAACAATAGTAGGCTCTACCAGCTATTCTGTCTAGCATCTGGTCAATGAACGGTAGAGGGAAGTGATCTTTTTTAGTTTCTTTATTTAATTTCCTGTAATCCATACACACTCTCCACCCTGTGACAGTCCTTGTTGGAATCAGTTCGTTGTTCTCATTGACTACCACAGTTATTCCCCCATTTTTAGGTACACATTGGATGGGGCTCACCCACTGGCTACTAGCTATTGGGAAGATCACTCCTGCATCTAACCATTTTATTATTTCCTTCTTTACTACCTCTTTCATAGAGGGATTTAGCCTACGTTGGTGATCTACCCTAGGTGTGTGCTCTTCCTCTAGTATAATTTTGTGCATGCAATAAGAAGGGCTAATGCCTCGAATATCAGCAATAGTCCATGCTATAGCCTTCCTATGTTGCTTAAGCAGTAAAAATTAATTCAACCTCATGCTTTTCACTTAGCTTAGAAGAAATAATTACAGGCAGTGTATCATTATTCCCTAAATATGCATACTTGAGGTGAGTGGGTAGTGGTTTCAGTTCTAAAACAGGTGGATGCTCAATGGATGGCTTTAAAGGATTCACAGATCTATCAGTTAGGTCTATATTCATACATACATGTTGTGGTTTATCTACAGGCATATCCATTATGTCAGATACATTCAAGTCAGCTACATCTAATTGTACATATTCATTAGCATGCTTAGTTAATAATACATGCTCCAATTGTTCCTCCATCAAGGAGTCTACTACGTCCATGCTAGCACAGGATTCAAGGTCAGAGGGGTACCTTAAAGCTTTATATACACTAAACTTCACCTCTTCATCATGAACCCTCATAGTAAGCTCACCTTTTTGGACGTCTATAAGTGCCCTACCTGTGGCTAGAAATGGTCTGCCTAGCAGGATGGGGACCTCCTTGTCTGCCTCATAGTCCAGGACAATGAAATCTGCAAGGAAAATAAATTTGTCAACTTTCACTAGAATATCCTCAATCTTACCTTCAGGGTATGCGATGGATCTGTCTGCTAGTTGTAAAGTGACAGTGGTTGGACGTGCTTCTCCTATTCCCAACTGGCGGAATAGGGACAGGGGCATGAGATTTATGCTGGCGCCCAGGTCACAAAGCGCTCTGCCCACGTGCTTGCCTCCAAGTTCTACAGGTAAGGTGAAGGAACCAGGGTCCTTCTCCTTCTTGGGCAGCTTGTTTTGGAGTATGGCACTGCACTCCTCAGTGAGGTTTACTGTTTCAAACTCACCAATTATTTTTTTGTTAGTAATAATGTCCTTCAAAAACTTTACATAGGAAGGCATAGACTGTAAAACTTCTACAAAAGGAATGTTGACATGCACTTGCTTAAGAATTTCTAAGAATTTATTAAAATGAACTTCCTGTTCCTGCTTCTTCTTAAGCCTTCGAGGGTATGGAGGTGGTGGCACATATGCAGGCACGTCAGGGCGCCTTAGGATAGGTGGAGGCCTTGGAATTTCTTCTATCTCCTCAATAATTGGCTCTGGCCTGGCTCCTGATGTGCTAGTTGGTGGTGGACCTTGGTTTGGTAGAGACTCCAGTGGAGCACTAGACTCAGTGTTCTCTACTCTCTTTGGTGTGTCCTTTGTGTTGCTCACCAATGGTCTACCACTTCTAAGTTCAATTGCTTGAACTTGTTCTTTGCCATCTCTCCTTGGTACCTCGGTGTCAGCAGGGAGTCTACCTTGGGGCCTACTCTTGAGTTCATTGGCTAATTGGCCTATTTGGTTTTCTAGGCTCCTAAGAGTAGCTTGCTGGCTTTGAAGCGTAGCATCATTCTTAGCTATGTATTCCTTGAGTAAGTTTTCTACAGAAGATCCTACAGGTTGATTGTATGGTTTTTGGTACATTGACTGGTTATGTTGGGGAGTGAAACCAGGTGTTCCACTCGGTCTAGGTTGGTTAGGATTTTGGTTAGTATTTTGTTGGCCACCCCATGACAGGTTTGGGTGGTTTCTCCAACCAGGGTTATAGGTGTTGGAGTAGGGGTTATTCCTAGGCTGCTGCTGGCTCCCAACATAACAGACTGAGGATGGATTCCCAGGGCAGTATTCATATGGGTGCCCTTCCCCACAGAATCCACAGATAAATGCCTCGCCTTGACTTGGTTGGGTGCCCATTGACATGGCTGTGGCGGTATTGGCACTGGTTTGGAGATTGGCCTGAGCCATTTGCTTAACTAGGTTGGTCAGGGCATTTATTTGGGTGCTCATTGCACTTAGAGCATCCTTGTCTTGAGCCCTAGTTGGCTCAACTGGATCATCTGACCACCTACAGTGAGATGTTGAGATCTTCTCCAAGATCTCATAAGCTTCGTTGTAACTCTTGGACAACATGGAACCTCCAGCAGATGAGTTTAGAACTTGTCTGGTGCTGGGGTTGCATCCTTTAAAGAAGACTTCTATTTGGATACACCATGGAATGCCATGGTGTGGACATTTAATGAGAAGGTCTTTGAATCTTGTCCAAGCTTCGTGAAGAGACTCACTCGGAGCTTGTTTGAATTTGATGATATCATCACGAAAGGTCGAATTCCTATCTGGTGGGAAATATTTGACTAGGAATTTTTCTGCTAAGTCTGTCCAATTGAGGACAGATCCTGAGGGTAATGAATTTAACCACGTTTTGGCTTTGTCCCTCAAAGAGTAAGGGAAAAGATATAGCCTCAGGGCTTCTTGGGAGACTCCAGGAATGAGGAAGGTATCACTGACTCCTAGGAAGTTCCTAAGGTGGTTATGGGGGTCCTCATTTTCTATTCCAAAGAATTGTCCCACAGTGGACAACATTTGGAACATCACTGGTTTTAACTCGAATGAGTTGGCAGTGATTTCAGGCCGGATTATGCTGGGGTTCAGCTCCCCAGGCATAGGTACTAGGTACGAAAGGATGGCGCTATCCTTGTCATTCGCTATTTCAATGGGATTGCGAGTGACAGGCACCAGGTTCTGATCTATTCCAGCCATTTCTTCTTGAGTGGATTGCGGAGACTCTGCGGTTTCAGCAATTAGTTGAGGTAAAAGGGGTTGTTTAAAGAGACGTTTCTTGGCTCTATTTCTAGCTTTAAATAATCTCTCAGGCTCAGGGTTGAACTCTAGATCACTACTTGGAGTCTCATTCATAAACTACCCTAAATGGTACCTGAAGAAGAAATGAAGATGGATCAAATTCAATGGAAAATAACTTGGTGTTTCAGACTCAACAACCTTCGTTTTCACTTAAAATAAGTCCCCGGCAGCGGCGCCAAAAACTTGTTGCGTGCTCAATGTGTTAAGAATAAATAAGCAAGAAAGTAGAGAGAGCACTCAGAACATGCAAGCATACATGGTCTTACAGCAAGTAGTAAGTATATTTCATTCGTTTTTTCCACAGAGACTTATTTTTAGCTATTCACGAAGTGTATTTGTTAAGAAAGAAGGGGTGGTTTTGATGGGGTAAAATTGGTTTTTAATTATCTAATTTTTGCTGAATGTGTAAAGGAATGCAACATAAACAAATGCAAGTTGAAATTAGACTCAAAAGACAAGAGATGGAATTAATAAACGAAGAAGAAAACAGCTAAACAGAATGGTAACTTAGCAGAATTGCGGATACCGCAATGTTATCGCAATTGTAAAAACAGCAAACGTGTGTAAAATGGAGAATTAAGGGCTACTAACGACTATCCTATAGGCATTTTAATACGATTCCCAAGCATTAGATCAGCTCTCTATGCATCAAACTCACTCTATCTCATGTATCGTCCGATTCCATGCATTAGATTCTTTAGTTTACTCAACTCAAAGTAAGGTCTTAAGCATCTTGTTAAAACAGAAGTGTTTAGTTTGTACTAGGGGAACGCCTATTCCTAGGCCGTTTCCTGGTTACCATGAAAGGCTAGCATGATTATACGACTCTGAACTCTTACTCCTTCCAGAGGTTAGGAGTTCTTTGGACAAAATGGATGGCCAATCGAAATTGCCCGTGGAATGAAGCTTACATACAATCAATGCTTCGAAAGCTATCCTACATGCTTGGTTCACGTTTTTTAGCCTATAGTTCTGTCATTAGCATGCCCCTAAGTGACTTAGCTACTCATGGATATACAGAGAACAGAAATATAAGATAAAACAGACATGCTTAGAAGGGAAATATACTCCAAACAGTAAGACAAAACCGTAGCAGCAGAAGATGGAAACTGTGAAATGAAGTCTTGCAATTTGATTACTTTGAATGTTGAACGGACAAAAGGAAACTTAAAGGAAATAATTCAAAGACAGACAGCGACGAAATGCAGTAGATAGAACACTAAACTAGAAACAACAACTAATCAAAGCTGGAAATTAGAAAAGGTAAACAGAAAGCAGGAAATGACGCGTGAAAGCTTCGTCGCAATCGCCTCGAATGAAGGATCAAAAAGAGCAGCCTTGCTTGGATGAATCCAATCGGGAGAGAAGAAGAATCTCCTCTCCTTCCTATCAGATTATCGACTCCAATAGCTGAGCTTCGCAAACCAACAGACGGCAAAGGAAAAACAGGAGAACAGATGGACTGCGAGAAGACTCTACGCTTTCGGATGATGCTTGAACCTCCGACTTTGACCCCCTTTTATAGTAGTTTGCAGGTGCGTTTGGGCCAAGGAGAACCATCAATCTTCAACGTCATATATCAGAATGGATGGAGGAGAAAGAACGAATCCCTGAAATTACGGAAATTAACAGAAAAGGATCAGTCAACTTACGGTTTTCACTTGAATAATTGCGGCTTCAACAATGTTTTCGCAATGCTGTCGCAATGCAGTTTTTTTCATTCTTTTCCTTCGGTTTTCAACCCTTTTCTTTCCTATTGTGCATAAGTCCTAATTTAGCTACCTTCTTCTCATTCTCATATTTAAGCATAGGTTTAGGCTAAATGCTATCAAAAACACCTAAAAGTGTACATCTTCTTAAGCTAAATGGATCCTAAATAAGTCACTTTCAGAGACTTAACACTGCCCTAGCGTCTCGATGCTACGACGAACTACTTAATGTTTTTGTCCGATTTTAGCCGCCATTATCATCTTCTACCTCGAGCTCCGCGCCTGATTTGACGTCCAGCAGCTGTTTTTCACCATGGGAGGGGCTAGGAAGCTCGATTTGAAGCCGTCCCACACCACACAAGTCATGAGTGAGTAGATTTACCGTTTTTGGCTCGGGATTGTAAGGATAAACGTAGTTTGAACTCTTGGTGAGGTTGTAGGATTGAAATTCTGAATTGGTTGGATATTTTATTGAATTGAATTCTATTTCTTAGCTTAATCTATGAGCACGTTTGAATGATTTAGGACTAGGCACCCTTGATTTTGAGCATGTTCATTTGTTAAAGGATTTGATGCCGTGCCTCTCATTTTCGCCAAGTAACAAGGAATTATGACACCTTGAGCGTGTTGGCGTCCTTACGCTCTTGGTGTTCGTTCTTCCCGAATTAGAATTCCAAATCGACATACTAATTTCGCGTCCAAATTAGATAGTTGTCACAGTTAGCTTGTTGCTACCGTTCGGTCTTGGGAGAGCGTTGGCCGCCAATGTCCGAACGGTATGCTTGATTAGCATGATTATTTATGTCTAATTAAATCCATGGAGCATGTCTGGGTTATTTATTAATTTTAGACGAGCTGTGCATTCGTTAAATTATTTAACCATAATACTCGTCAACCTATGATCCAAGAGGCACGCTAAATTTATCCTCGATCGTCCCGAGTCGGAAACTCCGTTAGTTAAATTCCTACCCTTTGCATTGTTCCTCCTTGGTTACTTAAAAACCAACAAATCCCCCATTTTTCATTGGTTTTATTAGTTTGCAAATTTAATTAAGATTAAGTCAAGCTACCTTAATTCCCTGTGGATCGACCCCGTTGCCGCTACTCTACAAATAGTTTAGTGAATTCGGGCACTTATAAATTCATTTTGGCGGGTCTCGACAACCCGATGATTGGCGATAGTTCAATAATATCGTTACCAATAACTCAACAACAGAAATTTACTAAAACCAACATGGTAAGGTCTAACAGAGGGCCATGCTCAGCAATTCATGAAGCTAATTAGAACTAACAAAGGTATACTTGACACTCATCCAACATGCTCAATAGACAGACTACCTATGGACATCAGTAATGCAGCCAAATCATGAGATTTAAAGACAGACAACCCATCAGAAAGTCATACACCAGCATGCTTAAACTAACAAAATATTGCGGTGTCCGCAAAGAATTCGCAATGATTCCAACAAAGCAGTTTTAACTGTGATCAAGGCTCCTAGCATGCGATATTCGTTCATAAACAACTACAGAAAATAGCAAAATTATCTAAGCTACCTAATCATATGACATTAAACTAGACTAAGCTACTCTACTTAGGCAAATTAAGAATTTAAAATAGAACAAACAGTTGATATTGGTGGGGTAACAGGTCACAGAAAAGCAGATTTTTTTCTTGTTTTTTAGAGGGATTAGAAATACTCCCTCGAATGTCGTTTAAAAATCTCCAATTGCCACGTTCCTAAATCACAAAAAATAAACTTAATTAAAGCTAGCAATAACAATACTGTAATCAATCTACAAGAAAAACAATAACGAAAGACTATCTATTCCATATTCCTCTGATGATTGAGCATAATGAACATTCCATTGAACGCCCTTGCTCATCCTTTCTTGACTTGCTTTTTAGGCTTTGGATAAGAGGAAGGCTGAGAGTGTTTTCACATCTCCCTCCTCATAGTAGTGCTTCAATCTAGCACCATTCACCATGAACGGCTGTCCTTGTTCCAGATTTCGAATTTCAATTGCACCATGAACAAACACATTAGTAATCACAAAAGGACCGGACCAACGAGACTTTAATTTGTCAGGAAACAATTTCAATCGTGAGTTAAACAATAGAACATGCTGGTCCTTTTTGAAGTCCTTAATCCTAAGTCTACTATCATGCCAACTTTTAGTCTTTTCCTTATACATTTTAGCATTTTCATATGACATGTGTCTTAGTTCATCCAACTCATGCAATTGCAGAGACCGCAATGTTCCCGCATTGGTTATGCAAAAATTCAACTCTTTTAAAGCCCAAAAAGCTTTGTTTTCTAATTCAAGGGGAAGATGACATGCTTTTCCATAAACTAGCCTATAGGGGGACATTCCTAAAGGTGTTTTATATGCAGTTCTATATGCCCACAGTGCATCATCAATTCATGCTAAACGACTATAATTGTTGGTACATAATAAATATTTCATTCTCAAAATAAACTACTCCTAACATACGAAATCTAAGCAAAGCATGATCAAATCCTAATTTAAGAGTTTAGGGATCAGAAATCTCCCTTGTCAATCTGCCTCATATGTATATTTTTCAATGTTTCGAGGCATCACTTCTGCTCCCTTAAGATACTTAAGTCTTGATTTACGGGGTCGGACATTCTGCCACACCTTGAAATTGTTGATTCTTTCAAAGAGACTGCATGTTATAACATTCCAAGGTTTGTACTTTATGTGCGTTGGTACAACATAGGTTTGATGCGATGAGATTTCTTTTTCTGGCACATCTCTTTCTAACTCCTTCAGCTGGAGCATTTGTGGTGGTGGTGGCTCAGCTCTTTCATTGGTGGAGAAGCTTGCTGCAACCTCAAACATTTCAAATTCTTGTTCATCAAGCAGCGCATTAGTCTCTTTGGCCTCATCTAGCACAATTTCATTTTTCTCAACTTTCACCAACTCCCCCAATTCATATGGAGATTCCATTGGATCGCTCTTCTTAGATTCGAAGGTAACAAATGAGTCATCATCATAAAAATCAAACATTTGAGGGTATGGTGGTGGTGACACATAGGTAGGCGAATCAGGTTTCCTAATGACAAGGGGGGGCCTAGGAATCTCTTCTGGTCCCTCAATGATAGGTTCCAGCCTTACCCTTGTTGTGCTTGGTTGTATTTGATCAAAGTTAGGCAGAGAATCCAGTGGAGCACTAGACTCTTCGTTCTCTACTCTCTTTGGTGCTTATCTGCTGTTGATCACCAATGGCCTTCCACTTCGGAGTTCAATAGCTTGAACTTGTTCCTTACCATCCATTCTTGGAGTTTCTGTGTCTGCAGGCAGTCTGCCTTGGGGCCTATTCTTCAGCTCGTTTGCCAACTGCCCGATTTGAGTCTCTAAGCTTCTCAAGGTTGCTTGTTGGCTCTGCAAAGTTGCATCATTCTTTGCTATGTATTCCTTAAGCAAGTTCTCCACTGATGTTCCCATCCGTTGGTTGTTGACATATTGTTCCTAATATGGGGGTTGACTAGTTTGTTGGTATTGAGTGAAACTAGGTGGTCCACTCGGTCTTGATTGATTTTGCGTTTTGCTTGTGCTTTGTTGTCCACCCCAAGAGAGATTTGGGTGGTTTCTCCAACCAGGGTTATATGTATTTGAATAGGGGTTGTTCCTTGGTTGTTGTTGACTTCCAACATAGCACACCGAAGATGGATTAGCAGGGCAATATTCATACATATGCCCTTCCCCACAGAATCCACAAACTAGTGCCTCACCTTGGTTGGCTATTGCTGTGCTTGTTGAAACAGCTGCCACTGTGTTGACACTTGGTAGTAGGATTTTTGAATATCCTCCTTAAATATCAAGTTGTCGAGGCTTGCCAAAATACAATTTATAAGCCTATTAACAAAAGCTTTGCAGCTAGTGATAACAGGGTCGATCCACAGAGAAGGACGTGATTGAAATTAAAGTTTGAAGTGGAAATTAATTGACAAATTGGGTTTTGTAACAAGGGGGAGTTTAAGCATGCGATAAAAAGAATTAAACGCTAACGGAAGAATTAAAGAGATAGAGATTGACGAGTGTACGGTTCGGAGATTTTCGGGATTTCTTTGCTAGACGTTCTACTACTTATCATTTAATACAATCCTAAGGCTAACAGTTTGTCATACACGCGGTCGGTTACCCAGGGCACCCTAAAGTAACCGGCTCCATAGTAATTAACTAAATCAAAAGATCTAATTAAACATTGTTTAAGGTCTCATTAGAGTGATCAGCCCCAAATTGACTCTAAACAGTCACTAGCATACCGCGACGGACATTCGATCACGTAATCAAATTGCTAACTGGCTACCCGCCAACGCTGAAGTACCCAACAACTATCATGCATGACTCGATACTCCGATTTATTTCATTGTTCTGTGTTACTAGGCGAATAGTGAGAGGCACGACATCGCTACTCTTTAACTCTAACATATGCTAGAAAACTCGATTGTCCGTCGGCGAAATGTAACACATGCATGGTATGAAGTAAGAACAATAAATGCATACAAATCAGAAACCAAATTGGAATTTAAAGCATGGATTATCAAAGTATAGAAGTCTAACAAATAATCCCTTAAATTACCCCAAACCGTTCACAATACCTTAGCCGACCATGGGGCGGATCGTCACAAACGCTCCAAGAAAAGCCATGGACATCATCCCTAAAACTATTACAAATAAAAGCTCCCTAACTATGCCACAAATCGCGGAGGTAAGCTAAAAATGGAAGAAAAACCGAGAGGAAGAAGATGAAGTTCCGAGGTAGAATGGCTGAAAATCGTCCTTCAGCCGATTTAAATCCGTCGGAGCGCCGAGACGCTGGGACAGCGTCGCGACGCTGCGACCTAATGAAATCCGCGCGCGCCTTGCGATGGCGTCGAGACGCTAGGCGAGCGTCTCGACGCTGGCCCGATAATTTCCTGCGCGCGCCTCCCTCGGAGCGTCTCGACGCCACGGCAGGGTCTCGACGCTCGGCAGCGTTGAGCAAGCGTCTCGACGCTTGCTCTCGGGTTTGGGCTGGTGGTCCGATTCTTCTTGGATTAGTTTGCCCTTTTCTCGATGCACTCCCGGGGCGTTAAAACACCGCTCTTAGCTCCGAAACAAGTCCAATGGACGCACGAGCTCTTCTCCGCAAATCTCCTATAAACGAGATAAATTGGGCAATTAAATGCGGAATTTAGCTTGAATTAGGGAATGAATAATAGCTCCAAAATGGAGTTATCAAACACCCCCAACTTGAATCTTGCTAGTCCTCGAGCAAGGCTAATAAAGAAATTGACTCTAAGGACAAGCTTACATGCTTCTAATTCAAACCTCGATGCATTTTGCAAATTTAAACACAACATAATCATGAAAGCAATCCGCGCATGCATTTACTACGAACATATCAAAAATTAACTATCGCTCCCTAACGTGTGTGTGTGCTAGCCAACCTATCCTAAACCCACATAAGCCCGGAAAAACCACATGCAACAAATCATCCCGTTTTTCCCCTACTTCTAGCGTTTAAGAACAGTCTACACTTGACTTACACGAGAGAGAGTAGCAAACTAAGAGACCTAAATATTTTTTCATTCTTTTTCTTTCGCGAGTACTTTGTACCCTTTTTTTTTTAAGGTTCTTTGAACCTAACTTTTTATTTTCTTTTTCTTTCCAACCTCGAGCTGCCTAACACGTCAAATTCATGCATAAACTTCACGTTTTTAAGGACTAACGCTCACTTCTTAGGTGCACCAATAAGAAGGAGGAGCGCCTCGAGAGACTTTTCTTGCTAACATGCTTTTCTTTTTTTTTTTATTTTTTTATTTTAGGCTTATCGTAAGCTAACTCGATTAATTTGACCACTTACCTTCATGCAACAAGCTACCTAAGAGTGCCTTTCGGGGTGACAACAAGAATTAAAGCTACATGCGATCAACTAAGCCTACGGAGTCTAGGACAAGGTTGCCTAAGTGCTTCATAGATGCAAGGGAGCAACAAAATTTTTTTAAAAATTTTTGACATGAACCTAATAGATGCAAAACGACTCATGCAAAAACTAGATTATGTACATGCTCAGATTTCCAATAAGCATTTCCTAGATTATCATAATTAGAAAACAGTAAACAGAGTCCCAAGCACTTCAATAATCAAAATTAGCACTGCTCAACCAAGTACACATGCAAGTCCACGACATCCACCCCCAACTTCAAAAGTTGGCATTGTCCTCAATGCCACTTAATCAGATATACAACGAAGAAAGAGGGAATGAAAAACAATACTCCCATGATTCTTAGCGAAGTTGGCGAGGGAAAGGACGCGACGCGTTCATCATCGAAGCCTAAAATTTTCCTCAACTTCCTCGATTCCTAAAAAAAAACAGCAAGCTACATTAGCTAAATTAAACTAAACTAAGAACAAAAAAAACAGCAATGAAATTAAAAATGGAAAGAACAGTTCAACACTCGGGTGCCTCCGAGAAGCGCAGAATTTTTAAATTCGTTTGCTCGACTGAATTATCTCCAATAACTCATCCATATTCTGATAGTGCGGGGGACGTTCCAAACATGTCCTCATCCACACTACACCTGCAAACACCATTCAAAGCTTTTTGTTCTCTTCGTGCCTCAAGCACGTGAATATCACAATGATTAGTATAAAAAAAAAGCATTCATTTCAATCAATTCTAAGTCAGATTTTTTAACAGAGACGTGAGAGTTATCCCTCAAGCGCGAGGTCAAACTCTCAGTCTCGACAGACTCAACACAGGAAACATTCTCCACAGATTTCTTCTCAAATAAAGAAAACTCATGCACTGTATCATCAAACTCTAATTAAATAACGCCCCTAAACACATCTATTTTGACCCTCGCAGTCTTAAGAAAAGGGCGTCCTAACAACATAGAGGACGAAGCATGCAAAGAATTTTTATTCATGTCAATCACAAGAAAATCTGCAGGAAACATCATATCTCCTACTCTAATCAGAACATTCTCGACCTTCCCTCTAGGACGTATACAAGACCCATTAGCAAGCTGAATCACCACATCAGTCTCATGCAACTCATTAACATTCAAATCTAAAAATAAAGCATGCGACATGACATTAACAGATGCTCCAAGGTCAAGCATGGCATTTTTAACAATTTTACTACCTATCATGCATGAGATAGTAAACGTACCTGGGTCGTTGCACTTTGCGGGCAACGTACCTGGGAGGATCGCAGAAACATTCTCCTTTCTCTTTTCAGTCCCTCTAGACTTTCTCTTCTTTGTGCACCAGCTCCTGAGGAATTTGGCATATTTTGGCACTTGGCTCACTGCCTCAAGGAGCGGTATGTTCACCATCACCTTCTGGAAGGTTCTCAAGACCTCCTCGTCTTCGTTTGCCAGAGTAGGCTTCGCAAGCCTACTGGGGAAGGGTGCTGTGGCGACATTCTCTTGCACAATCTTCTCTTCTTTCTCATCCTTCAGCTCATCAAGAGTAACTAGGGCGGGCTCATTCAAACTGCCCTGTGCTTCCTTCACGGCTCTGGAGGGAACTGATTTCCCACTCCTCAGCTGGATTGCACTCACGTTCTCACATGAGTTCACCGTGGTTTAGGAAGGAAGCTTCCCAGAGCTCTTGCTCTCAATTTTGCTTATCGACACCGCCATTTGTGTCAGCTGCTTCTTCAGATTTTGCAGCTCTGCTTTGTGTGAGTTTAGCTCTTCTCGAGCTTCTTTCTGAAATTGGCTTGTCGATGTCACGATGGTCCGAACCATCTCTTCCAATGAGCTGGAGGAGCTCGAAGCTTGAGCTTGGGAGGAAGTGTTAGGCCTATCGTAGGACTGGCCTTGGAAGCGTTGTTGTCCTTCCCTATTCCCATAACTCAAATTGGGATGGTCACGCCAACCGGGGTTGTATGTGTTCGAGTAAGGATCATACTTCCTTGGGTTGGAAGCATATCCCCCGATTGCGTTGACCTCCTCTTCTCGGCTGCCTCCGACAAACTTCTTCAATAAATTTCCAATCTCGGCCACTTGGGCCTTCATTTCCGTCATCTCGTGACTCTGGGCCACGCTGTGAACTTGCCCCTGCCCTCGAATACCGAACTGGTGCGAGTTGGCCGCCATGTTTGCAATCAACTGTTTGGCCTCAACCGGGGTCTTATCAATCAACGCCCCACCGCTCGCGGCATCGATCATCTGCCGATCATGAGGCGTCATACCCTCATAAAAATACTGGATCAGGAGCTGATCGACAATTTGATGATGCGGGAAGCTTGCGCACAGGCGCCCAAAGCGTTCCCAGTACTCATGCAGGGACTCACCAACATCCTGGGTGATCCCATAAATTCTTTTTCTCAGTGTTGTGGCCAGGGATGCAGGGAAAAATTTCTCCAAGAAAACCCTCTTCCTGTCCTGCCACGTCGTAATCGATCCGGAGGGCAAATAATAAAGCCAGTCCTTGGCTTTATCCTTAAGCGTGAAGGGGAATGCCCTTAAATTCAGCTGCTCCTCCGTTACTCCTGCGGGCTTCATCCCCACACAGACGCAATGAAACTCCATCAAATGCTTGTTCGCATCTTCGCCTGCATTGCCATGGAAAGAAGGCAATTGGTGAATTAAACCGGATTTTAATTCAAAATTACCTGCTACCACGGGGTAGTTGATGCACAGAGGTTGCAAATTCAAATCTGGCGCTGCCAGCTGTTTCAACGTCCTTGGCGCTTCTCCTTGCGCCATCTCCTCAACAAAGAAGGGATTGCCTTCTTCTTCAAACAACCTTTGCCCCTCGCGGACTTCTCTTCTCAACCGCCGCTCTTCTCTTTCGATCTCAGGTATAAACTGTAATCCACTAATCTCAGAAGAATGGGTCATACACAAACAAAATTTTAAAACACACAAAAACAAACAGAATTTTTTTTTTCAGCACACCATCAATCAACCAAAATCAAAGTCAAACATAATTTCAATCAATTTTTGCCTTCCCCGGCAGCGGCGCCAATTTTGGTAGTAGGATTTTTGAATATCCTCCTTAAATATCAAGCTGTCGAGGCTTGCCAAAATACAATTTATAAGCCTATTAACAAAAGCTTTGCAGCTAGTGATAACAGGGTCGATCCACAGAGAAGGACGTGATTGAAATTAAAGTTTGAAGTGGAAATTAATTGACAAATTGGGTTTTGTAACAAGGGGGGAGTTTAAGCATGCGATAAAAAGAATTAAACGCTAACGGAAGAATTAAAGAGATAGAGATTGACGAGTGTACGGTTCGGGGATTTTCGGGATTTCTTTGCTAGACGTTCTACTACTTATCATTTAATACAATCCTAAGGCTAATAGTTTGTCATACACGCGGTCGGTTACCCAGGGCACCCTAAAGTAACCAGCTCCATAGTAATTAACTAAATCAAAAGATCTAATTAAACATTGTTTAAGGTCTCATTAGAGTGATCAGCCCCAAATTCACTCTAAACAGTCACTAGCATACCGCGACGGACATTCGACCACGTAATCAAATTGCTAACTGGCTACCCGCCAACGCTGAAGTACCCAACAACTATCATGCATGACTCGATACTCCGATTTATTTCATTGTTCTGTGTTACTAGGCGAATAGTGAGAGGCACGACATCGCTACTCTTTAACTCTAACATATGCTAGAAAACTCGATTGTCCGTCGGCGAAATGTAACACATGCATGGTATGAAGTAAGAACAATAAATGCATACAAATCAGAAACCAAATTAGAATTTAAAGCATGGATTATCAAAGTATAGAAGTCTAAAAAATAATCCCTTAAATTACCCCAAACCGTTCACAATACCTTAGCCGACCATGGGGCGGATCGTCACAAACGCTCCAAGAAAAGCCATGGACATCATCCCTAAAACTATTACAAATAAAAGCTCCCTAACTATGCCACAAATGGCGGAGCTAAGCTAAAAATGGGAGAAAAACCGAGAGGAAGAAGATGAAGTTTCGAGGTAGAATGGCTGAAAATCGTCCTTCAGCCGATTTAAATCCGTCGGAGCGTCGAGACGCTGGGACAGCGTCGCGACGCTGCGACCTAATGAAATCCGCGCGCGCCTCCCTCGGAGCGTCTCGACGCTCGGCAGCGTTGAGCAAGCGTCTCGACGCTGTCTGCTCGACGCTTGCTCTCGGGTTTGGGCTGGAAAATTGCCTCTCCTAGGCAATTTTGGTCCGATTCTTCTTTGATTAGTTTGCCCTTTTCCCGATGCACTCCCGGGGCGTTAAAACATCGCTCTTAGCTCCGAAACAAGTACAATGGACGCACGAGCTCTTCTCCGCAAATCTCCTATAAACGAGATAAATTAGACAATTAAATGCGGAATTTAGCTTGAATTAGGGAATGAATAATAGCTCCAAAATGGAGTTATCAACACTTTGTTGAATATTGGGTTGAGTCATTTGCTTCACCAGGTTGGTCAGAGCATTGATCTGGCTGCTCATTGCGCTGAGTGCATCCATGTCTTGAGCCTTCCTTCTGTTTGGCTCCACAAGATCGTCTGACCATTGACAATGTGATGTTGAGATTTTCTCCAAAATCCCATAGGCTTCGTTATAACTCTTTGATAGCATCGAACCTCCAGCTGAGGAATTCAAGACTTGCCTCGTGCTGGGGTTGCATCCTTTGAAGAATACTTCAATCTGGATACACCATGGAATGCCATGGCGTGGACATTTGAGTAGAAGATCTTTGAATCTGGTCCAAGCTTCATGTAGAGATTCATTCTCAGCTTGCTTGAACTTGATGATGTCAACACGAAAGTTAGAGTTCCTATCTGGAGGGAAATACTTTACCAGGAACTTCTCAGATAGGTCTGTCCAATTGACAATTGATCCATAGGGGAAGGAATTCAACCATGTCTTGGCTTTGTCTCTCAATGAATAAGGAAACAGGTACAATCGCAAAGCCTCTTGAGATACTCCTGGAATGACAAAGGTGTCACTCACTCCCAGGAAGTTCCTCAAGTGATTGTGGGGGTCTTCATTCTCCACTCCGAAGAATTGTCCAACTGTGGACAGCATCTGAAACATGACGGGTTTTAATTCGAATGAGTGAGCTGTAATCTCGGGGTGTATGATGCTCGGATTAAGCTCCTCAGGCATTGGTACAAGGTATGATAGAATAGCACTGTCTTTATCATTCGCCATTTCAATGGGATTGGGAATGTTAAGTGCTCGATTTGGTGCTTCTTCTGCTCTTTCCATTTCAGCTTGTTGTGGTTCAAATTGTACTGACTCTGCGTGGTCAACAGTGTGCTGAAGTACAGGTTGCTTTTGCTATTTAAAAAGGCGTTTCTTAATTTTATTTCTGGTCCTTA
Source organism: Herpetospermum pedunculosum (assembly GCA_028017165.1). Lineage (NCBI taxonomy): Eukaryota > Viridiplantae > Streptophyta > Magnoliopsida > Cucurbitales > Cucurbitaceae > Herpetospermum > Herpetospermum pedunculosum. The sequence goes on from CM051528.1 coordinate 21,809,304, forward strand.
GAGTTCTTTCAGGCTCAGAATCAAATTCTAGATTGTGATTTGGAAACTCATTCATAAACCAGCTTTGTTGGTACCTGTAAATGCAAAAGATTAGCTCCAATATATTAAGTTCTTCTAAAATAACACAAATCGTGTTTACTAAACAAAATCCCCGGCAGCGGCGCCAAAAACTTGTTGCGCGCTCAGTGTGTATGTAAAATGTAAATGCGAAGAGCGCTAAGATCATGCAAGCATACATGGTCTGCAGCAAGTGATAAGTATAATTTAATTCGTTTTCCCACAGAGATTGAGTTTAGTGACTAACGATTTGGTGTGCTAAATTAGATAAGGTAACTTAAATTGGGTAGATTTTGGGTTGGTGTGCCGAAACGTAAAAGATGCAAGAAGAAAGCAAATGTAAAAGCAAAGCAAATAAGGAGGTAAAGCTATAATGTGGAGAAGAAGAATTGCGGGTCTCACAATTCTATCACAATATAATCGCAAAGACAAAAAGCTAATGAAAAGACTAAGGCAAAAAGCATAAATGTTTTATTGCGGTTCTCGCAATAATCTAGCAATAAATTAGCAACGATTTTAAATGTAAAGTAAGGTAGCAAGGTCGACTTAAGAATCCTCTATAGGCATTTAACTATGATTATTCAGCAGTAGATTAACATCTCATGCATCGTCTTAGCTAGTTCTCATGCATCTTCCGATTACATGCATTAGTTTCTTAGATTACTTCTGTCCAAGTAAAGCTAACAACCTATTCATAAACACATGCTAATAAACATGCTAGGAGAATGCCTATTCCTAGGCCACTCTCTATTTACCATAAAAGGCTAACATGAATGAACGACTCAGAATTCTTACTCCTTCCAGAGGTTAGGAATTCTTTAGAAAAAATGGATGGCCGGTCGAAATTTCCCATAGGATGAAGATCACATTCATTCAATGCATTCATGCTACTTTACATGCTGAATTCACATAAGTCTATCCCATAGATTCATCCTAGCAAACCTCTTTAGTTAGTTACTCATGGTTTTCGAAGAATACTAATTGATTAAGCATGGAATGAAAAACTCAACAAAACTAATTGATTACTCTTAGAAAGGAAAATCTCATAACAATTCGTAAAGCAACAACCTTTGATCCGAAAGCAATATTTAAAGGGTAAAACAGTAAATGGTTCATAACAACGCTTAAAGAAGAATAATAATTAATTAGAAAGCAGTAAAGGAAAGCTGTAAATTGCGTGAGGATCTTCCAAGTCGTGAATCGCCTCGGATGAAGGGGAAGATTAGCTGATCTTGGGGATAAATTCAATCAGAAGAGAAGATGTATCTTCTCTTCTTCCTCTCGAATTATCAACGCCAAGGGCTTTGTTTCTTCGATCCAACAACCGGGGGAAAAGGATTTCGTCTTCGAGTTCTTCACTATTGAGTTGTGTTTGAATTGAGGGGAATTCAATTGCTTTGATCCTTCATCTAACTCTCTTTATATAGCTTGCAGAGGTTGCTAAAAGCTGCTCTATATTCGTGGATCACCATTCAACTTTATGAGGTAGTCAAGCTTGACATGTGGCAGCAGCAGAGAGAGTTGACTACTGGAAAAACTCAGTCAATAAAGACTGTTGGCTGGAAAAATGCAGCAGCTAAGACTATTTAATTGCGAGGGCCGCAATTTTTCAGCAATGTACCTGGAATGTACATTTTAGCTTGTTTTTCATCATTTTTCATTCTTTTTCGTTCCTTTTCCAAATAAGTCCTATTTTAGCATCATTTCTCAAATTATCGCATTTAAGCACACATTAAGCTAACTCTTAACAAAAACACTCAAGAATGTACAAGATTTTAAGGTAAATATAGCCCTAAATAATGTACTTTTGGCGAGGTAAGAGTTATATTATTTTATAAACTATTTTACTACAAGGTAATAAAAGAAGTAAACTATAATTCTTGACATTTACATTCCATAATTTATCCTAGTCAAAGTAAGTAGACAAAAGAGGAGGAAAATAGTCATCTTAGTTATTAAGCTCTTTAATCTTAGTAAGTTTTTCTTAAGACATCTTTTAGACTTTCACCCAAGGGTCATTAGGAATTTATGTGGGTGAGTTGAAGAGTCAATTGACATGTTGTAAGACCTCTTGGATGTTCATACAAAGAGAAGGGGAAACACTTGGTTGCTTCAAATTCCAATGAACTTTACTCTTAAGTTCTATGTGTCCTTTCATTGTCATTCCAAAATTGTCTAAAGAAATCTCCAAGGTTTTCTCTTAGCACCTATTCTAATCCTGTAAATCTCATCTTGAGAAAGGATCACATGTTTTCCAAGTTGTAAGTGTTGTTCTTGGATTTTACAAGATCGTTCATCGGTTGCACCAAATCGGTAAGAAATGAGTTATTTTCCATCTAGTTTCGTAGTGAATCTTTCTTGATATTTTTCATACATCCTAAGCATGTTCATACCTATATTTTTCTAAGGTATTCCAGCATCATTTGAATCTAATTAGTTGCTGTAAATTTTTCTCCATTCATCGTACACGGTAGAGAGGAAAAACACACCACCGGTAAGCCTCTTTTTCTCTGTTGTTTGAAATCGTTTAGGGGTTCTCATGGAAAATTTTAGGTGTTGTTTTAGATCTAAAAAGTGTTGATTTTGGGGCTGAAAAACATAATTAAAATGCTTAAAAAACAATCTTTAAAATTGCTCTAAAATGGTGTTTATCGGTTTACGATATTTCCTAGTTCTAGCTCGAAATTGATTGATATAGAAGTATAATTACATTTGTTTTGAATTTTTTTTATCATGTCCAGTAGCATAAAGAAAGCTTAAATATATTTTCAAGGAGTTCAAATTAACTTTCATGATCATATTTTCATAGGGCTTAAAATCGGTAAAAATAGTACAATTTGTGTTTTCAATTTTTTAATGAATTCTATGAAGTAGTAAATTATTTTAATGTATTTTTTTTATCTATAAATCAGATCTTAATATGTTCACAAAAAGTATCTTATGAGTTTTGAATATTAATTTTATGATTAATATTAACTATGTGAATTAATATGCAAATTAGGTTAGCTAGTAAAGTTAGTGTGTTTTAGCTAGTGGATGAAGTTTCTTTAGCAAAACTAAATTTAAGTTAGACCTAATTTAATTTGTATCATATGTTATTTAGGAAGCTTTAAAGGATTTAGATTTGAAGCTTGAGGTAAGTGGATTCTATCATAAGTAGTTGAATTGACTGTTGTATTGTTTAGTTGTGATGTTTGATTAATCTTTTTATTGTGGTATTGATTGTAAGTGAGTTATATTATATTGTTTGAATATATACTTGATTGATTTGTTGTTTTATGATATTTGATGTTTTGAAAAGTATGTTATGTCATGTTATTTTTGTATGGTTCTACATTTCACATGATCTATGTTACTTTGATTGGTTAGTGAAGCATGCTTAGGTTGAGTATGACATATATGTGTGTTACATTACATTCATGGAGTCAAGTAAGTAGAGTCATGGAGTTAGGGAAGAATATGTTAGGCATGAAATATCCAAATTAAGCAGTTATGTTATGCAGCTAGATGTATGATATGACAAGTATGGTTTCTGCTAACGGGCTGGGCCCTAGGAAACAAAATTAGTTCATGTTAATGATATTTATAAGGGGCAATTACCTTGTAAATATTACATGCGGAATTGACGGTCATGGCATGGGGTATTTCTACTTAGCATGGCGCCAAATCAAGGATATAAGTATGTGGTCTGGGACTAAATCTGAACCTCTTACTGTGAGTAATAAGATTATTCACAAGAAGAAGAGAAGTGTCAGGAAGGGCAAAACCCCAGCTGTAGGCAAGGTTAAAGCTACACACAGTGGAAAGTGTTTTCATTGTGGTGAAGAAGTGCACTGGAAGCGAAATTGCCCTAAATACCTTGCGGAGAAACAGGCAAAGAATGAACGACAAGGTAAATATGATTTATTTTCTGTCTAAACATTTCATGTGGAATATGATTGTCATACCTGAATGTTGATTCAGGAACCACTAATAATGTTTGTTATTCTTTTCAGGAAACTAGTTCCTGTTTGCCAGTTTCTTGACGAAGACGTCTTCGCAGTTTATACAGTGGGAGCTTGCTTGTTTATAGTTGTTTGTATAGAAATAATTTCAAGTGTTGTAATTATTGTCTATAAACTCAAGTTTTTGTTGAACACTTTATGTATATAGTATTTTTTGTTTTTATAAATGAATGGTTCATTTCACAAAAGATGTATACAAGTAGTGTTCTATTAAACTTGGTAACAACTAAAGTGTTAAGACTTATCTTGTTTTATATTGAAAGCTTAATTATAAATTAACAATGGTTGTTAGTTTTGCTGGTTCTTCTCAAGTGTTGAGATAGTTTTGATACAGTGGGAGAATTATGAGATAATTCGGCCTGCTGTATTAGTATGTTGTATGACTCTAGTTATCATGCTTGATGATGACAGTGAGTTCATAAACAAGAACCAGTGGCTCAAAGCCATGGATCTTCAAGGGGTTTACAGACCAAGTCTATGAGGTGAAAACCTCTAAGACTTGACTTTCTGACAAAGGGATTGTCCTGAAGAGAAGAGGTTAATTGTGTATTAACTTCATCTCTTGTTGTGAGATGTAAGTTATATAGAATACTCGTATCCATTGTCCTGTTCTATTTGATAGGATAAGGTAAATGGATATCAAGACTAGCTATCTTGATAGAGTATCTATTAGTCTCAACCAGGGAGATACATTATTCAGGATTAAGAGCAAATCGTTTGCGAGCTTTTTCAATCCATTTATGAATTGGAATAAACATCTATATTCTAATTTATAAGGTTTGTTTTTCAAATCAAATCTTATGGTTTTGAACATTACATTGATAAAACTTGTTGGACAAGTGTTTAATCAATGTTAAAGCTTACATAATATTTTCCCATAATTTTGTCCTAATCATTGAGAATGATGTAGGATTCACTTTTTACATTTTAGCATAAACTAGCGACCCACTCCCAAATAGTTGATCTGGAGGTAGGCTTAGTTTGTTCTAAGGATTCAGGTTGTTCTGAGTCGTAAGAACAAATCGCTAGTGTTGTCTCTAAAATGTTTTATTGATAAGATGTTGTCAATATTTGATGGTCTATGGAAATGGTTTCCTGAGATACCTCAAGTGTTGAGGATACGAGATGCACCCAAGTGCATTTACATATTGGAGGTCAGATGTATCTTTTGAGATACATGACCCGATATGTGCTATGCAGTGGGAGCTGTCAGTAATATTAGTCCAATTGGATTGGAATCCGGTTAAAGTTTTGTCCTTGTACCTAGAGGAGTAGAATACAAGAGTTGTCTTGCTAATTCCTCGTTGGTAGCTAAGTCTATTTGCAGCTTGTGAAGCAGCAATAAGTTTATAAGTTGAGCTCGCAGATAGTGTTATGAGGAGATGTGATGGTCACATGGAAAGCCTCGCAGCACTTCATGCTGATTGGTTTACTAAGTCTCTCATGGCTAAAGTGTTTGAGAGACACCTAGAAGAGTCTAAGGCTCCGAGTTGCTGGAGAGGACACTGGGAGAAAGGTTCTGATATATGATATATTAGTTTTCTCCACCTAACATGTACACCACGGACGTTTAAGTCCAAGTGGGAGTTTGTTGGGTTTTATGTCCTAAAACTCGTGGTTTGTAAACTGTTATGTTTGTAAATATTCTATTTAGAATAAAGAGTTATTAGTTTTATTCAGTAAAAGAGTTTACTGGAATAAAGTGAAACGTGTTTGGTTTAACCTATACCAATGACCAACACCCTTGGCTGAATATGAGTACTTGAGCCTCATGTATGACATGATTGTGGATCAGACTCAAGTAGTCAGTCAAAACGGTCTATAGTTTACGGATAAGGCTGGGTACCTTATCCTGGTAACACTATTGGATGCGGCTCACTTTGTATCGTACAAAACGATGTGATCCGAATCGTTTCACATGGAGATGTGCGAGTGAGGGCGTCCTGTGGAAAAAGTTTGCATAAGACTGAACCGCGTATTAAGTCGCTCTCTCTTTATAACTCCGTTTACTGATGAGACCGACTTATACATATTGATGGCCTAGGTAACTCGATCTCAATCCTGAGCTCGCTATGAACTCCTGCTTATTCGATAGTATTCTTTGACTTGCATGGGTGAGAGTGGCCCATAAACGCCGACTCAATAAGCCTACCATCTTGGGGATAAAATCGAATAGGTAGCTGGGGACATAGTACAGCAAGATTGAAGTTCACTCCTAACCCGCTCTTCAGGGTTAGTAGATAGGTTGTTCCCTTAATAGCTGACTCCGGGGCTTGAACAATGAGCGCTCACACTCTCATGTGAAGAGAGGGTTAACTGATCTGTTGGTTGGACCACAGATCTATTGTTCATTAGAGGTGTCAGTGGTACTTAAGGAACAAGACGTAATGCAGGGGTTAAACGGTTTAAATGACCCAGCTGTGATTACGAACAACCTTTGAAGGGTTGACTTACCGATGGCGGTTATATCTGAGGACATAATATATCTACAGTGAGGAGAGTGCAACCCTCAGACTATAGTGGAGTCTCCGGGGGTTAACGAATGTTGATTGATTCGGGTTAAAAGAGTTTTTTGACCGAATAATCTCGTATCGTTGGAGCTCATGATCTGTAGGTCCTTTAGGCTCTCCTGGCTAGCTCGGATAACGTCGTGCAACAGTATAAGAGAAAATTAAAAGAAAAAGAATTTGAATTGTTCAAATTCAGTTTATAGAAGGAGGATGGACATATTTAAATATGATTTAAATATGAGAATGGCCTATAACATGAATAGGATTCATGTGTAAAAAAGTCGATTTTCGGAAAACCGGATTTAGTCATATTATTTAATTAATATTTGATATTGAATTAAATAATATTTATTAATTAAAAAGTTTAATTAATAATTATATATATATATATATATATATTTTATTTATTAAAAAGTTTAATAAATAAAATTTATATTATTATTTTTAATAATAATAATAATTATATATATATATATGTGTCTTGCATGCAGCAAGAAACATATATATATATAAGTAATATATATATGTTAAGTATGGCCAAGGCAGGAAGGGTGATTGAAATGGTAAGAATTTCAATTGAGTGTGAGATAAGGCTGGGGTACTCGTTTGGTACAAAGGAAGAAAAATAGAAAATTTCATATTTTGATTTTTTCTTCTCCAGCCCTCTATCTTCTTCTTCCTCCTTTCTTTTCTCTTCTTTTCGGAGTCCCACAACTCCGTTGCTCGGCGCCGAGGATAGCGGGACTACCTGGGGTGGTCCTCGGGGTGTTCGTAAGAAGAGGCCGGAAGGAACGGCCGACGGACTTGAAGAAATTGGAGCTACAAGGGTATGTATTTCTAATTTCTTAATTCCGTCTTTTGAGCATGTTTACTATTTGTTAAATTGATGAAATTAGAGTATCATCGGTCCGAAATCGCTTTCCGCTGCGCAAGTCGCTCCATCAAAGATGTTCATAAGAAATAATTGTTATTTAATGTTGAATATTGTGTTTTTAGTACCATAAGAGAAATTCAATTTCTCTAACTTTATTACTAATAAAAGTTTCATATAATATGAATATATTAGTATTAAAAATTTTATTTTCAAAATTGTTTGAAAAGTTCACCTGAAAATAAGAACAATTTGTGTGTTAAATTATTAACATATAAAATACACAATTTGTGTGTTAAATTATTAACATATAAAATACTACACACTGAGATATTCAGGATTATAGAATCCAGAATGTAAAGACAATTTATATTCTCCTTACGTATGATACTTCTCATTGGCACTCAAGATTGATTCTGATCAATTTTAATAAAAAGACTAATAAGAGGTGATCCTCTAAATGTTAGAGTCAATTAGTTTATATGTCTTAAAATCTTGCCTTCATGCAAAGATAATCAATATGTCTTTTATTAGAAAAGCCTACGAGGCCAAAGAACACATTGAGTTTCCACGTTCTGACCCAAATGGGTCTGGTGAATGTAAAATCCAAAAGTGGTTGATGAATATTCTTCACTCTAGCTAATGATTATTCAACATATAAGTATCTTTACCTAATGCAACATAAGTCTATTTTTTTTTTTGAAAAGTACAAGGAATATATAAGACTCAAGTTGAGGATCAATTAGGTAAATTTATCAAGACACTATGATCGGACCATAGTGGAAACTAGGGGTGAGTAAACAACACCGAAAAACCGACCCGACCGAACCGACGTCGGTCGGTCGGTTTGTCCAATGGTTCGGTCGGTGTCGGTTTTGCAACGTGCAAAACCGACGTTTTGGTCGGTCGGCAGAATTAAATCCCCTTTTTCGACCGAACCGACCGATAAAAAAAAAAAAAAAAACTTCGTCTTACGTGCCTGATGGCTGACGGCTGATGGCTGACAGGCACTTTCTCCCACAACAACATAGGGAAGACCAATTGGTCTTCCCAACATATATATATATATAATAATATTAAATAATTAAAATAATATATTAAAATATTATTTTTTTTAATTTTTCATTCCATACGTTTTTTACTCCTCTTCTTCTCCATTCTCCATTTTTTTTTCTCTTTCACCATTTTTTTTCCTTCTCTTCTTTATTTATTTTTCATCTCTTCCTTCATTCTTTTTCAGTTTTGAGTGGCAAACAACAATAAAAAGAGCCGAGAGGCATCTCCTTCTCCCTTCTCTTCTTTTTCTTTGTTTTTTCACGTGTTTTTTCAAAAGTTCGTCGGAGTTAGGTAAAAACCGACCAAAACCGACCGACCGACATCGGTCGGCCGGCGTCACTAAGCTCTTTAAAACCGACCATCACCGACCGATGTAAACCGACTTGTCGGTGGCCGGCGACGGTTTGAGCCAAAAAACGACTCCGACCGACCGATACTCACCCCTAGTGGAAAGTACAGGAACCTTACATACTAAGACTAATTGATAGAAAGTGAGATTTTATCTCAACTCTGAGCACAAAGTACAATTGTGTGAAATTGTGTTGCAAGAGGAGAAACAAGACCTTGTTAGACATGGTCAGAACAATAAAGAATTACACATCATTATCACACTCTTGTTAGGATATACAATAGATATTGTATAGTGAAGATGGTCCTCTCTAAAAGATGTCTACGAGACAATTTTGGGATTATAGAAGAGTACTAAAGCTAGTTTACAACCCTTCAGGTTTTGGGAATTTTAAGCATACATGCTAAAACTATCCCGAAAAGACTGAAATATGTTCAATAGTGTTGATAAGTGGATTCCATGTGAAGTCACTAAATAGTTAACAAAAGTTGTTAACAATTTAATTACATTTGATAGTCAAATGGATCATAGTCATGAATTGGATAAGCCTCATCGTAGTGGGAGAGTTATGAGATGACCCGACCATTACAAGGGCTTATATGAAGCCTAAATTGTTGACAAAATGTAGGGCTTATTGACCTCAAAGTAGAAATGAGGGTCAATGACAAATACTAGTAGACCAAAGTCATAAATCTCGAGATAAAGTATATATATTTTATATTTATCTAAAGCTTGTAGATATTCTTGATGGTGTAAAACCCATAGGTTCTTAATAAATCTACAAAAGAAAAAGATTTGTAAATAAGAAGGTACAAACTTTCAAAATAAGACTAATGACAAATATAGTGGGAGAAAGTAAACCATGAGTAAACTTTCTCATTTGTTGTCATTTTAGAGTCTATAAACATTCCCTAATTCATAGTTGCATATGAGATATGTCAAATGATGGCTTAAGAAATCTTTTCTGAAAAGAAATCTTAAAGAATACATCTACAAATCAATTACATGAATTCATTTTCGAAAATCAAAAGCAAAATGTTTACAAGTAATAAAAGTTTTTATGAAATAAATTTGATAACTAGATTTTTGAATGTAAGGTTTGATAAAAGTATAAAAAATTATGACTTTGAATAAATATTAATGATCTTGTATAGACAAGAAAATCATTAATTACTTAGTAAAGTTTTATCATTTTTATGTGGATTACATATTACTCATTATGAATGATGTAAGATTTTAATTCAGCATTACATGTTTAACTAACTAATTCTAAATGAATTATTTAAATTACTTGGTATGTCCTATAAATAGAGATCTCAAGAACAAAATGTTAACTATGTCTCAAACATCGTATATTAATAAAATTGTTGTCAAGTATATGAGACAGTATTTCAAAAATGATAATGTATCATTCTTACATGAAGTTTATCTTTGCTAAGGAATAGTGTCCTTAGATATCTCAAAATGTTGAGAACATAAGATTGACTATCTATGTTTGAGTGGGAGAAAACCTAATGTACACATGAGACATAACATTTGACAGTAAAATTGGTTAGCATATATTAGTTAACCCAATGGTATGACCATTGTGTTGAAAATTAAAATTAAAAATAAATAAATAAAAATAAAAATAAAAAAATTTCCCAAAATATATATAGATAATGAGAAATTATATTTTTGTTCATGGGGTTAAATATTTGATATTTACAAGATGCACTGGTTTTAACAAATATTTATGGAAATCTATATTTACCCTAGGTGGTAGATATGCAAATTGAATGTTCTTACTTATGCAGCAAAGAACTTGTATAGCTCAAATAATTTCTTATTTGTCTGAAAAATGTTTCGGATATAGTTAAGCCTATCACATTTTATGCAATGGTTAAACTTAAGGAACTTAGATAACATCAATATATAGGGTACCCTACTGAGAGAGAAAGCGTCGTGGTAGGACCAAGATGACCTTTAATTGACAGTCGTTTTAATCTATATAAAAAGACTTTACAGGCTAAAGTTTTTTAGAATCACTTCGAATGTCTAAGATTACGAGAGATGTCTCATCTTCACTAGGAAAATTGGTAGAACATGTTAGGTGTAGAGTATGCCCTAGGATACATGTCTCACCGGCTTTAGTACAAGTGAAATATTGTTGGGATCTATGCTTTAAAGCCTCGTAATTAATTAATAATTATTTTATAATTATTTTTTTTGTAATTTATAATATTCATTATATAAAAAAATCTAAGGTTATTAGTGTAATCTTCAACGGTAGGTAGTTGACATACATGTGGATCATGTTCAAGAAATAAACCTAAATAGTCTATAATATATGGATAAGGTTGAGTGTCTTATCCTGGTAACACTATTGGTATGACCCACTTTATAATTGTTACAAATGATTTGATCCAAATCATTCATGTAGAGACATGTGAGTTGGGGTATCCTATACAATGAGTTTGTATAAGACTAGACCACGAAATATATAATCTCTCTTTATAAATCTGTTATTTTAGAAGATTAATATTTTACAAGATTATCATATGTGACTCGATCTTAATCCTGGGTGAGTTATGAACTCCTACCTGTGAGGGCTCTTGATTTGATTTGTATGGGTGAGAATGACCTTTATAGCCAATTCAATAAGCCTACCATTTTGGAAATTTGACCAAATAAGGAGCTGGGAACATAAGTTTCACAAGATGAAATTCACTCCTTCCCATATAGGGAAAGTAGATTAGTAGTTCCCTTTAATTTTTGAATTCGGGACTTGAACGATTGGGCCCCACCCTTTCACTGGCCCGAGAGGGACTTGGTTTATGGTTGGATCATAAACAGGTTGTTCATTAGAGAATCAGTGGTACTTAAGGTGTAAGATGTAATTACAGGGGTAAAATGGACTTTTGACCCAATTGTAATTACGAACAACTTGTGAATGATCGACTTGCATGTAATGGTTAAATCCATGGACACAACTTGTCCTACAATGCATAAGAGTGCAACTCTAGGCCTATAGTGGAATGACCTAGAGTTAATGAATTAAAGTTAAATGATTAATGAGTTTAATCAATTAATTTTGTTTCATTGGAGCTTATAAGCGGTAGGTCAATAAGATCCCCTTAGTAACTCATAGTAACATTAAAATGATCAATTTAGTTGAAATAAAAATTTGAAATATTCAAATTAATATTTAATATATTTGATATATTAAATGTAGAAAAGGAAAATATATTTATTGTATTTGATGCATTAAATATTAGAGAAAATATTTTATTTCTTAGATATATTAATATTAAAAACTATATATACACATGAAATTTGAATGAGATTCAAATTGGTTAAATATATTTTATAAAAGATTAATTTTATGATATTTGAATCAGATTCAAATAAATATAAAATACACATTTTAATATAATAGATATTAAAATGTATTTTATAAAATAAAATTAATTCTTAATATCTCTATAAACAGGACATTTATGTTTAGCAAAAAGGTTGGCCAAAAATACTACTCCCTCCTTCGTAGATAATTTTTCTCTCAAACTACTTCTTTTAAGGAGGCTCCCACAAGCTCTTGGTCACGTGTTCGAATCATAGCGAGGAAGATCTCGTGAAAAATGAACACAAGAAGAGTGTGGTCTTCGAAGCTAAAATAACTTAACTTGTTGTTTTAGTTAAATTCTAAATAAATAAAAAAGAACGATTCCAATGCTTCCGTTGTGGGGTTTGAATAGTTCATTCCCTTTCAATAAACTTAAATGGACCAGTGACATTTTCTTGTGCTTGAAAGCTACAATGCGTGGGTTCGAGGCCTGCGGAGATAATTGAAGACCAAGATATGTCTTGGATTTAAATTAATGTAATTTAAATTGTTTTCTATTTTTTAGGATATGTCAAATATGCTGGTCAATTTTGCTAATTTTAATTGAATTATGCTTGTTGATGTATGATTTAATTTTATTGATTTATTGCATAAAGTATGTCATCTAGATTAAAATCTCACCCTAGGTTAAGCATGAGCATGCATTTTAATATTTTAAATATAATTGTTATATTTGAAAGAATGTAATTAAGATGTTTTCCTAATGTGATTAGATGTTTTCCTAATATGATAATATTTTCCTTATACTTGAATATAATTGTTATATTTGGAAAATTCAATTAAGATATTTTCTTCCTTATATGAATCCATATTTTCTATTTTCATTGAGATTGAGATTATGATATTTTCTTAATGGGATTATGATATTTTGTAATTTGATTCATCAAATCGAAACCCTAAACTTGAAACCGTAAAACAAACACTAAAATAAAAACGATGAGCTGGAATCCTGAGACCGAGACACCAAACTCTAAACTGGAAAACCTAAAATAAGAAACCCTAAAATGGGATCCCGAGACCGAGACACCAAACCCTAAAACAAGAAAACCTAAATTGGGATCCCGAGATCGAGACCCCAAACCCTAAAATGAGAAACCCTAAAATTGAAACCTGGAAATAAGAAACCCTAAACTGGGATTCCGAGACCAAGACACCAAACCCTAAAACGAGAAAACCTAAACTAAGATCCCGAGATCGAGACCCCAAACCCTAAAACGAGAAACCCTAAAATCGAAACACTCAACCCTAAAACAAAATCAGGACGCTTCGAACGACCCACTAACAGAAGACATTTTTTTAGCGATTTTCTCGAAAACTTCAAAAATAACGGAAAAACACGAAATTAAAGAAAAACTCAAAAAATACTAAAAAAAAAGAAGAAAAAGCATAAAATGAGGTGAAAAGCAAAAAATGATGATGAACAAGGTCGGACGAAATACGGTGTCAACAGCTTGTCCCCCTTTGTATATCCTTGGAGAATTGAAAGGGTAGACAAATGATAAAGACAAAGTATTTGGGCGGCCACAATTTGTTTATCATCAACAACAACGTGGACCTGGTTTGACCAGGCTTCGACCGCTAATCTTGGATTAGGGTTCAATTTAACCAAAAGGAATTTAAGCGGACCTGGTTTTGCCAGGCTTCGACCAACTACCGGGACTTACCCGCAGACATAGGTTTCGATTTAAACAACAGAAATTTAAACGGACCTGGTTTTCCCAGGCTTCGACCAGCTACCGGGACTTACCCGCAGACATATGGTTCGATTTAACCAACAAGAATTTAAATGGACCTGGTTTTGCCATGCTTCGACCAGCTACCAGGACTTACCCGCAGACATAGGGTTCGATTTAACCAACAGAAATTTAAACGGACCTGGTTTTGCCAGGCTTCGACCAGCTACCGAGACTTACCCGCAGACATAGGGTTCAATTTAACCAACAAAAATTTAAACGGACCTGGTTTTACCAGGCTTCGACCAGCTACCGGGACTTACCCGCAGACATAGGGTTCGATTTAACCAATAGAAATTTAAACGGGTCTGGTTTTGCCAGGCTTCGACCAGCTACCGGGACTTACCCGCAAACATAGGGTTCGATTTAACCAACAGAAATTTAAACGGACCTGGTTTTGCCAGGCTTCGACCAGCTACTGGGACTTACCCGCAGACATAGGGTTCGATTTAACCAACAAAAATTTAAACGGACCTACTTTTGCCAGGCTTCGACCAGCTACCGGGCCTTACCCGCAGACATAGGGTTCTATTTAACCAACAAAAATTTAAACGGACCTGGTTTTGCCAGGCTTCGACCAGCTACCGGGACTTACCCGAAGACATAGGGTTCGATTTAACCAACAAAAATTTAAACGGACCTGGTTTTGCCAGGCTTCGACCACCTACCGGGACTTACCCGCAGACATAAGGTTCGATTTAACCAATAGAAATTTAAACGGACCTGGTTTTTCCAGGCTTCGACCAGCTACCGGGACTTACCCGCAGACATAGGGTTTGATTTAACCAACAGAAATTTAAACGGACCTCGTTTTGCCAAGCTTCGACCAGCTACCGAGACTTACCTGCAGACAGAAGTTTCGATTTAACCAACAGGAATTTAAACGGACCTGGTTTTGCCAGGCTTCGACCAGCTACTGGGACTTACCCGCAGACATAGGGTTCGATTTAACCAACAGAAATTTAAACGGACCTCGTTTTGCCAGGCTTCGACCAGCTACCGGGACTTACCCGCAGACATAGGGTTCTATTTAACCAACAGAAATTTAAACGGACCTGGTTTTGCCAGGCTTCGACCAGCTACCGGGACTTACCCGAAGACATAGGGTTTGATTTAACCAACAGAAATTTAAACGAACCTAGTTTTGCCACGCTTCGACAAGCTACCGGGACTTACCTGCAGACATAGGGTTCGATTTAACCAACAAAAATTTAAACGGACCTGGTTTTGCCAGGCTTCGACCACCTACCGGGACTTACCCGCAGACATAAGGTTCGATTTAACCAATAGAAATTTAAACGGACCTGGTTTTTCCAGGCTTCGACCACCTACCGGGACTTACCCGCAGACATAAGGTTCGATTTAACCAATAGAAATTTAAACGGACCTGGTCTTTCCAGGCTTCGACCAGCTACCGGGACTTACCCGCAAACATAGGGTTCGATTTAACCAACAGAAATTTAAACGGGCCTGATTTTGCCAGGCTTCGACCAGCTACCGGGACTTACCCACAATCATATGGTTCGATTTAACCAACAGAAATTTAAACGGACCTGGTTTTGCCAGGGTTGGACCAACTACCGGGACTTACCTGCAGACATAGAGTTCGATTTAACCAATAGAAATTTAAACGAACCTGGTTTTACCAGGCTTCGACCAGCTACCGAGACTTACCCGCAGACATAGGGTTCGATTTAACCAATAAAAATTTAAAAGTAGAGTGGGATGAGTGAGGTTTTTTTTTTTTTTTTTTTTTTTGAAAGACGACAAAGGCTTTTATTTCAAGACAATGGTTTTTTATTTCAAAATTTAGTTGTCAACAAAAGACTTGAAGAAGACTGTTTGAAAAACATTAGAAACTCTCATGAATATGAAGAAGCCTTAAATGCATTTTTTTTTTTTTAGCAATATGAACTGATGTGATGCAAATGCAAGTTGCAAAATGTGATGGACTGATGACTAACCCTCAAACGAGAATTCGATGCAAATGTGAGTTGCAAAATGTGTTTGACTTGAATGTTGCGCAAAACATGAGTGTATGCGTTGATGTGCAATGGCAAAGGTGAAGCAATGTTCATTAATTTTGGGAAATGGCAATGCATTTGACAATTTTGTGAAAATATGTCTTGATTCGCTTGGCTTGACCAATGGATTTGACTTTGAAAGCATGACGCAATGATGCATATGCATGCTAATGGTGGAAGACGAATGTGTATGAATGCAAAATGTGTGCATAATATGTTAAGGGTAATGAATGTCATGAATGCAACATGTATGACTTTGAAAGCATGACGCAATGATACTGGTGCATATGCATCCTAAGGATAGAATAATGTCATGAATGCAACATGTGTGCACATGCTTGTCGAGGGTATAAGAATGATTGAATGCAACATGTGCATAATATGTTAAGGGTAATGAATGTCATGAATGCAACATGTATGCATGTGCATTAACAAAATGTCATAAATGTAGCATGTATGCATGAGAATGACCTATCAACATGACATGTGATTTTTAATTTTTTTATTTTTTGAAGAAGTCATGATGTAAATGATATCAACTCGCATGATGGAATGCATAATTTGTGAAAACAAATGTGATACCAAAAATGACTTTGTGTTAATGAAATGATCACTCTTGCTTAAGTTCATCGATCTTATCAGCTAATATTTAGCAGAGAATCAAATGAAAATAATAGTGTCATCATCAGGATTTTTTTGGATTTTTTTGGATTTTTTTGGATTTTTTTTTTAATGCTTTCACATGAGAAAAAAAAT
Organism: Herpetospermum pedunculosum; assembly: GCA_028017165.1. Lineage (NCBI taxonomy): Eukaryota > Viridiplantae > Streptophyta > Magnoliopsida > Cucurbitales > Cucurbitaceae > Herpetospermum > Herpetospermum pedunculosum. Next base: position 21,826,046 of record CM051528.1, read on the forward strand.
GTGTGTTAGTCCTAGATTACTCAACCATATTGAACATGACTTTGCGTAGATTCTCATGTGCTAGCTTAGAGAACTTATCAAAAGTAATTGATAATGTTAAACATCTTTTGATTAAACTGCTTCATAACTTAGCCTTGTAATGAACAAGAATGTTGGATTGCAAGAAAGTTAATTTAGACTTGGAAATATGGGATGACAGCCAGTCAATTTTTTTTTCAGGAAATGAAGGAAGGAATGCGAAGGAAGATGTTGATCCGACGTGGCAAAGACGTAGGCTTTGCCCCAGTATTGATGATGTGTGAATGAGATACCCCTAACTTTGGGAGATGTAGCTTCTTGATCTACTGATTGCACCAGCTTTGCATTTTTTTTGAAGAAATGATGCAATAAAATGCTCAAACTTGTTGACGACGACTTCGCTCTATTGTGGCAAAGACGTGGGCTTTGCCCCAGTAATGCAAAGAAGAAGGCTTTGCCCTAGTCTAATGATGGTGACTTCGCTCTATTATGGCAGAGACGTGGGTTTTGCCCAGTCTAGTAAAAAATGAATATTTCATTTCAGTTTGTTGATGGTAGGCTTGCTCCTGTGTGTGGCAAAGGTGAAAGCTTTTCCACATTGTTGATGTGTTTCGCCTCAGTTTGTGACGACGTGGCGATGAGACTTTCCAAGCTCTTTGAGTTGTAACCTTTGCAACGACTTATTGCACTAACCTTGCGGTTTGCGGTTTTTTTTTTTTTTTTTTTTTTAAGAATATACTTCAGGTTGTTGTTGTCGGTTTTGCCCTAGGTGTGACAAAGACGTGGGCTTTGCCCAAGTGTTGCAAAGATGAAGGCTTTGCCCCAGTGTTGCAAAGATGAGGGCTTTGCCCCAGTGTTGCAAAGATGAGATCCAGTGCGGCTCAGACATAGACTTTACCCTGATGTGGCAAAGGCTAAGGCTTTGCCCCAACTTATTGATTTACCGAGGTGACCTTTGAGCATCTTCAAGATGTTTTATTGCATCATCCTTGCGTTTTTTTTTTTGAAACGGTGCAACCAGACTTTGATGTCACTCTAGCTGACATTCCACGCCATTTCTTTATCCCTTGAAATCATGATGATGTTAACCCCGAGCGAAAACTCATTTAAAACCTTGAGATAATTTCCAAAGTTACTACCCCTCTTGCTCTCAAAACCGACATCCTTAGTCCTAGAATCAAATTCTAATCGAGGAAAGAGATAGATCAAAGGATAGGAAAAAGGAGAATGATATTTTAACAGATGAAGCTGGAATAAAGAAGTATATGAGAAATTACAAGTTTTAATTATAAAGCAGTAAATCACAAGTGTTCAACACTATTTTGTTACATTTGAAGCTCTCTTGGTCCGTGATAGCTCCATTTTGGAGTTATATTTATGTCCCTAATTCATGCTAATTATGTGCTTAATCTTGTTTATCAGTGTCAATTATAGGTGTTCTCGGTAATTTATTCTCGGGCGCGTTTGACGTCGTTCGAGGCCTAATATCGTGTTTGAAGGTCCTAAGAACACCTCGGGGAAGGAACCATGCAAAATATGAAGAATTAGCGTTTTGGGAAGTTCAAAGGTGAAATTTCATGCAAAAACCCGAGAGCAAACGTTGAGCAGGGAGCGTCCCGACGCCGGCTCAACGTTGCCCAGCGTCGAGACGCTGGCCAAGCGTCTCGACGCTCCGAAGTCTGAAGCGTCATTCGGAAATTTCACCGGAGAGCAAGCGTCAACTGCACAGCGTCGAGACGCTCGCTCAACGCTGCACAGCGTCTCGACGCCACCCCGACTCAGCGCGCTGGAACTTTAGGGCGCAGCGTCAAGACGCGTCCCTAGCGTCTCGACGCTCCGACGGAATATATAACATTTTGTCCGATTTCCAGCGGCGAACATCACCTCCTACCTCGGGCTCTGCACCATTTTTGATGACTTTGAAGCCATTTCTGCCATTGGAGAAGCCATGGAGCTGGGATGGGAGCTAATTCAAGTCACCTACATCATGAGTGAGTAGATTAAAGCGTTTTGGCTCGGGATTGTAAGGGATTAATGTAATTAGAATTTTTGGTGAGGTTTATGGTTTCAATTTCTGATTTCGCTAGAATATTTGGTTGATGTAGTTTCTCCTTCTATGCATATTCCATGATTGTGTTTGATTGATAGGATTAGACAACTTAGATTTCAAGCATGATTTGGTAGTTAAAGATTTTGATGTCGTGCCTCTCTAAATCGCCAAGTAACATGGATTAACGATGCCATAGAGCGTATAGGCTTCCTTGCGTTCTTGGTGTTCGTTCTTCCCGAAGTTGAAACTAAAATCGATACACTAATTTGGCTTCCACGTTAGATAATCGTCGTAGTTAGCCCGTTGCTATCGATTGGTCTTGGGAGAGCGTTGGCCCCCAATGTCCAATCGATATGCTTGATTAGCATAATTCATTGTGCCTAATTATTATCCATAGGGCGTGTCTGAATTGATTTATTAATTGAGACGAGCTGCGCATTCATCCGTAAGTTTAGCTAGAATTTTCCGTTAGCCTGTGATCCATTAATTCGCTAATTTTTAGTCTCGAACGTCCCGAGTCGAATGCTCCGTTAGATAAGTTTTTTCCCTCTTTGCGTTATTTTCCGTTAGCATACTTTAAACTAAAATCTCCCCCTATTCGTTTATTTTTCTAGTTTGCAAATTGAATTAGAATTAAGTTGGATGAACATAATTCCCTGTGGACCGACCCCGTTATCGCTAAGCTACTAATCGCTCGGTGAATTCGGGTAATTACAAATTTATTTTGGCGGGTCTCGACAACCCGATATTTGGCGATTGTTCAAAAATATCGATACCAAAATTGGCGCCGTTGCCGGGGAATTAAGGTTAAATCGACCTAGTTTAAATTTAATTTGTAGACTTTTTGAATCTTATTTTTATTTTTTATTTTTCGATTTGTTTATTCTTTTATTATTTGCAAAGTTTGATTTGTTTGTGAAGTGTGCTAGAGTGCCAAATTTGAATTGAGAAAATGGAAGTCACTATGGATGTCAATGAGGCGAAAGTTCAGAAAACACTCAGACAGTGGGCGTCGGTTGATTTGGACTGCCAACCTTCATGTATTTCCTATCCGGAAATCACAAGTGAGTTCAAGCTTAAGTCCGGTTTAATTAATCAATTGCCTTCTTTTTGTGGCGAAGCAGGGGAAGACCCTATCAAGCATGTGAAAAATTTCCAAATGATTAGTTCTGCTATGAAGCCGAGCGGGGTGACTGAAGACCAACTCAACTTGAGGGCCTTTCCCTTCACCTTGAAAGGGAAAGCACGAGACTGGCTGCATTATTTGCCTTCGGGAACCGTTTTCACTTGGGAAAAGTTGAAGAACTTGTTTTTCGACAAATATTTTCCAGCCTCGAGAGTAGTATTTCTAAGGAAGCAGATCTTCGGGTTTGCTCAGTCAGTTGAAGAGGCATTTCATGAGTGTTGGGAGCGTTACATTCAGTTATGAGAGAGCTGCCCAAACCACCAGATCTCAAAGGCTGAGTTGATTCGTTTTTTCTATGACGGATTGCAACCATATGATCGTCAGATGCTCGATGCTTCGAGCGGAGAAGCTCTTAGGGAAAAGACACTTGCAGAGGCTAGACAGTTGATCTGCAGCATGGCAGGGAACCTTCAGCAGTACGGAGGGGGAAATGCGCAAGCTCGGTTGCCAACTGACGTGGAAGTGCTTAAGACTCAAATGTCTCAGGTATGTAAATCCCTTGAAGGAATGTTCAAGTCCTTTTTGGAAAGGGACGTGCATCGTGTTAAGTCTCTGAAAGTGACTTATTTAGGACCCATTTAGCTTAAGAAGATGTACACTTTTAGGTGTTTTTGATAGCATTTAGCCTAAACCTATGCTTAAATATGAGAATGAGAAGAAGGTAGCTAAATTAGGACTTATGCACAATAGGAAAGAAAAGGGTTGAAAACCGAAGGAAAAGAATGAAAAAAACTGCATTGCGACAGCATTGCGAAAACATTGCTGAAGCCGCAATTATTCAAGTGAAAACCGTAAGTTGACTGATCCGTTTCTGTTAATTTCCGTAATTTCAGGGATTCGTTCTTTCTCCTCCATCCATTCTGATATATGACGTTGAAGATTGATGGTTCTCCTTGGCCCAAACGCACCTGCAAACTACTATAAAAGGGGGTCAAAGTCGGAGGTTCAAGCATCATCCGAAAGCGTAGAGTCTTCTCGCAGTCCATCTGTTCTCCTGTTTTTCCTTTGCCGTCTGTTGGTTTGCGAAGCTCAGCTGTTGGAGTCGATAATCTGATAGGAAGGAGAGGAGATTCTTCTTCTCTCCCGATTGGATTCATCCAAGCAAGGCTGCTCTTTTTGATCCTTCATTCGAGGCGATTGCGACGAAGCTTTCACGCGTCATTTCCTGCTTTCTGTTTTCCTTTTCTAATTTCCAGCTTTGATCAGTTGTTGTTTCTAGTTTAGTGTTCTATCTACTGCATTTCGTCGCTGTCTGTCTTTGAATTATTTCCTTTAAGTTTCCTTTTGTCCGTTCAAACATTCAAAGTAATCAAATTGCAAGACTTCATTTCACAGTTTCCATCTTCTGCTGCTACGGTTTTGTCTTACTGTTTGGAGTATATTTCCCTTCTAAGCATGTCTGTTTTATCTTATATTTCTGTTCTCTGTATATCCATGAGTAGCTAAGTCACTTAGGGGCATGCTAATGACAGAACTATAGGCTAAGAAAACGTGAACCAAGCATGTAGGATAGCTTTCGAAGCATTGATTGTATGTAAGCTTCATTCCACGGGCAATTTCGATTGGCCATCCATTTTGTCCAAAGAACTCCTAACCTCTGGAAGGAGTAAGAGTTCAGAGTCGTATAATCATGCTAGCCTTTCATGGTAACCAGGAAACGGCCTAGGAATAGGCGTTTCCCTAGTACAAACTAAACACTTTTGTTTTAACAAGATGCTTAAGACCTTACTTTGAGTTGAGTAAACTAAAGAATCTAATGCATGGAATCGGACGATACATGAGATAGAGTGAGTTTGATGCATAGAGAGCTGATCTAATGCTTGGGAATCGTATTAAAATGCCTATAGGATAGTCGTTAGTAGCCCTTAATTCTCCATTTTACACACGTTTGCTGTTTTTACAATTGCGATAACATTGCGGTATCCGCAATTCTGCTAAGTTACCATTCTGTTTAGCTGTTTTCTTCTTCGTTTATTAATTCCATCTCTTGTCTTTTGAGTCTAATTTCAACTTGCATTTGTTTATGTTGCATTCCTTTACACATTCAGCAAAAATTAGATAATTAAAAACCAATTTTACCCCATCAAAACCACCCCTTCTTTCTTAACAAATACACTTCGTGAATAGCTAAAAATAAGTCTCTGTGGAAAAAACGAATGAAATATACTTACTACTTGCTGTAAGACCATGTATGCTTGCATGTTCTGAGTGCTCTTTCTACCTTCTTGCTTATTTATTCTTAACACATTGAGCACGCAACAAGTTTTTGGCGCCGCTGCCGGGGACTTATTTTAAGTGAAAACGAAGGTTGTTAAGTCTGAAACACCAAGTTATTTTCCATTGAATTTGATCCATCTTCATTTCTTCTACAGGTACCATTTAGGGTAGTTTATGAATGAGACTCCAAGTAGTGATCTAGAGTTCAACCCTGAGCCTGAGAGATTATTTAAAGCTAGAAATAGAGCCAAGAAACGTCTCTTTAAACAACCCCTTTTACCTCAAATAATTGCTGAAACCGCAGAGTCTCCGCAATCCACTCAAGAAGAAATGGCTGGAATAGATCAAAACCTGGTGCCTGTCACTCGCAATCCCATTGAAATAGCGAATGACAAGGATAGCGCCATCCTTTCGTACCTAGTACCTATGCCTGGGGAGCTGAACCCCAGCATAATCCGTCCTGAAATCACTGCCAACTCATTCGAGTTAAAACCAGTGATGTTCCAAATGTTGTCCACTGTGGGACAATTCTTTGGAATAGAAAATGAGGACCCCCATAACCACCTTAGGAACTTCCTAGGAGTCAGTGATACCTTCCTCATTCCTGGAGTGTCCCAAGAAGCCCTGAGGCTATATCTGTTCCCTTACTCTTTGAGGGACAAAGCCAAAACGTGGTTAAATTCATTACCCTCAGGATCTGTCCTCAATTGGACAGACTTAGCAGAAAAATTCCTAGTCAAATATTTCCCACCAGATAGGAATTCGACCTTTCGTGATGATATCATCAAATTCAAACAAGCTCCGAGTGAGTCTCTTCACGAAGCTTGGACAAGATTCAAAGACCTTCTCATTAAATGTCCACACCATGGCATTCCATGGTGTATCCAAATAGAAGTCTTCTTTAAAGGATGCAACCCCAGCACCAGACAAGTTCTAAACTCATCTGCTGGAGGTTCCATGTTGTCCAAGAGTTACAACGAAGCTTATGAGATCTTGGAGAAGATCTCAACATCTCACTGTAGGTGGTCAGATGATCCAGTAGAGCCAACTAGAGCTCAAGACAAGGATGCTCTAAGCGCCATGAGCACCCAAATAAACGCCCTGACCAACCTAGTTAAGCAAATGGCTCAGGCCAATCTCCAAACCAGTGCCAATACCGCCACAGCCATGTCAATGGGCACCCAACCAAGTCAAGGCGAGGCACTTATCTGTGGATTCTGTGGGGAAGGGCACCCATATGAATACTGCCCTGGGAATCCATCCTCAGTCTGCTATGTTGGGAGCCAGCAGCAGCCTAGGAATAACCCCTACTCCAACACCTATAACCCTGGTTGGAGAAACCACCCAAACCTGTCATGGGGTGGCCAACAAAACACTAACCAAAATCTTAACCAACCTAGACCGAGTGGAACACCTGGTTTCACTCCCCAACATAACCAGTCAATGTACCAAAAACCATACAACCAACCTGTAGGATCTTCTGTAGAAAACTTACTCAAGGAATACATAGCTAAGAATGATGCTACGCTTCAAAGCCAGCAAGCTACTCTTAGGAGCCTAGAAAACCAAGTAGGCCAATTAGCCAATGAACTCAAGAGTAGGCCCCAAGGTAGACTCCCTGCTGACACCGAGGTACCAAGGAGAGATGGCAAAGAACAAGTTCAAGCAATTGAACTTAGAAGTGGAAGACCATTGGTGAGCAACACAAAGGACACACCAAAGAGAGTAGAGAACACTGAGTCTAGTGCTCCACTGGAGTCTCTACCAAACCAAGGTCCACCACCAACTAGCACATCAGGAGCCAGGCTAGAGCCAATTATTGAGGAGATAGAAGAAATTCCGAGGCCTCCACCTATCCTAAGGCGACCTGACGTACCTGCATACGTGCCACCACCTCCATATCCTCGAAGGCTCAAGAAGAAGCAGGAACAGGAAGTTCATTTTAATAAATTCTTAGAAATTCTTAAGCAAGTGCATGTTAACATTCCTTTTGTAGAAGTTTTGCAGTCTATGCCTTCTTATGTAAAGTTTTTGAAGGACATTATTACTAACAAAAGAATAATTGGTGAGTTTGAAACAGTAAACCTCACTGAGGAGTGCAGTGCCATCCTCCAGAACAAGCTGCCCAAGAAGGAGAAGGACCCTGGTTCCTTCACCTTACCTGTAGAACTTGGAGGCAAGCACGTGGGCAGAGCGCTTTGTGACCTGGGCGCCAGCATAAATCTCATGCCCCTGTCCCTATTCCGCCAGTTGGGAATAGGAGAAGCACGTCCAACCACTGTCACTTTACAACTAGCAGACAGATCCATTGCATACCCTGAAGGTAAGATTGAGGATATTCTAGTGAAAGTTGACAAATTTATTTTCCTTGCAGATTTCATTGTCCTGGACTATGAGGCAGACAAGGAGGTCCCCATCCTGCTAGGTAGACCATTTCTAGCCACAGGTAGGGCACTTATAGACGTCCAAAAAGGTGAGCTTACTATGAGGGTTCATGATGAAGAGGTGAAGTTTAGTGTATATAAAGCTTTAAGGTACCCCTCTGACCTTGAATCCTGTGCCAGTATGGATATTGTTGACTCACTAATGGAAGAACAATTAGAGCATGTACTATTAACCAAGCATGCTAATGAATATGTACAATTAGATGTAGCTGACTTGAATGTATCTGACATAATGGATATGCCTGTAGATAAACCACAACATGTATGTATGAATATAGATTTAACTGATAGATCTGTGAATCCTTTAAAGCCCTCCATTGAGCATCCACCTGTTTTAGAACTGAAACCACTACCCACTCACCTCAAATATGCGTATTTAGGAAATAATGATACACTGCCTGTAATTATTTCTTCTAAGCTAAGTGAAAAGCATGAGGTTGAATTAATTTTACTGCTTAAGCAACATAGGAAGGCTATAGCATGGACTATTGCTGATATTCGAGGCATTAGCCCTTCTTATTGCATGCACAAAATTATACTAGAGGAAGAGCACACACCTAGGGTAGATCACCAGCGTAGGCTAAACCCCTCTATGAAAGAGGTAGTAAAGAAGGAAATAATAAAATGGTTAGATGCAGGAGTGATCTTCCCAATAGCTAGTAGCCAGTGGGTGAGCCCCATCCAATGTGTACCTAAAAAGGGGGAAATAACTGTGGTAGTCAATGAGAACAACGAACTGATTCCAACAAGGACTGTCACAGGGTGGAGAGTGTGTATGGATTACAGGAAATTAAATAAAGAAACTAAAAAATATCACTTCCCTCTACCGTTCATTGACCAGATGCTAGACAGAATAGCTGGTAGAGCCTACTATTGTTTCTTAGACGGGTATTCAGGCTATAATCAAATAACTATAGACCCTAAGGATCAAGAGAAGACCACCTTCACTTGCCCTTTTGGAACTTTTGCCTTTCGCAGAATGCCTTTTGGCTTATGCAATGCACCGGCAACTTTCCAAAGGTGCATGATGGCAATCTTCTCTGAGTTGGATGAGTCCATGATAGAAATATTCATGGATGACTTCTCAGTCTTTGGGGACTCATTTTCAAACTGTCTAGAAAACCTAGGACAAGTCCTGGCTAGGTGTGAGGAGACCAACCTAGTCCTAAATTGGGAAAAATGCCATTTTATGGTGGATGAGGGGATTGTCTTAGGACATAGAGTGTCAAGAGCAGGAGTAGAAGTTGATAGGGCAAAGATTGAGATCATAGAGAAGTTGGTAGAACCCCAGAATGTCAAAGCCATTAGAAGCTTCTTAGGGCATGCTGGCTTCTACAGAAGGTTCATTAAGGACTTTTCTAAGATAGCCAAGCCTCTGTGTGAGCTTTTAGAGCTAAATAGACCATTCATCTTCTCTCAGGAATGCTTAATAGCTTGGACTACCCTTAAGAAAGCACTAGTCACCGCACCTATAATAGTAGGACCAAATTGGGATCTCCCATTTGAGATGCTATGTGATGCCAGTGACTATGCTGTAGGAGTCATGTTAGGACAGAGGATTGATAAGCTAACACACCCTGTCTATTATGCTAGTAAGACCTTGAATGAGGCTCAATGTAATTATACAACTACTGAGAAAGAGATGCTTGCTGTAGTGTTTGCTTGCGAAAAATTTAGAAACTATATTGTAGGCACTAGGACAATTGTATACACTGACCATTCTGCCTTGAAATATCTTATGAGGAAGGCTGATGCCAAGCCTAGGTTAATTAGGTGGGTGTTATTGCTGCAAGAATTTGATCTGGATATTCGAGACAAGAAAGGATGTGAAAACGTGGTTGCAGATCACCTGTCTCGATTGCAGCATAATTGCGAAAAAATTGCGGAGACCGCAATTTCCGATGCTTTTATTGATGAACATGTCTTTGCTTTGACTCATCGTGATAACGATGAGGAACCTTGGTTTGCTGACATTGCTAACTTCCGTGCATCACAGGTTTTACCAGTTTTCAAGGGAGGACAAGAGAAGAGGAGGTTCCTTCATGAAGCAAGGAAATTCATATGGGATGACCCCACACTTTACAGAACATGTGCTGACGGCTTGCTAAGGAAGTGTGTTTCAGCTGCTGAAGCGAAGTCTGTGCTGCAGCACTGTCACACATCTCCTTATGGTGGACACTTTGGTGGCCAAAGAACAGCTGCAAAGGTATTTCAGAGTGGCTATTATTGGCCAACGATCTTCAAAGATGCCCACAACTATGCCCACAGCTGTGATGAATGCCAAAGAACAGGTAACCTCAGTCGAAAGGATGAGATGTGGTAACGATAATTTTGAACTATCGCTATAAACTCAAGCTGTCGAGGCTTGCCAAAATAAATTTATAATGCCTATTGCCAAGGCTTTGCAGCCAGTGGTAACAGGGTCGATCCAAGGAATAGGAGAGTTGAATTTACTAGTGAAATTGGGATTTGATCGATTAATTGGTAACGGGGGGTTTTAATCATGCAAGAAATCAATAAGAAAGCTAACGGAAGAAAGAAATAATATGTAGAAAACGTGTGTACGGTTTGGGGAGTCTCGGGGTCAATTGTTAGACAAATACAACTTATCATTTAATTCTAATAACATGGAATTCAGTTTACTATGCACGCGGACGACTACCAGAGAAGCCCCAAAGTAGCCGACTTCATGGATTTTAATTAGGCCACACAGTCCTAATTACACGTTATCTAATCTCACATTAAGATGATCAGTCCTAAGATGGATTTAGACAGTTACTAGCTAACCGCGACGAACATTTGGGCGTGAATTCTAATTGCTAGTAGGTTGCCCGCAAACGCCGTATGCAACCAACAATTATCCTACCCGACCCGATACTTCGATTTAGTTCTATTTACCTGTGTTACTTAGTCGAGCAGTGAGAGGCACGGCATCGCTACTCTTTAACATACACAACATGCGAAACTATCCGAGTGTCAATCAACATAATTTAACATGCGCGTTGGATTAAGCAAGGTAAACAAATGCACGTAAACAGAACCAATATGCAATCTAAATTCAGATTATCAAAGCTATAAAGGTCTAACAAAATTCCCCTAAACAAAATCCCAAACCGTCACCCTTACCTTAGCCGCTCATGGCGCGGATCGTCAATCCCGCTCCACCAACGACCATGGAAGAGTTCATCTACGTATTACAAATGGAAATGGAGCTCACTCGCATGCCAACAATGGCGGAGCTCCACGGAAAGTAGAGAGAAAATGGGGAAGAAGGGAAGAAGAATGGCCGGATTCCGTTGAGAGATGAAGGAGAAAAGGCTTTCAGAAGAATCCCAAAAAAGTGCAGAAAAATCGTCTTTTAGCTACTGCCTTCGTCGTAGCGTCGAGACGCTAGGCCAGCGTCTCGACGCTGTGCCCTAAGTGATCCGCGCGCGCGCGCGCTGGCGTCGCGACGCAAGGCCAGCGTCGCGACGCTGCCCCGATGAATTTCCTGCGCGCGCCTCCTCCGGAGCGTCTCGACGCCAAGCAGGGTCTCGACGCCAGGGCAGCGTCGAGCTAGCGTCTCGACGCTATCACTCGACGCTTGCTCTCGGGTTTTTCCAACGTCGAGCCAGCGTCTCGACGCTATAGCTCGACGCTGGCTCTCGGGTTTGGGGCTGATGCTTTGCCTCTCCAAGGCTGTTTTGGCCCGTTTCTTCACGGAACAAACTCCCCTCTTCCTGATGCAATCCCGGGGCGCTAAAACTCTGCTTTAAGCGCTCGAACATGCCCAATGGACGCACGAGCTCTTTGCCGCTTTTCTCCTACAAAAGAGATACATTTAATCAATTGGAAGCGGCCTTTAGCTATGATTAGGACGTATTTAATAGCTCCAAAATGGAGTTATCAAACACCCCCAACTTAAACATTGCTAGTCCTCGAGCAAGCACTACAAAGACATTGACTCTAAGGACGCGTTTACATATATTCTAACTCAAACCTCCATGCATATTGAAATTTAAACACGAGCATAATCATGGAAACATTTTGTTCATGCATTAACTAGGACATATCAAAAATTAACTCTTGCCCCCTAACGTGTGTGTGTGCTAGACAACCACCCCTAAACTCACGTAAACCCGGAAAACCAACATGCAACGCACATCCCATTTTCCCCCTACTTCTAGCGTTTAAGAACAGCTACGCTTGACTTACACGAGAGAGAGAAACAAATTAAGAGACCTAATTATTTTCTCATTCTTTTTCTTTCTTTTCAAAAGTACTTTGTACTCTTTTATTTGGGTTCTTTGAACCAACTTTTCATTTCTTTTTCCTTCCTACTCGAGTTGCCTAACACGTCAAATTCATGCATGAAACTTCACGTTTTTAAGGACTAACGCTCACTTCTTTTAAGCGCAAATAAGAAGGAGGAGCGCCTCGAGAGGAACTTTTCTACAAAACATGCTTTTCTATTTTTTTTTACATTAGGCTAAGCACATGCTTTCTCAATTAATTAGCTACTAACTCTCATGCAACAAGCTACCTAAGGGTGCCTTTCGGGGTGACAACGAGAATAAGCTAAACATGCGATAAACCAAGCTTACGGAATCTAGGGAGAAGTTGCTAAGTGCGCGATGAGTGCAAGGGAGCAACAGAAAAAATTTTAAAATTTTTGACATGAACCTAATAAACACAAAACTCATGCAAAAACTCGATTATGAACATGCTCAGAATTCCAACATGCATTTCCTAGGCTATCACAGACAGAAAACAGTAAACAGAGTCCCAAGCACTTCAATATCTTTATAACACTTCTCAACAAACTACACAAGCATATCCAACGGGCTACACCACCCCCAACTTCAAAATTTGGCATTGTCCTCAATGCCAATCAGTCAGATGCAAGAAGTAAAAGGGAAGAAGAAATAAACTTCCCTGACTCTTGGTGAAGCTGGCGAGGGCGAGGAAGCGGCGCACGAACGCATTAGAGCCCAAAAATGCCCTCTCTTCCTTGATTCCCTAAAAAAAACAGCAAGCTAAATTAATACTAAAAAGCGATAAAACTAAACTAAAGCATAAAAACAGTTCAACACTCGGGTGCCTCCGAGAAGCGCAGAATTTTTAAAGTCGGTTGCTCGACTGTATTCTCTCAACAGACTCATCCATAGTCTGTAGGTGCGGGGGACGATCCATACTTGTCCATGGCCACACCTTTTCCATCCACCTGAAAAACATTTTGCACTCTTCGTGCCTCGGGCACATGAATATTAGACATGTTAGTGCAAAATCCAGCAGTATCATCCATCAAATTTAAATCAGAAATTTTAACCGAGACATGGGAACCATCCCTCAAGCGCGAGGGTAGACTCCCATTCTCATCATGCTCACAAACAACAGAAACATTCGCAACAGATTTCCCATCAAATAAAGAAAACTCATGCAAAGTATCATCAAACTCTAACGACACGACGCCCTTATACACATCGATTTTTACCCTAGCGGTCTTAAGAAAAGGGCGTCCTAACAGCATAGAGGACGAAGCATGCAATGAATTTTCTTTCATATCTAAAACAAGGAAATCGGCGGGAAACGTCATATTCCCGACTCTAACTAAAACATCCTCTACCTTCCCCCTAGGACAGATGCTCGACCCATTAGCCAACTGAACAGAAACATTACATTCATGCATTTCATTCAAATTCAGTTCACGATATAATGCATAAGACATAACATTAACAGAAGCTCCTAGGTCTAACATGGCGTTATGAACAATTTTACTACCTATAGTGCATGGGATAGTAAAAGTACCTGGATCGTCGCACTTTGCAGGCAACGTACCTGGGAGTAAGGCAGAGACGTTCTCTTTCTTTTTCTCAGTCCCTCTGGACTTTCTCTTCGTAGTGCACCAGCTCCTTAGAAATTTTGCATACTTGGGCACTTGACTGACTGCCTCTAGGAGCGGGATATTCACCATCACCTTCTGGAAGGTTCGCAGGACCTCCTCGTCATCTGATTCCAAAGTAGGCTTCGCAAGCCTACTCGGGAATGGTGCTTTGGCAACATCCACAGGCACACTGACCTTCTCATTTCTTTTCTCATTCTGAGTCTCAAGAGCAATCGGGGTGGACTCGTTCAGGCTGTCCGTGGCTTCCTTCGCAGCTTTGGTGGAAAGTGACTTCCCACTGCGCAGCTGAATGGCACTCACATTTTCACATGAGTTAACTGTAGTTTGGGAAGGAAGCTTCCCCGAGCTCTTGCTCTCGATCTTACTAATAGACACCGCCATTTGTGTCAGCTGCTTGTTCAAATTCTGCAGCTCTGCCTTATGAGAATTAAGCTCCTCGCGAGCCTCTTTCTGGAACTGGCTGGTGCTAGTCACGATGGTCCTGACCATATCTTCAAGTGAGCTGGAGGAGCTCGAAGCTTGAGCCTGGGTGGAAGAGTTAGGCCTATCCTGGGACTGGCCTTGGAAGCGATTTTGTCCTTCCCTGTTCCCATAGCTGAAGTTAGGATGGTCACGCCAACCGGGGTTGTAAGTGTTAGCATATGGATCATACTTCCTCGGGTTGGAAGCATACCCCCCGATTGCATTGACCTCCGCCTCTTCGCGTTGTCCTCCAACAATTTTCTTCAACATACTACCTATCTCGGCCACCTGGGCCCTCATTTCAGACATCTCATGGCTCTGAGCCACGCTGTGCACTTGTCCTTGCCCCCTGATCCCAAACTGCTGCGAGTTGGTAGCCATATTTGCAATGAGCTGCTTGGCCTCAACTGGGGTCTTGTCAATCAGCGCCCCTCCACTCGCTGCATCGATCATCTGCCTGTCGTGGGGCGTCATCCCCTCATAGAAATACTGTATGAGCAGCTGATCGGCGATCTGGTGGTGTGGGAAACTCGCGCACAGGCGCCCAAAGCGTTCCCAATACTCATGCAGGGACTCACCTACATCCTGGGTGATCCCATAAATTCTCTTTCGCAGGGTGGTGGCTAGGGATGCGGGAAAGTACTTCTCCAAAAATACCCGCTTCATGTCCTGCCATGTGGTGATGGATCCGGAAGGCAAATAATACAGCCAATCCTTGGCCTTGTCCTTGAGCGTGAAGGGGAATGCCCTCATATTCAGCTGCTCTTCCGTGACCCCTGCGGGCTTCATCCCCGCGCAGACGCAATGGAACTCCATCAAATGTTTGTTCGCGTCCTCACCTGCGTTTCCATGGAAAGAAGGTAACTGGTGAATTAAACCAGATTTCAACTCGAAGTTACCTGCTACCACGGGGTAGTTAATGCACAAAGGCTGCAGGTTCAGGTCTGGCGCTGCCAGTTGCTTCAGCGTCCGTGGCGCTTCACCTTGCGCCATCTCGTCAAACAAGAAGGGATTGCCTTCTTCTCTTTCAAACGTTCCTTGCCCCTCCCGGGCTTCTCTACGCAACCGCCGCTCCTCTCTGTCAATCTCAGGAATATACTGCAAACTACCCTCAGAGGAACGGGTCATACACAAACAAAAATCTAAACATACAAACTACAAACAGAAAAAAAAAATTTCAGTCAACCATCAATAAATCAAATTCAAACTCCAATCATAAATTCAAACAATTGCCTACTCCCCGGCAACGGCGCCAATTTTTGGTAACGATAATTTTGAACTATCGCTATAAACTCAAGCTGTCGAGGCTTGCCAAAATAAATTTATAATGCCTATTGCCAAGGCTTTGCAGCCAGTGGTAACAGGGTCGATCCAAGGAATAGGAGAGTTGAATTTACTAGTGAAATTGGGATTTGATCGATTAATTGGTAACGGGGGGTTTTAATCATGCAAGAAATCAATAAGAAAGCTAACGGAAGAAAGAAATAATATGTAGAAAACGTGTGTACGGTTTGGGGAGTCTCGGGGTCAATTGTTAGACAAATACAACTTATCATTTAATTCTAATAACATGGAATTCAGTTTACTATGCACGCGGACGACTACCAGAGAAGCCCCAAAGTAGCCGACTTCATGGATTTTAATTAGGCCACACAGTCCTAATTACACGTTATCTAATCTCACATTAAGATGATCAGTCCTAAGATGGATTTAGACAGTTACTAGCTAACCGCGACGAACATTTGGGCGTGAATTCTAATTGCTAGTAGGTTGCCCGCAAACGCCGTATGCAACCAACAATTATCCTACCCGACCCGATACTTCGATTTAGTTCTATTTACCTGTGTTACTTAGTCGAGCAGTGAGAGGCACGGCATCGCTACTCTTTAACATACACAACATGCGAAACTATCCGAGTGTCAATTGTTGCGTGCTCAATGTGTAAAGATAAATATGCAAAAGGGTAGAGAGAGCACTTAGAACATGCAAGCATACATGGTCTCACAGCAAGTAGTAAGTATATTTCATTCGTTTTTTCCACAGAGACTCATTTTTAGCTATTCGCGAAGTGTGTTTGTTAAGGAAGATGGGATGAATTTGAGGGGATAAAATTGGTTTTTAATTACCTAAGTTTTGCTGAATGTGTAAAGGAATATACCATAAAAAAATTAAAGTTAAAATCAGACTCAAAGGACCAGAGATGGAATTAATAAACGATGAAGAAAACAGCTAAACAGAATGCAAACTAAGCAGAATTGCGAGAACCGCAATTAATCCGCAATTAACTGACAGCGAAACTGCTTAAAAGGGTGAATTAAGGGCTACTAATGACTATCCTATAGGCAGTTTATTACGATTATCAAGCTTTGGATCAACTCTCTATACATCAAACTCACTCTATCTCAAGTATCGTCCGATTCCATGCATTAGAGACTCAAGTTTACTCGACTTCAAAGTAAGGTCTTAAGCATCTTGTTAGAACAGGAGTGTTCAGTTTGTACTAGGGAAACGCCTATTCCTAGGCCGTTTCCTGATTACCATGAAAGGCTAGCATGATTATATGACTCTGAACTCTTACTCCTTCCAGAGGTTAGGAGTTCTTTGGACAAAATGGATGGCCAATCGAAATTGCCCGTGGACTGAAGCTTACATACAATCAATGTTCGAGTGTTGAACTGACTACTTGATTCACGTTTTTTTAGCCTATAGTTCTGTCATTAGCATGCCCCTAAGTGATTTTAGTTACTCATGGATATGTAGAGAACAGAAATGGTAGATAAGATAGACATGCTTAGAAGAGAAATGTGTTAAAAACAGTAAGCCAAAACCGTAGCAGAACAAGATGGAAACTGTAAATTGCAGAATTGTACTTCGATGACTTTAAGTGTTTGAATGACAAAGGAAAGCTTTAAAAGAACTGAATCCAAGACAGACAACAACGAAATGCAGTAATTGAAATGCTAAACTAAGAACAACAGTGATCAGAGATGGAAATAAGAAGAACAGAGCAGAAAAACAGTAAAGGTTTGCTAGAAAACTCCGTGGCAGTCGCCTCGAATGATGGTGATGAAAAGTCAGCCGTGCTTGGATGAATCCAATCGAGAGAGAAGAAGAATCTTCTCTCCTTCCTATCAGATTATCGACTCCAAAAGCTGAGACTCTCACTCCAACAAACGGCAAAGGGAAACAGATGGAAATGGTGGACTGCGAGAAGACTTCTGCGCTTCGAGTGATGATCAAACCTCCGACTTTGGCCCCCTTTTATAGTAGTTTGCAGGTGCGTTTGGGCCAAGGAGAACCATCAATCTTCAACGTCATATATCAGAATGGATGGAGGAGAAAGAACGAATCCCTGAAAAGTCGGATCTAAACAGAAAAAGATCAGCCAACTTACGGTTTTAACTTGAATAATTGCGGTCACCGCAATGATTTCGCAATTCATTCGCAATGTTTATCTTTTCATTCTTTTCCTTCGGTTTTCAACCCTTTTTCTACCTATTGTGCATAAGTCCTAAATTAGCCACCTTCTTCTAATTCTCATATTAAAGCATAGGTTTAGGCTAAATGCTAACAAAAACACCTAAATGTGTACATCTTCTTAAGCTAAATGGGTCCTAAATAAGTCACTTTCAGAGACTTAACACACCCCCAAACTTAAGGCTTTGCTTGTCCTCAAGCATACTAAGGACTTACCTAGGCTGTTATTTTATCTTCTTTAACTACTTACCGACTCCCCTATATCCCTATCTCTAGCAGTGCTGTCCTGTGACACACTTCTAAGTTTAGAACTAACCTCTTTATCAAGCTTCTTCTGACTTCACCTGCCTACTATACCCGCTGCTTTTGTTAACCCCCTACTACTGATCTAACTACTTCTATGATATCATGCTATTATCCCTAAGGTTTCAAATTCTACCAAGCTTTACTCCAGACTCAGTACATGCTTCTAGCTTATTTTTAATGTGTCTAGGATTCCTTAGAGTCATGTCAGTCTTAGTATTAACGGTGACAGTGGTACTTTTAGAGAACAACCTAAACCCTGGCATCACTACATTGGATATACATTCATCTCCCTAGACAAACCTAAAAGCTACAACCTTGTGCTTAGCTCATTAAGGATCAGAGTTCTTTTTACATAGGACATCTAAGCCACAAGATTATAACTCCCAAGCATACATTCTTCTTCCCCTATTTCTCCTTTTTTCTTTACTTAGGTGGAGTCTCCCCTTGGTTTGCCTTTTGATGCAATGCCACTTGTGGTTTACACACTTGGCACTGATTACTCAGCCACTTGAGAAAGACTCCCCTCTTTATTCTATTTTTTCACTTTTTCTATTTATCACAAAAATTTTTTTTAGGAGAAGAAGAATGCTTATGTCTTAAGGAAGAGAGGAATGTTCCTAGGCCTAGGGTGGCCTCCCCCAAACTTCAACTACTCATTGTCCCCAATGAGTGTTTGAGGTGGCACACCCCCAAACTTGTCCCAGAAGCATCTAGTCTAAAGCAAAACAAAGAGAATCGAAAAATCCTAGGCATAGGCAAAACATTCTAAAAGCAATTATCCCAGCAGCAGAAGATTTGAACATAACAGAAAGTTTTAAGGACTTATGGTTTCTGCATACTGAGCACTATTTAGAGGCAAATTTAAACTATCAAAGGGTGTCCTATGACACTCATCCAGCATGCTTCAAGATCAGCTATATAAGGTAGTCATGCTAGCAGCAAAAGATAGAATTTAACAGATCACAGCCTAACTAAACAGACAGTCCAAAACATGCAATCAGTCACAAAAATTGCGGGAACCGCAATTATTTCGCAATTCAATCTGGGCAGATTTAACATTGATTCAGGCCCCTAGCATGTTTTTTCCTGTTACTCATGCATCCTAAAAATAAAACTAAACTATCCTACCTAAACAGCTAACATCAGACTAGACTAAGCAAAAGAAAAAACATAAAACTGAACATTAAAAACAGATCAAAAATTGAATACAAAACAGCATACTATACATGATTCTATCAAAAAGCAGGAAAAGTGTCTTTTGTTTCTTAAGGGAACAGCAATACTCCCTCTAGTGCTCTTCAAACCAGCACTCAATTCTCATCATCCTCATCTGGTTGCCTTGGTCGTGGGGGCACCCATGGAGTTAGGAGGTTGGTGGGGAAGTCTGGGAAGATGCACCCCAACTGGTCTGCAACTTCTCTGTCCCTCGCCTGCGCATAGTTGGCCCATTGAGCCATTCTCCTCTGCATGCCCATCAAGCAGGCCATGGATAGGGACTGTTCAGCAGCCAGCCTATCCAACTCAAATTCCATGTTGCCCTTTCTTCTCAGCCTTAGGTGTGCAGGCAACTCCAAATGGCCTGTGTAAGGCAGCTGCTGCTCCAAGCGCTTGGTGGGAACTCCTGCAAGCAAACACAACTTTGTTATAGTGTTGGGGAAAAATAATGGTCCCTTACCCTTTTTAGCACACTCAGCTATGGCAGCAGTGATGACTTCTCCCACGTTGATCGTGAGACCTCTCATTATAGCATAAACCAGCAGCGAACGGCTCTGGTTAATTGTAGTCTCATGAGTTACTGGGGAGAGTCTTCGTCTGACGAATGAAAACCACACAGCTGCCTTAGCCGTGAGGTTGGCACTCATGAGAGTGTGCCTCCCATTGCGTGAGACAGTCCAGGAGGCTTCAGGCTGGCCAATTGTGCGAATGGCCTCTTCTAGCACGGCCTCAGTCGGCTCATCAACTATCCGTGCATAATCCGTGTGCGCTTGGCCCTTGAGACCAAAGGCTTCATTGATGGCCTTGGCTGAGAAATCAACTTCCACCCCTCTGACCACAGATAGGCCATCCTCAGGGCTGAGCACATTGGCGTAGAAATCGTACACCATGCTCGTGTAGGCTGGATTGGGAGGTCTGCAGAATTCCTCCCAGCCATGGTTGAGCACCCCTGCGCGCAAGAACTGCGGCAGGTCAGCAAGTCGATCAAGGAAACCTTTCTCGTGCAGTAGGTCCCTCTTCCTCAGCTCAACACCCCTGGATTCAGCATCAGATGAGACATACCTCACTGATGGAGGTTCATCTTCAGGGTAGAGTTTAGCCTTCCCCTTATCGGCTGGTTTGGATGATTCAGCAGCCTCCACCTTGAGGCGTTTGAGTGATGGCTCCGTGCTTTCTTCATCTGCTGAAGGCACTCGTTTGGCCTTCTTCTTCTTCAGCTTCTTGGACTTCTTGGCCTTGCCCATCTTGGCCTTCCTCTTCTTTTTCTTAATGTTGATCTGTTGGAGGCAAGCCCCCAACGTCTCTTCCATGGAATCATCCTGCTGGGCAGGAACATCAGGGTTGTCTTCTCTCATGGGAGAAAAGACTTCTTCTTCCCCAGCATCTCCACTGCCCTGCGTAGACTCCTGATAATCCCCATAAGGGAATTCAGGATCGGGCCGTGGAGAATTGTGCTCTGCTGATGGTGTATGCGCAGAACTCAGTGGCGAAGATGGTGGTTCAGGGCTCTGCGCTGCTGCAGGTGGCGGATCAGAACTCTGAGGTGCTGGAGACAACTCGGAGCTCTGTGCAGGCGGTGACGACTCTGCGCTTGGCACTGGTTCAGACGAGAGGGGACTGCGCGCAGGTGATTCAGACGGCGACGATCCTTCTTTGGCTGACTCGTGGGATGCACGATCAGGTTCTTGACTCTCCACAGAGGGAGTCGTGGCTGTGCTTGGTTCGGCGGCCGTCTTGACGCTCCACCGGCGTTTCTTGGGCGTGCCCATTGGCTCAGATGGCCCAGCAGGGATCTCAGTGACCACCCTCCACTTCTTCCTACGAATAGGAAGCTTGGACAGACGGCCAGTGCGTACAGCACCCTCATCAGCAAGGGTGAGAAGCGCTTCCCTCGCAGCCGCTTCAGCTGCGTCATCGGCCTTCTTCTTGGCTGCGGATCTTTCAGCCCTAGTGGAAACCATTGTCGAATCTTGAAGGTTTGGAGAGAAGAATCAAAGATGGAGAGAATCGCAGAAATCTTGGAGAGCAAAGAATGAGAGAATCGTATCGATCGAGCGCCTTCTAACGGCTATAAAAGCAACGGGAAAATCCCAACGGCTCTTTTTTGCGGATCCAGCAATTTTTGCGCAATTCTAGGGATATCTTTTCATCAAAATCTTCAACTTCGCTCGTCCGTATCTTTTATTTGGCTCAACCATTTCTTGATTTTTAAAGCTTGATTTACTCCCCTTGATACCCTCTTTCGATTCCCTACAACAACAAATAAAACAAACATCAAATACGCAATTAAAATCACACCACAAAACATACAAACGATACTCGAAAAAACAGAAAAAATAAACTAAGGCATTGGCCTTGACTAAACGAGCACAGTAACCACTCGTTCTCTCTCGTTTCTAACTTCATGCTTCACGTAGGAGGAAGGCCGAGAGAGTCTTCACATCCCCCTCCTCGTAGTAGTGCTTCAACCTAGCACCATTGACCATAAATGGCTGGCCTTGCTGCAAATTTTTAATCTCTATGGCACCATGAATAAAGACATTAGTAATAATAAATGGACCTGACCATCTAGACTTTAGTTTGCCTGGAAATAGTTTTAATCGTGAGTTAAATAATAGTACAAGTTGGCCCTTCCTAAAGTCTTTGATCCTGAGTCTACTGTCGTGCCATATTTTTGTCTTTTCTTTATACATTTTGGCATTCTCATAGGCCATATGCCTAAGCTCGTCAAGTTCATGTAGCTGTAAAGATCTTAATGTCCCCGCATCCTTCACACAAAAATTCAATTCCTTCATGGCCCAAAATGCTTTGTTTTCTAACTCAAGTGGCAAGTGGCAAGCCTTGCCATACACCAACCTATAGGGAGACATTCCTAGAGGTGTCTTATATGCTGTTCTATAAGCCCAAAGTGCATCCTCAAGCTTAAATGACCAGTCTTTTCTATTAGGTTTAACTACCTTTTCTAGGATGTTCTTTATCTCCCTATTGGAAATTTCAGCTTGACCATTTGAGTGTGGGTGGTAGGGAGTAGCTACCCTATGTCTGATGTTATACTTAGCCAATATTTTCTCCATAGCCTTATTAATGAAGTGTGACCCCTCATCACTAATGATAGCACGAGGAGTCCCAAATCTAGTGAAAATGTGCCTATGCAAGAAGTTAGTGACTGTTTTAGCATCATTATTAGAACATGCCTTAGCTTCTACCCACTTTGACACGTAGTCTACTGCTACTAAGATGTACAGGTTACCTGATGATGGAGGGAACGGTCCCATGAAATCAATGCCCCACACATCGAAGAGCTCCAACTCTAAGATGTAGGTGAGGGGCATCTCATCCTTGCGACTGAGGTTACCTGTCCTTTGGCATTCGTCACAGTTGTGGGCATAGTTGTGGGCGTCCTTGAAGATTGTTGGCCAGTAGTAGCCACTCTGAAATACTTTAGCAGCTGTTCTTTGACCACCAAAGTGCCCACCGTAAGGAGATGAGTGACAGTGCTGCAGCACAGACTTTGCTTCAGCAGCTGAAACACACTTCCTCAACAACCCATCAGCACAGGTTCTATAAAGTATGGGGTCATCCCAGATGAATTTCCTTGCTTCATGGAGGAACCTCTTCTTTTCTTGTCCTCCCTTGAACACTGGTAATACCTGTGATGCACGGAAGTTAGCAATGTCAGCAAACCAAGGTTCCTCATCGTTATCACGATGAGTCAAAGCAAAGATATGTTCATCTATAAAAGCATCAGTAATTGCGGGGTCCGCAATTTTTTCGCAATTGTGCTGCAATCGAGACAGGTGATCTGCAACCACGTTTTCACATCCCTTCTTGTCCCGAATGTCCAAATCGAATTCCTGCAGCGATAACACCCATCTAATCAATCTAGGCTTAGCATCAGCCTTCCTCATAAGATATTTTAAAGCAGAATGGTCAGTATATACAATGGTCCTAGTTCCTACAATATAGTTCCTAAATTTTTCACAAGCAAATACTACAGCAAGCATCTCCTTCTCTGTAGTTGTATAGTTACATTGAGCCTCATTCAAGGTTTTACTAGCATAATAGACAGGATGTGTGAGCTTGTCAATCTTCTGTCCTAACATGACTCCTACAGCATAGTCACTGGCATCACATAGCATCTCAAATGGGAGATCCCAATTTGGTCCCACTATGATTGGTGCTGTGACCAGTGCTTCCTTAAGGGTTTTCCAAGCTACTACACATTCTTTAGAGAAGATGAATGGCCTACCTAGCTCCAGTAGCTCACATAGAGGCTTGGCTATCTTAGAAAAGTCTTTGATGAACCTTGTATAGAAGCCAGCATGCCCTAAGAAACTCCTAATGGCCTTGACATTCTGGGGCTCTACCAACTTCTCTATGACCTCTATTTTTGCCCTATCCACTTCCACACCTGCCCTTGACACTCTATGTCCTAAGACAATCCCTTCATCTACCATAAAATGGCACTTTTCCCAATTTAGGACTAGGTTGGTCTCTTCACACCTAGCCAGGACTTGTCCTAGGTTCTCTAGACAGGTTTTAAATGAGTCCCCAAAGACTGAGAAGTCATCCATGAATATTTCTATTATGGACTCATCCAACTCAGAGAAGATTGCCATCATGCACCTTTGGAAAGTTGCCGGTGCATTGCATAAGCCAAAAGGCATTCTGCGGAAGGCAAACGTTCCAAAAGGGCAAGTGAAGGTAGTCTTCTCTTGATCCTTAGGGTCTATAGTGATTTGATTATAGCCAGAGTACCCATCTAAAAAACAATAGTAGGCTCTACCAGCTATTCTGTCTAACATCTGGTCAATGAATGGTAGAGGGAAATGGTCTTTTTTAGTTTCTTTATTTAACTTCCTGTAATCCATACACACTCTCCACCCTGTGACAGTCCTTGTTGGAATCAGTTCGTTGTTCTCATTGACTACCACAGTTATTCCCCCCTTTTTAGGTACACATTGGATGGGGCTCACCCACTGGCTACTAGCTATGGGGAAAATTACTCCTGCATCTAACCACTTTATTATTTCTTTCTTTACTACCTCTTTCATAGAGGGGTTTAACCTACGCTGGTGATCTACCCTAGGTGTGTGCTCTTCCTCTAGTATGATTTTATGCATGCAATAAGAAGGGCTAATGCCTCGAATATCAGCAATAGTCCATGCTATAGCCTTCCTATGTTGCTTAAGCAGTAAAATTAAATCAACCTCATGCTGTTCACTTAGCTTAGAAGAAATAATTACAGGCAGCGTATCATTATCTCCTAGATATGCGTATTTGAGGTGAGTTGGTAGTGGTTTCAGTTCTAAAACAGGTGGATGCTCAATGGAGGGCTTTAACGGATTTACAGTTCTATCAGTTAAGTCTATAGTCATACATACATGCTGAGGTCTATCTACAGGCATATTCATTATGTCAGATACATTTAGATCATCTACATCTAATCCTACATATTCGTTAGCATGCTTGGTTAATAATACATGCTCTAATTGTTCTTCCATTAGTGAGTCAACAACATCAATGCTAGCACAAGACTCAGAATCAGAGGGATACCTTAAAGCTTTGTAAACACTAAATTTTACCTCTTCATCATGAACCCTCATAGTTAACTCACCTTTTTGCACGTCTATTAGTGCCCTACCTGTGGCTAGAAATGGTCTACCTAGCAGGATGGGAACCTCCTTGTCTGCCTCATAGTCCAGGACAATGAAATCTGCAAGGAAAATAAATTTGTCAACTTTAACTAGAATATCCTCAATCTTACCTTCTGGATATGCGATGGATCTGTCTGCTAGTTGTAAAGTGACTGTGGTTGGACGTGCTTCTCCCATTCCCAACTGGCGAAATAGGGACAGGGGCATGAGATTTATGCTGGCGCCCAGGTCACAAAGCGCTCTGCCCACATGCTTGCCTCCAAGTTCTACAGGTAGGGTGAAGGAACCAGGATCCTTCTCCTTCTTGGGCAGCTTGTTTTGGAGGATGGCACTGCACTCCTCGGTGAGGTTCACTGTTTCAAACTCACCAATTATTTTTTTGTTAGTAATAATGTCCTTCAAAAACTTTACATATGAAGGCATAGACTGTAAAACCTCTACAAAAGGAATGTTCACATGCACTTGCTTAAGTATTTCTAAGAATTTATTAAAATGAACTTCCTGTTCCTGCTTCTTCTTCAGCCTTCGAGGATATGGAGGTGGTGGCACATATGCAGGCACGTCAGGACGCCTTAGGATAGGTGGAGGCCTTGGAATTTCTTCTACGTCCTCTACAATTGGCTCTAGCCTGGCTCCTGATGTGCTAGTTGGTGGTGGACCTTGGCTCGGCAGAGACTCCAGTGGAGCACTAGACTCAGTGTTCTCTACTCTCTTTGGTGTGTCCTTTGTGTTGCTCACCAATGGTCTTCCACTCCTAAGTTCAATTGCTTGAACTTGTTCCTTGCCATCTCTCCTTGGTACCTCGGTATCAGCAGGGAGTCTACCTTGGGGCCTACTTTTAAGTTCATTGGCTAATTGGCCTATTTGGTTTTCCAGGCTCCTAAGAGTAGCTTGCTGGCTCTGAAGAGTAGCATCATTCTTAGCGATATACTCCTTGAGTAGGTTTTCTACAGAAGATCCTACAGGTTGATTGTAAGGTTTTTGGTACATTGACTGGTTATGTTGAGGAGTGAAACCAGGTGTTCCACTCGGCCTTGGTTGGTTAGGATTTTGGTTAGTGTTTTGTTGGCCACCCCATGACAGGTTAGGGTGGTTTCTCCAACCAGGGTTATAGGTGTTGGAGTAGGGGTTATTCCTAGGCTGCTGCTGGCTTCCTACATAGCAGACCGAGGATGGATTCCCAGGGCAATATTCATAAGGGTGCCCTTCCCCACAGAATCCACAGATAGGTGCCTCGCCTTGATTTGGTTGAGTGCCCATTGACATGGCTGTGGCGGTATTGGCACTGGTTTGGAGATTGGCCTGGGCCATTTGCTTGACTAAGTTGGTCAGGGCATTTATTTGGGTGCTCATGGCGCTTAGAGCATCCTTGTCTTGAGCCCTAGTTGGCTCTACTGGATCATCCGACCACCTACAGTGAGATGCTGAGATCTTCTCCAAGATCTCATAAGCTTCGTTGTAACTCTTGGACAACATGGAACCTCCAGCAGATGAATTTAAGACTTGTCTGGTGCTGGGGTTGCATCCTTTAAAGAAAACTTCTATTTGGATACACCATGGAATGCCATGGTGTGGACATTTAATGAGAAGGTCTTTGAATCTAGTCCAAGCTTCGTGAAGAGACTCATTATCAGCTTGTTTAAACTTTATGATATCATCACGAAAGGTTGAATTCCTATCAGGTGGGAAGTATTTGACTAAATCTGTCCAATTGCGGACAGATCCTGAGGGCAATGAATTTAACCATGTTTTGGCTTTGTCCCTCAAAGAGTAAGGGAAAAGATATAGCCTCAGGGCTTCTTGGGAAACTCCAGGGATTAGGAATGTGTCACTAACTCCTAGGAAGTTCCTAAGGTGGTTATGGGGGTCCTCATTTTCTATTCCAAAGAATTGTCCCACAGTGGACAACATTTGGAACATCACTGGTTTTAACTCGAATGAGTGGGCAGTGATTTCAGGACGGATTATGCTGGGGTTCAGCTCCCCAGGCATAGGTACTAGATATGAAAGAATGGCACTATTCTTGTCATTCGCTATTTCGATGGGGTTGCGAATGGCTTGTGCCGGATTTGGAACTATATCGCCCATTTCTTTAGTTTCAGGTGTGGTAGGAGGTTGTTTAAAGAGACGTTTCTTTGCCTTATTCCTAGCTCGAAGTGATCTTTCAGGTTCAGGATCGAACTCTAAATTACTATGTGAACGCTCACTCATAAACTACCTTAATAGCACCTGCAAAAGAAATGAAACAGATTAGTTTCACTCAATGATAAACTTGATTTTTCAAACTTAACAACTTCGTTTTCACTTAAAATAAGTCCCCGGCAGCGGCGCCAAAAACTTGTTGCGTGCTCAATGTGTAAAGATAAATATGCAAAAGGGTAGAGAGAGCACTTAGAACATGCAAGCATACATGGTCTCACAGCAAGTAGTAAGTATATTTCATTCGTTTTTTCCACAGAGACTCATTTTTAGCTATTCGCGAAGTGTGTTTGTTAAGGAAGATGGGATGAATTTGAGGGGATAAAATTGGTTTTTAATTACCTAAGTTTTGCTGAATGTGTAAAGGAATATACCATAAACAAATTAAAGTTAAAATCAGACTCAAAGGACCAGAGATGGAATTAATAAACGATGAAGAAAACAGCTAAACAGAATGCAAACTAAGCAGAATTGCGAGAACCGCAATTAATCCGCAATTAACTGACAGCGAAACTGCTTAAAAGGGTGAATTAAGGGCTACTAATGACTATCCTATAGGCAGTTTATTACGATTATCAAGCTTTGGATCAACTCTCTATACATCAAACTCACTCTATCTCAAGTATCGTCCGATTCCATGCATTAGAGACTCAAGTTTACTCGACTTCAAAGTAAGGTCTTAAGCATCTTGTTAGAACAGGAGTGTTCAGTTTGTACTAGGGAAACGCCTATTCCTAGGCCGTTTCCTGATTACCATGAAAGGCTAGCATGATTATATGACTCTGAACTCTTACTCCTTCCAGAGGTTAGGAGTTCTTTGGACAAAATGGATGGCCAATCGAAATTGCCCGTGGACTGAAGCTTACATACAATCAATGTTCGAGTCACTACAACAAATTAGACCTACGATGGCAGTTCTGAACTGCCATCTTAGGTATATGAGGGCGGTTTTACGACCGCCCTCTAAGCTGGTGCCATCTTAGGGGTATAAGGGCGGTTACCTTTTAAGGGCGGTTCACAACCGCCCTTAAAGGTGACCGTCATCGTAAGCCTAAGATGGCGGTTTTGAAACCGCCATCGTAGGGATAAGATGGCGGTTTAAAACCGCCATCTAAACCTTACAATGGCGGTTTTGGATTGTAAAACCGCCATCTTAACCCTAAGATGGCGGTTATAAACCGCCATCTTAACCCTACGATGGCGGTTATAAACCGCCATCTTAACCCTACGATGGCGGTTATAAACCGCCATCTTAACCCTACGATGGCGGTTATAAACCGCCATCTTAACCCTACGATGGCGGTTATAAACCGCCATCTTAACCCTACGATGGCGGTTATAAACCGCCATCTTAACCCTACGATGGCGGTTATAAACCGCCATCTTAACCCTACGATGGCGGTTATAAACCGCCATTAAAACTATTTTTAATGACGGTGAAAAACCGTCATTGTAAATAATTTAATGACGGGCTTAAAAGGTCATGTTTCGTTTCAGATACAGATTATTGAGCATTATATACGGATTATTGCTGTTTTTTTTTAATCCTGTTTTGTTTCAGTGAACGTTTTATAACTGAAATTCTTCTAATTGAATGAATACAATGTTGGATGTGAAATTAAACTAAATTCTTGTCATTTCATTCAAAACAACAAAATATTTAACATTTACATCCAAATAAACTACAAAAGATATTGGATCTTGTAAAGAGTCTAAGTACAAACATGTGTGTTCCCATAATTCATATTTACATCCAAAATTTGCACAAAAACTACAAAGTTCACTACATTACACTAGTTTACCCAAATGCGATGCTTGCAATATAATTTGCCCATTCCGTCCGTACTACGTCGAGTTCTTCTCGTGTAAATGACTTCTTACTATCAAACTACACGAAAACAAAAGATAAATATTATGATAATGAAGAAAATACAATGTATATTTTAAAATATAATAGTAAAGATGCATTACTTACAATAGAGTTCAAAGGAGTCCGTAAATTATATAAAATTTCTCTAATAAACTTGAGCACATAGTACCCACATTCGACGCTACCTTCTTGGCGAGGACACTATACAAAATATAGAAATAAATAAGAATGTTTGAAATTAGTCAAACATATAATAACAATTGATTATAATTCATTTATTTTACCTTCATGCTCATCCAATTAGTAGTATTCTTTCGTGGTATTTGAACGGCGGTACTTTGAGCCATAGAAACTCGCATTGCCCTAAATAAAGTTGAAAAACATGTAAATTAATAAATGCATAATTTTGAACAAACTTAATAACCATACACTAAATCAACTTCAATTAATATTAAACAAACTTACATATTTACGATACGTTTCAAGTCCTCTAACATGGTAGGATGGAGGGAGTCGAAAATATAAGCTGTATTCTCATATACTTCCACAACGCACAATATCCAATGATTACTATCAAAACCAACCATGTAATTATCATTATAAAAAACTACACATTTTTAATATAATAACTGGCAATTGAAATCATAGATTTATAAAAATTTGAGCAGAGTTTCGTTTGAAAATTGACTAACACATTCCTGAAAAAAAGAATACATACACTCCCAACATATCGTTTCTCAAATCATACTACAAAATATGTCTTATTGCACATATCCAACAATAAATTCCTAAAATCCACAGAACTATCATAATACTCAGAAACCAATAATGAGAAACATAAATGTAATGAACATATTAAATACTAAAATACAGGTAGTTGTAGACTCTTACCCAGGATTATATGGAATCAGTACTTTTTGTCCAGGTTGTTGTTGTGAAAAAATAGATGCCAACTTTTTGGTTCGACTCTCCACTGTCCCATTAAAGGGTGCAATTTCATTTGAGTCAACTACAGTTATCATATCTAGTATTCCTTGATTCTCTAATGATTTCCAAAGAAACCTGTATCACATTTTTTCACAGATATATGCATGAGACTATAGATAACGTAATAGTTGTAACTAATTATACTATGATTAAGAATATGTACTTACGCAATATATACTAGAATGCACGAATTCGATATCTCTACCATTGCACAGAATTGCATGACATCTTCTGGCATAACGTAGAGAGTTAACCCTTTTCCAAAGACATTTTCACTTAAAGGAACCTGCAAGGACTGATCCTTATCGAGTGTTTCAGCGTACCGATACAACATCTTGATGCATGGAGGAACAAACGCTTCACTAGGAAAACTATGTTTGATTCGTGTCATTGGTTTAAGATCCTATAAAAAAACACAATATATAAGTTAAATGCGATAAATGTGGGATTCAAAAGACTACGAGGCCAATGAGAACATTCACATTTAAATACTTTACTCGAGTAACATACCTTCTCGACTATGGGAATAACAAGGCTACGAGGCCAAGCAACTATGTTATCCTGACAAACGAAAAGAGTCTCCATCTTCCCCTTCACCGGAATAGGAATAAGAATGTCTTCTTGTCCATAAATCATCTCCACAAGGACCTTCACATTTTGTTTTCCTAGAAGTATGTCATGAACTCTCTCATTCTCCATCCCTTCAAACATTGTGCCAACGGCAACAATGTTCGAAATTGAGCCTATTGCTAAGTTGCATGGTGTACTCTTCAAACAAATGAAATAAAAGCATCAATTACTTAAAAAATATAATATACTAATGCATAATAATATTATATGAATCATATGCTTACCTTTAAAGGTTGCTCAGTCTCAACGTCAAGATTTTTATCTAAATCAACACTTTTATTCTTTGATTTTCTTTCAACCACGTCTTGGGTAGATTTAGTTTTTGTGGTCTTTGAAGGATAAACCACGTCAGCTGGTTTATTTTCTTCCTTCGACTTGGGCCTTACAATGTTAAAATATGTAGAAGGCGTCACGAAACCTCCAACTCCTCTTACCCGTCCAGAATGTTCGGGTGTACCCAATGCTTGTGATAGAATGTCTTCTCCTCCACATTCTTCCTCCAACTCATCCTATCCCAAAGTGATAAAATTTTATTGAATATACATAATTACATAACATACACTAGCATTGAAAATTAAACTTACAATTTTGTATGCCACTTTACGTGTGTCATCATCATCGTAATCATTTGTTTTCTTATTCAATCTTGCACTTTTCCATAGACTCGACCGATGTGTCGATTTCCCAGCATGTTTCTGAACCCAAATTTAAAAAGATATTAAGTACATCATCTAAGTACTAGAACACTTGAACACTAACGACATTAAGACTTACCAACTCCTCGGCCAAATTCGCATACCCCTTACGCGAAATGTGATGATTGTATTTAAGACTAGCTCTTCGATCTTTCTGTTCATCACTATGTTTCTAGAAAGAATCCAAAAAATGTATATTACAAAAGTTACACTATATACAAATAAATTTTCCTTATAAGTTATGTAAAATTATATAAATTACCTGAAATTCTTTAGATAATCTCGCTCGAACAAATGCATCCCAATCAGCTTGTTCGATGAAACTATATTTTTCTGGAGGATGGGCCAGACAAGATGGTTGATCCTTGAACGGGATGACATACTTCTGGGTCAACGTGCTTTTAAATGATCTATACTTTTTCCCAGCAGATTGAATGATATTGTATTGCGAACGAGGGTCCACCTCAAATGACATCTACAACCATATACGAATTATTAAACCAAAAAATCAAAACGATATAATATACATTATAAACGATGTAATAAAAAACATACCTGAATACATTCAAAAATTCTTTCCTTTAAGTCACGCGGCACGTGGTTCCAGTGGTCGTATGTAATGGGGATTTGGGTCCTCACACAAACCCCAATATAACTCTGCAATTTAATTGCATTCTCTCCAACTGGATGCCCTTCATCATTATATCTAATAATCACTTTATCCCCCACATCCCTAATTCGCGCTAAGTCGCTCATGGTAGTGATACCCCTAACTCTCATATGTCTCTCACATGCTTCATCTTCACCACTACTACTACTACTAGGTGCATCCATGATGAAAAAAACTGCACATAAGAAAAAAGAAATGAGTTTAGTAGTATGAAAATGAACTGAATAATTAAAAATTAAAAACAAAAATAAAACCTTATATAGTTTTGACCACATACATGCATTGAAAATGAGTTACTTGTTGTCAATCCATGTACCGTCACAATCGGTTCTAGTATAAACAGACGAGTCTTCATTCATATCATTGAGTTTAACAATATTAGGCATGGATTTCAATAACCCATAACAATCAAGATCTGTGTCTCCCAATTCATCATCATTAGACTCATCTTCGTGGTCTCGTTCCGGTGGGGAAAGAACCACATGCAAACTAGGATTCATAGGGTCATTTACATAAAACACTTGAGTTGCTTGATTTGCTAAAATGAATGGATCAGATTTATGTCCCAATCGATTAAGATCCACTGTTGTAAATCCAAGATCATCTATCTTAACACCCTTGTTGTCCACCCAATCACATTTGAATAAAACAAACGTGAAACTATAATAGTCTAGTTCCCATATCTCCTGAATTACTCCATAGAAAATCATGTCTGTGACAATTGGTTTTTTGTCTTTAGCACTAGAAACTTGCATAGTGTTTGCAACGATGCTAACACCACTGTTTTGGACACTTCTTACACGATCACGTTCTTTTGTGTGATATCGACAACCATTCACCATATATCCAGCATATGTCGATACATTCGGTCGAGGGCGATTAGCTAACCACCTCAAAGTGGATGATATATGGTTGTTCGGGATCTCAAGTGCAAGCTTAACCTGTATTTTATCCTACAATTAGAAAATCGTCTTAATAGAAACTTTGCAAAATATTTTAATTAAGAAATGTTACCCTTTCCCATAACCAACTTATGAAGGTACGATTGTGCTCATCCTGCAACCACTTTGGATTTTTTGATTGTTTCGGATTGACTACTTTCAAATATTTCTTGTGTTGCCTGTTGCAAATGATTGTTCACACATGTTACTCTACTACATATGTAAAACTCTAAAGTTGTAAAAGTAGGGTGTATACGTACTCTATGAATGGAAGCACGTCGTCAGTGTTTTCAAGAACATAAAGGTGAGCTTGATCTAATTGTTGTTTAGCTGGTCTGATACAAGAAGCCGTTGATATTGGTCTAGTAGTACCTAACTTTTCTTCTTTTAAACTTGATCCCAACCCAATCGGATCCATGCCAGAGAGAAATTCAGAACAAAATTCCACAGCTTCTTCAACAATGTAACATTCACCAATACAACCTTCTGGTCTATTTTTGTTCCGAACATACCCTTTTAATACTTTCATGTACCTCTCAAAAGGATACATCCATCTTAAATAAACCGGCCCACACAATTCTACTTCTCTCACTAGATGCACGGTAAGGTGCACCATAATGGTGAAGAATGATGGTGGAAAATATTTTTCCAACAAACATAGAGTGACGACTATTTCCTTTTGCAACTCATCAAGCTTCGCCGAATCCACCACTTTTTTACATAGTGAATTGAAAAAAAAACAAAACCTAATAATGGCATATCTCACATGCTTTGGTAGAATTCCACGAATTGCCACTGGTAGCAACTGTTGCATGAGAACATGATTGTCATGAGATTTAAGACCATAAAGCTTTAGGTCTTTGAGTGACACAAGACTTCTTATATTGGATGAATATCCATCAGGCACCTTAATTTCTGCAAGTGTTTTACATAGACTTATTTTTTCCTTTCTTGACAGTGTATAACATGCTGGAGGTATGAAAGTTCGGTTTCCCTTTTTTACCGGAGCCAATTCTAACCTAATATCTAAGTCAACCAAATCCTCCCGGGTCTCTACTCCATCTCTTGTTTTTCCAGGAATATCAAGTAAGGTACCAATGATATTTGTGCACACGTTTTTTTCAATGTGCATTACATCCAGACAATGTCTTACATGCAACTTCTTCCAATAGTCTAACTCAAAAAAAATAGACTTTTTCTTCCAGTAACTACTTGAAAGTTCATCTGAATTTTGTTTTCCAGTCTGTTTACCCAATATAGTGTGAATGTTACTGATTGTAGCATAGATTTCATCTCCAGACAATGGATTTGGTGCTAACTCAAACTCTTGATGTCCATTAAAAGTCTTTTTCTCCCTTCGGTAAGGATGATAACGAGGTAAATATCGTCGATGTCCAAGGTATGCCATTTTTTTTCCGTTTACCAATCGAATGCAGGACGTCTGTTCCCCACAAATTGGACATGCACGATAACCTTTTACCGTACAACCACATAGATTTCCATATGCTGGAAAGTCGTTTATGGTCCACAATAACACAGCTTTCAAGATGAATGTTTGATCTCGAAATGCATCAAAACAAGCAACCCCATCAATCCACAGTTTCTTCAAGTCATCAATTAATGGACCCAAGTATACATCAATGTCATTTCCAGGTTGTTTCGGACCAGATATTAATGTAGTCAGCATCATAAACTTCCGTTTCATGCACAACCAGGGTGGAAGGTTATAAATAACTATTATAACTGGCCAACAACTATATCTACTACTCAGGTTGCCATGAGGGTTAATTCCATCAGTTGAGATAGCTAAACGAAGATTTCTTGACTCAGAACCAAAATTTGGCCACAGGTTGTCTATTAATTTCCAAGATGGCGTGTCTGCAGGATGTCGCAAAAACCCATCATTTTTCCTTCCTCCAACATGCCAAGTTAACAACTTTGATGTCTCTGCACTTCGAAACATTCGTTGGAATCGAGGGATTGGAGAAAAGTACCACATAACCTTTGCTGGAACACCTTTCTTAACTTCATCTGAATTCTTACGAAGCTTCCATCTAGATGTGTTACAAATTGGGCATGAATTTGCATCCGAAAGTTCCTTCCTAAACAAAACACAATCATTGACACATGCATGAATCTTCTTATAATCCATTCCCAGAGTACACAGTGTCTTTTTTGCTTCATATAAAGAAGTTGGAATCTCATTCGGATTTGGTAGTAGGTCATGTACTAATGTTAATAACTCTGTGAAACTTTTATCACTCCATCCGTATTTGGCTTTCAAGTTATATAATTTCAATAATGCAGAAATCTTAGTAAAATATTTACAACCCATGTACAATGGCTTTTGTGCATCACCCAATAGATTGTCAAATTTTGTACCTTCAGTTGTAAAATAGTCTTGTGCAGCTTCAAACAAGTCAGCCGTGTTTCTTATATCATTTTCATCATTTTCATCACAAGCTCCTTTACCAAAATTATGAACACTTTCGTCTTCATCCTTAATAGGTACTTCTTCACCATGCAAAAACCATGTCTTATAACTCTTATCAATGCCATGGAAAAACAAATGGTCTCTAACTGTGTTAGCATCTTGTTTAAGTGCGTTTGCACACTTTAAGCATGGACACCACATGAAATTTGACCCTTTGAAATGACGTAATCCATTTTGAATGAAGTTTTCAACACCTAAGTTGTACTCTTTTGACAACCTATCATTGTCCATCCATGACTTATCCATATGGAAAAAATTATAACAAGATATTCTCTACAAAAAAAAAAAAAAAAACAAAAAAATACTTAGTATATTATTTAGTCAATATACTACTTCCATACTTTCTTCAATAAAAAAAAAAACCAACACACATTTCTTAAAAAAAACCAACACCCATTTCTCTATTTCCAAATCAATATCTAGTTACCTAACTTAAATTATTTTTATTTTTGTTTTTTGGTTCATAAATTAAACAAACATTTATGGAGATCCCATGTTTTCTAATTTTGGGTTTACAAATCCAAAACACAATGAAAACAATTAAAAGTTGTTTTATGATTTGGAAATTTTTTTAATACTACGAGAGTACTATACTTCTTTATTTATATTTTGGTTTTATAAATATATTTTTAATGTCCGTCGACTCCACATCATATTTTATATTCGTATATGTATACAAATTAAGTGTATTATAGTTATAAATGGCATCTTGGATCACATAAAGTATGTACTAATTAAATTTCGCTCACCGATTATAACTTCAAAGTTGTGAGTATTATAAGCGGTTGATTATGGTAATGTTACTATCATGTGAGGATATAGATTGACAATATTGACATAGAATATGACAACATATTTCAACCACTAAGTCTCATGCATGTTTAATTTCAAAAGTTTAGACAACGAGCCACTTCAATTAGGCATGACTTTTTATCCCACCTAGTTGGGCGCAATCCATTAAGAATGAGTGACTTCAAGTCTCACTTGGTTATGCTAAGGCTCCTAGTATTGAGCACTAGTTTATCACTTCCTTAAATTAATCTTTGATGTCAATTTCACAAAATGAAGTATCATTTGTGTTCATTCTACAAACCAATATTTATACGTACAAAATAAATCTACTTTAAAATTTTGATATTTATACGTACAAAATAGATTAATTAACTTAATCTTTGAGCTAACCAATGATATTGGTCAATGTGTATTTCACTAATGACATTATCATTCTATTAAAATTATTTTCAAGCTAACTATTAGTTTGATTCTCCAAGTATTGGTAGCTTAACACTATATGGTGTAAATTTTTTCATTTGTTTTTATTTTACGGGTGCATTTCGATTTCTCATCTACAAATTTACGATATAACTATTTTTTTTTTTAATATAACACTATATTACTGTGTTTTTTTTCTTCTAAAAAAAATTCATAAACCAACCAAAATGCTAACCTCGCCGTTTGCGCCGGGACCACGATTTTTTTTTTTTTTTCGTTTAAGCCGGGACCACCAAACTATTTTTGTCGTTTGCGCAGGGACCACAAACGACAACCACCGTCAGCTCCGTCAAGAACCACAGTCAGCTTCGTCAACGCCGTCAGCTCCGTCAACGCCGTCGTCACCGTGGGCTCCGTCAACAACCACCGTCAACGCAGTCGTCACCGTCCGCAGTCGTCACCGTCCGCCGTCGTCACCGTTCGCCGTCGTCAACGTCACCGTCCGTCGTCGTCGACCGTCAGCAGCTCCAAGACTCCAAGTCGGCTGCAAGCAGAGAGGATGAACTTAATGAAAATCGGGGCTGGAAGCTGGTTTTAGGGCTGAATCAAAACGACGTCGTTTTGATTCAGACTTAAGATGGCGGTTGCAATCAAAACGACGTCGTTTTGATTAAAACTTAAGATGGCGGTTGGAATCAAAACGACGTCGTTTTGATATTTTATCGAAACGCCGTCGTTTTCAAGTCCCCGTTTGAACTTTTAGGTTCGAAACAAAACGGCGTCGTTTTGCTACAAACTTAAGATGGCGGTTGACATCAAAACGACGCCGTTTTGCGGCTAACTAACGATGGCGGTTCTACACGAAAACGACGTCGTTTTCATATTAAAATCAAAACGACGTCGTTTTAAAGTCCCAGAACCGCCATCGTAAGTCTGAATCAAAACGACGTCGTTTTCATTCCGACTTAAGATGGCGGTTTGAATCAAAACGACGTCGTTTTGATTCAGACTTACGATGGCGGTTACAAATAACACGACGTCGTTTTCATGAATTAACGAAACGACGTCGTTTTCAGGGAATAGATGACGGTCAACAACCGCCATCAAAAGTTAACCTACGATGGCGGTTGTAAACCGCCATTATATGTTTTTTTTTGGAAAAAAAAAAAAAAGGGGGAAAACCGCCCTCGTATGTTGGCAGTTTGAATTACAACTGTCATCTTAGCCCCAATTTGTTGTAGTGAGTGTTGAACTGACTACTTGATTCACGTTTTTTTAGCCTATAGTTCTGTCATTAGCATGCCCCTAAGTGATTTTAGTTACTCATGGATATGTAGAGAACAGAAATGGTAGATAAGATAGACATGCTTAGAAGAGAAATGTGTTAAAAACAGTAAGCCAAAACCGTAGCAGAACAAGATGGAAACTGTAAATTGCAGAATTGTACTTCGATGACTTTAAGTGTTTGAATGACAAAGGAAAGCTTTAAAAGAACTGAATCCAAGACAGACAACAACGAAATGCAGTAATTGAAATGCTAAACTAAGAACAACAGTGATCAGAGATGGAAATAAGAAGAACAGAGCAGAAAAACAGTAAAGGTTTGCTAGAAAACTCCGTGGCAGTCGCCTCGAATGATGGTGATGAAAAGTCAGCCGTGCTTGGATGAATCCAATCGAGAGAGAAGAAGAATCTTCTCTCCTTCCTATCAGATTATCGACTCCAAAAGCTGAGACTCTCACTCCAACAAACGGCAAAGGGAAACAGATGGAAATGGTGGACTGCGAGAAGACTTCTGCGCTTCGAGTGATGATCAAACCTCCGACTTTGGCCCCCTTTTATAGTAGTTTGCAGGTGCGTTTGGGCCAAGGAGAACCATCAATCTTCAACGTCATATATCAGAATGGATGGAGGAGAAAGAACGAATCCCTGAAAAGTCGGATCTAAACAGAAAAAGATCAGCCAACTTACGGTTTTAACTTGAATAATTGCGGTCACCGCAATGATTTCGCAATTCATTCGCAATGTTTATCTTTTCATTCTTTTCCTTCAGTTTTCAACCCTTTTTCTACCTATTGTGCATAAGTCCTAAATTAGCCACCTTCTTCTAATTCTCATATTAAAGCATAGGTTTAGGCTAAATGCTAACAAAAACACCTAAATGTGTACATCTTCTTAAGCTAAATGGGTCCTAAATAAGTCACTTTCAGAGACTTAACATCAATCAACATAATTTAACATGCGCGTTGGATTAAGCAAGGTAAACAAATGCACGTAAACAGAACCAATATGCAATCTAAATTCAGATTATCAAAGCTATAAAGGTCTAACAAAATTCCCCTAAACAAAATCCCAAACCGTCACCCTTACCTTAGCCGCTCATGGCGCGGATCGTCAATCCCGCTCCACCAACGACCATGGAAGAGTTCATCTACGTATTACAAATGGAAATGGAGCTCACTCGCATGCCAACAATGGCGGAGCTCCACGGAAAGTAGAGAGAAAATGGGGAAGAAGGGAAGAAGAATGGCCGGATTCCGTTGAGAGATGAAGGAGAAAAGGCTTTCAGAAGAATCCCAAAAAAGTGCAGAAAAATCGTCTTTTAGCTACTGCCTTCGTCGTAGCGTCGAGACGCTAGGCCAGCGTCTCGACGCTGTGCCCTAAGTGATCCGCGCGCGCGCGCGCTGGCGTCGCGACGCAAGGCCAGCGTCGCGACGCTGCCCCGATGAATTTCCTGCGCGCGCCTCCTCCGGAGCGTCTCGACGCCAAGCAGGGTCTCGACGCCAGGGCAGCGTCGAGCTAGCGTCTCGACGCTATCACTCGACGCTTGCTCTCGGGTTTTTCCAGCGTCGAGCCAGCGTCTCGACGCTATAGCTCGACGCTGGCTCTCGGGTTTGGGGCTGATGCTTTGCCTCTCCAAGGCTGTTTTGGCCCGTTTCTTCACGGAACAAACTCCCCTCTTCCTGATGCAATCCCGGGGCGCTAAAACTCTGCTTTAAGCGCTCGAACATGCCCAATGGACGCACGAGCTCTTTGCCGCTTTTCTCCTACAAAAGAGATACATTTAATCAATTGGAAGCGGCCTTTAGCTATGATTAGGACGTATTTAATAGCTCCAAAATGGAGTTATCAAGATGCCCCTTACCTACATCTTAGAGTTAGAGCTCTTTGATGTGTGGGGCATTGACTTCATGGGACCATTCCCTCCATCATCAGGTAACCTTTACATATTAGTAGCAGTGGACTATGTGTCCAAGTGGGTAGAGGCCAAAGCATGTCCCAATAATGATGCTAAAACAGTCACCAAATTCTTGCATAGGCACATTTTTACTAGGTTTGGGACACCTCGTGCCATCATTAGTGATGAGGGGTCCCATTTCATTAACAAGGCTATGGAGAGAGTGTTGGCTAAGTATAACATTAGACATAGAGTAGCCACTCCCTATCACCCACACTCAAATGGACAAGCTGAAATCTCAAATAGGGAAATTAAGAACATCCTAGAAAAAGTGGTCAAACCTAATAGGAAAGACTGGTCCTTCAAGCTTGAGGATGCACTTTGGGCTTATAGGACAGCATATAAGACACCCCTAGGTATGTCCCCTTATAGGCTGGTATATGGCAAGGCTTGTCACTTACCACTTGAGTTAGAAAACAAAGCATTTTGGGCCATGAAGGAATTGAATTTTTGTGTAAAGGATGCGGGGACACTGAGGTCTTTGCAATTACATGAGCTTGATGAGCTTAGGCATATGGCCTATGAAAATGCTAAGATGTACAAGGAAAAAACCAAGATTTGGCACGATAGTAGACTTAGAGTTAAGGACTTTAAGAAGGGTCAACTTGTTTTGTTGTTTAACTCACGGTTGAAACTATTTCCAGGGAAACTTAAGTCTAGATGGTCGGGTCCATTTGTCATTACTAATGTGTTTGTTCATGGTGCAATAGAGATAAAGAACTTGCAGCAAGGTCAGCCATTTATGGTCAATGGGGCGAGGTTGAAGCACTACTATGAGGAAGGAGATGTGAAGACTCTCTCGGCCTTCCTCTTGAATGAAGCATGAAACTAAAAACGAGAGAGAACGAGTGGTCACTGTGCTCGTTTAGTCAAGGCTAATGCCTTAGTTTATTTTTTTTCACTTTTTCCGGTTATCGTTTGTGTGTTTTGTGGTGTGATTTTAATTAAGTATTTAATGTTTGTTTTATTTGTTTTTATAGGGAATCGAAAGAGGGGATCAAGGAGAGTAATCCCAGCTTTAAAAATCAAGAAACGATCGAGCCAAATAAAAGATACGGACGAGCAAAGTTTGCCATTTAGATGGAAAAAATATCCCTAAAATTGCGCTGGAATTGCAGGATCCGCAAAATATAGCCGTTGGGATTTAGCCGTTGCCTTTATATCCGTTAGAAGACGCTCGATCGATACGATTCTCTCACTCTCTGATTTCCAAGAAAGCTGCGATTCTTTTCATCTTTGATTCTTCTCTCCAAATCTCCAAGATTCGACAATGGTGTCCACAAGGGCTGAAAGATCCGCAGCCAAGAAGAAGGCTGATGAAACTGAAGCAGCTGCGAGGGAAGCACTTCTTACCCTTGCAGATGCTGGTGCTGTTCGCACCGGACCTCTTCCCAAGCTTCCGATCCGTAGGAAGAAGTGGAGGGTTGTCACTGAGATCCCTGCTGGACCCTCTGAACCAGCAGGTACACCCAAAAAACGTCGGTGGAGTGTCGAGATGGCCGCCGAACCAAGCAGAGCGAAGACTCCCTCTGTGGAGAGTCAAGAAACGGATCGTGCGTCCCACGAGTCAACCAAGAAGGGTTCGACACCATCTGCCTCACCTGCGCACAGCCCTTCATCATCTGAACCAGTGCACAGCCCAGAGCGTTCATCATCACCGCCTGCACAGAGCCCTGAGACGCCGTCTTCACCACTGAATTCCGTGCAGACGCCTACAGCAGAGCAGAGTGCCACACCTTCGCACACGCCTCCACGGCCTGACCCTGAATTCCCATATGGGGAGTACCAGGAATCCACTCAAGGCAGTGGGGAAGGTGGTGAAGACGAGGTCTTCTCGCCTGCAAGGGAAGCTAGCCCAGAGAGTCCTGCACAGCAGGATGATTCCATGGAAGAGACGTTGGGGGCATGCCTGCAGCAGATCAACATTGAGGCAAAGCTCAAGACGAAGAAGGCCAAGATTGTCAAGGCCAGGCGATCCAAGAAGCTGAAAAAGAAGAAGGCTAAAAGGGCGCCTTCAGCAGACGAAGAGAGCACTGAGCCTTCGCTCAAACGACTCAAGGTTGAGGCTGCCGAGTCAGCCAAGTGTTAAGTCTCTGAAAGTGACTTATTTAGGACCCATTTAGCTTAAGAAGATGTACACATTTAGGTGTTTTTATTAGCATTTAGCTTAAACCTATGCTTTAATATGAGAATTAGAAGAAGGTAGTTAATATAGGACTTGTGTACAATAGGTAGAAAAAGGGTTGAAAACCGAAGAAAAGAATGAAAAAATAACCATTGCAAATGAATTGCGGAATAATTGCGGTGACCGCAATTATTCAAGTTAAAACCGTAAGTTGGCTGATCTTTTTCTGTTTAGATCCGACTTTTCAGGGATTCGTCCTTTCTCCTCCATCCATTCTGATATATGACGTTGAAGATTGATGGTTCTCCTTGGCCCAAACGCACCTGCAAACTACTATAAAAGGGGGTCAAAGTCGGAGGTTCAGTCATCATTCGAAGCGCGGAAGTCTTCTTGCAGTCCACCATTTCCATCTGTTTTCCTTTGCCGTCTGTTGGAGTGAGAGTCTAAGCTTTTGGAATCGATAATCTGATAGGAAGGAGAGGAGATTCTTCTTCTCTCTCGATTGGATTCATCCAAGCAGGGCTGACTTCTCATCACCATCATTCGAGGCGACTGCCACGGAGTTTTCTAGCAAACCTCTACTGTTTTTCTGCTCTGTTCTTCTCAATTCCATTTCTGATCACTGTTGTTCTTAGTGTAGCATTTCAATTACTGCATTTCGTTGTTGTCTGTCTTGAATTAATTTCTTTTAGAGCTTCCCTTTGTCATTCAAACACTTAAAGTAATTGAAGTATACTTCTGCATTTTACAGTTTCCATCTGGTTCTGCTACGGCTTTGGCTTGCTGTTTTAAGTACATTTATCTTCTAAGCATGTCTGTTTTATCTACCTTTTCTATTCTCCACATATCCATGAGTAACTAAAATCACTTAGGGGCATGCTAATGACAGAACTATAGGCTAAAAAACGTGAGTCAAGTAGGCAGATTAACACTCGAACATTGATTGTATGTAAGCTTCATCCCACGGGCAATTTCGATTGGCCATCCATTTTGTCCAAAGAACTCCTAACCTCTGGAAGGAGTAAGAGTTCAGAGTCATATAATCATGCTAGCCTTTCATGGTAATCAGGAAACGGCCTAGGAATAGGCGTTTCCCTAGTACAAACTGAACACTCCTGTTTTAACAAGATGCTTAAGACCTTACTTTGAAGTCGAGTAAACTTGAGTCTCTCATGCATGGAATCGGACGATACTTGAGATAGAGTGAGTTTGATGTATAGAGAGTTGATCCAAAGCTTGATAATCGTAATAAACTGCCTATAGGATAGTCATTAGTAGCCCTTAATTCACCCTTTTAATCAGTTTCGCTGCTATTTAATTGCGGATTAATTGCGGTTCTCGCAATTCTGCTAAAACGCATTCTGTGTAGCTGTTTTCTTCTTCGTTTATTGATTCCATCTCTTGTTCTTTGAGCCTGATTTTAACTTTAACTTGTTTATGGTATATTCCTTTACACATTCAGTAACACTTAGATAATTAAAAACCAATTTTACCCCATCAAATTCAGCCCATCTTTCTTAACAAATACACTTCGCGAATAGCTAAAAATGAGTCTCTGTGGAAAAAACGAATGAAATATACTTACTACTTGCTGTGAGACCATGTATGCTTGCATGTTCTAAGTGCTCTCTCTATCCTTTTGCATATTTATCTTTTCACATTGAGCACGCAACAAGTTTTTGGCGCCGCTGCCGGGGACTTATTTTAAGTGAAAACGAAGTTGTTAAGTTTGAAAAATCAAGTTTATCATTGAGTGAAACTAATCTGTTTCATTTCTTTTGCAGGTGCTATTAAGGTAGTTTATGAGTGAGCGTTCACATAGTAATTTAGAGTTCGATCCTGAACCTGAAAGATCACTTCGAGCTAGGAATAAGGCAAAGAAACGTCTCTTTAAACAACCTCCTATACCTCAAACCACACCTGAAACTAAAGAAATGGGCGATCTAGTTCCAAATCCGGCACAAGCCATTCGCAACCCCATCGAAATAGCGAATGACAAGAATAGTGCGATTCTTTCATATCTAGTACCTATGCCTGGGGAGCTGAACCCTAGCATAATCCGTCCTGAAATCACTGCCCACTCATTCGAGTTAAAGCCAGTGATGTTCCAAATGTTGTCCACTGTGGGACAATTCTTTGGAATAGAAAATGAGGACCCCCATAACCACCTTAGGAACTTCCTAGGAGTTAGTGACACATTCCTAATCCCTGGAGTTTCCCAAGAAGCCCTGAGGCTATATCTTTTCCCTTACTCTTTGAGGGACAAAGCCAAAACATGGTTAAATTCATTGCCCTCAGGATCTGTCCGCAATTGGACAGATTTAGCAGAAAAATTCCTAGTCAAATACTTCCCACCTGATAGGAATTCAACCTTTCGTGATGATATCATAAAGTTTAAACAAGCTGATAATGAGTCTCTTCACGAAGCTTGGACTAGATTCAAAGACCTTCTCATTAAATGTCCACACCATGGCATTCCATGGTGTATCCAAATAGAAGTTTTCTTTAAAGGATGCAACCCCAGCACCAGACA
Source organism: Herpetospermum pedunculosum (assembly GCA_028017165.1). Lineage (NCBI taxonomy): Eukaryota > Viridiplantae > Streptophyta > Magnoliopsida > Cucurbitales > Cucurbitaceae > Herpetospermum > Herpetospermum pedunculosum. The sequence continues at coordinate 21,870,556 of CM051528.1, forward strand.
AGTCTTAAATTCATCTGCTGGAGGTTCCATGTTGTCCAAGAGTTACAACGAAGCTTATGAGATCTTGGAGAAGATCTCAGCATCTCACTGTAGATGGTCAGACGATCCAGTAGAGCCAACTAGGGCTCAAGACAAGGATGCTCTAAGCGCCATGAGCACCCAAATAAATGCCCTGACCAACTTAGTTAAGCAAATGGCTCAGGCCAATCTCCAAACCAGTGCCAATACCGCCACAGCCATGTCAATGGGCACCCAACCAAGTCAAGGCGAGGCACCAATCTGTGGATTCTGTGGGGAAGGGCACCCTTATGAATATTGCCCTGGGAATCCATCCTCGGTTTGCTATGTAGGAAGCCAGCAGCAGCCTAGGAATAACCCCTACTCCAACACCTATAACCCTGGTTGGAGAAACCACCCTAACCTGTCATGGGGTGGCCAACAAAACACTAACCAAAATTCTAACCAACCAAGGCCGAGTGGAACACCTGGTTTCACTCCCCAACATAACCAGTCAATGTACCAAAAACCTTACAATCAACCTGTAGGATCTTCTGTAGAGAACCTACTCAAGGAATATATAGCTAAGAATGATGCTACTCTTCAGAGCCAGCAAGCTACCCTTAGGAGCCTGGAAAACCAAATAGGCCAATTAGCCAATGAACTTAAAAGTAGGCCCCAAGGTAGACTCCCTGCTGATACCGAGATACCAAGGAGAGATGGCAAAGAACAAGTTCAAGCCATTGAACTTAGGAGTGGAAGACCATTGGTGAGCAACACAAAGGACACACCAAAGAGAGTAGAGAACACTGAGTCTAGTGCTCCACTGGCGTCTCTGCCGAGCCAAGGTCCACCACCGACTAGCACATCAGGAGCCAGGCTAGAGCCAATTGTTGAGGACGTAGAAGAAATTCCAAGGCCTCCACCTATCTTAAGGCGTCCTGACGTGCCTGCATATGTGCCACCACCTCCATACCCTCGAAGGCTTAAGAAGAAGCAGGAACAGGAAGTTCATTTTAATAAATTTTTAGAAATACTTAAGCAAGTGCATGTGAATATTCCTTTTGTAGAGGTTTTACAGTCTATGCCTTCATATGTAAAGTTTTTGAAGGACATTATTACTAACAAAAAAATAATTGGTGAGTTTGAAACAGTAAACCTCACCGAGGAATGCAGTGCCATCCTCCAGAACAAGCTGCCCAAGAAAGAGAAGGATCCTGGTTCCTTCACCTTACCTGTAGAACTTGGAGGCAAGCATGTGGGCAGAGCGCTTTGTGACCTGGGCGCCAGCATAAATCTCATGCCCCTTTCCCTATTCCGCCAGTTGGGAATGGGAGAAGCACGTCCAACTACTGTCACTTTACAACTAGCAGACAGATCCATCGCATATCCGGAAGGTAAGATCGAGGATATTCTAGTTAAAGTTGACAAATTTATTTTCCTTGCAGATTTCATTGTCCTGGACTATGAGGCAGACAAGGAGGTCCCCATCCTGCTAGGTAGACCATTTCTAGCCACAGGTAGGGCACTAATAGACGTGCAAAAAGGTGAGTTAACTATGAGGGTTCATGATGAAGAGGTAAAATTTAGTGTTTACAAAGCTTTAAGGTATCCCTCTGATTCTGAGTCTTGTGCTAGCATTGATGTTGTTGACTCACTAATGGAAGAACAATTAGAGCATGTACTATTAACCAAGCATGCTAACGAATATGTAGGATTAGATGTAGATGATCTAAATGTATCTGACATAATGAATATGCCTGTAGATAGACCTCAGCATGTATGTATGACTATCGACTTAACTGATAGAACTGTAAATCCGTTAAAGCCCTCCATTGAGCATCCACCTGTTTTAGAACTGAAACCACTACCAACTCACCTCAAATATGCATATCTAGGAGATAATGATACGCTGCCTGTAATTATTTCTTCTAAGCTTAGTGAACAGCATGAGGTTGATTTAATTTTACTGCTTAAGCAACATAGGAAGGCTATAGCATGGACTATTGCTGATATTCGAGGCATTAGCCCTTCTTATTGCATGCATAAAATCATACTAGAGGAAGAGCACACACCTAAGGTAGATCACCAGCGTAGGTTAAACCCCTCTATGAAAGAGGTAGTGAAGAAAGAAATAATAAAGTGGTTAGATGCAGGAGTAATTTTCCCCATAGCTAGTAGCCAGTGGGTGAGCCCCATCCAATGTGTACCTAAAAAGGGGGGAATAACTGTGGTAGTCAATGAGAACAACGAACTGATTCCAACAAGGACTGTCACAGGGTGGAGAGTGTGTATGGATTACAGGAAGTTAAATAAAGAAACTAAAAAAGACCATTTCCCTCTACCATTCATTGACCAGATGTTAGACAGAATAGCTGGTAGAGCCTACTATTGTTTTTTAGATGGGTACTCTGGCTATAATCAAATCACTATAGACCCTAAGGATCAAGAGAAGACTACCTTCACTTGCCCTTTTGGAACGTTTGCCTTCCGCAGAATGCCTTTTGGCTTATGCAATGCACCGGCGACTTTCCAAAGGTGCATGATGGCAATCTTCTCTGAGTTGGATGAGTCCATAATAGAAATATTCATGGATGACTTCTCAGTCTTTGGGGACTCATTTAAAACCTGTCTAGAGAACCTAGGACAAGTCCTGGCTAGGTGTGAAGAGACCAACCTAGTCCTAAATTGGGAAAAGTGCCATTTTATGGTAGATGAAGGGATTGTCTTAGGACATAGAGTGTCAAGGGCAGGTGTAGAAGTGGATAGGGCAAAAATAGAGGTCATAGAGAAGTTGGTAGAGCCCCAGAATGTCAAAGCTATTAGGAGTTTCCTAGGACATGCTGGCTTCTATAGAAGGTTCATCAAGGACTTCTCTAAGATAGCCAAGCCTCTATGTGAGCTACTGGAGCTAGGTAGGCCATTCATCTTCTCTAAAGAATGTGTAGTAGCTTGGAAAACCCTTAAGGAAGCATTGGTCACAGCACCAATCATAGTAGGACCAAATTGGGATCTCCCATTTGAGATGCTATGCGATGCTAGTGACTATGCTGTAGGAGTCATGTTAGGACAGAAGATTGACAAGCTCACACATCCTGTCTATTATGCTAGTAAAACCTTGAATGAGGCTCAATGTAACTATACAACTACAGAGAAAGAGATGCTTGCTGTAGTATTTGCTTGTGAAAAATTTAGGAACTATATTGTAGGAACTAGGACCATTGTATATACTGACCATTCTGCTTTGAAATATCTTATGAGGAAGGCTGATGCTAAGCCTAGATTGATTAGATGGGTGTTATTGCTGCAGGAATTCGATTTGGACATTCGGGACAAGAAGGGATGTGAAAACGTGGTTGCAGATCACCTGTCTCGATTGCAGCACAATTGCGAAAAAATTGCGGACCCCGCAATTACTGATGCTTTTATAGATGAACATATCTTTGCTTTGACTCATCGTGATAACGATGAGGAACCTTGGTTCGCTGACATTGCTAACTTCCGTGCATCACAGGTATTGCCAGTGTTCAAGGGAGGACAAGAGAAGAAGAGGTTCCTCCATGAAGCAAGGAAATTCATCTGGGATGACCCCATACTTTACAGGACCTGTGCTGATGGGTTGTTGAGGAAGTGTGTTACAGTTGCTGAAGCGAAGTCTGTGCTGCAGCACTGTCACTCATCTCCTTACGGTGGGCACTTTGGTGGTCAAAGAACAGCTGCTAAGGTATTTCAGAGTGGCTACTACTGGCCAACAATCTTCAAGGACGCCCACAATTATGCCCACAACTGTGACGAATGCCAAAGGACAGGTAACCTCAGTCGTAAGGATGAGATGCCTCTCACCTACATCTTAGAGTTAGAACTCTTTGATGTGTGGGGCATTGATTTCATGGGACCATTCCCTCCATCATCAGGTAACCTGTACATCTTAGTAGCAGTAGACTACGTGTCAAAGTGGGTAGAAGCTAAGGCATGTCCTAATAATGATGCTAAAACAGTCACTAACTTCTTGCATAGACACATTTTCACTAGATTTGGGACTCCTCGTGCTATCATTAGTGATGAGGGGTCACATTTCATTAATAAGGCTATGGAGAAAATATTGGCTAAGTATAACATCAGACAGAGGGTAGCTACTCCCTACCACCCACACTCAAATGGCCAAGCTGAGATTTCCAATAGGGAGATAAAGAACATCCTAGAAAAGGTAGTCAAACCTAATAGGAAAGACTGGTCTTTCAAGCTTGAGGACGCACTTTGGGCTTACAGAACAGCATATAAGACACCTCTAGGAATGTCTCCCTATAGGTTGGTGTATGGCAAGGCTTGCCACTTGCCACTTGAGTTGAAAAACAAGGCATTTTGGGCCATGAAAGAATTAAATTTTTGTGTGAAGGATGCGGGGACATTGAGATCTTTGCAGCTACATGAACTTGATGAGCTTAGGCATATGGCCTATGAGAATGCCAAGATGTACAAGGAAAAGACAAAAATATGGCATGACAGTAGACTCAGGATCAAAGACTTTAAGAAGGGCCAACTTGTACTGTTATTTAACTCACGATTAAAGCTATTTCCAGGCAAATTAAAGTCTAGATGGTCAGGTCCATTTATTATTACTAATGTCTTTGTTCATGGTGCCATAGAGATTAAAAACTTGCAGCAAGGACAGCCATTTATGGTCAATGGTGCTAGGTTGAAGCACTACTATGAGGAGGGGGATGTGAAGACTCTCTCGGCCTTCCTCCTACATGAAGCATGAAGTTAGAAACGAGAGAGAACGAGTGGTTACTGTGCTCGTTTAGTCAAGGCCAATGCCTTAGTTTATTTTTTCTGTTTTTTCGATGATCGTTTGTATGTTTTGTAGCGTGATTTTAATTGCGTATTTAATGTTTGTTCTATTTGTTTTTGTAGGGAATCGAAAGAGGGGATCAAGGGGAGTAAATCCCACTTTAAAAATCAAGAAACGGTTGAGCCAAATGAAAGATACGGGCGATCAAAGTTTGGAATTTTTATGAAATATTATCCCTACAATTGCGCAAATATTGCTGGATCCGCAAAAAGAGCCGTTGGGATTTTTTCCGTTTTATTTATAGCCGTTAGAACGCGCTCGTTGATACGATTCTCTCATTCTTTGATCTCCAAGACTTCAGCGATTCTCTCCATCTTTGATTCTTCTCTCAAGATCTTCAAGATTCAGCTATGGTGTTCACACGATCGGAGAGATCCGCCGCCAAGAAGAAGGCCGATGACGCAGCTGAAGCGGCTGCGAGGGAAGCGCTTCTCACCCTTGCTGATGAGGGTGCTGTACGCACTGGCCGTCTTGCCAAGCTTCCTATTCGTAGGAAGAAGTGGAGGGTGGTCACTGAGATCCCTGCTGGCCCATCTGAGCCAGTGGGCACGCCAAAGAAGCGCCGGTGGACTGTCAAGACTGCCGCCGAACGAACCATCGCCAAGACTCCCTCTGTGGAGAGTCAAGAACCTGATCGTGCATCCCACGAGTCAGCCAAAGAAGGTTCGTCGCCGTCTTCGTCACCTGCGCGCAGTCCCCTCTCGTCTGAACCAGTGCCAAGCGCAGAATCGTCACCGCCTGCACAGAGCTTCGAGTTGTCTCCAGCACCTCAGAGTTCTGATCCGCCACTTGCAGCAGCGCAGAGTCCTGAACTGCCATCGTCGCCACTGAGTTCTGCGCATATACCATCAGCAGAACACACTCCCACGCCATCGCACAAGGCTCCACAGCCTGATCCTGAATTCCCATATGGGGATTATCAAGAGTCCACGCAAGGCAGTGGAGATGCTGGAGAAGACGAAGTCTTCTCGCCTATGAGGGAAGATAGCCCTGCCGAGCCTGCACAGCAGGATGATTCTATGGAGGAGACGTTGGGGGCATGTTTCCCACAACTCCAGGCAAGGCTCAAAAAGAAGAAGAAGGCCACGACTGGAAAGGCCAAAAAGTTGAAGAAAAAGAAGGCCAAGAAGGTGCCATCGACGGACAAAGAGAGTACTGAGCCTTCGCTCAAACGCCTCAAGGTGGAGGCTGCTGAATCATCCAAACCAGCCGATAAGGGGAAGGCTAAACTCTACCCTGAAGATGAACCTCCGTCAGTGAGGTATGTCTCATCTGATGCTGAATCCAGGGGTGTTGAGCTGAGGAAAAGGGACCTGTTGCACGAGAAGGGGTTCCTTGATCCACTTGCTGACCTGCCGCAGTTCTTGCGCGCAGGGGTGATCAACCATGGCTGGGAGGAATTCTGCAGACCTCCCAATCCAGCCTACACGAGCATGGTGTACGATTTCTACGCCAATGTGCTCAGCCCTGAGGATGGCCTATCTGTGGTCAGAGGGGTGGAAGTTGATTTCTCAGCCAAGGCCATCAATGAAGCTTTTGGTCTCAGGGGCCAGCCTCACACAGATTATGCACGGATAGTTGATGAGCCGACTGAGGCTGTGCTAGAAGAAGCCATTCGCACAATTGGCCAGCCTGAAGCCTCCTGGACAGTGTCACGCAATGGGCGGCACACTCTCATGAGTGCCAACCTCACGGCTAAGGCAGCTGTGTGGTTTTCATTCGTCAGAAGAAGACTCTCCCCGGTAACTCATGAGACTACAATTAACCAGAGCCGTTCGCTGCTGGTTTATGCTATAATGAGAGGTCTCACGATCAACGTGGGAGAAGTCATCGCTGCTGCCATAGCTGAGTGTGCTAAAAAGGGTAAGGGGCCATTATTTTTCCCCAACACTATAACAAAATTGTGTTTGCTTGCAGGGGTTCCCACCGAGCGCTTGGAGCAGCAGTTGCCTTACACAGGCCATTTGGAGTTGCCTGCGCACCTAAGGCTGAGAAGAAAGGGCAACATGGAATTTGAGTTGGATAGGCTGGCTGCTGAACAGTCCCTATCCATGGCCTGCTTGATGGACATGCAGAGGAGAATGGCTCAATGGGCCAACTATGCGCAGGCGAGGGACAGAGAAGTTGCAGACCAGTTGGGGTGCATCTTCCCAGACTTCCCCACCAACCTCCTAACTCCATGGGTGCCCCCACGACCAAGGCGACCAGATGAGGATGATGAGAATTGAGTGCTGGTTTGAAGAGCACTAGAGGGAGTATTACTGATCCCTTAAGAAACAAAAGACAATTTTCCTGCTTTTTGATAGAATCATGTATAGTATGCTGTTTTGTATTCAATTTTTGATCTGTTTTTAATGTTTAGTTTTATGTTTTTTCTTTTGCTTAGTCTAGTCTGATGTTAGCTGATTAGGTAGGATAGTTTAGTTTTATTTTTAGGATGCATGAGTAACGGGAAAAAGCATGCTAGGGGCCTGAATCAATGCTTAATCTGCCCAGATTGGATTGCGAAATAATTGCGGTTCCCGCAATTTTTGTGACTGATAGCATGTTTTGGACTGTCTGTTTAGTTAGGCTGTGATCTGTTAAAGTCTATCTTTTGCTGCTAGCATGACTACCTTATATAGCTGATCTTGAAGCATGCTGGATGAGTGTCGTAGGACACCCTTTGATAGTTTAAATTTGCCTCTAAATAGTGCTCAGTATGCAGAAACCATAAGTCCTTAAAACTTCCTGTTATGTTCAAATTTTCTGCTGCTGGGATAATTGCTTTTAGAATGTTTTGCCTATGCCTAGGATTTTTAGATTCTCTTTGTTTTGCTTTAGACTAGATGCTTCTAGGACAAGTTTGGGGGTGTGCCACCTCAAACACTCATTGGGGACAATGAGTAGTTGAAGTTTGGGGGAGGCCACCCTAGGCCTAGGAACATTCCTCTCTCCCTTAGAAACATAAGCATTCTTCTTCTCCTTTAAAAAAAAAAAATAATAATAAAAAAAAAATGATGATGAAAAAAGAATAAAGGGGGGGAGTTTCTCTTAGGTTGCTGAGTAATCAGTGCCAAGTGTGTAACCCACAAGTGGCGTTGCATCAAAAGGCAACCAAAGGAGAGGCTCCACCTAAGAGAAAAAAAAAAGAAAAAGAGGAAATAGGGGAAGAAGAATGTATGCTTGGGAGTTATAATCTTGTGGCTTAGATGTCCTATGTAAAAAGAAATCTGATCCTTAATGAGCTAAGCACAAGGTTGTAACTTCTAGGTTTGTCTAGGGAGATGAATGTATATCCAATGTAGTGATGCCAGGGTTTAGGTTGTTCTCTAAAAGTACCACTGTCACCGTTAATACTAAGACTGGCATGACTCTAAGGAATCCTAGACACATTAAAAATAAGCTAGAAGCATGTACTGAGTCTGGAGTAAAGCTTGGTAGAATTTGAAACCTTAGGGATAATAGCATGATATCATAAAAGTAGTTAGATCAGTAGTAGGGGATTAACAAAAGCAGTGGGTATAATAGGCAGGTGAAGTCAGAAGAAGCTTGATAAGGAGGTTAATTCTAAACTTAGAAGTGTGTCACAGGACAGCACTGCTAGAGATAGGGATATAGGGGAGTCGGTGAGTAGTTAGAGAAGAAGAAACGACAGCCTAGGTAAGTCCTTAGTATGCTTGAGGACAAGCAGAGCCTTAAGTTTGGGGGTGTGTTAAGTCTCTGAAAGTGACTTATTTAGGACCCATTTAGCTTAAGAAGATGTACACATTTAGGTGTTTTTATTAGCATTTAGCTTAAACCTATGCTTTAATATGAGAATTAGAAGAAGGTAGCTAATATAGGACTTGTGTACAATAGGTAGAAAAAGGGTTGAAAACCGAAGAAAAGAATGAAAAAATAACCATTGCAAATGAATTGCGGAATAATTGCGGTGACCGCAATTATTCAAGTTAAAACCGTAAGTTGGCTGATCTTTTTCTGTTTAGATCCGACTTTTCAGGGATTCGTCCTTTCTCCTCCATCCATTCTGATATATGACGTTGAAGATTGATGGTTCTCCTTGGCCCAAACGCACCTGCAAACTACTATAAAAGGGGGTCAAAGTCGGAGGTTCAGTCATCATTCGAAGCGCGGAAGTCTTCTTGCAGTCCACCATTTCCATCTGTTTTCCTTTGCCGTCTGTTGGAGTGAGAGTCTAAGCTTTTGGAATCGATAATCTGATAGGAAGGAGAGGAGATTCTTCTTCTCTCTCGATTGGATTCATCCAAGCAGGGCTGACTTCTCATCACCATCATTCGAGGCGACTGCCACGGAGTTTTCTAGCAAACCTCTACTGTTTTTCTGCTCTGTTCTTCTCAATTCCATTTCTGATCACTGTTGTTCTTAGTGTAGCATTTCAATTACTGCATTTCGTTGTTGTCTGTCTTGAATTCATTTCTTTTAGAGCTTCCCTTTGTCATTCAAACACTTAAAGTAATTGAAGTATACTTCTGCATTTTACAGTTTCCATCTGGTTCTGCTACGGCTTTGGCTTGCTGTTTTAAGTACATTTATCTTCTAAGCATGTCTGTTTTATCTACCTTTTCTATTCTCCACATATCCATGAGTAACTAAAATCACTTAGGGGCATGCTAATGACAGAACTATAGGCTAAAAAACGTGAGTCAAGTAGGCAGATTAACACTCGAACATTGATTGTATGTAAGCTTCATCCCACGGGCAATTTCGATTGGCCATCCATTTTGTCCAAAGAACTCCTAACCTCTGGAAGGAGTAAGAGTTCAGAGTCATATAATCATGCTAGCCTTTCATGGTAATCAGGAAACGGCCTAGGAATAGGCGTTTCCCTAGTACAAACTGAACACTCCTGTTTTAACAAGATGCTTAAGACCTTACTTTGAAGTCGAGTAAACTTGAGTCTCTCATGCATGGAATCGGACGATACTTGAGATAGAGTGAGTTTGATGTATAGAGAGTTGATCCAAAGCTTGATAATCGTAATAAACTGCCTATAGGATAGTCATTAGTAGCCCTTAATTCACCCTTTTAATCAGTTTCGCTGCTATTTAATTGCGGATTAATTGCGGTTCTCGCAATTCTGCTAAAACGCATTCTGTGTAGCTGTTTTCTTCTTCGTTTATTGATTCCATCTCTTGTTCTTTGAGCCTGATTTTAACTTTAACTTGTTTATGGTATATTCCTTTACACATTCAGTAACACTTAGATAATTAAAAACCAATTTTACCCCATCAAATTCAGCCCATCTTTCTTAACAAATACACTTCGCGAATAGCTAAAAATGAGTCTCTGTGGAAAAAACGAATGAAATATACTTACTACTTGCTGTGAGACCATGTATGCTTGCATGTTCTAAGTGCTCTCTCTATCCTTTTGCATATTTATCTTTTCACATTGAGCACGCAACACCAAGCCATCAGATAAAGGGAAGGCAAAGCTCTACCCTGAAGATGAGCCTCAGTCCGTGAGGTATGTTTCCTCTGATGCTGAGTCCAGGGGTGCTGAGCTGAGGAAGAGGGAGTTGCTGCACGAGAAAGGCTTCCTCGACCGACCTGCTGACCTGCCGCAGTTCTTGCGCGCAGGAGTGATCAACCACGGCTGGGAGGAATTTTGCAGACCGCCCAATCCAGCCTACACGAGCATGGTGTATGATTTCTACGCCAATGTGCTCAGCCCTGAGGATGGCCTGTCTGTGGTCAGAGGGGTAGAAGTGGATTTCTCAGCCAAGGCCATCAACGAAGCCTATGGTCTCAAGGGCCAAACACATACAGATTATGCACGGATTGTTGATGAGCCTACTGAGGCTGTTCTGGAAGAGGCCATTCGGACCATTGGCCAGCCTGAAGCTTCCTGGACCGTGTCACGCAATGGGAGGCACACTCTCATGAGTGCCAACCTCACGGCTAAGGCGGCTGTTTGGTTTTCGTTCGTGAGAAGGAGATTGTCCCCAGTGACTCACGAGACTACAATCAACCAGAGCCGATCGCTGCTGGTGTATGCGATAATGAGAGGTCTCACGATCAACGTGGGAGAAGTCATCACTGCTGCTATTGCTGAGTGCGCCAAGAAAGGTAAGGGACCACTGTTTTTCCCTAACACCATAACCAAACTATGTTTGCTTGCAGGAGTCCCCACCGAGCGCATGGAGCAGCAAATGGCTTACACAGGCCACTTGGAGCTGCCTGCTAGCCTGAGGCTGAAGAGGAAGGGGAATATGGAGTTTGAACTGGATAGGCTGGCTGCTGATCAGTCCCTATCCATGGCCTGCCTGATGGATATGCAGAGGAGAATGGCTCAATGGGCCACTTATGCGCAGGCAAGGGACAAGGAAGTTGCAGACCAACTTGGGTGCATCTTCCCTGATTTCCCTACGAATCTCCTGACTCCATGGGTGCCCCCACGACCACGGCAACCAGATGAGGATGAAGAAGTTTGAGTGCTGGGTTGAAGTGCACTGAAGGGAGTATTGTTGTTCCCTTAGAAAAAACAAACAATTTTCTGCTTTCTGATAGACTATGTGAATTATGCTGTTTTTAGTACACTTTTGATCTGTTTTAGATGCTTAGTTTCATGTTTTTTTTTGCTTAGTATAGTCTGATGATAGGTGACTAGATAGGTTAGTTTTGTTTTATTTTTAGGAGAGCGTGAATGACTGGAAAGAGCATGCTTAGGGGCCTTAATCACTGTTATATCTGCCCTGATCTAATTGCGAAATAATTGCGGTACCCGCAATTTTCATGACTGAAAGCATGTTTTGGACTGTCTGTTTAGCTAGGCTGTGATCTGTTTAAATTCCATCTTTTGTTGCTATCATGACTACCATATATAGCTTATCTGAAAGCATGCTGGATGAGTGTCATAGGACACCCTTTGCTAGTTTAAATCGACCTCTAAAAAGCTCAGCATGCACAACTTTAAGCCCTTAACTGTCTGTTTTTTTTTAATTTACTGCTGCTGTGATATTTTCTTTTCATTGTTCTGTCTATGCCTAGGGCTTTAGATTCTCTTTGTTTTACCTTAGACTAGATGCTTCTAGGATAGTTTGGGGGTGTGCCACCTCAGACACTCATTGGGGACAATGAGTAGTTGAAGTTTGGGGGAGGCCACCCTAGGCCTAGGAACATTCCTCTCTCCCTTAGAAACATAAGCATTCTTCTTCTCCTTTACAAAAAATGATGAACTGAAAAAAAAAAAAAAAAATGAAAAATAGAATAAAGAGGGGGTCTCTCTGAGGTTGCTAAGTAATCAGTGCCAAGTGTGTGACCCACAAGTGGCATTGCATCAAAAGGCAACCAAAGGAGAGGCCCCACCTAAGTAAGAAAAAGGGAAAAGAATAGGGAAGAAGAATGTATACCTAGGAGTTATAACTTTGTGGCTTAGGTGTCCTATTTAAAAAGAACTCTGATCCTCAATTAGCTAAGCACAAAGTTGTAACTTGTAGGGTTGTTTAGGGAGATGAGTGTTTTTCCAATGTAGTGATGCCAGGGTTTAGGTTGTTCTTTAAAGTACTACTGTCACCATTAATACTAAGACTGGCATGACTCTAAGGAATCCTAGACACATTAAAAATAAAGCTAGAAGCATGTACTGAGTCTGAGGCAAAGCTAGGCAGAATTTGAAACCTTAGGGATAGTGGCATGATATGACAAAAGCAAATAGATCAGTTGTAGGAAGTTAATAAAAGCAGGTGAGTGTTAGGCAGGCGAAGTCAGAAGAAGCTAGATAAGAGGGTAGTTCTAAACTGAGAAGTGTGTCACAGGACAGCAGTGCTATAGATAGGGATATAAGGGAGTCAGTAAAGTAGTTAAAGAAGAAGAAACAGCAGCCTAGGTAAGTCCTTAGTGTGCTTGAGGACAAGCAAAACCTTAAGTTTGGGGGTGTGTTAAGTCTCTGAAAGTGACTTATTTAGGACCCATTTAGCTTAAGAAGATGTACACTTTTAGGTGTTTTTGATAGCATTTAGCCTAAACCTATGCTTAAATATGAGAATGAGAAGAAGGTAGCTAAATTAGGACTTATGCACAATAGGAAAGAAAAGGGTTGAAAACCGAAGGAAAAGAATGAAAAAAACTGCATTGCGACAGCATTGCGAAAACATTGCTGAAGCCGCAATTATTCAAGTGAAAACCGTAAGTTGACTGATCCGTTTCTGTTAATTTCCGTAATTTCAGGGATTCGTTCTTTCTCCTCCATCCATTCTGATATATGACGTTGAAGATTGATGGTTCTCCTTGGCCCAAACGCACGTGCAAACTACTATAAAAGGGGGTCAAAGTCGGAGGTTCAAGCATCATCCGAAAGCGTAGAGTCTTCTCGCAGTCCATCTGTTCTCCTGTTTTTCCTTTGCCGTCTGTTGGTTTGCGAAGCTCAGCTGTTGGAGTCGATAATCTGATAGGAAGGAGAGGAGATTCTTCTTCTCTCCCGATTGGATTCATCCAAGCAAGGCTGCTCTTTTTGATCCTTCATTCGAGGCGATTGCGACGAAGCTTTCACGCGTCATTTCCTGCTTTCTGTTTTCCTTTTCTAATTTCCAGCTTTGATCAGTTGTTGTTTCTAGTTTAGTGTTCTATCTACTGCATTTCGTCGCTGTCTGTCTTTGAATTATTTCCTTTAAGTTTCCTTTTGTCCGTTCAAACATTCAAAGTAATCAAATTGCAAGACTTCATTTCACAGTTTCCATCTTCTGCTGCTACGGTTTTGTCTTACTGTTTGGAGTATATTTCCCTTCTAAGCATGTCTGTTTTATCTTATATTTCTGTTCTCTGTATATCCATGAGTAGCTAAGTCACTTAGGGGCATGCTAATGACAGAACTATAGGCTAAGAAAACGTGAACCAAGCATGTAGGATAGCTTTCGAAGCATTGATTGTATGTAAGCTTCATTCCACGGGCAATTTCGATTGGCCATCCATTTTGTCCAAAGAACTCCTAACCTCTGGAAGGAGTAAGAGTTCAGAGTCGTATAATCATGCTAGCCTTTCATGGTAACCAGGAAACGGCCTAGGAATAGGCGTTTCCCTAGTACAAACTAAACACTTCTGTTTTAACAAGATGCTTAAGACCTTACTTTGAGTTGAGTAAACTAAAGAATCTAATGCATGGAATCGGACGATACATGAGATAGAGTGAGTTTGATGCATAGAGAGCTGATCTAATGCTTGGGAATCGTATTAAAATGCCTATAGGATAGTCGTTAGTAGCCCTTAATTCTCCATTTTACACACGTTTGCTGTTTTTACAATTGCGATAACATTGCGGTATCCGCAATTCTGCTAAGTTACCATTCTGTTTAGCTGTTTTCTTCTTCGTTTATTAATTCCATCTCTTGTCTTTTGAGTCTAATTTCAACTTGCATTTGTTTATGTTGCATTCCTTTACACATTCAGCAAAAATTAGATAATTAAAAACCAATTTTTCCCCATCAAAACCACCCCTTCTTTCTTAACAAATACACTTCGTGAATAGCTAAAAATAAGTCTCTGTGGAAAAAACGAATGAAATATACTTACTACTTGCTGTAAGACCATGTATGCTTGCATGTTCTGAGTGCTCTTTCTACCTTCTTGCTTATTTATTCTTAACACATTGAGCACGCAACACATCGTCGCGAAGAGTCCGAAGCGCGGTTTGAGTTGTCAAGAAATGAGAGTCACGAGGAGACCAAAGCACAGTTTGAGTTCTTAAGGAGAGAGATCGCGGAAATGAAGGATGGGATGAGAAAGGGAGAGATTCGGGAAGCTGAAGGCATTAACGCCATCGCCCTGCGAAGTGGCAAAGAAGTACCGTCGCGGGCCGAGCTTGAGGATCCCAACAAGAGTCCAGAAATACCTGAAGATAAGTGTCATCAAACACCTCTTAAGAACACGATAGTTGCTACTCCATCTACTTCTATGAAGTCTTACATTCCCATTGCTCCTTTTCCTAGCAGGTTGGTGAGGCCACCCAAGGAAGACAAGGACGCGGACATCCTCGATACACTGAAGAAAGTTGGAATCAACATACCATTGCTTGATGCCATTCAACAAATTCCAAGGTATGCGAAATTCCTTAAGGAGATGTGCACCAATAAGAGGAAAGCAAAGAGCACCGAGAGAGTGGTGGTAAGTAAAAATGTTTCTGCTCTGATCACGCAAAATATGCCAGATAAATGTCAAGACTCAGGTATGTTTCTCTTACCATGCACCATAGGAGATAAGGAAATCAAGCATGCAAGGCTAGATTTAGGGGCTTCGATTAATGTTATGCCATACTCAGTTTATAAAAGTCTTGATTTGGAAGGGTTGCAGGAAACTAGTGTCATAATCCAATTAGCTGATAGGTCCTCTATTCATCCTTTAGGAGTAGTTGAGGATGTGTTAGTTCGAGTTAAGGATCTTATTTTTCCTGCTGATTTTTATGTGTTAAAAATGGAAGATAATGCATCATCTGCTGCCTCAGTCCTGTTGGGTAGACCTTTCATGAAAACTGCTAGGACTAAGATTAATGTGCATGATGGTACTTTGTCTGTTGAGTATGGAGGAGAGGTGTTTGAATTTAATGTCTTTAATGCCATGAAACACCATGTTGATGTGCATTTTGTCTGTAAAATTGATTTGATTGAAACTTTAGAACAAGAAGAATGCATGACTGCTGTTGATGGGGATGACCCATTCGTTTTTAATGAAACTGTTGGCGAAATTGAAAGTAGCATGCCCATATTGTCTGATTCATGTGAGCAAGTTACCCTTGCTTTAGAGGCATTGAAAAGCTAGCTAAGATGTTACCATCTCTTTTGCAGGCTCCCAAGCTGGAACTTAAAGAGTTGTCGGGTCACCTGAAGTACGTATACTTGGGTGAGGTGGAGACACTCCCGGTAATTATCTCTAAGGAGCTTACATCAGAGCAGGAGAGCAAGTTGGTGGAGATGTTGAAAAAGAACAAAAGAGCGATAGGATGGACCTTGGCGGATTTGCATGGGTTGAGTCCAGTTCTATGTATGCACAAGATTAGGCTGAATGAGCGAGCAAAGCCATCCCGAGAGCCTCAGAGGAGACTGAACCCAGCCATGAAAGAGGTAGTGTTGTCTGAGATACACAAACTCCTAGATGCATGTATCATCTATCCCATTTCTGATAGTCAGTGGGTTAGCCCAATTCATGTTGTACCTAAAAAGACGGGCGTAACTGTTATTAGGAATGAGAAGGGTGAGTTAGTGCCTAAACGGGTGCAAAACGGGTGGAGAATGTGTATATATTTTCGAAAATTGAATGATGTGACTAAGAAGGATCATTTTTCTATCCCCTTCATAGATCAAATGGTGGAGCGTTTAGCTGGGAAGCCATATTTCTGTTTTCTGGATGGTTTTTCTGGGTTTTATCAAATTCCCATAGTCCAGGAAGACGAAGAAAAGACTACTTTTACATGTCCATTTGGAACATACGCATATAGGAGAATGCCCTTTGGGCTTTGTAATGCTCCAGGGACTTTTCAGCGATGCATGATGAGCATATTTACAGAATTCGTAGAAAAATGCATCGAGGTCTTTATGGATGATTTTACAGTATATGGGAGTTCATTTGAGGATTGTCTGATTAACTTGTCTAGAGTCATGGAAAGATGCATTGAAACTAATCTTGTTTTAAATTTCGAAAAGTGTCATTTCATGGCGAGTCAGGGCATAGTCTTAGGTCACGTTGTGTCAGCTAAGGGTATAGAGGTGGATAAAGCGAAGATTGATGTTATATCTGACTTACCTTACCCCACAAATCATCGAGAAGTGCGTTCTTTTCTTGGTCATGCAGGTTTCTACCGCAGGTTCATCAAAGACTTTTCGAAGATAGTGACACCGATGACGAGCTTGCTGAAAAAAGACGTCTCATTCTGCTTTGACAAAGAGTGCAAGTTTGCCTTTGATGTGCTGAAGAAGTGCCTGACCAATGCACCCATTATTCATCCACCGCAGTGGGGGACCCCCTTCGAGATTATGTGCGATGCAAGCAATTACGCTGTTGGTGCTATGCTGGGTCAGAGGATAGACAAGAAGAGCCATGTGATTTATTATGCCTCCAGGACGCTCAACTCCGCGCAGATCGGTTACACCACCACAGAGAAGGAGCTGTTTTCCATTGTTTTCGCCCTTGATAAATTTCGACCTTATATACTTGGATTTAAAGTGGTTGTATTTTCTGATCATGCAGCAGTTCGATACTTAATGAACAAGAAGGACTCGAAGCCTAGGCTGCTCAGGTGGGTACTACTCCTTCAGAAGTTCGATGTTTCAGTCCAAGATAGGAAAGGATCAAAAAATACGGTTGCTGACCACTTGAGCCGCATTGTGCGTGGAGAGGATGACTTGCCCCTGAATGACGAATTCCCTGATGAAGTCCTCTTCCAGGTGAGCATGGAAATACCATGGTATGCCGACATAGTCAATTATCTGGTCACAGGTACGTTCCCATTTGACTATTCGTATAATAGGAGAGCTAAGCTGAAAAGCGAAGCCAAGAATTATGTCTGGGAGGAGCCTACATTATGGAAATTCTGTGCAGATCAAGTAATTAGGAAGTGTGTCCCAAAATCTGAGCATAAGTCCATTCTTGAATTTTTGCCATGAGTTTGCATGTGGGGGACACTTTGGGCCATCTAGGACAGCAAGAAAAATATTAGACTGTGGGTTTTTCTGGCCATCACTGTTTAAAGACTGTTTTGAATTCTGTAAATCATGTGATCAGTGTCAGAGGAAAGGGTCCATTTCGAGTAGGAATGAAATGCTCAAAACCTCTATATTGACTTGTGAAATTTTTTAGGTTTGGGGTATGGACTTTATGGGACCTTTTCCCCCCTCATGCGGTTTTGTCTATATATTGTTGGTTGTGGACTACGTGTCTAAGTGGGTGGAGGCCAAAGCTACCAAGGTTGATACTGCTAATGTTGTTTCCAGTTTTGTCAAATCTAACATTTTTAGCAGATATGGAGTTCCACGAGCCATTATAAGCGATTAGGGGAGTCACTTCTGCAACAATACGATCCAGGCCTTGATGAGGAGGTATGGGGTCAATCATAAAATATCTACCCCGTACCACCCTCAAACCAATGGCCAAGCCGAGGTCTCTAATCGAGAGGTGAAGAGCATCCTTGAGAAAACAGTAAGTCCTGGGAGGAAAGATTGGAGTCTCAGGCTGGACGACGCTGTGTGGGCCTATCGCACAGCTTACAAAAGCCCCCATAGGGATGTCTCCCTACCGGATGGTTTTTGGGAAAGCCTGTCATCTCCCAGTGGAGATCGAACACAAAGCGTATTGGGCTGTGAAGAAGTGCAATATGAGCTTCGATAAGGCTGGCGAAGAAAGACTCCTCAAATTGCAAGAACTAGAGGAGCTTCGCTTGAACGCATATGAGAATTCGAGGATCTACAAGGAGAAGACCAAGTTGTTCCACGACAGACGAGTCATTCGGAAACATTTCGAAGTTGGTCAGAAGGTCCTCTTGTTCAATTCCCGCCTGAGGTTCATGCCAGGTAAATTTCGTTCCCGTTGGATTGGTCCTTTTATTATAACTCATGTCCATCATTATGGTGCAGTCAAGATCCAAAGTCTCAAAACAAGCAAGGAATCAACGGTGAATGGCCATCGATTGAAAATCTTCCATGAAGGGGCGACAGAGCATTTCGACGAGCATGCCCACTTGGGAGAACCTGAGTATGAGAAATGATGAGAAAAGTGTTGGTAAAGTCGAGCAATCGACTCTAAAAATTTGCGCTTCTCGGAGGCACCCGAGTCTGAACTGTACATGCTTTTTGTTTACTTTACTGCTTTTAGGATTAGCTTAGGTTCTAACTCTCATGTTGTGAGTTTTCAGGAGAAATGATGGCTCGTCCTTGCGGTTTGCTTGAAAAAGAACAAGCGCGCTCTCCAACCCTCTAAATCACAATTCAGGGGAGGTTTTTCTTTCCCTAGAATTTTGATTGTGCTTAATTAGTCCAATGAGGACACTGTCTCATTCTAAGTTGGGGGTGGTGGGTTGTGCTCTACAGCAATTGTCGAGCTTTGTTGTGGAATTCTTATAAATGTGCTCTGTTCTGATGTATGCATGCTAGTTTGACTATGAAATTATGTGATGTATTGTTGGAACCTCCGTATTTGTATCTGCAGTGAAATGTAGCATGCTTGCGTTTGTTAAGGCCATTTTGGAAATTTTTCTTCGTTATTCCCCTGTTTAAGCTTCGCGTTTAGCACTCTATCTTGGATCTGTGGGTTTATGGTAGTTCTGCTCGGTTTGAAATTCGTTGTCACCTCCAAAGGCACATTTAGGATGGGTTTGATTCGTTAATGCTTGTAAGTTGTGCGTTCAATTTATAACATGTTTTTTTTAGGCTAAAGGAAGAGAATGCTGAAAAAAAAAAGAGAAAAGAGTAGAGAAATGTAATCTCCTGAGGCGTCCCTTCTTCTTGAGTTACCTTAGTAGCCAGGGGTGGTCGTGTAACCCACGGTCGCCATTGCATGAAAAGAGAGCACATAGAAGTGAACGTTAGTCCTTAAAAATGTGAATTTTGCCCGTAGTCAGATGCATTGTGCAATGAAATTGCAGGCAAGGTGAAACGAAAGTAAAATTGACATGTTAGGCGCTCTTGGAGATCAAAAAAAAAAAAGAAGAAGAAGAAAAGAAGCCTTGCGATCTACTACTTGTCTTAGCGATGAAAAGCCCTTAGACTGTTCTGTTTAGCCATAACTAGGGGGAAAACGAAGTTTTGGATCGGTTAGAACTGTTCTATGCCTGTAAGATTTAGAATAGAGGAGCTTGAAGCGAAGAACCCGTGGGGAGTAGCATTTTAAAATTTCTTGAAATGTTCTTAACTGATGCATGCATGCAAATATTTCTTTCAATTATAAATGCATTGTCTTCGTTGGTACTGAGAATTGAGTCATCAGCATGCGCGTCGTTTTATCGTGATAAGTAAGAATTCCACCTTGTTCGAGGACTAGCAAGATTTAAGTTGGGGGTGTTTGATAGCTCCATTTTGGAGCTATATTTATGTCCCTAATTCATGATAATTATGTGTTTAATCTTGTTTATCTGTGTCAATTATAGGTGTTCTCGGTAATTTATTCTCGGGCGCGTTTGACGTCGTTCGAGGCCTAATATCGTGTTTTAAGGTCCTAAGAACACCTCGGGGAAGGAACCATGCAAAAATATGAAGAATTGGCGTTTTGGGAAGTTCAAAGGTGAAATTCCATGCAAAAACCCGAGAGCAAGCGTTGAGCAGGGAGCGTCCCGACGCCGGCTCAACGCTGCCCAGCGTCTCGACGCTGGCCAAGCGTCTTGACGCTCCGAAGTCTGAAGCGTCATTCAGAAATTCCACCCGAGAGCAAGCGTCGACTGCACAACGTCGAGACGCCGCGCGAGGGTCTCGACGCCACCCCGACTCAGCGCGCTGGAACTTTAGGGCGCAGCGTCGAGACGCTGCCCTAGCGTCTCGACGCTCCGACGGAATATATAACATTTTGTCCGATTTCCAGCGGCGAACATCACCTCCTACCTCGGGCTCTGCACCATTTTTGACGACTTTGAAGCCATTTCCGCCATTGGAGAAGCCATGGAGCTGGGATGGGAGCTAATTCAAGTCACCTACATCATGAGTGAGTAGATTAAAGCGTTTTGGCTCGGGATTGTAAGGGATTAATGTAATTAGCATTTTTGGTGAGGTTTATGTTTTCAATTTCTGATTAGGCTAGAATATTTGGTTGATGTAGTTTCTCCTTCTATGCATATTCGATGATTGTGTTTGATTGATAGGATTAGACAACTTAGATTTCAAGCATGATTTGGTAGTTAAAATTTTTGATGTCGTGCCTCTCTAAATCGCCAAGTAACATGGATTAACGATGCCATAGAGCGTATAGGCTTCCTTGCGTTCTTGGTGTTCGTTCTTCCCGAAGTTGAAACTAAAATCGATACACTAATTTGGTTTTCACGTTAGATAATCGTCGTAGTTAGCCCGTTGCTATCGATTGGTCTTGGGAGAGCGTTGGCCCCCAATGTCCAATCGATATGCTTGATTAGCATAATTCATTGTGCCTAATTATTATCCATGGGGCGTGTCTGAATTGATTTATTAATTGAGACGAGCTGCGCATTCATCCGTAAGTTTAGCTAGAATTTTCCGTTAGCCTGTGATCCATTAATTCGCTAATTTTTAGTCCCGAACGTCCCGAGTCGAACGCTCCGTTAGATAAGTTTTTTCCCTTTTTGCGTTATTTTTCGTTAGCATACTTTAAACTAAAATCTCCCCCTATTCGTTTATTTTTCTAGTTTGCAAATTGAATTAGAATTAAGTTGGATGAACATAATTCCCTGTGGACCGACCCCGTTATCGCTAAGCTACTAATCGCTCGGTGAATTCGGGTAATTACAAATTTATTTTGGCGGGTCTCGACAACCCGATATTTGGCGATTGTTCAAAAATATCGCTACCAGTCCGGTGGATAATTTTGAGAGGTTCGCCCCATAATTGAGTGTGACATACTTGCAAAAGACTTGGTGGATAGATAAATGCAAAGACACACCGTATAAATGTAGATGGTGAAATTAACTATATTTTACGGTGGATCTACATATCGAATAGATTGTCTCAAAATTATTTGTGGCATGAAGGTACAATGTTTCACAGTGAGTAATTTTGAACTCTCACTGCAAGATGAGCTTGCCCCAGTGTGATAATTAAAACAATGCTTAGTGGGGTATGATGGTATGAATTTTAGCATATGAGGGATAATGACGGTCAAAATAAAGTTCTTCTCAATATTCGAGTTTGGCTTAATAATTAAGCTTGAGAAGAGAATTTCGAAGAGGTAATGAAATGGCCGAGACTTGACAAATTTTCCTACAGAAGAGCAGTGAAAGCAACCATTTTTTTTTTTTTTTTTTGAATGATGATTCACCATGATTTTGTCATTGACTCCTACTAAGGTTTCAATCAAGAAGAAGGATCAAAACAATCACAAGTATGATCAAGTAAACACACAAAATACTTTATTTTTTAAATGCAAGTGATGAGATTTTTTTAAAAAGAATGTGCACGAGATGCAATTATTGAAAGACATAATTTTTTTATTTTTTTTATATGCAAATTAAGACGATGCATGAAATTATTGCCACATGCGATTTTATGCAATTAAGAACAAACAAAATCTTTGAACGACTTGACATGCGAAATGCGATGATGCATGCATAAACGACATGATATAATGTAATGCAACTGATTTTGAATTTGATTTTTTGGTTTGTCATGCAAGATGAAACAATATGATGTAACAAATGATTTTTTTTTTTTTTTACGACATTTCAAATAAATGAATAATGTATGAAATTTTTTCATGATGTGATGACGTGATGTTATGCAACAATTTTAATTTTTTTCTATCATGTAAAATGAAACGACACATGCATGGACACCCTTTTTTTACTTTACCCAGGATGTTATGCAAATGTTTTTTTCTTTAAAAAAAAAAATGCTATAGATAATCATGCAAATGAGCAAATGAATGCATGATATTATGCAAATGATTAATGATGTTTTTTTTTTTTTATTTATTGATGTTATGACTTGACATGCAAGATCAACTAACGAACGCACAATGTTATGCAAATGATTAATGATTTATGCCTTATCATGCAACATGATTAATGCATTTGTTTTTTATTTTTTTTTTTGGTGAATTTTTATGTATGCATTTTTTTGAGATTCTATGTATGTCATGCAAAATGAAATAATGCATGCATGGACACTATCTATGATGCATGTGATTTTTTTATTTTTTATTTGTCATGCAAATGAGCTACTGTCGAAACATTTTTTTCTGATGTGATGAATTTTAGTGCATGTACAAAATGACACAATGCAACGAATGATGAAATGTTATCACTTCTCGTTCAAATGAGATAATACATTAACATTTTTTATGATGTGATGATGTGATGAGCTTTGATGCATGTTTAATGAATTAACGATGCATGGACATTTTTGTGAATGCATGATGTTATGCAACTGAATGATAATTCGACATGCGAAATGAGTTTATGATGTATGAATGTACTTTTTTTATTATGCCCAATGGTATGCAATTGAATCAATAACAAATGATAAAATGACTTGCAAATTGAGTTTATGATGCATGAACATTTTTTATTATGCATATATTATGCAACTTAATGATTATTCGACATGCAAAATGAATGTATGATGCATAGACATTTTTCTATGCATGCATGCATTTTTTTTTTTTTTTTTTTTTTTTTTTTTTTTTTTTTTTTATGCTTGCCATACAGAGATAATGCATAAATGAATGTTTTTATTACACGTGTACGTGTGAAATGACACTGTGTGATTGATGAATGATTTTTCTATGATTTTATGATGTTGATGAATTGGTATTTGAAATTTATGGTTTGTCATGCAAATGACCTAATGAATGCATGAACATTTTTTTATGTATGATTTGACATGCAAGATGAGATAATGCATGAATGCACATTTTTATGATGAATGATAATATGCAACTGAATGATAATTCGACATGCAAAATGAATTTATGATGCATGAACATTTTTTATTATGCATAATGATTTTTTTTATGTTTGACATGCAAGATTAGATGATGCATGAATGCGCATTTTTATTATGAATGATAATATGCAACTGAATGATAATTCGACATGCAAAAAGAATTTATAATGCATGAACATTTTTTTATTATGCATGATGATATGCAATTGGATGATTACTCGACATGCGAAATGAGTGTATGATGCATGAACCTTTTTTCTATGCATGTATGAAATACAATTGAATGATTATTCGACATGCGAAACGAGTGTATGATGCATGAACATTTTTCTATGCATGTATGAACTGCAATTGAATGATTATTCGACATGCGAAATGAGTGTATGATGCATGGACATTTTTCTATACATGTATGAACTGCAATTGAATGATTATTCGACATGTGAAATGAGTGTATGATGCATGGACATTTTTCTATGCATGTATGAACTGCAATTGAATGATTATTCGACATGCGAAATGAATGTATGATGCATAGACATGTTTTTTAATACGCATGATGATATGCAATTGAATGATAAACAGATGATCAAACGACATGCAAAAATGAGTTTATGATGCATGAACATTATTTAATATGCATGAATGATAATTCGACATGCAAAATGAATTTATGATGCATGAACATTTTTTTATTATGCATGATGATATGCAATTGGATGATTACTCGACATGCAAAATGAATTTATGATCCATGAACAATTTTTTTATTATGCATGATGATATGCAATTGAATGATTACTCGACATGCGAAATGAGTGTATGATGCATAGACATTTTTTTATGCATGTATGAACTGCAATTGAATGATAAACAAATGATCAAACGACATGCAAAAATGAGTTTACGATGCATGAACATTTTTTTATTTTATTTTATTTTTAGATTTTTTTGTTGAGATTTTATGTATTATGACCTGCGCAGAATAAGATAATACAAATGTTTTTATTACGCGTGTACAAATGACACCATGCAATATGAGATTATTTTTTACATGCAAAATGCAAGAATTGATGTTTTTATTACATGTGCACGTGTGACATGACACCATGCAATATGAGATTATTTTTTACATGCAAAATGCAAGAATTGAATTACATGTGCACGTGTGACATGACACCATGCAATATGAAATGATTTTTAACATGCAAAACGCAAGAATTGATGTTTTTATTACATATGCACGTGTGACATGACACCATGCAATATGAGATCATTTTTTACCTGCAAAATGCAAGAATTAATGTTTTAATTACATGTGCACCGTGTGACATGACACCTTGCAATATGAAATGATTTTTGACATGCAAAATGCAAGAATTTATATTTTTATTAAATGGGCACATGTGAAATGACACCATGCAATATGAGATGATTTTGATATGCAAAATGCATGAACTGGTGTTTTTATTACATGTGCACGCGTGACATGACACCATGCAATTGAGATAACACCCGTGATGCATGATTTTTTTTTTATTTACAAATGATGGATGAGAAATGATGAATATTTTTGGAATGAACATTTTTATGCATGCAAATGATTTTTTTTTTTGTATGTCATCCAAAATGAGATAATGTCGAAACTTTTTTTATGCGTGCAAATGATTTTTTTTTTTTTTCAGATTTTTTTTATGTCATTCAAAATAAGATAATTCATGAAATTTTTATTGATCCATAAGTGATGAAATGCATTTTTTTTTTTTAGCACATGCATGCATGAGATGCAATTAACACCTTTTTTTTTTTTTGCACGTCTCTAAACCCTAAAGACTCTTAGGAAGAAAACATTTTTTTTCCTGAACGAAGGACTTTATTCAGATGAGAACCCGGTGACTCTTGAAAAATGCATGATTCTTAAATTCTTTTTTTTTTTTTTTTTTTTTTTTTTTTTGATTACCATGCTTCTTAAATTCTAAGGTGTCGAAATACAAATGATTTTTTTTTGTGGTTGATTTTGATGTTTTTTTTATTTTATTTTTTTAAAAAAAAAAAACTGACATACGTAAAACAAATATTTAGAAAAGGAAAACTTTCTGGAAATAAAAAAAAAAAACAAGGAAAAATGAATGAAGACTTTTCGTGCGACTTTACGGGGGCATTTTACGTCCTCCCGTAGGTCGAGATTACTCGACTCTTCATTCTAAATCTAAACAAACAGGTCCCCAAATTAAATCGAATGCTAAAAATTAGCAAATGAATTTAGCTGAACAAGAAATCTTTTGTGCGTCACACAAGAGCAATTATGTCCCTTTGAAGGTCGACATTACTCGATTATTTGCTCTAAACCCAAGGGGTACAACTCAGTTTTTTTTTTTTTTTTTTTTTGGAGAACCAAAATGAAAACATGTACAATGAAAATAATACACACACAACTTGAATACGTGAATGAAACATGCAATATGATATGAGCTCGAGAAACAGCATGCAACCAAGTAGGCGTATCGTACAGTTCAGAGTTTAGATAATCACTAGTTAGCCCTAAGATGTATATGAGTGTAATTTAGGTTCTAAACAATCCTAGATAAAAATGGTCCTCGAGCTTTCCAACTGATTAAACAGCGCAGATAGCTCGAGTGAAGAATTTCATGCGCCTGCACGAGAACCGAAGTTCCACGAATGTCAGACTAGTTAATCTCTGATTCTAATCCTAAAGGAAAGAGCTCGGGTAGGAGGCTCGTGATCGTGTGTGTAATGCATGACAATGTAACAATGGGAAGAAAAGTAAGAATACTAATAATACTCGACAAAAATAAAAACACATGAGACAAGCAATATATAACATAACAATGACCGGCTCTAGGATGTAAATGAGTGTGGTTTAGGTTCTAAACAGTCCTAGAAGAAAACTGTCCCCGAGCTTTCCAACTGATTAAACATCCTGGATAGCTCGAGTGGAGAATTTCATGCACCTGCACGAGAACCGAAGTTCCACGAAGGTCACACTACTCAATCTCCGATTCTAATCCTAAATGGTAGAGCCCGGGTAAGAGGCTCGTGATTGTGTGCGAGCAATGCGTGAATCATGCGATAATAAGTAAATTAAAACAAAGTAAGCTAATTAAGACAACACAATTCAATAAATAAATAAAAAAAAGAAACAAGGACTAAAAAATGAAATATCGAATAAATGTAAGATAAAACGCAATGACCTAGACCCACTAAAAAAGTCCACAGTGGAGTCGTCATGCTGTTGCAACTTTTTTACGACGCGGAGCGGCCGACAACCTTCTGTTAAACAAGGGTTTTCACAAAAAAATGGAGTCGTCACCAATCATCTCGGGTGTGAATTGTCACCTAAAAAATGATCTACGAAATAAAAAAAATAAGGTTCGGGGGTCGTTTGAGTGTAGGGAAGGTGCTAGCACCCTACAACATCTCGTTTAAAAACGGTAGCCAAAATCATTTTTATCCCAGTTATCCAGCTAAATTTCAAATGATCCTTAATTTGAAAACAAATAAAATAAACAATTAAAATTAAAACAATGTCTCAACTAATCATACCCAAACTTTAAAATAAAGTAGGGATTTGATTTCGTGAGCGAGATTGTTAATTTTGCAATTAGTTGCCTTAATCACATTTATCGGGATCGTACAACAAAAATAAGAATTTTGAAATCAATTAAGAAAATCATTTTTGTTTTGAAATCAAAATAATTTTAAAATTCAATTTAAAAACTCAATTTGAAATCCACAATTCTTTTGTTTACAAATCAAAACAAATTTTGAAATTCAATTTAAAACTCGGTTTGAAAATCAAATTCTTTTCGCTTGAAATTCGATTTAAAACTCAATTTGGAATTGAAAACTCTTTTGATTTGAAATCGAAACAATTTGAAATTCAATTTTAAAACTCAATTTGAAAATCAAATGAAAACTTTTAAAAGAGGGTGATTCTTGTAATTAACGCATAATGGCATTGTTTTGAAAATAATTAAGAACGAATCCTCCAAATAGAGAAATTCCTATTTATCCCGGGATTAACAGTTTAGAACATCGGAACTTGATGACATCCTCAAGCTGGGAGGAACAATCCACCACCTATCTCGGGATTCAGATTTTAAATAAAGCGACAAACCTCATCCTCAAGCTGGGAGGAACAATCCTCCACGTATCCCGGGATTCAGATTTTAAATAAAGCGACAAAACTCATCCTCAAGTTGGGAGGAACAATCCTTCACCTATCCTGGGATTGAAATTTTAAAACTAATTAAACAAACTAGAAAAATAATGAAATCGCGCTTTAAAATTATATGACATGCATCGAAATTAAAGAGCAAAATAAGAATATTCAATCATGGGGTATATATGGAATAAGCAGGGGTATATATGCATATAAACAGGGCATATATGAACTTCAAACAATGCATCAACACCCCCAACTACTCCAGTATACTCGAATACCCAGCACAATTAATAAAACAGCGACAATATCGAGCTCAAATAGTAAATACGTGATATAGAGCCTAGGTATTTGGAGACAAGCAGACCAGGGTGTATATTGAACATGCAGGGGTATATATGGGCACAAAACAGATCAGCCAAATATTAAGTAAATAAAGACAGACAGGGGCATTATAGTAATTTTACTAAAAAAACCAAAAATATCGTTACCCACGCGAGGACCAGCGACCAGAGCTTCTTCTTCCTCGCAGAGTTGCTGCCGTGTGTGGTAAAGATCGGCCACTGGTTCGCTCGAGTTCACTGTGGAGAAACCGACCCGCCGCAGTCTAGATTGCGAGATCCGCCGCAACGATCGAGGAGCAAGGACTACAGTCGTCTGGGTTCGAAAATCACCGAGGAAGATGAAGACGATGCTGCGAGGTTGCTGCCGTGAAATTGTCGTCGGGTTGAAGCTCAAGGGGAGGAGAAGTTCGCCGGAGTTTGAAGTTCAATGAGCTGGTTCGAGAAGAAGATGAGGCTGTCGGAGCACACCGTCATACGAAGCGATCCGCCAATGTTCGGAGAGAATGAAGTTGTCGTGTGGGTCTGGGTTGCGCTGCCGTCGGATCTGGGTTGCATTCGCTAGAGAGATGAGCGACCCGCCGCTGGTTTGCTCGGAGCTTGAAGGTGAAGCTTCACCGTCTGGAGATCTGAACCGTACGCCTTTGTCTGGGTTCGGAGCTCGGAATTGCCGTCTGAAATGAGGTCCGGTGTGGTCTGGTTCGAGGCTGGAGATCCACCGAGCTCGAGTTCGCCGGAGAAGGTGGACTTGCCGCTGTGCGTCTGCTTGAGGAAGAAGGAAGAAGACCGACGCCTGGTTCGTCCACCACTGTGAAGGATGAAGATTCGTCGTGCGTCTGGAGGTTGAGGAAGATGATGCACGTCATGGCTGGTTCGTCCGCCGCCGTGCGTGGTGATGCGCCACCGTGAAGCTTCCCAGAGTTAGGTGGTGGCCGGATTTGAT
This sequence comes from Herpetospermum pedunculosum, assembly GCA_028017165.1. Lineage (NCBI taxonomy): Eukaryota > Viridiplantae > Streptophyta > Magnoliopsida > Cucurbitales > Cucurbitaceae > Herpetospermum > Herpetospermum pedunculosum. The sequence continues at coordinate 21,899,413 of CM051528.1, forward strand.
GAAGGAGATTGAGGGACATGATGAATAGTAGCCTATGGGAGAGAGAAAAAATAATAGTTTTTTTTTTAAAATGAATTTTAGGATCTCCACCTTTTTTGTCTTCTTCCTCTCCCAAACCTCTCTCTTTTTTTCTATCTTTTTCCTATCCCAAACTTTTCTATTTATAGCAAAAATTAGGTCAACAACCAAATAAGCTTTAAACCCTAAACAAATAAACCACCAAACTGAAACCCCAAACCGAAACTCTAAACTTGAAACCCTAAAACAAACCCTAAAATAAAAACGATAAGCTGAAATCCCGAGACCAAGACAACATACCCTAAACTAGAAACCCTAAAATAAGAAACCTTAAATTGGGATCCTGAGACACCAAACCCTAAAATGAGAAACCCTAAAATAAGAAACCCTAAACTAGGATCCCAAGACCGAGACCCAAACCCTAAAACGAGAAAACCTAAACTAGGATCCCGAGATCGAGATCCCTAACCCTAAAATGAGAAACTGTTGCGTGCTCAATGTTTAAAAGGAATATGCAATAAGAGAGCACTCAGAACATGCAAGCATACATGATCTTGTAGCAAGTAGTAAGTATTTTTTCATTCGTTTTCCCACAGAGATTTATTCTTAGTTACTCGCGAAGTGTATTGTTAAGCAAGAATGGGTGGATTTGATGGGGTAGATTTGGTTTTAAATTGCCTAATTACTAAGGAATAAGTAAAGGATAACAACATAAACAAGTGCAAGTCAATGATAAACTCAAACGTAAAGAGAAGAGATTAATAAACGAAGAGGAAAAATGGCTAAGGCAGATTTTAACTTAAAGGAATTGCGAGAACAGCAATTATACCGCAATGCTACTAACAGCGAAAGTGTGTAAAATGTGGAAACAAGGGCTACTAACGACTCCTCTATAGGCTTTTTCACACGATTCTCAAACATTAGATCAATTCACTATGCATCAAACTAACTCATTCTCATGTATCTTCCGATTTCATGCATTAGATTCTTTAGTTTACTCATGTCCAAGTAAGGTCTTAAGCATCTTGTTAAAACAGTAAGTTGTGATTTGTACTAGGAAAACGCTTATTCCTAGGTCGTTTTCTGGCTACCTTGAGAGGCTAGCATGAGTGTATGACTCTGAACTCTTACTCCTTCCAGAGGTTAGGAGTTCTTTGGACAAAATGGATGGCCAATCGAAATTACCCGTGGGATGAAGCTTACATACAATCAATGCATTCGAGAGCTATCCTACATGCTTGGTTTACGTGTTTTAGCCTATAGCCTTGTCATTAGCATACCCCTATGTGACTTAGTTACTCATGGATGCAGATAGAATAGAAAGAGTGGATGAAGAAGACATGCTTAGAAGATTATTAAAGACAAAACAGAAGCTAAAGTCAGTAACAGAGAAGGTAAAGAAACTTGTGACTTGATGAAAATAGTACTTCGATTTATTAAGAATTGAACTAAACAAATGACAGCCTTAAAGAACTAAAGCAAAGCAGACAGCAACGAAATGAATTAAAGTAGCTATTGGAAAGGAAATAACCACATACAGTAATGAAAATGGGAAACTAAAGCAGAAAGCGATGAAGTTGAGCGTGATCGCCTCGACGCAGATGCCTCGGCTGAAGGGAGAGAAAGGCAAGCCTTGCTTGGATGAATCCAATCAGAAGAGAAGATGAATCTTCTCTCCTTCCTATAAGATTATCGACTCCAACAGCTGAACTTTCCAACCCAACAGACGGAAGAGAAAAACAGGAGAAAGAACTGTGCTGCGAAGAGACTTCTACGCTTTTCGGATGTGTTTCAACCCTCCACTTTGACCTCCTTTTATAGTATTCTGCAGGTGCGATTGGGCCAAGGAGAACCATCCATTCTCAACGTCGTACTTCTACGTGGTTGGAGGAGAAAGAACAAATCCCTGAAATATCGGATCACAACAGAAAAAGGTTAGCCAACTTACGGATTTCACTTGAAACATTGCGGTTTTAGCAATGTTTCCGCAATGCCTCCGCAATGCACAGTTTTCATTCTTCTAACTTCGTTTTTCATTCTTTTTCTTTCCTTTTGCATACAAGTCCTAATTTAGCTTCATTCTTCTAATTCTCATATATAAGCATAGGTTCAAGCTAAATCCTATCAAAAATACTTACAAATGCACAATTTCCTAACACAAATAAGTCCTAAAATAGTCATTTTTGGAGACGTAACATAAACCCTAAAATAAGAAACCCTAAATTAGGATCCCGAGACCGATACACCAAACCCTAAAATGAGAAAACATAAACTGGGATCCCGAGATCGAGACCCCAAACCCTAAAACAAGAAACCCTAAAATAAGAAACCTTAAACTGGGATCCCGAGACTGAGACACCAAACCCTAAAATAAGAAAACATAAACTGGGATCCCGAGATCGAGGCCCCAAACCCTAAAACAAGAAACCCTAAAATTGAACCCCTAAAATGGGATACTGGGACACCAAACCCTAAAACGAGAAAACCTAAACTGGGATCCCGAGATCGAGACCCCAAACCCTAAAACGAGAAAGCATAAAATCGAAACAATAAACCCTAAAACAAAACCAGGACGCTTCGAACGACCCACTAACAGAAGACAATTTTTTAGCGATTTTCTCGAAAACTTCAAAAATAACGGAAAAACACGAAATTAAAGAAAAACTCCAAAAAATACTAAAAAAAAAAGGTGAAAAAGCATAAAATGAGGTGAAAAGCCAGAAATGATGATAAAAAAGGTCGGACGAAATACGGTGTCAACACCGTATACCCCACAACAGAACGGTTCAATAGGAATTTGCTTGAAAGAGTGAGATGTATGCTAGCAAATTCAAAGCTTCCTAAGATGTTCTGGGGTGAAGCAGTTTCGACAGCAGCGTATCTCATAAATAAGAGTCTTTCGGTTGCCTTGAATATGAAAACTCCTCAAGAAGTTTGGTCAGGAAAGCCTCCAAATCTCAGTCATTTGAAGGTAGTTGGATGGGAACACATGCACAAGTTAGACAAGACAAGTTAGAGCCACGTGCAAGAAAGTGTATCATTCTTGGTTATCCTTCTAAGTCGAAGGGATATAAGTTCTGACTTCTTCAACCAGGTGAGGGACTTTGTATTATTAGTAGAGATGTGAAATTTGATGAATGTGACATGCCTTGGGAGTTGTCAGGTAGTGTGAGTTTTAATAAATTTGTTGACAATGTATTTTCAAACTCTTTTGAGATTGAATTAGAAAACACATACATTGCTGAATCTTCAGGGGTGCAATCTTTGTCTTATCATGAAGCTGAAAGGGTTGATGATCAGTTGGCTGGTGAATTATCTGAGGAACAACCTGAGTCTGCAGTTACAGGAAATGATCGATCAGAATCTCGCTTCTCTGATTATCAATTAATTAGAGATAGACAGTAAAGAGTTGTTAGATCACCAGCAAGATATGATAAAGCTTGTTGTGTAGTAGAATAGGGGAAGGAAACAATTTTTTCCTTAAACTGTGATGAAATCTTGTTAAGTCATCCGTTGCAAAAAAAAATTCTTGTTAAGTCATGAATCTTCAAACTTTGATGAAGCAATGAAGTTTAAAGAAAGTGATAAGTGGTTAGTTTTTATGAAGGCAGAAATGGCCTCATTGATGAATAATGAGACTTGGGTGCTTACAGAAAAACCACCAGACCATAAACTTGTTGATTGCATATTGTTGTTTAAAGTAAAACCTAGTGTTATTGGTGAAAACAAATCTAGATTCAAAGCTAGGTTGGTTGCAAGGGGTTTTACTCAAGAATATAGAATTGACTATAATCAGGTTTATTCTCTTGTTGTAAGACATTCTTCAATCCGTGTGTTATTGTCTTTAGTTGCTCATTTCAATCTTGAGTTGGAGCAAACGGGTGTGACAACCACTTTTTTTTAATGGAGAATTAAAGGAAGGAATTTATGTCTCAACCTCATGGTTTCATTAAAAAAAAGGTAAAGAACATTTGGCTTGTAGATTGACAAAGTCACTTTACGAACTTAAACAATCTCCGAGGCAATGGAATAAAAGGTTTGACACATTTATAATTAAATGTTGTTTTAGTAGAAGTGATTATGACAGCTGTTTTTATGTTAAACATGTTTCCAAAGACGTGTCAATGTTTTTTTATTGTTGTATGTGGATGATATGCTTATATCTTCTCATGTTTACTCTGAAATTATTGATTTAAAGGCTGAATTATGCAGAGAAATTGATATGAAAGATTTAGGTTCGGCTAGAAAGATTTTAGGCATGAAATTTTTCACGGACAGAGTTGCTAGCAAACTCATAGTTACACAACAGAGTTACCTAGACAATGTGGTCAAGAGATTTAAGCTTGCGGTTGCTAAGTTAGTGACAGTCCCTTTAGCTTCTCATTTCAAATTGTCAAAGCATCAGTCTTCGAAAACAGACGCATAACTTGCATTTATGGCTAAGGTACCTTATTCTAATGCAGTAGGATGTTTAATGTATGAAATGACATGTACTCGTCCAGATTTAGCTTATGCAATGAGTGTTGTTAGTCGTTTCATGAGTAGTCCAGGTAAACATCATTGGGAAACTGTAAGATGGGTTATCAGGTATGTAAAAGGTACTAAGAGCTATGGTTTAACTTACAAGCTGGTGATTCTAATGTGCAGATTTTAGAAGGTTTTGTTGATGCTGATTTTGCTTCTGATTTAGATAAAAGAAGATCTACTACTGATTTTGTATTTAAGGTGTTTGGTAACAAAATTAATTGGAGATCTTCAATCCAATCTGTAGTAGCTTTATCTACCACTTATTAAGAGAACCGATTGAGGTTAGGAAGTTAGGTTTTTATGAGGTTACAAAATGGTTAAGATTTAGTCTATTTGTTACAATTATTGTTATTTAGGTTGTAAATTATTTGACTGAGTTGTACAGTATGCCTATATAAAGGGCTATACTGTGATCACTACAAGTACAAACAAAACTATTTGTGATCTTCTCCTTTTGCTCTACTTATTCTTCTCTCCCTCCTAAAATTGTAGAATGGTATTAGAGCACATGAAACTCAAACGGGTATTCGATCCAAAAATGGGATCCGACCCAAGAATGGTGAACTCAAGGAGGCACCATCTTGAGGAGGCATGTTGATGATCCCACATTGGAAAGATGAAGGGACCTCACCCACAATATAAAATACATGAGTTACTCCTCTCATTGTCAATTGGTTTTGATCTCACATTGAAAAGATGAAGGGATCTCACCCTCAAATATGATTATTAGTGGTTTCATCCTGAACCCGTGAAAATGATCATTGTGGTTTAATCTTGAACCCGCGAAAAAGATTGATATAGGTTGGGTCCTAAACCTGCAAAATGATTTGTAGTGGTTTACTCTTGAACCCACAAAAAGAGTGGTTGTCCGGTTTGGTTCTCACCTATAAGAGAATCATTGTCATAAAATACCTCGTCTCGTTTGGTTCTCACCTGTAAGAGAATCACTGTCATAAAATACCTCGTCCGGTTTGTTCTCACCTGTAAGAGAATCACTGTCATAAAATACCCGAGAGGGACTTGGGGAGTGTAGTAAGAATTTTCGAACCACTGTAAAAATTACTGGTGTTGTCTCTTCTTCCCTACAGTTTTAAGTTCACTATTTAATTACTTATTTGAGTAGGTTGCATGCCTAGTAAAAGTGTTACATATTTCTAACAATTTTTAGGGTGTTCATTCTATTAGTTTGCATTTAACTAATTAAGTTTAAATTTCTCGAAAAAGTTTAAATTGTTAAGCAATCATATCCGTCGCCCTCTAGTGTTGACATACGATCATGCACACAAGTTGTCCTACAGTGCATAAGAGTACAACTCTAACTCTTTGGAGTGATCTAGAGTTAATGAATGAATATAAATGAGTTAAATTAATAAATTTTATATTATTGGAGCTTATAAATTGTAGGTTCATAAGATCCCGTTGCTAGCCATAGTAACACTAAAAAGATCAATTTAGTTGAAAGAAAATTTTGAAATGTTCAAATTAATATTTAATATATTAAATATAAGAGAATATATATATATATATATATATATATATATATATATATTTGTTGGGTTTATGTCATAAAACTCTTGGTTTGTAAACTGAATATATATTCTATTTTGCAATAAAGATGTTATTGAGGTTTATTCAGTAAAGGTGTTATTGAATAAAGTGAATTGCGTTCTTTTAACCCAAATCCAATAAACTAAGAACCCTTGGCTATAGGATGTATACTTGAACTTCATGTGGAGACATGAATGTGGACCAAGTTCGAGTAGTAGCCAGAATGGTCTATAGTATAGGGATAGGGTTGGGTACCTTATTTTGGGGACACTATGGACGCGGCCCACTTTGTATAGTACAAACGATGTAATCCTAAATCGTTCATGTGAAGACATGCGAGTGGGGGCGTCCTATGCAATGAGTTTGCATAAGACTAGACCGCGAAATAAGTCACTTTTACTTTATAACTCTGTTTACTGTTAAAGACTGACTTTTTCATATGATGACCTAGGTAACTCGATTTGAATCCTGAGCACGCTATGAACTCCTGCTTATTATAGATTATCCTTTGACTTGCATGGGTGAGAGTGGCCCGAGATCGCCGACTCAATAAGCCTACCACCTTGAGGATAAGACCGGTAATAGAGCTGAGAGCATAGTCCTGCGAGATGGAATTCACTTCTACCCGCTTTTAGGGTTTAGTAGAAAGGTTGTTCCCTTAAGTGTTGACTCCGGGTCTCGAGCAAGGGGGCCCACCCTCTCATTGGCTCGAGAGGGATTCGGTTTGGTGGTTGGACCACAAATAAATTGTTCATTAGAGGATCAACGGGACTTAAGGAACAAGAAGTAATTACTGGGGTAAAACGATTTATTAGACCCAGCCGTAATTACGAACGACCTGTGAAGGATAGACTTACTAATCATGGTTATATCAAGTGGACAAAAATATATATACGGTGAGGAGAGTGTAATCGTTGGGCTTTAGTGGAGTGACCCGACGGTTAACGAATGTTGATTAGCTAGGCTAAAGAGTTTGGCCGGTTAATCTCCTATCGTTGGAGCTCATGATCTGTAGGTCTTTTAGGTCCTCCTTGATAGCTCAGAGATAAAGCCTTGTAACAGTATGAGAGAAAAGAATTTGAAATGATTCAAATTCGGTTTTGGAAGAGAGATGGACATATTTAAATGTTATTTAAATATGGGTTCGGTCTAATGAATAGGGATTCATGTTCGAGAGGTCGGTTTAGAAATCAGGATTGGTTTAATTATTTAATTAATATTTGATATTAAATTAAATAATAAAGTTAATTAATTAAATTGTTTAATTAATTAAAGAATTATTTTGTTTAAATTAATTATGAATTAATTTTAAATAACAAAATAATTAAGTGGGATTTGCAAACTTTTGAGATTTTGAAGTGGTTATGTGACTAACCTACTTCATGCTTTTTATTACCCAAATTTTGGAGACCTAATTCATGACTAATCCTATCCAATTGTGGTGTCATGATAAGCATGGTTGTAGAAGCATGTTGATGCCTATAAATGGGATGAAGCTCAAAGAGTTTTTTTTTTTATGTTTTGTTGGAAGTTTTTCCAAACTTTCTCACTTAGACCTCTCTCTCTTCTCTCCCAAGAAATCTCTCATTGAAGGGTCCCACAACCCGTTCCAAGGCCTGAGGATAGCAGGGAAGACATTAGAGGTGGTTAATGAAGCATTTGTGAGGAGAAACAAGCAACGAGTTTGGAGAATTTGAGCAACAAAGGTATGTGTTCATACTTCTTTGCAATTTTCCAGCTTTGAGCATGTTTTTTGTATGGTTAAATTGATGAAATTAGAGTGTTTTTGATCCATATTGCTTCTGCTTTTGTGATATACACTCCATCAATTGGTATCAGAGTTTGATTTGAGCACTCAATTTTCATTAATTTCAGCTTGGTGGGTGTCATTTTGAAATTTATTTTATGGGCATTTAAAGTAGTTTTTCCAATTTTGGCATCATTTTTTAGCTTCAATTTTTGCTTCGTTTTGTAATTGCAGGAGCGTGTATGGGCTTTAATGTGTGTTGAAGAGACTGTAAACAATTTTGAGTCATTAGAGTTCATATAGGCTTCCAATTCGAAGAAAGAAGCTCGAGTGTTCAGCTGGCCAAAGAACAAAGTAGCTGCTGTTTTTTTCTGCAAAATTCCAGCTTCAGACCGGTTCAGCGCAAGGTGGAAGAAACGGTCTGGTTCGGTCCTCTGGCAGTCTGGTTCACTGAAAGTCAGACCGGTTTCGTGTTCTTCACCCTCTGGTGGTTCGGTTCAGCGCTTGTTTGGTCTGGTGCGCGTCGTTTTTGGTCCGGTTTCGGGCTGTAGAAGACTGGTTTTTGTCCGGTTCAGGCAAATTTAAGATGGTTCGGACGGTTCGAAGGGTTCAAATGCGTCTCAACCTAGTTTTTGAAATATTCTTGTAAAAATTTAGTTGTTTGCTTGCCTGTGATGCCAAAACTGATCCACTTTAGTGTGTTTAATTAATTATGCGTTGTGAATGTATGTTTTAATTAAAATCCCTAATTGTATGTGCCTAAAGTATGCCATATAGATTTAAAATCCCACCATAGGAAGCATGTTTCATGCATTGAAAGTATGTTATAACTGTTATAATATATAGTACGCATGTTTAGAAATTCATGAGAATTAATATAAGTTATATTAATTTATGAATCGGATGTTGCATGTTTTAAAGTATAATTAATATAAGTGTTATATTAATTATAAAATTAAACATAAAACATATAATTGCTTTAGTAGAATATAATGGTTATATTCATGTTTAGGAAGCATGTTATAGGATGTCTTTATTTTATAAGCGTTGTAAAATGAGATAGACATTTAAAATCTATAACAAAGATAAATGCATGCTCACTAAGGGTTAAATAATTTCAATGCGATTAGGAATTTAGATTCGATCTGTAGTTAAAATAGGTCGATATCTTGTAAAGCTAAGGTTAAAAGAGAACTCACTTGGTGAAATCCTGTCTAAGGTTGGGGGTATTTAAGCTGACGGTTTACGGAACACCTCCTACCTTGGGATCGATCTTGTACTTGAGTTAAGTTAACCCGATTTTATGAGCATGCACGTGTGTGGTGTCAGGTTTTAAAGCGTTTATCACCTTGACATTATAGGTAAAATATTTTTTACCTAGACTTAGGTTTTATTGTCTTAGCCAGAATGTGCCTAAGTAAAAGTATACCCGAACCGTCTAAAATACTTAGTGGGAGTTGAAAAGGTATATATGATATATCAATTTCCTCTTATGCTCTTCGCGAAGTTCACACCGTGAGATTTATGCTCGGCCTCGTGATGTCAATAGGGCATCCCCATTCGGATGGTATTTGCATAAATCAAGAGAAAGGTTAATGGAGAAAGTATTTATAGTAAGTGGGAGAAGGAAGTATGTCAATACATCTTACGGTCTCCTCCATTAGGTTGTTCCGTGAGATTCCCATGTTCCGCTTGCAGGTTGCCCATAGTAGCACCATCCATTCGGAGGGCCAACAACTCAAACTCCATAAATGGATAGGGTCTCCTAGGTCCATTCCCAACATTATTGTCTTTTCCATTCGGTAGCGTTATTGGGGCCGACCTCTGAGGTCTGAAAATGGAGGGTCACATTGATACGAACCGGGGCGTCTCAATCATGCCTTAGCTACTTCATGGCCGGTTATGGAAATCTCATTAGATTTAATGTTTTATTTTTCTAGATTATAAACTTTGTATTTATGTTGTTTTCATATCATAGGTTATATTTTATTAGTGGATATTATGACATTAATGCATTTTAGAGTTTGTTAGTTGAATTAGTGGATGTAAGTACAAGAGTTAGTGGCTAAAATTACTCTTGTTAGTTGGGGAGTTAGTGGCTAAAATTACTCTTGTTAGTGGGGGAGTTACTGACTAGAATTTTCAATGGCTATATATACCTCTTATAGAGTCTTTGTAAAGGGAACGACAATTATCATCAATTTGAATTAAAATGAGTTTATCCTTTAAACTTTGGTTGAGAGGTAATTCTTCCAACTTTTGCAATTTATTGTTGTTACCTCTCCAAAAGTACATATTTTAGGGACTTATTTACCATGGAATCATGTAATCTCTTAAGCATTTTTGTTAGAATTTAGCTTAATACATGCTTAAATATGAGAATTCAAGGAATGAGGCTAAATTAGGACTTATTTGTAAAAGGAACAAAAAAGAATAAAAAACGAAGTTAAAAGAGTGAAATTTGCATTGCAGGGGAATTGCTGAAACATTGCTGTCTCCGCAATGTTTATTGCGGTCACAACGAAGAATTCGCAATGTTTAAAGCTGCTGCTGCCAAGTTGTTCCAACCGTCCGCCGTCACAGCTGCGATCTTTCAGCCGCCTAAGCTCTCTCCTGCTGCCACGTGGAGGGTCGTCGTTTAGAATGGATGGTTCTCCATGGCTGAAGATACCTGCAAAACACTATAAAAGGAGGTGAAGGGTGAAGGAGAAAAATATCTGAGAAGTGTAGAGCTCCCCGTCTCAACGCAATCTAAAGTCCCATTTCCTCTCCCGGTTGTTGGAACGAAGAAATCAGCCCTTGGCGTCGATAGCTCAAGAGGAAGAAGAGAAGATCCTTCTTGTCTTCTGATGGAATTCATCCCCAAGTTCAGCTAATCTTCGCCCTCATCCGAGGCGCTTGCGGCGAGGATCCGTGCACACTTTTATCGCTTTCTATCTTCTGTTTCCTACTGCTTTCTGTCCTTTGTTTCTGTTTGTTCGCTTTGCTTTCATTTCGTCTTCATTTGTTCAAGTTCTGTACTGCTTTACAGTCTGTTGCACATTAAGTTTTGAACCTTGTTTGATATAGTAATCGTTTAAATATTTGCTAATCTCCATCTCGCTTTCTGTTTTTCCTTTACTTTCATTTTGCTTTAAATCATGCTTAATCAATCTAATCTCTCCAATCCACCATCAACCATGAGTAACTAATCACACAAGGGTCTGCTAAGGATGAATCTATAGGTTAGAAATACGAAAGTTTAGCATGTAGGATAGTTTCGAATGCATTGAATGTATGTGTACTTCATCCCACGGGCAATTTCGATCGGCCATCCATTTTGCCTAAAGAACTCCTAACCTCCGGAAGGAGTAAGAGTTCAGAGTCGTCCATTCATGCTAGCCTTTCATGGTAGCCAGAAAACGACCTAGGAATAGGCGTTTTCCTAGCACAATTCATTAGCTTGCTTATATAAATAGATGCTTAAGCCTTACTTGGATATGAGTGAACTAAAGGATCTAATGCATGTAATCGAGAGATGCATGAGACTAAGCTAAGTTGATGCATGATAAGTTAAGTTACTGCTGAGTAATCGTATGAAAAAACCTATAGAGGAGTCTTTAGTTGACCTTGTTTCCTTATCTCACCCTCAATTCGTCGTTAACTTAATTGCTAGATAATTGTTGTCTGCGCAATTCTATTATTTTGCTTTTTTGCCTTAGCCATTTTTCCAGTCTTCTACTTTTGCGATTTAATTGCTCTCTCCGCAATTCTTTTTCCTCTACATTCAAGTTAATCTCTTTACTTGCTTTTGTTTATGCTCGCATATCTCGTACATTCTTCATTAGTTTGGCACAACACCCTCAATTCTACCCCATTTAAGTCACCCTTTCTAATTTAGCACCTCACTTCGTTAGTAACTAAGAATAAATCTCTGTGGGATATCGAATGAAAAAATACTTATCACTTGCTGCAAGACCATGTATGCTTGCATGATCTAAGTGCTCTCGCATCACATTTTATTTACACACTGAGCACGCAACAAGTTTTTGGCGCCGCTGTCGGGGATTTTGTTTAGTAAACACGAAGTGTGTTAATTTAGAAAACACAAACTTAATATCTATTGGAGCTAATCTTCTTTCATTTCCTTTACAGGTACCATCAAGCTAGTTTATGAATGAGCATTCAAATAGCAACCTAGAGTTCAATCCTGAGCCTGAAAGACTTTTGAGGGCCAGAAACAAAGCTAAGAAACGTCTCTTTAAACAGCCACCTGTAACTCAAAACATTGCGGACTCCGCAGAGTCATCGCAATCCCAACCATCCGAAATGGATAGAGAAGCCCCAAACCAAGCACCTACCATTCGCAACCCCATCGAAATTGCGAATGATAAGGATAGTGCCATCCTCTCGTACCTAGTACCCATGCCTGAGGAGCTTAATTCGAGCATTATACGCCCTGAGATTACAGCTAACTCATTCGAGTTAAAGCCCGTCATGTTCCAAATGTTGTCCACTGTTGGACAATTCTTTGGAGTGGAAAACGAAGATCCCCACAATCATTTGAGAAACTTTCTAGGAGTAAGTGATACTTTTGTCATCCCAGGAGTTTCCCAAGAAGCCTTAAGACTATACCTCTTTCCATATTCATTAAGAGATAAGGGCAAAACGTGGTTAAATTCCTTACCCTCTGGATCGATTGTTGTTACGTCTCCAAAAGTGACCTTTTTAGGACTTAATTATCTTAGAAAGATGTTCACTCTTAAGTGTTTTTTATAGCATTTAGCCTAAACCTATGCTTAAATATGAGAATTAGAAGAAGGTAGCTAAATTAGGACTTATGTACAATAGGAAAGAAAAGGGTTGAAAACCGAAGGAAAAGAATGAAAAACAAGCATTGCGATAGCATTGCGGAAACATTGCTGAAACCGCAATGTTTCAAGTGAAAACCGTAAGTTGACTGATCTTTTTCTGTTAATTTCCGTTATTTCAGGGATTCGTTCTTTCTCCTCCATCCATTCTGAAGTACGACGTTGAAGATTGATGGTTCTCCTTGGCCCAAACGCACCTGCAGATTGCTATAAAAGGGGGTCAAAGTCGAGGGTTCAATCATCATCCGAAAGCGTAGAAGTCTTCTCGCAGCTCCATCTTTCTTCGTGTTTTCCTTTGCCGTCTGTTGGTGTGAGAGTCTCAGCTGTTGGAATCGACAATCTGATAGGAAGGAGAGAAGATTCATCTTCTCTCCCGATTGGATTCATCCAAGCAAAGCTATTCTTTCATCCCCTTCAGCCGAGGCGGTTGCGACGAGGCTTTCAAGCATCATTTACTGCTTTCTGTCTTTCAATTCTAAATTTCAGTTCTGTTTAGTTGCTGTTTCTCTTCTAATAGCTAGATCATTTCATTTCGTTGCTGTCTGTCTTTACATTATTTACTTTAAGCTTCCCTTTTTGTTCATTCAAACAATCAAGTAATCAAAGCACAATTCTCCATTTCACAGTTTCTTTGCTTTGCTGTTACTATTTTTCCCTTACTGTTTGTCTTCATTTCTCTTCTAAGCATGTCTATTTTATCTCTCCTTTCTGTTCGCCCTATATCCATGAGTAACTAAGTCACATAGGGGCATGCTAATGACAATACTATAGGCTAAAAAACGTGAACCAAGCATGTAGGATAGCTCTCGAAGCATTGATTGTATGTAAGCTTCATCCCACGGGCAATTTCGATTGGCCATCCATTTTGTCCAAAGAACTCCTAACCTCTGGAAGGAGTAAGAGTTCAGAGTCATACACTCATGCTAGCCTTTCAAGGTAGCCAGAAAACGACCTAGGAATAGGCGTTTTCCTAGTACAAACCATAACTTTCTGCTTTAACAAGATGCTTAAGACCTTACTTGGACATGAGTAAACTAAAGAATCTAATGCATGAAATCGGAAGATACATGAGAATGAGATAGTTTGATGCATAGTGAGTTGATCCAGTGCTTGAGAATCGTATGAAAAAGCCTATAGGATAGTCGTTAGTAGCCCTTAATTCATCATTTTACACACTTTCGTTGTTAATTAAATTGCGGTAGAATTGCTGTTTCCGCAATTCTGCTAAAGTTACAATTCTGTCTAGCCATTTTTGTCTTCATTTATTAGTCTCGTCTCTTTTCGTTTGAGTTTAGCTTTAACTTGCACTTGTTTATGTTGCTGCCCTCTACGTATTCAGTAGGAAATAGACAATTTAAAACCAATTCTACACCATCAAATCCACCCTTTCTTTCTTAACTTTACACTTCACGAGTAGCTTAAAATAAATCTCTGTGGGAAAACGAATGAAAAAATACTTACTACTTGCTATAAGATCATGTATGCTTGCATGTTCTGAGTGCTCTTTCTATCTTATTGCTTAATTATTTCAACACATTGAGCACGCAACAAGTTTTTGGCGCCGCTGCCGGGGATTTATTTAAGTGAAAACGAAGTTTGTTAAGTTTGAAACACCACGTTTATTGCCTATTGAAGCTGATCTGTTTCATTTCTTTTGCAGGTACTATTGGGTTAGTTTATGAGTGAGCCTTCAAGTAGTGATCTAGAGTTCAATCCTGAGCCTGAGAGATTACTTAGGGCCAGAAATAGAGCCAAGAAACGTCTCTTTAAACAACTCCCTTTACCTCAAGTAATTGCGGGAACCGCAATTCCTCTGCAATTGTCTCAAGAAGAAATGAATGGAATAGTTCCAAATCCGGTGCCTGTCACTCGCAATCCCATCGAAATAGCGAATGACAAGGATAGCGCCATACTCTCGTACCTAGTACCTATGCCTGGGGAGCTGAACCCCAGCATAATCCGTCCTGAAATCACTGCCAACTCATTCGAGTTAAAGCCAGTGATGTTCCAAATGTTGTCCACTGTGGGACAATTCTTTGGAGTGGAAAATGAGGACCCCCACAACCATCTTAGAAACTTCTTAGGAGTTAGTGATACCTTCATCATCCCTGGAGTTTCCCAAGAAGCCTTGAGGCTATATCTTTTCCCTTATTCTTTGAGGGACAAAGCCAAGACATGGTTGAACTCATTACCCTCTGGATCTGTCCTTAATTGGACAGACTTAGCAGAAAAATTCCTAGTCAAATACTTCCCACCTGATAGGAATTCTACCTTTCGTGATGACATAATCAAGTTCAAACAAGCTGACACTGAGTCTCTTCACGAAGCTTGGACAAGGTTTAAAGATCTTCTTCTTAAATGTCCACACCATGGCATCCCATGGTGTATCCAAATAGAGGTCTTTTTCAAAGGATGCAACCCCAACACTAGACAAGTCTTAAACTCATCTGCTGGAGGTTCCATGTTGTCCAAGAGTTACAACGAGGCCTATGAGATCTTGGAGAAGATCTCAGCATCTCACTGTAGGTGGTCAGATGATCCAGTTGAGCCAACTAGAGCTCAAGACAAGGATGCTCTAAGTGCAATGAGCAGCCAGATAAATGCCCTGACCAACCTAGTTAAGCAAATGGCTCAAGCCAATCTCCAAACAAGTGTCAACACCGCCACAGCCATGTCAATGGGCACCCAGCCAAGTCAAGGTGAGACACTTATCTGTGGATTCTGTGGGGAAGGGCACCCGTATGAATACTGCCCTGGGAATCCAGCCTCAGTCTGCTATGTTGGAAGCCAACAGCAGCCTAGGAACAACCCCTATTCCAATACTTACAACCCTGGTTGGAGGAACCACCCAAACCTGTCATGGGGTGGCCAACAGAATGCTAACCAAGCTCCTAACCAACCAAGGCCGAGTGGAACACCTGGTTTCACTCCTCAACATAACCAATCAATGTATCAAAAACCATACAACCAACCTGTAGGATCTTCTGTAGAAAACTTACTCAAGGAATACATAGCCAAGAATGATGCCACACTACAGAGTCAGCAAGCCACTCTTAGGAGCCTAGAGAACCAAATAGGGCAACTAGCCAATGAAATCAAAAGTAGGCCCCAAGGTAGACTTCCTGCTGACACTGAAGTGCCAAGGAGAGATGGTAAAGAACAAGTTCAAGCAATTGAACTCAGAAGTGGTAGACCATTGGTGAGCAACACAAAGGACACACCAAAGAGAGTAGAGAACACTGAGTCTAGTGCTCCACTGGAGTCTATGCCAAACCAAGGTCCACCACCAACAAGCACATCAGGAATAAGGCTAGAGCCAATTATTGAGGAGATAGAAGAAATTCCAAGGCCTCCTCCAATCCTAAGGCGACCTGACGTGCCTGCATATGTGCCACCACCTCCATATCCTCGAAGGCTTAAGAAGAAGCAGGAACAGGAAGTGCACTTTAATAAATTCTTAGAAATTCTTAAGCAAGTGCATGTCAACATTCCTTTTGTAGAAGTTTTACAGTCTATGCCTTCCTATGTAAAGTTTTTGAAAGATATTATTACTAACAAAAAAATAATTGGTGAGTTTGAAACAGTAAACCTCACTGAGGAGTGCAGTGCCATACTCCAGAACAAGCTACCCAAGAAGGAGAAGGATCCTGGTTCCTTCACCTTACCTGTAGAGCTAGGAGGCAAGCACGTGGGCAGAGCGCTTTGTGACCTGGGCGCCAGCATAAACCTCATGCCACTATCACTATTCCGCCAGTTGGGAATAGGAGAAGCACGTCCAACCACTGTCACTTTACAACTAGCAGACAGATCCATCGCATACCCTGAAGGTAAGATTGAGGATATTCTAGTGAAAGTTGACAAATTTATTTTCCTTGCAGATTTCATTATCCTGGATTATGAAGCAGACAAGGAGGTCCCCATCCTATTAGGCAGACCATTTCTTGCCACAGGTAGGGCCCTGATCGACGTCCAAAAAGGTGAGCTCACTATGAGGGTTCATGAGGAAGAGGTGAAATTTAGTGTGTATAAAGCTTTAAGGTACCCTTCTGACCTTGACTCCTGTGCTAGCATGGACGTTGTAGATTCTTTAATGGAAGAACAATTAGAGCATGTATTATTAACCAAGCATGCTAATGAATATGTAGGATTAGAATTAACTGACTTAAACATAGCTGAGATAATGGACATATCTGTAAATAACCCTCAGCATGTTTGTATGAATATTGACTTGACTGAAAAATCTTTGAATCCATTAAAACCATCCATTGAGCATCCACCTGTATTAGAATTGAAACCTCTCCCCACTCACCTCAAGTATGCATATCTAGGAAATAATGAAACTTTGCCTGTGATTATTTCTTCTAAATTAAGTGAAAAGCATGAGGTTGAACTGATTTTACTACTTAAGCAACATAGGAAGGCTATTGCATGGACTATTGCTGATATTAGAGGCATTAGCCCTTCTTATTGCATGCATAAGATTATACTAGAGGAAGAGCATACACCTAGAGTAGATCACCAACGTAGGCTGAATCCCTCTATGAAAGAGGTAGTTAAGAAAGAAATAATTAAATGGTTAGATGCTGGTGTGATCTTCCCCATAGCTAGTAGTCAGTGGGTGAGCCCTATACAATGTGTACCTAAGAAGGGGGGGGATGACTGTGGTAGTCAATGAGAACAATGAACTGATTCCAACTAGGACTGTCACAGGATGGAGAGTATGTATGGATTATAGGAAACTAAATAAAGAAACTAAAAAAGACCACTTCCCTCTACCGTTCATTGACCAAATGTTAGACAGAATAGCTGGTCGAGCCTATTACTGCTTCCTAGACGGTTATTCAGGGTATAATCAGATCACTATAGATCCCAAAGACCAAGAAAAGACTACCTTCACTTGCCCTTTTGGAACTTTTGCCTTTCGCAGAATGCCTTTTGGCTTATGCAATGCACCGGCAACTTTCCAAAGGTGCATGTTGGCAATCTTTTCTGATTTGGATGAGTCCATGATAGAAATATTCATGGATGATTTCTCAGTCTTTGGGGACTCATTTACAAACTGTCTAGAGAATTTATGACAAGTCCTGGCTAGGTGTGAGGAGACTAACCTAGTCCTAAATTGGGAAAAGTGCCACTTCATGGTGGATGAAGGGATTGTCCTAGGTCATAGAGTGTCAAGAGCAGGAGTTGAGGTCGATAGGGCCAAGATAGAAATCATAGAGAAGTTGGTAGAGCCTCAAAATGTCAAGGCCATTAGAAGTTTCTTAGGGCATGCTGGCTTCTACAGAAGGTTCATTAAGGACTTTTCTAAGATAGCCAAGCCTCTGTGTGAGCTTCTAGAGCTAAATAGGCCATTCATCTTCTCTAAGGAATGTTTAGTAGCTTGGCAAACCCTTAAGAAAGCACTAGTCACAGCACCTATTATAGTAGGGCCAGATTGGGATCTCCCATTTGAGATGTTATGTGATGCTAGTGACTATGCTGTAGGGGTTATGTTAGGACAGAAGATTGACAAGTTAACACACCCTGTATACTATGCTAGTAAGACACTTAATGAGGCACAATGCAACTACACAACCACTGAGAAGGAGATGCTAACTGTAGTGTTTGCTTGTGAGAAATTTAGGAACTATATTGTAGGCACTAGGACAATAATGTACACTGACCATTCTGCCTTAAAATACCTCATGAGGAAGGCTGATGCTAAGCCTAGGTTGATTAGGTGGGTACTGCTGCTGCAAGAGTTTGATCTAGACATTAGAGATAAGAAAGGAAGTGAAAATGTGGTTGCGGATCATCTTTCTAGATTGCAGCATAATTGCGAAAAAATTGCGGAACCCGCAATTTCTGATGCCTTTATTGATGAACATGTCTTTGTATTGACTCATCGTGATAACGATGAGGAACCTTGGTTTCCTGACATTGCTAACTTCCTTGCATCACAGGTACTACCAACTTTCAAGGGAGGACAAGAGAAGAAGAGGTTCCTTCATGAAGCAAGGAAATTCATATGGGATGACCCCACACTTTACAAAACATGTGCTGACGGCTTGCTAAGGAAGTGTGTTTCAGCTGCTGAGGCGAAGTCTGTGCTGCAGCACTGCCACACAGCTCCTTATGGTGGACACTTTGGTGGCCAAAGAACAGCTGCAAAGGTATTTCAGAGTGGCTACTATTGGCCAACGATCTTCAAGGATGCCCACAACTATGCCCACAGCTGTGATGAATGCCAAAGAACAGGTAACCTCAGTCGCAAGGATGAAATGCCTCTCACCTACATCTTAGAGTTGGAGCTCTTTGATGTATGGGGCATTGACTTCATGGGACCATTTCCCCCATCCTAAGGTAACCTTTACATATTAGTGGCAGTAGACTATGTATCCAAGTGGGTAGAGGCCATAGCATGTCCCAATAATGATGCCAACACAGTCATAAAATTCTTGCATAGGCACATTTTTACTAGGTTTGGAACACCTCGTGCTATCATTAGTGATGAGGGGACACATTTCATTAATAAGGCTATGGAGAGAGTGTTGGCTAAATATAACATTAGACATAGAGTAGCCACTCCCTATCACCCACACTCGAATGGTCAGGCTGAAATTTCAAATACGGAGATCAAGAACATCCTAGAAAAAGTGGTCAAACCTAATAGAAAGGACTGGTCATTTAAACTCGAGGATGCACTTTGGGCGTATAGAACTGCATATAAGACACCCCTAGGTATGTCTCCTTACAGACTTGTGTATGGTAAAGCTTGTCATCTTCCATTCGAGTTAGAAATTAAGGCATTTTGGGCACTAAAAGAGTTGAATTATTGCGTGACCGATGCGGGAACGTTGCGGTCTCTGCAATTACATGAGCTTGATGAGCTTAGACATATGTCTTATGAAAATGCCAAAATGTATAAGGAAAAGACCAAGATTTGGCACGATAGTAGACTCAGGATCAAGGACTTTAAGAAAGGCCAACTTGTTTTATTATTTAACTCACGATTAAGGTTATTTCCAGGCAAACTAAAGTCCAGATGGTCAGGTCCTTTCATAATTACTAATGTGTTTGTTCATGGTGCTATCGAGATAAAGAACCTGCAGCAAGGTCAACCATTCATGGTTAATGGTGCAAGGTTGAAGCACTACTATGAGGAAGGAGATGTGAAGACTCTCTCGGCCTTCCTCTTGACTGAAGCGTGAAATTAAGAACGAGAGAGGACGAGTGATTGCTGTGCTCGTCAACATGAGGCTCATGCCTTAGTTTATTTTTTGCGATTTTCCGGTTATCGTTTGTGTATAAGTTTGTATGATTTTAATTGCGAATTTTGTTGATTTTATTTATTTTTGTAGGGAATCAATAGAGGGAATCAAGGAGATTAAATCCAGCTTTAAAAATCAAGAAGATATTGGGCCAAATCAAAGATACGGTTGAGCAAAGATTGACATTTAAATGGAAAAAATCCCCAACGGTCACTAAAATTGCGCTGGATTTGCAGGATCCGCAAAAATATAGCCGTTGGGATTTTTCTGTTTTCTTTATATCCGTTAGAAGGCGCGTTGATCTGTACGATTCTCCCATTATCTGATCTCCAAGAAAACTGCGGTTCTCTTCATCTGTGATTCTTCTCTCCAAACCTCCACGATTCAAAAATGGTACTCACGAGGGCTGAAAGATCTGCGGCCAAGAAGAAGGCTGACGAAGCTGAAACGGCTGCGAGAGAGGCACTGCTTGCCTTGGCTGAGGCTGATGCTGCGCGCACCGAACGCCTTCCCAAACTTCCGATTCGCAAGAAGAAGTGGAAGGTCGTCACAGAGATACCTGCTGGACCCTCTGAACCAGCAGGCACACCCAAGAAGCGCAGATGGAGTTTAGCGGTGGCCGCAGAACCGAGCAAAGAAAAGACTCCCTCTGTGGAGAGTCAAGAAACTGATCGTGTGTCCCACGATTCGGCCAAGAAGAGTTCTTCGCCATCTGCACCACCAGCGCACAGCTCTTCACCATCACCACCAGCGCAGAGCCCTGAACTGCCTTCATCACCGCAGAGTTCTGAGCATACTCCGCCAGAAGAGAGCCTTGAGGCATTACCCACTTCCCCACAACATGACCCTGAATTCCCGTATGGTGAATATCAAGAGTCGACGCAGGGCAGTGGGGAAGGTGAGGACGAGGAGGTTTTCTCTCCTATGAGGGAAGCTAGCCCGGAGAGTCTTGCACAGAAGGATGACTCAATGGAGGAGACACTGGGGGCGTGCCTCCAGCAGATCACCATCAAGGCAAAGCTCAAGAAGAAGAAGAAGGCCACGATTCTCAAGGCCAAGCGGTCCAAGAAGCTGAAAAAGAAGAAGGTCAAGAGGGCGCCTTCATCAGAGAAGGAAAGCACTGAGCCATCGCTCAAGAAACTCAAGGTTGAGGCTGCGGAGTCAGCCAAACCGACAGAAAAAGGGAAGGCCAAGCTTTACCCTGAAGATGAGCCTCAATCAGTGAGGTATGTGTCCTCTGACGCTGAGTCCAGAGGCATTGAGCTGAGGAAGAGGGAGTTGCTGCACGAGAAGGGCTTCCTCGACAGACCTGCTGACCTGCCGCAGTTCTTGCGCGCAGGAATTACAAACCACGGATGGGAGGAGTTTTGCAGACCACCCAATCCAGCTTACACAAGCATGGTGTATGATTTCTACGCCAATGTGCTTAGCCCTGAGGATGGCCTGTCTGTGGTTAGAGGGGTAGAAGTGGACTTCTCAGCAAAGGCCATCAACGAAGCCTATGGTCTCAAGGGCCAAAACCATACAGATTATGCAAGGATTGTTGATGAGCCTACTGAGGCCGTCTTCGAGGAGGCCATTCGGACCATTGGACAGCCTGAGGCATCCTGGACCGTGTCACGCAATGGGAGGCACACTCTCATGAGTGCCAACCTCACAGCTAAGGCGGCTGTTTGGTTTTCTTTCGTGAGAAGGAAATTGTCCCTAGTGACTCATGAGACCACCATCAACCAGAGCAGATCGCTGCTGGTATATGCGATAATGAGAGGTCTCACGATCAACGTGGGAGAAGTCATTGCTGCTGCCATTACTGAGTGCGCCAAAAAGGGTAAGGGCCCATTGTTTTTCCCTAATACTATAACTAAACTTTGTTTGCTTGCAGGGGTTCCCATTGAGCGAATGGAGCAACAGATGGCTTACACAGGCCACTTGGAGCTACCTGCTGGCTTGAGGCTAAAAAGGAAGGGGAACATGGAATTCGAGCTGGATAGGTTGGCTGCTGATCAGTCGCTGTCCATGGCTTGCCTGATGGATATGCAGAAGAGGATGGCTCAATGGGCCACTTACGCACAGGCACGGGACAAGGAAGTTGCTGACCAACTTGGATGCATCTTCCCTGACTTCCCCACGAATCTCCTGAATCCATGGGTGCCTCCACGCCCACGACGACCTGATGAGGATGAAGACATCTGAGTGCTGGTTTGAATTGCACTCAAGGGAGTATTGCTGTTCCCTTAGAATTAAAAAAAAAAAATCTGCTTTCTGATAGACCATGTGAATTATGCTGTTTTTAGTAAAATTTTGATCTGTTTTAGTTGCTTAGTTTTACGTTTTTAAATTGCCTAGTATAGCCTGCTGCTAGCTGATTAGGTAGGATAGTTTAGGTTTATTTTTGTCGAGCTTGAATGACTGGATAAAGCATGCTTAGGGGACTTAGTGACTGATATATCTGCCCTGACTTGATTGCGAAATAATTGCGGTACCCGCAATTTTTATTACTGAATGCATGTTTTGGACTGTCTGTTTAGCTAGGCTGTGATCTGTTTAAATTCTATCTTTTGCTGCTCTCATGACTACCTTATATAGCTTATCTTAAAGCATGCTGGATGAGTGTCATAGGACACCCTTTGATAGTTTAAATTAACTTCTAAAAAGCTCAGCATGCATAGCTGTAAGTCCTTGCCTTTCTGTTTTTTTTCAATTTTCTGCTGCTGTGATATTTTCTTTTAGAATGTTCTGCCTATGCCTAGGACTTTTAAATTCTCTTTGTTTTACCTTAGACTAGATGCTTCTAGGATAGTTTGGGGGTGTGCCACCTCAGACACTCATTGAGGACAATGAGTAGTTTTAGTTTGGGGGAGGCCACCCTAGGCCTAGGAACATTCCTCTCTCCCTTAAGACATAAGCATTCTTCTTCTCCTTGACAAAAATAATGAACTGAAAAAAAATGAAAAATAGAATAAAGAGGGGAGTCTCTCTTAGGTTGCTGAGTAATCAGTGCCAAGTGTGTAACCCACAAGTGGCATTGCATCAAAAGGCAACCAAAGGAAAGGCTCCACCTGAGAAAGAAAAAAAGGAAAAAGTAGGGAAGAAGAATGTATACCTAGGAGTTGCAACTTTGTGGCTTAGATGTCCTGTTTAAAAAGAACTCTGGTCCTCAATTTAGCTAAGAGCAAAGT
Organism: Herpetospermum pedunculosum; assembly: GCA_028017165.1. Lineage (NCBI taxonomy): Eukaryota > Viridiplantae > Streptophyta > Magnoliopsida > Cucurbitales > Cucurbitaceae > Herpetospermum > Herpetospermum pedunculosum. The sequence goes on from CM051528.1 coordinate 21,922,535, forward strand.
TGTAACTTGTAGGGTTGTTTAGGGAGATGAGTGTATATCCAATGTAGTGATGCCAGGGCTTAGGTTGTTCTCTAAAAGTACTACTGTCACCATTAATACTAAGACTGGCATGACTCTAAGGAAACCTAGGTAGCTCATAAGTATAAACTAGAAGCATGTACTGAGCACCATTTACACACTGAGCACGCAACAAGTTTTTGGCGCCGCTGCCGGGGATTTTGTTTAGTAAACACGAAGTGTGTTAATTTAGAAAACACAAACTTAATATCTATTGGAGCTAATCTTCTTTCATTTCCTTTACAGGTACCATCAAGCTAGTTTATGAATGAGCATTCAAATAGCAACCTAGAGTTCAATCCTGAGCCTGAAAGACTTTTGAGGGCCAGAAACAAAGCTAAGAAACGTCTCTTTAAACAGCCACCTGTAACTCAAAACATTGCGGACTCCGCAGAGTCATCGCAATCCCAACCATCCGAAATGGATAGAGAAGCCCCAAACCAAGCACCTACCATTCGCAACCCCATCGAAATTGCGAATGATAAGGATAGTGCCATCCTCTTGTACCTAGTACCCATGCCTGAGGAGCTTAATCCGAGCATTATACGCCCTGAGATTACAGCTAACTCATTCGAGTTAAAGCCCGTCATGTTCCAAATGTTGTCCACTGTTGGACAATTCTTTGGAGTGGAAAACGAAGATCCCCACAATCATTTGAGAAACTTTCTAGGAGTAAGTGATACTTTTGTCATCCCAGGAGTTTCCCAAGAAGCCTTAAGACTATACCTCTTTCCATATTCATTAAGAGATAAGGGCAAAACGTGGTTAAATTCCTTACCCTCTGGATCGATTGTTGTTACGTCTCCAAAAGTGACCTTTTTAGGACTTAATTATCTTAGAAAGATGTTCACTCTTAAGTGTTTTTGATAGCATTTAGCCTAAACCTATGCTTAAATATGAGAATTAGAAGAAGGTAGCTAAATTAGGACTTATGTACAATAGGAAAGAAAAGGGTTGAAAACCGAAGGAAAAGAATGAAAAACAAGCATTGCGATAGCATTGCGGAAACATTGCTGAAACCGCAATGTTTCAAGTGAAAACCGTAAGTTGACTGATCTTTTTCTGTTAATTTCCGTTATTTCAGGGATTCATTCTTTCTCCTCCATCCATTCTGAAGTACGACGTTGAAGATTGATGGTTCTCCTTGGCTCAAACGCACCTGCAGATTGCTATAAAAGGGGGTCAAAGTCGAGGGTTCAATCATCATCCGAAAGCGTAGAAGTCTTCTCGCAGCTCCATCTTTCTTCGTGTTTTCCTTTTCCGTCTGTTGGTGTGAGAGTCTCAGCTGTTGGAATCGACAATCTGATAGGAAGGAGAGAAGATTCATCTTCTCTCCCGATTGGATTCATCCAAGCAAAGCTATTCTTTCATCCCCTTCAGCCGAGGCGGTTGCGACGAGGCTTTCAAGCATCATTTACTGCTTTCTGTCTTTCAATTCTAAATTTAAGTTCTGTTTAGTTGCTGTTTCTCTTCTAATAGCTAGATCATTTCATTTCGTTGCTGTCTGTCTTTACATTATTTACTTTAAGCTTCCCTTTTTGTTCATTCAAACAATCAAGTAATCAAAGCACAATTCTCCATTTCACAGTTTCTTTGCTTTGCTGTTACTATTTTTCCCTTACTGTTTGTCTTCATTTCTCTTCTAAGCATGTCTATTTTATCTCTCCTTTCTGTTCGCCCTATATCCATGAGTAACTAAGTCACATAGGGGCATGCTAATGACAATACTATAGGCTAAAAAACGTGAACCAAGCATGTAGGATAGCTCTCGAAGCATTGATTGTATGTAAGCTTCATCCCACGGGCAATTTCGATTGGCCATCCATTTTGTCCAAAGAACTCCTAACCTCTGGAAGGAGTAAGAGTTCAGAGTCATACACTCATGCTAGCCTTTCAAGGTAGCCAGAAAACGACCTAGGAATAGGCGTTTTCCTAGTACAAACCATAACTTTCTGCTTTAACAAGATGCTTAAGACCTTACTTGGACATGAGTAAACTAAAGAATCTAATGCATGAAATCGGAAGATACATGAGAATGAGATTGTAACAACCCGAATTCCAGGTAAGAGAAATTTATTTATTTTTATTATTGTCGGTTCAATAAGGGGTTTAAAAAGAAGATGCTGGTCAAATTTGGGCTTAAAAGATGTCAGGGCGAGTCATTTGACTAGGTCAAACATCGGGTTGAGTAGTATTAATACTAATACTAATAATATTATTATTATTAAATATAAAATAATAATAATATTATTATTATTTAATATAATATAATATAATATTATTATTATTAATAATATATTATTATTATTATTAATAATAATAAAAAAAAAAAAAAAAAAAAAAAAAAAAAATTAAAAACCCTCAGATGGTCTTCTTCTTCGTGAAGAAGACCCGCAGCCCCCCCCCCCCCCTCTCTTTCTTTTTTTTTTTATTTTATTTTTCTCTCCCTCCGTCCAATCTCTCCTTAGATTCCGACCACTCACGCCATTTTTCCTCCGCCGTTTCTCCCATCAGCGAGCTCTCCTCCACAACGTCGTCTCAGCGGCAAGCGGCGGCGAGCGACGGTTTGATTGGCGAAGCTTGAACAACCGTCGTCCAACTTCTTTTCTCGGCGACAACGTTCGATCTACGAACTTCCGACATCGTCAAGTAGCGGGTAAGTGATTCTTCCCTCTAACGACCTTATACCTTACTCTATTGAGTATCGATTTCGACCGCAACCATCATTTTTCAACTCTGACTTTTGTAGTTCACAAACATTCTGTCCAACCTCAATACCCACTTTATTTTGGCATTGGATTCGTGAAATTTCACATTAGCTCGAGGTCCAACACGACTTACAACATTTGTCGGTGAGTTTTCGTTAGGTAACAATGCGTCGATTCCTTCTAATTTCTTTGTAAATGTGGTGATGTTGAATTTAAGACTGGTGTGTAGGGTCGGACGATTCTTTGTTTTGGAGTAACAATTATTTTGGGTAATTGTTCTAAACACCACCTTTGATTTTATTAAGTTTCGACAATTTTTTTATAACACTCTAGTTAGCCTCAAAAGTAGTATTAAGTGCTGAAAATTGTTGTAGGTTGAGACCAAAAGCTTTCGTAGCAATTTTTGTAACTTCGTCGGACTTAGCTTAAAGGTAAGTGACCTTACTACTGGTCAGCCTTCGGGCTAGGTTGGGGAACTTTTCTGATTTCATGATAAAGTTTGAATGTATGATGAGATTCTGAGTAGTTGTCCATTGAAATGTTGAATATATGTGGTTGAAGTACTGATTCAGTTTTATGTAAATGTTGTGAATTTCTGCATGTAGCTCTTAAGGTACTCTGACGTAGTTGGATGAGAAACTTATGTATATGGTGATCTGAAGTGATGAGAATGTTAGTTTTATCACGTTGAGCATATGAAAAAAATATTTGATTGTTGTTATGGAATTTCGAGTTTTAACATGATGCATATATATGTCATGGGACCTCATTGTTGTATGCCACATGTTTAACTCAGTCAAGATAATGTAGTGGCAATTATACCCATCCCCTAGTCATGTTGGTACCTAGTAGACTGAGGCTTTGCTCCACTGACTGGATGCCAACTAACCATCAGTAGGGGTGAGTTTCCAGAGGAGTCTACTATACCGAGAAGTTGTGAGAGTTATGGTGGGATTGGGTTAATTGTTCACTTAGATGGCCATAATGGTAAGTACAGAACAGTCAGGTTTAGGTCCCACTAGTTACTAGTCAAAGTCTCAGTCAGTTCATGTTGCATGTGTTTGCATAGCCTAACCCCGGTGGTGGGGTTACTTACTGAGTATTTTATTTAAAATACTCATTCTTTCTTAAAACTATTTTTTTCAGGTAATTCTAGGAACGTATCAGGTGCTTGACGAGGTGATCGGTTGATGATGTCATGGGACACGTGGAGTCAGAGCTTCCGCATTCTTTTAAATTCTTTTTCTTTCAGTCGGTCCAACAGTTTTGCTAAGGATTAGAAAAGAATAAATTTTGGCGTTAAATTTTATCTTGTTGGAACTTGTTTAATCGTTTTATGTTTTCATTGGGATCCCAAAATTAAATGTATTTGACTATTTGTTGACCAGGGACTTTATATTTTAATTTCATTAATTCAAAAATAAAATTTTCAGCCTATTTAGTGAGTTTTATGACGTCATGTTCTTGGTAACGGCCCTAGAGTGATGTCATAGGAAGTCGGGTCGTTACAGTTGACAATGTTCGATCTACGAACTTCCGACATCGTCAAGTAGCGGGTAAGTGATTCTTCCCTCTAACGACCTTATACCTTACTCTATTGAGTATCGATTTCGACCGCAACCATCATTTTTCAACTCTGACTTTTGTAGTTCACAAACATTCTGTCCAACCTCAATACCCACTTTATTTTGGCATTGGATTCGTGAAATTTCACATTAGCTCGAGGTCCAACACGACTTACAACATTTGTCGGTGAGTTTTCGTTAGGTAACAATGCGTCGATTCCTTCTAATTTCTTTGTAAATGTGGTGATGTTGAATTTAAGACTGGTGTGTAGGGTCGGACGATTCTTTGTTTTGGAGTAACAATTATTTTGGGTAATTGTTCTAAACACCACCTTTGATTTTATTAAGTTTCGACAATTTTTTTATAACACTCTAGTTAGCCTCAAAAGTAGTATTAAGTGCTGAAAATTGTTGTAGGTTGAGACCCAAAAGCTTTCGTAGCAATTTTTGTAACTACGTCGGACTTAGCTTAAAGGTAAGTGACCTTACTACTGGTCAGCCTTCGGGCTAGGTTGGGGAACTTTTCTGATTTCATGATAAAGTTTGAATGTATGATGAGATTCTGAGTAGTTGTCCATTGAAATGTTGAATATATGTGGTTGAAGTACTGATTCAGTTTTATGTAAATGTTGTGAATTTCTGCATGTAGCTCTTAAGGTACTCTGACGTAGTTGGATGAGAAACTTATGTATATGGTGATCTGAAGTGATGAGAATGTTAGTTTTATCACGTTGAGCATATGAAAAAAATATTTGATTGTTGTTATGGAATTTCATGTTTTAACATGATGCATATATATGTCATGGGACCTCATTGTTGTATGCCACATGTTTAACTCAGTCAAGATAATGTAGTGGCAATTATACCCATCCCCTAGTCATGTTGGTACCTAGTAGACTGAGGCTTTGCTCCACTGACTGGATGCCAACTAACCATCAGTAGGGGTGAGTTTCCAGAGGAGTCTACTATACCGAGAAGTTGTGAGAGTTATGGTGGGATTGGGTTAATTGTTCACTTAGATGGCCATAATGGTAAGTACAGAACAGTCAGGTTTAGGTCCCACTAGTTACTAGTCAAAGTCTCAGTCAGTTCATGTTGCATGTGTTTGCATAGCCTAACCCCGGTGGTGGGGTTACTTACTGAGTATTTTATTTAAAATACTCATTCTTTCTTAAAACTATTTTTTTCAGGTAATTCTAGGAACGTATCAGGTGCTTGACGAGGTGATCGGTTGATGATGTCATGGGACACGTGGAGTCAGAGCTTCCGCATTCTTTTAAATTCTTTTTCTTTCAGTCGGTCCAACAGTTTTGCTAAGGATTAGAAAAGAATAAATTTTGGCGTTAAATTTTATCTTGTTGGAACTTGTTTAATCGTTTTATGTTTTCATTGGGATCCCAAAATTAAATGTATTTGACTATTTGTTGACCAGGGACTTTATATTTTAATTTCATTAATTCAAAAATAAAATTTTCAGCCTATTTAGTGAGTTTTATGACGTCATGTTCTTGGTAACGGCCCTAGAGTGATGTCATAGGAAGTCGGGTCGTTACAGTTGACAACGTTCGATCTACGAACTTCCGACATCGTCAAGTAGCGGGTAAGTGATTCTTCCCTCTAACGACCTTATACCTTACTCTATTGAGTATCGATTTCGACCGCAACCATCATTTTTCAACTCTGACTTTTGTAGTTCACAAACATTCTGTCCAACCTCAATACCCACTTTATTTTGGCATTGGATTCGTGAAATTTCACATTAGCTCGAGGTCCAACACGACTTACAACATTTGTCGGTGAGTTTTCGTTAGGTAACAATGCGTCGATTCCTTCTAATTTCTTTGTAAATGTGGTGATGTTGAATTTAAGACTGGTGTGTAGGGTCGGACGATTCTTTGTTTTGGAGTAACAATTATTTTGGGTAATTGTTCTAAACACCACCTTTGATTTTATTAAGTTTCGACAATTTTTTTATAACACTCTAGTTAGCCTCAAAAGTAGTATTAAGTGCTGAAAATTGTTGTAGGTTGAGACCCAAAAGCTTTCGTAGCAATTTTTGTAACTTCGTCGGACTTAGCTTAAAGGTAAGTGACCTTACTACTGGTCAGCCTTCGGGCTAGGTTGGGGAACTTTTCTGATTTCATGATAAAGTTTGAATGTATGATGAGATTCTGAGTAGTTGTCCATTGAAATGTTGAATATATGTGGTTGAAGTACTGATTCAGTTTTATGTAAATGTTGTGAATTTCTGCATGTAGCTCTTAAGGTACTCTGACGTAGTTGGATGAGAAACTTATGTATATGGTGATCTGAAGTGATGAGAATGTTAGTTTTATCACGTTGAGCATATGAAAAAAATATTTGATTGTTGTTATGGAATTTCATGTTTTAACATGATGCATATATATGTCATGGGACCTCATTGTTGTATGCCACATGTTTAACTCAGTCAAGATAATGTAGTGGCAATTATACCCATCCCCTAGTCATGTTGGTACCTAGTAGACTGAGGCTTTGCTCCACTGACTGGATGCCAACTAACCATCAGTAGGGGTGAGTTTCCAGAGGAGTCTACTATACCGAGAAGTTGTGAGAGTTATGGTGGGATTGGGTTAATTGTTCACTTAGATGGCCATAATGGTAAGTACAGAACAGTCAGGTTTAGGTCCCACTAGTTACTAGTCAAAGTCTCAGTCAGTTCATGTTGCATGTGTTTGCATAGCCTAACCCCGGTGGTGGGGTTACTTACTGAGTATTTTATTTAAAATACTCATTCTTTCTTAAAACTATTTTTTTCAGGTAATTCTAGGAACGTATCAGGTGCTTGACGAGGTGATCGGTTGATGATGTCATGGGACACGTGGAGTCAGAGCTTCCGCATTCTTTTAAATTCTTTTTCTTTCAGTCGGTCCAACAGTTTTGCTAAGGATTAGAAAAGAATAAATTTTGGCGTTAAATTTTATCTTGTTGGAACTTGTTTAATCGTTTTATGTTTTCATTGGGATCCCAAAATTAAATGTATTTGACTATTTGTTGACCAGGGACTTTATATTTTAATTTCATTAATTCAAAAATAAAATTTTCAGCCTATTTAGTGAGTTTTATGACGTCATGTTCTTGGTAACGGCCCTAGAGTGATGTCATAGGAAGTCGGGTCGTTACAGTTGGTATCAGAGCCTAAGTTTTAGGTTCTGTAGACTGGCTTACATCGTAAGCCCTAAATGTTCCCATGGCTCATCAATAGGTCCGTCGTCATCGCCAGGTATGTTCATTTTTTTTTTACAAGTGTTATGGAAGATGGTATTTGAATGAATTTGAATAAATTAATGCGTGAGCAGTGATTTTTGTCTTGATTGATGATTTGATAAAGTAGTTGGGTTATATTTGGTAGGTTATGGCACGTAACAGAAGCTTAGTCAGGCGAGGTTGGTCTAGTAGAGGTCAGTCAAGTAATTCCCGTAAGAAAAGCTCCAGTAAGCGGGGTAAGTCTGATCAGGGCCTGTCAAGTAACCAGGTAGAAAATACATCAGTGGGACAAATGCCCCCTTCTCAAGCAGTCGGCCAGATTGAGAGGTCACCAGTGGGATTGACGCCCACAACTCAGCCTGGTTTTCAGAATGAGAATACACATGCGGCTCAGCATGCAGGAACTTTACTAACGGCGACTATGATGGAGGCTATGCAGACGTTGATTCAGACGGCAGTCGCTAACCAGGTGGCTCAAGTGAACAGGGACCAGAGGGGTTTGTCAGAAGAGGCGAGACATCTGCGAGACTTCAGAAAATACGACCCACGTTCCTTCAATGGGTCGTTAGCAGATCCGACGAAAGCCGAGATATGGTTGTCGTCCATTGAGACCATTTTTCGTTATATGAGATGCCCAGAGGAGCAGAAAGTGCAGTGTGCAGCCTTCGTGCTGATAGACGATGCTCAGTTATGGTGGGAGTCGGCCGAGAGGTCGATTGATACTAGCGGAGGACCGGTGACCTGGTCACAATTCAAGGAAGCCTTTTACCAACAGTATTTCCCAGCTGTAACTCGATATAGAAAGCAAGCAGAGTTCTTGCATCTCAAGCAAGGAAGTCGGTCTGTGGCTGAATATGAAATAGAGTTCAGCAGGTTGTCTCGTTTCGCCCCTGAGTTAGTGGCAACAGAAGCCACGAAAGCAGAACGATTCATTATGGGTCTGAGGAGCGAGGTCCAAGGCATAGTGGCAGCTCTTGCTCCACCAGATTACGCCGCGGCCCTCCGCGCGGCAACTCTGATTGATAATCGTGCACCTGGAGAGCCTCAGATACCTACGGGTACGAGTTCATTTTCAGGTCAGAAGAGAAGGTCAGATCAGATGTCCTTGGGTTCCCAACGTGTTCAGCGTAACTCCGGGGGCTCACATCAGAACCAGAGACAACAGTTCACCAGACAAGAGAGCTCTGGTAGAGACAAACCGATATGCAACTCTTGTGGGAGGCGTCATTGGGGCCGCTGCTTAGCACGAACAGGAGTATGTTTCAGGTGTGGACAAGAGGGGCATATGTCAGATCGTTGTCCTAGGAGGAATGCCCCAGGCAGTAGGGATCAACCCTCAAGCTCGAACCAGGCTAGTGCAGGCAGACAAGCTCAACAACAGGGTAAAGTTTATGCTACCACCCGTCAAGAAGCCGAGAACTCGAATGCAGTTGTGACAGGTACGCTCCCTATTTTGGGTCACTATGCTCTAGTATTGTTTGATTCGGGTTCCACCCATTCATTTGTTTCTACTGCATTCGTAAGTCAAGCTAAGTTAGAATTGGAACCACTGGACTGTGTCTTGTCTGTTTCCACCCCATCCGGGGTGATTGCGCTAGTACATGATAAAGTGAAAGCGTGTAAGGTGTTAGTGTCAGAGCGACTGTTGGATGTAATACTAGTGGTCCTAGACATGACAGACTTTGATGTAATTCTCGGGATGGATTGGTTGGCGGAGAACCACGCCAACATCGACTGCTTTCGTAAAGAAGTGGTGTTTAACCCACCAGCAGGGGTAAACTTCAAGTTTAAGGGGACTAGAATCGAGGTTTTGCCCAAGGTAGTCTCTGCTGTAAAGGCAAGGAAGTTGATCTGTCAAGGCGCTTGGGGTCTATTAGCCAGCGTGGTTGACACCAGGTGCGTTGAGGTTTCAATAGCATCAGTGCCCGTGGTCAGTGAGTTTGCAGATGTGTTTCCCGATGACCTCCTAGGGTTGCCACCCATTCGGGAGGTAGAGTTCAACATCGAGCTAGAACCAGGGACGAGTCCTATTTCTAAAGCTCCGTATAGAATGGCCCCAGCAGAGTTGAAAGAGCTCAAATCCCAGGTTCAGGAGTTATTAGACAAGGGTTTCATACGCCCTAGCGTATCACCTTGGGGTGCACCAGTTTTGTTTGTGAAAAAGAAAGATGGTTCCATGCGGCTGTGCATCGACTACCGAGAGTTGAATAAAGTAACTATTAAAAACAGGTATCCCCTCCCGCGTATAGATGACTTGTTCGATCAGTTACATGGAGCCACTGTGTTTTCAAAGATTGATCTACGTTCAGGGTACCACCAGTTGAGAATAAAGAGTGATGATATTCCTAAGACGGCGTTCAGGTCTAGATATGGACACTACGAGTTCACTGTGATGTCCTTTGGGCTGACTAACGCACCAGCTGTCTTTATGGGTTTGATGAACAAGGTGTTCAAGGAGTTTCTTGACACGTTCGTGATAGTATTTATCGACGATATTTTGGTCTATTCCAAAACGAAGGCAGAGCATGAGGAACACCTTAGGAGAGTTCTGACAATCCTAAGGTTGAACAAGTTGTATGCCAAATTTTCTAAGTGCGAGTTTTGGCTACATCAGGTGGCGTTCCTAGGACACGTGGTGTCTAAAGATGGGATCTTAGTTGACCCTGCAAAGGTAGAGGCAGTGACCGATTGGCCTCGCCCAACTACAGTCAGAGAGGTGCGTAGCTTCCTAGGACTGGCAGGGTACTATCGGCGATTCGTGCAGGATTTCTCCCGCATAGCCACACCCCTGACTCAGTTAACTAGGAAAGGGAATTCTTTTGTCTGGAGCGGAGCTTGTGAAGAAAGTTTTCAAGAACTCAAGCGGAGGTTAGTTTCGGCACCAGTACTCACGGTACCCGAGGGAGTTGGGAATTTCGTTATTTACAGTGACGCCTCTAAAAAAGGGTTAGGATGTGTGTTGATGCAGCAGGGTAAGGTCATTGCTTACGCCTCTCGCCAGCTAAAGGGGTACGAACAGAATTACCCAACTCATGATCTGGAGTTGGCAGCGGTGGTTTTTGCTTTGAAGATTTGGAGGCACTACTTGTATGGTGAGAAGATTCAAATCTTCACAGACCATAAGAGCTTGAAGTATTTCTTCACTCAGAAAGAGTTGAACATGAGACAGAGAAGGTGGCTAGAGTTAGTAAAGGATTACGACTGCGAGATCCTGTACCACCCAGGTAAGGCTAACGTAGTGGCAGATGCTCTCAGTAGGAAGACAGTCCATTCGTCAGGCTTAATCACTACTCAAGCCCACTTATGTAATGATTTGGAGCGAGCTGGGATAGCAGCTTCCGTGAGGGAAATTACTGCGCAGATAGCACAAATGTCAGTACGACCGACCTTAAGGCAAAAGATTATTAATGCACAACGAGGAGATCCTAGTCTCGCCGAGTACTTCTGTCAAGTGGAGTCAGGACAAGCCAGTGAGTTTACGGTTTCTTCAGAGAGTGGCCTCTTTTATCAGGGACGTTTGTGCGTACCGAAAAATGTCGATCTTAAGAACGAGTTGTTAGCTGAGGCCCACTGCTCTCCATTCTCGATACATCCGGGTAACACTAAGATGTATAAGGATTTAAAACGTTACTATTGGTGGCGAAACATGAAGCGAGAGGTGGCCGACTTCGTTAGTAAGTGCTTGGTTTGTCAGCAGGTGAAGGCGCCGAGGCAAAGACCGGCAGGTTTGTTGCAGTCTTTGAGTGTGCCAGAGTGGAAGTGGGAGAACATAGCTATGGATTTCATAGTAGGGCTGCCTAGAACAGTTAAAGGTTACACACTGGTTTGGGTTATCATTGACAGACTCACGAAGTCAGCACATTTCCTTCCGGGGAAATCTACATATTCTGTCGAAAAATGGGCACAATTGTATCTGAAAGAGATTGTCAGACTTCATGGGGTGCCAGTGTCTATTATATCCGATAGAGACCCTCGTTTCACTTCCAATTTCTGGCAGAGTCTTCAGAAGGCGTTAGGCACGTAGTTGGAGCTTAGTACAGCTTTTCACCCACAGACAGATGGTCAGACCGAACGTCTTAATCAGACTCTAGAGGACATGTTACGTGCATGTGCGTTGGATTTTGTAGGGAGTTGGGATTCTCACCTGCATTTGATGGAATTTGCTTATAACAACAGTTTTCAGGCAACTATTGGCATGTCACCATTCGAAGCTCTTTATGGAAGGAGTTGTAGATCCCCTGTGTACTGGGATGAAGTAGGTGAACGCAAGTTGTTAGGACCCGAGTTGGTCCAACTAACAAATGATGCCATCCAAAAAATAAGAGCGAGGATGCATACAGCGCAAAGTAGACAGAAGAGTTACGCTGACACTAGGCGAAGAGACTTGGAGTTCACAACAGGCGATAAAGTGTTCCTAAAAGTAGCACCCATGAAGGGAGTTCTGAGGTTCGGTAAGAAAGGGAAGCTTAGTCCACGTTTCATTGGGCCGTTTGAGATTTTGGAACGTATTGGCCCTGTGGCATATCGTTTAGCTTTGCCACCAGCTCTCTCTGCGGTTCACAACGTTTTTCATGTGTCTATGTTGCGGAAGTATATGGCAGACCCTTCTCATGTGATTGACTTTGAGTCTTTGTGCCTAGACGAGAATATGAGTTATGAGGAAAAGCCCAAGCAAATCTTGGCAAGGGAGTCGAAGACCCTGCGGAATCGAGAAATACCCCTTGTCAAAGTTCTTTGGCAGAACCATCAGTTTGGGGAAGCAACGTGGGAACGAGAGGGTGATATGAGGTCTAAATACCCGGAGCTCTTTCAAGATGAGGAACTTTCGGGGACAAAAGTTCTTAAGGAGGGAAGATTGTAACAACCCGAATTCCAGGTAAGAGAAATTTATTTATTTTTATTATTGTCGGTTCAATAAGGGGTTTAAAAAGAAGATGCTGGTCAAATTTGGGCTTAAAAGATGTCAGGGCGAGTCATTTGACTAGGTCAAACATCGGGTTGAGTAGTATTAATACTAATACTAATAATATTATTATTATTAAATATAAAATAATAATAATATTATTATTATTTAATATAATATAATATAATATTATTATTATTAATAATATATTATTATTATTATTATTAATAATAAATAAAAAAAAAAAAAAAAAAAAATTAAAAACCCTCAGATGGTCTTCTTCTTCGTGAAGAAGACCCGCAGCCCCCCCCTCTCTTTCTTTTTTTTTTTTATTTTATTTTTCTCTCCCTCCGTCCAATCTCTCCTTAGATTCCGACCACTCACGCCATTTTTCCTCCGCCGTTTCTCCCATCAGCGAGCTCTCCTCCACAACGTCGTCTCAGCGGCAAGCGGCGGCGAGCGACGGTTTGATTGGCGAAGCTTGAACAACCGTCGTCCAACTTCTTTTCTCGGCGACAACGTTCGATCTACGAACTTCCGACATCGTCAAGTAGCGGGTAAGTGATTCTTCCCTCTAACGACCTTATACCTTACTCTATTGAGTATCGATTTCGACCGCAACCATCATTTTTCAACTCTGACTTTTGTAGTTCACAAACATTCTGTCCAACCTCAATACCCACTTTATTTTGGCATTGGATTCGTGAAATTTCACATTAGCTCGAGGTCCAACACGACTTACAACATTTGTCGGTGAGTTTTCGTTAGGTAACAATGCGTCGATTCCTTCTAATTTCTTTGTAAATGTGGTGATGTTGAATTTAAGACTGGTGTGTAGGGTCGGACGATTCTTTGTTTTGGAGTAACAATTATTTTGGGTAATTGTTCTAAACACCACCTTTGATTTTATTAAGTTTCGACAATTTTTTTATAACACTCTAGTTAGCCTCAAAAGTAGTATTAAGTGCTGAAAATTGTTGTAGGTTGAGACCAAAAGCTTTCGTAGCAATTTTTGTAACTTCGTCGGACTTAGCTTAAAGGTAAGTGACCTTACTACTGGTCAGCCTTCGGGCTAGGTTGGGGAACTTTTCTGATTTCATGATAAAGTTTGAATGTATGATGAGATTCTGAGTAGTTGTCCATTGAAATGTTGAATATATGTGGTTGAAGTACTGATTCAGTTTTATGTAAATGTTGTGAATTTCTGCATGTAGCTCTTAAGGTACTCTGACGTAGTTGGATGAGAAACTTATGTATATGGTGATCTGAAGTGATGAGAATGTTAGTTTTATCACGTTGAGCATATGAAAAAAATATTTGATTGTTGTTATGGAATTTCATGTTTTAACATGATGCATATATATGTCATGGGACCTCATTGTTGTATGCCACATGTTTAACTCAGTCAAGATAATGTAGTGGCAATTATACCCATCCCCTAGTCATGTTGGTACCTAGTAGACTGAGGCTTTGCTCCACTGACTGGATGCCAACTAACCATCAGTAGGGGTGAGTTTCCAGAGGAGTCTACTATACCGAGAAGTTGTGAGAGTTATGGTGGGATTGGGTTAATTGTTCACTTAGATGGCCATAATGGTAAGTACAGAATAGTCAGGTTTAGGTCCCACTAGTTACTAGTCAAAGTCTCAGTCAGTTCATGTTGCATGTGTTTGCATAGCCTAACCCCGGTGGTGGGGTTACTTACTGAGTATTTTATTTAAAATACTCATTCTTTCTTAAAACTATTTTTTTCAGGTAATTCTAGGAACGTATCAGGTGCTTGACGAGGTGATCGGTTGATGATGTCATGGGACACGTGGAGTCAGAGCTTCCGCATTCTTTTAAATTCTTTTTCTTTCAGTCGGTCCAACAGTTTTGCTAAGGATTAGAAAAGAATAAATTTTGGCGTTAAATTTTATCTTGTTGGAACTTGTTTAATCGTTTTATGTTTTCATTGGGATCCCAAAATTAAATGTATTTGACTATTTGTTGACCAGGGACTTTATATTTTAATTTCATTAATTCAAAAATAAAATTTTCAGCCTATTTAGTGAGTTTTATGACGTCATGTTCTTGGTAACGGCCCTAGAGTGATGTCATAGGAAGTCGGGTCGTTACAGTGATAGTTTGATGCATAGTGAGTTGATCCAGTGCTTGAGAATCGTATGAAAAAGCCTATAGGATAGTCGTTAGTAGCCCTTAATTCATCATTTTACACACTTTCGTTGTTAATTAAATTGCGGTAGAATTGCTGTTTCCGCAATTCTGCTAAAGTTACAATTCTGTCTAGCCATTTTTGTCTTCATTTATTAGTCTCGTCTCTTTTCGTTTGAGTTTAGCTTTAACTTGCACTTGTTTATGTTGCTGCCCTCTACGTATTCAGTAGGAAATAGACAATTTAAAACCAATTCTACACCATCAAATCCACCCTTTCTTTCTTAACTTTACACTTCACGAGTAGCTTAAAATAAATCTCTGTGGGAAAACGAATGAAAAAATACTTACTACTTGCTATAAGATCATGTATGCTTGCATGTTCTGAGTGCTCTTTCTATCTTATTGCTTAATTATTTCAACACATTGAGCACGCAACAATTGTCAATTGGACAGATCTAGCTGAAAAGTTCCTAGTCAAATACTTTCCACCTGATAGGAACTCCAACTTCCGTGATGATATTATTAAGTTCAAACAAGCCGAAAACGAGTCATTACACGAAGCTTGGACAAGGTTTAAGGACCTTTTGCTCAAATGTCCACACCATGGCATTCCATGGTGTATCCAAATAGAAGTGTTCTTTAAAGGATGCAACCCCAGCACGAGACAAGTGTTGAATTCTTCAGCTGGTGGTTCCATGCTTTCAAAGAGCTACAATGAAGCCTATGAGATTTTGGAGAAAATCTCAAATTCCCATTGTAGATGGTCAGACGATCTTGTAGAGCCAAGGAGGGCTCAAGACAAGGACGCACTTAGTGCAATGAGTAGCCAAATCAACGCCCTAACCAATCTAGTAAAACAAATGGCTCAAACCAATCTCTAACAAAGTGTCAACACCGCAGCAGCCGTTTCAACGAGCACAACAACTAATCAAGGTGAGGCACTAATCTGTGGATTCTGTGGGGAAGGGCACATGTATGATTTCTGCCCTGGGAATCCATCCTCGGTGTGCTATGTTGGAAGTCAACAGCAACCAAGGAACAACCCCTACTCTAACACCTATAATCCTGGTTGGAGGAACCACCCAAATCTTTCTTGGGGTGGACAACAAAATACTAACCAAGCACAAAACCAACCAAGACCGAGTGGAACACCTGGTTTCACTCAACAAAATAACCAATCTATGTACCAAAAGCCATATAACCAACCCATAGAATCATCAGTAGAGAATTTACTTAAAGAGTACATTGCAAAAAATGATGCAACCCTGCAAAGTCAGCAAGCAACCCTGAGGAGCTTAGAAAACCAAATAGGGCAGTTAGCCAACGAGCTGAAAAATAGGCCCCAAGGTAGATTGCCTGCAGACACTGAAATGCCAAGAAGGGATGGAAAAGAACAAGTTCAAGCATTGAACTTCGTAGTGGGAGACCGTTGGTGATCAACAACAGAGAAGCCCCAAAGCGAGTAGAGAATGAAGAGTCTAGTGCTCCACTGGATTCTCTGCCAAACCGTGATCAATCACCACCAAGCACAACAAGGGTGAGGCTGGAACCTATCATTGAGGAACCAGAAGAAATCCCAAGGCCTCCACCTGTTATTAGGCGAACTGAATTGCCTACATATGTGCCACCACCTCCATTCCCTAGAAGGCTGAAAAAGAAACAAGAACAGGAAGTGCACTTTCATAAGTTTTTAGAAATTTTAAAACAAGTGCATGTTAATATCCCATTTGTGGAAGTTTTGCAATCTATGCCTTCTTATGTTAAATTCTTGAAAGATATAATTACTAACAAAAAAATCATTGGTGAATTTGAAACAGTGAATCTCACTGAGGAGTGCAGTGCTATACTCCAAAACAAACTGCCAAAGAAGGAGAAGGATCCTGGTTCCTTCACCTTACCAGTCGAGTTGGGAGGCAAGCACGTGGGCAGAGCTCTGTGTGATCGGGGAGCCAGCATCAATCTCATGCCCTTGTCACTATTCCGTCAGCTCGGGATAGGGGAAGCACGACCTACTACTGTCACCTTGCAGCTTGCAGACAGATCCATAGCATACCCTGAGGGTAAAATTGAGGATATACTTGTCAAGGTTGACAAATTCATCTTTCTTGCAGACTTTATAATTCTGGATTATGAGGCAGACAAGGAGGTACCAATCTTATTGGGCAGACCATTTCTAGCCACAGGTAGGGCTTTAATCGATGTCCAGAAAGGTGAGCTCACCATGAGAGTTCATGATGAGGAGGTGAAATTTAGTGTATTTAAAGCTCTCAGGTATCCCTCTGACTCTGAATCCTGTGCAAATGTAGATGTAGTAGATGTAGTAGATTCACTTATGGAAGAAGAACTTGAGCATGAACTGTTAATTAAGCATGCCACTAACTATGTACAAGTAGATGTAGATGACTTAAATGTCTCTGAATTGATGGATATATCTGTGGACAACCCTCAGCATGTCTGTATGACTAATAAATTGTCTAAAAGGACCACAAATCCCTTAAAACCATCAATTGAACATCCACCTCTATTAGAATTAAAACCATTGCCTGATCATCTTAAGTATGCATATCTAGGAGAGGAAGATACTTTGCATGTTATTATTTCGTCCAAACTAAGTAAACAGCATGAAATTGCGCAAATATTGTTGCTTAAGCAACATAAAAAAGCTATTGCCTGGACGATTGCTGATATAAGAGGTATTAGTCCTTCCTATTGCATGCATAAAATATTGTTGGAAGAGGAACATACACCTAGGGTAGATCACCAATGTAGGTTGAACCCCTCCATGAAGGAGGTAGTAAAAAAAGAAATTATCAAATGGTTAGATGCAGGTGTAATTTTTCCCATAGCCAATAGTCAATGGGTGAGTCCGATTCAATGTGTGCCTAAGAAAGGTGGAATGACTTTAATAGTTAATGAGAATAACGAACTAATTCCAACTAGAACGGTTACAGGATGGAGAGTCTGTATGGACTACAGAAAACTTAACAAAGAAACCAAAAAAGATCACTTTCCTTTACCGTTTATAGATCAGATGTTAGATAGAATAGCTGGCCGAGCCTATTACTGCTTTTTAGATGGTTATTCAGGATATAACCAAATTACCATAGACCCTGAGGACCAGGAGAAAACGACCTTCACATGTCCCTTTGGAACATTTGCTTTTCGCAGAATGCCATTTGGCTTATGCAATGCACCAGCAACATTCGAAAGGTGCATGTTGGCTATTTTCTCTGACTTAGATGAATCCATGATAGAAATATTTATGGATGACTTCTCAGTCTTTGGTGATTCTTTTAATAATTGCTTAGAAAACTTAGGACGAGTCCTAACTAGGTGTGAGGAAACCAACCTAGTCTTAAATTGGGAAAAATGCCACTTTATGGTGGAAGAAGGAATGGTCCTAGGTCATAGAGTATCTAGAGCAGGAGTAGAGGTCGATAGGGCCAAAATAGAAATAATAGAGAAGCTAGTGGAACCTCAAAACGTCAAAGCTATTAGGAGTTTCCTAGGTCATGTAGGTTTCTATAGGAGATTCATAAAAAATTTCTCAAAAATCTCTAAACCTTTGTGTGAGCTTCTAGAGCTTAATAAACCATTTGTCTTCTCCAAAGAATGTTTCCTAGCATGGACAACACTTAAAGAAGCCTTAGTCAAAGCACCAATTATAGTAGGTCCTAATTGGGATTTACCTTTTGAGTTAATGTGTGATGCTAGTGACTATGCGATTGGGGCTATGCTAGGTCAGAAAATTGATAAACTAACACATCCTGTATATTATGCAAGTAAGACTTTAAATGAAGCACAATGTAATTACACTACCACAGAGAAGGAAATGCTAGCTGTAGTGTTTGCATGTGAAAAATTTAGGCCTTACATTGTAGGTACTAAAACTATTATGTACACTGACCACTCGGCAATAAAATATCTAATGAGGAAGGCTGATGCTAAGCCAAGGTTGATTAGATGGGTATTATTATTGCAAGAGTTTGACTTAGACATTAGAGATAAAAAAAAGGATGCGAAAATGTAGTTGCTGACCATTTATCTAGATTGCGAAGTAATTGCGAAATAATTGCTGAGCCAGCAATTTCTGATGCCTTTGTTGATGAGCATGTCTTTGTGTTAGTACATCGTGATAACGATGAGGAGCCGTGGTTTGCGGATATTGCTAACTTCCTTGCCTCGCAGGTACTACCAACTTTCAAATAGGGGCAAGAAAAGAAGAGGTTCTTACACGAAGCTAGGAAGTTCATCTGGGACGATCCTACACTTTACAAGACTTGTGCAGATGGTTTGCTGAGGAAGTGTGTATCAGCTGCTGAGGCAAAGTCAGTGTTGCAGCACTGCCATACATCTCCTTACAGTGGACATTTTGGTGGCCAAATGACGGCTGCAAAGGTGTTCCAAAGTGGCTACTATTGGCCCACGATCTTCAAGGATGCCCATGACCATGCACACAGCTGCAATGAGTGTCAACGGACAGGTAACCTCAGTAGGAAGGATGAGATGCCTCTCACCTATATCTTAGAGTTGGAACTCTTCGATGTATGGGGAATTGATTTCATGGGACCATTCCCTCCATCTGCAGGTAATCTCTATATATTAGTAGCTGTAGATTACGTTTCTAAATGGGTAGAAGCCATTGCATGTCCCTCGAATGATGCCAAGACAGACATTAAGTTTCTAAATAGGCATATTTTTACAAGATTTGGTACACCACGTGCAATAATTAGTGATGAGGGAACCCACTTTATAAATAAAGCTATGGAAAAGGTACTAGCTAAATGCAATGTTAGACATAGAGTAGCAACCCCTTATCACCCACACTCAAATGGACAAGCTGAAATATCCAATAGGGAGATCAAGAACATACTTGAAAAAGTGGTTAAACCTAATAGAAATGACTGGTCTTTTAAGTTAGACGATGCACTTTGGGCGTATAGGACTGCATATAAAACACCC
This sequence comes from Herpetospermum pedunculosum, assembly GCA_028017165.1. Taxonomy (NCBI): domain Eukaryota; kingdom Viridiplantae; phylum Streptophyta; class Magnoliopsida; order Cucurbitales; family Cucurbitaceae; genus Herpetospermum; species Herpetospermum pedunculosum. The sequence continues at coordinate 21,942,133 of CM051528.1, forward strand.
TTAGGTATGTCTCCTTATAGGCTAGTGTGGAAAAGCATGTCATCTTCCCTTCGAATTAGAAATCAAAGCCTTTTGGGCCTTAAAAGAGCTGAATTATTGCGTGACCGATGTTGGAACATTGCGGTCTCTGCAATTACATGAGTTAGATGAATAAAGACATATGTCCTACGAAAATGCTAAAATGTATAAAGAAAAAACTAAGATTTGGCATGATAGTAGACTTAGGTTCAAGGACTTTAAAAAGGGGCAGCATGTCTTATTATTCAACTCACGGTTAAGGTTATTTCCAGGCAAACTTAAGTCTAGATGGTCAGGTCCTTTTATGATTACTAACGTTTTTGTTCATGGTGCTATTGAGATTCGAAACATACACCAAGGGAAACCATTCATGGTAAATGGTGCAAGGTTGAAGCATTACTATGAGGAAGGAGATGTGCAGACACTCTCGGCCTTCCTCCTATCTGAAGCCTAAGAAGCAAATCGAGAAGGGATGAGTGATCAATGTGCTCATCCATCAGAAGGCTATGCCTTAGATTTTTTCTTTAAGTATTTTAGATTTCGTATCGTTTGTTTATTTGTTGTTTTAATTCGGTATTTTTTGTGATTAGGAGTATAATAATGGGAGATTTGTACGCAGCAATAAGGGAGATGAATCAAGGGGAGAAGATCCACGAAAAGATCTGGAGAAATCGGAGATTTGGTTGCTCAAATCTTGCAACTTAAACCAAGAAAATCCTAACGGTAATGCGACTCAATTGCTGAAAAATTGCGGAGACCGCAACAAATAGAGCCGTTGGAGAATACTTGAGTACAAATAGCCGTCGTTGGGGGTCTCTGCCCTCTACGATTTCTCAACCATTGGAACTCCAAAATTCAGCCTTCTCCTTCCTCTGCATCTCCCACATTCAGATCCTCAAAGAAACGACAATGGTGACCACGCGAGTAGATCGATCCACGCCCAAGAAAGCGTCGCCTGACGAAGAGGCGACTGTGAGGGAAGCATTGCTTTCTTTGGCAGATGCTGATGTTGCGCAGCCTTCAAGACCTCCGAAGCTGCCTGTGCGAAGGAAGAAGTGGAAGGTGGCGACAGAGGTAGCTGTTGATCCCTCTGATCCGGTCGGAACTCCGAAGAAGAGGAAGTGGAAGATTGCGGTGGAGGATTCACCGATCAAAGAAAAGAAGACAACGAGCGAGGAAAGCCTCAAAAGTGGTCGTCCATCATTTGAGACGGCCATGCAGGGCCCTGAATCTTCTCAGCACGCGCCGGAGGCTGCAGCTCCATCTGAAGAGCGCCAAGAATCGGTGCCAATCGCCGACCCAGCTGAGGAAGATGACGTGTTTTCCCCCTTAAGGGATGTCAATCTTGACAGCCCTGTGGAGGGGGAAAGCAGAGACTCTATGGAAGAAACTCTGGGGGAATGCCTCCAGCATCTGGCCACCAAGGCACGACTCAAGAAGAAGGCCCCCGTGATTGTCAAGGGCAAGCGGCCAAAGGCTTCCAAACGGGCCAAGAAGAGGAAGGTTGAAGCTGAACCTTCTTTGAAAAAGATGAAAATTGAGGCCGTGGAGACGGCTAAAGCAAGGGACAAGGGGGAGAAAAAGATGTATCCGGAAGGGGAGCCTCAAGCTGCGAGGTACGTCTCCAAGGAAGCAGAGGCCAAGGGCCTCGAACTGACGAAGAAAGAACTCCTCCACGAGCGAGGATTTCTTGATGCACTGGCAGACCCGCCGCAATTCTTGCGCGCAGGAATCATCAACCATGGCTGGGAGGAGCTTTGCAGGCCTCCAATTCCAGCCTATCCGGACATGGTGTACGACTTCTACGCCAACCTCACACACCCTGAAGCATGTCTATCGACGGTGAGGGGGGTAGAAGTCGACTTCTCTGCCAACGCCATCAACGAGGCCTATGCTCTCAAAGGGCATACACATTCTGAGTATGCCAAGATCGTCGACTCTCCATCTGAGGCAGTTGTTACGTCTCCAAAAGTGACCTTTTTAGGACTTAATTATCTTAGAAAGATGTTCACTCTTAGGTGTTTTTGATAGCATTTAGCCTAAACCTATGCTTAAATATGAGAATTAGAAGAAGGTAGCTAAATTAGGACTTATGTACAATAGGAAAGAAAAGGGTTGAAAACCGAAGGAAAAGAATGAAAAACAAGCATTGCGATAGCATTGCGGAAACATTGCTGAAACCGCAATGTTTCAAGTGAAAACCGTAAGTTGACTGATCTTTTTCTGTTAATTTCCGTTATTTCAGGGATTCGTTCTTTCTCCTCCATCCATTCTGAAGTACGACGTTGAAGATTGATGGTTCTCCTTGGCCCAAACGCACCTGCAGATTGCTATAAAAGGGGGTCAAAGTCGAGGGTTCAAACATCATCCGAAAGCGTAGAAGTCTTCTTGCAGCTCCATCTTTTCTCCTGTCGTTCTTCTCTGTCTGTTGGTGTGAGAGTCTCAGCTGTTGGAATCGACAATCTGATAGGAAGATTGGATTCATCCAAGCAAAGCTATTCTTTCATCCCCTTCAGCCGAGGCATCTGCAACTAGGCGTTCACGCTCGTTTTTATGCTTTCTGTCTTTATTTCCATTTTCCAGCTTTAGTTTGTTGTTGTTTCCTTTCTTGTGACTAGATCAGTCCATTTCGTTGTGTTCTGTCTTTCTGTTATGCACTTTAAGTTCCTCTCCTTGTCCATTCAAACAATCAAGTAATCAAAGCATAGTTGTTATTTCACAGTTTCTTAACTCTTGCTGCTACTGTTTTTCCTTACTGTTTTAAGTATATCTCTCTTCTAAGCATGTTTCCTTCATCTCTTATTTCTGTTTACCCCATATTCATGAGTAACTAAGTCACATAGGGGCATGCTAATGACAATACTATAGGCTAAAAAACGTGAACCAAGCATGTAGGATAGCTCTCGAAGCATTGATTGTATGTAAGCTTCATCCCACGGGCAATTTCGATTGGCCATCCATTTTGTCCAAAGAACTCCTAACCTCTGGAAGGAGTAAGAGTTCAGAGTCATACACTCATGCTAGCCTTTCAAGGTAGCCAGAAAACGACCTAGGAATAGGCGTTTTCCTAGTACAAACCATAACTTTCTGCTTTAACAAGATGCTTAAGACCTTACTTGGACATGAGTAAACTAAAGAATCTAATGCATGGAATCGGACGATACATGAGATTGAGTGAGTTTGATGCATAGAGAGTTGATCCAATGCTTGAGAATCGTGAGAAAAAAGCCTATAGAGGAGTCGTTAGTAGCCCTTGTTTCTCCATTTTACACACTTTCGCTGTTGTTAGCATTGCGGTAGAATTGCTGTTTCCGCAATTCTGCTTAAGTTACAATTCTGTCTAGCTGTTTTTGTCTTCGTTTATTACTCTCGTCTCTTTTCATTTCAGTTTAACTTTGACTTGCATTTGTTTATGTTGCTACCCTCTACGTATTCAGTAGGAAATAGACAATTTAAAACCAATTCTACCCCATCAAATCCACCCCTTCTTTCTTAACTTTACACTTCATGAATAGCTTATAATAAATCTCTGTGGGAAAACGAATGAAAAAATACTTACTACTTGCTATAAGATCATGTATGCTTGCATGTTCTGAGTGCTCTCTCTATCTTATTGCCTAATTATTTTAACACATTGAGCACGCAACAGCAGTCCTAGAAGAGGCCTTGCACACAATAGGCAAACCTGAGGCAGCCTGGGCGGTCTCAAGGAATGGGAAGCACACCTTGATGAGTGCAACCCTTAGAGACAAGGCAGCAGTCTGGTTCTCCCTTGTACGCAGACGCATCTCCCCAGTGACACATGAAACGACCATCAACCAGGGGCGATCGTTGCTGCTCTATGCCATCATGCGGGGACTCACCATTGATGTGGGTGAAGTCATTGGCGCCTCCATCACTGACTGCTCACGAAAAGGTAAGGGCCAATTATTTTTTCCAAACACTATAACTAAATTGTGCTTGCGTGCAGGTGTACCTATTCCGAAGGATGAGAGACAATTGGCTTATACTGGCCATCTGGAGCTGCCCACGATCTTGAGAATGAGGAGACGGGGCAATATGGAGTTTGAGATGGATGGTCTGGCTGCTGCACAGTCACTGTCTATGGCGTGCCTAATGGACTTGCAGCACAAGATGGCCCAATGGGTTGAATACGCGAAGGCGAGGGACCAGGAGGTGGCTGAACAATTGGGTTGCATATTCCCCACCTTCCCTGCTGATCTGCTGAAGCCGTGGGTGCCTCCATGAGGAAGGAGAGACGATGATGAAGATGTTTGAATGTCAGGCTGACGGCATTCGAGGGAGTTTTCTGATCCCTCTTAAAAAAGAAAAAAAAAACAATAAACCTGTTTTTCTGTGAACTGTTACCCCCCCCCCCCCCCCCCCCCCCCCCCCCCCCCGTTTTTAATCATTGATCTGTTGTGATTTGTTATTTTGAGTTGTTTTGATTACTGTCGTTCTGTTTATTTGTCATCTGAGTAGTTAGCTTAGGTAGTTTTAGCTGTTAGCTTAGTTCTTTATGTCTGATTATAGCATGCTAGGAGCCTTGATCACTGCTAAAATTGCTCTGTAGGTTTATTGCGAATTTTTTGCGGTGTCCACAATTCTTGTTAGTTTTCGCATGCTGTTAGATGTCTTTTTGGATGGGCTAGCTCTGTTTAAATTTCGATTTTCTGCTGGTTTCACTGCATGTGCTATGCCATCTATCTAATGAGCATGCTGGATGAGTGTCTTAGTACACTCTTGTTCGTTTAATTTAGCTTCCTTTGTTGCTAAGCATGCACCTCTGTCAGCCCTTACCATGTTGTTTTTTTTCAAATTCTGCTTCTGTGTTATCTGTTTTTCGAAGGTCATTTTATACCTGGGAGTTTTAAGTTCTACTAGTTTTGCCTTAGACTAGATGCTTCTAGGACAAGTTTGGGGGTGTGCCACCTCAGACTCTCATTGGGGACAATGACAGAGATAAGTTTGGGGGAGGCAGCCTCTAGGCCTAGGAACATTCCTCTCTCCCTCTTGTAAAACATAAGCATTCTTCTTCTTTGAAAAAATGATGAAAAAGAAAAAAAATAATAAAGGGTAGTGTCTTTCTGGAGGATGCTGAGTAATCAGGGTCAGTTGTGTAACCCACAAGTAGCACTGCATCAAAAGGCAAACCAAAAGAAGACTCTACCAAAAGAAAAAGGAAAAAATATATGAAGCCAAGGAAGAAGAATGTATGCCAGCAAGCTATGGCCTAGATGCTTAGATGTCCTGTAGAAAAAGAACTTTGATCCTTAGTTTGCTAAGCACAGGGCTGTAGCTTGAGGGTATGTTAAGGGAGATGAGTGTATATCCAATGTAGTGATGCCAGGGTTTAGGTTGTTCTATGAAAGGTATTGTTGTTACTCGTGTGTACTAAGACTGGCATGACTCTAAGGAATCCTAGGTAGCTTAAAAGAAAAACATTAGAAGCATATATTGAGTCTAGAATAAAACTAGGAAGAATTTGAAAACTTAGGGATAGCTGCACAATGAACCGAATGACATAGGCAGATAAACCAGTTGTTAGGAAATTTATAAAAGGCAATAGGTTTTAAAAGGCAAGAGAAACCAGAATAAGCAGAATGTGAAGTTAGTTTGAACTTAGAAGAGTGTCACAGGACAACCATGCCTTGGATAGTAAGCCTAGGGAAGTCAACAAGTAGTCAGATAGAGTAATAGCAGCCCAAGTAAGCCCTTATAATTGCTCGAGGACGAGCAATAACTTAAGTTTGGGGGTGTGTTACCTCTCCAAAAGTACATATTTTAGGGACTTATTTACCATGGAATCATGTAATCTCTTAAGCATTTTTGTTAGAATTTAGCTTAATACATGCTTAAATATGAGAATTCAAGGAATGAGGCTAAATTAGGACTTATTTGTAAAAGGAACAAAAAAGAATAAAAAACGAAGTTAAAAGAGTGAAATTTGCATTGCAGGGGAATTGCTGAAACATTGCTGTCTCCGCAATGTTTATTGCGGTCACAACGAGGAATTCGCAATGTTTAAAGCTGCTGCTGCCAAGTTGTTCCAACCGTCCGCCGTCACAGTTGCGATCTTTCAGCCGCCTAAGCTCTCTCCTGCTGCCACGTGGAGGGTCGTCGTTTAGAATAGATGGTTCTCCATGGCTGAAGATACCTGCAAAACACTATAAAAGGAGGTGGAGGGTGAAGGAGAAAAATATCTGAGAAGTGTAGAGTTCCTCGTCTCAACGCAATCTAAAGTCTCATTTCCTCTCCCGGTTGTTGGAACGAAGAAATCAGCCCTTGGCGTCGATAACTCGAGAGGAAGAAGAGAAGATCCTTCTTCTCTTCTGATCGAATTCATCCCCAAGTTCAGCTAATCTTCGCCCTCATCCGAGGCGCTTGCGGCGAGGATCCGTGCACACTTTTATCGCTTTCTATCTTTTGTTTCCTACTGCTTTCTGTCCTTTGTTTTTGTTTGTTCGCTTTGCTTTCATTTCGTCTTCATTTGTTCAAGTTCTGTACTGCTTTACAGTCTGTTGCACATTAAGTTTTGAACCTTGTTTGATATAGTAATCGTTTAAATATTTGCTAATCTCCATCTCGCTTTCTGTTTTTCCTTTACTTTCATTTTGCTTTAAATCATGCTTAATCAATCTAATCTCTCCAATCCACCATCAACCATGAGTAACTAATCACACAAGGGTCTGCTAAGGATGAATCTATAGGTTAGAAATACGAAAGTTCAGCATGTAGGATAGTTTCGAATGCATTGAATGTATGTGTACTTCATCCCACGGGCAATTTCGATCGGCCATCCATTTTGTCTAAAGAACTCCTAACCTCCGGAAGGAGTAAGAGTTCAGAGTCGTCCATTCATGCTAGCCTTTCATGGTAGCCAGAAAACGACCTAGGAATAGGCATTTTCCTAGCACAATTGATTAGCTTGCTTATATAAATAGATGTTTAAGCCTTACTTGGATATGAGTGAACTAAAGGATCTAATGCATGTAATCGAGAGATGCATGAGACTAAGCTAAGTTGATGCATGATAAGTTAAGTTACTGCTGAGTAATCGTATGAAAAAGCCTATAGAGGAGTCTTTAGTTGACCTTGTTTCCTTATCTCACCCTCAATTCGTCGTTAACTTAATTGCTAGATAATTGTTGTCTGCGCAATTCTATTATTTTGCTTTTTTGCCTTGGCCATTTTTCCAGTCTTCTACTTTTGCGATTTAATTGCTCTCTCCGCAATTCTTTTTCCTCTACATTCAAGTTAATCTCTTTACTTGCTTTTGTTTATGCTCGCATATCTGGTACATTCTTCATTAGTTTGGCACAACACCCTCAATTCTACCCCATTTAAGTCACCCTTTCTAATTTAGCACCTCACTTCGTTAGTAACTAAGAATAAATCTCTGTGGGAAATCGAATGAAAAAATACTTATCACTTGCTGCAAGACCATGTATGCTTGCATGATCTAAGTGCTCTCGCATCACATTTTATTTACACACTGAGCACGCAACAATTGTGTTTAGATATTGCATGCTAGAATCATTCAAGTGGTGTTGATCATACCTCTTGTGGAGTGGTTTGAATCACGAGTTTAGAAACAAGTTTCTTACTCTTGATCTTGATCGTCAAGGTAATTCGTTCTACACTTTTTCTTGGGTTGATTCCAATTGCGTTTTTGGGGTTTTTGGGTTTGAGATCTAAAGGTCTTGTTCTTCAGCAAGGTTGTTAGATCCACTCGTGAGAGTTTCTTAACATTTTGGTATCATAGCTTTAGGCTCAAGGTCGGATATATGTTTCTTTGCGTTTATCTCTTTGAATTCTTCATTAATATGCTTCTGTTTTGTTAGTTTGAAATTTGTTCTTATTCTGTCCGAAAAATACAAAAAAAGTATCATTTCTAGTTTTCATTTTGTGTTATTGTCTTTTGGAAAGTTTTAGTTCAAAGTCTTATCTACAACATTGATTTCTTTGACATCGTCTAAATCATTTTGCTTAAGGGTAAGAAATTCTTAATTTACAAATCTTCCCCAAAAAAAAAAAAAAAAAAAAAAAGGTTCCAGTTACCAATCTGTTTTATAGTGCGATTTGTGTGCTAAATAGTGAGGGTGAGTTTGTAAGTCATACTTTGATTTGAGTGTTGAGTGTTAAACACTAAGAGAGATAAAGGGCATGAAAGAGGTTTCCAAGCTGTCCAAGGGAGAAATTCAAAAGATCATATTCATAAAGTTGATCACAACTTGGGAAGCATGAAGCCTAAACTTCCTAAATTCTATGGAAGTACAAATCCGAAGGAGTACATTCAGTGGGAAAGACAAGTTAATCATGTCTTTGATTGTTGCACTTTAGGTGAGGATAAAAGGTGAAACTCATTGTTTCTCATCTTAGAGATTATGTCATTACTTGGTGGGATCAATTGTTTTCAAAAATGATGAACCTTAAACATCCAATAGAGTCCTGGAATGTTCTTAAGCATCTAATGCGGGAGCACTTCGTTCCTAAGCTTTTTCATAATTTACGAACTTTGAGACAAGGGAGCAAAAGTGTGAAGGCTTACTATATAGAGATGTTATCGTGAATCGATTCTTAAGAGGACTTAATAAGGAGATTGTCGCTCGACTTGATCTTCAGCCTTATGAGGATTTAGAAGGGATGGTGCGAATATCGATGAAGATTGAAAAACATCTCCAAAGAAAGCCTACAAGGTACACTAAACCTAAACACATTTCCAATATTCATTCTTCTTTGGAAAATGTTACACCTACTGAAATTAAGTCTATTTTTGAGGTAGAAAGTGATAAAATTATAGATGTCATAATTTGTGATTTGGTGTCAATGCATACTAACAATAATAGTAGGCAATTAGATTGCAAGGACTTGTTTGGTTCTAATACTTCTGCTACTGTAATACCTTCTCTTAAAGAAGTACATGTTGATGTGTGTGAGTTAGGAAAACAGGCGCAAAAGGCCGAGACAAAAGCATGTGCATTCATTGATAAAGAATCTTGTGAGAAAATGAGTGAGAGAGAAAAGCATGAGATTAGTTTATGGCCTAAAGAGAACAATGAGAGAAAAGCCAAAAATGTGAGCTTGTGTGAAAGAGCTTGTAATGTTCAATCTGTTTTGTTTTATAAACAAAGCATTCTTAATCTATTATACAAAGGAACTTGTTTTCTAACGAGTGAGCTTAAACCATGTTTCTCTAGTGTTTCGTTTGAGTTCTTACAGGAAGCCAAATCACTCATTGAAATATTTGATTCAAAGATTGATTCTAAAGTCCACAGTTGCAACAAGCACATGTACAACAATGCCAAAGCATTTATTGAGAGGAAAAACTCCAAATTTGCTTCTAAATTCATCCATGGCAACAAGCATAAGGTGTTTAAACCGAGTGATGGGGTTTGGAGACACTTTTGGAAGGATCGATTTTATTTTCATAAGAAATCCAAGTGGAGTTCAAAAAGCAATTTACCAATGGCATCTCATGATTACATGATGTATCTACAGGGCGAGACAAATGTCAATTACATTTTCAATGTCGCTGACCTACGTCCATTTGATGTCGGAGATCATTTGGATTCGAGGACGAATCCTCTTGAAGAAGGGGAGGATGATACGAACCGGGGCGTCTCAATCATGCCTTAGCTACTTCATGACCGGTTATGGAAATCTCATTAGATTTAATGTTTTATTTTTCTAGATTATAAACTTTGTATTTATGTTGTTTTCATATCATAGGTTCTATTTTATTAGTGGATATTAAGACATTAATGCATTTTAGAGTTTGTTAGTTGAATTAGTGGATGTAAGTACAAGAGTTAGTGGCTAAAATTACTCTTGTTAGTGGGGGAGTTAGTGACTAGAATTTCCAAGGGCTATATATACCTCTTATAGAGTCTTTGTAAAGGGAACGACAATTATCATCAATTTGAATTAAAGTGAGTTTATCCTTTAAGCTTTGGTTGAGAGGTAATTCTTCCAACTTTTGCAATTTCTTGTGTTTAGATATTGCATGCTAGAATCATTCAAGTGGTGTTGATCATACCTCTTGTGGAGTGGTTCGAATCACGAGTTTAGAAACAAGTTTCTTACTCTTGATCTTGATCGTCAAGGTAATCCGTTCTACACTTTTCCTTGGGTTGATTGCAATAGCGTTTTTGGGGTTTTAGGGTTTGAGATCTAAAGGTTTTGTTCTTCATCAAGGTTGTTAGATCCACTCATGGGAGTTTCTTAACACACATTTACAAGGTTTACTAAGTTGTTAGTAAATACTTGACCAAAAGTAGCGATAACTAAAGTGCTATAGGAATAAGAGTTATTCCGGTATTAGTTTTTAGTCAAAAATGTCTTGGTTCGGTGAAGAAGTGATTGACTGCCCCTCGGTAGCAGTTGCTCTGACTCACTGAAATATCGTTGCAAAAATAATAATGAGTTTATAGGTACTTTATTGCTTTTGCTAAAACTTGATTGGATGCATGAAATGGGTAAAAACTAATTCACTGATAGAATTTGTTCTTTTTCAGCATGTCAAGCTCTGTTATTCAATTACTAGCCTCCGGTAAATTAAACGACGATAACTACGCGACCTGGAAGTCGAACTTGAATACGATTCTCGTTATCGATGATCTAAGGTTCGTCTTAACGGAGGAATGTCCTCCCCCTCCTAGCTTGTCTGTAACCCGAATTGTTCGGGATGCATTTGGCAAGTGGACTAGGGCTAATTATATGGCATGGGTCCACGTCTTGGCCAGCATATCTGATGTGCTAGCTAAGAAACATGAGGTGATGATCACCGTTAAAGAGATCATGGATTCATTACAGGCGATGTTTGGACAACCGTCCTCATCGGTCTGTCATGATACCCTCAAGTACCTTACGGAGAGGAAAACTGAGAAGGAAAAACAAGGTAAATATGATTTACTTGTTGTTGAAACATGTTTAGTGGAACATGATAGTTCCACCTGTATACTAGATTCAGAAGCCACTAACCATGTGTGATCTTTTTTTTTCAGGAAACTAGTTCCTGGAAGCTGCTTGCTGATGGTGAGATAACTCTCAGGGTTGAAACAAGAGAGGTTGTCTCGGCCAAAGCTATGGGAGCGGTGAAGTTGTTGTTTAGAGATAGGTTCATTTTACTTGAAAATGTACTCCTGGTTCCTGGTTTTAAAAGAAACCTTGTATTTATCTATTGTTTGCTTGAACATATGTATAAAGTATCTTTTGATGTTAATGAAGTGTTCATTAGCAAAAGAGGTGTACAAATATGTTCTGCAAAACTTGAAAACAACTTATACGTGTTAAGACCAACAGAGGCGAAAGCTATTTTGAACACCGAGATGTTTAAAACAGCTGAGACTCAAAATAAAAGGCAGAAGTTTTCTTCAAGTACCTATCTTTGGAACTTGAGACTATGCCACATTAATCTCAATAGGATTGAGAGATTGGTTAAGAGTGGCCTCCTAAATCAGTTAGAGGACAACTCCTTACCACCATGTGAGTCTTGTCTTGAGGGAAATATGACCAAACGACTTTTTTCTGAAAAATGTTATAGGGCCAAAGAACCCTTGGAACTCGTGCATTCGGATCTCTGTGGTCCTATGAATGTCAAAGAACGAGGAGGGTATGAATACTTCATCGGTTTCATCGATGATTATTCTAGGTACGGCTATCTTTACCTAATGCATCATAAGTCCAAAGCCCTTGAAAAGTTCAAGGTGTATAAGGCAGAGGTTGAGAACACATTAGGTAAGACAATTAGAACACTTCGATCAGATCGAGGTGGAAAGTATATGGATTTGAGATTCCAGGACCATATGATAGAACATGGAAGAAAATATTGCTATCAAATCTTATGGTTTTGAAGAAAATATTAACGAACCTTGTGTCTACAAGAAAATAGTCAATACTGTTGTAGCTTTCTTAGTCTTGTACGTAGACGATATCCTACTCATTGAGAATGATATAGAATTCCTAAATGATGTTATTCAATGGCTAGTGACTCAATTCCAAATGAAAGATTTGGGAGAAGCTTAGGTTGTTCTGGGGATTCAGATCGTAAGGAATCGAAAGAACAAAACGTTAGCACTGTCTCAAGCATTTTATATCGACAAGATGTTGGTACGATATTCGATGCAAAATTCCAAGAAGGGTTTGTTACCTTTCAGGAATGAAATTGATTTGTCGAAGGAATAGTGTCCTAAGACACCTCAAGAAGTTGAGGACATGAGAAACATTCCCTATGCATCTGCAGTCGATAGTCTGATGTATGCCATGTTATGTACACGACTCGAAATATGCTATGTAGTGGGGATTGTCAGCACGTATCAGTCCAATCCGGGATATGATCATTGGACTGTCGTTAAGAATATCCTCAAGTATCTTCGGAGAACGAGGGAATATAAGCTTGTGTATGGCGTGAAGGATTTGATCCTTACAGGATACACTGACTCTGATTTTCAGACCGATAAGGATTTGAAGAAATCCACATCGGGATCAGTGTTCACTCTTAACGGAGTTGCAATAGTATGAAAGAGTATAAAGCAAGGTTGCATTGTTGACTCCACCATGGAGGTTGAGTATTTCGCGGCTTGCGAAGCAGCGAAGGAGGCTGTATGGATTAGGAAGTTCTTAACAGATTTGGAAGTCGTTCCAAATGTGCATTTGCCTATCACTCTTTATTGTGATAATAGTGGTGCAGTGGAAAATTCCAAATAACCTAGAAGCCATAAACGCGAAAAGCATATAGAGTGCAAATATCATCTCATCAGGGAGATTGTGCAACGAGGAGACGTGATCGTCACGCAGATCGCTTCGGAGCACAACATTGTTGATATGTTTACAAAGTCCTTCACGGCTAAAGTGTTTGAGGAGCACCTAGTGAGTCTAGGACTACGAGCTGTACAATAGGGCAGTGGGAGAAAATCCATGGATATGAGTGATATCCCAGTTTTCTCGCTCAACATGTTTGAATCCACTGACGTTTTAGTCCAAGTGGGAGTTTGTTGGGTTTATGTCCTAAAACTCGTGGTTTGTAAACTGAATATATATATATATTTTCTTTTGCAATAAAGATGTTATTGAGGTTTATTCAGTAAATGTGTTATTGAATAAAGTGAATTGCGTTCTTTTAACCCAAATCCAATAAACTAAGAACTCTTGACTATAGGATGTATACTTGAACTTCATGTGGAGACATGAATGTGGATCAAATTCGAGGTAGTAGCCAGAATGGTCTATAGTATAGGGATAGGGCTGAGTACCTTATTCTGGGGACACTATGGACGCGACCCATTTTGTATAATACAAACGATGTGATCATAAATCGTTCATGTGGAGACATGTGAGTGGGGGCGTCCTGTGCAATGAGTTTTCACAAGACTGGACCGCGAAATAAGTCACTCTTACTTTTATAACTCCGTTTACTGTTAAAGGCTGACTTTTTCATATGATGACCTAGGTAACTCGATCTGAATCCTAAGCACGCTATGAAATCCTGTTTATTAGGGATTATCCTTTGACTTTCATGGGTGAGAGTGGCCTGAGATCGCCGACTTAATAAGCCTACCATCTTGGGGATTAGACTGGGTAGAGAGTTGGGAACATAGTCCTGCGAGATGGAATTCACTCCTACCCACTTTTAGGGTTTAGTAGAAAGGTTGTTCCCTTAAGTGTTGACTCCGGGTCTTGAACAAGAGGCCCCACCCTCTCATTGGCCCAAGAGGGATTCAGTTTGGTGGTTGGATCACAAACCAATTGTTCATTAGAGGATCAACGAGACTTAAGGAACAAGAAGTAAATACAGGGGTAAAATAGTTTATTAGACCTAGCCGTAATTACGAACAACCTGTGAAGGATCGACATACTAATCATGGTTATATCAAGTGGACAAAAATATATCTACAGTGAGGAGAGTGCAACTGTGGGCTTTAGTGGAGTGACTCGGCGGTTAACGAATACTGATTAGCTAGGCTAAAAAGTTTGACCGGTTAATCTTGTATAGTTGGAGCTCATTATCTGTAGGTTCTTTAGGTTCTCCTTGCTAGCTCGGATTAAGCCTTGTAACAGTATGAGAGAAAAGAATTTAAAATTATTCAAATTCGGTTTTGGAAGAGAGAGAAGGACAGGTTTGGTCTAATACATGAATAGGGATTCATGTTCGAGAGGTCGGTTTTAGAAATCGGGATAGGTTTAATTATTTAATTAATATTTTATATTAAATTAAATAATAAGTTAATTAATTAATTTTTTTAATTAAGTAAAGAATTATTTTGTTTAAATTAATTATGAATTAATTTTAAATAACAAAATAATTAAGTTGGATTTGCCAACTTTTGGGATTGTGAAGTGGTTATGTGACTAATCTTATCCAATTGTGGTGTCATGATAAGCATGCTTGTAGAAGCATGTTATGCCGGATGAAAGTCAAAGAGTTTTTTTTTTTTTATGTTTTGTTGGAAGTTTTTCCAAACTTTCTCACTTATACCTCTCTCTCTTCTCTCCCAAGAACTCTCTCATTGAAGGGTCCCACAACCTATTCCAAGGCCTGAGGATAGCAGGGAAGACATTAGAGGTGGTCCACGAAGCGTTCGTGAGGAGAAACAAGCAACGGGTTTGGAGAATTTGAGCAACAAAGGTATGCATTCATACTTCTTTGCAATTTTCCAGCTTTGAGCATGTTTTTTGTATGGCTAAATTAATGAAATTAGAGTGCTTTTGATTCAAATTGCTTCCATTTTGTGATATGCACTCGATCAATATATATATAAAGATGAAAAAAAATATTTTGGCAAAAATTGTGCCCACGGTAATATTTAGCTTGTGTGGGTCCGGACTCAATTTTGAGTTAGATCCTCCGATGAAGATCTTCCTTTATTCTCGATCTTTAGGTAGGTATATTCTTAGACATAAGAATTAGTAACATGTATTTGGTTGTTTGTGAGTTGTGATTTGTATTCAACAAATGATTTTATTTTTTTTGACAACGTGTGGGGGTAAGGGAATCGAACCTAAGACCTCTTGATGTATATATATATATATATATATATATATACCATGTCAGTTGAGCTATGTTCTTGTTGGCTAGAACAAATGAAATTTTGATTGTTTGTGGGATGTGGTTTGTATAAAAAATGAAATTTAGATTAATAAAGTCATATTTAAGGATAAGGAAATGTACATATATATTAAGTGTAAACTTAACCTCTTAAGTTTGAATTACGAAATTCTAAAGGTAGATTGTTCAAGGCATCATATATCTAATCTAAAAATCAAATATTCAAATTCTCATTCCCATAGGTATAAAACTTATAAAAAGAAAAAAATAATAATGATAAAAAGAAAAAAGAAAAAAGAAAAATATCTAACTTTTGATTCAAACACTAAAAAATAATTTTATACGTCAAGATGACTTATTTTAATGTCGGTCAAAATCATTGATTATTTAGAATGACAGCAAAGATTCTTTGTAAAAAAAACTAGGAAAAAAATCAATTTTTACCCCTAAACTTGTCAAAGTTGTATCAATTTTTACACTAAACTTTGAATTTCATCAAATTGCACCTCAAACTTAGATAAATGTTGCCGTCTTAACCTTAAAATTTTTTAAAAAGTTTTGCAATTTAAATCCTCTGATAAGTTTACGTTCGAATCGAAAGATTGTTAAAAGAAGTATTCTTGTGTGTGTTATTGAATTATAAAACATGTATATGGTACAAAACCGATAAGATTTTAGAGAAATACTACATTAGAGCTAAATTTTGGTTGAAATTTGTGAATTTTGGCAAGGTTATTCAATGGTTAATTTGTGCATTGATCAAACTTAATTTTGTGCACAACTTGATTTTATTGAAATTAGTGAGTTTATGTAGGTTTTTACATTTTTGTTGTTTTGTTAAAATTAGTCGGTGATTTAGCCGAAATTGACTAAAGGGTAAAAATTATCATACTTATATAAATTAAGGTCTAATTTGATGAAATTAAAAGTTTATGGTTAAAATCATTACATTTAGGGTCCAAGTTTACCCGGGAAATCCAAATGTTTAAGAGTGGGCCTCTGTATTTCACCATTAAAAAAAGAGATATTTTCATAAATGGGCTATTCTTTCACCCATATTTTTCACAAATGTCTACTATAAACTTTTTTATCATTTCTATATTTTCCGAGTACTTATGGTGTCATTTAATAATTTTTTTTAATTTTGATCTTACCATTTTACCCTTCATTTAAAATTTGAAAATAAATATATTTTATTACTTTTTTAATTTTTAATATTAATTGGGTGATTTTACTTGTGAAAAATATCAAAAATATTATAAACATGATATATATAAGGTATATATATGGTATATATAGATATCCATAAATATGATATATACATGGCATATATGTGTGGTACATATAGATTCAACTCCCTCATTTAAGCTAGTCTTCCTCATGACTCACTCTACTTATGAATAACATTGGGACTCTCAAAGTTGGTCATCAATGGTCTAAGTTTAGCCATAAATAACTTGTATAAACAGAGTTTGTGTGAATTATTTCAAACGCACCTCAAATCAATTGAATACAATTTGATTTCTCTCTATTTTCCTCTATAATTTCTTCTTCTCTTTAGTATTACTTTTGTTGTTCTAGTTCTCTTTTTATAACACGTTATCAGCACGGACTTCTACCACTTTTCTTTGTTAAAGGTAGGTTTGATTTTTGTTATGAACATTCTATGTATACAATGTATGTGGTCGGAATATCTCATATATACCCTGTATATATCTTTAACGTTGACAATCTATTACTTTGGGCACAATGCATGTCGGTTATAATTTTATACATGTTATGCTCATGATTCATATTTATTTATATGTTAAGCTTGATAATTTTTTCAATTTATAGAATTGAAATTTCGTTAAGATTTAACATAATTGTTATTAAAGCTTTGATATTTTCGAACTTGTATGAACATGAAGAGTTTCACTTGATGTTTTTATATATTTCAACTTGTATGAGCATGAAGAATTTAAATTGTTAAAGTAATTTTGTTTTGCAATTGATATATGTTTGTTATGCATGATACTACACACTATACATATATTCTAACTTTACATTGAACATATGTCTTTTGAAATTTAGTATTTTACAATTATATTGATTTTATTTATTTTTGTGTTATGTACATTGTTTATTTAGTTTTTCACATGTACATTATTAACATATATACAATACAAACTTGATATACTTTTACATATTTCATATGTAGAAAGTGTGTTATACATACTTTAATATCTTATGGCAAAGTTTGAATAATATGTGTAGTAATTTATTATTCTTCTTACAACTCATTTTGCTTAGATGCACTAGAAGTTGCATAAATGAACAATAAGTGCTCATTTGGGATGCACCTGAAGTTGCATAATTTTAAAATCAAGAAGAATTTTGTTTGATAAAATGCACCTGTAATAGCATGTCTTTAAATCAATAAGGGATTTAATCTAACAAACATGTGTAAAAGAAGACATTTCATTCTTCTCATATTTAGAATATGCTCTTGCAGTAGCAATTCGAAAAATAAATTTTGAAATATTGCGATGAGCAAAAATTATGTCTTCTTGAAATTGAATAAAACAAATGAGCATTATTCCATTAAAGTATATGAATTTATGAGTCTGTATCAACAATTTCAATAGCATTCCCTAAAGAGAATGTTGTAATATATTCAATAATTATTGTTGAAGTCGAGATCATGATCATAAAATAGGAAGAAGTAATTACTCATTTTATGGTGGTTATAGACCATTCAATTCTCAAGAAAACCACACATTATGATTAAAAAAAAAAAAAAAAAAAAAAAAATCACAGCTTAAATGTGATACATAAAGAGGCATTAGTTTGTACCTGTCATACATTTAAGTTCTTTGTGAAATTTAAAATGCCTCAATAAATGAAAATGGAAACATTGTGTGGAAGCAAACTTTGTAAATTTGTTTGAATCTCCGGAAGAGATAGTTGATTTTTTTAGCCCCTAAATATGACATATTTGGATGTTGCAAAAGTTTCTAAATCTCCTTAAGAGAATATGAATGATAAAGATTTATCTTGGCATATAGTGTAATAACTAACACTATACTTAAAAGTAGAAAATATTTCTCAAAATTGGCAATGTTTGAAGCAAAAGTCAATACAATATCAGGTCTTACAGACTTGATTGAAGGTTTTGGAAAATCAAATATTATTTTACCTATAGGAACAAAATTTACAATTG
This sequence comes from Herpetospermum pedunculosum, assembly GCA_028017165.1. Lineage (NCBI taxonomy): Eukaryota > Viridiplantae > Streptophyta > Magnoliopsida > Cucurbitales > Cucurbitaceae > Herpetospermum > Herpetospermum pedunculosum. The sequence goes on from CM051528.1 coordinate 21,960,399, forward strand.
TTAATGTTTTGTTCTCTAGTAAATCAAAGAGAAATCTACTAAGTTTTAAAGATATACGTTGTAATGGTTATCATATAGAGCCCGCTAATAAGAATAATATAGAGTATCTTTATATTATATCTACTGTCTCATATGAAAAACGTATATTAGAAAAGTTGTCTGTCTTTTCTTCTAGATTGTATTACACACATATTAGTGTTATTGAAACATATGTAACAATGAACCTGAAGTTCACTAATCCAGATATACAAATGACCTAAGTTTAGCCAAATAGAGCTTGTGTGAAGCCTTTCAAACACACTTCAAATCAATTGAATACAATTTGATTTCTGTCTACCTTTCTCTCTAATTTCTTATTCTCTTTAGTATTACTTTTGTTGTTCTAGTTCTCTTTTTATAACAAATTATCATTAATTAGATTTTGTTATTAATAGGATTTTATTTTGTATATCATTTGTTACCAAAAATGATTTCCTCCATCAATTTCTCTTCTTCTATCTAACCACAATTTTTATTTGTTACCAAAAATAACTTTCTCCATCAATTAAATTTCGCCGTTCATCTGTCGCCGACCGTTTTTCGTCATCGCACAATTACCCACAATATATATGAAACAACTATATACTCTGATATATATATACCTCTAATATATACACTGTTATATATACTCTGATTTTAGATTGATATATACCCGGATTTATACCCTGTATATATGTGAAACAGTCACATAAACTACAACCATTAATAATACCATGATATATATCGTAGTATATATATATATATATATATATATATATATATATATAGTATATATATATATATACCCTATTTATATCATAAAACACCAACCATTAAAAAATTTCATGATATATACTTGTTGTATATAGACCTTATTATAAAAAAAAAAAAAAATAACCCCCAAACTATAAAAAAAAAAAAAAAACAAAATAGTGCGGTAAATCTACCACATCTTATGGTTACCAGCGGCAATTGGGCGTGCAGTAACAGCGACGGTGATGTGGATGAAGTTGGAGAGTAGGCAGCGAAACCACAAAAGAGGAAGACAACGTAAAGAAACAACGACCTATGACTATCGACGACAACGTTGGTGGGTTATCGGCGACGAATGGCGTGGGGTACCGACGGTGAATGGCGAATCTGTAAAAGAGGGTTTGAATTAAAAAAAATAATAATAAATGGTTTTGAAATTTTGAAACGTAGAGATGAGTTTTGTTTTAAAAAATAAAATATTGGATGCTTTCTATATTATTACTAATTAATTTCAAATCAATCAAATCAATCGTTATTACTCATATTTACCTTTTGTGATTTTTTTTATTAAAAACACGTAATATAGGGATAAAATGGTAAAACTATAAATTATCTTTTTTTCCTATTTTTGTACCAGATAGACATCAACCTCATCATCGGGCTCGAAGCCCAAAGGTCGGCCCAAGCCCAACCCAAGCTCGATCCAAGCCCGGCCCATGGTCAACGGTTGACCGGCTCGGCCCAGTCCAACCCTTTCATGAATTAGATTGGATATGGATATGGTTTTTTTAATTGGATCGGCCCATGGGCTAGCCCGTTTAAGCCGTATTTGGATCGGCTCGTTGGGCCGACCCAAAGGCCTGATCCAATATAATAATATTATATATATATATATATATATGATTTGTAATATTAATAATAATTTGAAGAAAAAAATGAATAAAAAATCATTTATGTCCAACTACATTATATCTATATGCTAAAAGTACATGTCGGTCATGGAAAAGATCAACTATTAATGTGAATTTTATTTTTTATTTAAAAACATGACATGGTCTTAGAGAAGTGGAAGAGTTTATGACATGGTGTTTGAGAAGTGGAAGTGTCGTAGTATGACAAATTATGAGAGAATTTAATTAGAAACCATCCAAAATATCTATCATTATTTTATTGTCCCACATCGGAAGTTTAGAGGACGATGAGAGGTTCATCCTCTATAAATAAAGTTTTAATTCAATTTTAATTTTATATTTAAAAATAATTTTTATTTATTGAGTCAATTCAAGTCCGATTCGAAGGGTCAATTTAAGCCGTTGAAGGCCAATTATGTTAGTCTGAGATAGACATGAATGTAGTGTAAAAAATTATGTTAAACATTTTTGTAATATTCTATATCTATGTTTGAACCCGTTCAAAAAAAAAAAAAAAAAAACCTAGATTATCATTTTTGTGACCCATTTCAACTAATGTCCCTCTTTTGTTAAAGTTAAATGGTTGCATTTCTCTCCCCTCTCTTTTTTGCCCTCATTGATTCTTGAAAATAGGAATGGAGTTTTATGTCCCTTTCTTGGTTTCATCTCTCTCCCCTCTTTTCTTTTCTATTTTGTCCTCATGGATTCTTGAAAATACGAATGGAGTCATTCCTAAAAATTTTCCAATTGTTTCTTCGATTTTAATATCTTTCATAGATTCAATTCATTCTCATTATTTTAATTTTTAAGTTAGATTTCATTAAAAGGAATTGGATTTAATCCCCTATATTTGTGAACTCCTAAATCCTTGAAGCTTAAGAAAAGAAAATGCAGGCAAGAGAATCTCCTTATGTTTGGATTTGGAAAGGAAATTGGATTGTGGGTTTTCAATGTGATAAAAAATGGTGCCCTGAAAGTAGTGGGTTGGGGAAAATGGGGATTTGGGTGGTGGATTTTGATGAGATGAGTTGTTCCTAGGTTGGATGGAGATACTGTAATTCTAAGCTACCTTCTAGTGAATTGAATTGAAAATATGGTGTATTTTCAATTTTTTTACATTTAAATCTTTTATGTTCACATCCCAACCAACCCATCACAAATGTTTCCAAGACTTCATTTATTTCTGTTTTAACCATGCATAAAATGAAGTGATTAGAACTTTCATAAAAATTGAATCCATTATTGACTCAAATGCTCATATTATTATTGTAAGAAAATTAAAAGAACATGCATTTTCCCAATGTATATTTTCATTTTATTTTTTTCTTTCTTTCTATATTGGATTAATACCTTTGATCAGGGGCGGACCTCTGAAGGGACTAGGGGGGGCCACGACCCCCCCAAAATTTTTGATTTTCTTATACTCGTAGGCAAAAATAATGCCTTAAATATATACTGTTGTTATTAAATACAATTTGGCCCCCCCAAATTAACAAAATCTCATTCTGCTGCAGTGGTCATTGGGCCTAATTTATATTTTGTTGTGCCTGAGTTCGAAACTCAACCATAACAATAATTTATTTGCTTTACATTTCCTTCCATATATGTATGTTTTTTTAAAAAGAAATTGTTCTCTTTTAATATTTTGTTTATATATATTTAAAAATATATAAATTTCATTCTTAAAAATAATTAAGAACTATTTTTTTTTTATTAACTCTTAGTATTAATTTATTTATTAACATTTTCAAGAGTAATTTAGACTATATTAACCTCCCTTTTATAAATTTTGTAAACAAATTCATGTTATATTGTGTTTTTTTTTTTAATAATTTTTTTTAAAAATGTCTAATAAATCTTTGAACTTTGTGTTTAATAGATCACTAACTTCAAAAAGGGTTCAATATATTTTTTAACTTTCAATTTTGTATTTAACTGGTCCTCAAACTTTCAAGTTTAAGTCTAATATATCCTTGTATTTATTTGACATTTTTTAAAATCTAGGAATTCATTAGAAACAAAATTGAAAGTATAGGGATGCATTAAAAACTTTTTAGAGTTTAGGGACTCATTTATTTTTTTTTATTATTTTTTTATTTATTTAGAGATGAGCAAAATTATATGATGGTATTAAGTTTATTTAAACTTAGTACGGAAGTCTTTGATACACTAACATATGTTTATGATAACTTTTTTGAATGTCAACATAACTTGAGAGTGTGAATTCGAACCTATGGATTTTTGACGATAATTTTTTGGCCCCCCCAAATATCAATGTCTGGATCCGCCCCTGCCTTTGATAATCAAGGGTCAAATGCGAGAGATGTGTGATTTCAAAATTTATATTTGTTTGTTTATTTTGAGAGATTACGGGTGAGAGGAGACAGAGAGAGGAAGAAAAATCTTGGGAGAGGGAGAGTAGTCTTTTTGAAATACATAATCTTAAAAATGAGAGAAAGTTGAGATCTTAATAAGAGTAAATGAAAACTAAAAAGAACACATATCAAACTTAAACTTAAAAAAAAAAACATTGGGGAATAAAAAATGTCATATGTCTAGTTGCTAAAATAAATATTCATACAAAGACAACAAATTAACCCATGACTTCTTCTTGGTCAAGAGTACAAACTTATGACAATTGAGTTATGCTCGATTTGACAATTCGATTAGATTGAAAAAAAAATCATATTTCAATATTAAAGAAAATCACAAATTATTAACCTTTGTGAACCTACATTTACTTGTTTAAACTCTCATCATACAATTAAGTCTATACCTTACTCAACGAGTTCACATGAAAGGAAGACTTGACATAGTAAGTTTTTGGTTATTGAAACCAAGAGACAAAGGAAAATTATATGAATCCTTCTTCATTTATAAAGTCTAAGTTTGACATTCTAAATCAACATGAGCACAACTCAACCGGCTTATTGTATAGACTAGTGACCAAGAGGTCACGGGTCCGATCCCCACCCCCAAATGTTGTCAAAAAAAAAAAAAAAAAAATTGACATCCTAATATCAATTTTATGTAAAAAAAAAGTCGAGCAACCAGTTAAGCTTTTTCTACATCTACGAAATCATTAGAATTTTGAAGGCTAAACCTGTAGTGTAGAACATTTAGTTATGCTAGGAGGAAGAAGTTGGTAGATTTCTGAGAAGACAAGGTGCTCCATGAAGGGTTGGGATAGTTTTTTTTGTTAGAAGTTGTTAATTTAGTAAAGAGAGGGAAAAGGGAAGACTTAGGAATTTATATCCTTTCCCCTTAAAGTCAATAAGAGGTTGTTAATCTTTCGAGACGAGACGATCAAACGACTTTGGTGACACTATTGATACAGTTCACGGAATTGCTTGTATTTGCAATACAAACACAAATAAAATGGAAAGCATGTATCTGCTGAAGAATTTGAAACTAAATATAGCAAGCTTGTATCATTAAAAGAACTATACTGTGAAGTAAGTACAATAATACAATAAACATAACCAAACAATCTAATGATTATTGCAAGGAAACTCAAATTCAAATGGTAAGAACTAATGGGAAATGGTTTTTCAAACAGATCTTTTATATGCTAAACTGAAGTTTAGGCTGATGATCCCTTGAGCTTCTTTGTGATGGTAGCAAGGTACTTTCCTTGGTGGAAGGCTAGCTCCAACTCGAGAGCTGATGGTTTTCTCGAGCCATCACCTGCAAAAGTTCCAGCTCCGTAAGGACTTCCACCTTTAACCTGCTCCATCTCGAACATGCCAGCTCCGAAAGTGTAACCGATGGGAACGTATATCATTCCGTGGTGAACCAGTTGAGTGATGGATGTCAGCCTGTTGTGATGTGATGCATAATTGTTTTCAGGTCAGGAGATTATTTTGAATTGATTTCGTATTATTTGACATGTGTTTGGTTTATCAAAGTCAAATAAATGATGTGCTGAACTTACGCGGTAGTTTCTTGCCCACCTCCCTGGGATCCGGTACTGTAAAAGATACCAGCAGGCTTGCCTGCAAGTTGTTGGGTTCTCCAAAGAGCTCCAGTTGCATCCATAAATGCTTTGAATTGGGAAGCCATCATTCCGAATCTAGTCGGGAAGCCAAACACAAACCCATCAGCCTCGGGGAGTTCGGCCGGGGTGATTATTGGTACATCACTCTTTGGTGGTGCACTCATCTTGCCAAGGACATCCTCAGATAAAATTTCGGGAACCTAGACAAGAGTTTATCAGGCAAGGAATTGCAGGACAACAAAGTACAATCACAAAGACTACTACAGCATGAACATTAAGGAGGGACCCATATCTTGGTGGTTGCTCTACAAATTTTAGTAGGTACAGTTGAAATGAAAGTGATCAAAACTTGTTGAAAATTGGACAAGTCAAGACCAAATGCATAATAATCAAAAGAAAACAACTAATCAATGGCTCTAGAAAGCGGGTGTGAAACTGTTTTTCAAATGTTAGTTTTGCAGACGTTACCTGCCACAACTTGACTTCAACACCTTCTACAGATTGAGCCCCCTTCTTAATCTCTTCTGCAAGTTTCTCAACATGTCCGTACATGGAATAGAAGCTGTAGCAACACCAGCAAATTAATTTTATAACTATAGGAGCGCCCAGTTACACAAAATATCTAGGTGCACATTTCTGTAAGTAGAATAATAGTTCAACTTTTCAGAACAGAAAAAATAGTAATGAATCTTATCATTACGAATAGAAATATAAGGTGAAAGGCGATGTTTCCATATGAAAAAAAAAGCTGCATGGCATCCAGATCACTAGAAAGAACTCCTTTCAAATGCAATCGGTTATATTGTCAACTTAGTCCTTAGAGTTGATTGCAACCTTATAACGTGTCATCCAGTATGCCATGAAAAGTTTCTATTTCATCGAACAAAGTAAACGAGGTAACTATACATTGAAGCCTAAAATTACCATTTACCAGTACCAGAATATGATATGAGGAGTGCAAGTTGACCAGACTTTAATATCATCATTCTTAGCACAAGAGTGGACAAGACATTCAAACTAATCAATGTGAAAACCAAACAAATGAAAACAAGGAAAACAAATAAAAGGGAAATGGCATTGGCAGGATGGCATATTAGCAATAGCCAAGAATTTGCCAACAAACCCATCTAAATCTCACTTGAGTAGAAACCATGATATAAGGAATAAATATCATGTAAATCCTCAGGAAACCAGCTAGCAGGTAGCTACATAGGTGAATGAAAGGAAAACAAACATTTCCACATAAGGGTATGCAAGTAAATAGATATAGATATAGTGAAGTAATATTTGGCCTGAATCTTTCACTAATTTAAGTACCATAATTTAATGGGAAATCAACTTTCCTACTTCCCAGAAGCTTTCATAAATAATAGTGACACCAAAAAAGGGAAGGGAAAAAGTTAATGTATTTTGTATATTATAAGTTATATGAAGTTAAATAATTGAAGAATGAACAGATCCAACTAATTATGAATTTTACTAAATCCAAAGACTACTTTGAGCAAGGCCTTTCAAATTCAATACATATGAAATGCCTCTGAATATGACATTCAAATTAAGCGGAATAATGAAAATCCATAATTGATAAGAACTAAAGGACATATTTAAAGCACATTGCATCATGTTATCAGTTTAAATATTCTCAATTCTCCATATAGCATATTTATTGAATCACATTGCTACTCACTCTCATGATGATCAAGCTGAAAATCTTTGTTTGAGTTTTTGTAGCAAAAACCAATTGGACTGCAATACAGAGAATCACTAAACCTTATAATACACGCCACTTAAGAATGAGTTCAACAACATTTGTCGATCTATGATGCAAAAAACTTAGGCCTTTTAATCAGTCCCTAATTCTATTTCATTTTAAATGACAATGGTAATGAAGGACTAAAAGGAATACCAAAACCGAGCGTTTAACATGTTCCAAGAACTCAACATGAAATCTCAAGTCCAAAAGCAAAAATTACTCGATAAGGTAGGCGCTTAAGAAAGTAAAGAATTGCCCAGGAAAGAAAAATGAACAAAAAAAAACCTTATTTCCGAACTAATCCTTACAATATTCATCAAATTAAGTAAGAATATAAAATATATTCAATTTGTTAGCGTAAATCCACATCTAAACGAAAGCGGAAAATTTTGACAATAATATAGGTAAAAAGAAAGCGTAAATCGCAATGAGATCCACCACAGTCACCCAAAATTCAAAGAGCAGGGGATCTGTAACCAACAATTAAACAAGAAACACGAAAAGAAATCAGAAAAGAAGAGCAGAAATAGAAACGAAGGTTCAAATCAGAAAAGAAAACGCAAAGGAGAAAGCGATCGAAATGGATATCAGAGATAATCGGAGCCAGAAACAAAATTCAAGAAAAGAAAAAATGAAAAAGAGGAGGAAAGCGATGCACATACACAATGTAGACTTTGGTTGCCATTGATGCAGTGGGTTTGAGGTCGTCTGTGGGAATTTGTCTCTGTGAATTATTTTTTTTAGCTCTCAGATTTTGATTAATCGTTGACGATGGAGAAGATGGTGAACCTGGGGATTATTTATAGCTGCAGGATCCGCCTCCTCCGCTTAATTTTGGAATAATAATAATACTTCACCAACCATTCCTTATTTTTCGCTTTCTACGTCAAAATTATAAATTACTATTAACCACGACTACTTCATACTAAAATAATTAAAAAATATAACATTTTTTTAAATAATTTGAGAATATAACAATGTTTTTTACTACTTCTTCTATCCGTGAAAGTTACCTATAATACATGAATGACTATAAATGAATCATACTTACCTCTCCTTTTCATAAAATTTTGACAATAACTATAACTCATACACTATAACCATTTATCGATTATCCGTGATAGCAGTTTATCCGTAACTATCACTCATATTTTGTCTCATTTGTAAAATGTTTTATATTTCATTATTTTAAATTTTAATTATTATTTATGCAATCAACCATATTAACTAATATCTCTCCATAATTTTAGAAAAAAAAATTATCATGGAAATTATTATTATTATTTACCTCATTACAATAAAAATAATCTCAAACTAATCGTACTAATTTTAAACTAAAAATACATAGATTAAAATGGTATTTTAATATAAAAAAAATTAACCCTATTTTTATTCTATAGAAAAACAAATGTTTCTCTTCCCTTCTTAGGTATCTTCTATCTGTCAAAACAAAAGTTTATAAAAATAGTAATCTAATTAAAGACGTAATTGAGTAGAAAAATAAAAGAAAAAAATAGAAACGACGTCGTGTGGAGGAGTGGAGTTTGATTTGATGAATAATGATGGTAGGGTGGTGTCACGCCAGTCATCATCATCATCGGTCGTTACAAAACTTCAACGCCTCCTTTCTTTTTTCCCCTCCCAATATTCTTCAAATTAAATTTAAAATTTCTAATGTTTTTATTTTTACATATTTTGACCTCCGAATTTTAATTTCTTTAAAAGTTATTTCTCTCTTTTTATTTTTTTCTCTCTTTCCAAAGGTTGCCTGTTTCGCAAAATCGCATATGAAACTAAAAGTAAAGATATATTATTGTAATGAGAAAACAAAACAAATACTAAAAGTGGAAGTTTATAATATTCCATTATTCTTTGATTTTTTTAAAAAAAAATTGTCTCTTAATGTTTTTTTTAGTATTTAAATTCGTATATACAAAACTATTTTAGTCAGAATTGTTTTGCTATTAATTTTTTTTTCATCAATTATATATAAAAAATAATAATTGAAACCTAATGATTATACTTTTTTTTTTTTTGACAAAATTATTGGACTACATTTACAACAACTTCATATTCTGAATCAGGTAATGAACAAAATCATATACTTATATAAAGTTCGAGTTAAATAATTTTAAAAGAAAATTGAGGTTAAATTATAAAAAAAAAATACTCCTAATTATGGGCTTGATTTTAATTACACTCAAAAATTTAAAAATTTTCATTTTAACCTTCGAAGTTATAAATTTCTTTCAAAACAACCATCAAAGACTTTTGTCGTTGAATTCATGAACGAAAAAATTTGTGTTTGCTTAGGTGTTGATTATGTAAACAAATATAAAGGTTAGGGGTAGGAAAAAGTCATAAACGAAAGAACATAAAATTAGAGGCTTGAGGTTGAAAGGAAGACCACAACATTGTACTTTTTATTTTTCACATGTATGTGTTTAGATTTCATGAGGTTGAAAAAAATTGAAGTATAAAACCAAAGATCTAATCATTAACTCATTTGTGAAAATTAAATACCAACTAATTGATTACAAGAATTAAATTAATTACAATTATAGGAACATTATTAACAAATTGCTCTCTTTTTTACCCCAAAAAAAAAAAAAAGCCAACATTAAACTATAATATCATACTAAAAAATTAAAAGCAAAAAATGGGAGAACACAAATAATTATACGATAAAAGTCACTTTTTTTTTTTATCACAACATACGATGTGGTGGGAGATTCACACATCTGATTTATAGGTCAATAATTCATTTATTATGTCAGTTGAACTATGTTTCTGTTGACAAATCACATTAATTTTAAGTTCGTAAAATTAATCGAATAACATGTAGGTAGGTTTTTTTTTAGTACAATGAATAGGTTTGAAAAGCTTATCATTTAGAGTAAATATGCTCCTATATCAAATTAGTGTTATAGATGGACTAAATAATTACATAATTCATAAATTTAACTCATAAATCAAACCTTGGTTGATTTTCTAGCTTTTATTTGGTTGATAATTCTTTAAGACACATTCATACAATCTAAATATAGTAGGCGTCAAAGGTCAATGATATATTATAATGTGAAGTCAAATTAAGGTGTAAAATTGAATAAATTGACTGGCTTTTCATTGGGCACATGCATTAAGACGAATATGAATGTGACGACAAGGACGGCGGCGATGTTTTCTTTTAATTAATATTACAAATAATTTTATTTAAAATTCTATTTCTTAAAAAATACATTATTAAAAATTTGATGCAACGTGTGTTCGGCCGCCCCGTCGGAAATTGTTAAATCGTACTTGGACCGCCAAGTATTTGGACAGTCAATTTTGCCTGCTTTCTTTCTCTCTCAATAATTTCCATGTTTTTTTTTCTTTCTATAATTTCGAATTAAAATGAAATGATTTATATATATATATCTGTAAACGGACATTCTACAATAAAACTCCATTTTCAGAAAAAAAAAATATATATTTTTAATCTTCCCTTACATGCATTTTCTTTTTTTCTTTTTTTAACAGAGTGAAGGACTTAGTCAAAAGGAACGAGATTTTGGATTTTTTTTCTCCAACAAAATAAATATATTGTGAAAGAAATTCTTTAAATACTAATGGTTTTGATATGATCATTAAGTCACAAACAAAATAAAAAAGTTGCATCTTCACCATCAACGTAATCGTATCTCCAAAATATTATTAGTTTCGTAAATAATTTGGGGTGACAAAGAAAATGATTCGAGATAGTTAGGTTATCTTTAAACAAAATAATCTTAGCCTCCCTTTATCTTACTCATTTTAATATATTATTGAGAGAGAGAAATGCAAGAAGCTTCTAACTTAAGTTCAAAATAATTAAGTCAATAAAACGACTAAAAAATTATTTGCTACAAATATCATCTACTTAGTAGGAAAACAATTTGTTGTTGGACACAAAGCCACAAGATAAATATGAGTGTCCATGAGTTCCTTTAGAGAGTAAACATTGAAAAATCTAGGCTTAATCTAAATTGGAGGTCAATACAACGAAACCGAGGTAGCAACAAACAATAATAGCAAAATGAGTAGAATTACACTTTAAACATAAATATTGTTATGGGCGGTACTCGGTCTAACATCAGTCGCATGACGTCGCGCACCAATCCCAAGGACGCCCGCAGGATTCGGGATGGCCGAAGGCCAAAGTGCCTACTCGTACTAGACACAAAAGTCGAATCAGCTCTAGAAAGTATACATTGGATAATCTGTTGACTACCCGCCGCCCCTAAAATGAGTGGGCCAGGGCTCATCGCAGGTAATCTGCTGGTGATCGGTGGCTACCCCCTCTACATGATGAGGGGGCGTATGACATTGACGTCACCCCTCCATTGACCTTCTTATAAATATGAAGTCACGCCCTTCACAAGAGGTACGCAAACATACACGCTCTCAAGCAACCAAAACTTCACTTAAGCTCATTACACCTATTTAAGTTCTCTAAAGTGGTACGCAAAAATAGGTCTTTGAATGGATTGAAGAGTGGGACGCTACACTAACCTCTCTAAAGACCTATTTAAGCTTGCCCTCGCTGCTCGCAAAGCCGGAACCCAGTGACGAGCTTCTTTTGTACCTGGCCGTCTCAGAGAATGCAGTCAGCAAGTCTCTGATCAGAAAGGACGGAGACAACCAAATGTCAATTCTGACCAACCACCCATTCCGACAGGTGCTCCAGAAACCTAAGGTCTCTGGACGATTGCTTAAATAGGAAATCAAACTGAGCAAGTTTGACCTCAAATTTCGTCTCCGACTTGCCATAAAAAGTCAAGTCCTCGCAGACTTCATCTTCGAGTTGACACCACACGAACTGACGTTGGAAACGACCAAACTCGACAGCGAGGCAGGACCGAGACCATGGACCCTCTACGTAGATGGGTCCTTTAACGACCGAGGAAGCGAAGCAGGCCAGCTACTTGTCAGCCTCGATAGAGCGCGTTTCAAATATGCCTTTTGTTTCTCTTTCACCGCCTCAAAATACGAAGTCGAGTACGAGGCTCTGCTAGTTGGCCTCCGCTTAGCCGAGGGGATGCAGATACCTCGTTTACATGTACTTAGAGATTCCCAACTGGTGGTCAGCCAAGTCAAAGGCGACTACATGATAAATGACTCACGAATGGCGCACTATGCGGACCAAGTAAGACACATGCTCGAAACATTCTGGGTAATCGTAGTCCGACAAATCCCCTTCTCTTAGAATGCAAACGTCGATGCCCTAGCTCGATTGGTCTCTGCCTATGAAACCGACCTCTCCAGGGGTCGTGCTGGTGGAGGTCTTGACTCAACCGAGTACATTAGGGATCGACGTCGTGGACATAGATCAGCCTGCCAAGGCCCTAACTTGGATGGATCCCATCAAGGCTTATCTGGTGAGCGGGATGTTGTCAGAAGATAGAGTCGAGGCCAAGAAGTTAAGATATCGAGCAACCCAGTACTCGTTGGAGGACAATGTGTTATACAAGTGTGGGTTCTCTTTCCCGATGCTTCGGTGCATCGATAACCAGGAAGCCACCTACGTTATGAAGGAGGTCCACGGGGGCATATGTGGCCACCACACAGGGGGTCGATCGCTAGCATAGAAAATCTTGAGGCACGAGTATTTCTAGTCAACTCTATCAAAATATTGCTCCGATTATGCCAAGTCACGTGACTTATGGGTCGTACTCGACCCGACATCAGTCGTCTGACGTCACGCACCAATCCCAAGGACGCCCGTAGGATCTGGGATCGCAGAGGCCAAAGTGCCTGCTCGTACTAGACACAAAGGTCCAATCAGCCTGCGAAGGTACACCCTGGATAATCTGTTGACTGAGGAATCCATCGGCGATCGGCGGCTACCCCTTCTACATGATGAGGGAGGCATACGACATTGGCGTCACCCCTCCATTGACCTCCCTATAAATATGAAGTTACACCTATCACAAGAGGTACGCAAACATACACGCTCTCAAGCTATCAAAACTCCACTTAAGCTCATTACACTAGCTGATTTAAGCATCGGAGCATGTTGGATCAAGCTCCACATTGATGTAGTTTATCCTTTGCAGGTCTGCTCGAATTTGGCTGCTTTATCTACCATCCAAGATCGACCTCGAGGAGGGTCAGAAAGATGCATCAACAAATATCAAAGTAAATTTAATAATATAAACACTCCATTCTATTTGTCAAAAGTTGTTTTTATTTATTAGTTTTTGAAAGCATAATTTAGAGTGTGTTTGGATTGACTACTAAAAAAATGTTTTTAGAATGCATTTTTTCTTAAACATTTTTCTAGAAATGGTTATAATTAAAACACTCCTGGAATGGTCGGAAAGTTGCTATGCATGCATTCATTTGGAAACAACTTGGTAGGAGTTGATGTTAAATAAGCTCTACAAAGTAGACATTTTGGGGCTTTTAACCCAAACATATATGGACCTTGTAAAGAATTGCAAGATTAATTACGGACAACGACACTACACATATCAGTCTGTTTGATATTATTCATTTTGAACATAAATTCTCTTGACTTTATTTTTTGTTTCATCCAATAGAACTCATATCAATGAAGATGTTGTCGCCAACTTATATATCTATAATTCTCCTCTTTTCTAATAAATGTGAGATTTTAGTCGCATTTTCAACAATTATATTATCGAAGTGATATATTGTGCCATATAGAATAGAATTGGTCTCTCAAAATAATTTATGCCTTCAAAGATATATATAGCGAGCCTATGTTAAATATAAAGCTATCTTTATCATTAAATATAATCCAATTTCCAAAAGATCAAATTAGGAGTTAAAAGTATCTAAATTTGTGGAGTTGTGTCCTCCTGCAATCCCTAAACTTGACAAGGTCCAATAAAACTTCTAACTTTTAATTTTGCATCTAATAAATATTTGAATTTTAAAAATATATAATCAATTTCAAAACTTTTAGTTTTGTCAATATGATCATAACTCAACCGACATGATATATGAACTATGAGATAGAGATTTCAAGTTTGATTCTCCGTCCCCACACATATTGTAAAAAAAAAAAACTTTCAATTTTGTGTCTAATAATTTTTTTAAAAAAATTCACGGACTTATTCAACACTATCCGACACTTTTAAAATTCAGGATCTATTTAGACTCCGTTTGGTATTGTGGTACCTTTTAAAATAATTACTTGCAACTTTACCTTTAAAAAAAATCAACTGTTTGATGAATCAAATTAGTGTGGTAAATTTTAGTGGTAGACTTGAATAAGTTACCGTGTTTGGTAAATAAATATTAAATTATTGTGATTTAGCTATAATGACTAAAAATAAACCTACTATAAAAATTTGTATAATTTTTTTTTTAAAGAAATAAAATTATTTTTCATTTGATTTATTAATTTAAAAAATTATAAAATAAATTTGGTGGTGGAAAAAATATACTAAATATATAAAATAATTATGAATTTTGAAAAGATTTAAAAATTTGTGAAGAAGTCTTGTTAGAGAATCTAAAAACTAGGAAAAACAGATTTTTAGGAAGGTGTAAAATGAACCAAAAATGATTTTAACAGATTTTAAAATAATCTTATTTATCAAACTCAAAAAGCGGTAAAGATTTTTTTCTAAATCACTCTCAACTCAATCAAAAGCATAGACACCAAAATTAAAAATTTAGGAATATACTAGTCACGTTGAAAGTTTAAGGGTTCATTAGACACAACCTTAAAAGATCAAAGTGTAAATTTATATTGATTATGTCTTTCAATACATAGCTCAACTAGTTAAGACATTAATTGTTGATTGATTAGATGTTGAAATGAGAATTATTGGATAATACATGAAAAAAAAAGTTATCAATATTTTTTTATTATTTATTATTTTTTACAATATAAGAGAGAGAAAATTCGAACCCCTACGTACTTTATACCCTATAGTTAGGTTGGGTAACAATAATTAATTAACATTTCAATTTAAGTAAATAACAACAAAACTCATTATTTGTAATCACATCTTGAAAACAGAATACAAAATTGTTTTGATATGCCACCTCAAGATTAGCTCACAGTCGCATCACCTCCGTTTGACCACACCAAACAAGTCATAAAAAGATCATATTTCCAGAAGAGACCAAGACAAAATAATCAATTAATGATATTAGGTATCTTAATAAGTAATATATAGATACAGTGACGTAAATAATATAAAAAGTAAAAACATATTATTTGATTGGTTATTTTTTTTATATTATGTTAGACTTTGTTTTTTTCTGATTACATATGTAATACATCATAAGCAATGTCACGTAGAATTAAATAATAAAAATGAATAAAAGGACATTGAAAATACCAAGTTATGTAGAAAATTTGAGGCTGATATGAAAAGAAAAATTGAAGGTACTAATCATGTGACCGTATAACAATTAATTACATATGTATTTGAGACCATTGTTACAAAATAGATATTTTTGTCACCAGTTTATTAGATATTTTTGTCCTCTCTAAAAATGTGTATTTGAGATAAATGTTACAAAATAGAAAGTTATTTTGGTTCAATGAAAAATATTTTAGCAAATCATATTATTATTATTATTATTTTATTTTTACAACAGCATATCATATTAATTAATTTAAATTAAATGCCTTAACAATATAATGATGGAATTCCAATTAGTAGGGCAACATATATAACAATATTGTGTATGCTATTATTATTAATCAATTATAAAGTGATTAATTTATGTGATTAATGATTGAGAGTATATATAATTTATGGTCATGGGTTAAATGTATAATTATACTATTATGCATAGATACATTAGTTATTTGTGTTTCTATGAGGGGCTGAAACACAAATAACAAATCTCATCAACCACCATTTTACCGATTTTATTTGATGAGGGTTATGGTTCCTGCATCTGGAGTTTTTCACGTGAAATTTTCTCATCCCCATCAGAGAAACTTAAGAGATCTCTACGGTAAAAATAATCAGTAGGATAATTTTGTGAGTTCTCCAAGAAGTAGAAAGCCAAACCCATGGAATCATGAATCCAACCACACATACAGGTATGCTTCCGCTTCTTTAGGATTCTCTTGAATTCGTCATGGAAAATCTTTCTTGGCTTTTGTTGAAATTCTAATTTAATTTCCAACAAGTGGTATAGAGCCTCCCATGAACGATTTTTGAAGAATCAAGCATAAATTCTTTTTCTCTCTGTTAATTTATGAAATTGTGTGTGTACTTCATGAAATTTTGGTTTACCCTGTGAAATTGGTTGAAGATCTATGTTTTAAATAATTTTTGATTTAAAGTTGGGTTTATTTTGGAGAAGAAACCATTTTAGATTCTGTGTGTTGTGCCTCTGGATTTTTTTTTTTTTTTTTTTTTGGAGAAGATAACCATTTTGTTTTTTGGATTCTGTATGTGTCTTCCCCACAATACTGTACTAATAATAATAATAATAAAAAAAAATCAAAACAAAATCATTTTTAAATTATGGTTTTGTCATATCTATATGATAAATTAAAGTTAAATTAAATTTTTTGATTAAATTAATTAAAATAATGATGTCACCAAAGTGACCTCTCTTATGGAAATTATTTATGACACTATTTAATTTATTAGGGTGTTTGCATATTATTGCCTTTTATTTCCCGGCCCAAAGGAAGGTTAATATTTGGTAGATTGCACACACAACTGTGGTGATAAATATGTGATGATTAACATAATTAAGCATGCAAATAATGAGACTATCC
Source organism: Herpetospermum pedunculosum (assembly GCA_028017165.1). Lineage (NCBI taxonomy): Eukaryota > Viridiplantae > Streptophyta > Magnoliopsida > Cucurbitales > Cucurbitaceae > Herpetospermum > Herpetospermum pedunculosum. The sequence continues at coordinate 21,977,579 of CM051528.1, forward strand.
AAAGATATTTTATTATTTGGCGTGACCTTATCATCAATATTTGATCACTACAACATGACACCACTTACAGTTACTATTATTGTCCAAAGACTTGATATTAATGTTGTGTTGGGTGTCTTGTGATGGGATAAACCATGATTTAATTTTGTAGATTGTTTTGGCAATTAATAAAGTTTGTAATTAATTATGAATATGTCTAATTTTTTTTGTTCTTTAACAACTAATGTTTCTACAGTATCTGCTAACATAAATAATATCCCAGTTCTTAACGGAACAAATTTCAAGGATTGGAAAGAAAATATGCACATTGTTTTGGGATGCATGGATCTAGATTATGCACTTCGAATTGAGCAACCTGCTTCTCTTACGGCTGTGAGTTCTCCTGAAGACAGGAGGAACTTTGAGAAATGGGAACGCTCAAACCGAATGAGTCTCATGATCATAAAGCCATTCCAGAGGCATTTAGGGGTGCGGTATCTGATGAGATATCCACTGCCAAAGATTTCCTTTCTGAAATTGAGAAACGTTTTGCTCAAAACGATAAGGCTGAAACAAGCACGCTTCTGCAACGCTTAATTTCATTGAAATATAAAGGAAAAGGAAATATGAGGGAGTACATTATGGAAATGTCTCACATTGCTTCATCGCTTAAGGCCCTTAAGCTTGACTTGTCAGATGACTTGCTTGTGCATCTGGTATTGATTTCTCTTCCAGCACAATACAATCAATTCAAGGTCAGTTATAACTGTCAAAAGGAGAAATGGACTCTTAACGAGCTTATTTCTTACTGTGTACAAGAGGAAGAGAGGTTGAAACAAGAAAGGACTGAAAGTGCTCATTTGGCTAGTACCTCTAAGGATAAGGGCAAAAGAAGAAAGATAAATGAAGCTGCTAAAACTTCGGCTCCAGCACCACCTAAACAACCTAAGGCTAATGATGGTTGTTTTTTCTGTGGTCGTACTGGGCATGCAAAGAAGAATTGTGCCAAATATCACAGCTGGCGTGTGAGAAAAGGTACATCTCTTGCTTTGGTCTGTTCTGAGGTAAATTTAACTTCAGTTCCTACAAACACTTGGTGGTTAGATTCTGGTGCAACCACTCACATTAGTGTTTCTATGCAGGGTTGCCTAAGTTACCGGATGCCAACTGATGCTGAAAGAAACATCTATGTGGGAAATGGCAAGTCGGTAGCAGTACAAGCAATAGGCCATTTTAAACTGTTGTTAAATTCTGGTTTTTATTTGGATTTGAAAGACACTTTTGTTGTACCGTCTTTTAGACGAAATTTAGTTTCTGTTTATGTATTGGACAAATTTAGCTTTTGTTGTTACTTTGGAAACAATTTATTTTCTTTGTCTTTAAATTCAAATGTAGTTGGAACTGGTTCTCTTGTTATGTATGACAATTTATATTTGCTTGATGTAATTACATCTACCAATGAAAATTTAATTTTGAATTCATGTTGTAGAAAACGAAAGAAAAGTCAAGAGAATTCAACTTTTTTATGGCACAAACGCTTAGGACACATCTCTAAAACTAGAGTTGAACGTCTTGTGTCAGATGGTATTTTAGGTTCCCTTGATTTTCAAGACTTTGATGTATGTGTTGAATGTATTAAGGGAAAACATACCAAATTAAAGAATTCAAGTACCAATAGAGCTAAAGATGTCTTGGAATTGATTCATACAGATATTTGTGGACCATTCCCTTCGGCTTCCTGGAATGGTCAACAATATTATATATCTTTTATAGACGACTACTCTAGATTTGGATACTTGTTTCTTATTCATGAAAAGTCACAGTCTATGGACGTGTTCAAAAGTTTTAAGGCTGAAGTTGAAAATCAACTTGGCAAACAAATTAAGAAAGTTAGATCTGATCGAGGTGGTGAATACTATGGTCGATCTGATGGCTCAGGTGAACAACGTCCAGGACCATTTGCTAGATTCCTAGAGGAATGTGGAATCGTCCCACAATACACTATGCCAGGTTCACCTAACATGAATGGTGTAGCTGAGAGACGAAATAGAACTCTTAAGGATATGGTAAGGAGTATGATTAGTCACTCTACCTTACCAGAGTCACTCTGGGGAGAAGCACTTAAGACAACAACTTATATTTTAAATAGAGTGCCAACTAAAGCAACTACTAAAACTCCTTATGAGCTTTGGACAGGAAGAAAACCTAGTCTAAAACATTTACATATTTGGGGTTGTCCAGCTGAAGCACGACCTTATCGGCCTCATGAAAATAAATTGGACACCAAAACAATTAGTAGTTACTTTATTGGCTATTCTGAACGATCTAAGGGGTATAAGTTTTATGATCCCATGATTAAGAACATTTTTGAGACGAGAACTGCAACTTTTTTTGAGGATATTGAATTTGGGGGGAGAAATAAATTAAGGAACATTGTCTTTGATGAAGAATTGGATGAAATTCCTACTAATATTATTGACAATGTACAAGTTCCTATGCCTGTTATTGATCAAGAAGTATATCAGGATTCACCAATAGATAATGTTGAACATTCTCCTATTCATGTTGAGACCATTGTTCTAGAAGGACAAACTCAAAATCCTCCTCAAGAATTTGTGCCTTTAAGTGTTGGGTTTTATGTTCTAAAACTCGTAATTTGTAAACTGTTTGAATGTAAATATTATATTTCAATAAAGTTGTTATTGAATTTTAGTGAATTGTGTTTGTATTAACCTATACCAATAACTAACACCCATGGCGAAAGTGTGAGTACTTGAACTTTATGTGTGACATGAATGTGAATCAAGTTCAAGTAGACAACCAAAATGGTCTATAGTATAGGGATAAGGCTGAGTACCTTATCCTGGGGACACTATTGGACGCGACTCACTTTGTATAGTACAAAACGATGTGATTCCAACCGTTTCATGTAGAGACATGTGAGTGAGGGCGTCCTGTGCAATGAGTTTGCACAAGACCGAACCAAAAAAATAAAATCGCTCTTTCTTTATAACACCGTTTACTGTAAAGACCGTTTTTATTTCATTTGATGACTTAGGTAACTCGATCTCAATCCTGAGCTCATTATGAACTCCTGTTTATTCGATCTTATCCTTTGACTTGTACGGGTGAGAGTGGCCTTATCGCCGACTCAATAAGCCTACCATCTTGGGGATAAGATTGAATAAGTGGCTGGGGACATAGTTGTGCGAGATGGAATTCACTCCTACCTGTTTTAAGGGTTAGTAGAGAGGTTGTTCCCTTAAGTGCTGACTCCAGGTCTTGAACAATGGGCCCATCCTCTCCTGATCAGGGAGGAATCTGATTTGATGGTTGGACCACAAATCAATTGTTCATTAGAGGTGTCAGTGGTACTTAAGGAACAAGATATAATACAAGGGTTAAACGGTTTAAATGACCCGTTGTGATTACGAACGACCTGTGAAGGATCGACTTACTGATGATAGTTATATCAAGAGGACACAATATATCTACAGTGAGGAGAGTGCAGCCCTTGGACTTTAGTGGAGTCTCCGGGGGTTAACGAATGTTGGTTAGTTCGGTTGAAAGAGTTTTGACCGGATAATCTCGTATCGTTGGAGCTCATGATCTGTAGGTCCTTACGGTTCTCCTAGCTAGCTCGGATAAAGCCGTGAAACAATATAAAAGAAAAGAAAAGAATTTGAATCGTTCAAATTCGGGTTTGTGGAAAAAGGATAGACATATTTAAATATGGACATATTTAAATATGAGATTGGTCTACAATATGAATTGGATTCATATGCAAAAAGTCGGTTTTCGGAAAATCGGGTTTAATTATATTATTTAATTAATATTTGATATTGAATTAAATAATATTAATTAATATATAGATATATATTTATTAATTAAAAAGTTTAATTAATAAAATAATTATTATTATTTTTAATAATATATATATATATATATATATATATATATATATATATATATATATATTTACATGTGTCTTTGCAATGTAAGACACATGTAAACATATAAGGTATATATCGTCAGATCAATTAAAAAAAAAAAATAAATAAAAAAAAAAAAAATAAATAAAAAAGGTTGAGTGCCTTTTGGGTTTCATGAATTGAATTGTGAATTCAATTTCGAATTCTTCGTCTTCTTCCACAATCTCAGCTCTCTGTATACAATTCTTTCAGTGAGCTTCTTCATTCTTTTCTCTTGTAAAAGGAGTCTCACTACTCCGTTTCTCGGCCCGAGGATAGCGAGACTACCGTGGGTGGTCCACGAAGGTTTCGTGAGAAGGCTCGGTGAGCTCGTGAGGAGCTTCTGGCGGTGAAATTGAAGAAATACGAACGACAAGGGTATGTGTTCTAATTTCTCTTTTTCATTGCGTTTGCATGTTTCCGTTTGTTTAAATTGATGAAATTAGAGTGTCTATGATCCAAATCGCTTCCGCTGCGTGCCATGCGCTCCATCAATTGGTATCAGAGCGTTTTTGGCCACTCAATTTCCATCAATTTAAGTTATGGTGGGTTTTATTTTAGAAATTGTTTCTGATTGACGTCTAAAGTGAATATCGATTTTGGCATAGTTTCTTTTGAATTTCATTATTTGTAATTGCCCGAGAATGTATGGGCTTTAATACATGCTAAAGAGTCTGATTTTTTAGAGTCATTAGAGTCCATATAGGTTTCTTTGTGAAAGAAGTTTGAGTTTGAAACTCGCCGAAATGTTCGGTGTAAGTTCAAACTCGTTCTGGGCATTACGAGGAGAAATTCGAAGAGTTTTTGGCCGAAGCGTTCGGAGGAAGCAAGTTGGTCAAAGGCGGTGCGAAGAGTTCGAAGTCCGCTCAAGACGTAGCTTGTTGTTCAAGCTTGTAATAAATTAGTTATTGCTTGTTAAATGCCAAAATCGATCCACTTTAGTGTGTTTAATTAATTATGCATTGCGAATGTATGTTTTAATTAAATTCCATGATTGTATGTGCATAACGTATGCCATATAGATTTAAAATCCCACCGTAGGAAGCATGCTTCATGCAGTGATAATATGTTATAAGTGTTATAATATATCGTATGCATATTTGGCAATTCATGAGTTTTGATATAAAAGTTATATTAATTCATGAATTAGATGTTGATAATTTAATAGAATAATTGATATAAGTGTTATATTAATTATGAAATTAAATATACAACATAGGTTACCATGGTTTTATGCATATTATAGGTTATAAGTGTTATAATATATTGGATGCATGTTTAATTCATGGGTATTAATATAAGAGTTATATTAATTCATGAATTAGGAGTTGTATATTTAATAGAATAATTAATATAAGTGTTATATTAATTATGAAATTAAACATCCATCTTAGATGCATATTGTATGTTATAATTGTTATAATGTATAGGATGCATGCTTAATTCATAATAATTGATATAAGTGTTATATTAATTTATGAATTAGGAGTTGTATATTTAAGACCATAATTGATATAAGTGTTATATTGATTATGAAGTTAAATATTCAACTTATCATGCCTTAGTGATGCATGTTTGAGAAGCATGTAGAAGTTTGTTGTAGTAAGTCTTAGTTTTGCAAAGCGTTGTAAAATTGGCATAGACTTTTAAAATCTATAACAAAGACAAAGACATGCTCACTTAGGGTTGAATGTATCGTTCCGTTTCATTAGATGAATAGGTCGATATCTTGTAAATGCTAAGGTTACAAGAAACTCACCCGGGGACATCATGTTCGAGGTTGGAGGTATTTAAGCTGACGGTTTACGGAACACCTCCTACCTGGGGACCATCCGGTACTTGAGTAAAGTTAACCCGGCTTTATGAGCATGCGTGAGTGGTGTGAGGTAATAAAGTGTTTATCACCTAGACATCATAGGTAAAAGTTTGTTTTACCTAGACTTAGGTCTTATTGTCTTAGGCGGATAATGCCTGAGTAATTTACCCATTCCGTCTTAAAATACTTAGTAGAGGTGTTGAGAAGGTATATATGATATGTCCCTCTCCTCCTACGTTCTCTGTCAAGTTCACACCGTGAGAATTATGCTCGGCCTCGTGATGTCAATAGGGCATCCCCATTCGGATGGTATTTGCATAATTCAAGAGCAAGGTGAATGGAGAAAGTATTTATAGTAAGTGGGAGAAGGAAGTATGTCAATACATCCTGCGGTCTCCTCCATTGGATTGAACCGTGAGATTCCTATGTTTCGCCTGCTAGGTGCTCACAAGAGGTACCGATCCATTCGGAGGGCCGTTTCATAGGAATCGGAACATCTCAATCACCATTTATGGATAAAGAAACATAGAGCCATTCCCAACTTTGACATTTCCATTCGGTTGCATCGTTGGGGCCGCCCTATGAATTCTAAAAATGGAGGGTCACACTTACGAGATTTGCTAAGGAGTTAGTAAATCTTGACCAAACAGCGATAACTAAGATGCTATAGGAATATGAGATATTCTGGTATTAGCATTTAGTCAAGAATGTCTTGATTCAGTGAAGGAATGCTTGACTGCCCCTCGGTAGCGACCATTCTGACCCACTGAAGTATCGTTGCAGTTTAATAATGAGTTTTGGGTACATTATTATTCTTTGCTAAATTCTTGATTGGTGTGTAAATTAGGTTAAAACCTTTTCACTAATATTTTTTCATTCTCTTTTCAGCATGTCTAGCTCTTTCATTCACTTACTAGCTTCCGATAAGTTAACCGGCAATAACTACGCGACCTGGAAATCGAACTTGAATACGATTCTCGTTCTTGATGATCTTAGGTTCGTCTTATCAGAGGATTGTCCTCCCCCTCCTAGCTCGGATGCGACTCGAATTGTTCGAGAAGCATATGATAGATGGACAAGGGCTAATGATAAAGCCCGAGTCTATATCTTAGCCAGCATATCTGATGTGTTAGCTAAGAAGCACGAGGATATGGTTTCTGCTAAAGAAATCATGTCTTCATTACAAGAGATGTTTGGACTACCGTCCTCATCGGTCTGTCATGAAGCCCTCAAATACGTTTACAACTCTCGCATGAAGGAGGGAACCTCTGTTAGGGAGCATGTCCTTAACATGATGGTCCACTTCAATGTGGCAGAAGTAAACGAAGCTACTATTGATGAGTCAAGTCAAGTAAGCTTTATCATGGAATCTCTTCCGAAGAGTTTCCTTCAGCTCAGAACCAATATTGTAATGAACAAGATAAAGTATAATTTGACTTCTCTTCTCAGCGAGCTACAGACCTATCAGTCCCTTCACGCTTCTAAAGGAAAAGAGAAGGAAGCAAACGTTGTCACTTCTAGGAAATTCCAAAAGGGGTCGTCTTCAGGGAGTAGGTCTGAACTTTCTTCTATTAAGAATAAGAGTATTCAAAAGAAGAAGAAAGATAAAAGGAAGGGAAAAGCACCTGCTGCAGGTAAGAGCAAAACTAAATCTACAGACAAAGGAAAATGTTTCCATTGTGGTGTAGATGGGCACTGGAAAAGGAATTGCCCAAAGTATCTTGCAGAGAAAAAGGCTGAGAAGGAAAGACAAGGTAAATATGATTTATTTGTTGTCGAAACATGTTTAGTAGAACATGATTGTCATACCTGGATACTTGATTCAGGAGCTACTAACCATGTTTGTTCTTCTTTTCAGGAAACTAGTTCTTGGCAGCCACTTTCTCGAGGTGAGATAATTCTCAGAGTTGGAACTGGAGAGGTTGTCTCAGCTAAAGCAGTGGGAGCTGTAAAGTTGTTGTATAGAGATAGTTTCATTTTACTAGAAAATGTACTCTTGGTTCCTACCTTTAAGAGGAATCTTGTATCTATATCTTGTTTGTTAGAACAGTTGTATAAAGTATCTTTTGTTCATAATGAAGCGTTCATTAGCAAAAGAGGTGTACGTATTTGTTCTGCGAAACTTGAAAACAACTTGTATGTGTTAAGACCAACCGAAGCCAAAGCTATTTTGAACACTGAAATGTTTAAAACAGCTGAGACTCAAACTAAAAGGCAGAAACTTTCTCCAAGTACTTATCTTTGGCACTTAAGACTAGGTCACATTAATCTCAATAGGATTGGGAGATTGGTTAAGAGTGGTCTGCTAAATCGTTTAGAGGACAACTCTTTACCGCCATGTGAGTCTTGTCTTGAGGGCAAAATGATCAAATGATCTTTTTCTGAAAAAGGTCATAGGTCCAAAGAACCTCTAGAAATCGTGCATTCGGATCTCTGCGGTCCTTTGAATGTCAAAGCACGAGGAGGGTATGAATATTTCATCAGTTTCATTGATGATTATTCTAGGTACGGTTATCTTTATCTAATGCATCATAAGTCCGAAGCTCTTGAAAAGTTCAAAGAGTATAAGGCAGAGGTTGAGAACACATTAGGTAAATCGATAAAAACACTCCGATCAGATCGAGGTGGAGAGTATATGGATTTAAGATTCCAGGACTATATGATAGAACATGGAATAGTATCTCAACTCTCAGCGCCAGGAACACCACAGCAGAATGGTGTGTCCGAGAGGAGAAATAGAACCCTGTTAGACATGGTTCGATCTATGATGAGTTATGCTCATTTGCCTAGTTCGTTTTGGGGATATGCAGTAGAGACTGCAGTATATATTTTGAACATGGTTCCCTCTAAGAGTGTTTCTGAAACACCTTATGAGTTATGGAGAGGGCGTAAAGGTAGTTTACGTCACTTCAGGATTTGGGGGTGTCCGGCACATGTGCTAGTACCCAATCCAAAGAAGTTGGAACATCGTTCAAAATTGTGCCTATTTGTAGGTTACCCCAAGGAAACGAAAGGTGGTCTATTTTACGATCCTCATGAGAACAAGGTACTAGTATCGACTAATGCCACGTTCTTAGAGGAAGACCACATGAGAGATCATCAACCGTCGAGCAAAATTGTTTTGTCCGAATTTTCCAGGAAAGCTACAGACGGATCAACAAAGGTTGTTGATCAGGCTGGTCCTTCTCAAGAGTTGAGAAAGCCTCGACGCAGTGGGAGGGATGTAATGTTGGGTTTTATGTCCTAAAACTCGTGGTTTGTAAACTGAATGTATATTCTATTTTGCAATAAAGTTGTTATTGAGATTTATTCAGTAAAGTTGTTATTGAATAAAATGAATTGTTTTTACTTTTAACCTAACTCCAATAAACAAAGAACCCATGGCTATAGGTTGTATACTTGAACTTCATGTATGACATGATTGTGGATCAAGTTCAAGTAATAGCCAGAACGGTCTATAGTATAGGGATAAGGCTGGGTACCTTATCCTTGGGACACTATTGGACGCGGCCCACTTTGTATAGTACAAACGATGTGATCCGAAATCGTTCATGTGGAGACATGTGAGTGGGGGCGTCCTATGCAATGAGTTTGCATAAGATTGAACCGCGAAACAAGTCGCTCTTTCTTTATAACTCCGTTTACTGTAAAGACCGACTTTTTCATATGATGACCTAGGTAACTCGATCTGAATCCTGAGCACGCTATGAACTCCTGTTTATTCGGGCTTATCCTTTGACTTGTATGGGTGAGAGTGGCCCGAGATCGCCGACTCAATAAGCCTACCATCTTGGGGATAAGACCGGGTAGGTAGCTAGGAACATAGTCCTGCGAGATGGAATTCACTCCTACCCGCTCTGAGGGATTAGTAGAGAGGTTGTTCCCTTAAGTGCTGACTCCGGGTCTTGAACTAGGGATCCCACCCTCTCATTGGCTCGAGAGGGACTTGATATAGTGATGAGATCACATACCAATCGGTTTGGTGGTTGGACCACAAACCAATAGTTCATTAGAGGATCAGTGGGACTTAAGGAACAAGATGTAATTACGGGGGTAAAACGGTTATTTTGACCCAGCTGTAATTACGAACGACCTGTGAAGGATCGACTTACTAATGATGGTTATATCAAGAGGACAGAAATATATCTACGGTGAGGAGAGTGCAACCCTTGGACTTTAGTGGAGTCTCCGGGGGTTAACGAATGTTGGTTAGCTTGGTTAAAGAGTTTGACCGGTTAATCTCGTATCGTTGGAGCTCATGATCTGTAGGTCCTTTAGGTTCTCCCGGCTAGCTCGGATTAAGCCGTGTAACAATATGAGAGAAAAAGAATTTGAATTTATTGAAATTCGGTTTTGGAAGAATGATGGACATATTTAAATATGATTTAAATATGGGATCGGTGTAAAACATGAATAGGAATTCATGTGTGATGATTGGGTTTAAGAAACCGGGATTAGTCTTATTATTTAATTAATATTTGATATTGAATTAAATAATAATATTAATTAATTAAAAAGTTTAATTAATTATAATTTATTTTGCTTATTAAAATTAATTATGAATTAATTTTAAAATGACAAAATATTACAAGTGTGATTATAAGTCAAAGTGGAATTATCCATGTTGAGTGGATTTATCCAAGTTGAGTGGGTTTATCCAAGTTGTGAAGTGGATTGTGAATCACCAACAACATGCATATAAACTCATCAGTTTTGGAACACTTGGTTGAAGACTAATCCATCCAATTTGAGGTGTCATGCTAAGCAAAGACTTTGTTGCATGTGAATTGCCTATAAATTGGATGAAGTTCAAATGGTTTGAGGTTGATGAATTTTCAAAGAGTTTGAATATTTGGATGAGCATGAAGAGTTCATGTTACTTGAGAAATTAGAAAGCTAAGTGTTAGACTTCTTCTCACAAAATCCTCATCATTTTCATCTTCCCATCTTCTTCTTCCAAACTTTTTCTTTCATAAAGGAGTCCCACCACTCCGTTGCTCGGCCCGAGGATAGCGGGACTACCGGAGGTGGTTCTCGAGGAGTTCGAGGGAAGCTTCGAAGGGTTCGTGAGGAGATTCGAGCGTTGGAAGAGAAGTCTTTAGAACTACAAGAGGTATGTGTTCTAATTCCTTTTATTTCAAAGCTTTGTGCATGTTTCTTATTTAGCTAAATTGATGAAATTAGAGTGCCAATGATCCGTCTCGCTTCCGCTGCGCTTCATGCGCTCCATCAATTGGTATCAGAGCATTTTTTTGGTCACTCAATTTGCATCAATTTGAGCTAGGTGGGTATTTGTTTTAGAAATTAAATTTCTAGGCGTCTAAAGTGTTTCCCGGTTTTGGCATATTTTTTTGAGCTTCGATTTGTACTTTGTTTTGTAAATGCCCGAGTGTGTATGGGCTTTAATGTGTGAAGAAGAGTCTGTAAAAAATTCGGAGTCATTAGAGTCCATATAGGCTTTCAATTCGAAGACAAAAGCTCGGGTGTCGGAAAAAACAGCATGCTGTTTTTTGCTGTTTTTTTTTCTGCAAAATTCCAGCACAAAACCGGTTCAGCGCAAGGTGGAAGAAACGGTCCGGTTCGGTCCTCGTGCGGTCCGGTTCACTGAAAGTCAGACCGGTTTCTTGTTCTTCACCCTCTGGAGGTCCGGTTCAGCATTCGTTTGGTCCGGTTCGGGTCGGTATTGGTCCAGTTACGGGCTGTTGAAGTCGGGACAACTGTTATGGACCGGTTCAGTTTTTTTTGAAGTTTTGGAGTTGCTGTTTTTTTGGCCGGTTGAAGCAAATTCAAGTTGGTTCGTGGCGGTTCGAAGGGTTCGGAAGCGTCTCAACTTAGTTGATGAATTATTATTGTAATAATTTAGTTGCTTGCTTGTCCGTGATGCCAAAACCGGTCCACTTTAGTGTGTTTAATTAATTATGCATTGTGAATGTATGTTTTAATTAAAGTATCTTGTATGTGCATAAAGTATGCCATATAGATTTCAAATCCCACCATAGGAAGCATGTTGCATGCATTGAAAGTATAATATAAGTGTTATGTTGTATAGTATGCATGCTTAATTCATGAGAATTAATATAAGTGTTATATTAATTTATGAATTGGATGTTGCTTGTTTAAAAGTAAAATTAGTATAAGTGTTATATTAATTGTGAAATTAAACATACAACATAGTTGCCTTAGTTGAATATAATTGTTATATTCTTGCTTGGGAAGCATGTTATAAATTGAATGTAATGGTTATATTCTAGCTTAGGAAGCATGTTATAGAATGTCTTTGTTTTATAAAGCGTTGTAAAATGAGATAGACATTTAAAATCTATAACAAAGATAAATGCATGCTCACTAAGGGTTAAAGAATTCCAATGCGATTAGGAATTTAGTATTGATTCGTTTTAATAGTTAAAATAGGTCGATATCTTGTAAAGCTAAGGTTACGAGAGAACTCACCCGGTTTGATCCTGCACTAAGGTTGGAGGTATTTAAGATGACGGTTTACGGAACACCTCCTACCTGGGGATCGATCCGGTACTTGAGTTAAGTTAACCCGGCTTTATGAGCATGCACGTGAGAGGTGTAAGGTTATAAAACGTTTATCACCTAGACATCTTAGGTAAAAGTATGTTCTACCTAGACTTAGGTTTTATTGACTTAGCCGGATAATTCCTAAGTAAAACTTTACCCAAACCATTCTAAAATACTTAGTAGTGGTGTTGAGAAGGTATATATGATATATCAATCTCCTTCTACGTTCTCCGCAAAGTTCACACCGTGAGATTTATGCTCGGCCTCGTGATGTCAATAGGGCATCCCCATTCGGATGGTGTTTGCATAAATCAAGAGCAAGGTGAATGGAGAAAGTATTTATAGTAAGTGGGAGAAGGAAGTATGTCAATACATCCTGCGGTCTCCTCCATTAGGTTGAACCGTGAGATTCCCATGTTCCGCCTGCTGGTTGCCCATAGTAGCACCGTCCATTCGGAGGGCCGTTTCATGGGAGTCGGAACAACTCAATCTCCAGAAATGGATAGGGTCTCTTAGGTCCATTCCCAACTCTGACATTTCCATTCGGTTGCACTGTTGGGGCCGACCTCTGAGTTCTGAAAATGGCGGGTCACACTGTTAAGTCTCTGAAAGTGACTTATTTAGAACCCATTTAGCTTAGGAAGATGTACACTTTTAGGTGTTTTTGTTAGCATTTAGCCTAAACCTATGCTTTAATATGAGAATTAGAAGAAGGTAGCTAATATAGGACTTATGTACAATAGGTAGAAAAAGGGTTGAAAACCGAAGGAAAAGAATGAAAAAATGAGCATTGCGAATGAATTGCGAAAACATTGCGGTGACCGCAATTATTCAAGTGAAAACCGTAAGTTGACTGATCTTTTTCTGTTAATTTCCGTTATTTCAGGGATTCGTTCTTTCTCCTCCATCCATTCTGATATATGACGTTGAAGATTGATGGTTCTCCTTGGCCCAAGCGCACCTGCAAACTACTATAAAAGGGGGCCAAAGTCGGAGGTTTGATCATCATTCGAAGCGCAGAAGTCTTCTCGCAGTCCATCATTTCTCTCTGTTTCCTTTGCCGTCTGTTGGAGTGAGAGTCTCAGCTGTTGGAATCGATAATCTGATAGGAAGGAGAGAAGATTCTTCTTCTCTCTCGATTGGATTCATCCAAGCAAGGCTAACCTCTCATCCCTTCCATTCGAGGCGACTGCACGAAGCTTTCAAGCAACCTTTACTGCTTTTCTGTCTTCTTCTTCTTCTTATTTCCAGTTTGATCATTGTTGTTCTTAGCCTAGTGTTTTAATTACTGCATTTCGTTGTTGTCTGTCTTTGAATCATTTCTTTTAAAGCTTTCCTTTGTCGTTCAACATTCAAAGTAATCAAAGTAAAATTCTGCACTTCACAGTTTCCACCTTTTTTCTGCTACGGTTTTGTCTTGCTGTTTTAAACACATTCCTCTTCTAAGCATGTCTATTTTATCTACCCTTTCTGTTCTCCATATATCCATGAGTAGCTAAGTAACTTAGGGGCATGCTAATGACAGAACTATAGGCTAAAAAACGTGAACCAAGCATGTAGGATCACCTTCGAACATTGATTATATGTAAGCTTCATCCCACGGGCAATTTCGATTGACCATCCATTTTGTCCAAAGAACTCCTAACCTCTGGAAGGAGTAAGAGTTCAGAGTCATATAATCATGCTAGCCTTTCATGGTAATCAGGAAACGGCCTAGGAATAGGCGTTTCCCTAGTACAAACTAAACACTTCTGTTTTAACAAGATGATTAAGTCCTTACTTTGAGTCGAGTAAACTTAAGAGTCTAATGCATGGAATCGGACGATACATGAGATAGAGTGAGTTTGATGCCTAGAGAGTAGATCCAGTGCTTGAGAATCGTATAAAACTGCCTATAGGATAGTCATTAGTAGCCCTCAATTCACCTATTTACACACGTACACTGCTGTTTAATTGCGGAAACATTGCGGTCCTCGCAATTCTGCCATTTTATCATTCTGTTTAGCTGTGTTCTTCTTCGTTTATCAATTCCATCCCTTGTTCTTTGAGTCTGATTTTTACTTTAATTTGTTTATGTTATATTCCTTTACACATTCAGCAAAACTTAGACAATTAAAAACCAATTTCACCCCATCAAATCCACCCCATCTTTCTTAACAAAACACTTCGAGAATAGCTAAAAACAAGTCTCTGTGGGAAAACGAATGAAATATACTTACTACTTGCTATAAGACCATGTATGCTTGCATGTTCTGAGTGCTCTCTCTCTCTTATTTATCATTTTTATTAACACATTGAGCACGCAACAAGTTTTTGGCGCCGCTGCCGGGGACTTATTTTAAGTGAAAACGAAGTTTGTTAAGTTTGAAAAATCAAGTTTATCATTGAGTGAAACTAATCTGTTTCATTTCTTTTGCAGGTGCTATTAGGGTAGTTTATGAGTGAGCGTTCACATAGTAATTTAGAGTTCGATCCTGAACCTGAAAGATCACTTCGAGCTAGAAACAAAGCGAAGAAACGTCTCTTTAAACAACCTCCTATACCTCAAATCATACCTGAAATCGAAGAAATGGGCGATATAGTTCCAAATCCGGTACCTGTCATTCGCAACCCCATCGAAATAGCGAATGACAAGAATAGTGCCATTCTTTCATATCTAGTACCTATGCCTGGGGAGCTGAACCCCAGCATAATCCGTCCTGAAATCACTGCCCACTCATTCGAGTTAAAGCCAGTGATGTTCCAAATGCTGTCCACTGTGGGACAATTCTTTGGAATAGAAAATGAGGACCCCCACAACCATCTTAGGAACTTCTTAGGAGTCAGTGATACCTTTATCATCCCTGGAGTGTCCCAAGAAGCTTTAAGGCTATACTTGTTCCCTTACTCTTTGAGGGACAAAGCCAAAACATGGTTGAACTCATTACCCTCTGGATCTGTCCGCAATTGGACAGATTTAGCAGAAAAATTCCTAGTCAAATACTTCCCACCTGATAGGAATTCTACCTTTCGTGATGACATAGTCAAGTTTAAACAAGCTGATAATGAGTCTCTTCACGAAGCTTGGACTAGATTCAAAGATCTTCTTCTTAAATGTCCACATCATGGCATCCCATGGTGTATCCAAATAGAGGTCTTTTTCAAAGGATGCAACCCCAGCACTAGGCAAGTCTTAAATTCATCTGCTGGTGGTTCCATGTTGTCCAAGAGTTACAACGAGGCTTATGAGATCTTGGAGAAGATCTCAGCATCTCACTGTAGGTGGTCAGACGATCCAGTAGAGCCAACTAGGGCTCAAGACAAGGATGCTCTAAGCGCCATGAGCACCCAAATAAATGCCCTGACCAACCTAGTTAAGCAAATGGCTCAGGCCAATCTCCAAACCAGTGCCAATACCGCCACAACCATGTCAATGGGCACCCAACCAAATCAAGGCGAGGCACCTATCTGTGGATTCTGTGGGGAAGGGCACCCATATGAATACTGCCCTGGGAATCCATCTTCAGTCTGCTATGTTGGAAGCCAGCAGCAGCCTAGGAACAACCCCTACTCCAATACCTATAACCCTGGTTGGAGAAACCACCCTAACCTGTCATGGGGTGGCCAACAGAACACTAACCAAAATCCTAACCAACCAAGGCCGAGTGGAACACCTGGTTTCACTCCCCAACATAACCAGTCAATGTACCAAAAGCCTTACAATCAACCTGTAGGATCTTCTGTAGAAAACCTACTCAAGGAATATATAGCTAAGAATGATGCTACTCTTCAGAGCCAGCAAGCTACTCTTAGGAGCCTAGAGAACCAAATAGGCCAATTAGCCAATGAACTTAAAAGTAGGCCCCAGGGTAGACTCCCTGCTGACACCGAGGTACCAAGGAGAGATGGCAAAGAACAAGTTCAAGCAATTGAACTTAGGAGTGGAAGACCATTGGTGAGCAACACAAAGGACACACCAAAGAGAGTAGAGAACACTGAGTCTAGTGCTCCACTGGAGTCTCTGCCAAACCAAGGTCCACCACCAACTAGCACATCAGGAGCCAGGCTAGAGCCAATTGTTGAGGACGTAGAAGAAATTCCAAGGCCTCCACCTATCCTAAGGCGTCCTGACGTGCCTGCATATGTGCCACCACCTCCATACCCTCGAAGGCTTAAGAAGAAGCAGGAACAGGAAGTTCATTTTAATAAATTTTTAGAAATACTTAAGCAAGTGCATGTTAACATTCCTTTTGTAGAGGTTTTACAGTCTATGCCTTCATATGTAAAGTTTTTGAAGGACATTATTACTAACAAAAAAATAATTGGTGAGTTTGAAACAGTGAACCTCACCGAGGAGTGCAGTGCCATCCTCCAGAACAAGCTGCCCAAGAAGGAGAAGGATCCTGGTTCCTTCACCTTACCTGTAGAACTTGGAGGCAAGCACGTGGGCAGAGCGCTTTGTGACCTGGGCGCCAGCATAAATCTCATGCCCCTGTCCCTATTCCGCCAGTTGGGAATGGGAGAAGCACGTCCAACCACAGTCACTTTACAACTAGCAGACAGATCCATCGCATATCCAGAAGGTAAGATCGAGGATATTCTAGTTAAAGTTGACAAATTCATTTTCCTTGCAGATTTCATTGTCCTGGACTATGAGGCAGACAAGGAGGTCCCCATCCTGCTAGGTAGACCATTTCTAGCCACAGGTAGGGCACTAATAGATGTTCAAAAAGGTGAGTTAACTATGAGGGTTCATGATGAAGAGGTAAAGTTTAGTGTATATAAAGCTTTAAGGTATCCCTCTGACCTTGAATCCTGTGCTAGCATGGATATTGTTGACTCACTGATGGAAGAACAATTAGAGCATGTACTGTTAACCAAGCATGCTAGTGAATATGTACAAGTAGATGTAGCTGACTTAAATGTATCTGACATAATGAATATGCCTGTAGATAAACCTCAACATGTATGTATGAATATAGATTTAACTGATAGAACTGTAAATCCGTTAAAACCCTCCATTGAGCATCCACCTGTTTTAGAACTGAAACCACTACCCACTCACCTCAAATATGCATATCTAGGAAATAATGATACACTTCCAGTAATTATTTCTTCTAAACTAAGTGAACAGCATGAGGGTGAATTAATTTTACTGCTTAAGCAACATAGGAAGGCTATAGCATGGACTATTGCTGATATTCGAGGCATTAGCCCTTCTTATTGCATGCACAAAATTATACTAGAGGAAGAGCACACACCTAGGGTAGATCACCAGCGTAGGTTAAACCCCTCTATGAAAGAGGTAGTGAAAAAGGAAATAATCAAATGGTTAGATGCAGGAGTGATTTTCCCCATAGCTAGTAGCCAGTGGGTGAGCCCCATCCAATGTGTACCTAAGAAGGGGGGAATAACTGTGGTAGTCAATGAGAATAACGAACTGATTCCAACAAGGACTGTCACAGGGTGGAGAGTGTGTATGGATTACAGAAAATTAAATAAAGAAACTAAAAAAGACCATTTCCCTATACCGTTTATTGACCAGATGCTAGACAGAATAGCTGGTAGAGCTTACTATTGTTTCTTAGATGGGTACTCTGGCTATAATCAAATCACTATAGACCCTAAGGATCAAGAGAAGACCACCTTCACTTGCCCTTTTGGAACGTTTGCCTTCCGCAGAATGCCTTTTGGCTTATGCAATGCACCGGCAACTTTCCAAAGGTGCATGATGGCAATCTTCTCTGAGTTGGATGAGTCCATGATAGAAATATTCATGGATGACTTCTCAGTCTTTGGGGATTCATTTAAAACCTGTCTAGAAAACCTAGGACAAGTCCTGGCTAGGTGTGAAGAGACCAACCTAGTCCTAAATTGGGAAAAGTGCCATTTTATGGTAGATGAAGGGATTGTCTTAGGACATAGAGTGTCAAGGGCAGGTGTAGAAGTGGATAGGGCAAAAATAGAGATCATAGAGAAGTTGGTAGAGCCCCAGAATGTCAAAGCCATTAGAAGCTTCTTAGGGCACGCTGGCTTCTACAGAAGGTTCATTAAGGACTTTTCTAAGATAGCCAAGCCTCTGTGCGAGCTTCTAGAGCTAAATAGACCATTTATCTTCTCTAAAGAATGTGTAGTAGCTTGGAAAACCCTTAAGGAAGCACTGGTCACAGCACCAATCATAGTAGGACCAAATTGGGACCTCCCATTTGAGATGCTATGTGATGCCAGTGACTATGCTGTAGGAGTCATGTTAGGACAGAAGATTGACAAGCTCACACACCCTGTCTATTATGCTAGTAAGACCTTGAATGAGGCTCAATGTAATTATACAACTACTGAAAAAGAGATGCTTGCTGTAGTGTTTGCTTGCGAAAAATTCAGAAACTATATTGTAGGCACTAGGACCATTGTATACACTGACCATTCTGCTTTAAAATATCTTATGAGGAAGGCTGATGCTAAGCCTAGATTGATTAGATGGGTGTTATTGCTGCAGGAATTTGATTTGGACATTCGGGACAAGAAAGGATGTGAAAACGTGGTTGCAGATCACCTGTCTCGATTGCAGCACAATTGCGAAAAAATTGCGGAGACCGCAATTTCTGATGCTTTTATAGATGAACATGTCTTTGCTTTGGCTCATCGTGATAACGATGAGGAACCTTGGTTTGCTGACATTGCTAACTTCCGTGCATCACAGGTATTGCCAGTGTTCAAGGGAGGACAAGAGAAGAAGAGGTTCCTTCATGAAGCAAGGAAATTCATCTGGGATGACCCCACACTTTACAGAACCTGTGCTGATGGGTTGTTGAGGAAGTGTGTTTCAGCTGCTGAAGCGAAGTCTGTGCTGCAGCACTGTCACTCATCTCCTTACGGTGGACACTTTGGTGGTCAAAGAACAACTGCGAAGGTATTTCAGAGTGGCTACTATTGGCCAACAATCTTCAAGGACGCCCACAACTATGCCCACAGCTGTGACGAATGCCAAAGGACAGGTAACCTCAGTCGAAAGGATGAGATGCCCCTCACCTACATCTTAGAGTTGGAGCTCTTTGATGTGTGGGGCATTGATTTCATGGGACCATTCCCTCCATCATCAGGTAACCTATACATATTAGTGGCAGTGGACTACGTGTCCAAGTGGGTAGAAGCCAAAGCATGTCCTAATAATGATGCTAAAACAGTCACTAACTTCTTGCATAGGCACATTTTCACTCGATTTGGGACTCCTCGTGCTATCATTAGTGATGAGGGGTCACATTTCATTAATAAGGCTATGAAGAAGATATTGGCTAAATATAACATTAGACATAGGGTAGCTACTCCCTATCACCCACACTCGAATGGCCAAGCTGAAATTTCCAATAGGGAGATAAAGAACATCCTAGAAAAGGTGGTCAAACCCAATAGGAAAGACTGGTCATTTAAGCTTGAGGATGCACTTTGGGCTTATAGAACAGCATATAAGACACCCCTAGGCATGTCTCCCTATAGGTTGGTGTATGGCAAGGCTTGCCACTTGCCACTTGAGTTAGAAAACAAAGCATTTTGGGCCATGAAGGAATTGAATTTCTGTGTAAAGGATGCGGGGACATTGAGATCTTTGCAGCTACATGAACTTGATGAGCTTAGGCATATGGCCTATGAGAATGCCAAAATGTATAAAGAAAAGACCAAAATATGGCACGACAGTAGACTTAGGATCAAAGACTTTAGGAAAGGCCAACTTGTCCTATTATTTAACTCACGTTTAAATATATTTCCAGGCAAACTAAAGTCTAGATGGTCAGGTCCATTTGTTATTACTAATGTCTATGTTCATGGTGCAATAGAGATAAAGAACTTGCAGCAAGGCCAGCCATTTATGGTCAATGGTGCTAGGTTGAAGCACTACTACGAGGAAGGAGATGTGAAGACTCTCTCGGCCTTCCTCTTGACTGAAGCATGACAAAGAGACCGAGAGAGAACGAGTGGTTACTGTGCTCGTTTAGTCAAGGCCAATGCCTTAGTTTATTTTTTTCTGTTTTTCCGATTATCGTTTGTATGTTTTGTGGTGTGTTTTTAATTGCGTATTTAATGTTTGTTTTTGTAGGGAATCGAAAGAGGGAATCAAGGAGAGTAAATCAAGCTTTAAAAATCAAGAAACGATCGAGCCAAATAAAAGATACGGACGAGCAAAGTTTGAGATTTTGATGATAAAATATCCCTACAATTGCGCTAAAATTGCTGGATCCGCAAAAAAGAGCCGTTGGGATTTTTCCGTTGCATTTATAGCCGTTAGAACGCGCTCGTTCGATACGATTCTCTCATTCTCTGATTTTCAAGAAATCTGCGATTCTCTCCATCTATGATCCTTCTCTCCAAACCTCCAAGATTCGACAATGGTGTCCACACGTGCTGAAAGATCCGCAGCCAAGAAGAAGGCTGATGACGCAGCTGAAGCGGCTGCGAGGGAAGCGCTTCTCTCCCTTGCAGACGATGGTGCCGTTCGCACCGGTCCTCTTCCCAAGCTTCCTATTCGTAGGAAGAAGTGGAGGGTGGTCACTGAGATCCCTGCTGGACCATCTGAGCCAGTGGGCACGCCCAAGAAACGCCGGTGGAGTGTCAAGACGGCCGCCGAACCAAGCACAGCAAAGACTCCCTCTGTGGAGAGTCAAGAAACTGATCGTGCATCCCACGAGTCAGCCAAAGAAGGTTCGTCGCCGTCTGCATCACCTGCGCACAACCCCTCACCATCTGAACCAGTGCCAAGCGCAGAATCGTCACCGCCTGCACAGAGCTCCGAGTTGTCTCCAGCACCTCAGAGTTCTGACCCGACACCTGCAGCAGCGCAGAGTCCTGAACCACCATCTTCGCCACTGAGTTCTGCGCAGACACCATCAGTAGAGCACAATCCCACGCCATCGCACAATTCTCCACAGCCTGATCCTGAATTCCCATATGGGGATTATCAAGAGTCCACGCCGGGCAGTGGAGATGCTGGGGAAGACGAAGTCTTCTCTCCTATGAGGGAAGATAGCCCTGCCGAGCCTGCGCAGCAGGACGATTCTATGGAGGAGACGTTGGGGGCATGCTTCCCGCAACTCAACATCAAGGCCAGGCTAAAGAAGAAGAAGAAGGTCAGAATTGACAAGGCCAAGAAGTTGAAGAAAAAGAAGGCCAAGAAGGTGCCGTCGACGGACAAAGAGAGTACTGAGCCTTCGCTCAAACGCCTCAAGGTGGAGGCTGCTGCATCATCCAAACCAGCAGATAAGGGGAAGGCTAAACTCTACCCTGAAGACGAACCTCCGTCAGTGAGGTATGTCTCATCTGATGCTGAATCCAGGGGTGCTGAGCTGAGGAAGAGGGACCTGTTGCACGAGAAAGGCTTCCTCGACCGACTTGCTGACCTGCCGCAGTTCTTGCGCGCAGGGGTGATCAACCACGGCTGGGAGGAATTCTGCAGACCGCCTAATCCAGCATACACGAGCATGGTGTATGATTTCTACGCTAATGTGCTCAGCCCTGAGGATGGCCTGTCTGTGGTCAGAGGGGTAGAAGTAGATTTCTCAGCCAAGGCCATCAATGAAGCATTTGGTCTCAAGGGCCAACCTCATACAGATTATGCACGGATAGTTGATGAGCCGACTGAGGCAGTGCTGGAAGAGGCCATTCGCACAATTGGCCAGCCTGAAGCAGCGTGGACTGTCTCACGCAATGGGAGGCACACCTTAATGAGTGCCAATCTGACAGCAAAGGCAGCTGTTTGGTTTGCCTTTGTGAGGAGAAAGCTGTCCCCTGTGACCCACGAGACGACAATCAACCAGAGTAGATCACTGCTGGTCTATGCTATCATGCGCGGTCTCACGGTCAATGTGGGGGAAATCATGTCAGCTGCCATTGCTGAATGCGCAAAGAAAGGTAAGGGACCTTTGTTTTTCCCTAATACCATAACCAAGCTATGTTTGCTTGCAGGAGTCCCCACCGAGCGCTTGGAGCAGCAACTGCCTTACACAGGCCATTTGGAGCTGCCTGCTAACCTGAGGCTGAGAAGAAAGGGGAATATGGAGTTTGAATTGGATAGGCTGGCTGCTGAACAGTCCCTATCCATGGCCTGCTTGATGGACATGCAGAGGAGAATGGCTCAATGGGCCACTTATGCGCAGGCGAGGGACAAGGAAGTTGCAGACCAGCTGGGGTGCATCTTCCCGGACTTCCCTACCAATCTCCTAACTCCATGGGTGCCCCCACGGCCGAGGCAACCAGATGAGGATGATGAGAATTGAGTGCTGGTTTGAAGTGCACTAAAGGGAGTATTGCTGTTCCCTTAGAAAAAAAAAACAATTTTTCTGCTTTCTGATAGGATCATGTGCAGTATGCTGTTTTGTGTTCAACTTTTGATCTGTTTTTAATGTTTAGTGTTATGTTTTTTCTTTTGCTTAGTCTAGTCTGATGTTAGCTGAATAGGTAGGATAGTTTAGCTTTATTTTTAGGATGCGTGAGTAACAGGAAAAAGCATGTTAGGGGCCTGAATCAATGTTAAATCTGCCCGGAGTGAATTGCGAAATAATTGCGGTTCCCGCAATTTTTGTGACTGATTGCATGTTTTGGACTGTCTGTTTAGTTAGGCTGTGATCTGTTATATTCTATCTTTTGCTGCTAGCATGACTACCTTATATAGCTGATCTTCAAGCATGCTGGATGAGTGTCATAGGACACCCTTTGATAGTTTAAATTAGCCTCTGAATAGTGTTCAGCATGCATAAACCATCAGTCCTTAAACTGTCTGTTTTGTCAAATTTTCTGCTGCTGGAATAATTGCTTTTAGAATGTTTTGCCTATGCCTAGGATTTTTAGATTCTCTTTGTTTTACTTTAGACTAGATGCTTCTAGGACAAGTTTGGGGGTGTGCCACCTCAAACACTCACTGGGGACAATGAGTAGTTGAAGTTTGGGGGAGGCCACCCTAGGCCTAGGAACATTCCTCTCTCCCTTAGAAACATAAGCATTCTTCTTCTCCTTTAAAAAAAAAATGATGATGAACTGAAAAACAATGAAAAAAAGAATAAAGGGGGGGAGTTTCTCTTAGGTTGCTGGGTAATCAGTGCCAAGTGTGTAACCCACAAGTGGCGTTAGATCAAAAGGCAACCAAAGGAGAGGCTCCACCTAAGTAAGAAAAAGGAAAAAATAGGGAAGAAGAATGTATACCTAGGAGTTATAACTTTGTGGCTTAGATGTCCTATTTAAAAAGAACTCTGATCCTCAATTAGCTAAGCACAAAGTTGTAACTTGTAGGGTTGTTTAGGGAGATGAGTGTTTATCCAATGAAGTGATGCCAGGGTTTAGGTTGTTCTCTAAAAGTACTACTGTCACTGTTAATACTAAGACTGGCATGACTCTAAGGAATCCTAGACACATTAAAAATAAAGCTAGAAGCATGTACTGAGTCTGGAGTAAAGCTTGGTAGAATTTGAAACCTTAGGGATAGTGGCATGATGTCATAAAAGTAGCTAGATCAGTAGTAGGGGGTTAATAAAAACAGCAGGTATAGTAGGCAGGTGAAGTCAGAAGAAGCTTGATAAAGAGGTTAGTTCTAAACTTAGAAGTGTGTCACAGGACAGCACTGCTAGAGATAGGGATATAGGGGAGTCGGTAAGTAGTTAAAGAAGATAAAACAGCAGCCTAAGTAAGTCCTTAGTATGCTTGAGGACAAGCAAAGCCTTAAGTTTGGGGGTGTGTTAAGTCTCTGAAAGTGACTTATTTAGAACCCATTTAGCTTAGGAAGATGTACACTTTTAGGTGTTTTTGTTAGCATTTAGCCTAAACCTATGCTTTAATATGAGAATTAGAAGAAGGTAGCTAATATAGGACTTATGTACAATAGGTAGAAAAAGGGTTGAAAACCGAAGGAAAAGAATGAAAAAATGAGCATTGCGAATGAATTGCGAAAACATTGCGGTGACCGCAATTATTCAAGTGAAAACCGTAAGTTGACTGATCTTTTTCTGTTAATTTCCGTTATTTCAGGGATTCGTTCTTTCTCCTCCATCCATTCTGATATATGACGTTGAAGATTGATGGTTCTCCTTGGCCCAAGCGCACCTGCAAACTACTATAAAAGAGGGCCAAAGTCGGAGGTTTGATCATCATTCGAAGCGCAGAAGTCTTCTCGCAGTCCATCATTTCTCTCTGTTTCCTTTGCCGTCTGTTGGAGTGAGAGTCTCAGCTGTTGGAATCGATAATCTGATAGGAAGGAGAGAAGATTCTTCTTCTCTCTCGATTGGATTCATCCAAGCAAGGCTAACCTCTCATCCCTTCCATTCGAGGCGACTGCACGAAGCTTTCAAGCAACCTTTACTGCTTTTCTGTCTTCTTCTTCTTCTTATTTCCAGTTTGATCATTGTTGTTCTTAGCCTAGTGTTTTAATTACTGCATTTCGTTGTTGTCTGTCTTTGAATCATTTCTTTTAAAGCTTTCCTTTGTCGTTCAACATTCAAAGTAATCAAAGTAAAATTCTGCACTTCACAGTTTCCACCTTTTTTCTGCTACGGTTTTGTCTTGCTGTTTTAAACACATTCCTCTTCTAAGCATGTCTATTTTATCTACCCTTTCTGTTCTCCATATATCCATGAGTAGCTAAGTAACTTAGGGGCATGCTAATGACAGAACTATAGGCTAAAAAACGTGAACCAAGCATGTAGGATCACCTTCGAACATTGATTATATGTAAGCTTCATCCCACGGGCAATTT
Organism: Herpetospermum pedunculosum; assembly: GCA_028017165.1. Taxonomy (NCBI): domain Eukaryota; kingdom Viridiplantae; phylum Streptophyta; class Magnoliopsida; order Cucurbitales; family Cucurbitaceae; genus Herpetospermum; species Herpetospermum pedunculosum. Next base: position 22,002,579 of record CM051528.1, read on the forward strand.
CGATTGGCCATCCATTTTGTCCAAAGAACTCCTAACCTCTGGAAGGAGTAAGAGTTCAGAGTCATATAATCATGCTAGCCTTTCATGGTAATCAGGAAACGGCCTAGGAATAGGCGTTTCCCTAGTACAAACTAAACACTTCTGTTTTAACAAGATGATTAAGTCCTTACTTTGAGTCGAGTAAACTTAAGAGTCTAATGCATGGAATCGGACGATACATGAGATAGAGTGAGTTTGATGCCTAGAGAGTAGATCCAGTGCTTGAGAATCGTATAAAACTGCCTATAGGATAGTCATTAGTAGCCCTCAATTCACCTATTTACACACGTACACTGCTGTTTAATTGCGGAAACATTGCGGTCCTCGCAATTCTGCCATTTTATCATTCTGTTTAGCTGTGTTCTTCTTCGTTTATCAATTCCATCCCTTGTTCTTTGAGTCTGATTTTTACTTTAATTTGTTTATGTTATATTCCTTTACACATTCAGCAAAACTTAGACAATTAAAAACCAATTTCACCCCATCAAATCCACCCCATCTTTCTTAACAAAACACTTCGAGAATAGCTAAAAACAAGTCTCTGTGGGAAAACGAATGAAATATACTTACTACTTGCTATAAGACCATGTATGCTTGCATGTTCTGAGTGCTCTCTCTCTCTTATTTATCATTTTTATTAACACATTGAGCACGCAACACACACTTACAAGGATTACTAAGTTGTTAGTAGATTCTTGACCGAAGTAGCGATAACTAAGGTGCTATAGGAATATGAGTTATTCTGGTATTAGCATTTAGTCAAGAATGTCTTGGTTCAGTGAAGGAGTGATTGACTGCCCCTCGGTAGCGGTTGCTCTGACTCACTGAAGTATCGTTGCAAATTAATAATGATTTTTTGGGTACATTATTACTTTTGCTAAAATTCTTGATTGGTTGTTAAAAATAGGTTAAGTTCAATTCACTAATAGAATTCATTCTTTTCAGCATGTCTAGCTCGTTTATCCAATTACTAGCTTCTGATAAACTAAACGGCGATAACTACACGACCTGGAAATCGAACTTGAATACGATTCTTGTTATCGATGATCTTAGGTTTGTCTTAACAGAGGAATGTCCTCCCCCTCCTAGCTCATCTGCAACTCGAACTGTTCAAGATGCATTTGACAGGTGGACTAGGGCTAATGATAAAGCTCGAGTCTACATCTTGGCCAGCACATCCGATGTGTTAGCTAAGAAGTATGAGGTAATGGTCTCCGCTAAGGAGATCATGGATTGATTACAGATGATATTTGGACAACCGTCCTCATCGGTCTATCATGATACCCTCATGGCGAGCAAAGCTGAGAAGAAACAACTAAGTAAATATGATTTACTCGTTGTTGAAACATGTTTAGTGGAACATGATAGTTCTGCCTGGATACTGGATTCAGGAGCCACTAACCATGTTTGTTCTTATTTCCAAGAAACTAGTTCCTGGCAGCTGCTTGCTGAAGGTGAGATAACTCTCAGGGTTGGAACAGGAGAGGTTGTCTCAGCCAAGGCAGTGGGAGCTGTCAAGTTGTTATATAGAGATAGTTTCATTTTACTTGAAAATGTACTGTTGGTTCCTAGCTTTAAAAGGAACCTTGTATCTATCTCTTGTTTACTTGAACATTTGTATAAAATATCTTTTGATTTTAATGAAGCGTTCATTAGCAAAAGAGGTGTACATATATGTTCTGCGAAACTTGAAAACAACTTGTATGTGTTAAGACCAACAGAGGCAAAAGCTATTTTGAACACCGAGATGTTTAAAACAGCTCAAACTCAAACTAAAAGGCAGAAACATTCTCCAAGTACCTATCTTTGGCACTTGAGACTAGGCCACATTAATCTCAATAGGATTGAGAGATTGGTTAAGAGTGGTCTCCTAAATCAGTTAGAGGACAACTCTTTACCACCATGTGAGTCTTGTCTTGAGGGCAAGATGACCAAACGATCTTTTTCTGAAAAAGGTCATAGGTCCAAAGAAACTCTAGAGCTTGTACATTCAGATCTTTGTGGTCCGATGAATGTTAAAGCACGGGGAGGGTATGCATATTTCATCAGTTTCATTGATGATTATTCTAGGTACGGCTATCTTTACCTAATGCATCATAAGTCCGAAGCTCTTGAAAAGTTCAAGGAGTATAAGGCAGAGGTTGAGAACACATTAGGTAAAACGATTAAAACACTCCGATCAGATCGAGGTGGAGAGTATATGGATTTAAGATTCCAGGACTATATGATAGAACATGGAATAGTATCCCAACTCTCAGCGCCCGGAACACCGCAGCAGAACGGTGTGTCCGAAAGGAGAAATAGAACCCTGTTAGACATGGTTCGATCTATGATGAGCTATGCTCAACTGCCTAGTTCGTTTTGGGGATATGCAGTAGAGGCTGCTGTATATATTTTGAACATGGTTCCCTCTAAAAGTGTTTCAGAAACACCTTATGAGTTATGGAGAGGGTGTAAAGGTAGTTTACGTCACTTTAGAATTTGGGGGTGTCCGGCACATGTGTTGGTGCCCAATCCAAAGAAGTTGGAACATCGTTCAAAATTATGCTTATTCGTAGGCTACCCCAAGGAAACGAAAGGTGGTCTATTTTACGATTCTCAACAGGACAAGGTGCTTGTATCGACAAACACCACGTTCTTAGAGGAAGACTGTTGCGTGCTCAATGTGTTAATAACAATTAGAAATAAGAGAGAGAGAGCACTCAGAACATGCAAGCATACATGGTCTTACAGCAAGTAGTAAGTATATTTCATTCGTTTTTTCCACAGAGACTCATTTTTAGTTATTCGCGAAGTGTATTTGTTAAGAAAGATGGGGTGGATTTGATGGGGTAAAATTGGTTTTTAATTATCTAATTTTTGCTGAATGTATAAAGGAATATAACATAAACAAATGCAAGTTGAAATTAGACTCAAAAGACAAGAGATGGAATTAATAAACGAAGAAGAAAACAGCTAAATAGAATGAAAATTTAGCAGATTTGCGGAGACCGCAATGTTATCGCAATTAACTGACGGCGAAAATGTGTAAATGGGTGAATTAAGGGCTACTAATGACTATCCTATAGGCCTTTTTATACGATTCTCAAGCACTGGATCTACTCTCTATGCATCAAACTCACTCTATCTCATGTATCGTCCGATTCCATGCATTAGACTCCTAAGTTTACTCGACTCAAAGTAAGGTCTTAATCATCTTGTTAAAACAGAAGTGTTTAGTTTGTACTAGGGAAACGCCTATTCCTAGGCCGTTTCCTGGTTACCATGAAAGGCTAGCATGATTATATGACTCTGAACTCTTACTCCTTCCAGAGGTTAGGAGTTCTTTGGACAAAATGGATGGCCAATCGAAATTGCCCGTGGGATGAAGCTTACATATAATCAATGTTTCGAAGGCGATCCTACATGCTTGGTTCACGTTTTTTAGCCTATAGTTCTGTCATTAGCATGCCCCTAAGTGACTTAGCTACTCATGGATATATAGGGAACAAAAATGTAAGATGAAACAGACATGCTTAGAAGGGAAATAAACTTAAAACAGCAAGACGAAACCGTAGCAGCAGAAGAAGGAAACCGTGAAATGAAACTTGCACTCTGATTATTTTGAATGTTGAACGAACAAAGAGAAACTTAAAGGCAGTAATTCAAAGACAGACAACAACGAAATGCAGTAACTAAAACACTAAACTAGGAACAACAATGATCAAAACTGGAAATTAGAAGAAGAACGACAGAAAACAGTAAAATGGCGCTTGAAAGCTTCGTTGCAGTCGCCTCGAATGAAGGGGATGAAAGGTCAGCCTTGCTTGGATGAATCCAATCGAGAGAGAAGAAGAATCTCCTCTCCTTCCTATCAGATTATCGATTCCAACAGCTGAGACTCTCACTCCAACAGACGGCAAAGGAAAACGGGGAGAAAAAGTGGACTGTGAGAAGGCTTCTACGCTTTCGGATGATGATCAAACCTCCGACTTTGGCCCCCTTTTATAGTAGTTTGCAGGTGCGTTTGGGCCAAGGAGAACCATCAATCTTCAACGTCATATATCAGAATGGATGGAGGAGAAAGAACGAATCCCTGAAATTACGGAAATTAACAGAAAAGGATCAGTCAACTTACGGTTTTCTCTTGAATAATTGCGGCCTCAGCAATGTTTTCGCAATGCTGTCGCAATGCAGTTTTTTCATTCTTTTCCTTCGGTTTTCAACCCTTTTCTTTCCTATTGTGCATAAGTCCTAATTTAGCTACCTTCTTCTCATTCTCATATTTAAGCATAGGTTTAGGCTAAATGCTATCAAAAACACCTAAAAGTGTGCAACTTCCTAAGCTAAATGGGTCCTAAATAAGTCACTTTCAGAGACTTAACACACCCCCAAACTTAAGGTTTTGCTTGTCCTCAAGCACACTAAGGACTTACCTAGGCTGCTGTTTCACATTCTTTAACCACTTATTAACTCTCCTATATCCCTATCTATAGCACTGCTGTCCTGTGACACACTTCTAAGCTTAAAACCACCCTCTTATCAAGCTTCTTCTGACTTTGCCTGCCTAACCCTCCTTCTGTTTTCATTAACTTCCTACAACTGATCTATTTCCTTTTGTCATATCATGCCACTATCCCTAAGGTTTCAAATTCTGCCTAGCTTTACCTCAAACTCAGTACATGCTTCTAGCTTTATTTTTAATGTGTCTAGGATTCCTTAGAGTCATGCCAGTCTTAGTATTAACGGTGACAGTAGTACTTTTAGAGAACAACCTAAACCCTGGCATCACTACATTGGATAAACACTCATCTCCCTAAACAACCCTACAAGTTACAACTTTGCCCTTAGCTAATTGAGGATCAGAGTTCTTTTTAAATAGGACATCTAAGCCACAAAGTTGTAACTCCTAGGTATACATTCTTCTTCCCTATTCCTTACTTAGGTGGAGCCTCTCCTTTGGTTGCCTTTTGATGCAACGCCACTTGTGGGTTACACACTTGGCACTGATTACTCAGCAACCTAAGAGAAACTCCCCCCCTTTATTCTTTTTCCATTTTTTTTCAGTTCATCATTTTTTTTTTTGTAAAGGAGAAGAAGAATGCTTATGTTTCTAAGGGAGAGAGGAATGTTCCTAGGCCTAGGGTGGCCTCCCCCAAACTTCAACTACTCATTGTCCCCAATGAGTGTCGGAGGTGGCACACCCCCAAACTTGTCCTAGAAGCATCTAGTCTAAGGTAAAACAAAGAGAAACTAAAGCCCTAGGCATAGACAAAACATTCGAATAGCAAATATCATAGCAGCAGAAAACTAAAAAAAACAGGCAGATAAGGACTGACAGCTATGCATACTGAGCTATTTAGAGGTTAGTTTAAACTATCAAAGGGTGTCCTATGACACTCATCCACCATGCATTTAGATAAGCTATATAAGGTAGTCATGAAAGCAGCAAAAGAAAGATTTTAAACAGATTACAGCCTAGCTAAACAGACAGTCCAAAACATGCTTTTAGTAATATAAATTGCGGGTACCGCAATTATTTCGCAATTAAGTCTGGGCATATATATCATTCACTAAGGCCCCTAAGCATGCTTTTTCCAGTCATTCAAGCTCTCTAAAAATAAAGCTAAACTATCCTACCTCGTCATCTAGCATCAGACTATACTAAACATCATTAAAGACATAAAACTAAACATCTAAAACAGATCAAAATTGGACTAAAAACAGCAAAGTTCACATGATTAACAGAAAGCAGAAAATTGTTTTTTTTCTAAGGGAACAGCAATACTCCCTTCAGTGCACTTCAAACCAGCACTTAAACTTCTTCATCCTCATCTGGTTGCCGTGGTCGTGGGGGCACCCATGGAGTCAGGAGATTTGTGGGGAAGTCAGGGAAGATGCACCCCAGTTGGTCTGCAACTTCCTTGTCCCTCGCCTGCGCATAAGTGGCCCATTGAGCCATTCTCCTCTGCATATCCATCAGGCAGGCCATGGATAGGGACTGTTCAGCAGCCAGCCTATCCAATTCAAACTCCATATTCCCCTTCCTTCTCAGCCTCAGGTTAGCAGGCAGCTCCAAGTGGCCCGTGTAGGCCATCTGCTGCTCCAGGCGCTCGGTGGGGACTCCTGCAAGCAAACATAGTTTGGTTATGGTATTAGGGAAAAACAGTGGTCCCTTACCTTTCTTGGCGCATTCAGCAATGGTCGCAGTGATGACTTCTCCCACATTGATCGTGAGACCTCTCATTATCGCATACACCAGCAGCGATCGGCTCTGGTTGATTGTAGTCTCGTGAGTCACAGGGGACAATCTCCTTCGTACGAACGAAAACCAAACAGCTGCCTTAGCCGTGAGGTTGGCACTCATGAGAGTGTGCCTCCCATTGCGTGACACGGTCCAGGAAGCTTCAGGCTGGCCAATGGTCCGAATGGCTTCTTCCAGCACTGCCTCAGTAGGCTCATCAACGATCCGTGCATAATCTGTATGTTTTTGGCCCTTGAGACCAAAGGCTTCGTTGATGGCCTTGGCTGAGAAATCCACCTCTACCCCTCTGACCACAGACAGGCCTTCCTCAGGGCTGATCATATTGGCGTAGAAATCATACACCATGCCCGTGTAGGCTGGATTGGGCGGTCTGCAAAATTCTTCCCAGCCGTGGTTGATCACTCCTGCGCGCAAGAACTGCGGCAGGTCAGCAGGTCGATCGAGGAAGCCCTTCTCGTGCAGCAACTCCCTCTTCCTCAACTCAACGCCCCTGGATTCAGCATCAGAGGAAACATACCTCACTGACTGAGGCTCGTCTTCAGGGTAGAGCTTGGCCTTCCCCTTATCTGCTGGCTTGGCTGACTCGGCAGCCTCAACCTTGAGCCTTTTGAGCGAAGGCTCAGTGCTCTCTTTGTCTGCTGAAGGCACCCTCTTGGCCTTCTTCTTCTTCAGTCTCTTGGATCGCTTGGTCTTGACAATCTTGGCCTTCTTCTTCTTCTTGAGCTTAGCCTTGATATTGATCTGCTGGAGGCATGCCCCCAACGTCTCTTCCATGGAATCATCCTGCTGTGCAGGACTCTCGGCACTAGCTTCCCTCACAGGTGAGACAACCTCTTCTTCCCCACCGTCCCCACTGCCCTGTGTTGATTCTTGATAATCCCCATATGGGAATTCGGGATCAGGCTGTGGTGAAGTGTGTGACGGCGTGGTATTGAGCCCTGCTGATGGTGTCTGCGCAGAACTCAGTGGCGAAGATGGCAGATCAGGACTCTGCGCTGGCGGTGAATCTGGGCTCTGCACTGGTTCAGATGGTGAAGGACTGTGCGCAGGTGAAGCAGATGGCGTCGAACCCTCTTTGGCTGACTCGTGGGACGCACGATCAGTTTCTTGACTCTCCACAGAGGGAGTCTTTGCTCTGCTTGGTTCGGCGGCCATCTCGACACTCCACCGGCGCTTCTTGGGCGTACCTGCTGGTTCAGAAGGGCCAGCAGGGATCTCAGTGACGACCCTCCACTTTTTCCTACGAACCGGAAGCTTGGAAAGAGGGCCGGTGCGAACAGCACCATCATCTGCAAGGGTAAGCAGTGCTTCCCTCGCAGCTGCTTCAGCTGCGTCATCAGCCTTCTTCTTGGCTGCGGATCTTTCAGCCCGTGTGGACACCATTGTCGAATCTTGGAGATCTTGAGAGAAGAAACAAAGATGAAGAGAATCACAGAGTTCTTGGAGATCAGAGAATGGGAGAATCGTATCGATCGAGTGCCTTCTAACGGCTATAAAGGAAACGGAAAAATCCCAACGGCTCTTTTTTTGCGGATCCAGCAATTCCAGCGCAATTCTAGGGATATTTTTTCATCAAAATCTCAAACTTTGCTCGTCCGTATCTTTTATTTGGCTCAACCGTTTCTTGATTTTTAAAGCTGGATTTACTCCCCTTGATCCCCTCTTTCGATTCCCTACAAAAATAAATAACACAAACATTAAATACGTAATTAAAATCACACCACAAAACACACAAACGATAACCGGAAAAAAGTGAAAAAATAAACTAAGGCATGAGCCTTATGTTGACGAGCACAGCAATCACTCGTCCTCTCTCGTTCTCATTGTCACGCTTCAGTCAAGAGGAAGGCCGAGAGAGTCTTCACATCTCCTTCCTCATAGTAATGCTTCAACCTCGCCCCATTGACCATAAATGGCTGACCTTGCTGCAAGTTCTTTATTTCTATGGCACCATGAACAAACACATTAGTAATCACAAATGGACCCGACCATCTAGACTTAAGTTTCCCTGGAAATAATTTCAACCGTGAGTTAAACAACAACACAAGTTGACCCTTCTTAAAGTCCTTAACTCTAAGTCTACTATCGTGCCAAATCTTGGTCTTTTCCTTGTACATCTTAGCATTTTCATAGGCCATATGTCTAAGCTCATCAAGCTCATGCAGTTGCAAAGACCTCAGTGTCCCCGCATCCTTCACACAAAAATTTAATTCCTTCATGGCCCAAAATGCTTTGTTTTCTAACTCAAGTGGTAAGTGACAAGCCTTGCCATATACCAGCCTATAAGGGGACATTCCTAGAGGTGTCTTATATGCTGTCCTATAAGCCCAAAGTGCATCCTCAAGCTTGAAGGACCAGTCTTTCCTATTAGGTTTGACTACTTTTTCTAGGATGTTCTTAATTTCCCTATTTGAGATTTCAGCTTGGCCATTTGAGTGTGGGTGATAGGGAGTGGCTACTCTATGTCTAATGTTATATTTAGCCAACACTCTCTCCATAGCCTTGTTAATGAAATGTGACCCCTCATCACTAATGATGGCACGAGGTGTCCCAAACCTAGTAAAAATGTGCCTATGCAAGAAATTGGTGACTGTTTTAGCATCATTATTAGGACATGCTTTGGCTTCTACCCACTTGGACACATAGTCCACTGCTACTAATATGTACAGGTTACCTGATGATGGAGGGAATGGTCCCATGAAGTCAATGCCCCATACATCAAAGAGCTCAAACTCTAAGATGTAGGTGAGGGGCATCTCATCCTTCCGACTGAGGTTACCTGTTCTTTGGCACTCATCACAGCTGTGGGCATAATTGTGGGCATCCTTGAAGATTGTTGGCCAATAGTAGCCACTCTGAAATACCTTTGCAGCTGTTCTTTGGCCACCAAAGTGTCCACCATAAGGAGATGCGTGACAGTGCTGCAGCACAGACTTCGCTTCAGTAGCTGAAACACACTTCCTCAACAAGCCATCAGCACAGGTTCTGTAAAGCGTGGGGTCATCCCAGATGAATTTCCTTGCTTCATGAAGGAACCTCTTCTTCTCTTGTCCTCCCTTGAAAACTGGTAATACCTGTGATGCACGGAAGTTAGCAATGTCAGCAAACCAAGGTTCCTCATCGTTATCACGATGAGTCAAAACAAAGATATGTTCATCAATAAAAGCATCAGAAATTGCGGGATCCGCAATTTTTTCGCAATTGTGCTGCAATCGAGAAAGGTGATCTGCAACCACATTTTCACATCCCTTCTTGTCTCGAATGTCCAAATCAAACTCCTGCAGCAATAACACCCACCTAATCAACCTAGGCTTGGCATCAGCCTTCCTCATAAGATATTTCAAGGCAGAATGGTCAGTGTATACAATTGTCCTAGTGCCTACAATATAGTTCCTGAATTTCTCACAGGCAAACACTACAGCAAGCATCTCTTTCTCAGTAGTTGTATAATTACATTGAGCCTCATTCAAGGTCTTACTAGCATAATATACAGGATGTGTTAGCTTGTCAATTTTCTGTCCTAACATGACCCCTACAGCATAGTCACTAGCATCACATAACATCTCGAATGGGAGATCCCAATCTGGTCCTACTATCACAGGTGCTGTAACTAGTGCTTTCTTAAGGGTGGTCCAAGCTTCTACACATTCCTTAGAGAAGATGAATGGCCTATTTTGCTCTAGTAGCTCACATAGAGGCTTGGCTATCTTAGAAAAGTCCTTGATGAACCTTCTGTAGAAGCCAGCATGCCCTAAGAAGCTTCTAATGGCCTTGACATTCTGAGGCTCTACCAACTTTTCTATGATCTCTATTTTGGCCCTATCGACCTCCACTCCAGCTCTTGACACTCTATGACCTAAGACAATCCCTTCATCTACCATGAAGTGACACTTTTCCCAATTAAGGACTAAGTTAGTCTCTTCACATCTAGCTAAGACTTGTCTTAAATTATCTAGACAGTTGGTGAATGAATCCCCAAAGACTGAGAAGTCATCCATGAATATTTCTATCATGGACTCATCCAACTCAGAGAAGATTGCCATCATGCACCTTTGGAAAGTTGCCGGTGCATTGCATAAGCCAAAAGGCATTCTGCGAAAGGCAAAAGTTCCAAAAGGGCAAGTGAAGGTAGTCTTCTCTTGGTCCTTAGGATCTATAGTAATCTGATTATAGCCAGAATAACCATCTAAGAAACAATAGTAGGCTCTACCAGCTATTCTGTCTAACATCTGGTCAATGAATGGTAGAGGGAAGTGGTCTTTTTTAGTTTCCTTATTTAATTTCCTGTAATCCATGCACACTCTCCATCCTGTGACAGTCCTAGTTGGAATCAATTCGTTGTTCTCATTGACTACCACAGTCATCCCACCCTTTTTAGGTACACACTGTATAGGGCTCACCCACTGGCTACTAGCTATGGGAAAGATCACACCAGCATCTAACCATTTTATTATTTCTTTCTTAACTACCTCTTTCATAGAGGGATTCAGCCTACGTTGATGATCTACTCTAGGTGTGTGCTCTTCCTCTAGTATAATCTTATGCATACAATAAGAAGGGCTAATGCCTCTAATATCAGCAATAGTCCATGCAATAGCCTTCCTATGTTGCTTAAGCAATAAAATTAGTTCAACCTCATGCTTCTCACTCAATTTAGAAGAAATGATAACAGGCAGAGTTTCATTACTTCCTAGATATGCATACTTGAGGTGAGTGGGTAGTGGTTTCAGTTCTAAAATAGGTGGATGCTCAATGGATGGCTTTAAAGGATTCACAGGTCTATCAGTCAAATCTATATTCATACATACATGTTGTGGTTTATCTACAGGCATATCCATTATGTCAGATACATTCAAGTCAGCTACATCTAATCCTACATATTCGTTAGCATGCTTGGTTAATAATACATGCTCTAATTGTTCTTCCATCAAAGAATCAACAACGTCCATACTAGCACAGGATTCAAGGTCAGAGGGATACCTTAAAGCTTTATATACACTAAACTTTACCTCTTCATCATGAACCCTCATAGTAAGCTCACCTTTTTGGACGTCTATAAGTGCCCTACCTGTGGCTAGAAATGGTCTGCCTAGCAGGATGGGGACCTCCTTGTCTGCTTCATAATCCAGGATAATGAAATCTGCAAGGAAAATAAATTTGTCAACCTTTACTAAAATATCCTCAATTTTACCTTCCGGATATGCAATGGATCTGTCTGCTAGTTGTAAAGTGACAGTGGTTGGACGTGCTTCTCCTATTCCCAACTGGCGGAATAGGGACAGGGGCATGAGATTTATGCTGGCGCCCAGGTCACAAAGCGCTCTGCCCACGTGCTTGCCTCCAAGTTCTACAGGTAAGGTGAAGGAACCAGGATCCTTCTCTTTCTTAGGCAGCTTGTTCTGGAGGATGGCACTGCACTCCTCAGTGAGGTTTACTGTTTCAAACTCACCAATTATTTTTTTGTTAGTAATGATGTCCTTCAAAAACTTTACATAAGAAGGCATAGACTGTAAAACTTCTACAAAAGGAATGTTGACATGCACTTGTTTAAGAATTTCTAAGAATTTATTAAAATGAACTTCCTGTTCCTGCTTCTTCTTAAGCCTTCGAGGATATGGAGGTGGTGGCACATATGTAGGCACGTCAGGGCGCCTTAGGATAGGTGGAGGCCTTGGAATTTCTTCTATCTCCTCAATGATTGGCTCCAGCCTGGCTCCTGATGCGCTAGTTGGTGGTGGACCTTGGGTTGGCAGAGACTCCAGTGGAGCACTAGACTCAGTGTTCTCTACTCTCTTTGGTGTGTCCTTTGTGTTGCTCACCAAGGGTCTACCACTTCTAAGTTCAATTGCTTGAACTTGCTCTTTACCATCTCTCCTTGGCACCTCGGTGTCAGCAGGGAGTCTACCTTGGGGCCTACTCTTGAGTTCATTGGCCAATTGGCCTATTTGATTCTCTAGGCTCCTAAGAGTAGCTTGTTGGCTTTGAAGAGTAGCATCATTCTTAGCTATGTATTCCTTGAGTAGGGTTTCTACAGAAGATCCTACAGGTTGGTTGTATGGTTTTTGGTACATTGATTGGTTATGTTGGGGAGTGAAACCAGGTGTTCCACTCGGCCTTGGTTGGTTAGGATTTTGGTTAGTGTTTTGTTGGCCACCCCATGACAGGTTAGGGTGGTTTCTCCAACCAGGGTTATAGGTATTGGAGTAGGGGTTATTCCTAGGCTGCTGCTGACTTCCAATGTAGCAGACTGAGGCTGGATTCCCAGGGCAGTATTCATACAAGTGCCCTTCCCCACAGAATCCACATATAAGTGCCTCACCTTGACTTGGTTGGGTGCCCATTGACATGACAGTAGCGGTGTTGGCACTTGTTTGGAGATTGGCCTGAGCCATTTGCTTAACTAGGTTGGTCAGGGCATTTATTTGGGTGCTCATTGTACTTAGAGCATCCTTGTCTTGAGCTCTGGTTGGCTCAACAGGATCATCTGACCACCTACAGTGAGATGCTGAGATCTTCTCCAAGATCTCATAGGCCTCGTTGTAACTCTTGGACAACATGGAACCACCAGCAGATGAATTTAAGACTTGCCTAGTGCTGGGGTTGCATCCTTTGAAAAAGACCTCTATTTGGATACACCATGGGATGCCATGATGTGGACATTTAAGAAGAAGATCTTTGAATCTAGTCCAAGCTTCGTGAAGAGACTCATTATCAGCTTGTTTAAACTTAACTATGTCATCACGAAAGGTAGAATTCCTATCAGGTGGGAAGTATTTGACTAGGAATTTTTCTGCTAAATCTGTCCAATTGCGGACAGATCCAGAGGGTAATGAGTTCAACCATGTTTTGGCTTTGTCCCTCAAAGAATAAGGGAACAAATATAGCCTTAAGGCTTCTTGGGACACTCCAGGGATGATAAAGGTATCACTGACTCCTAAGAAGTTCCTAAGATGGTTGTGGGGGTCCTCATTTTCTATTCCAAAGAATTGTCCCACAGTGGACAACATTTGGAACATCACTGGCTTTAACTCGAATGAGTTGGCAGTGATTTCAGGACGGATTATGCTGGGGTTCAGCTCCCCAGGCATAGGTACTAGGTATGAAAGAATGGCACTATTCTTGTCATTCGCTATTTCGATGGGGTTGCGAATGACAGGTACCGGATTTGGAACTATATCGTCCATTTCTTCGATTTCAGGTATGATTTGAGGTATAGGAGGTTGTTTAAAGAGTCGTTTCTTTGCTTTGTTCCTAGCTCTAAGTAGTCTCTCAGGCTCAGGATTGAACTCTAGATCACTACTTGAACGCTCACTCATAAACTAACCCAATAGTACCTGCAAGAGAAATGGAAAGTAGATTAGTTTCAATATATAATAAACTTGGTTTTTCAAACTTAACAAACTTCGTTTTCACTTAAAATAAGTCCCCGGCAGCGGCGCCAAAAACTTGTTGCGTGCTCAATGTGTTAATAACAATGAGAAATAAGAGAGAGAGAGCACTCAGAACATGCAAGCATACATGGTCTTACAGCAAGTAGTAAGTATATTTCATTCGTTTTTTCCACAGAGACTCATTTTTAGTTATTCGCGAAGTGTATTTGTTAAGAAAGATGGGGTGGATTTGATGGGGTAAAATTGGTTTTTAATTATCTAATTTTTGCTGAATGTATAAAGGAATATAACATAAACAAATGCAAGTTGAAATTAGATTCAAAAGACAAGAGATGGAATTAATAAACGAAGAAGAAAACAGCTAAACAGAATGAAAATTTAGCAGATTTGCGGAGACCGCAATGTTATCGCAATTAACTGACGGCGAAAATGTGTAAATGGGTGAATTAAGGGCTACTAATGACTATCCTATAGGCCTTTTTATACGATTCTCAAGCACTGGATCTACTCTCTATGCATCAAACTCACTCTATCTCATGTATCGTCCGATTCCATGCATTAGACTCTTAAGTTTACTCGACTCAAAGTAAGGTCTTAATCATCTTGTTAAAACAGAAGTGTTTAGTTTGTACTAGGGAAACGCCTATTCCTAGGCCGTTTCCTGGTTACCATGAAAGGCTAGCATGATTATATGACTCTGAACTCTTACTCCTTCCAGAGGTTAGGAGTTCTTTGGACAAAATGGATGGCCAATCGAAATTGCCCGTGGGATGAAGCTTACATATAATCAATGTTTCGAAGGCGATCCTACATGCTTGGTTCACGTTTTTTAGCCTATAGTTCTGTAATTAGCATGCCCCTAAGTGACTTAGCTACTCATGGATATATAGGGAACAAAAATGTAAGATGAAACAGACATGCTTAGAAGGGAAATAAACTTAAAACAGCAAGACGAAACCGTAGCAGCAGAAGAAGGAAACCGTGAAATGAAACTTGCACTCTGATTATTTTGAATGTTGAACGAACAAAGAGAAACTTAAAGGCAGTAATTCAAAGACAGACAACAACGAAATGCAGTAACTAAAACACTAAACTAGGAACAACAATGATCAAAACTTGAAATTAGAAGAAGAACGACAGAAAACAGTAAAATGGCGCTTGAAAGCTTCGTTGCAGTCGCCTCGAATGAAGGGGATGAAAGGTCAGCCTTGCTTGGATGAATCCAATCGAGAGAGAAGAAGAATCTCCTCTCCTTCCTATCAGATTATCGATTCCAACAGCTGAGACTCTCACTCCAACAGACGGCAAAGGAAAACGGGGAGAAAAAGTGGACTGTGAGAAGGCTTCTACGCTTTCGGATGATGATCAAACCTCCGACTTTGGCCCCCTTTTATAGTAGTTTGCAGGTGCGTTTGGGCCAAGGAGAACCATCAATCTTCAACGTCATATATCAGAATGGATGGAGGAGAAAGAACGAATCCCTGAAATTACGGAAATTAACAGAAAAGGATCAGTCAACTTACGGTTTTCTCTTGAATAATTGCGGCCTCAGCAATGTTTTCGCAATGCTGTCGCAATGCAGTTTTTTTCATTCTTTTCCTTCGGTTTTCAACCCTTTTCTTTCCTATTGTGCATAAGTCCTAATTTAGCTACCTTCTTCTCATTCTCATATTTAAGCATAGGTTTAGGCTAAATGCTATCAAAAACACCTAAAAGTGTGCAACTTCCTAAGCTAAATGGGTCCTAAATAAGTCACTTTCAGAGACTTAACAAAGACCACATGAGAGATCATCAACCTTCGAGCAAAATTGTTTTGACCGAACTTTCCAGGAAAGCTACAGATGGGTCAACAAGAGTTGTTGATCAGGCTGGTCCTTCTCAAGAGTTGAGAATACCTCGACGTAGTGGGAGAGATGTGAGACAACCCGACCGCTACATGGGTTTAACGGAAACCCAGGTCGTCATACCTGATGACGGCGTTGAGGATCCATTGACCTTCAAACAGGCAATGGATGACATAGACAAGGACCAGTGGCTTAAAGCCATGGACCTCGAAATGGAGTCGATGTACTTCAATTCGGTCTGGGATCTTGTAGAGCAACCTGATGGTGAAAGACCTATCGGTTGCAAGTGGATCTACAAGAGGAAACGAGACCAAGCCGGTAAGGTGCAAACCTTTAAGGCTCGACTTGTGGCAAAGGGTTATTCCCAGAGGGAAGGGGTGGACTATGAAGAAACTTTTTCCCCTGTTGCCATGTTAAAGTCGATTAGAATACTCTTGTCCATTGCCACATTTTATGATTATGAAATTTGGCAAATGGATGTCAAGACAGCCTTTCTGAATGGCAATCTTGAAGAGAGTATTTATATGGCTCAACCAGAGGGGTTCATAATTCACGGTCAAGAGCAAAAGGTTTGCAAGCTTAATCGATCCATTTATGGGTTGAAGCAAGCGTCTAGATCCTGGAATATAGGTTTGATACTGCGATCAAATCTTATGGCTTTGAACAGAATGTTGACGAACCTTGTGTCTACAAGAAAATAGTCAATTCTGTTGTAGCTTTCTTAGTCTTATATGTAGATGATATCCTACTCATTGGGAATGATGTAGGGTTCCTGACTGACGTTAAGCAATGGCTAGCGACCCAATTCCAAATGAAAGATTTGGGAGAGGCTCAGTTTGTTCTAGGGATTCAAATCGTAAGGAATCGTAAGAACAAAACGCTAGCGCTGTCTCAAGCATCTTATATCGACAAGGTGTTGATACGATATTCGATGCAGAATTCCAAGAAGGGTTCTTTACCTTTCAGGCATGGAATTCAATTGTCAAAGGAAGAGTGTCCTAAGACACCTCAAGAAGTTGAGGATATAAGACGAATTCCCTATGCATCAGCAGTCGGTAGTCTGATGTACGCCATGTTATGTACACGACCCGACATATGCTATGCATTGGGAATTGTCAGTAGGTACCAGTCCAATCCAGGATATGATCATTGGACTGCCGTTAAACACATCCTCAAGTATCTTCGGAGAACGAGAGACTATGTGCTCGTGTATGGCGCGAAGGATTTGATCCTTACAGGATACACTGACTCTGATTTTCAAACCGATAAGGATTCGAGGAAATCCACATCGGGATCAGTGTTCACTCTTAACGGAGGGGCAATAGTATGGAGGAGTATAAAGCAAGGTTGTATTGCTGACTCCACCATGGAAGCTGAGTATGTCGCGGCTTGCGAAGCTGCGAAAGAGGCTGTATGGCTTAGAAAGTTCTTGACGGATTTGGAAGTTGTTCCAAATATGAATTTGCCTATCACACTTTATTGTGATAATACTGGTGCTGTGGCAAATTTGAGAGAACCAAGAAGCCATAAGCGTGGAAAGCACATTGAGCGGAAATATCATCTCATCAGGGAGATAGTGCATCGAGGAGACGTGATCGTCATGCAGATCGCCTCAGAGCACAATATTGCTGATCCGTTTACAAAGTCCCTCACGGCTAAAGTGTTCGAGGGGCACCTAGTGAGTCTAGGACTACGAGTTGTACAGTAGGATAGTGGGAGAAAAGCCAGGGAAATATTTGATATGTCAGTTTTTCTCATCCCGCATGTAATACTCCACTTACGTTTTAGTCCAAGTGGGAGTTTGTTGGGTTTTATGTCCTAAAACTCGTGGTTTGTAAACTGAATGTATATTCTATTTTGCAATAAAGTTGTTATTGAGATTTATTCAGTAAAGTTGTTATTGAATAAAATGAATTGTTTTTACTTTTAACCTAACTCCAATAAACAAAGAACTCATGGCTATAGGTTGTATACTTGAACTTCATGTATGACATGATTGTGGATCAAGTTCAAGTAATAGCCAGAACGGTCTATAGTATAGGGATAAGGCTGGGTACCTTATCCTGGGGACACTATTGGACGCGGCCCACTTTGTATAGTACAAACGATGTGATCCGAAATCGTTCATGTGGAGACATGTGAGTGGGGGCGTCCTATGCAATGAGTTTGCATAAGATTGAACCGCGAAACAAGTCGCTCTTTCTTTATAACTCCGTTTACTGTAAAGACCGACTTTTTCATATGATGACCTAGGTAACTCGATCTGAATCCTGAGCACGCTATGAACTCCTGTTTATTCGGGCTTATCCTTTGACTTGTATGGGTGAGAGTGGCTCGAGATCGCCGACTCAATAAACCTACCATCTTGGGGATAAGACCGGGTAGGTAGCTGGGAACATAGTCCTGCGAGATGGAATTCACTCCTACCCGCTCTGAGGGATTAGTACAGAGGTTGTTCCCTTAAGTGCTGACTCCGGGTCTTGAACTAGGGATCCCACCCTCTCATTGGCTCGAGAGGGACTTGATATAGTGATGAGATCACATACCAATCGGTTTGGTGGTTGGACCACAAACCAATAGTTCATTAGAGGATCAGTGGGACTTAAGGAACAAGATGTAATTACGGGGGTAAAACGGTTATTTTGACCCAGCTGTAATTACGAACGACCTGTGAAGGATCGACTTACTAATGATGGTTATATCAAGAGGACAGAAATATATCTACGGTGAGGAGAGTGCAACCCTTGGACTTTAGTGGAGTCTCCGGGGGTTAACGAATGTTGGTTAGCTTGGTTAAAGAGTTTGACCGGTTAATCTCGTATCGTTGGAGCTCATGATCTGTAGGTCCTTTAGGTTCTCCTGGCTAGCTCGGATTAAGCCGTGTAACAATATGAGAGAAAAAGAATTTGAATTTATTGAAATTCGGTTTTGGAAGAATGATGGACATATTTAAATATGATTTAAATATGGGATCGGTGTAAAACATGAATAGAGATTCATGTGTGATGATTCGGTTTAAGAAACCGGGATTAGTCTTATTATTTAATTAATGTTTGATATTGAATTAAATAATAATATTAATTAATTAAAAAGTTTAATTAATTATAATTTATTTTGCTTATTAAAATTAATTATGAATTAATTTTAAAATGACAAAATATTCCAAGTGTGATTATAAGTCAAAGTGGAATTATCCATGTTGAGTGGATTTATCCAAGTTGAGTGGGTTTATCCAAGTTGTGAAGTGGATTGTGAATCACCAACAACATGCATATAAACTCATAAATTTTGGAACACTTGGTTGAAGACTAATCCATCCAATTTGAGGTGTCATGCTAAGCAAAGACTTTGTTGCATGTGAATTGCCTATAAATTGGATGAAGTTCAAATGGTTTGAGGTTGATGAATTTTCAAAGAGTTTGAATATTTGGATGAGCATGAAGAGTTCATGTTACTTGAGAAATTAGAAAGCTAAGTGTTAGACTTCTTCTCACAAAATCCTCATCATTTTCATCTTCCCATCTTCTTCTTCCAAACTTTTTCTTTCATAAAGGAGTCCCACCACTCCGTTGCTCGGCCCGAGGATAGCGGGACTACCGGAGGTGGTTCTCGAGGAGTTCGAGGGAAGCTTCGAAGGGTTCGTGAGGAGATTCGAGCGTTGGAAGAGAAGTCTTTAGAACTACAAGAGGTATGTGTTCTAATTCCTTTTATTTCAAAGCTTTGTGCATGTTTCTTATTTAGCTAAATTGATGAAATTAGAGTGCCAATGATCCGTCTCGCTTCCGCTGCGCTTCATGCGCTCCATCATGTAAGACAACCCGACCGCTACATCGGCTTGTCTGAAACTCAAGTCGTCATACCTGATGATGGCGTTGAGGATCCATTGACCTTTAAACAGGCAATGAATGACATAGACAAGGACCAGTGGCTTAAAGCCATGGATCTCGAAATGGAGTCTATGTACTTCAATTCGGTCTTGGATCTTGTAGACCAACCAGATAGTGAAAGACCTATCGGTTGCAAGTGGATCTACAAGAGAAAACGAGACCAAGCCGATAAGGTGCAACCCTTTAAGGCTCGACTTGTGGCAAAAGGTTATTCCCAAAGAGAAGGGGTGGACTATGAAGAAACATTTTCTCCTGTTGCCATGTTAAAGTCGATTAGAATACTCTTATCCATTGCTACATTTTATGATTATGAAATCTGGCAAATGGATGTCAAGACTGCCTTTCTGAATGGTAATCTTGAGGAGAGTATCTATATGGCTCAACCAGAGGAATTCATACTTCAGGGTCAAGAGCAAAAGGTTTGCAAGCTTAATCGATCCATTTATGGGTTAAAGCAAGCATCTAGATCCTGGAATATAAGGTTTGATACGGCGATCAAATCTTATGGTTTTGAACAAAATATTGACGAACCTTGTGTTTACAAGAAAGTAGTCAATACTGTTGTAGCTTTCTTAGTCTTGTACGTAGACGATATACTACTCATTGGGAATGATGTAGGGTTCCTAACTGACGTTAAGAATTGGCTAGCGACCCAATTCCAAATGAAAGATTTGGGAGAGGCTCAGTTTGTTCTAGGGATTCAGATCATAAGGAATCGTAAGAACAAAGTGCTAACGCTGTCTCAAGCATCTTATATTGACAAGGTGTTGTCAAAATATTCGATGTAGAATTCCAAGAAAGGTTCGCTGCCTTTTAGGCATGGAATTCACTTGTCTAAGGAACAGTCTCCTAAGACACCTCAATAGGTTGAGGATATGAGATGAATTCCCTATGCATCTGCAGTTGGTAGTCTCATGTACGCTATGTTGTGTACAAGACCCGACATCTGCTATGCAGTAGGAATTGTCAGTAGGTTCCAGTCCAATCCAGGATATGATCACTGGACAGCCGTTAAACACGTCCTCAAGTATCTTAGGAGAACGAGAGACTATGTGCTTGTGTATGGCGCGAAGGATTTGATCCTTGCAGGATACACTGACTCTGATTTTCAGACTGATATAGATTCCAGGAAATCTACATCAGGATCAGTGTTCACTCTTAACGGAGGAGCAATAGTATGGAGGAGTATAAAGCAAGGTTGTATTGCTGACTCCACCATGGAAGCTGAGTATGTCGCAGCTTGCGAAGCAGCGAAGGAAGCTGTATGGCTTAGGAAGTTCTTGACAGATTTGGAAATTGTTCCAAATATGAACTTGCCAATCACCCTTTATTGTGATAACAGTGGAGCAGTGGCAAATTCTAAAGAACCTAGAAGCCATAAGCGTGGAAAGCATATTGAGCGGAAATATCATCTCATCAGGGAGATAGTGCAACGAGGAGATGTGATCGTCACACAGGTAGCCTCGGAGCACAACATTGCTGATCCGTTTACTAAGTCTCTCACG
The DNA here is from genome assembly GCA_028017165.1 of Herpetospermum pedunculosum. NCBI lineage: Eukaryota > Viridiplantae > Streptophyta > Magnoliopsida > Cucurbitales > Cucurbitaceae > Herpetospermum > Herpetospermum pedunculosum. The sequence goes on from CM051528.1 coordinate 22,023,489, forward strand.
ACTAAAGTGTTTGAGAGATACCTAAAAAGTATAGGGCTGCGAGCTGCTTAGTAGGACAGTGGGAGACACTTTAGATATTTGATATTCTAGTTCTCTCGACCAGCATGTACTTCACTGACGTTTTAGTTCAAGTGGGAGTTTGTTGGGTTTTATGTCCTAAAACTCGTAGTTTGTAAACTGTTTGAATGTAAATATTATATTTCAATAAAGTTGTTATTGAATTTTAGTGAATTGTGTTTGTATTAACCTATACCAATAACTAACACCCATGGCGAAAGTGTGAGTACTTGAACTTCATGTGTGACATGAATGTGAATCAAGTTCAAGTAGACAGCCAAAATGGTCTATAGTATAGGGATAAGGCTGGGTACCTTATCCTAGGGACACTATTGGACGCGGCTCACTTTGTATAGTACAAAACGATGTGATTCGAATCGTTTCATGTAGAGACATGTGAGTGAGGGCGTCCTGTGCAATGAGTTTGCACAAGACCGAACCAAAAAAATAAAATCGCTCTTTCTTTATAACACCGTTTACTGTAAAGACCGTTTTTATTTCATTTGATGACTTAGGTAACTCGATCTCAATCCTGAGCTCATTATGAACTCCTGTTTATTCGACCTTATCCTTTTACTTGTACGGGTGAGAGTGGCCTTATCGCCGACTCAATAAGCCTACCATCTTAGGGATAAGATCGAATAAGTGGCTGGGGACATAGTTGTGCGAGATGGAATTCACTCCTACCCGTTTTAAGGGTTAGTAGAGAGGTTGTTCCCTTAAGTGCTGACTCTAGGTCTTGAACAATGGGCCCATCCTCTCCTGATCAGGGAGGAATCTGATTTGATGGTTCGACCACAAATCAATTGTTCATTAGAGGCGTCAGTGGTACTTAAGGAACAAGATATAATACAAGGGTTAAACGGTTTAAATGACCCGTTGTGATTACGAACGACCTGTGAAGGATCGACTTACTGATGATAGTTATATCAAGAGGACACAATATATCTACAGTGAGGAGAGTGCAGCCCTTGGACTTTAGTGGAGTCTCCGAGGGTTAACGAATGTTGGTTAGTTCGGTTGAAAGAGTTTTGACCGGATAATCTCGTATCGTTGGAGCTCATGATCTGTAGGTCCTTACGGTTCTCCTAGCTAGCTCGGATAAACCCGTGAAACAATATAAAAGAAAAGAAAAGAATTTGAATCGTTCAAATTCGGGTTTGTGGAAGAAGGATAGACATATTTAAATGGACATATTTAAATATGATTTAAATATGAGATTGGTCTACAATATGAATTGGATTCATATGCAAAAAGTCGGTTTTCGGAAAACCGGGTTTAATTATATTATTTAATTAATATTTGATATTGAATTAAATAATATTAATTAATATATATATATTTTTATTAATTAAAAAGTTTAATTAATAAAATAATTATTATTTTTTTTAATAATAATAATATATAAATATATATATATATAGATATATATATATATATATATATTTACATGTGTCTTACATGCAATGCAATGTAAGACACATGTAAACATATAAGGTATATATCGTCAGATCAATTAAAAAAAAAATAAAATAAAAAATAAAAAAAAAATAAAAAATAAAAAAGGCTGAGTGCCTTTTGGGTTTCATGAATTGAATTGTGAATTCAATTTCGAATTCTTCGTCTTCTTCCACAATCTCAGCTCTCTGTATACAATTCTTTCAGTGAGCTTCTTCCTTCTTTTCTCTTGTAAAAGGAGTCCCACTACTCCGTTTCTCGGCCCGAGGATAGCGGGACTACCGTGGGTGGTCCACGAAGGTTTCGTGAGAAGGCTCGGTGAGCTCGTGAGGAGCTTCTGGCGGTGAAATTGAAGAAATACGAACGACAATGGTATGTGTTCTAATTTCTCTTTTTCATTGCGTTTGCATGTTTTCGTTTGTTTAAATTGATGAAATTAGAGTGTCTATGATCCAAATCGCTTCTGCTGCGTGCCATGCGCTCCATCATTAAGGCGATCCACTAGAGAAAGAAGAAGTGCAATTTCAAACGATTTTATAGTATTTCTCGAGGAACATGAGGAAAATATTGGAATGATGGAAGATGATCCTATGAACGTTCATCAGGCCACAAATGGTTCCAATTCTCAAAAGTGGATTGAAGCTATGAATGAAGAGTATAAGTCTATGCAAGACAATAGTGTATGGGACCTTGTCTCATTACCAGCTGGTGCAAAACCTATTGGTTGTAAATGGATATTTAAGACTAAAAGGGATGCAAATGGTAATGTAGAGAGGTATACGGCTCGTCTTGTAGCCAAAGGCTTTACTCAGAAGGAAGGGATTGATTATAAAGAGACTTTCTCTCCGGTCTCAACGAAAGACTCTTTTAGAACAATCATGGCACTAGTTGCACACTTTAATCTTGAGCTTCATCAAATGGATGTCAAAACAACGTTTCTGAATGGTGACATTGATGAAACAATTTATATGGTGCAACCAGAAAACTTTGTGTCGGGAGACCCAAAGGATACAGTTTGCAAATTGACTAAATCTATTTATGGGCTCAAACAGGCTTCTCGTCAATGGTACTGCAAATTTCATCAAGTAATTATCTCATTTGGTTTTGAGATTAATGTAGTTGATGATTGTGTGTATCATAAGTTCAGTGGGAGTAAGTATATTTTTTTGGTTTTGTATGTTGATGACATACTGCTTGCCACAAATAATATAGAGATGTTGCACGACACTAAGAGATTTCTATCGAAGAATTTTGAAATGAAAGATCTCGGTGATGCATCCTTTGTCTTAGGAATCCAAATACATCGAGATCGTACTCAAGGAATTCTTGGATTATCTCAAAGGAATTATATAGATAAAGTGCTCAAAAGGTATGGAATGCAAGATTGCAAACCAACTGACACCCCTGTGGCTAAAGGAGACAAGTTTAGTCTCAATCAATGCCCGAAAAACAACCTTGAAACTAAGGAAATGCAGAAGATTCCTTACTCTTCAGCAGTAGGGAGTCTAAAGTATGCTCAGGTTTGTACGCGTCCAGATATTGCGTACATTGTTGGGATGTTAGGTAGATACTTGTGTAACCCTGGTATGGATCATTGGAAAGCAGTCAAACGGGTTATGAGGTATTTGCAAAGAACAAAAGATTACATGCTGACATATAAGAGGTCGGATCAGTTAGAGATCATTGGTTATACCGACTCTGATTTTGCTGGATGTCAAGATAGTAGAAGATCCACTTCAGGCTATGTTTATTTATTAGCTGGTGGAGCTATATCTTGGAGAAGTGTCAAGCAGACACTTGTAGCTTCTTCCACTATGGCAGCAGAATTCATAGCTTGTTATGAGGCATCCAATCATGGAATATGGCTACAAAACTTTGTCACTGGACTGCGAATTCTTCAAGGTGTTGAAAGACCACTTAACATCTATTGTGACAATAACTCAGCAGTGTTATATTCCAATAACAATAGGAGTTCATCTAAGTCTAAACATATAGACATTAAATTCCTAGTTGTAAAAGAAAGAGTACAGAGTGGACATATATCCATAAAGCATATTGGGACAAACTCCATGATAGCGGACCCGCTTACTAAAGCTTTACCACCCAAGGTCTTTCATGAGCATACTGCTCATATGGGTGTTACATTATCAGATGATACTTCATTCTAGTGGGAGTTTGTACCATTTTGACTTGTATTATTCTATGTAATACTTTGGACATACTTTTATGTATTTGAATATTATGTTCTGATCAGAAGTAAAGTTTTTAGTTCGTACTCTACTCTGTCTTATTGTGCTAAAAGATTGATCTCAATAAAGTAAGGTAGAACCAGTTGGAAATAGACATGTGGTAATCACATTGCGTGTAATTTCCATGCTATGCATCCATGATTGATCTATGTCATTTGACTCTATTATCGTAAGTGACCATTGATGGGTTTAGTTACGCTATTTGTAACGAAAACTGCTTTGATCCTACACTGGTTTTGCCAATGGACGAGATTGTTTGTGATATACTCCATTATTTAATAGCATCTTTAGGAACTCATTCGGTTGAACACATTTAATGTTACATATGTAGCCCAGTGGGAGATTATTGGAATTCCAATTAGTAGGGCAACATATATAACAATATTGTGTATGCTATTATTATTAATCAATTATAAAGTGATTAATTTATGTGATTAATGATTGAGAGTATATATAATTTATGGTCATGGGTTAAATGTATAATTATACTATTATGCATAGATACATTAGTTATTTGTGTTTTTATGAGGGGCTGAAACACAAATAACAAATCTCATCAACCACCATTTTACCGATTTTATTTGATGAGGGTTATGGTTCCTGCTTCTGGAGTTTTTCACGTGGAATTTTCTCATCCCATCAGAGAAACCTAAGAGATCTCTGGGCTGATTGCACAATCAGGCCCAAACTAATAGATTGATTTATGGGCTGGTTGATTTATGGGCTGGTTGCACAATCAGGCCCAAACTAATTGCAAATTTAGCAAAATTTAAAATATTTTGTAAATATGACAAAAAAATCCGTTTCTATCACTGATAGACTTTATCATATCATTGATAGAGTTCTATCAGTGATATACTATTATCACTGATAGACTATTATCACTGACAAAAATCTATAAAAAGCTGAGGTGATCAGCGATAGACTTCTATCAGCCATAAGATATCAGCGATAAAAATTATCATATCCGCAATTTTTTTAAAAACATGCTATATTTTTAATTATCTTATTCTAAATTGACATCTATTACCATTTTCCTTGATTTATTAATATTATAATTTAATCCATCTAAAATAAACTTGAATCTATTTCAATAATATATTTATATTTATTAAGAATTATGGTAAAAGACATATTTTCACCCTATATTTCATAAATGTCACAAAACTTAAAATATTACAGTTTTAGCATGCCTTGATTTTTGCTTTTTTTTTTAAATCTCTAAAACATCCTTCATTTTTCAAAATTTTCAAATAATTTTTTTAAAATTTTGTGTATTTTATATTGTCATTTAATATAGGGCTGGTTGCACAAGCATCAACCAGACTCAAAATAATTGCAAATTTAGCAAAATTTAAAACATTTTGCAAATATGACAAAAAAATGAGTAGTTATCACTGATAGAAGCTATCGTTGATATATGACTATCACTGATAGACTAAAATTCTATAAAAAACTGAGGTGATAGACTCCTATCATCGATAAACCATACTATCAGTGATAGAAATTGTCATATCTGCAAATTTGTTTTTTTTTTAAAAATGATATATTTTTAATTATTTTACTCTAAATTGACATCTGTTACAATTTTTCTTTAATATATATATATATAGGGATGATTGCACAAATAGCAATCAGGACCAAAATAATTGCAAATTTAGCAAAATTTAAAATCTTTTGCAAATATGGGAAAAAATCAGTGGCTATCACTGATAGACTTTATGACTATTACTGATAGATTTTATGACTATTATTGATAGACTTCTATTAGTGATAGACTATTATCACTGACAAAATTCTATAAAAAAGACTATTATCAGCGATAAACTTCTATCAACGATAGACCATACTATCAGTGATAGAAATTACCATATCCACAATTTTTTTTAAAAAAGTGTTATATTTTTTAATTATTTTACTCTAAATTGACATATGTTACAATTTTCCATATATATATATGGGAAATTAAAAATATAGCACTTTTTAATTGACTTTTTCCATATTTATCTTATTCGCTATTTTTTGAAAATTTTATTCAAAATTTAAAATATTATGACAAATTTTATATTTCATGTTTTATTGTATACTAATTTTTTTTTCCTTATTAATATTTTGTCGTAAGTCTAACTTTTTTTCCGGCTCATCTCTATATCTTGAAATATTTCAATTTTTTTAACATATATACTTCGTTTATATACTATAATCCAAAAAATCTTGAAATATTCAGATTTTTATTTTTTTAAAGCTTTAAATGCCCTCTAATTTTTCGAAATTTTAAATAATTTTGTATATTTTATTTTTCATGTTTAGATTGTTATTTAATGTATATTTATTTTTATTAAATAAAATTTGAATTATTTTTATATTATTCATTATTATATATTTTTTTATTTTGCTTTAATTGACTTTTTCCATATTTATCTCAGTCACCATCTTTCAAAATTTCAATCAAAATTTGAAATATTAAGAAAAATATTTTTTTTATATATAATTTCTTAAAGAATTAATTATATTTTTTAATATTTTTTTTGTTGGCGCAAGATTTTGGACCTTCCCTTCTCCGTCGCATTCCGACGTGCTTTGCCGTCTTCGGGGATGAGACGAACCTACACAAGGGAAGAAGATTATCTTGCACCGGTGTGGGGCTGATGTTAACTCTCCAAATGAGAGTTATTTAGGTCTTTTTATGTTAAATATCCATGGAGTCTTCTAAGCATTTTAATCATTATTGAGCTTAATATGTGATAAATAGTGACATTTGTGAAGTGGTGTTGAATTAATGCTTGTGTGGAAATTCTGTGCATAAGTATGTTATTTGGTGCAAAATGTCTAAGTAATGCCTTTCAGGATTGTCGCTAAAGTCTCGCGAGGAGCGCAATAGGACAAAGAGAAGGGCAGCTGTAAAACAAGGCTTTGCGGTCGCAACGCGCCAGCAAAGGTGGAATTTTTAAGGAACTTTGCGATCGCAACGCAACCGCAAAAGTTGTACTTTCTTCTGCAGCGTTTTCAGAAGCTGTCCCCTTCCGTACCGCATGCCTGCAACGTCTGGATTTGTGTCCTCCAATGAGGACAGAGGGCCATTTTAGGGTATGAATTATGGAGCTTTTGAAGGGCCATATACATAGAACATGAGAGGGGAAATGATCACAACCTACTTTGAAGAAATCGGCAAGTCCAAACCCCAAGAAAAATCCTCTCCATTGTTGGATCCAAGAAAGCTTCCTTGGCGCTCAGGAATTCTAAGGAAGAAGAGAAGACCTCTTCTCTTCTTACTTGTTTTTCCGTCCAAGACAAGCTACTCTTCTCCTTCAACCGAAGCAAAATGTGGGCGAGCAGATCTTCTCCTACTCTACTGTTTTATTACTGCCTTTAGCTACTGTTTTTGTATTGTTCTTGAACTTCCATTTGAACTATTGCTGTATTTGTTATCATGTTTAATATATTTAAGATCTTTGAAGTTTTGTTGAGTTCTTCCAATATCATGAGTAGCTAAGTTTATAAAGGTTTGCTAGGATGAATCTGTAGTAAATAAATATGTGATTTCAGCATGTAAATAAGCATGAATGCACTGAGTGAGTGTGAGCTTCATTCCATGAGTTTTTTTGATCGGCCATCCATTATACTCTAAAGAGTTCCTAACCTCCGGAAGGAGTAAGAACTCAGAGTCACTCACTCATGTTAGCCTTTCATGGTAAACAGAGAGTGGTCTAGGAATAAACATTCTCCTAGCACGTTTGATAGCATGAAGATATAAATAAGTTGTTAAACTTACTTGGATATGAGTAACTTAAGAACCTAAAGCATATAATCGGAAGATGTATGAGATCTAGCTAAAACGGTGCATGTTAATGTTTATTTGTTGCTGAATGACCATGTTTTATGTCTATGGAGGATTCCTAGCTAACCTTGCTGTTTTTATCTTAGAACTTACTTGTTTGTTAGTCTGTTGCGAAAGCTCTATTAGATCCGCATTACTATTTCTACACTGCACGTTAGTTTAGCACGTTTAGACTATAGTCAACTTAGTTTTCACTTGCATTGCTTTAACTTTGCGTTTTTCTTGCGTCCTTTACAATTTTATGTCTTGAAACAAACCCCATATCATCCCTGGTTACCTTCTCTAATTTAACACGCATAAAATCGTCATTTATTCAACTTAGTCTCTGTGGGAAACGATATAAAACTTACTTATCACTTGCTGCAGACCGTGTATACTTGCATGGTTATTTGCTTAAATTAATCAATTTATAACCCCATTGAGCAAAGCAACAAGTTTTTGGCGCCGTTGTCGAGGACTCTGTTAAGTAAAAACGATTTGTGTTACTTTAGAAAAAGCTTAAATGATTGGAGTTAATCCTGTGTTTCCTTTTTGCAGGCACTAACAAAGTTGGTTTATGAATGAGCTTCCAAACTGCGATTTCGAGTTTGATCCCGAGCCTGAAAGAACTCTAAGGAATAGAGTTAGAATTCGAAGAGAAGCTGCGATATGTTTGAACCAACAAGCTCAAGCTCAGCCTGAAAACCAACCAGTACAAGATCAACCTGAATTTCAGCACGTTGTTAACCAAGCAGAACCAGTACCAATTGAACCGCAACAAGCTGAAATGGAAGGACCAGAAGAAGCACCATACCGAGCACCTGTCGCTCGGAATCCTATAGAGATTGCGAATGACAAGGACAGTGCTATTTTATCTTACCTTGTGCCTATGCCAGAGGAGCTCAATCCGAGCATAATCAGACCAGAAATCACGACACACTCATTTGAACTGAAGCCGGTCATGTTTCAGATGCTGTCCACAGTTGGACAGTTTTATGGAATAGAGAATGAGGACCCTCACAATCACCTAAGGAACTTCCTAGGAGTTAGTGACACCTTTGTCATCCCAGGGGTGACTCAAGAGGCCTTGCGTCTGTACTTGTTTCCGTACTCCTTAAGAGACAAGGCCAAAACGTGATTAAATTGTTATCCATCTGGATCAATTGTCAACTGGACAGACCTAGCTGAAAAGTTCTTGGTGAAATATTTCCCTCCGGATAGGAACTCCAATTTTCGTGACGATATCATCAAGTTCAAACAATCTGAAAATGAATCTCTGCACGAAGCTTGGACCAGATACAAGGATCTCCTACTCAAATGTCCATACCATGGCATCCCATGGTGCATTCAGATTGAAGTTTTCTTCAAAGGATGTAATCCCAGCACCAGACAAGTCCTGAACTCCTCAGCTGGAGGATCTATGCTTTCCAAAAGCTATAATGAAGCTTTTGAAATTCTGGAGAAAATTTCAGCCTCACACTGCCGGTGGTTTGATGACCCTGTGGAGCCGAGCCGAAAGAAAGCCTACGACGTGGATGCCCTCAGTGCAATGAGCAACCAAATAACTGCCTTGACCAACATGATGAAGCAGTTGGCTCAAAATAATATCCAACAAAATGCCAATGCAGTGGCATCTGCTTCAACAACCTCAGCAGTGGCTAATCAAATTGATGCTCTTGTCTGCGAATTCTGTGGGGATGGTCATGTATATGACTACTGTCCCGCAAATCCACCCTCGGTGTGCTATATTGGAAATCAGCAACAACCAAGAAACAATCCATATTCAAACACTTACAACCCTGGCTGGAGGAATCATCCGAATTTCTCTTGGAATGGGCAGCAAGGAAGAAATCAAATGCAAAACCAGACCAGACCAAGTGGACCACCTGGGTTCACTCAACATCAGCAGAATAATCAACCTCAATACCAGAAACAACCTGTTAATAGTCAGCTCATGGGAACCTCAGTGGAAAGTTTATTGAAGGAATATATAGCAAAGAATGATGCTACCTTGCAAAGTCAGCAAGCATCCTTGAGAAATCTAGAAAACCAAATTGGGCAGCTGGCAAGTGAGCTGAAAAATAGACCCCAAGGCAGATTGCCTGCTGCTACTGAAAATCCTCGAAGGGATGGCAAAGAGCAAGTTCAGGCTATTGAGTTAAGGAGTGGAAGGCCATTGGTTAGTAATAGCAGAGTAGCTCCACAGAGAGTAGAGAACGAAGAGTCTAGTGCTCCACTGGACCCTCAGCTTAATACTGACCAAGTGCAGCCGAGAGCAAGGACAAGGGCGAGGCTTGAGCCTATTATCGAAGAACCTGAAGAAATTCCAAGGCCTCCCCTAGTCATTAGGCAACCAGATTTTCCTCCCTATGTGCCACCACCTTCATTCCCGGGCAAACATGTGGGAAGAGCCTTATGTGATTTGGGAGCTAGTATCAATCTCATGCCTTTGTCATTGTTCCAACAGTTTGGAATTGGCGAAGCACGCCCCACGACAGTAACCTTGCAGCTTGCAGACAAATCCATATCTTATCCCGAAGGTAAGATTGAGGATATTTTGGTAAAAGTTGATAAATTCATCTTCCTTGCAGATTTCATTATCCTGGACTACGAGACAGACAAAGAAGTGCCAATCATCTTGGGCAGACCCTTCTTAGCCACAGGTAGGGCATTGATTGATGTTCAAAAAGGTGAACTCACAATGAGAGTTAACGAGGAAGAGGTCAAGTTCAGTGTGTTTAAAGCCTTAAACTATCCCTCTGATCTCGAACACTGTTCTGCCATTGACATTATGGACTCTCTGATTGAAGACGAGCATGAATTAGAATTGTTAGTAAAACATGCTACTGATTATGCTCAAATTGATTTAAATGACTTAAACATTTCTGAATTTGTTGATGCATCTGTGAATACCCCTGAGCATGTTTGCATGACCAATGAGATCTCTGAAAGAACCACAACTCCAATGATACCCTCCATTGATCAACCACCCATTCTAGAGTTAAAGCCACTGCCTGACCATCTTAAGTATGCATACTTAGGTGAAAAAGACACATTGCCCGTCATCATTTCCTCCAAATTGCATGAACATCATGAAAATGATTTAATCTTGCTACTTAAGCAACACAGGAAAGCAATAGGATGGACAATTGCTGACATTAGGGGCATAAGTCCCTCATATTGTATGCATAAGATACTGTTAGTAGAGGGGCATAGACCGAGAATAGAACATCAGCGTAGGCTAAACCCCTCTATGAAGGAGGTGGTTAAGAATGAAATTATTAAATGGTTGGATGCTGGTGTCATCTTCCCAATTTCTAATAGTCAGTGGGTAAGCCCCATCCAATGTGTACAAAAAAGGGGGGATGACAGTAGTGGTTAACGAAAGCAATGAGTTGATACCCACTCGAACCGTCACGGGATGGCGAGTGTGTATGGATTACATAAAGCTTAACAAAGAAACAAAAAAAGATCATTTCCCTCTACCCTTCATCGACCAAATGCTTGATAGATTAGCTGGCCAAACCTTCTATTGCTTTTTAGATGGCTATTCCAGCTATAATCAAATCACCATAGACCCCAAAGACCAAGAGAAGACAACATTTACATGTCCATTTGGCACTTTTGCATTTCGCAGAATGCCATTTGGCCTCTGCAATGCACCAACAACTTTTCAACGGTGTATGTTGGCGATCTTCTCTGATCTGGCTGAATCCATAGTAGAAATATTCATGGATGACTTCTCCGTGTTTGGTGATTCTTTTAGCCAATGCCTAGCCAATCTAGGACAAGTCCTCACTCGGTGTGAGGAAGCCAATCTAGTCTTGAACTGGGAAAAATGCCACTTCATGGTGGAGGAAGGCATAGTTTTGGGACATAGGGTGTCTAAGGCGGGAATAGAGGTGGATAGGGCTAAGATTGATGTTATAGAGAAGCTGGTTGCGCCTAAAAATGTTAAGGCAATAAGGAGTTTCCTAGGCCACGCGGGGTTTTACAGAAGGTTCATAAAAGATTTCTCAAAAATCTTCAAACCTCTCTGTGAGCTCCTCGAGCTAAATAGAACTTTCATCTTCTCAGATGAATGCTTAATGGCTTGGAATAAGCTCAAGACTGCCTTAGTAAAAGCTCCAATAATAATCGGTCCAAATTGGGATATGCCCTTCGAACTGATGTGCGACGCGAGCGATTATGCTATTGGGGCCATGCTTGGCTAGAAGAGAGATAAGTTGACACATCCCATATATTATGCAAGTCGAACATTGAATTAGGCTCAATGCAATTACACTACCACTGAAAAAGAGATGTTATCTGTAGTGTTTGCATGTGAGAAGTTTAGAGCATATATTGTGGGAAATAAGACAATTGTGTATATTGATCATGCTGCTATAAAGTACTTAATGAGGAAGGCTGATGCCAAGCCTCGGCTGATAAGATGGGTGTTGCTTTTGCAGGAGTTTGACCTGGAGATCCGAGACAAAAAGGGTTGTGAAAATGTGGTTGCTGACCATTTATCAAGGCTGGAGAGTTGTCGTGAATCTTTCGCGGAGCCCGCAATGCTCGATTCCTTCATAGATGAACAAATCTTTGTTTTAATACATTGTGATGATAATACCGAGCCCTGGTTTGCTGATATTGCAAATTTTCTTGCTTCGCAGGTGCTCCCTGAGTTCAATAAAGGACAAGATAAGAAGAAATTCTTGAATGATGCTAAAAAGTACCTTTGGGATGACCCAACTCTATACCGGTGCTGTGCGGATGGGCTACTGAGAAAGTGTGTCTCAGCAGCTGAAGCAAAGTCCATCCTGCAACATTGCCATACGGCTCCGTATGGAGGGCACTTTGGTGGTCAGAGGATTGCTGCAAAGGTGTTCCAAAGTGGCTACTTTTGGCCCACAATCTTCAAAGATGCACATGACTACGCGCGAACTTGCAATGAATGCCAGAGAACAGGTAACCTCAGTAGGAAGGATGAAATGCCCCTGACATACATCCTTGAGTTAGAACTCTTCGATGTATGGGGCATAGACTTCATGGGACCATTCCCACCCTCTGCTGGTAATCTGTATATTTTGGTAGCCGTAGATTATGTTTCAAAATGGGTTGAAGCAATAACATGTCCCCTGAATGATGCCAAAACTGTTATAAAATTTCTGAACAAACACATTTTCACACGATTTGGCACTCCACGTGCCATCATAAGTGATGAAGGCTCGCACTTCATAAACAAATCCATGAAAAATGTGTTAGCAAAATTGTTGGGTTTTATGTCCTAACACTCGTGGTTTGTAAAACGCTGTAAATGTAATATGTCTATTATTGCAATAAAGAGTTATTGAGGTTTATTCAGTAAATTGTGTTTATTTTATATAGTGAAACGTGTTTGTATTAACCTATACCAATAACAACACCTATGGCGAAGGATGAGTACTTGAGCTTCATGTATGACATGAATGTGGATTAGGCTCAAGTAGACAGTCAAAATGGTCTATAGTATATGGATAAGGTTGGGTACCTTATCCTGGTAACACTATTGGATGCGGCTCGCTTTGTATTGTACAAAACGATGTGATCCGAATCGTTTCACATAGAGATGTGCGAGCGAGGGCGTCCTGTGCAATGAGTTTGCATAAGACCTGAACCGCGAAATCAAATCGTTTTCTCTTTATAACGTCGTTTACTGTTGAGACCGATTTTTTCACATTTGATGACCTAAGGTAACTCGTTCTTAATCCTGAGCTTGCTATGTACTCCTGCTTATTCGAGAGTATCCTTAGACTTGTATGGGTGAGAGTGGCATTATGCCCGCTCAATAAGCCTACCAACTTGGGGATAAACTCGAATAGGTAGCTGGGGACATAGTATGGCAAAATGGAATTCACTCCTACCCTCCTTAGGGTCTAGTAGAGAGGTGTTCCCTTAATAGCTGACTCCGGGGCTTGAATATTGAGGCCTCATCCTCTTCTGTGAGAAGAGGATTCGGATCTGATGATTGGATCACAGATCAAATGTTCATTAGAGGTGTCAGTGGTACTTAAGGTACAAGATGTTTCACAGGGGTTAAACGGTTTAAAAGACCTTGCTGTGATGACGGACACCTGTGAAGGATCGACTTACCCATGATGGTTATATCAAGAGGACACAATATATCTACAGTGAGGAGAGTGCAGTCCTTGAACTTTAGTGGAGTCTCCGAGGGTTAACGAATGTTGATCGTTTCGGGTTAAAAGAGTTTTGACCGAATGATCTCGTATCGTTGGAGCTGATGATCTGTAGGTCCTTTAGGTTCTCCTGGCTAGCTCGGATAAAGCGGTATAATAGGGCTATAGGGTAGAACTCGGAGAAATCCGATTTTGGGTCTGTTGTTCGAGGTTTTGTGTATTTAAATATGATTTAAATCGGAAGAAGTCGTATTTAAATATAATTTAAATATCGACCGGTGGAAAATATGAATTTTGATTCATATATTGGTGTCGCAACGTTTTCGCGACGCGGAGCGGCCGACGTCCTCTTTCACAGGGTTTTGAAAAAAATAAAAGAGATGGAGTCGCCACCAATCATTTTGGGTGTGATTGGTCACCTTTAAAAGAAAACTGGTCTACGAAAAGAGAAATTAGGTTCGGGGGTCGTTTGAGTGTAGGGAAAGTATTAGCACCCTACAACACCCGTTAAAAATGGTAGGCCATATTTTATCTTATATTATCCAGTGAATTTTAAAACGTCCTTAATTTGAGAATGAAAAAAAATAAAAAAAAATAAAAATACATATTTAAATTAAATGTCTCAACTGATCCTGCCTTGGCTTTAAGATAAAGAAGGGCTCGATCTATAAGTGGAATAATCCATCAATGTTGTCATTTATCGCTTAATCCCATTACCAGGATTATACAACAAAACAAAGGTTTCAGAAGTCATTTAAGAAAATCATTTTTTAAAATTTGAATTTAAAACTTGTTTTAAAATCAAATGCGATTCTTTGAGGATAAATTTAAAGTAGAATAAAAAATCAATGTAAGAAGACATTTAATTTAATTAAAAGATTTGAAATAAATAAATCAATTAAAATTAAATTGAAATAAATCAATAAAAAAATCAATGTAAGAAGACATTTAATTTAATTAAAAGATTTGAAATAAATAAATCAATTAAAATTAAATTGAAATAAATCAATAAATCAATTAGAAGATTTGAAATCACACTCATGGAAACCTTAATTTTTAGAGAAAATACCATTTGATCATTTATTGAAAATTGGGAAATAAAAGATTTTAAGGGAAATAAAACGGTTGGAAGCTTTGAAAATTCAAATTCAATAAAAAATTATTCTTAACATTTGAAGATAGCATATAATGGCGTAAGAAGTGAAAAATAGAATAAAATTTAGGAGTTTAAGCTTAATCCTCAAGATAAGGAAAATATCCTTATTCCATCCTAGGATTTCAAGGAACGGCGACGAAATATATCCTCAAGGTTGAAGGAAGAATCCTTCACCTATCCTGAGATTTAAATCTTTGTAGAATAATAGGAACAAATTACATTTTTATTAAAATAACCAAAAAAAACTTAAAAAAGTGGACAAATCAGAGTGAACATACAGGGGTATTTGCAGGAAATGATAAATTTAGGAGTTAAACTCCAATCCTCAAGATAAGGAAAATATCCTTATTCCATCCTAGGATTTCAAAAAGGAACGAAGACGAAATATATCCTCAAAGTTGAAGGAAGAATCCTTCACCTATCCTGGGATTTAAATCTTTGTAGGATAATAAGAACAAATTACATTTTTATTAAAATAACACTCTAAAAAAAACTTAAAAAAGTAAACAAATCAGAGTTAACATAGAATTACATGTGTATGGGTATTTGCAGGAAATAATAAATTTCTCACCGGTTGTTCTCCTTCCTCCTCACACGCAATCCTGGGTTCTGCAACACAATCACTGTCAGAGTTCGCGAAAGTGATACGCCGCCGTACGGAGGTGGTGGGAGGTGATTCGTCGTCACCCGCCGTTATGAAGGTTGCCACCACAAGAGGGTATTTTAGCTTTTGTATTTCGTTTTCCCTATTCTCCCAAAAAGAATTAAGACTTTCCTCCAAGAAAAAAAATCTCTTCTCTATAACTTTTCCACCCAAAGAAAAGTCCCTTCTCTAGAACCTCCTAATCACCTCTATTTATAGTGGTGATCTCATCGCTTTTTCCATTTTATATTATAAATAAATCTAAATTCAAAATCCTAATCAAATCTAAAACTAACAAATCTAAACCAAATTAAAACCTCAAATCAAATTTTAAAATTAAATGTCTTTCTGTAATGACCCCAAATTTTCTATATAATTAATTAACTTAAAATGGGATAATTACTCATAACTCATAATTTTCTTTTTAAATAAAACTCTGTCCTTCCATAATCATAAGTCTTAACAACAAAAATAAAACTTAAAGTTTATCTGTAGCAGCGGAAATTATAAAACAGTGTCTATAAATAAAATAAACATAAACCAAAGTTGTGATCATAAATCATTAAACTTAAAATTTCGGGCACATCTCATGGTTCTTCCTCTTCAATGCCAAGATCATGCTCGATGAATTCACCATCATCTACAGGGCTATCTGAAAAATATAAAACCACGAGAGGTAGTATAAAAATATCTTGTAAGTGGTTCCTATCATAAGGAACCTTCATGCTCAAACACACACAACATGCTTACATGCTTGCATATCACATCCTAACATGTAGACTATGAAACAATCTAGCTTAACATACTTGTACTTGCTTACATATTCTTACATACATACTTATATCCTTGATTTGGCGCCATGCTAAGCAGAAATACCCCATACCATAACCGTCAATTCCGCATGTAATATTTATAAGGTAATTGCCCCTTATAAATATCATTAACATGAACTAATTTTGTTTCCTAGGGCCCAGCCCGTTAACAGAAACCATACTTGTCATATCATACATCTAGCTGCATAACATAACTGCTTAATTTGGGTATTTCATGCGTAGCATATTCTTTCCTAACTCCATGACTCTACTCTACTTGACTCCATGAATGTAATGTAACACACATATATGTCATACTCAGCCTAAGCATGCTTCACTAACCAATCAAAGTAACATAGATCATGTGAAGTGTAGAACCATACAAAAATAACATGACATAACATACTTTGCAAAACATCAAATATCATAAAACAACAAATCAATCAAGTATATATTAAAACAATATAATATAACTCACATACAATCAATACCACAATAAAAAGATCAATCAAACATCACAACTATACAATACAACAATCAATTCGGCTACTTATGATAGAATCCACTTACCTCAAGCTTCAAATCTAAATCCTTTAAAGCTTCCTAAATAACATATGACACAAATTAAATTAGGTCTAACTTAAATTTAGTTTTTCTAAAGAAACTTCATCCACTAGCTAAAACACACTAACTTTACTAGCTAACCTAATTTGCATATTAATTCCCATAGTTATAATTAATCATAAAATTAATATTCAAAACTCATAAGATACTTTTTGTGAACATATTAAGCTCTGATTTATAGATAAAAAAATACATTAAAATAATTTACTACTTCATAGAATTCATTAAAAATTGAAAACACAAATTATACTAGTTTTTACCGAGTTTAAGCCCTATGAAAATATGATCATGAAAGTTAATTTGAACTTCTTGAAAATATATTTAAGCTTACTTTATGCTACTGGACATGATAAAAAAAAATTCAAAACAAATGTAATTAAACTTCTATATCAATCAATTTCGAGCTAGAACTAGGAAATAGCGTAAACCGATAAACACCATTTTAGAGCAATTTTAAAGATTATTTTTTAAGCATTTTAATTCTGATTTTCAGCCCCAAAATCAACACTTTAAGATCTAAAACAACACCTAAAATTTTCCATGAGAACCCCTAAACGATTTCAAACAATAGAGAAAAAGAGGCTTACCGATGGTGTGTTTTTCCTCTCTACCGTAAACGATGAATGGAGGAAAATTTCCAGCAACTAATTAGATTCAAATGATGCTGGAATACCTTAGAAAAGATAGGCATGAACATGTTTAGAATCTATGAAAAATATGAAGAAAGAATCACTACGAAACTAGATGGAAAACAACTCATTTCTTACCGATTTGGTGCAACCGATGAACGATCTTGTAAAATCCAAGAACAACACTTGAAACAACTTGAAAAACAAGTGATCCTTTCTCAAGATGAGATTTACAGAATTAGAATAGGTGCTAGAGAGAAAACCTTGGAGATTTCTTTAGACAATTTTGGAATGACAATGAAAGGACACATAGAACTTGAGTAAAGTTCATTGGAATTTGAAGCAACCAAGTGTTTCCTCTTCTCTTTGTATGTACATCCAAGAGGTCTTACAACATGTCCTTTGGCTCTTCAACTCAACCTCATAAATTTCTAATGACCCTTGGGTGAAAGTCTAAAAGATGTCTTAAGAAAACCTAACTAAGATTAAAGAACTTAATAAGTAAGATGACTATTTTCCTAATCTTTTGTCTACTTACTTTGACTAAGATAAAAGATGGAATGTAAATGTCAAATATTATATTTTTACTTCTTTTATTACCTTGTAGTAAAATAGTTTATAAAATAATACAACTTATGGTAAATGTTACAATTCACTATATTTATAAGTAATCACATCATACTTTAAAGTTACATTCTTAGTTAATTAACCTTTTATGCATAAAGATTTGACCATCCTAATGGATAAATAACTAAATACAAAATCAATAAGTTATTAATATATAAAATGAATTTCTCTAATTATAGCAATAACAAACAAATAACAATAGATAATTACGAAAATACCCTTAATAGTAATGTGGGACATTACAAACTACCCCCCTTAAAAGAACTTTCGTCCTCGAAAGTTACCTGATACTCGTAATGTAGGTCCGGGTATTTTTGTATAATCTCCTTCTTAAATTCTCAAGTCGCAGCAGCTACTGAGTGATTCCTCCACAAGACTTTCACCATAGGAATTTCCCTATTTCTTAGCTTCCTTGTCTCTTTAGCAATAATACATATAGGGTTCTCTTCATAATAAAGATCTTCATTCAACTGAAGCGGCTCAGGATCCAACACATTGAAAGGGGACGATACATACTTTCATACCATTGACATATGGAACACATTATGCACTGTCGACAGGTTTGGTGGAAATGCTAGTCGATACGCCACTGGACCAATGCGTTCCAAAATATCATACGGTCTGATATATCGAGGACTCAATTTCCCTTTCTTACCAAACCGAAAACACCTTTCATTGGATCTATTTTAAGGAACACATGATCTCCTACTTCGAACTCCAAATCCTTTCTTCTACTATCAGCATAACGTTTTTGTCTACTTTGTGCTGTTTGCATTCTCTTACGAATCAATTGAATAGCTTCATTAGTAGTTCGAATTAACTCTGGTCCCAATAAACTTCGCTCCCCTACTTCATCCCTATGGACCGGTGATCTACATTTATTTCCATAAAGAGCTTCAAATAGTGCCATCCCAATTGTAGTCTGGAAACTATTATTATATGCAAACTCCACGAGAGGTAGATGTGTATCCCAACTACCTTTGAAATCTAAAACGCAGGCTCTAAGCATATTTTCTAGAATTTGATTTACCCGTTCTGTCTGCCTGTCTGCCTAAGGATGGAAGGCTGTGAACCTGACATCTCTATCATATACGATGGAACCTGGAACTTCATGAAGTCTCACAATATCTTTGATATACAATTGTGCCCACTTTTCTACTGTATAAATAGTTTGACTAGGTAAGAAGTGAGCTGGTTTTGTGAGTCTATCCACAATAACCCAAATCGTATTATAACCCTTAGGAGTCCTTGGAAGACCAGCTATAAAATCCATCGAGATATTCTCCCATTTCCATAAAGGAACACTCAAGGGTTGCAATAAACCTGATGGTTTCTGCTTTAAAGCTTTCACTTGCTGACAAGTCAAACATTGACTAACAAAATTTGCCACATCTTTCTTCATATTGTGCCACCAGTAGTGTTGTTTCAACCCTCGATACATTCTTGTACTACCAGGATGTATAGAGAACGGTGTGTTATGTGCTGCTTCCAACACTTCCTTTATAATGGTAGGACTTGAAGGAACGCATAGCTTACCTAGGAACAATAAGGCAAACTCTGAGGATATTGTAAAGTCGCCCTTGCCAACCGAGTTTCGCAACTCCATCAACTTTATATCACCTTGTTGAGCGTCAATAATCTTCTGTCGTATGGATGATTTTACTTTAAGATGTGCGAACAATGCTTTGGTATCTTTAGAAACTATCTCAACCTCAAATGTTTCTAATTCATTTGCAAGTTCCTTTGACGTGACATCAAAAGATGGCATATGAGATGTATTTCTACTCAAGGCATCAACTACAACATTCGCCTTTCCTGAATGATAATTTATCTCGCAATCATAATCTTTCACGAGTTCTAACCATCGTCTTTGACTTAAATTTAGATCATTTTGAGTAAATAAATACTTAAGGCTTTTATGGTCGGTAAATATTTGAATCTTTTCTCCATAAAGATAGTGTCGTCAAATTTTCAATGCGAAAACAACAACTCCTAACTCCATATCATGTGTGGGATAATTCAACTCATGTTTTTTTAATTGACATGAGGCATAGGCTATTACCTTACCATGTTGCAGAAGAACACAACCTAAGCCTTTCTTGGAAGCATCACTGTAGCTTACCATCCCTTTTGTACCATCAGGTATTGTTAGAACTGGTGTTGTCACGAACCTCTTCTTTAGCTCTTGGAAACTTGTCTCGCAATCTTCATTCCAAGTATAAGTAGCCTTCTTACGGGTGATTTGAGTCAAAGGTGTTGCTAACTTCGAGAAATCTTGTACAAATCGTCGATAGTAGCCTGCAAGACCCAAAAAGCTGCGTATCTCTATTACATTGGTAGGTCTAGGCCAATTACTCACAGCTTCAACCTTCGATGGATCCACAAAAACTCCATCTTCAGAGATAACATGACCAAGGAAACATACTCTATTCAACCAAAACTCACACTTAGAGAATTTGGCAAAAAGTTTATTTTGCCCCAGAGTTGCTAAAACCTTCTTGAGGTGTTCTTCATGCTTCTCCCTTGAGTTGGAGTAGACCAAGATATCATCAATAAAGACTATAACAAATGAAACAAGGTAATCTTTGAAAACACTATTCAATAACTGCATAAATACTGCAGGGGCATTAGTGAGTCGAAAGGACATTACCACAAATTCATAGTGTCGATATCTAGTTCTAAATGCGGTTTTAGGTATATCTTCGTCTCTAATTCTCAACTGATGGTAACCAGATCTCAAGTCAATCTTTGAAAACACCTTTGCTCCTTGGAGTTGGTCGAACAAATCATCAATTCGAGGATGCAGATATTTATTCTTAATAGTCACCTTGTTGAGTTCTCGATAATCAACGCATAGCATCATAGAGCCATCCTTCTTTTTTACAAATAGAACAGTGGCTCCCCAAGGTGAGACACTAGGGCGAATAAAACCCTTGTCCAAGAGTTCTTGAATTTGGGTCTTCAACTCTTTATGCTCGGCTGGAGCCATACGATATGAGGCCTTAGATATCGGGTATGTCCCAGGCAACAAGTCAATAAAAAAAAATTGACAGCTCTATTCGGAGGCAATCCAGGTAACTCCGCTGGAAATACATCGGCGAAGTCTTTGACCAATGGTACTAAGTCAACCTTAGGAGTCTCTAGACTTATATCCACAATGTTCAACAAATAGGCCCACGCCCCCTGTTGTAGTAACTTATTTGCCTTCAATGCAGATATGACTTTTGGAATGGTTTTAGTCTTGATTTCTCTAAACTTGAAAGGTTGACCAGTCGGTAGTTTCAAGTGCACTTCCTTCTTGCTACAATCAATAATAACTTGATTTCTAGCTAACCAATTCATCCACAAAATCACGTCAAAGTCACACATGTCTAACTTAATTAGTTTTGAATCCAAGAGATGGTTCGCTAAAGTTATTTTGCAAGCCTTGACAACTTGGGTAGCAGACAAAGTAGCTCCGGGAGGAGTAGATACCACTAGTTCAAACCTTAACGGGTTGAGGTTCAACCCAACTTTTTTAACCAATTCTATAGATATGAATGAATGAATGACTAGACCTAGAGTAGGGTTCACATGACCACCTTCATTCCTTGGAGGCATATCTATAATGGTACCTTATAAGTACTTTTTTTTTAAATCTAAATTCAAAGTATCGATGCTAAAGGCATCATAAACCTAAGAACTAATATCGAGTCGTATAAAATCAAACATTTTCTACGCCTAGCTAATTTCTAAAGGATCATGTTATACCAAGTTCAAAGATAAATATACAAAAAAAAAAAAATTACAAATATATCATGAAATAGAGAAAGTAAATCAACAAAAGAATATGTAGAGATAATACCTGGCATTGTCGAAGTCGAAGCATGAGACAAGCCCTACTTTATTCTAAGTACTATTTGATTTACTTTGCCTAAACATCTACTTATTTTACAGCTTATATTATAAGCTAGTCTACAGGATTTTATTGCTCTGATACCAACTGTAATGACCCCAAATTTTCTATATAATTAATTAACTTAAAATGGGATAATTACTCATAACTCATAATTTTCTTTTTAAATAAAACTCTGTCCTTCCATAATCATAAGTCTTAACAACAAAAATAAAACTTAAAGTTTATCTGTAGCAGCGGAAATTATAAAACAATGTCTATAAATAAAATAAACATAAACCAAAGTTGTGATCATAAATCATTAAACTTAAAATTTCGGGCACATCTCATGGTTCTTCCTCTTCAATGCCAAGATCATGCTCGATGAATTCACCATCATCTACAGGGCTATCTGAAAAATATAAAACCACGAGAGGTAGTATAAAAATATCTTGTAAGTGGTTCCTATCATAAGGAACCTTCATGCTCAAACACACACAACATGCTTACATGCTTGCATATCACATCCTAACATGTAGACTATGAAACAATCTAGCTTAACATACTTGTACTTGCTTACATATTCTTACATACATACTTATATCCTTGATTTGGCGCCATGCTAAGCAGAAATACCCCATACCATAACCGTCAATTCCGCATGTAATATTTACAAGGTAATTGCCCCTTATAAATATCATTAACATGAACTAATTTTGTTTCCTAGGGCCCAGCCCGTTAACAGAAACCATACTTGTCATATCATACATCTAGCTGCATAACATAACTGCTTAATTTGGGTATTTCATGCGTAGCATATTCTTTCCTAACTCCATGACTCTACTCTACTTGACTCCATGAATGTAATGTAACACACATATATGTCATACTCAACCTAAGCATGCTTCACTAACCAATCAAAGTAACATAGATCATGTGAAGTGTAGAACCATACAAAAATAACATGACATAACATACTTTGCAAAACATCAAATATCATAAAACAACAAATCAATCAAGTATATATTAAAACAATATAATATAACTCACATACAATCAATACCACAATAAAAAGATCAATCAAACATCACAACTATACAATACAACAATCAATTCGGCTACTTATGATAGAATCCACTTACCTCAAGCTTCAAATCTAAATCCTTTAAAGCTTCCTAAATAACATATGACACAAATTAAATTAGGTCTAACTTAAATTTAGTTTTTCTAAAGAAACTTCATCCACTAGCTAAAACACACTAACTTTACTAGCTAACCTAATTTGCATATTAATTCCCATAGTTATAATTAATCATAAAATTAATATTCAAAACTCATAAGATACTTTTTGTGAACATATTAAGCTCTGATTTATAGATAAAAAATACATTAAAATAATTTACTACTTCATAGAATTCATTAAAAATTGAAAACACAAATTATACTAGTTTTTACCGAGTTTAAGCCCTATGAAAATATGATCATGAAAGTTAATTTGAACTTCTTGAAAATATATTTAAGCTTACTTTATGCTACTGGACATGATAAAAAAAAATTCAAAACAAATGTAATTAAACTTCTATATCAATCAATTTCGAGCTAGAACTAGGAAATAGCGTAAACCGATAAACACCATTTTAGAGCAATTTTAAAGATTATTTTTTAAGCATTTTAATTCTGATTTTCAGCCCCAAAATCAACACTTTAAGATCTAAAACAACACCTAAAATTTTCCATGAGAACCCCTAAACGATTTCAAACAATAGAGAAAAAGAGGCTTACCGATGGTGTGTTTTTCCTCTCTACCGTAAACGATGAATGGAGGAAAATTTCCAGCAACTAATTAGATTCAAATGATGCTGGAATACCTTAGAAAAGATAGGCATGAACATGTTTAGAATCTATGAAAAATATGAAGAAAGAATCACTACGAAACTAGATGGAAAACAACTCATTTCTTACCGATTTGGTGCAACCGATGAACGATCTTGTAAAATCCAAGAACAACACTTGAAACAACTTGAAAAACAAGTGATCCTTTCTCAAGATGAGATTTACAGAATTAGAATAGGTGCTAGAGAGAAAACCTTGGAGATTTCTTTAGACAATTTTGGAATGACAATGAAAGGACACATAGAACTTGAGTAAAGTTCATTGGAATTTGAAGCAACCAAGTGTTTCCTCTTCTCTTTGTATGTACATCCAAGAGGTCTTACAACATGTCCTTTGGCTCTTCAACTCAACCTCATAAATTTCTAATGACCCTTGGGTGAAAGTCTAAAAGATGTCTTAAGAAAACCTAACTAAGATTAAAGAACTTAATAAGTAAGATGACTATTTTCCTAATCTTTTGTCTACTTACTTTGACTAAGATAAAAGATGGAATGTAAATGTCAAATATTATATTTTTACTTCTTTTATTACCTTGTAGTAAAATAGTTTATAAAATAATACAACTTATGGTAAATGTTACAATTCACTATATTTATAAGTAATCACATCATACTTTAAAGTTACATTCTTAGTTAATTAACCTTTTATGCATAAAGATTTGACCATCCTAATGGATAAATAACTAAATACAAAATCAATAAGTTATTAATATATAAAATGAATTTCTCTAATTATAGCAATAACAAACAAATAACAATAGATAATTACGAAAATACCCTTAATAGTAATGTGGGACATTACACTTTCCCTATTTCTTTTCCCACAAATTTAAAATCAAATCTAAAACTAATCAATCTAAACCAAGTCAAATTTTTAAAATTAAATGTCTTTCCCTATTTCTTTTCCCACAAATTTAAAATCAAATCTAAAACTAACCAATCTAAACCAAGTTAAATTTTTAAAATTAAATGTCTTTCCCTATTTCTTTTCCCACAAATTTAAAATCAAATCTAAAACTAATCAATCTAAACCAAGTCAAATTTTTAAAATTAAATGTCTTTCCCTATTTCTTTTCCCACAAATTTAAAATCAAATCTAAAAGTAATCAATCTAAACCAAGTCAAATTTTTAAAATTAAATGTCTTTTCCTATTTCTTTTTCCATTTTAAATTCTAGATAAACCTAAATTCAAAATCAAATCTAAAACTAACCCATCTAAACCAAATTAAAATCTAAAGTCAAAGTGGAATTAAATGTCTTTCCATTCTATATTCTAGATAAATCTAAATTCAAAATCCTAATCAAATCTAAAACTAACCAATCTAAACCAAATTAAAAACTAAAGTCAAAGTGGAATTAAATGTCTTTCCATTCTCTTTTCCATTTTATATTCTAGATAAATCTAAATTCAAAATCCTAATCAAATCTAAAACTAACCAATCTAAACCAAATTAAAAACTAAAGTCAAATTTTAAAATTAAATGTCTTTTAAAATTCCTTTAAACAAATCTATTTGAGAGATTTAAGTTTACAATTAATTTGAATTTATCTTGGCCAAAATTAAAACCTTAAAATCGAGTTCTAAAATTAAATGTCTTTGGAAATTTATCTTGAAAAGTCTTAATTAGTCTTGGAAAAAAAAATCATAATTCGGGAAAAATCAATTTGAAAGTTTTAATTTTAAACCCTAAAAACTCAAACCCTAAATCGAAGCCCCAAATCTTCTTAAATTTGAAACCCCAAATTGAAACACCAAATTTCCTTAAACTTAAAACCCTGAATTGAAACCCCCAAATTTCCTTAAATCTGAGACCCTAAATTGAAACCTCAAATCTCCTTAAATTTAAAACTACAAAATCAACACCCCAAATCCGTTTAACTTAAAATCCAAAATCAAAACTCTAAACTAAGCCCCAAATCTCCTTAATTCAAAAACTTTGAAAAACCTGTTTATTCTTTTCCTTTTGCAATTTCAAAATCAGCGGGAAAAACGAGATTACATGATTTCAAGAATTTATTTGGCAAAACACAAGAAAATAAACAAGACTAAGCAAAAATTTAAAAAATGATAAACAAGGCCGGACAAAATACGGTGTCTACAATTGGAATAGTCGGTTTTTGAAAACCGGGCTTAGTGCATAGTTTATTATAATATTAATATTTGATATTAATATTAATAATAAATATTATAATTAAATTTAATAATTTATAATATTAATAATTATTTATAATAATAATAATTATTATTATTAAGAATCCACTATGGAGCCATGCATTGTGCATGGGCTCCATGTGGATTCCTTTATCCATTTCCATTCTCCATTATTGGAGAATTGGAAGATATCCAAGTCAATAGTTTTTGATTTCTCTCTCAAGCTCTTTCTCTCTTGATTGTTTTTCTCTCAACCAAACATTCATCTTCAAGGGTTGAAGAAGAAGTTCTTGGTTGTGGCTTGAGATTGATGAAGTCTTGAAGTTTTGGACTTTTGAAAATTAGAGGTTAGTTCTTTGGAAGAACTCCAAGTAAGTGTAAAGTTGTTTATACTTATTTCTCTAATTTCGAATTTCAATTGTTGAAATTCATGAGTTTGTTGTTTGAGTTCTTCATGTTCTTGATGAATTGTTCATCAAGTTCTTGGTAAACTCATAACCAAACTCATCCAAGCTTCATCACCTTCTTCCTCCCTTTCAAAAAACCCCCTTAGCTCAAGGAGTCCCACTACTCTGCAATTAAGCCCGAGAATAGTTGGGACTAGTCTAAGGGTGGTCCTCGTTGGTGCCCGTGCTGAGTTCGTGACCGGAGGAGACGTAGAGATCGAGGGGGCAGTAGAGGTGCTGAGGTAGACGAGAAGACGAATGTCAAAATAAGGTATTTTTGTCAATATATACCGGTGTATATATGATATATACCAGTACTTTTTCATAGAGTTCTCTTCGCTGGAAAATATACCGGTGGTATATATACCGGTGGTAAATATACCGGTGGTATATATAATATTTACCGGTGGTATATATATCGGTGGTAAATATACCGGTGGTATATATGGTATTTACCGGTGATATATACCGGTGGTATATATATTATTTACCCGTGATATATATATACCGGTGGTATATACCGCTCAGTTTTTCCTCGGTATAATATATACCGATGTATATATGATATATACCGGTGGTTTATACCGGTCAACTTTTTTGGTTGACTTTTACCGGTCGGTTTACCGGTGGAGAGGGTTTTTCTTCCATAGGACTCGAATTAAAGAATTTTTCTAAGTGTTAGAAATGTTTCTTCAATTCTTAATTCGTTCCTTATTGATTGCTATAGGTCTTCAACCAGTTTTAGGCTTTTATTTTAAGTCTTTCTTCCGCTGCGCCTCTGGTCGAGGGCCGGGACCCTCGCAGTTGGTTGAGTGGGGGTTCCAGCAATTGGTATTAGAGCTTGCTTTTAGTTCTCAATTTGAAATGAATTGAGTCCTAGGTGGGTTTAGTTTGTTTTCTTTTTTGGGTGGCTGAAATGTATCGGATTATGGCAACCGTTTAATTTCTTGTACTTTACTTTCGGTTTGTAATAGCCTTGTCTGTTAATTAAGGCTTAATGTTTGGCTGAGAGTCTATATTCGTTGAGTCTTAGAGTTTTAGGCTGTTGCGGAAGCCGTGGTGTGCAAGAACCTAGAAGCCGAGGAGGTTGAGGTTGTTCGAAGAGTTCGAAAAGCTTCAAGAGCCTGGCTCGGGGTTCGACGAGCTTGTAATAATTAGTTGTTGCTTGTCTTGTTGCCATAATCTGATTCATTTTAGTGTGTTTAACTTATAGGATACATGAGATGTATGGTTTAAATTAACGCCCTTGATTGTGCATAAAGTATGCCATGTAGATTTCAAATCATACTGTAGGAAGCATGTTGCATGCATATCGTATGTTATAAGTGTTATAATGTATAGGATGCATACTTAATTCATGAGATTCAATGTAAGTGTTATATTGGTTATGAATTAGGGAATTGTATGTTTAAAAGCATAATTGATATAATTGTTATATTAATTATGAAGTTAAATATTCAATTTGCCATGCCTTAGTGTTGCATGTTTGAGAAGCATGTAGAGTTGCTGTAGTAAGTCTAAGTTTTTGCAACGTGTTGTAAAAATTGGATAGACTTTTAAAATCTATAACAAAGAAAAGCATGTTCATTTAGGGTTAAATGAGACGTCCGGTTCATTAGATGAATAGGTCGTTATCTCGTAAATACTAAGGTTATGAGAAACTCACCCGGTGAAATCCTGTTCGAGGTTGGAGGTATTTAAGCTGACGGTTTACGGAACACCTTCTACCTGGGGACGATCCGGTACTTGAGTAAAGTTAACCCGGTTTTATGAGCGTGTGTTACGTCTCCAAAAGTGACTAATTTAGGGACTTAGTTGCTATAGAATTAGGTGAACTCTTAAGCGTTTTTGGTAAAATTTAGCCTAAACTTGTGCTTATATATGAGAATTTGTAGAATGAAGCTAAGTTAGGACTTATGTGCAAAAGGAAGGAAAAAGAACAAAAAACAAAGCTAAAGAGTTAAAATTTGCATATTGCTGAAACATTGCGAAAACATTGCTGTCTCAGCAATGTTTAAGTGAAATTTGTTAAGTTGTCTAACCGATTTCTATTTTGTTACGACCTTTCAGCTGCTCATTTTTTCTCCTGCTGCCACGTGGAAGGTTGTTGTTTAGAATGGATGGTTCTCCTTGGCCGAATCGTACCTGCAAAACACTATAAAAGGAGGTCAAAGGAGAAGGACAAACACAGACTCGGAAGCGTAGACTCCCATCTCAACGCATTTTCTCATTTGTTTCTCTCTTCCGGTTGTTGGTGCGAGAGGTTCAGCTGGTGGAATCGATAGTCTGAGAGGAAGAAGAGAGGATCTTTCTTCTCTTCTGATTAGATTCATCCATGATCAAGCTCACCTTCGTCCTTCATCCGAGGCGCTTGCGACGAGGAGTTCACACGCATACGTTTACGGCTTTCTACTGCTTTCCATTATTTTCTGCTTCCTTTTTCGTTTCTGTCTGTTGTAATTCGTTTCTGTTTGCTACTCCAAGTCATTTCGTTCACTTATGTTTAATTGTCTTCACTTTAAAGTTGCTATTTGTTTAGTTTGAACCTTGGTAAATCAAAGAGTTAATTTGACTACTTCGCAACTGTCTTACTGCTCTTCTTCTTCTATTTTGTCATTTACATTCTGATAAGCATGCCTACACCATCATTTCTTTCCATTCCATCCTCATCCATGAGTAACTAAATCACAAAAGGGTATGCTAATGACAAGTCTATAGGTAGAAACACGTGAATCAAGCATGTAGGTTAGCCTCAAATGCATTGAATGTATGTAAGCTTCATCCCACGGGCAATTTCGATTGGCCATCCATTTTGTCCAAAGAACTCCTAACCTCTGGAAGGAGTAAGAGTTCAGAGTCGTACATTCATGCTAGCCGTAGCCAGAAAACGACCTAGGAATAGGCGTTTTCCTAGTACAAATCATTAACTTGCTTATATAAATAGATGCTTAAGCCTTACTTGGACATGAGTAAACTAAAGGATCTAATGCATGAAATCGAGAGATACATGAGAATGAGTTAGTTTGATGCATGATGAGTTGATCTACTGCTGGAGAATCGTATGAAAAAGCCTATAGAGGAGTCGTTAGTAGCCCTTGTTTCCACACTTTACACTTAAAACGCTGTTAGTAACATTGCTAGAAAATTGCTGTCTGCGCAATTCTTTTCCTTCTACATTCGAGTTTACCTATTTACTTGCACCTGTTTATGCTTTCATATCTCGCACGTTCCTTAATAGTTAGGCACTTTAAACCCAAATCTACCCCATTTAAACCACCCTTTCTCACTTAACATCTCACTTCGTTAGTAGCTAAGAATAAATCCTTGTGGGAAATCGAATGAAAAAATACTTTTTACTTGCTACAAGACCATGTATGCTTGCATGTTCTGAGTGCTCTCACATTGCATTTTAATTTACACATTGAGCACGCAACAAGTTTTTGGCGCCGCTGCCGGGGATTTTGTTTAGTAAAAACGAAGTTTGTTAAGTTAGAAACACAAAGCTTAATATCTATTGGAACTAATCTATTCCCATTTCTTTTATAGGTACCATTGGGTTAGTTTATGAATGAGCATTCAAGTAGCGATCTAGAGTTCAATCCTGAGCCTGAAAGATTACTTAGGGCCAGAAACAAAACTAAGAAACGTCACTTTAAACAACCCCTATAACTCGAAACATTGCTGACTCCGCGGAGTCACCGCAATTCCAGCAAGTAGAAATGGATAGATCAGTCCCAAATCCAGCACCTATGTAACACCCCGAGATTTTCTTTTTTTTTTATCTAGACTTAGAACACACTTGGATGCTACTAAAAAAAAATACAGGCTGAAGACAAAGCTCCAAGCCTAGAAACACCGAATCGAAAAAAAAACAAAGAACTAAGTGCTGAGACTCCGAAACTACTTTGTTACCATGGCCCACCGAGCAAAAACACTTTTATCACACGCCCGATATGTTAGGGTTACAACCTGAAAAAAAAGAAACAATTAAAATGGGTGAGTATTTTAAATACTCAGTAAGTAGCCCTACTGAAAACACTGACAAATAAGATTCATGAAAACTGAAAAATTAGAGGGGTTCTAACTGTCTAAAGAATTATGTTCTGGCTGAGTGAACCATTAACCTATCCCAAAACAGTGCCAACTCTGAAGGGAGTCTATGAGGGCCTGAACAAAGAGACAAAACATACTAGTAGATAGTTGGCTTTCCACTAGTATGTTCGGTCTCGTTCAACATAACATCTGTTGACTCAACAAGTAATCATGCTGAATGCAATCACATGTATGATTTATGCATCTGATAACGTGAGGAACTCCAACTGTTTTATAGAAACTTGTACTGACTGAGAGAACATTTAACCTATCCCAAAAACTGAGCCAACTCTGTATTGTGTCTATGTGGGCCTGATCTGTAGACAAAACACCACTAGTAGATTGTTGGCGCCCTACTAGTGACGTTAGGTCTCTCCCAACATAGCACCTGCTGATTATGTGTACCTGAAGCTGACATATCTTATCAAGCTTATTTGTGTACACTACATGTTGTGGGAAGGTATTTTGTTCTGACTTAACTGTAATTGACATAGCAAGCAAGACTGAGACCCCTATAAACAAAACGTTGCACAACTAGAGCATATGTCATTAATACAGTTTTAGCAGAATCAACATGCTTGACTGTGAATCTTGTAAACATAAGTTTGCCCATAAAGAGAATGTATTAAACTTATAATTCTAACTTATTCAACGTACTAATCAGAACACTGCTCAACAAGAGCATATGTTTTACATTTAAAACAATTAGCGTGACATGCCTGACTGAATATCCTGCCACAGAACACTGCCCATCAAGGGCATCTGTTATACATTTAAATCAACTAATGTGTCATGTCTGACTGAATATCCTGCAACATAACATTGTCCATATAGAGCATATGTCTTATGTACAATCTAACTGAATTAACACATTCGTGTCTAACTGAGATCTGTCTATACAAAACAATGTCCATAAAGAACATATGTCATATTTACCTTTCTAACTGAATTAACATGAATATGTCTAGGAGAATCCACTAAACATATCTCAGCTCATCAAGAACATATGTTATACATTTTATAACTCTGACTGAATTAATAGGTTAAACAAGAAATTACCCATCAAAAGCATATGTCATACATATAATCTAACTCGATTAACATAATCATGTCTATTTGCGATGTCTCTAAACAGAACACTGCCACCAAAAGCATATATTATAAATTTAATTCAACTGAGT